>CM038676.1:651902989-653346330 GCA_021605205.1 Aegilops longissima
GATCCGCAAGTATCCGTGCACTCGATCGCAGGCCGACTGGCGATGGTGCCATGTGCCACGCACGTACGCACGAGGCCATGGATTCCGGCCGACCGGCCAGCCAACCAGGCGCGCTAGCTGGGGATGGTCAAACCTCCCGTGCTCCGGCCAGTTGCCCCGTCGCTTTCCATCGCTTTCAGCGGCCGGACTCCCGCACGCACGCACGCGCGCGCGGCCATGACAGATGCGCATACGACGACCACACCGCTCGCCCTCCTTCCGTAGTAGGACTAGGAGTAGTACAAGCCCGTCGACGTCGCCGATGTCTATATGTGTGCGTGGAGGTGGAGCCAGCGGTTGCGTCGTCGGTGGCACTCGCACGTGCTCCTGAGCCTCGGTGCGTTCGTCTGGACTGAACGGCCGGCGTGGCGCGGGAGGAAAACGGGACCCGACTCCGCACGCGCCGTGAACTGGAGCGTGCATATGCATGCGGCCGGCCACGATATAGAGGAGTAGGACGATGGGAACGTACACGGGGGCGGCCGGGCCCGACGACCCAGCTGGTGTCGGCGCTTTGGTTGGAGCCAGAGGAAGAGGATGATTTTTTTTAAGGTGGGGGCAAATTCGTAGTGATTTTTTAATGCGAAACCATGATAGCCAATACACATTAACAATGCACATTACTGTTTTCATGTGATCCTTAATAGAATAATAACCAAATACAATGAAAATATAAACGTATTCAAACAGAACAACAATCTAATACATATCGACGGCGTCTAGAAGACACAGGCAATGACAGTGCCCAACAATTTACGATCATATATACATGTCTATATTTATGTTCATGCACTTTTATAAAATGTTTGTGCATTTCCACCCAAAAGAGAAAACAAAAACAATGGAAGAGGTAATAAGTGAGAAAAACAAAAAATAAAACCAATGAAAAAGACGAAATAAAACGAACAAAAAGCAAATCTCTACATAAGCTGGGCCATACGGCAGAGTAGCAAGCGTTATTGCAGTCAAGGGAGGATGTTGCAGCTATTAGAGATGTCGACTCGGTCGAAATTCGTAAGGTTAATCATGGTGGAGCTACAAGACTACAAACCATGACAGAAAGCAGAACAAAGGTGGAGCTACGAGACTACTCCATACGTTCCTAAATATAAGTCTTTTGTAGATATTTCACTACGAACCACATATGGGTATATATAGATGCATTTTAAGTATAGATTCATTTCTTTTGCTCCGTATGTAGTCCATCTAGTGGAATCACTAGAAAGACTTATATTTAGGAACGGAGGGAGTACAAACCATGGCAGAACCCCATGTTTGATGCATGTGTCTTGTGTGTGCGTTCATGCTTGCTCTCGAGCGTAAGGGCTTTGTCTGTTTTTAGACAATGTAAGGGCTTTCGGTGTCCCGTGCGGCTGTGCGTGTGCGGTGTGCGTTTTGCACAGGTGATCATATATCCGAAATCACTAGTTAAGGAGTACTTATTGCAAAGATCACCCCCACTTTTCCAGGTTGTGACAAGTGGCGCGCTGCATGTGCGTCGTTTTATCTTTTAAACCATGCGTCCAAATCTCGGACCGTTTTCACCGTTGGATTTCTCATGTTGAGATCTTCAAAACTAGATCCCATGTTGATAGGTTTTGACAAAGTTTTTTCATGAAAAAACCCCAACATAAAAAACGAACCGGGAGCACGGGGTTTTCCCTTTCCGAAAGAGGCAAGCCCGTGCATCTCGCGGAATCACAACCGTGCCTCTTGCAGAAGAAAAACCGTGCCTCTCGCGGAAGGAAAAAAAGAAGAGAAAACGCGTTATTTTTCCGTTTTCAAGGAGGCGCGACCGTGCCTCTGGCGAAAGCACAACCATGCCTTTTGCGGAAGCAAAACCGTGCCTCTGGCGGAAAAAAAACAGAAAACACGTTTTTCCGTTTCCGAGAGGCACGGCCGTGCCTCTCGTGTAAGCACAACGTGCCTCTCGCGGAAGCAAAACCATGCCTTTTTTTCTGTTTCTGATAGGCACGGCCGTGCCTCTCGTGAAAGGAAAGAAAATAGAAAACGCGGTTTTTTTTGTTTCCAAGAGTCACGGCCGTGACTCTCGCGAAAGCAAAACTATGACTCGCGAAATAAAAAAAGTGCGTTTTCGCTAAAAAAAAGATTTTGATTTTTTTTCAAAAGTTGAGGAAGACCGGTGGAAAACCGAAACGTCGGAAAAAACCAAAAAAACTCGTATAAGAAGCCGAAAACGCGTCCAAGAAAATAAAAAAATAGAATCCAAAGAAACGTATAAAGCGTGACACGTGGCGGGAAGCCGAGAGCGCGCCAAGTGGCGCTGATCGTTGTAAGCCTCCCGAAGAAGCGCTCGTTAACTAGTTACTCCCTTGTATATCTTGCCGACTTGGCTTAGTTGTGTCTGCGTGGGGCGTGGCCCATTATCTAGGGCCAGTTCTTTTGGGCGATTCTCGAAGAATCGCCCCCTTTCCTAGCTTCTCCCAGAATCGTCATTATATATATATTTTTACAATTCTATCTAGTTAAGGTCTAATTAGTTAAGATTGTAAAAAAAATATGAAGTGATGATTCTGGGAGAAGCTGGGGAGGGGGCGATTCTGGGAGAATCGACTAAAAGAACTGGCCCCTAGTCTAGCGAACGACAACCAACATCGTGGCCCAACTCTGTTTCTGTGCTAGTGATTTTTCCAGAGATGGCTGTGACTTGCGTAGTAGCGTTGGTATAAATGAATTAATGTAGCGATTCAAGGTATGGCAGCGACCAGACCTTGCCCACCGGGGTCCTCCGCCAGTGGTTGGAGCGACTGGTGTGGCTGGCATCGGCGGCGGGGGGTGCGCGGATGTGACGCGCGCACATGACGCCAAGACGTTGCGCGGTCGAGCCCTTGGCCGCGTCACATCCACGCTAAGTGTCTTGGCGTCGTGTGTGGTCGAGCCCCCCGCCGTGTCACAGCCCGACGCCAAGACTATTGCGGGGAAAACAGAGAAAACTTACACGCAGACAAAATAGAAATGGAGGGAGTACGTGAGTGAGTGTGTAGCGGTGATGCTGGGCGGCGCTAAAATCCGACACGACTGGTCCTACTACTACCACCGTCAACCAGCAAGGGCCCAAGACCAATGAAGAGAAGCCCAAGAGGCTCAAGAAGCCCAATAAGCATTTCGACGCGGACACATGGAAGCTGTGAGTGTTAAGAGACGTGCGAGACACGGAAAAGAGCAACCCCTAGGGCTTTCTTAGGGTTCCAAAACTTCCTCCGGCGAATCTTGTTGGAGTTAATATGAGTCATTGTTCAATTCTTCCATGGGTTTACCACCTGCACGACCATTCAATCACAAAATCCCTCAGGTCCCAGGAGCCCAACCTATCAACATCAGACCGTATCGATACACTCCTTTATGGAAAGATGAAATCAAGAAACAAGTCAAAGATATGCTGCTACAAGGGATCATACATCATAGTTACAATCCTTATGCATCCCCTGTTCTTCTAGATCAGCCGAAAGATTTCACATGGAGATCGATTCTGTGTTGATTACCGTCAACTCAATGCCATTACAGTCAAGAACATACCCCATATGCCAGTTATTGAGGAGTTACTGCATGAATTAGCTGGGGCCGATTCACTAGCTTGGACCTCAATGCGGGTTACCACCATATATATTGGGATGACACTGGAAGATGAGTTCAAAACGACTTTCAAAACAGATTTGGGGCACTATGAATTCAAAGTCATGTCGTATGGGTTTGCATGTGCGCCAGGAACCTTTCAGGGAGTGATGAATTTTGTATTCTCACCACTTATTCGCCAAGGAGTTACTAGTTTTTGTCGATGACATTCTGGTCTGTAGCCACACATTGGAGGAACATTGTTAGGCTACTCCAACAAGTATTCGAGCTGTTGGAGAAACATCAACTTAAAATCAAAAGATCCAAGTGCAAGTTTGCTCAGCAGGAATTGACATATCTGGGGCATGTCATCAGTGCCCAAAGAGTGGCCACCGATGAGAAAAATATCCCTATTATTAAGAACTGGCCAACTCCCAAATGTGTCCGACATGGTACTACAAAAGGTTTGTCCGAGATTTTGGTCTCGTCAACCGGCCTCTGACAAATCTGTTCAAGAAGGTTTCAATATTTGTGTGGAGTCAGGAGGTCGAGGAGGCATTTCAGCATCTGAAATCAACACTGGTCAGAGCGCTCGTGCTTGCTTTACCACAATTTGACAAGAATTTTGGAATAGACACAGATGCATTAGACTCTGGTGTTGGGGTACTGCCCATGCAAAATGGGCACGCACTTTCCTTCCTCGGCAAGGTGTTGGGGCCCAAGAACCGGGGGTTATCCACGTACGAGAAGGAGTTCATGGCGATAATGTTAGCAGTGGATCATTGGCGCTCTTACCTTCAAGGGGGCGAATTCATCATGCAACATCAGCTGCTAACAATAAGCATGGGGAGACCGTCTTTTCATTTGACACCTATCCACCATTATTTTCAGAATGTAGCAAAAAATCGTGCAAACTTAGCACGGAGATAGGGATAAATTGGGCTGGAGACGGTACGGCTAAAATGGTATGGAAATTTTATAGTTTTTTAGAATTACCATTGATCCTAAAACCATAATTTTAAATATTGTGTTTGGCTTCAATTAATATGTTATTTAAAGAACAGTGGTATTCTAGATTTTGTCCGCCGCATGTTGAAGCAACGTTGAACAATTTAGATCCAATCCATTCATCGGTAGTCAACAGTACCAAAGAAGTATATCCCTCCGCATGCCCACACCACATCCTTTTGGATCAACATACTATGTGCACGTAGTTCATTGGCTCGCTGGTTGGTGTAATTAAGTAGTTCAACTCATGGTTTCTAAATATTTTTGCAACATATCTTATACATAGCACAAGATGTACACAATTGCATACTTCTAAAAAAATCCTCATCACATACCTGAATTGCACACTGTATCCTTGCAGTACAGAATTGTGCTTTGCTGTTGTAACTAGAATAGTTAGCTATAAAGAATTTGATTTCAACATCCAGAACAAATTCAGCACAACAAACATTTGTACCTGTTACCCTTCATCTGTCAGTTCAAATAAAAAAACGTGTGTGCCCATCAGTCAGCTCCATGCCTCGCTAAATTAGGCCAAACTGAAGCTATGGGTATATTATGTACATACTCGTAGTGATTGAGTTAACGATACCCATGCTGGTAGCCCATGGCGTCATCGGGAAGAAGATCGGCATGGAACTGCACGCCACCGTACTCCGAAAATCTGTGTGCCACCGACGGAGCAGCGGCGGTAGTGGGCTGCATGCACATGCGCCCGTAGACGTCGGCACCGGCCGGAAAAAAGCCATGCTGTTGATGTTGGAGCGTGGCAAGCAAGTAGGCATTGTCGGCACCGGTGGCCATTAGCATCCGTGCGCCACGGTGGGCGGCGACGGGGCTTGGGTGGCCGTGGCGGCCCTCGTAGGTGGTGACGACCGTGGAAGGGTCCTGCTGCGACCGCTCCACCAGCTTCTTCACCCCACACCGCGCCGCCGTGCACCGGTAGTAGCTCCTGCACGCGTTTCAGAATCTCACTTCAATGAGATGCATTGCTAAACTGTTGTCATAGCATATGGTTGCCCTTACCATGCATGCGTGCACACATATATACTTCCTTCCTTCCTAAATATAAGCCTTTGTCAAGATTTCACTATGAACCATATATGGAGCAAAATGAGTGAATCTACACTCTAAATGCATCTATATATATATGTCCGTATTTATACATCCGTATGTAGTTTATAGTGAAATCTCTACAAAGACTTATATTTAAGAACGGAGAGAGTATTTTGCTACAATATGGCTGCCCTTACCATGCATGCGTGCACACTTACATATTCATTGCTATCTAAATGTGCATATCATGATACCTAATCAAGATGATTACATGTGCTGTCTTTTGTAGAAACTTTAATTTCAAGCAAGAGATTGTATTGTTCAAACTTACAAAGATGATCGTGGCAACGAAAGTGAAAGGTTTCTTTTATAGAAGTTTTGTTTCTCCTCGATTTCACTAACGAAAGCAAGTAGGGGTCATATTACAGTCCTGCCATTCAACTCGAACATTTGGGTAGCATCTCTAAACTGAAGTTGCAAGCTCGCTACAGGAGCAAAACTGAGAAATGGCAGGCGTGTTTTTCTTTTCGAAACACATATGCATAAGGGTGAATGTAAGGAGGTAGTACCTTGGGAAGGAGCTGTTCTTGACGGCCTTCTGTCCATACTTGCGCCAGCGGTAGCCATCGTCGAGGTGGTCGACCTCGCTCTTGGTCGCGAACGCCACACGGGAGCCACGGGCCTTCTTCTCCCCCTTCCCCTTCTTCTTCTGCTCCTTCTGGTCGCTCCTGCATCAGTTGGTAAACATAATGAGGAGTATCCTTACTGATTCTAAATTGTTCGTTTTTGACTTGATAATTTCGCCATGGTAACCACCGGTTCAATTTCTACATGCAAAGTGGAACCAAACAAGAAGTTGCTCGGAAAACTAGCTAGTTATGTGCCGTTGGATCACCGTAAGTTGATCTGCACTGAGCGGCCGGTTCTTCTTTTATTTCTTTTGATTGGTCGAGCAACAGGGGCGAAACCCCGGTTCCATTTCATGAAAATGAAGCCACAACGCCAACAACAACAACATCTGTCTCTCGGTAAAAAGCACCGCCGCTACTAGGTCTAAAACATAACTACGCAAAGTCTAAATAACAAGATGAACAACAATTCAAAAGATAGACATCTATCTAACAGACACATGCCTCATCCAAGAATGATATTGATAGGATAAGATTTGTTTGTTTGGAATGGTAGGTGGGCGGGTAGGTGGCAAGTTGACGGATGGCGAGCCCTAAATCCCAGTGTTCACATCTCACGCGGTATGCCACGTGCGGTAGTATCTTCGCATTCAGACCGGCCGGCGGAGAAGATCAATGGAGACCGAGATCGATCTGGCAAGAACAAGTACTAGTGGATCTACACTCCTTACGTCTAATCGACAAATCATATGCACGCTTCTGATGGATGATCGGTCGATGGGCATGAAATCCAACAACTTCGAGCTGGATTCAATTAGTACACGGTTGTACGTACACCAAAAAATTGCACACGTACCTGTGGTTGCGCTGATCGGCCGATCCGTCCTCGTCTCCCTCCTCCGGTACCGGACTGCCTCTCTTGCACCCGCGGGGATCTGCCCCCGCCGCCTCGCCGGACGTCGACGAGTTGGGCGTAACCGGGGTCGCTGCCTCAGCGATCACATCTCCCGGCGCCGGGAAGCACGGAGGCGCGTCCAGGTGCCTGGCGAGCTCCGCGGGGTCGAGGAGCCCCTGCAGGTAGTCGGTGATGCTGGAGTAGGCCGACGGCGAGACACCACCATCGTCGCCAGCGCCGCACGGCGAAGGACTCTGGAAGAAGACGTCGTCGGCAGGCGGATGGTCGCCGTAGAACTGGCCGCCGCCGAGGTCTCCTCTGCCTGCTGCTACTGATCCGGACATGGAGTGGTGCACGCGAGGTTCGGGAGCTGGTGGGATCGAGGTCGAGCGTTGAATGGGAGACGAGGGGAAAGGCCGGCGGGCGTTGAACTGAGGCGCAGTAGTCGTCTTTGCCCCTTTGGGAGGTGCAAGCAAGATACGACAATAACCTTCACCTTTGGGACCAAACTTGTGTGCTCGCGCGCGTGCTATTAAACTACTAGTACTTGTTTTTGGCAAGAAAATTTGCAATCTATTTATTTTCTATCATGACAGTACGACGAATATCAGAAATAATAAAAATTACCTTCAGATCCGTAGACCACCTAGCGATGACTACAAGCACTGAAGCGAGCCGAAGGCGCGCTGCCGTCATCATCCCTCCATCGTCGTCATCCCTCCATCGCCGGAGTCAGGCACAACTTATTGTAGTAGACAGTCAGGATGTCGTCGTGCTAAGGCCTCGTAGGACCAGCGCATCAGAACGGCAACCGCCGCAGATGAAGAATAACATAGATCAGAAAGATCCAACTCGAAGACACACGAACGTAGACGAGCAACGACGAGATCCGAGCAAATCCACCAAAGATAGATCCGTCGGAGACACACCTCCACATGCCCATCAATGGTGCTAGACGCACCACCGGAACGGGATCTAGGCGGGGAGACATTTATTCCATCTTTAAAGAGCCGACGCCGCCTCGTCTTCCTGAGCAGTACACAAACCCTGGCAAACTAAAAGAAACGACTGAAAATGAAGCCCTCCAACTGGCCCTTGCCGAGATCCACCGCGCCCCATGGCCCTAGGGCCACAGGAGAGGAGAGGATCTGCGGCGACGGCGGGAGGTAGAAACCCTTGCTCTTTTTGTGAAGGAGGAGGAGGCAGCTAGCAGGGAAGACTACCACGCAATAGATCTGTGTTAAACTAGTACTCCCTCCGTCCGGAAAAACTTATCATCAAAATGGATAAAAAGGGGTGTATCTAGGACTAAAATACATCTAAATACATCCCCTTTTATTCATTTTGATGACAAGTATTTCCGGACGGAGGAAGTACTATACTACTAGTAGTAACCAGTAGGTGCTTGAAGAGCCTTGCTTGCACACCCCCCGCCGCTTAACGATAAGGGCATTTTGGGCATACGGTGCTTAACGATCCCGCGCCCGTATGCGCGCGTACCCATACAGGTAGAGCCGAAGCGCCACGGCTCGAGCCGATACGGCTGGCTCGCAACTACCCTCTCGCCGTCGCGCGAAAAAAAACCACGACCTGCGCTGATCAGCGGCCCATTCCAACGTCGCCCGCCCGCCGATCGCCGCCCTTACCCACCGATAGCCGCTTTTCCCGCCGATCTAGACGTGATCACGCTGCCAATTCCAACGCCCTCCCGTTCGCCGATCGCCGCTTTCTCCCGTCTTCACCGGGATCGGCCGGCGCGATAGATCTTCGAGTCGCCCGCCGACGTGATGTCGCCTCCGCAGGTCGTCGCGGTGACGTGGCCTACGTGGACGCCGTCGCCGCCCGCAACTCCGTGATCAACCTCTCCGCAACGCCTCGCCGTCCGCAGCCACGCCAGCGGGCGAAGTGCACGTGCATGCCATGTAAGCCTTTTTAGTTCGTCAAAAATTGAATCTGTAAATAATTATGTGCAATCTCTTGTTAGATAAGAATTTCTCATCTGTATGATCGTAGTACATTTAATTTGTTTTAAAATTGATAGATCAAATTTTATTATAATATTGCAGTGTAGGTTGAGAGATCATATAATGGATAAAGAAACTGGATTTACGGATCTGTTTTTGGACACGAGTGAGTGGGATGGTAGCGATAGTGTTGATCGTACAAATGGTAATGATAGTAAAGATGATGATGATGGCAGCGATAATGAATCCTGGTCGTCGTACGATAATTTACCTGAGGAGGATTTTGATAAGAAGGAGGAGGGTGCTTGTAGTGAAAACGTAAGTGTCTTGTACATTCTTTTTGTCGGATGAAGAACCATATGGTACTTACACGTGCATATGATTTTTTAATGTGCAGGAGGATATTGACGTTCACAACGAGGAAAATCATGGTGTTGAATCTTTCGGGGATAACATAAGCCAGGTTCGGTCCACAATTTAAGATGTCATTGAATAATAAATAGTTGGTAATGGCAACTTACACTTGCTTACATGGAATATTGTAGGCTAACTTTGATGGTTGGAGTGGTGAAGATGGAGATGAGCATGAGGATGGAGCTAATATGGACATTGAGGAAGTTGAAATCCAGCAACGCATACTGGAGACACAGTTGAAGGTTATGGGTATGACATTTGCATCACAATGGGAGGCTCACATGTTCTATAATAACTACGCCAAAGACCGTGGATTCAGTATCGAAAAGATAAGGTGAAACGAGGAAAAGGACTTTCAACCACTGTTCGGTATAGGAGATACGCTTGCTCGAGGGCAGGAAAGCGTCGCAGTAAATTTTAAACCCGGAGGGCCGTACCCGCAGGCTAAGACCAGAGACTCGCTATGCAGTGTGGCGCACATTTTGTCGTGAAGTTGGACAAAGGACGGGAGTTTGGTTCGTGGCAGCTTTTATGGATGATCACAACCATTTGTTGGCTAGACCAGATGAGGTGGTATTTCTGCGGTCACATCGAGTGATGGGAGATCACCGGATAGCTGAGATATTGGCGATGGAAGGAGCTGGGATCGAAAGCATATCATCGTTGACAACTTCATTAGCAGGTATGGCTCGTATGATAAGTGTGGGTTTCGAGACGAGACGGTACAACCTATGTTGCCGAGAAAAATGAAGTTGATTGCGAAGGGTGATGCTAACACGGCAATTGGGATTATGAGGAGCAGAAAAGAGAAGGATCCAGAGTTTTTCTTTGAGTACGTGCTCGATAAGGAGGGCCGCTTGAAGAGCATGTTCTGGTGCGATGCACAGTCGTCGGCGGGACTATAAACTGTATGGAGATGTCACGGTGTTCGACAGCACATATAAGATGAACAGATACGGTATGCCGCTCATCCCTTTGTTGGTGTAAACAATCACCGTTGCACCACAGTTTTGGTTGTGCCATTGTGTCCGATGAGACCGGCGACATATGTGTGGCTGCTCCACATTCCTGAAGGCCAATTGTCGAAAAAGCCAAGGTCAATCATCACAGATGGAGACGCTGCAATGATACGAGCTATTCGGTTGGTTTTGGTTGATGTGTTGCACCGCCTCTGCTCATGGCACGTGGAAAAAACATGCGAAGCACCTTAATTACAAATCGCTAAGTGAGTTCAGGGCACTGTTGTACTACTCCACCTCACCAGCCAACTTTGAGGCGAGATGGCACGCTTTCTCAGAAAATGGAAGACTGATAAAACAGAAGAGTGGTTGAGTAGGATGTACAGGAAGAGGACTCGTGGGCAGCATCATATCTGTCGATGGTTTTTTTCTGGGTATGCGCAGTAATTAGAGGAGTGAAAGTCTTAACTCTTGTCTTCACCTGCACTTGGACGGCGGTATGACTATTGTTGACCTAGTTGTGCATTATGAGAATTGCATAGTCCGACTATGTGAGAACGAGGCGCATGATGACTGTGTTTCAAATCAGTCATTGCCACCATCAGTCACAGAATATAAGGATATTGAGAAGCATGCCGCCAAAGTATTCACTCATTCCAATTTTATATTCTTCAACAAGATCTGAAGAAGATGGGAGAGCTTGAGATTTTGAGACGCTAGTGGGAGTTGACTGCCACACCTTCATCGTGACATGGAGGAATAACCGGAAATTTCAGTTCAACGTGAATTATCGAGCTGAAAACTCGAGAATATGATAGAATGCAGTTGTGGACGAATGCTTCGAAAGGATTGCCTTGCAAACACATTCTGTATGTGTTGGTGCATCTAAAAATATCTAAAATACCTAAGTGTTGCATCCTTAAGAGGATGTCGAAAGTTGCGAGAGGTGGGCTGCCTGCACAGCGAAAGAGTGACTTGTTTGGCTGGGGTTGGACAGGGCAGAGCAGCGTGCTCGCTATAGTCAACTCAGTATAACAGGAGCTGAAGCTTTTCATGTTGCTTCAAATGATCCATTTGTCTATGATGAGTTGATGCAGTGTCTGCAGAACATAATAGCGAAGAAAAGGTCCCTGATGATGATGCCGTTGGTAGTACAAGAAATGTGCATGAGGAGCCACGTCAGCGGGAACAACATGTTGATGTCATAGGTGATCCCGTGAAAGTTTCCACGAAGGGCGCCCCTAAACAGAGCAAGACAGGGCGGGCAAAGAAAGATCCAAATGTTACAAAAAATGGAAGACCAATATCATTTTCTGAGAAAAAACCCGGTCCTCTTTGTGGCATTTGTAAGAGAGAGGGCCATAGACGGCAAACGTGCCCTGAGAATGAAAAGTAAGTTTTCCATAATTTTAATTATTTTCTGGTTCTCTCTTCACAATTGTCTGATGAGTTCTTTACAATTTGTTATGTAGGAACCGGGCATAAATATGAAGTATTCATAATCAATTGAAGCCAGTGGAAATTTCAATTTATTTGTTTAAGAATAAGATATATGGCACTTTGAGTTTATTCTCTAAACCACCTTGTTCGATGAAAGTCATTACCACTTTCAGTTTATTTGTTTAAGAATAATAGAGATGGCACTTTGAGATAATATTTATGCCACCTTGTTCAATGTTATGAGACATGCGATTTATATTTTTATGTGTGAAACATCTTATATTTGTATGAATGTGTTACTGCTGTCATGGCTTAGTCAAGTTATGGACATTTTTAAATTTTAATGAATGTATGTGACCATTTAAAAAAAAACCCAGCCGTGGCCGGCTGCGCGCACAGACAGTAGACTACAACGCCTTCTGGCCACGAGCGTGGAGGCCACGGCGCACAGCAGGGCATTCATTAATATTCTGTTGCGAGCTTGTGAGAAGGCGAAGACGCGGGTATGTTAACCGGTCGGCGCGTCTCTCCGCGGGCGAGGTGGCGCATGAATAGGATCGGCCCGACGCGCCCAACGCACGTCGTTTATGGGCCGACAGATCGCCATATTCCCCCTCGGGATCGTTGCATGTGCCCGCTGGCTGGGCGGGACGAGACGTCGCGCCGCCGGTCGGCCGGTGCTGCGCCAGCAGACCAGCAGCGTGGCGCGATCGCCAATGGCGCCAACCCGCACTAGCTGGAGTGCGCGGGCCCGAATCGCCTCGGCGGGCGCCCACCGCACGGCCTGGAATATTCGTCGATCCAGCGCCGCTGCTGCCACCAGAATCGACGTGGATATTGTGCAGGTTTTATCCACACCGCACCAACTCAGGACGGCGGGCATATTTTTTAATAAAAAATGACCGCCGCGAGTAGGAACAAAAACAACACTACATTTAGGGGCAAATTTCTACAGCAAAGTGTGGCGGCTAAAACAAGCGCCACACCTTAGGCACAGCACACCTTTGGCGTGGCTAGCTAAGTCATGAACCAAACATGTCCGTAATATGGCAGAGGCAAACTGATACATTTTAGGACAGAAAAATATTATTTGCCCACACGCATTTAAATGTGTAGTGTCTCACGAAAGCAATAAATAAAATGTGGAAAATTGTCGAAATCTATCCCAGTGCCATGTCGCATTACAATCGATCAAAGTATCCAAGAACGGTAGGGAAACCTTCTACGGGACAAAAACCCTACCAATGCTAATAACTACTCCTTCTCCATGATTTTAACAATTTTCATCTTCACTTTGTCTAATCTGTTGACCTCGGAAAAAATGATTTCCGCGACAATACGTGGCCTTGACTCATTAATCTCTTGCTGGTCAAATTCATGTGTCCAGCGATCTCCGTCCCAGTATTTTATGCACCACATCACAAAAAGTCCACAAGACACTCTGCAATAAACATGTGTGATCAGCTTAGGATATAGCATGCTGTGCCGGCATCATGTACTCATTTAACTTACCCATCTTGTTGTGCCGGCATTTTATACTCATTAATTGGCCACGATGAGACATCTGGAAATTTTTTTGATTCAATAATAGAGTTGGCCTCCATAACATCCTTAGATATTTCAGATCTCTGAAAGAAAGTAACAAACCAGAATTTAACGTATGACTCAATAATTTTCTGAATGCGAGTGTAAAAATTTTAGCGCACCAGGGTGCCAATCATATTGCGTAATTCTTTGGCTAATTACGCCTTTAGAATTTGAGTCAAGAACTTGAAACTCCTCCTTGACGGTGTGCATCACTATGGTTATCCAATGATTATCATTAACGTGCATAGGAAAATACGCCTATATAGTAATCAAATGATGTTAGCGCAATTAAATAGCAATGAATAACAAAACAAATAAATATGAAAGAAATACCTTGTCCCGCCTGAAATACTCATCCATTACTCTTATGCATTTACTTTTGCTTTCTTTGTAACTTGTTCTGATTCTAAATCATTAATTGACTTGGTCTTTCCCTAGCCCTACTCAACATAAATTTTGGGAACCACGTTGTTGATATGAAACGGTCAGAGAAATCACGGTGTTGTAGGTGTTTACAATATGCATTGATTATCTGCATACATAAACAAAAATTTCTATCAACTTGTGAAGTTGAAATGAGAGTCTTGTTAAAACCAAAGTCATACTTACAGCGCCATTCAACCATTTAAACTTCAGGACATCGTGAAGCATAGCTGGCGTGCATATGTCCCCATCTGGTGGCGGCATATCGACCACGGTTCGTGTGCATGCTTCTTAGTCGATGCGAGAGTCTCAACAAAACTATGGCTGCCTCTATGTGATCCGAGTCATATTAAGAGTACTTGCCAGAATTGAAGATGGTGACGATGCAAACAGATCTAAAACAATGCAGCTACAGTTGTTAAAAATAATAAAAATTTACGTAAAGCATGAATGAATTATAAAGTAGTACTTGACTTACTTTTTTAACACGCTTCTTGCGGGTAATGAGAAGGTCGACGGGATTGACAATATTTCGACGGATTTCGCTTATGCTTACCTTCATTGTCCTGACTGCCTTCACCATTACCTATGTTGCTCTTTGCCGAAACTCTCAGACATGTCTTCAGACTTTGTTGGTGACAAACCACCCATAGACTCATCAGAAATATCAGCATTCTGCGGGTTCGGGACATAGACGGAAACTCTTTTATACGTACAGTTGATGACGAACATGGGGATTTTTCATTATCGTGTATAATGAAAGGATCAGTAGCGCCACCTTTACCCGTGTCGCCATCGGAGCACCCGTGTCATCAACGGGCACGTCCGTATCATTGAAACACGTGAAAGATGTTACTAGCTCCACGTCGGTAGGTGAATCAATATCTGGCCAATATTTTGATGACTTGTACTGGCCATTCTCCATCCCAACTCCTTGACGACATTAACAAATTCATCATTGTTGTCCCTCTTATTGGGTTTGTACAGCACACCTTCCGTGTTCAACTTTTCCATTACCATCTACAAACACAAATGAAACACGATCAGCATTTGAACAACTAACATGTTTAATATAACTTCTACATTACCTGTGCACATCTTTCGGTATATTGAGAACCTCCTTGTGAAGCAGCTTTATGTATGTCATCACACGGTCCATACTGTTAGTCGTGTTCGATGAAACCCCTGACGTGCTTGGCTTTCTACTCCTGCCACCACCTTTCCGCTTAGGTTTCTTCTTTTCTTCATCTGGGACAGTCCTTCACGTGCTACCTTAGCACGCCTCGTACTCTTGGCTAACGCAATTTTCAAGCTGTACAACAAAAAATAAATAAATAAAATAACAACTATAGTTAATTACTATTTGCAACCAATAAGGACTATACTTATTGACTTACATTGCCGTGCCACGCCTGCATGTTGTCATAGTCGCCTCCCTTTTCCCTTCCGCTTCTCGGCCAGTTAACCATTAGTGGGTATTCACGAGACAAAGGATCAAATGTATCCACACCAATTGGCTCAACTTTTTCCCAGTATATATACTACATGATAGTAAACACAACAAGTCGGACACATAGATCACATAAAAATATATGTACATACAACTATTACAAATTTCTTGTACCTGAAGAAGAGACAAGTTCCCGATAGGCCACTTGAATTTTTCAAGATCTTCGACCGATTTTTTAATAGCATCCATGCACACCCTCAACGTAAAATCGTTCCAATTGTATGACTTGATAGCGTTCACGTCCTCCACCATTTTGTAATAACGATAAGGAACAAACTTGGTGGATTGTGGTGCTAAGACTGTACCCATAAGAACCAGTACGACCCTTCTCACAAAATCATCATCATATGACCGAGTGTCAACAATATTTTTTATCAACTCATCGATGAGGATTAGGCCTGTTCTTTTGTCTAGAAACCGATTCGGAACAATTTTTTTGGCATCTAGTTGTACTGTTGCTATCATGCTACTGAGATCATCACCCTCGTTACGTAGCCCGAATATGTCGTAAACATCTTCATTAAGCACACTGATGCCGTCTGTATTTGGTCGAATAATAAATCGCTTTCTAGTACTATCATATGTTGTAATCATAAATTCCAATAAATTTTTCCTCATTTTCACGGAAGGAATTCTCAACATACAGTCCAAACTTGTGCCACGTAGCATCATGCGCTGTCTGGGTGTGAATTTTTCCACCAATTCACACCACTTCTCAACCGAGCAGTACACATCTCCCAATTCTTGCATTCTAAATAAGATGCCAGTTATCTAACTAGTTAGGAGATTCAAATAAAATTACATATGGTTTAATACCATACCTTCCGGCGTCTAGACGAGCACCGGCAGCCCCCGTTGCCAAACCCCACCCGGTGTGGGTTAGCCGTGGCAGCCGCATGCCCTCTGCCCACACGAAGCTGCTGGCCGACGGCCCGCCCTAGGGTTTAGGGTGCCGCGACCGCCGAGACGGCACGGCCGGCCTGAGATCCAAGTCGCCACAGATGGCCGCCGTCAGCCGGCAGGAAGGGAGTTTGACGGCCACGGCGGTGCGACCGCCGGATCGGGACGGGTGAGGATGCGCGTGGAGGCGGCGTGGGTAGGCGGTCTTGGGGCGAGGTAATGGCGGCTTGGTTTCCATGCCATGCACGCACGTCACGGTGTCATCGACGTGGTCACGCCATAGTGGGCCACTTGGCCCGTCCGCGAAACTACCGCCGCTGGCCCACGATGCATTTATTAAAACATGCACTGTAGTTTAATACCACATCGCTAAGCCGGTAGCGCCGCTGACTCCTTTATATAGTTTTCTTTCAGTCAATGCACAAACATCTCAGTTCGTGGGACTCTATTTGGAGGATATGCAGGATCGATGTGAGTCTTCACCTGCTCGAGCTTGTGAAAGTTCACATGCATCATGCATATTCTTCAAAAGAGAGCCATTATCTTCGATGTTTTTTAACCTCAGATATTATTCATGCATTTTTAATGCAACCATTTCAAAAGTTCACATGGACCGTATGAATTTCCTATGATTTTCTTCGTGAATCGCACCGAAAACACCGACCGGGCGTGACGCAACGCGTGCGTATGGTGTCCGAATTCGCTCAAATTTTGCGTGGGGCCCTAAGGTGGGCATGCCCACTGCCTCCCAAACTTGGGTTACGTTTACGTGCATGCCACCTCGCACCACCAACACAACCGCACCGATCCGATATGGCCCATGTCGGCCTGTGCATCGCGTTCTCTTTTACGACTCAGCCGGTGGACCCCAAACTTTTGGACACGCACCCATCGCCAGTCCATCATGCGTGCATTTTCATAATTTTCCGCACCGTATGAATTTCCTATGATTTTCTTCGTGAATCGCACCGAAAACACCGACCGGGCGTGACGCAACGCGTGCGTATGGTGTCCGAATTCGCTTAACTTTGCGTGGGGCCCTAAGGTGGGCATGCCCACTGCCTCCCAAACTTGGGTTACGTTTCGCATGCCACCGCATCCACCAACACAACCGCATCGATCCGATATGGCCCATGTCGGCCAGTGCATCGCGTTTTTTTTCGACTCAGCCGGTGGACCCCAAACTTTTGGACACGCACCCATCGCCAGTCCATCATGCGTGCAAGTTTTCATAATTTTCCGCACCGTATGAATTTCCTATGATTTTCTTCGTGAATCGCACCGAAAACACTGACCGGGCGTGACGCAACGTGCGTATGGTGTCCAATTGCTCAACTTTTGCGGGGCCCTAAGGTGGGCATGCCCACTGCCTCCCAAACTTGGGTTACGTTTAGTGCATGCCACCTCGCACCAAACAACACAACCGCACTCGATCCGATATGGCCCATGTCACCCGTGTATCGCGTTCTTTTTACGACTCAGCCGGTGGACCCCAAACTTTTGGACACGCACCCATCGCCAGTCCATCATGCGTGCAAGTTTTCATAATTTTCCGCACCGTATGAATTTCCTATGATTTTCTTCGTGAATCGCACCAAAACACCGACCGGGCGTGACGCAACGTGCGTATGGTGTCCGAATTCGTTCAACTTTGCGTGGGGCCCTAAGGTGGGCATGCCCACTGCCTCCCAAACTTGGGTTACGTTTACGCATGCCACCGCATCACCAACACAACCGGCACTGATCTGATATGGCCCATGTCAGCCAGGTACATCGTTCTATTTTCTGACTCTGCCGGTGGACCCCAAACTTTTTGGACACGCACCCATCGTCAGGTCCATCATGCGTGCAAGTTTTCATAATTTTTCGGCACCGTATGAATTTCCTATGTTTTTCTTCGTGAATCGTACCGAAAACACTGACCGGACGTGACGCAACGTGCGTATGGTGTCCGAATTCGTTCAACTTTTGCGTGGGGCCCTAAGGTGGGCATGCCCACTGCCTCCCAAACTTGGGTTACGTTTTACTAATTAATTATAAAGAACTCATTATTATTATTCATTATAAAGTATAATGAATAACTCATTATTATTATTCATTATAAAGTATAATATCTAACCATAATATTCATTATAAAGTATAATAAAGAACTCATTATTATTTGTGGCTTTTTTTTACTTTATGAATTTTCAATAATTTATTAGGTGAAAACAGCACATACCACACCCCCGGACGTGACGCAACATGTTTCTCGTAACGTTAAAATGCGCGCGAGGTTGGACTAAAAAAGCGCCCCTCCCACCTCCCCCCGCGCCGTGACTCATGGAAGGCAAAAAAAAATTAGTGATGCAAAAAAGACAGCCCAACGTGGTTGCAGGCCGCAATCAGTGCGAATCGGTCCGCCCGATCAAGCCGGACAGCGAAAGGGCGGCCTTCGCCCAGCTACGGCCTGCAGCACAGTCAATCGGGCAGGCGGGACGGACGGGAATCAGAGGAGTTCGAAGGACGGGGAGGCAGGTATATAAAGGCGGTCACAAGGGCGTTGCTCGGGCGGGCGAGGTGGGACTAAACTTTAGTCCTCACCTCGCCGACCCTGCCCTCAAGACCGCAAGACACTTAATGGGCGGCCCAGAGCGCCGTCACCACTTACAGTACTATACATAAATATTAAAATGTAATTACTAATTGACACAAATAACTGATTAAAATATTCATTACAAAAAACTCATTATCAATTAATTATCAAAAACTCATTATTGTTTTACCTTTTACTTATAAAATACTCATTACTTTTTCATATAAATTTAAGTAAACAACTCATTATTATTATAATTAATATAGTTAACAATTCTATATTACGTATGGATTTTTATTAATTATAGAATTTCTTTATAATATAAGCCACGATAAATAATTAAAAACTTAATAATTTTTTTTTTAAACAGAACAATAGTCTTGATCAGGCGCGACGGCTCAACGATGTCTTGCGACGGCGCCCTGGGCCGCCCATTAAGTGTCTTGCACAGTGCGGGGCAGGGTCGGCGGGGTGAGGACTAACGTTTAGTCCCACTCGCCACCGAACGCCGCCGCCACCGCTTATATACCGAGCTCCACCACCTATTCGAACTCCCCGATTACGCCCGCCCGCCATCGTCTCCGTTGGCCTGTGCTGCAGGCTGTATCTGGGCCGAAGGTCGCCTTTTCGCCACCCGGCTTGATCGGGCCGACCGATTAAGCGCGAGTTGGCGCGCAAGCACAGGTGGACTTTTTTTTGCATCACTATTTTTTTTTGCCTTCAATAATTTTGTTTATAGTGTTCCACCATCATCACTAGGATGCATGCCACGCTTTTAAATATTTTTATCGCTTTATGAATATTTTTGGTGTTCAAATACGCTCAATTCTTAGATTGAATGTCAGGGTGACCATACCAACTAAAATTTTTTTCGCCATCCTTGAAATTAACTCAAATTCTTTCCATACTGTTCCACCACCATCAAGACGATGCATGACAAGTTTTCTGGGTTTTTACTTTATGAATTTTCCATAATTTTTACTTTATGAATTTTCTATAATTTTCTTGCAAAAGTTGAGGTCATCTCGAATATGTCGAAAAATTGGCCTCCTACTCCCCGAACGTTCGGGCAGGACCGAAGGCCCGCCTCGATAGCAGTTTTTTTTCCGACAGCCTTCAAATGTACCCACATTTTGTTATAGTGTTCCACCATCATCAGTAGGATGAATGAAAAGTTTTCTGTCTTTTTATCGCTTCAAGATTTTTTATAATTTTATGTTTTTGCTGTGCATGCATGACCCATGCATGCTTTTATGCACTGATTTTTCTACAATTTGTGTGTCGAGTATCGCCTCGCACTGCTCAAATTCATGTTTCCGCTTATTTTTCAAGTTGCATGACTAACATCAAATTAAACATCCGGATTTTTTAGATAAACCATTCGGAGTTCATTCATAATTCAAAATATTTTACATAACCCTAAACATAACCGAGCACTTCTCTTACATAACTTAGACCGAAATTTAAATAAAACTAGGCTACTCGTCGTCGCTGCCGCCGGTGAGGTCGACGACCGCGCCATATCTTGCTGCTCTCTTCGCCGCCGCCGCCGCCATTCTCGCTGCCGCGTGCCGCCGCTGCTAAAATCCCACCAGTTGTCTTCCCGCTACCGCTCTCCTGCACCGCCGCTATGGCCGCCACCGCCTCGTTCCTCACGAGTGGCCGCCGCCGCCGCCTCCTCTGCCGACCGGGCCAGCACATGAAAGTAGCCCCGCGTGTCGTCGGGTCTCCGTCTTGCGCGAGGGCGGCTCGCGCCGCGGGATGTCGACCAAAGACCGGCGCAGGGCGCCATTGCCGGGCAATGGGGCCGGCCGAGGTGGGCCGCGGCGGCGACGGCGGGAAGTGCCGGCCTCGCCGGTAATGTCCCCGACGATGCGTCCGGCCGCCGCGTCCCTGAACGCGCCGAGGACGATGTCGAAGTTCTTCCCGCGCCAGAACCCGCGCCGGGCCCTCCGGTTGTACCGGCCGCCCGGGAACTCGCGGAGCTGCTCCCTCGTCGGCGGCGGTCCCATGGTGGGGATGCCGTTCGCCCCGATCCGCCATGGCCCCGGCACCTTCGCTGCCGGCGGCACCAACACGCCGTACCGGGCCATTAGCTCCGTGTCGGCGATGGTGAGGCTCAGCGGCCAGACGCCGGTCGGCCACGCTACTCGCCGGAGTCGCCGGAAGACATTGCCGGCGAGGAGAGGGAGATGGGCGGGCGAGAGAGGAAGAGAGATGGGCGGGCGAGGGAAATGGCACGGCATGGCGCGCTTTTTATAGAAGGCGGGGAGGAGGTGGGCGGGCGAGCCGTCGGTGGCGCTGCTACCGAGGGAGAGGCGGCGGTTGGCGGCACGCGCGACAATGCGCGCCGTGTGAAGCGCGCGCGCGGCAAAGTAGGCGGCGTGGAAGCGCGCGCGCGCAGCGAAGGCGGCGTGGGAAGGCGCGGCGGCGACGCGTCGGTGGCGCTCAAGGCGGCGGCGGTCGACGAAGGCGGCGGCAACCGACCGGTCGCGTTTCATCGCCGCCCGAGGCGGAAGGTCGGGCGCAGCGCCGCCGCCGCCGCGCCGCCGATGGAGGGCCCATGAGCGATCGGCGCCGCATGCACGCCGCCATTACTGCAATGCAGTTATCACATGACGATACGGACGCTGCCGCCACGCCCACATCGTCGCCCCACCGTCAACGCCGACTTAAAAAAACACGCCATCGTGGCTCCCAACCGCTCGGCTCGGCTCGCTCCCTCGATCGCCAAGCCGCCGGCTCGCCCGCAGCCGCGCATACACAGGCGCGCGGGGGTATCGCCGCGGACGCGCGGGGGCAATATTTTTTACATAAGACGATCGTGCCCCTGGCAGCGAAGGGGTATGGGTGAATTTTAGCCCTTGATGTGTTTAAGGGGGTGTACCGAAGCAGAAGTGGTGCTTGAATTAGCCTAAGCATCGATGAGCATAGTGTGTTTGCACGTACGGGAGGAGGATGATCGATCCTCATCCAGCTGGGTGGAGATATTTTAGGTGCATACGGAGTACTCCCTCCGTCCGGAAATACTTATTTTAGAAATGGTTGAAAATGAATGTATCTATAACTAAAATAAGTCTAGATACAATCATTTCTAAGACAAGTATTTCCGGACGGAGGGAGTATATACGTAGTACTTTGGTCATACTAGGCACGGAAAGTACTTAATGTTCACATGTGCGCCCGCGTCTCCAGCTGCGCATTTTATTCATTTTCCATGTGAGGCGTGAATTATTCTGGGCGGCCCACGAGTACACCTATTCCTTAATTTCTCCCGCGGCAAAAAAAAAAAAAAGTCGCAGATCGCAACACATACGTATACGTACACTTGCGCTTTGCTTACACGTGGATACGTTTTGGAGTAGTTGGTACACGTTGGGGGTTGGTACGCGATTTGTTTTTTTTTTTAGCATGTACGCGATTTGTTTTTTGTGGGAGGATCTTGCATACCCGTATCGCGAAGGCCAAAATGTACAGTTGAGATCGATCAGTGCGAACATTTATTGCTTTTATTTCCTGTACGTAGATCGTTCATGGCCGCTACTACTAGATCGCAAACGGTTGGCGATCGAGCCATGTGCAGCGCACGTACGGACGAGGCTATCGACTACGGCCGGCACGCGTGGATTCAACGGGGAGTGCTCCGTCCCGTCCCGCTGCTCCCTCGCTTTCGGTCCCTGTCAGTCGCCGCACGCGCGCGCGCCCGTCATCTTCAATGTGCATACGACCACGCCGGACACCGCGCTCGCCATCCTAGTAGTAGTAGAGAACCAGTCCGTCGACGCCGGCGCTATATATGTGTGTGTGCGTGGAGGTGGAGCCACCGGTCGAGTCGTCGGTGGCACTGCCGGCTGGGGTAGGTGGCACGTGCCTGTGACATAGCTATAGAGGCGTGTCGGTGCGGCGTATGAACTCAATATATACGGCGCGCGCTGTGAACTAGAGCGTGCGTGCGGGCGCCGCCGCGCCATAGAACGATGGCAACGTACACGGGGGCGGATGGGACCTAACCAGGACCGATGGAGGATGGAGGCGACAATGTACTCCTCCCTAGTGGAGCTGTTTTGATTGTAGATCCGCACCTTCAGCCCAAGGTTGAAAATCCATAGGATGAGGAGGTTGCCAGGGACGATTCTGTGACCGCGGCAAAAGTACTACCGACCCCTCCCAAGAACCATCTGGTCCTGAAAGGTCTAGACCTGAACCCAGAAGTCACACCACTCGTTCGCCGAGAGCCTGACGACACGAGGAGGCTTCAGCACCCGCCACTACTTTATCTCCGCCATGAACTTAGGCGGGATGATGAGCATGGCGATATCCTCCTCGGCCTTGATCTAGACGTAGAAGCTTAGCGGCTCTCGTGCCCCCTCCTTGTGGCTAATCCTCGGACTGCGTCCAATGTGTATCGGCTGACTCATGACAGCGACCTTGCCAGGAAGGTTCACCCTCTTCAGCCACCGGTTTGTCGGGATCAAGTCCTCGGCACCAGCCACCACCTATGCTCCTTCATCGGCTACGTCCCACTCCATCTTCACGATCTTGTCACGTAATACGGTGTGTGTTAGTAACAGAGCATATGATTAGATCATTGCACTGATCATTGGCAACTTCGTCTAATGAGTGGCAGTTGTAGATGATCACTGCTACGATCTGAACATAGTAATGCCCTAAGTGCCCCAAGTGCAACTGCAACTCATCAGTGGCAGTTGCCAATCATCAGTGCTATGATCTAAACATAGCACTGCATGCATGGTTGGCAACTGCCACTACTCACTGTCAGTCGCAAATTTGGCGACATGCACAAGTGCTGTATTCAGAAGCGCCCAAAATTGGATCAAATTTGGCAGCATTCACAATGTTCACTGGTGGAAAAACAGGCTTCCGTCCAGCCCCATAAGTCGCGAAGCTGTAGGAACCACGACTAATGGGACCTTTAGTCGCGGTTCGAGGTGAACCGCGACCAAAGGCTGGGCCTGTGGCGCTCGGTGGCCACCAACGACGTGAGGTCTTTAATCGCGGTTGGCCAGACAACCGCGACTAAAGGCTTTCGGCACCTTTAGTCACGGTTTGCCGTGCCAACCGCAACTAAAGCCCCTCCCCTATATATACCCATCCAGCAGCCAACACTTAGCCATTTGGAGCCATTCTCTTCACAAGTGGGTGTAGGTTTGCTTTTGGTTCCTCTTATGCACATAAGGTGTTTGATGAAATGCCCCAAGAGCATGAAACAAACATGACATGAAGTGTTGGAGCCACACTCCTCGATCGCGTTAGCAACTTGATGAACCTTTGATGTGTCATTGATAAAATATGCATGTGTGTAGTTCATTGTTTAATTTATATTGTTTGTAGCTAGTTAGTTTAACAAATGCATGATGGTTAATTATATATTTTATATTATAATAATGCAGATGAATCGGCAATGGATGTACGGTAACCGACTCTCCGCGAGTTCACTACGGGTTTGAAAGATTTCCTCGTAGTGGCTAATGCGAACAAGCGGGGGGTTTGTTATCTGTCCATGTGTTATCTGTAAGAATCGAAGGGTTACTCTTCCTCAAGAGATGTTCACATGCATATGCTTCGCACGGTTTCATGCCAAGCTATAATTGTTGGACCAAGCATGGAGAAAGAGGGTTATAATGGAAGAAGATGAAGAAGGGATGATTTCATCGATGAAAGCTATCTTGCTCATTTCGTGATACTTTCATGGAGGATGTCAAGGTGAAGGGAAGGTGAAGAAGAGGCACGTGATGATCCCGCTGATGATCTTGGTCGGACCATTGCTGATGCACGGAGACGCTGCTAAACTGAAAAGGAGAGGAGAATTTGGATTGCATGTTAGAGGATCACAGAAAGGCGCTGTACCCGGATGCGATGATGGTCTGAAAAAGCTGGGCTGCACAATCGGATTTGCTGAAATGGAAGGCAGAGGCAGGTGTAGCTGACTCGGCATTTGAAAACTTGCTGAAAATGTTGAAGAATATGTTTCAAAGGATAACGAGTTGCCCGCCAAGACGCACTGAAGCAAAGAAAGTTGTCTGCCCTCTAGGTTTAGAGGTTCGAAGATACATGCATGCATCAATGATCGCATCCTCTACCGCTGTGAATACGAGAATTTGAATGAATGCCCTGTATGCACCGCATTGCGCTTATAAGATCGAGGCGATGACCCCGGTGACGATGTTGAGGGCCGAAACCCAGGAAGAGGGTTCCGCCAAGGTGATGTGGTATGCTCCTATAATACCACGGTTGAAACGTCTGCTCAGGAACAAAGAGCATGCCAAGTTGTTGCGATGGCACAAAGAGGACCGTAAGTCGGACGGGAGTTGAGACACACCGCAGATGGAACGCAATGGAGAAAGATCGACAGATGGTTCAAAGATTTTGCAGCCGACGCAAGGAACATAAGATTTGCTCTAAGGCACGGATGGCATGAATCCTTTTGGCGAGCGAGCTCCAGCCATAGCACTGCCCGTGACTCTATGCATCTACAACCTTCCTCCTTGGTTGTGCATGAAGCGGAAGTTCATTATGATGCCGTGCTCATCCAAGGTCCGAAGCAACCCGCAACGACATCGATGTGTACCTAAGGCCATTAGTTGATGAACTTTTACAGCTGTGGGTGGTGTCCGTGTGGGATGAGCACAAACAAGAGGAATTTGACCTACGAGCGTTGCTTTTCAGAACCATCAACGATTGGCCTGCTCTTAGTAACCTTTCGGACTGTCAAATAAGGGATACAATGCATGCACGCACTGCTTACATGAGACTGAAAGTGTACATTTGCCAAATTGTAAGAAGAACGTGTACCTTGGGCATCGCCGATTTCTTCCGGAAATTCATCCAAGAAGAAAGAAAGGCAAGCATTACAACGGCAAGGCAGATCACCGGCGAAGCTCGCGGAACGACCGGTGCTGAGGTATTTGATATGGTCAAGGATTTGAAAGTCATCTTTGGAAAGGTCCCGCGGACAATCAGTTCAAGGGAGCCGACGGGCACGCAGCCATGTGGAAGAAGAAATCTATATTCGGGAGCTAGAATATTGAAAGTCCTAGATGTCCGCTCTGCAATCGACGTGATGCACGCTATTTAAGAATATTTGCGTGAACCTCCTAAGCTTCTTGGGCGTGTATGGGAAGACAAATGATACAAAGGAAGCACGGCAGGACCAGCAACGCTTGAAAGACCACGATGACCGCATCCGGAATGGTTTCAAGGTCGTGCCAGCTACGCCCGACCAAAGAAGAGAAGGTCATCTTTTTGAATGCCCGAGCAGTATGAAGGTCCCGCCTGGATTCTCGCCCAATATAAAGGGAATAATAAACATGGCGGAGAAAAAGTTCCAAAACCTGAAGTCTCACGACCGCCACGTGATTATGACGCAATTGCTTCCGATTGCTTTGAGGGGCTCCTGCCGAAAATGTTCGAGTAGCCATTGTGAAGCTATGTGCATTCCTCAATGCAATCTCTCGAAGGTAATCAATCCAGAAGTTCTACCACGGTTACTGAACGATGTGATCCAATGTCTTGTCAGTTTCGAGTTGGTGTTCCCGCATCCTTCTTCAATATTATGACGCACCTCCTGGTTCACCTAGTCGAAGAGATTTTCGCTCTCGGTCCTGTATTTCTACACAATATGTTCCCTTCGAGAGGTTCATGGGAGTATTAAAGAAATATGTTCAGAACCGTGCTAGGCCAGAAGGAAGCATCGCCAAGGGCTATGGAAATGAGGAGGTAATTGAGTTTTGTGTTGACTTTGTTCCTGACCTTAAGCCGATTGGTCTTCCTCGATCGCGCACGAGGGGAGACTAAGTGGAAAAGGCACGATCGGAAGGAAATCAACGATATGTATGGACGGCCATTCTCCTGATCAAGCACACCACATCAGATCGACCAATTCCAGCTTGGTGGCTCCGCATTTTGAGAAACACAAGAATATTTTACGCTCGACAACCCGGGAAGCCTGAATCCTGGATTAGGAAGGCCCACATGGAGACTTTCGCAGTTGGTTGAGAAAACATTTAATGAATGACAATGATGTTGTAGATCAGCTGTACATGTTGGCCAAGACACCATCTTCGACTATAACGACTTTCCAAGGGTACGAGATAAATGGGAATACATTTTACACGATCGCCCAAGATAAAAAGAGCACCAACCAAAACAGTGGTGTCCACTTTGATGCAGCAACCGAGAATGGGCAAGAGGTCACATATTATGGTTACATAGAGGAGATATGGGAACTTGACTATGGACCCTCCTTTAAGGTCCCTTTGTTCCGTGCAAATGGTTCAAGCTAACAGGAGGTGGGGTAAAGGTGGACCAGCAATACGGAATGACAATGGTGGATTTCAACAATCTTGGTTACCTTGACGAACCATTCGCCCTAGCGAAAGATGTCGCCAGGTTTTCTATGTGAAGGACATGAGTAGCAAACCGAGGAAATGGAAAGATAAGAAAACGATCAGACATCATGCGATGATTCAAAGCGCCACATTGTTCTTTCAGGAAAAGAAACATCGTGGGAGTGGAGGACAAGACAGACATGTCGAAGATTATAATATGTTTGCTGAAATTCCGCCTTCAAAGTGAACACCGACCCAAGCATTAAGTTAAATGATGAGGATGCTCCATGGATACGGCACAATCGTAAGCAAGCAGGGACACAAGGGAAGAAATGATGTGTAATAATTTATTGTACCAAACTTTGTTGAATGGATCATGTGAATTATATTACCCGTGATGTGTTTGGTGTCCATTTTCAATGATTCGAGATACCACTGATGATACATGAAATTTGGAGTGATTTAGTCATACTCCTGCCTAGGCGATAATATGCATACTAAGTAGTCTTCATAGCTGCCGCCGTCGTTGTATCTTGGTAGTCGCCGCTTTCTAAGTTGCCGCCGCCGCCGTTGCTGCTGCTGTCGCCGCGTCGGGCGGCGCTGCCGTGGCTCGAATCGAGGGTAGCGCAGCGGGGATATCGCCGCCGTGATGTAGTCCATGACGCTCTGCAGAGTCCGCCATACCACCATAGCCGACGGCCGCCTCGTGGAAGTTCCTGTGAGGCAGACCGTCCTCCTCATACCGGCGAGCGCCTCTCACGCCGATTGATGAAGAAGGCGCCCCAAGTATGCTGGTTATCGGGATGCCGCCGGGATTCATCCGCTGCTCCGGCGTGAGGTCGAGGTAGTAGTGGTTCGTGATGGCCGCCCGCGCAGTACCACGAGGGACGGAGGGACTGCACGCCGCCGGCGCTTAGGCTCCAGCCGGTGGGGACGCTTGTAGCCCGGTGGACAAGGGTAGTTCGAGGCGCAAAGCTCCTCCACCTGCTGGTAGGTTAGAGGGTGCGGTGGAAGCCATGAGAGAGTGATGAGAGATTGTAGAGATGTGATAATGCTGGCCAAGCCGGGCTACATATATGTAGTGAGAAATGGCGGAAAAATGGGAGCGGGAAGACAGGAGGCGGGAAGAAAGTGGCGGGAAGAAAGAGGCGGAAGACAGGGAAGAAATGGCGGAAGAAGAGGAATCAGAGTTGGTCATCTAACCTTTAGTCCCGCTGGTTGGTGCAACCGACTAAAGGTTAGACAGACGCGTGGGTAGCGCATTTACGCCTCCTGCTGTCGGAGGAACAAGACAAAGCAGAAGCGGCGCCGCGCCTATAAAAGGAGCATCGATACGCCAAGATAGAGGCGTGAAGAAATGGCGGAAGACATAGGCGGAAAGAATCAAGGGAAGACTGGCCGGGAAGAACTTGTGGGAAGACAGAGGCGGCCGGGAAGAACTTGTGGAATTCTTTTGGTTCTAATTTCAAATTTGTTTGAAATTGTACATTCATATGCATGTATGTAGTACCGTAGAATATGTGAAACTCCTTCAAAATTAAAATAAAGCACAAAAGAAATAAAACAATACAAATTAAACAGAAAACAATACAAATTAAAAAGAAAACAATACAAATTAAACAGAAAACAGGTTTTTGGGGGGGGGCTAAAACCCTAAACTCTGGCGGCCTTTAGTCGCGGTTGGCAGACCAACCGCGACTAAAGGTTACTTTAGTCGCTGGTCGCCTCCCCAACCGCTGACGACTAAAGGGGGGCGGGAACGCAAAAACTCCGCTTAAAACCCTTTAGTCGCGGATGGGCAGGCGACCACGACTAAAGGGTACCTTTAGTCGCTGGTCGCGTCGCCAACCGCGACTAAAAGGGGGGCTATAAATACAAGGCTCGATTCTCGTCTTCTCCGATTCGATTCTCGCCTCGTCTCTGCCGCCCCTCGGCGCGCCGCCCTCGCCCTCGCCCTCGACGCGCCGCCCTCGCCCTCGCCCTCGGCGCCGCGCGCCGTCGCCCTCGCCGCTCGCGCCGCCCGCCGTCGCCCTCGCCCACACAGCGCCCGCCTGGCCTCGTCTGCCGCCTCGCTCGCCGCCCTCAACGCCGCCGACCGCCTCCTCGCCGCCCCAAAGACGTGAGGGGCCTCCTCGCCTCAACGCCGCCGACCGACCTCGATTCATCAATTTTTAAAAGTTCACAGAATGAACAATTCTTCAATTTTAAAAATGGTTCAGGAATTACAATAAAAGTTCTTCAATTTTAAAAATGTTCACAAATTTGAAAAGTTGATCAGCCATGAAAAAGATCATAAATTTTGGAAATAAAAGTTCATCAAGTTTGACATAAATTTGATTTTCTTTCAAATGTACATCGATTTTTTAAAAAAGTTCAGGATTTTGAAAAAAGTTCACGTGTTTTGGAAAAAGAAGTGTCTGAATCGGAAAAGTTCACAGCTTGAAATAGTTTGTCAATTTAAGGAAGTTCAAAAATTTAGAATTTTATAAGAAAATTTGACGAAATTTGAAAGAGAAATAAAATCAAAAATACATATAAAGTGAAAAACAAAAACAACAGAAAACCGCCAAAGAAAAACAAAAAATAAAATGGAGGGGCGGCGAGGGGCGGCGATGCGCGCGTGCGTGTTTTTTTGGGATCGAGAGGCGCGCGAGGGTTATACATGTGTGTTGTCCTCGCCTCCCTCTCCGTGACGCCGCTGTCTGCCGCCTGCCTCAAGCTTCTACCGCGACACCCTCTCCACCCCTTCCTCGCCTCCTTTTGCCACCGCCTTTCGCCACCGCCACCGCCACCGCCCCTTCTTCACTTAATTAATTTGTTTTTACTACATGTTTTCAGGACTGACATAATGGCGGACGATAGAGCTGACCCGATTATGGACAACTATGATCCGGACGGTGAAGCACATATGTTCGCATCATAAACGGCGATATTCTATATGTGCCGACCGGAGAAGAAGAAGATGATATCTCTTCTTATCTGAACCTTGACGGTGAAGATGAAGGGCGCCGTCGGCAAGATGATGTTAACAAACGCCGATAAACGATTTATCTTCAAATGGAAGTAGCAACCACCTCCGCGCCGAGGTATATATATACATTGAGCCTCTGGTGATACAAACTAACTGATTTGAATAAATATGTGTACTAACGCGCGACTCTCTTTCTTATTTTAGCCTCGGCGGATCGTCAAACAATCGAGTACGCCGTCAAAGCGTGGCGCAACCAAGACGATGAAACAAGGAGAAACATGCACCATCGAGGTTGTCGACAAGGCAACCGCAGGCCACTGGAGCCCCGCAAGAACGCCACCAAGTTTGTCAGCCAATGCGGAGCCATTGTTAGAGACAACGCCTCGATCACCGCCCAGGAGTGGAATGAGCCAAAGAAGGCACGAATTGATGGTTTCACTTTTGTCGATAAGAGAACAAAAAAGATTGCTTCAAGAAGCTTATGGAACATTTCGCTCTACCTCCGAATACAACAAATTCGATGAGGAGGGTAACAAGATTGAGGAAAACAAGGAGAGGAGGAGGCTAGTCAAACAGTTCGCTTCTTCATAAGATGGCCGACGATTCGGAAATTCAAGCAAAATCTAGCCCATGACTTTGTCAAGCAGAACAAGACTCCGATTTCAAAGGACAATATGAGAAACTGAAACATGATTGGCCAGAATTTGTGAAGCAAAAGAAATCGGAGCAGTTCATTCAAATATCGAAAAAAATAAGGAAAATGCGGCTAAGAAGGAGTACAATCATGTTATGGGGCCAGGAGGGTATCGATTTGGGTGCCTAGGTTGGAGAAGATGGAGAACGAGCTGAGGGCGCGAGGAATCCGCCCAGTACGGAGGATGGGACCCAAGGGCCAAAAGCTGGTGGTACGGGCATGGGGAACGCTGAACCCGGAGACAGGGGAGTGTGTTTACCGGGCAAATTAATTAAACCCACCCAAGCCCTTATTGACGCAATGAAGGATGCTCAACAGGGAAGATCAAGTTCAACAGAGAGAACGACGCTACCGACAAAAGCCCTCGAATCCTGAACACGGAGGACGTGTACGGGGCATGGGGCACATTCCGTGGAAAATAGGGTTCCCCGAGCGATGACCCGTCGGTTACTGAAGCCGTAAGAGAAAGATGGATCGGGAAGCAGATGTTGTGGCGCGGTTGGCATCGGAAATGGATGTGATGAAGAAAACCATGAGTGTACTAGTAGCCAAAGAGATGCAGCTCGGTGCAGCATGAAGATCATCCAGCGGATCTCGAAGCCAGCAGCGGAGAAGCAGCGTGGCTTCCACGGAGGCCCCACCGGCTGGTGCAGATGCACCGACGATCGAAATTACTGCACCGGAGCCTCGGTGGTCGAAATTACTGCACCGAGCCTCGGTGGTCGAAATTACTGCACCGGAGCCTCCTCGCTACCCCGTGGATTTATATAAAGGAGATGAAAGAATGTCATCTCAGATTATCCTATCGGGAACATGTCCATGAAGGTAGCCATCGGCAGTGCTTTACCATGTTTACCTCGAGCACTCCACCACAACAACCCCATTCAAGATGGCTATGCTCGTGTCACGGTGGAGGACATAGTCCAAGGGTTTGAGGACCTGAGATTGACATTGCTACACCAAGGGGAGAAAAGACTTGAGATGTCAAGCGCCATTTCATTCTATGGCAAAAGAAGTTTATCAAGTTTCAAAGCGAGGCGCCAAGGACAACAAGTCCACCCCTCACGGTGGTGGTGGTGGCGGTGGCGGTGGTGGTGGTGGTGGTGGTGGTGGCGGTTCACCTACACCTCCGCCACGCCACCGACGCCGCCTCAGTCCACAACGTCCGGCGGGTGATCAGCCGCCGCCCCGCCCTCGTCCGGCGGGTGATCGACGCCGCCTAATCCACCTCCGCAAAGAAGGTAGCAGTCCTGGATTATTAACCCGACCCTTATGTACCTAAGACCACAAAGGTACCGGAGCCATCATCAAGCCTCTCCCCACAAGGCCTTGGGAACGAGTGCCGAGGAAGTCGACGCTGCCGCTGCTGCTGATTTGGAGAAATGGAAGGCGGACTGCAAGAAGAAAAGAGAGCCCGAGCCCAAGCCAGATTTTCGATGAGCAAAAGAAGTGGGCTAAGTCATTTTGAGCACACCGTCCCAAGCCGCCAAGAATCTGCCTAACGACTATGCACGTGAACTTGCAGGCAGGCACTCATGTTCAAGGAGAACAAAGAGCGGAGAAGGCCGAAAGTAAAAAAAGCGGGAAACAAGTTGCCCAGCTCGGGGAACAAAGTAAACAATCGATTGCCCCGCTTATAGTGGAAGCCTTCTGTCCGGATGCCCCCGAGATCATACAAGCTGCGGCAGCACAGGGATTGACTGTAACGAGTGCCAGAGAACAAGCGGCCAACTTAGGTATTACTCTTCGTGAACTGTTAGGCCTTGATGAGGCGCCAGTGAAGGAGGTAGTAATTACATATGTCAAGAATGGGCCTCTCGTCGAGCCTGCGCAGGAAAAGGATCTACCTCCACAAATGAAAGGTCTGCTGAAATGGTACAAGGGTTACATAAAAAATAAAAACGCCAAAGAATATATTTATGCGGAAGTTAGACATGAGCATCACTTCAAACATTACTATGTACAAATTGAACTGAGTGAATTGTTCCAGCTTTTCAATCTGCGCGAGCTCGACAAATCTATCATTAGTTGCTACGTTCTGTAAGTGATTTATTAATTTCTACCCCATCTCGTTCATATTGCCTGCACTATATATATGTCCTAACTATATTGTTGTGTCCGCTATTATACATGCAGAATGAAGATTAAGGAATGCAGAGTAAGGAACATCCATGATGTTGGGTTCATTGACCCACACATCGTTAATGGACATGTGTTGGAGCGCCACCCGCCGACGTGGAGGCAGACCTGTGGCAGTTTCTTACAAAGCAGGAACTCAAAAGTGATATTCTATTTCCTTACCATTTTGGGTGAGTGTTTCTGTCTTGAGCACATTCTCTTTGTTTACTCCATGCATGGTATGTGGCGGCTAATCGATGAGTTATGCATGACGATTGTGCATGTATCGTGTCCGCAGGTTCCACCGGATTCTGCTAGTAATTAAAGTTAACACCTCGAATGTCTCGCCCACGACTCTCTGAATATGGATCCAAAGCTTTGGGGCGGCATGAGAAGAATGCTGCAGAAGTAATTATTTTCATTCATTTGCGCCTATATCGATCGGCCTATTTCGCTCATTTCCTAATATCAAGTAACTAATAACTCTCTTGTTCATTTAATTTTCTTTGCCTCGTAGGGTTTGGAGACGGTTCAGAGATACAAAGGTCGGTGAATTCAAAAAGAGCTAGAATTCAAAAGGTCAAAGGCTAAGAATGCTGGGGATATTCAGCCACCGGAGACCAATCTATGTGGATACTATGTTCAGAGATGATCCGAGATACACCTCTGAGCGGGTTCCGAGTGATACCAATGCTCGGAGGAATAACCTCCGGATGATGCTTAGTCCGAAGCTCGCTCCCACCACTTCAAGAGGAACTAGCTGGATGGTTCAGCAGGAAGTCCTCCATCCTAAAGGAGAACACTATTACGAGGACGAGAACTTTATATGCATTAAATCATGTATGGAAACTTGTTCAAAATTGTATATGGTCATCCGATGATATTGAATATATATTGTATATTCCTCTTGAATTTTTTTGGTTCTAATTTCAAATTTATTTGAAATTGTACATTCATATGCATGTATGTAGTACCGTAGAATATATGAAACTCCTTCAAAATTAAAATAAAGCACAAAAGAAATAAAACAATACAAATTAAACAGAAAACAGGTTTAGGGGGGGGGGCTAAAACCCTAAACCTGTGGCGGCCTTTAGTCGCGGTTGACCAGAAGAACCGCGACTAAAGGTCCTCCGCCCCGACGGCCGCCTGGCGCCCACGTGGACGGGCCGTTAGTCGCGGTTCTTAAGCAGCCGCGACTAAAGGTGGGGGGCTTTAGTCGCGCTTATTTGGTCGCGGTTGCCCAACCGCGACTAATGGCAGTTGCGAACCGCGACCAAAGGCCTTTTTTCCACCAGTGGTTCCTACTACCTATATGGTCCTACAACGTATATGAGCATGCACATTCATCCTACCAACACTAATCAGCATGCACGTACTACGATCATGCAGAAACCCTAATTACGAACATCACGATTAGTGGCAGTAGCACTTGGGCATCATCAACGAATAGGAAACACAAATATAGCAACAACAAAGTATGACTACCAGGTCAAAAAAAAGTATGACTACCGATTTAGCATCAACGCATTACCAGCACCAATCTAGCATCAACACATGGGGAGCACTAATGTAACAATCTAACATGAATACATGATCATGCAACAATTTTGCATCTACACCTGAGGCGGTTGCCATCTACACTATCAGTTAACAACCATAGATTGGATGTGAATCAATTCAATTTGCAATCAGATCGAATCCAATCCAATCCTAGTACTCACTAAGAACAAACCCTAAACTACATCTATGAGCAAAGGGGAAACAATGAAACTTACCAGAGTGGTTGTCGTTGGAGCGTAGGCCGGCCGAGGAACAAACCGAAGAGGATGACCCGTCCATGCTCAAGGCCAGCGTCGATACGCCGGTGCTCCTATTGACGTGCAAGGTAGAGGAAGAGGGTGTCGTCATCCATGACCATGCAATGCTCCTCGCAGAACCAACCCCCCCCCCCCCTAATGGGGGTCGAAATCCCCCTCCGGCCACTAGGTTCCCAACAACGGCGCACCCGATGGGGTCCCCTCCAGCGGCACAGTCGAACCCATGACTAGTTCAAATACGGAAATAGAGCCGGAGTGGCCGGCACCGCATTGGCCGGAGGACACGGTCTGATGCAGAAAGGGGACAACGCATGGATGGCCACCGTGAGGTCAATGCTGCGGTTGGACAGGCGACCGCCCACCAAAATGAGTCCCACGTGTCTATTGGGTTAGAGGTTCCTAACGTAGCCTCCAGCTTATGGCCGAACTAGTATTATACATACACCTTCAAAAGATTTCTAAGAAAAATATCCCGCTGCAACGTGCAGAGTATCGATTGGTGTTACAAATTCCCTGCTACATATCTGAACTGCACACTGTATAATCCTTGCCGTGTAGAACTGGGCTTCAATATACCTGGAAAAGCTAGTTATAAAGAATTTAGAAAAACTATAAATAATTTGATTCCAACATCCAAAACAAATTCGGAACAACAAAGATTGGTACCTGTCACTTTGAAAAAGAACGTGTGTGCCCATTGGCTAGCTTCATACATGCCTTGCTAATTAAGGCCAACCTCCCCGTCCGCCTCCCCCCTTCTCGATTCCTTTCCTCGCCGCCGCCGGAGACGGGCGCCGGGTCCCCCGCGCGGCCGCCGATGAGGGTGGCGGCGAGGCCTCGACCGCGACGCCGCTCGGGTTCAGGCCTAGGGTTTGTGGCGGCGGCTCGCTGGTGAGGGCGGCTCGTCCCGGCGGCGGCGCGCCGCCGGTGTTGAGGGTCGTTTACTCGCCGCTGGCGGCGAAGTTGGCGGTGGTTGCGGGCGCCGCGTGGAGGGACCCCCTGCTGCTCTCCTTCGCCAGATCTGAAGACGGCGCCCCCGTGTTGTTGCTTCCTCCTCGTATGTCCGGCCAGATCCGATGGCTGACTGCGCGGATGTGGGGTTGGGAGCTCTGGATCGGAGTAATTTCTTGGCCGGCTGCGGCGGTCACGACACCGGCGGCGCTCCAGGCGCTGTTTCTTTCTTGAAGGCGGCTTCGAGATCCAGCTCCCCCCCCCCCCCCCCCTCGTCCTCCCCTGCACCCGGGTGAAAACCCACAACTTTGGTTGCGCAGCGGCGGTGCCCGGCTCCGTCACCTTCTTGAAGGCGCCGCTTTGGATCCACGGGGAGGTGGGACAGCTGCAGAGCGTTCTTGGCGTTCTTGATGGCGGTGGTTCTCTCTTTAGTGGTGTCACTTCGCCATGGCGGTCGGCTAGGTCCGGCTCTCATGGTGATTGTTGTGCTCAACCCTTCGCCGTGTCTTCCTCGGGTGCTCCCGTTCAGAGAGGCTGGAGGTGGAGCGGCTTTGTCTTGCACGGAGCTTCGGTGGAGATATCAAGTCATGCCTGACCGACAGGTGCCACGCCTTGTCATGCCTGGTCGGCAGGTGCTACGCACGACAGATCTTCCAAAGACTTCAAGCTGTGCCGGCTGGTGGTACTTGGCAGCATGGTGCTGAGGTGTATTAGTGGCGACCACGATGTGCTCATCTGTTTGCGCGCAGAGAGGAGGTGCCGTTGGGCTCCGTGGTGGCGTCGACGGTAGCTGGACCGAGCAAGGTTGATGCATCAGTACAGTTCTGGAGATGGAGCGGTGGCAGTTGGCGGCGGCGGCGGCCTCTGAGTGCACGCCGGACCGGTGAGACCCATGCCCGGCAGGCGTCCTGGATGGGACCTAAGGTCTTAGATGTTAGGTTTGGCTGCGATGTCTGTTTGGTATTAGGCCCAGGCTATCTGCGCCCTTCATCAACTGGATAGGTGCAGCGACAGTTTGTTGCTTAGACGGCGGCTTTAGTCTTACTGTTGTATTAATTTGTAAGGTCTTGTGAGAATAATTAATAAAGTAGCCGTATGCATCGCCAAAATAAAGAGGCCGGGGTTCATCCTTCTTTTCTAAAAAAAATTAAGGCCCAACCGAAGCTATAGACATACTATTATATGTACATAAACAGAGTGACTGAGTTAACGATGCAGATGCTCATAGCTCATCACGGCATCGGGAAGAACACCAGCCTGCACCTGCATGCCACCGTACTCCGACGGCCGGTGTGCCACCACCGAGGCGGCGGTACTGGGCGGTGCGAACATGTGCCCATAGACGTCGGTACCGGCCGGGAAAAAGCCATGATGTTGATGCTGGAGCACGTCCAGCGAGTAGACAGTGTCGACACCAATGGCCATTAGCATGCGCGAGCCACGGTGGGCGGGGAAGGGGCTCGGGTGCGCGTGGCGACCTTCGTAGGTGGTGACGACCGTGGACGGGTCCTGCTGTGACCGCTCCACCAGCTTCTTCACCCCGCACTGCGCCGCCGTGCACCGGTAGTAGCTCCTGCGCACGTGCATTGCTACTATCAGTAAATTGTCTTGTCCGGTATATAGCTGCCTGACCGTACAGGATGCATACATATTTGTTCAGTCTGATGCTAGATAGATTGCTTAACTGCTACTCCCTCAGTTTCTAAATATAAGTCTTTATAAAGATTTAGAGATTTTAATATAAACTACATATGAATGTATGTAGACGTAATTTAGAGTGTAGATGCACTAATTTTGCTTCATATGTAGTCCCTGATGAATGAACGCTGTTTTTTTATGAGATCAGTGAACACGATATTTGATGAACGCGCCGGGCAGATGTTACACATGTTGTGGTCGATTTTGCGCGCTGTACAATCTTCCCTGTAGAATTCACGTAGGTAAACATTCCGAGCATGACCGTGTTGCTCAAACTTAAAAAGATGCATGCACAACGAAAAGTACAAGTATATGATTTTGACGGTTACTGCAATATATACCAAACGAGGAATGTGTGCGGAAATAAGAAAAGATGTGCATGTCCGTAGTTGTACCTTGGAAAGGAGCTGTTCTTGACAGCCTTCTGGCCGTACTTGCGCCAGCGGTAGCCGTCGTCGAGGTGGTCGACCTCACTCTTGGTTGCGAATGCCACACGGGACCCACGCGGCTTCTTCTCCCTCTTCCCCTCCTTCGTCTTCTTCTCCTTGCTCCTGCATAAGTCGGAGGATCAACGCAATGAGGAACGTCCTTAGTGATTCTTAATAATGTGTACATGAGTAAATGATTTTGTTTGGTAACCAATCACAAGGATATAACTGACCAAGAACAACGTACTAGGACTTCTTTTCTGACATAAAATCTTCTCTTTTTATTGGTCAATAATAATTATTGCATCCTTGCAAAAAGTAATAATTATTGCATCGTTAAGCAAGCGGGGGACAAGAACTAGAGTTGTGCAATCTCCTGTGGAGGCTATCTTCCATAGTTTGTTCTTTCATGATATATTGGGCAGGGTGGGACACATCGCTGGTGGTTGATCTTTCATTTCTCCCCCTCGCACTCTTTTGGGTGTAGGTTATGTGATCCCTTGGTTTGTGTTGATCTTCATGTGAAGACTTGGATAGTGTCATCTGCTGCTGATTTTAGTTGTCGTGTTTGGGCGTTTTGTGATAGTACTTTCTGTTGCCTGGTTTTTGTCCCGTAATGAGTGTTTCGATATCGAGCACTCGTGGCGGGTTTCCTGGTAATGCACCAACTCGCTTCCCTCTATTTCCCTCATCCTGATCTTGCTTGTAAGTCTCTGGCGAACTTTGTATTTCCATTAAGCAATTAATGAAAACGGGATGCCCATTTGACAAAAAAGGGATAAGAACTGGATGCTCATCCACCATCCAAGCACAAGCAGGAGCCCTCCATCTGAGCTAGCTCAGGCACTACAAAATTTCCTTCTCTGTTATGATGATCAAAGATAGTGCGAGCAAAATCATAAGCTAGGTGATAACAATTAGCCACAGCAACACCCATCGATTGTCCATCATTATTCATAGTCTCAATTAAGAAGAGCTAAGAACTTTCGCCAAAAAAAAAGGAACATGGAACTAAACAAGAGGGTTGCCCAGATAGCTATCTACTGCTGCGTTGTTCAATCATTGTAAGTTGATCTGCATTGAGCGGCTGGTTCTTCCTTGGCTACCCAGGGAACGGATAGGATTTGTTTGTTTGGAATGGTAGGTAGGTGGAAGTTGACGGATGGCGAACCCTAAATCCCCATTGTTCACATCTCACCTCACGCGATAATGCCACGTGCGGCATGATCTTCGCGTTCAGAGCAGGGTTTTCGGTATCACCCGGTATCCGCGTTTCCCAGTACCCCACGAGAAATCAACTTCCCATGCAAAAAAAATTCTGAAATTTTGAATTTGAATGAATTTTGGATGATTCAAAATTCATTAAAAAAACATTCGTCCCAAAATTTGCTTGGAATTTCGCGGTAACCATGGTATCCGAGTTTCTGGGTGACCCACGAGAAAAAAAGTGCACCTCGGTATTCAAAACCTTGGTTCAGAGCGGCCGAGAGTATCAATGGAGAGTTGGAGACCGATATCGGTTTGGCAAGAAGACATACCCCGGTGGATGGATCTACACTTGTTCCCTCTAATCCAAAAAGCATACGCACGCATGTGATTGATGATCCAGCAACATCGAGCTGGATTTAATTAGCACACAGATGCATCGAGATCGAATCCATATCCTGATAAAATGGCTCACGTACCTGCAGCTGCCATGATCGGCCGATCTATGCTCGTCTCCCTCCTCCGGCGATGGACTGCCTCTCTTGCACCCGTGGGACTCGGCCCCCGTCGCCTCGCCGGACGTCGACGAGTTGGGCGTGACCGGGGTCGCTACCTCGCCGATCACGTCTCTCATCGCCGGGTAGCACGGAGGCGCGTCCAGGTGCCTGGCGAGCTCCGCGGGGTCGAGGAGCCCCTGCAGGTAGTCGGTAATACTGGAGTAGGTCGACGGCATGAGACCGCCATCGTCGCCACCGCCGCACGCCGAACGACTCTGAAAGAAGACGTTGTCCACCAGTGCGTCGCTGCCGTCGGCCGCAGGCGGATGGTCGCCGTACAGCTGACCGGCGCCGCGGTCTTCTCCGTCTCCCGCTGCTGATCCGGACATGGAGTAGTGCACGCGCGAGGTGAGGTTTGGGAGCTGGTGAGATGGAGGCCGAGCGTTGAACGGGAGACGAGGGGACAGGCCGGCCGGCGTTGAACTGAGGTGCACTAGTCGTCTTTGCCCCTTTGGGGAGGTGCAAGCAAGATACGACTACGAGAGACGAAACTTGTGTGCGCGCGCGTGGTATTAAACTACTCGTAGTAACCAGTAGTACGTGCTTGAATTAGCCTAAGCATTTGTCCGTCAAAAAAAAAAATTAGCCCAAGCATTGATGAGCATAGTGTTTTTGTACGGGATATGGAGGGAGGATGCATGATCGATCCTCATGCTGGCTCGAGATATTATTGTGTGCACATGTGTACACGCGTCTCCAGCTGCGCGTTTTATTCATTTTCCATGCGAAATGTGAGTGCTTTCGGGCGGTACACGAGTACACTCCCTGTGCCTACACGTTGATGGGGTTGGTAGGCGTTGGGGTTGGTAGGCGATTTGTCTTTTTTCTTTGAGGATTTTATATGTAGTATGTAGTACTCCCTCCATTCCACAATGTAGTGCCTATAGATTTTTGTGAAAATCAAACTTTGCCAACTTTGATCAAGTGTATAGAGAAAACAGTCTACATCTACAATACCAAACATGTAGATTCTGAAAATATAACTCACGATGTATCTAATGATGTGCATTTGGTATTCTAGATGTAACTACTTTTCTCTATAAACATGGTCAAAGTTTGTAATGTTTGACTTTTATAAAAATTTATAGGCACTACATTATGGAACGGAGGGAGTATATGATAGAAGTAATTGCACCACAGGTGCTTGAACTTGTCATGTGTGTTTCACTTTGCTGCTCTTGTTTTAGAAGAATATCAAAAAAGAGAAGCTGGTGCCAAAACTTGGCTCATGTGTAATAAGGTGGTTCAGAATGAACATGCGTGGCAAGTTAAAACACCGCCGGTGCATTCATCTCTATATGATATCGAACTCAAACTTGTCGCGAGGGCGAAATCTAGTTTCCTCAACAAAAAAGGAAAAGTTTTCTAATTTGAACTTTGCTTTGGTACACACACACGCCTTCTAGAAAAGTTTACAAATTTTCTGACGAAGATTAAAGGTTACACTTTCAGGCGAAAAGGATATCATAGTCTTTTGTATTGAAAATCAATCTATTCAATACGTTTGATCCACTGGCTAAGAGTATCTACAACAGCAAACCTTAAATTCGGGCCCTCGGACGTTGTGAGACATGCCCGGGGCGGCCGCGGGCGGTGACCGGACACACCTCATTTTTCTGCTCCCACAACCGCGTCTCTCATATCCGAACCCTCAAATCCATGCAACGCTACGTACATAAACACGAAGAACATGCTTAATAGCAACAAACAGACTAAATTCATCTGATACATCCGGATCATAGTTCATCGTCGGACAAAAGGATCAAAGTTCATCGGGCGACAGTGCAAGTTCATACTACAAACGACTAGAATCATAAAGAAAACATAGATAAAGCGGAGAAGGGTGTAGGAAATCACCATTTCCTTGCCAACCCCTTCCCCTTGTAGTCGTCGGTGCGGCTGTGCCCCTCCGCGTAAGCGTCAGTGTGCGGCACCCAATCACACCCGAGTCGTCGGCGCTGCGTTGCCGAGCGACGGGCATTGTGGAACTAGAGTTGCCACTGTCCCCTGGTCCAGCCACGACCACCTCAAAGTGATGCGGAGCGCGGCCTCCTCCACATCATCCGGCTCCGCATCGCACAGCAGGCCCGATCAGTCGTCGGAGTAGCCGGATCCGACACCGGAGTCGGCGTTGTTTCCGTCTCTGGCCACCGATCGGAAGCGAATGGGACTAGAAGTGGAGAAGACCGAGGGAGAGGGAGTGGAGTGAACTGATTGATTTCGGTCTAGGGTTTGGCTTGATGGGAATATTTGTGGGGGGCCATGATGGGCCAGACCGACGTGGCGGATGCGTCCAGACCTCCTCATATTCGGTCTAGATTTGGGATGGATATGAGGGGTACCGGATAGCCGGGACGTTTGGGGCGGATTTGAGGTGCCCATCTTTATAGATGCTCTAATACGTCGATAGTTTTTTAAAATAGGTTTAAGATTCATGTGAATATAGGGTGCACCGAAAGCAAAACTCTTGTAATCAGTTGGAAGATTTGATGCACGGTTTAATTAGCACCATAGCCTTCATCGTTCTGATTAAGGCACCGCTGCTGTTGATGGAGTACTGGATCGCAAGCGGCTGGCGATGAGGCCGTGTGTGCCACGCACGTAGAGTAGTACACATACGGCGCCACTGATTCCGGGCCGGTCTGCCGTAATCCGGCCCGTTGTCCCCTCGCTTTCGATCGCTGTCAGCGGTCCAAGTCTCCGCACGCCCGCCCGCACGCGCGCGCCATGACAAATGCGCATACGACCACACCGCTGGTACGAGTCTGTCCACGTCGGAACTACCATATGTGTGTGCGTGTGGAGCGGTGGAGCCACCGCCCACCAGTGGAGTCGTCCGTGGCATTGGTAGCACGTGCTCGTAATAAGGTCGGACCGTCGGTGCTTATGAACTGGCCGGGGCGTGCGGCTGTACATATGTGCGGCCGCCGCGATAGGACGAGCGCGACGTGCACGGGGGCCGGCGTACGTGCGTCCGGCGTGGCACCGGCGGCGGGCGGATGAGATGCGCGCACGACCGACGGGACGCACGTCTAGCCAGGGTCGATGGATGGAGCCGGACGTGGTGGTGGGCGGCGATATATGCTCCACTCCATCGGTGTCCCGTGCCAAAGTCTATGTACTATGGCTCTAGCTCATGTTCCAGTCGATCGTACGTGCGCGCACGCAGTAATGCTACATTCACGCGCTCGTTACAGGGGTTTTACGGAGTGACTACGAGTTGGCAGTTTCTGATTGGATTAAGAGGGGGAGGTTGGGCCCCATCCACCTAAAAATCAGGGGGGGCGAAGAGAATTAGATGGAATGGCCCGTAATCTTCTGATTGAACAGGACTAAGTATCATTTTTGTCACCCTAAATTTGATAGGATTTTACTCTAAAAACACTGGCAAGTTATTTGCTACTCCCTCCGTTCCAAAATAGATGACCCAATGTTATACTAACTTTGTACTAAAATTAGTACAAAGTTGAGTCATCAATTTTGGAACGGAGGAAGTACATACGTAAACACTCGATCCCTCTTTTTTCAGATATTTAAGAACAATATGGAATAAATATGCTTATAAATGTATTACAAGACATGCATAAATTATTTTCTGAAATCACTTGATGTTTTATTTTGAAATTTTAAATAATAATTAAGAAAAGAAATTGTGTTCTCATCGTTCGAGACCACCTCCAACGCGTAGGCCAGTGGTACCAAACATCACACCATCACAACGCCTCTAGTTAGCTTATGAGTAGCTTCATTTCCTTCAAAATTATTCTTCCTAATTATGAACCATAGCCACCGCATCAATGTTGTTTTGGTCTCTTGAATCACTCCACAACACATCGATAATATTGGATTGCTTAGATTTATAGTGAAATATATTATAACAAGAAGTTTTCCTAACATGCGAAATGAAACAGAAATAGTTTTTTCTACAAAATATAGTTTTAACTTAGAAATATAAAGTATTTTCTTGATGAATGATACATGACATATATGTATACATTATAAGTTTACTTTGTTAATGCTACTCGTTTAAAATTAAATTAATATTAAGTTAGTATATCTATCGATGTATAAATGAAACACAACATATATAAGTTATGACAAAGTAAAATAGTTTGGTATAAATACAGCCTGGAACACCCGCTCCATGACAATGGTGTACGATGCCAGGAGTCTAGTGCAGGCTGACAAAATAATATGATGCAAGCGATTATATATGAATGGCTGACACGGTCAAGACTTTCCAGTATATATTTCAAGTCTTTTGAGTTGAAGATAATTAGCATCGGGATGATGAAAAGGAATAGAAGTGTAGCAAATCATGGATTTACCAGGATGACGAATCTCAATTATCTTCAACTCAAAACCGAGGATGTTGAGGTTTCTGAAAACCAAAAGCATGTTGTAATTTATAGCAGCTCTGCTCCTTCTGTTGCAATTTGTAGCAGCTCTGCTCCTTTTGTTGAAATGCATAATGCCTTGATATCATATACTTGTATCGCAGTAACAATGTAGCGAAACTAGAAGCATCCAATCGTGCCTTCAGATCCTTTTTATATGGAACTAACATTGTGGTGCAAGTAGAAGTATCAGATCACAAGAGCACGAAAGTGTTCATTGTTTGTTTATAGATTTGTTCATTCTTTTGTGTTTCATTGTTTTCAAGAGAAACTGCTTATCAATACTTCATCTATGATTCCCTAGAGCTAACCGAACAACTACCATTGATTGGGATTAGAGGGGAATTAAGGGGATCAGATGGCAAGAGAGGATGTGAGAATTGAATAAAGCTTGAAGGCGTATAATTAAATAGGTTTGAAAGTTTGCAAGCAATTACTAAGTGACATCAAAATTTGATCTCTCCAAATTATTGCACATGTAGGATTGCAAGTACTTTGTGTATTCAATTATTAACTTCCATTGAGATGGCATTACACGTGCACGCTTCTTCTTCTATATCAAAGTAGCTAGCCCTCACTAATAGTTTCTCTCAAAATGCAAGCATGCCACATCATCGCATAACATGTATGAGAAAAGGCCCACCCCCACTATCATATGTCTTTCAGCATGCAAGCATGCCACTTCATCATAAACATGCATGAAAAAGAGACTCATCTCAACATGCAAACATACATGGGAATTTCCATTCTATTATTCTATTTATATTTAATAAATATTTTAAAACTATACAATGATCAAACATAATAAATTATATGTATTTTCAGTTTTAGCCTTTTATATTATTACTTCAAATATTTATGTTTCATGTAACGAATCACATTAAAATATGTTACAAAATATTACTGCAACAACGTGCGGGCATCATCTACCGTAGTAGTAATAAATAAAGAAAAACGTGCGCCAAGGTTTTGCGTGCAGCCACTAGTAGAAAAGACGGCAATGGCCCAGGCCGGTTCAGCCCATTAGTCCCGGTTCTGCCACGAACCGGGACCAATGGAGCTATTTGTCCCGGTTCGTGAGCCCAGGGGGCCGGCCGGGCCACGTGGGCCATTGGTCCCGGTTCGTCCGGACCTTTTGGTCCCGGTTGGTGGGACGAACCGGAACCAATGGGCCTGGCTCCTGCCAGCTATCCCATGGATGCTATCATAGAGTCTCAAAATTGCCACCTTATGGCGGAATGGAGCAATTTGAAGGTTAAGGCGGCCGTTGGCTCTGTTTATCCTACTAAACCCGACTCAGCTTTTCACTGCCGGCCGATTCCAGAAGCATATGCTACGGTGATGGTGGATGAAATAACGAAGGGATTTGAGGACCTCTGGCTTGACCACCCTACCGGTGAAGGGGAGTATCGGCTGGGGTCTGCTCTGAAGACTCCATGCCTATGGCGGAAGGATCTCATCAACCTTCCGAACTGGACGCCTCCGCCTCCTCCTCCTCCTCCGGCGAGTCAGGGCACTCCGCCTCCTCCACCGCCTCTTCCTCCGCGAGTGACGATCGGGCACTCGGCCGGCTCCTTCTTCCGGCGCGTGGCGGCACTCCGCCTCCTTCTCCGCCGGCCGGCCCCAAGCAGCCAGCCTCCTCCTTCTCCGCCTCGTCGGCAAGGGCGGAAGAGACCCGCCGCCGCTCCGGCTGCTCCGACGCGTCGTAGTCCTTCTCCTCCGCCTCGTAAGCAAAGAAAGAAGACATCCGCCTCCGTGCGCTCTGCGGCGTCTAGCAGTACAGCCAAAGGCGGAGGAGATACAGATTCGGTCCTTCTCAAGACCTCGGAGAAGTTACTGCACGAGGGACCGAGGAGGAAAACGCGAAGATCGCGCAGACGAAGTGGATGACTGGTTTGAAGGGTTGAAAGCAAAGAGACATCCACCTCCGGAGGAGAAGGTAGATCCGTGAAAGCGAAGCGCACTCGCTTCCCCGACAAAACCACCCAAGTCTCCGCCGAAAGGCAACTATGAGCGCATTATTGGAAAGGCATTTGCCAAGCGGAGAGGTCGGGAAGTACTAAAAGTGATCAAAGAATGAAAGAATGACGAGCTGGGAAACAAATTGCCCAGCTCGGCGAACAAGCAGGCAATCGTGCCCCCGCTCAAGGTGCTCGCTAGCGACATCGCCGATCCGAGGATGGTGCCGGTTATGGCAATCCTCAAGATTACCTGCCCGACGATGTACATTATGATTTCTTGGAGGTGCAGATACAAAGATACGAGTACGGGAAGCCTCTCGTCAAAGATGAAAGATCTCTATCAACGATGATGCGAAGATTGCATGATTGGTACATGAAAACTTGCAGAGAGTCTGAGGGGAGGAGTACTTTGTATGTGAGAGTTAAAAAGGAGCATGACCTCGTTGGATTGAACTGTTTGAAGGAAATATGCCCTAGAGGCAATAATAAAGTTATTATTTATTTCCTTATATCATGATAAATGTTTATTATTCATGCTAGAATTGTATTAACCGGAAACATAATACATGTGTGAATACATAAACAAATGTAATGTCACTAGTATGCCTCTACTTGACTAGCTCGTTAATCAAAGATGGTTATGTTTCCTAACCATAGACATGAGTTGTCATTTGATTAACGGGATCACATCATTAGGAGAATGATGTGATTGACTTGACCCATTCCGTTAGCTTAGCACTTGATCGCTTAGTATGTTGCTATTGCTTTCTTCATGACTTATACAAAGTTCCTGCAACTATGAGATTATGCAACTCCTGCTTACGGAGGAACACTTTGTGTGCTACCAAACGTCACAACGAATCGGGTGATTATAAAGGTACTCTACAGGTGTCTCCAAAAGTATATGTTGAGTTGGCATAATTCGAGATTAGGTTTTGTCACTCCGATTGTCGGAGAGGTATCTCTGGGCCTTCTCGGTAATACCCATCACCTAAGCCTTGCAAGCATTGTAACTAATGAGTTAGTTATGAAATGATGTATTACAGAATCGAGTAAAGAGACTTGCCGTAACGAGATTGAACTAGGTATTGGATACCGACGATCGAATCTCGGGCAAGTAACATATCACGACAAAGGAACAACGATGTTGTTATGCGGTTTGACCGATAAAGATCTTCGTAGAAAATGTAGGAACCAATATGAACATCCAGGTTCCACTATTGGTTATTGACCGAGAATAGTTCTAGGTCATGTCTACATAGTTCTCGAACCCGTAGGGTCCGCACGCTTAACGCTACGATGACAATTTTATGAGTATTGATGTATCAAGGTTGTTCGAGTCCCGGATGTGATCACGGACATGACGAGGAGTCTCGAAATGGTCGATACATAAAGATTGATATATTGGAAGCCTATGTTTGACTTGAATAGTTCCGGTGAAATCAGGATTTTACCGAACACCGGGGTTACGGAACCTCCCGGGGTTAATGGGCCTTAGTGGGCCATGAGGGAGAAGAGGAGGGCGGCCGGGGCAGGCCGCGCCTCCCCCCTAGTCCGAATAGGACAGGAGAGGGGCGCGCCCTTCCTCTTCCCTCCCCAAGTCCTAATCGAACTAGGAAGGGGGAGTCCTACTCCCGTGGGAGTAGGACTCCTCCGCCGCCTCCTCCTAGGGCCGGCCGCACCCCTTGCTCCTTTATATACTGGGGCAGGGGGCACCCCATGACACACAAGTTGATCTACGGATCGCCTCCTTAGCCGTGTCGGTGCCCCCTCCACCATATTCCACTTCGGTCATATCGTCGCGGAGCTTAGGCGAAGCCCTGCGCCGGTGGAGCATCATCATCGTCACCACGCCGTCGTGCTGACGGAACTCATCCCCGACACCCTGCTGGATCGGAGTCCGGGGATCGTCATCGAGCTGAACGTGTGCTGAACTCGGAGGTGCCGTGCGTTCGGTACTTGGATCGGTCGGATCGTGAAGACGTACGACTACATCAACCGCGTTGTTATAACGCTTCCGCTTTCGGTCTACGAGGGTACGTGGACACACTCTCCCCTCTCGTTGCTATGCCATCACCATGATCTTGCGTGTGCGTAGGAAATTTTTTGAAATTACTACGTTACCCAACAGTGGCATCCGAGCCAGGTTTTATGCGTTGATGTCATATGCACGAGTAGAACACAAGTGAGTTGTGGGCGATATAAGTCATACTGCTTACCAGCATGTCATACTTTGGTTCAGCGGTATTGTGAGATGAAGCGCCGGACCGACATTACGCGTGCGCTTACGCGAGACTGGTTTCACCGCTCGAGCACTCGCTTCTTAAAGGTGACCGGCGGGTGTCTGTCTCTCTCACTTTAGTTGAACTGAGTGTGGCTACGCCCGGTCCTTGCGAAGGTTAAAACAGCACCAACTTGACAAACTATCGCTGTGGTTTTGATGCGTAGGTAAGAACGGTTCTTGCTCAGCCCATAGCAGCCACGTAAAACTTGCAACAACAAAGTAGAGGACGTCTAACTTGTTTTTGCAGGGCATGTTGTGATGTGATATGGTCAAGATGTGATGCTATATTTTATTGTATGAGATGATCATGTTTTGTAACCGAGTTATCGGCAATCGGCAGGAGCCATATGGTTGTCGCTTATTGTATGAAATGCAACGCCATGTAATTGCTTTACTTTATCACTAAGCGGTAGCGATAGTCGTAGAAGCAATAGTTGGCGAGACGACAACGATGCTACGATGGAGATCAATGTGTCGCGCCGGTGACGATGGTGATCATGATGGTGCTTCGGAGATGGAGATCACAAGCACAAGATGATGATGGCCATATCATATCACTTATATTGATTGCATGTGATGTTTATCCTTTATGCATCTTATCTTTCTTTGATTGACGGTAGCATTTTAAGATGATCTCTCACTAAAAATTATCAAGAAGTGTTCTCCCTGAGTATGCACCATTGCCAAAAGTTCGTAGTGCCCAGACACCACGTGATGATCGGGTGTGATAAGCTCTACGTTCATCTACAACGGGTGCAAGCCAGTTTTGCACACGCAGAATACTCAGGTTAAACTAGACGAGCCTAGCATATGCAGATATGGCCTCGGAACACGGAGACCGAAAGGTCGAGCGTGAATCATATAGTAGATATGATCAACATAGTGATGTTCACCATTGAAAACTACTCCATCTCACGTGATGATCGGTTATGGTTTAGTTGATTTGGATCACGTAATCACTTAGATGACTAGAGAGATGTCTGTCTAAGTGGGAGTTCTTAAGTAATATGATTAATTGAACTTTAATTTATCATGAACTTAGTCCTGGTAGTATTTTGCAAATTATGTTGTAGATCAATAGCTCGCGTTGTTGCTTCCCTATGTTTGTTGCTAGAGAAAACTATGTTGAAAGATGTTAGTAGCAATGATGCGGATTGGATCCGTGATCTGAGGTTTATCCTCATTGCTGCACAGAAGAATTATGTCCTTGATGCACCGCTAGGTGACAGACCTATTGCAGGAGCAGATGCAGACGTTATGAACGTTTGGCTAGCTCAATATGATGACTACTTGATAGTTTAGTGCACCATGCTTAACGGCTTAGAATCGGGACTTCAAAGACGTTTTGAACGTCACGGACCATATGAGATGTTCCAAGAATTGAAGTTAATATTTCAAGAAAATACCCGAGTTGAGAGATATGAAGTCTCCAACAAGTTCTATAGCTAAAAGATGGAGGAGAATCGCTCAACTAGTGAGCATGTGCTCAAATTGTCTGGGTACTTCAATCGCTTGAATCAAGTGGGAGTTAATCTTCCAGATAAGATAGTGATTGACAGAATTCTCTAGTCACCATCACCAAGTTAGTAGAACTTCGTGATGAACTATAATATGCAAGGGATGACAAAAGTAATTCCCAAGCTCTTCATGATGCCGAAATCGACGAAGGTAGAAATCAAGAAAAGAGCATCAAGTGTTGATGATTGACAAAACCACTAGTTTCAAGAAAAGGGCAAAGGGAAAGAAAGGGAACTTCAAGTAGAATGACAAGCAAGTTGTCGCTCCCGTGAAGAAGACCAAAGCTGGACCAAAGCCTGAAACTGAGTGCTTACACTGCAAAGGAAATGGTCACTGGAAGCGGAAAAGACCTGAATATTTGGTGAGTAAGAAGGATGGCAAAGTGAACAAGGGTATATTTGATATACATGTGTTTGATGTGTGCCTTACTAGTGTTTATAGTAGCCCCTGAGTATTTGATACTTGTTCGGTTGCTAAGATTAGTAACTCGAAACTGGAGTTACAGAATAAACAGAGACTAGTTGAAGGGGAAGTGACGATGAGTGTTGGAAGTAGTTCCAAGATTAATATGATCATCATCGCACACTCCCTATACTTTCGAGATTAGTGTTAAACCTAAATAAATGTTATTTGGTGTTTGCGTTGAGCATGAATATGATTTGATCATGTTTATTGCAATACGATTATTCATTTAAGTAAGAGAATAAATTGTTGTTCTTTACATGAATAAAACCTTATATGGTTACACACCCAATGAAAATGGTTCGTTGGATCTCGATCGTAGTGATACACATATTCATAATATTGAAACCAAAAGATGCAAAGTTAATAATGATAGTGCAACTTATTTGTGGCACTGCAGTTTAGGTCATATTGGTGTAAGGCGCATGAAGAAACTCCATACTGATGGGATTTCGGAATCACTTGGTTATGAATCATTTGATGCTTGCGAACCGTGCCTTTGGGCGAGATGACTAAAACTCCGTTCTTCGGAACAATGAAACGAGCAACAAACTTATTGGAAATAATACATACTGATGTATGCGATCCAATGAGTGTTGAGGCTCGCGGTGGGTATCATTATTTTCTGACCTTCACAGATGATTTGAGCAGATATGGGTATATCTACTTGATGAAACATAAGTCTGAAATAGTTGAAAGGTTCAAAGAATTTCAGAGTGAAGTGTAAAATCATCGTAACAAGAAAATAAAGTTTCCGCGATCTGGTCGTGGAGATGAATATTTGAGTTACGAGTTTGGTCTTCAATTAAAACAATGTGGAATAGTTTCACAGCTCACGCCACCTGGAACACCACAATGTTATGGTGTGTCCAAACGTCATAACCGTACTTTATTAGATATGGTGCGATCAATGATGTCTCTTACCGATTTACCACTATCGTTTTGGGGTTATACATTAGAGACAACTGCATTCACGTTAAAAAGGAACCATATAAATCCGTTGAGACGACACCGTATGAACTATGGTTTAGCAAGAAACCAAAGTTGTCGTTTCTTAAAGTTTGGGTTGCGATGCTTATGTGAAAAAGTTTCAACATGATAAGCTTGAACCCAAATCGGAAAAGTGCGTCTTCATAGGATACCCAAAATGTTGGGTACACCTTCTATCACAGATCCGAAAGGCAAGACATTCGTTGCCAAGAATGGATCCTTTCTAGAGAAGGAGTTTCTCTCGAAAGAAGTGAGCAGGAGGAAAGTAGAAGTTGATGAGGTAATTGTACCTTCTCCCTTATTGGAAAGTAGTTTATCACAGAAATCAGTTCCAGTGATTACTACACCAATTAGTGAGGAAGTTAATGATGATGATCATAAAACTTCGGATCAAGTTGCTACCGAACCTCGTAGGTCTTCCAGAGTAAGATCCGCACCAGAGTGGTACGGTAATCATGTTCTGGAAGTCTTGTTACTAGACCATGATGAACCTACGAACTATGAGGAAGCGATGATGAGCCCAGATTCCGCAAAATGGCTTGAGGCCATGAAATCTGAGATAGGATCCATGTATAAGAACAAAGTATGGACTTTGGTTGACTTGCCCGATGATCGGCAAGCCATAGAAAATAAATGGATCTTCAAGAGGAAGACGGACGCTGATAGTAGTGTTACTATCTACAAAGCTAGAATTGTTGCAAAAGGTTTTCGACAAGTTCAAGGTGTTGACTATGATGAGAGTTTCTCACTCGTATCTATGCTTAAGTCTGTCTGAATCATGTTAGCAATTGCCGCATTTTATGAAATCTGGCAAATGGATAAACAAAACTGCATTCCTTAATGGATTTATTAAAGAAGAGTTGTATATGATGCAACCAGAAGGTTTTGTAAATCCTAAAGGTGCTAACAAAATATGCAAGCTCCAATGATCCATCTAAGGACTGGTGCAAGCATCTCGAGTTGGAATACACGCTTTGATAAGTTGATCATAGCATATAGTTTTATACAGACTTGCGGTGAAGCCTGTATTTACAAGAAAGTGAGTGGGAGCACTACAGCATTTTGATAAGTATATGTGAATGACATATTGTTGATCGGAAATAATGTAGAATTATTCGCAAAGCATAAAGGAGTATTTGAAAGGAGTTTTTCAAAGAAGGACCTCGGTGAAGCTGCTATATATTGAGCATCAAGATCTATAGAGATAGATCAAGACGCTTGATAAGTTTTTTCAATGAGTACATACCTTGACAAGATTTTGAAGTAGTTCAAAATGGAACAGTCAAAGAAAGAGCTCTTGCCTGTGTTACAAGGTGTGAAATTGAGTAAGACTCAAAACCCGACCACGGCAGAAGATAGAAAGAGAACGAAAGTCATTTCCTATGCCTTGGCCATAGGTTCTATAAAGTATGCCATGCTGTGTACCAGATCTATTGTATACCCTACACTGAGTTTGGCAAGGGAGTACAATAGTGATCTAGGAGTAGATCACTGGACAGCGGTCAAAATTATCCTTAGTGGAATAAGGATATGTTTCTCGATTATGGAAGTGAAAAAGGTTCATCGTAAAGGGTTACGTCGATGCAAGTTTTGACACCGATCTCGATGACTCTAAGTCTCGATCTAGATACATATTGAAAGTGGGAGCAATTAGCTAGAGTAGCTCCGTGCAGAGCATTGTAGACATAGAAAATTGTAAAATACATAACGGATCTGAATGTGAAAGACCCGTTGACTAAAATTATCTCACAAGCCAAACATGATCACACTTTAGTACTCTTTGGGTGTTAATCACATAGCGATGTGAACTAGATTACTGACTCTAGTAAACCCTTTGGGTGTTGATCACATATCGATGTGAACTATGGGTATTAATCACATGGTGATGTGAACTATTGCTGTTAAATCACATGGCGATGTGAACTAGATTATTGACTCTAGTGCAAGTGGGAGACTGAAGGAAATATGCCCTAGAGGCAATAATAAAGTTATTATTTATTTCCTTATATCATGATAAATGTTTATTATTCATGCTAGAATTGTATTAACCGGAAACATAATACATGTGTGAATACATAAACAAACAGAATGTCACTAGTATGCCTCTACTTAACTAGCTTGTTAATCAAAGATGGTTATGTTTCCTAATCATAGACATGAGTTGTCATTTGATTAACGGGATCACATCATTAGGAGAATGATGTGATTGACTTGACCCATTCCGTTAGCTTAGCACTTGATCGTTTAGTATGTTGATATTGCTTTCTTCATGACTTATACAAAGTTCCTGCAACTATGAGATTATGCAACTCCCGTTTACCGGAGGAACACTTTGTGTGCTACCAAACGTCACAACGTAACTGGGTGATTATAAAGGTACTCTACAGGTGTCTCCAAAAGTATATGTTGAGTTGGCATAATTCGAGATTAGGTTTTGTCACTCCGATTGTCGGAGAGGTATCTCTAGGCCTTCTCGGTAATACCCATCACCTAAGCCTTGCAAGCATTGTAACTAATGAGTTAGTTATGAAATGATGTATTACAGAACGAGTAAAGAGACTTGCGTAGCGAGATTGAACTAGGTATTGGATACCGACGATCGAATCTCGGGCAAGTAACATACCACGACAAAGGAACAACGATGTTGTTATGCGGTTTGACCGATAAAGATCTTCGTAGAAAATGTAGGAACCAATATGAACATCCAGGTTCCACTATTGGTTATTGACCGAGAATAGTTCTAGGTCATGTCTACATAGTTCTCGAACCCGTAGGGTCCGCACGCTAACGTTACGATGACAATTTTATGAGTATTGATGTACCAAGGTTGTTCGAGTCCCGGATGTTTTCACGGACATGACGAGGAGTCTCAAATGCTCGAGACATAAAGATTGATATATTGGAAGCCTATGTTTGATTTGAATAGTTCCGGTGAAATCAGGATTTTACGGAACACCGGGGTTACGGAACCTCCCGGGGTTAATGGGCCTTAGTGGGCCATGAGGGAGAAGAGGAGGGCGGCGCCTCCCCCCTAGTCCGAATAGGACAGGAGAGGGGGCGACGCCCATTCCTCTTTCCCTCCCCAAGTCCTAATCGAACTAGGAAGGGGGAGTCCTACTCGGTGGGAGTAGGACTCCTCCGCCGCCTCCTCCTAGGGCCGGCCGCACCCCTTGCTCCTTTATATACGGGGCAGGGGGCACCCCATGACACACAAGTTGATCTACGGATCGTTCCTTAGCCGTGTCGGTGCCCCTCCACCATATTCCACTTCGGTCATATCGTCATGGAGCTTAGGCGAAGCCCTGCGCCGGTGGAGCATCATCATCGTCACCACGCCGTCGTGCTGACGGAACTCATCCCCGACACCCTGCTGGATCGGAGTTCGGGGATCGTCATCGAGCTGAACGTGTGCTGAACTCGGAGGTGCCGTGCGTTCGGTACTTGGATCGGTCGGATCGTGAAGACGTACGACTACATCAACCGCGTTGTTATAACGCTTCCGCTTTCGGTCTACGAGGGTACGTGGACACACTCTCCCCTCTCGTTGCTATGCCATCACCATGATCTTGCGTGTGCGTAGGAATTTTTTTGAAATTTACTACGTTACCCAACACTGTTGCCTATTCCATTTGAGGAGTTCTATCAGTTTTTCAATCAATTGGCCCTCGATAAAGCAACGGTCACCTGCTACTGTCTGTAAGTAGTACTACTTCTGTCATTAAGTCTCCCTATATAACTCAGCTCTTTCATTGCATGTATTTATAATATCCTCACTATATTATGCAGATTGAAGATCGCCGAATTGAAGAAAAGACAAATGGGTGATATTGGGTTCATTAACACATATCTCATAGAGGCAACTGAGGTTGAATTTCATGCTGAAAATACTGAGGCCAACTTGCTACAATCGTTGGTAATAAATGAACAAAAAGATATAATACTCTTTCCTTACAACTTCAAATGAGTGTTACTGTCTTGTGGCATATTCGGTTTCCCTTATTAGTCCAGGTTATAGTAATGTAATATTGATAAGTTATGCATGCGTGCGCAGGTACCACTATATTTTCCTAGAGATTAAGCTTGAGCAGGGAGTAGTAACTGCCTTAGACTCCAAACGAAAACATCCCAAGGAGTATGCGGACATGACTGAAATGCTCGAGAAGTAAGTTAAATCGATCATTATCCACCATATCAGCAACTTTGTTCATTTCTGATATCAAGTAATTGTTTTCTTTATATGACAGGGTTTGGAGAAAATTCACCAAAAAAGCTCCGGAAGTGCCGAAGAAGCTGCAATTTAGACACCCGAAAGTAAGAGTAGCATATTCCACGCATCTCCTAGTGATTCAAGCGCTAGTTTCATCAATACCATTTAGCATGCTTGCTAATTATCAGTTTGATTGACCTCTATTTCTTGTAAAGTGGTTGTGGCAGGAACAAGGAATGATTTCTGTGGATACTACATTTATGAGTCCATCCGCCACACGACCTGTGAGCGGGCTACTCGACAAACAATATGAAGTGCGTAAATAACAATATTCACAATTTTATTTTATTACCATCATTTGTGTTGAGTTTCATTCGTTCATATATATATATATATATATATATATATATATATATATATATATATATATATATATATATATATATATATATATATATATATATATATATACATACTTCCTAAAATTAGATGTTTCGATGCGGATGAACTCCTAGCACCAGATCGCTCTGCAGTAATTCAAGAGGAATTGGCGGCATTCTTTCTTGACCACGTGATCGCTGAAGACGGAGAATACTATGTGGACCACGCGTCCGTATGTTAGGAGATTATATTTGTAAAAGATAATTATTGTATATATGTAGCCGGTAGTGTCGGATAGATATACGAGAACTTGTTGTTCGACCAATCTCTCGGAGAAGGAGAGGTGGTCGATATCACTTCTCTCTGTATGCATATATGTTCATGACGATCTTCTGTTTCCTTCGTTTGCTTACTAGCTAGCTAGCGTGTCTAGCTAGTCCTCTCTATACGTATGTATAGTACGTAGCGTCGACCAAGCATGGACAAAAGAGAGGACACTTCTCTCTATTAATTAGGTAGCTAACACAACATATGAAACACCTAAATTAACCCCCCAAACCCCCCCCCCCCTTTTCGAAAAAAAAACAAAAACCCCAGCCACAGAAATGCTGACGCGTGGATGCATATTGGTCCCGGTTGATGCCACCAACCGGGACCAAAGGCCCTCCTGCCTGGGTTCAGCGCACAGGCCACGTGGAGGCCCATCTGTCCCGGTTCTGGATTGAACCGGGACTAAAGGGCCAGGGCATTAGTACCGACCATTTAGTCCCGGTTCACCAACCGGGACAATAGGCCCTTTTTCTACTAGTGAGCACGGATGCGGGAGGGAGGCACCGGTTCATTGCTTTGCGCATCATTTGAACGGACCGAGGGATACGCCTACGTCGATCGTGCACTGCTCAATCGATCCAGTCGAGTAGACGACATATGTTAATTGTATTTGTAAAATGTTACTACATCCGAACCTGCATTTTTTTTTTGAGATTAACAGGACTTCATTGATTACTGAACATCACAACCAAGTTCGACCCTGATACAATCCGGAACCACACCAAGATAAAAAAGATTAACAGAGTGCTCACAACTACGAGCTAGTTTGTGTGCCGCTACATTCATACCACGCCTGACATGTAAGAAAGAACATTGAGTAAACCCAGATGCAAGAGATTTGATGTCCGAGACAACAGTGCCCACTCTTGGTCGAACTTGAGCCGTAGACTTGATTTTGTTCACCATGGAGAGGTAGTCAGATGCCAAAACAATTGACGAACAGCCTTCAGATCAACAAACCTCAAGAGCACGTCGGATGGCAAGCGCCTCAGCCAACTCCGGTTCAGAGAAGCCTTGAAGTTTCTCATTGCCAGCAAACATGCACTCCCCGAGATGATTCCTAACCAAAAGCCCATGCCCATCCGTCGGATAGAAGGAAACATCGCCGCGTCAACATTCACAGCCACCACACCAGCAGGTGGCGGAGTCCAAATAACAGTTGAAGAAGAAGACTCACGCCTGGGGTCGGGTTTAGGCTTAGAACAATGCTGCAACACCATACGGACATAGGCACGAACTTTTGAAGCAGTTCTAGCAGGATGCACTTCGGTGCCATTATTACGTACCTCATTTCTAGCTTCCCAGATATGCCATAGTCATAGCCAAGACAGTAGCTTGAAGCTTCGAAGCATGAGCTAGGAAATCGAACATCCATTGACGACCATTAACCATGTCTTTTCTACATAGCCTGACACTGAACTCCTCTTTAACCCCTTTCCAAACGGAACGGGCGAAGGGACACAACAGAAGAGATGCTCCACACGCCACCTGGTTGCGAAGAAACATCCATCGTCGGCTGGAATATGACGCCTCACCACCGGAAACCCGTAGGTAAACAATCATGCACTAAACGCCACAAAACAATCTTCATTTTGTTTGGACAATTGACTGACCAAAGGGCCTTCCACTCCTTTTCTTGCACTTGAATATTGGAAGCCAGACCCTTGCCTTTTCCACTTGTAGAGGAGAAGAAGTTCTCACTTCGAGTAAGATTATAGCCAGACTTGACCGAGTAGATGCCAAGCTTGTCATGAGGCCACGACAGGAAGTCATCTCCCCCAAAACGACTTATGGGAACTTGCAGAATTTGTTCCGCAATAGGATCAGCAAAGAAGCTTCGCACAAGGTCTTCGTCCCAAGTCACCAATGACTCAGTCAGCAAGAACTGAACTGAAGTTTCAGCCGGAATAGGGAGAATCAAGTTGAAAGTTCCAGGAGGGAAACCTGGAATCCAGTTGTCTTCCATAACTTTGGTCCGGGTGCCATTTCCTACACCCCACCGAGCTCCCTTCTGAATCAGTTGACGCCCAAAAAGCAAACTGCGCCAAGTGAAGGAAGATGATCTTGGCTTGGTGGCAGTCCAAAAAGCCCCATCAGGTAAGTAGCGCCCTTTAAGACCCTCGAACACAAAGAGTCGGGTTCGGTCAGAGACGCCAACAACGACGCCGCAAGCATCGCCTGATTGAAAAGTACCAAGTCGCGAAGCCCATCCCACCGAGAAACTTTGGGGTAGAAAGCCACTCCCACGAACGCCAATGCATCTTCTTATGGCCGTCTTCAACACCCCACCAATGGTTGGCGATGCTGGTCTTCATTTGCTCACAAATGGAGACAGGGAGTTGGACACAACTGATAACATAGGTTGGAATAGCTTGAGCAACGGATTTCAGCAAAATTTCCTTTCCAGCACGTGACATTGGTCTATCATTGCAGCCATTGATCCTCTTCCAGACCCGGTCAGGCAAGAAACTGAAAGAGTTGGTGGCTGCCCGACCAATCTCAGTGGGCATACCGAGGTATGAGTCATGCATAATTTCATTGTCAACCCCAAGGTACCCCTTCACAGTTCCCTTGACACCATCAGGGCAATGCTTCCCAAAGAAAATTGAAGACTTCTGCAAATTGATCTTTTGCCCAGAGGCCTCGCAATATTGATGGAGAGCAGAATTCAAAGCCTCCACGCTTCTATTATCGCTGCTTGCGAAGAAGATGCTGTCATCTGCAAAAAGCAAGTGAGATATAGGAGGGCCTTGCATACCATTTCGAATCCCTTGTAGCTCGCCAAGGCTCTCCCTCCTTTGCAGTAATCCAGATAAACCTTCCGTACACAGCAAGAACAGGTATTGGCTGATGGGATCTCCTTGGCGGAGCCCTCTGGACGGCACCACGGCAGAAGTGATTTCACCATTCACCTTCATTGCATATCTTGCCGAGGTAACGCAGCGCGTCACAGTTTGTATCCAAGCAGGAGCAAAACCCAACTTCTGAAGACACCCATGGAGGTATGCCCATTCGATGCGGTCATACGCCTTCATCATATCCACTTTGAGAGCAAAGAAAGGCCTCTTGGAATGTTGTTTCCGAACAGTGTGCAAACATTCATAGGCAACAAGCACGCTGTCCGTGATCAAGCGGCCCGGCACGAAAGCACTCTGAAACTCCGAGACAATGTCATTCAGAAAAACCTTCAGTCTATTGGCGAGAACTTTAGATGCAAGTTTGTACAGGACATTGCACAGGCTAATGGGGCGGAATTTAGAGAGGTGTTGGGCATTTTGTACCTTTGGGATTAAGACAATGATTGAGTCGCAAAGTCCTTCAGGTAAAGCCTCGCCACTCAGGAAAGAGCGAATTGCATCGCAAATATCATGCTGGATCAGATCCCAGTGAGTTTGATAGAACATGGCCGGCAATCCATCTGGCCCAGGAGCCTTCGTAGGTCCCATTTGGAAGAGAGCTACCCTGATCTCCTCATTACTGCATTCATGTTGTCATCCACCTTCCTTGGGATAGCATCCAACACCCTATCCATAGAGGTGCAGTCTCCAGCAGAGAAGAGATCCTCGTAAAAATCATGTACCATCTCTTTCAACCCGTCCTGAGAAACACACTTGGAGCCATCCTCCCGCACAAGAGCCTTGATGCGGTTGGTGCGCCATCGTGTAGAGGCCCGGGCATGGAAGAACTCCGTATTGCGGTCTCCCGCACGGAGCCAGTCGATCCGAGACCGTTGTCGTGCCATGATTTCCTCATGCTCAAACAATTCACATAGCTGGCGCTCTAGCTCACATTCCTCCTTCAGCCCAGCAGCATTCACGGGTGACGTGCGCAGAGACTTGAGTCTCCTTTCGGTTCTCTGGATCTCAGGTCGGACAGAACCAAAGGCCACCTTGCTCCATTCCTTCAAAGCACCTGACACATGGTTCAAAACTGACCATGTATCATGCAGCGAGTGAGTTCCAGTGGCATGGGCTTTCCAAGCATTCTCCACTACCTCAATGTAGCCCTCAGCATGACGCCACATAGCCTCATAGCAGAATTTGTGTTGTACAGGGGGCCGATCACCCATCACTTGCTGGGAGTCGAGGGAGATGGCCACCGCATAATGGTCAGAAGTGGTAGTAATTATGTTTTCCACATGATAGAACTCGAACATGGCAGTAAAGTCACCATTAGCCACAGCGCGGTCAAGTCTGACCCGCACATTGCATTGCGCGTCCTGCCGATTAGTCCAGGTGAACTTTGGACCAGAAAAACCGAGGTCAACCAGCCCGCAGTCATCAAGACAGTTTCGGAAAAGCTCCATCTGGGCATCCGATCGGTCACGAGCCCCAAAGTGCTCATCATGGCAGAGAGCCTCGTTGAAATCGCCACAGCAAATCCACGGGCCCTTCCACGACCGGGACAACCTCCTTATCAAGCTCCAAAATTCATGACGAAGCTCGCGCTTTGGTTCCCCATAAACAAAGGTCACCCGCCAGGGAGCCAGATCATCCGATGAGACCGTCACATCAATGCAATGTGAGTTGAAACCCTTCAGCAAAACTGAATGTGGTGAAGACCAGAAAAGGGCCAAGCCTCCACTGAGGCCTTCGAGGCTAACAGCGAAAGAACCAGAGTAGCCCAAAGACCACATAAAGTTCTTTGCTTTACGATCCACCATCTTGGTCTCCGACAAGAAGAGGATCGAGGGTCGATAAGTCTTCACTAACCAGCGAAGCTCGCCCACTGTCGCGTCCGACCCCAGGCCGCGACAGTTCCAGCATAGGATACTCATTGCATCTGGCGGGGCTGCTCCGCAGCTGCCGCCGGATCCGCCGAAAGAGAGAGTGTTGTCCTCAGTTTCTTGTTGGGGTCATTTTCTTGGTACTCCTCAGTATCAAGATTCCCATCGCTTGCATTTGCCGAGACCACCAGCGCGAGGGCATTCCCCGCATTAGGAAGTTGCTCATCTACCATAGAAGTAGTAGCCTGCTCCTTTGCTTTTTTCTTTTCTGCCCACTCATTCCTTTCTTGGATTTCGGACCTGGAAACAACTCCTTTCCCAGGCCATCAGAACGACCCCTGCCTCGGCCACGATTGGAGCGTCCCCGACCCTGGGTGGACATCCGACCACCTTTGATGGGGGAGGAGACCTCCCCCTCCTCGTCTCCAGCAGCAGCCTTGCCGAAGTTCGGCGCCCTACTTCCAAAGAAAGAGATGACCGGAGCCCCGTAAGGGACCTTGTGACTAGGGGTTGGGACTCATAGCCAGCAGATGACGAGGCATTGCCTGACTTTGCGCCATTTGACCTTCGTGTCTGGTCAACGATGGCACATACTTTCTTCGCCGCATAGGGCAAGTCACCATTAACATCGCGTTCCGCGGGGGCAGAACACAAGATTGAGGAGTGTCCGAGTAGCCCACATGAAAAGCAATACAGAGGGAGGCGCTCATACATCACGGAATAAGTTTCAGTGGTCTTGAGCTTAGCTGAGGTCACCGTCACATAGCGCACCAAAGGTTCCTGCACTGCAATTTCTGCTCTGATGCGCATAAAGGCTCCCCAGCAGCGCCCTCCTGAGTCAGCCTCCACCCGAAGAATTGTTCCGATTGGCTTGGCAACCTCCATGCCCAACTTTGAGTTCATCAGTCTTGGTGGGAGTGCCATAATCCTGGCCCATATGGCCAGCCGGTCAAAATTAACCTGCATCGGCTGGATGTCCGGATCGTAATTCTTGAGCAGGACGGCGTGCTTGCCGACCACCCATGGTGAGTTTTCCATCACACGCACACGGTCCTCTCTCGAACCAAATTCTGCAACAAACAGATTGTCCCCTGCAGGGTGGAATAGCAGCCCTTTCGGATTGCCCCAAGCCGGCCTGATCGCCGACGAGATCGTCTGAATATGAAGAACACCAGGGGAAAGCACCTTCCCCACCAATGCACAATCGGAGTCGACCAGATCGGCGTCGTCTTCATCGTCCAGCAACACCGTTGCGCCGATCGCAGATCAGCGCAAGCGCTCCAACAGGTCTTCTACAGGTGCCCCGGAGCCGGAACCACCCGTCTCCCGCACCGGTTCAGAGGCCGTCGTCGCCTTACCCGAGCTGGGAAGCAGCGGCCCCGATGGAGCACCGTCGCTGCGTGGGGGCAAGTGGGCGGTCGCCTCACCGCTCATCCCCTTCTCCCCTGCAGTCTCCGCCATGAGCACGCCGACAGATCCTAGTCAGCAATGGCCAAGGGTGGGCAGCAATGCAAGGATTGCCCCGTAATCACCCCGAACCACGGCCAGCTAGAAATCCAGCCGACGCCGACCAGCGGGAGCAAGAACAGGGGAAGGTGGGGGAGCAAAGAGAGAGATTGCAGGCTAAGTGCAATCCCAGACGGAGATCACCTCCCAGAGGCCGCTAATCGCCGGCGCGCAGCGACTCTAGGGGAGCCATCAGATCCATCCGCCGCCCAAGCACGAACGCCGGCGGGGATCGAAGATTCGCCCCCAAAATCGCCTCGGGGTACTGTAGCGAGGGGAACGGGCGGTCCGTCAGTCCACGTACTGTTGCTCCCGAACCTGCATGTTATGTACTATGAAGCGACGACGGGATGATAATAATACTATAATGGCAGTATTAATGCAAATGCACAGTAAGTTGACCAATTTTAACATTTTATAAATTATTGGTATATAAAAAGACGACACTAAAAACATTCACTTGCAGCCATTTCCATAACACACGCCTAAAAACTCTCTTGAGACGGTGGAGATTCGGGGAGATTAGGAACAGCGATGATGGGGCTCCTCACAACATGTCGCGTGGACACCCAGCTCAAGCTTCCCTCCACATGTTCTTGTCCATGAACGCCCTTGCCACTCACCGACAAGCTGAACGTCTTCTTCTCCCCGGCCTTCGAGAACACCAGCTTGTTCGGGGTGACGCGTGCTGCAAGTGACTTGGGCATGTCCAGCTTCGCAACGTATGTCGATGATGGCGGCCCGACGTTCGTCACCGTCCGGTTCACCACGAAGGCAGTCGGCTTCAGTGGCACAGTTATAGTTGGGTAGTTGAGCTCAACATCTCTGACCTTTGGTAGCCTTGCGCAGGTCAAGCTCTTGTTACGCACGATGGTTGCCAGGCCTCTATCACCGAGGAGCCAGCAGATGTAGCCAGCATAGTCGGGGACACCCAGGTCGTACACCAAGCCAGGGTCGGCGGCGCTTGTTGGGTTCACATGGCCCGCGCCCATCGCGTACGCGTCCGCTTTACCGTGCTTCTCGTCCAAGACCGAGCCGCCGGTGCTATTAACAACGTACGCCGTCGTCATCATGGCCGACTTGACGGCCGCCGGGGACCAATCGGGGTGCAAGCTCTTGATAAGTGCTGCAACACCGCTGACGTGTGGCGCTGCCATGGATGTGCCGGATAATATGTTGAAAGGGCCTATTCTGGTCTCGGTCCACGGACATGCGGCGAGGATGTTGAGCCCCGGCGCTAATATGTCTGGCTTGAGCACGCCGGGGAAATGCTTGCTTGGACCTCGAGAAGAGAACGATGCCACTACAGGGGCCGGACGATAGCCAAGGAATGTATTGTGGTACGAGAAGCTCGCGCGTGCCCATCTGCTTGATGATGATGCCGCGTAAGCTCTGAGGACGGCGCCGTTGCGCGCGCTCATTTGCACCACACCGGAGCTGTCGTCGTCAAGAGTAACCGTGTAGCCATCGGATGCCTTGTTGACGAGCACTACACCGGCCGCGCCGGCTTGCAGTATGGAGTCGACGAACCAAGGAGCCTCCGAGTCACAGACCACCATCTTCTGGGCGACAACATGGTTAAGCATGTAGTTGCAGTCCCGCTGTGCCTCGGAGTAGAGGAGTGGATACATCTTTGACGTCGGCTTTGCCACCTCCACCTGGTTAAGCGCTTCACCGTGAAGGCTCACGTCGTTGCCGAGATTGACGCCAACATCAAAGCTTCGATCCACCGAGCCGGCAGCGACTGTGAACAACCATGGTGCATCGTTTTTAATTGAAGGAAAAAGTCTAACACAAACCCTGAACTCGTGGAGAAAAGCTAAATGGAACCCTAAACTCTTAATCCCTGAAATGAGCACACTCAACTCACTAATCCCGGTCTAAATTAAACCCTGAGACCGTTCCAAACAGACTGGCCGGGATTCGATTTTTTTTTTGGATAAACAGAGAGTGTTGGCGCTTGGGTCCGATCAAGTTGGGCCGGCCCAATGCGGCAGATCAAGCACTTTATCAGTTGAGAGAGGAGGAGTCCAGCCCATCCACCGTAGGAGTCGAGGAGCCGCCCCCCTGTCTTCCTCTCTGCTCTCGCGATGGTAATGGCGGCAGGCGGCTGATCTGCTCCAGCGGCGACGATCTGGCCGCCGCGACTGCTATGCATAACGGGTTAAGGTATGTCCCGAGGATCATGCTCCTATGCCGCCGATTTTGACCTCTCTGAACATGGATGAGTTAGGGTTTTAGGGTTAAAAGGATCATCTTTTAAGTGGGAAAAAGTAGGTTCTGTTGTTTAGATTAGTTTCTGATTTTAGTTCATACTAGCACAAGGTAGTGATCTATGTGTTCTTTTTCTTCTTTTTTCAGATTCTGATGGACCCAACAGAGATTCTAAATGTTAGGTTTCATTTTGGAGGGATTTCTTCCAATTGGTCGACAGTTGGACTATATTGGGGTGATGAGGGGTGTCGAGATTGAAAGAGACAAGCTCTCTTTGCAGGAGGTCAAAGGGTTTTGAAAGATCATATGGAACTCAAGGAATCAATGAAATTCTATTTTCATATTCCTGGGACTGAATTGGTTGATGGTTTGGTGTTCTTGGATGATGACAGAAATGTGTGCGAGATGGGTGATTATATTTGTGTTGGTGCTGTTGCACATATTTATGTTGAGTACCATGGGGAACAGGATAAAGTCGCATAACAACAGCGATTGCAGTGATTTTGAGGATGAACTTGTGCAGTTAAGTGATGCTCCACCTGCCATTGTTACTGCTGAAGCTACTGACAGTGAAGAAGAAGTGCAAGTTGTTGAGAATGTCACTGTTGAAGCTAGTGACAGTGAAGAAGTGTTAGCAGCTATTCAGAATATCATGGTTCCTGATGACACAGGGGTCATCTCCCAAATCATTGTCAGTCCAGTGAAGCAGAGAAGGGGAAGAACTAATGTAGTTGACAATGAGCTAGTTGAAGATGAATTTGCAGTGTCACAAATTTGCAATCCAAGTCAAGCTGGTCCTGCTACTTCACAGCATATGCCAGCTACTTCACAACATGTGGCTGGTACTTCACAAGCAATTGTTGCTCCTCCAGAAACAAATCCAAATGTGAACAGTGAAGGTTCAGATGATGAAAGTGACACTGAATATATGCCACACAGTGAGGACAGTGGTGAAGATTCAGAAGTGGTAGAGCTTAGAAGGCATGCAAGAAAATTCAAGAAAAAGATGAGAGAAACAAAAAGCTGGATTGGAAGAGATACAAGTGAAGCAGTTCCAATAAATTTGATTGCAAATATGGAGGAGCAGCTAGAAGGAGAGGAGAAGGAGTGGAACTTTGATTCCTCTGATGAGGATTACTCCTATGGTGAGGATTCTGATGGAGAGCCAGAGAGGATGAAGAGCCAGTTTCTTAGATTCAACAATAGTGAAATTCCAAACTTCCAGTTGTCAATGGTCTTCAGAAGCAAGAACCAGCTAGTCAAAGCTTTGAAGAGATATGGGCTAGTGACAAAAAGAAGCATTGTGTTCCAAAAGTCAGAGATAAATAGAGTTAGAGCCAAGTGTGGATGGCCTGGATGCCCTTGGATGATATATGCAGCAAAAACCAGTAGGACAAGCAGATTCCAAGTGATCACATATAATGATGAACATCACTGTGCCCAAAACAGAGAGAATAGGCTAGTGACTGCAAAGGTTATTGCACAGAGGTATGAGCACTTCATTCTTGCAAATCCAATGTGGAAGATAGAGAGTATGAAAGCAACAGTATTGCAAGATATGTTTGCAGATGTGTCCACCTCAAAGTGCAAGCATGCAAAGAAGCTTGTGATGGATAAATTGCTATGTGGCATGAAAAATGAATATACCAGAGTGTTTGATTATCAGCTTGAGCTTCTTAGAAGTAATCCTGGAAGTACAGTGGCAGTTTGTTTGGATCCAACTGACAAGATCAACAATGTATTTTAGAGCTTTTATGTTTGCTTTAATGCATTGAAGCAAGGATTCAAAGCTGGCTGCAGAAAAGTGATAGGATTAGATGGTTGTTTCTTTAAAGGGGCTGTGAAGGGGGAGCTGTTGTGTGCCATAGCTAGGGATGCAAATAATCAAATGTATCCACTAGCTTGGGCAGTAGTTGAGCAGGAAACAAATGAGACATGGAAATGGTTCATTGGTTTGCTCATTAAGGATTTGAACATTAACAACAATGGAGATGGCTGGGTGTTCATATCTGACCAGCAAAAGGGAATTCTCAATGCCATGAATGACTATCTTCCAAAAGCAGAGCACAGGATGTGTGCTAGGCACATCTATGCCAACTGGAGGAAGAAACACAGGGCACATGAGTGGCAGAAGAAATTCTGGGTTGTTGCCAAAGCAGCAAACATCCAAGATTTCAATTATTATAAAGCCAAGCTTGCACAAGAAACACCAGAGGGTGCAAAAGATATGATGAGGACAGAACCAGTGCACTGGGCAAGGGCATATTTTGCAGTTGGTTCCAAATGTGAGTCAGTGGATAACAACTTGTGTGAATCATTCAATCATGCAATTGTGGATGCAAGGTTTTATCCAATAATTTCCATGCTAGAGAAAATAAGGAAGAAAATGTTTGCTAGAATTCAAGAACAGAGGGCCAAAGGTGTGAAATTTCATGGAAAAATATGCCCTAGCATATTCAGAAATTTGAAAGCCAGCATAGCAAGAACACAGTTCATGAAGGTCCTTTGGAATGGCAAAGATGAGTTTGAAGTGAGACTGGTAACTGGGAGAAGAAGGCAATACACTGTAAGTCTTGAAAAAAGAACTTGTTCTTGTGGTTATTTCCAACTTTCAGCTCTTCCTTGTTCTCATGCCATCACTGCAATATACAAGTGTGGAAAACAAGTGGAAGATTACATTGATCCTTGCTATAGCATTGACACATTCATGAGCATCTATGAGCATTGCTTGGAACCTGTGGAAGGTGAGGAGATGTGGCCTATTTCTGAAAAACCTAGGCCAGAAGCTCCTGATTATGTTAAAGTTAGAATGCCAGGCAGGCCCAAGAAGAATGCTAGGAGGAGGGAAGACCATGAGAAACCAGTTGGCAAAAAAATGAGCAAACATGGCACTGTTATTGTTTGTTCAATGTGTGGCACTGCAGGCCACAACAAATCTGGTTGCAAGAAGAATCCAGAGAAGGGCAAGAAAAAAAATGCACATCTTGTGAAGGCAGCCAAGAAAAGAAAAAGCACTGAGGTAATTTTACCTTGCCTTCAAATAATTTTAGATGAGTTTAGTAGCTGTCAATTAATACATGAATGTACTGCAGGCTGGTACTACAGAAGCTGGAAGTGCACCTACTTCTCAACCATCAGCAAGATCAGCCCCAACTTGTGGAACTGCTGGAACTGCTGGAACTGCTTCAAAGTTTAAACCTCCCAGGAAAACAACTTCAACTGCACAAGCTGGAACATCTGCTGGCAACAAAAAGAGGAAGAGAGCTGCAGCATCTTCACTGCCAAGCTTTAAGTACTTCAATGCTAGTGGCAATGAGTAGAGCATGTCTTCTATGCTAGTGATCATGTAATGAAAACTAGCTTTTGGTGATCATGGATCATTTCCTGTTAGTATGCACTGAACTATGTGCTTGTCATGATCATAGATCATTTCCTGTTGCAAACATTTGAATCCTTTTGGTGTTGTTGCAAACTGGATGATTATGTCTGAAATGAAAATGCCTGAAATATTTGGTCATTTGTCAACAGATCATGCTCCTGTCAACACATTATTCCTGCAACATATGCAATATTTGGTCATTTGTCAACATATCCAGTTTTGTGTTGTTGCAAAGATGCTCCTGCCAACATATCATGTCATAAATTTGGTCATTTGTCAACAAAACTATGCTCATTATTCAAGATAGGAAATCAACCAACAAGGCAAATGCACAAACTGGATGATAATGCCACATACTTCATAACTAGGATCAACATAGATCAATATATCATACATAGTTCCAGCCACATTGGATTCTAGAAGCAATTAATGTGCATATCTCGCTAGTGTGTGTGTGTACTATCAATGTGCACGGTAAGATGAATTCTAGAAGCAATTAATGTGCATATCCCGCTAGTATGGTGTGTGTGCACTATTAATGTGCATGGTGAGATGAATTCTAGGAGCAATTAACGCGCATATCCCTCTAGTATGCATGAGTATTTGCAAATTGGTATAGGATCCATTTGTATAATCTTCCTAAATAACTTTCAACACATTGTGCCATTAATTCCAGATTCTTTTTAAAAGAGTGTGAATAATTTCAGATGCAGAAATATTGCAATGGTTGCCTTTGCAATCAAGAGAAGCGATACTAAGAGGTTGGTCAACATTATACAACACCTTTTTTTAGTCCAAACACACTCTCATTTATTGATCAATACCCAAATACATAGGAATACAAGATAAATCCGGGGGATTAAGTAGCCAAGATGGCGTCCCGGAGAGAGTCCCAAAGTGTGTTTGGCGAGGCTGTGCGCCTCAAAGTTTGTCTCGCGCCCTTCGAAGATGAAGGAGCATATGCTGAAAACTGCGAACCTCGGGAGATGATCTCTTTAACAATGCTCGCGTAACGGCCGCCCGTTCCCTTGTGTATGTCCGTGACAACCTCCTTGCAATCTGGGGCTACCAACACATGAGATAGTGAGAGGTCGAGGGCAAGGGAGAGAGCTTCTCTGCACGCCAAGGCTTCGAGTGTCGCTGGGTCGTTAATACCTGTATATCTTACTGCTGATGCACCAAGATACTTGCCCATGTCATCCCTGCAAACGGCACTTATAGACCCATCATTTGATGTACGCGAAGTAGCCCCATCAACATGAATTTTGCAGCAGCATGCAACCGGCGGGATCCATCGTCGCCTCAAGTGCGTGCTGGCCGTAGAAGAACCGGCCGGTTTCTTTTTTACTCTGGACTCATCAAGCTCACGTAAATACGTGTTGATGAAATGGTTCGTAGCATGTGGGGACTGAAAATTTTGTTCGTGAATGGCCTTGCAGCGCGTGTGCCAAATCGCCCATAGGGTAACTAGCACTCTAGTGAAATCTCTATGAGGTAAGCTATCCAACAAGGCAAAAACCCACCTCTTCGTATCTGGCTCAGTATTGTTTTCCACGACTTCAACAAGTTCAGGGTCTTTCAAAGCCCACACGCATCGTGCCATGTTGCAATGGATTAGAGAATGTTGCCATGAATCATCTGCTCCGCATATCTCACAAGATTTTGTTACCGACATATTGCGATGGTGCCTCAAGTCGGCCGTTGGAAGAGACTGTTGCGCCAGTCTCCACAAGAAAAATTTTATCTTTGAGGGAACATCAACTTTCCACAGTTTAGTCCACGCCTTCTTCTCCCCTGACTATTTGATGAGTCCGACTGGCCTTCCAGCCATGCTTCTTACCGCAGTTTTGTATCTACCAACATACGGTAAGCACTACGGATAGAGAACAAGCCATTCCGTTCGAGAGTCCAGGACCAAAAGTCACGGATCTGCATCATGCATAGAGGAATAGACCGGATGGCTGCCCGTCCCTCTGAACACCTTTTTTTTTTTTGAGTATCATCCCTCTGAACACCTAGGCGAGGAAGAAGATGGCGGTGATTTTTTTTATTTACAAAAGCCCACGTACGTACCCGGAAGGCAGCCCGTCCCTCTGAACAGCCCAATAACGGCCCATTCGCACGGCCATATCAAACCCCCTCTCGTCCTCCGGTAGGGTTTTTACCCCAGCCCCCACCCCACCCCACCCCACCTTCCTTCGAGCGGCGACCCCACCACCGGCGGCGACCCCAGCACCAGGCGAGCGAACCGACCAAGCCCATGGCGCCACCGGCCCGCGCGTCCGCGAAGCAGCCGAAGCCGGGGAGGGCCCTGGGGCGGAGGGGCATGTCGCGCGCGGAGGCGGCGGCGGCGGCGGACGCGGCGGCGAGGCGCTCGGCGGCGGCGCGGGAGTGGCGCGTGTGGGGCGAGTGGGCGATGGGCGCGGCCAAGGTGGCGGTGCACTACGGCTTCATCCCGCTCGTCATCGCCGTCGGCGTCATCAAGTCCGACCCCAAGCCCTCCCTCTTCCAGCTCCTCGCCCCGTTCTGATCGGTCCCCGGCTCCCGTCCGTCCGCGTGATCGTGCTTCGCTAGGGTTCGTTCGAGAGATGAAACAGTCAGTGGTGTCCGTGGTAGTTAGTTTATGTCATCATCAGTAAAACTTGCTAGAATTATCTGTGCTGCGCCTGCTATTCTGCTCGGGATCAAATTGAACCTGGATCGCTGTTACATAGTAGTAGTATAAATTATAAAATTTCGGTGATGTTTGGGTGATGTGATTGTTGATAGCCGTGCGGATTTTGGATTGTGATGTGGATTGTGGATCTTGGTGGCTGCGTCGCTTGCGAAAAGGCGATCCTTTTTGCGTCCTCGTGAGATGCTGCGGGCATGACATGCACTAGGATTTGTGTTCTCTGTCCATCTTCTTCCGGTGAATCATCAGAGGGGTGCCATATGATCTGGATGCCTCTCGGTAATCGCTGTCTCTGTTTTCATCAATGATTTCAAAGTTTCACTGGCATGCTTCTGTTGTTCTTGCATCTTTTCAGCAATGGGCTCACAGTGGGTAATAATTTTTCAGGTAGAATCACTACTTGTCTTTCATATTTTACACACATATCTTGCATTGTTCATCCAAGTTGTTACCTGTATACCCTGAGCTTGCTTTTATGTGATCTTTGTTATCGTCGTCCCTCTTTCGTGGATCTTAAGCAGAAGAGTGTTGTTTGGTACCCAATTTGTAATCAACGTAGCCTGTGATCCATAATGGGCTCTGTTCTTCATTTTGCACTCTGGCACCACACCAGGAAAATACCAGGAAATAAGTGCATAGTGTTTTGGAAGCTGCACCTTGCACGCTGGCACTGTTCTTCGTTTTGCACGCTGCCTTACAGTTAGCCACGTGCGTCAGTGTTCCATCTGATTTTAGTGTTGTTGAATTGGAGAGTGTTTTCCTTTAGCACGGCACTGTTCATCGGTGTCATTCGTTCAAGAATTGGAGAGTTTTAGGTTGTTAGCATTGTCTTGACGACTTGACCTTGTTTATCCAAGGTCGGTGTTATATATAGGAGTATTTCCCAAGCTTCTGGTTGTATCAGCCAACTTTCAATTGCAGTAAGCTTCATGATTTTTTTTTTGTCAGTTCTGCTAATGGTGGTCTTTTCTCAACTCTTGAGATCTGTCCACGGTGCAGAACCTGGTTATGGTTGAGATTGTCAAAAAGAAAAAACTGGTTATGGTTGGAATGTCAATATTGTTAACTCCCTTTGATTGTTATTTACTGAACAACTTTTGTTATATTGAAGAATTCCACCAATTTCCTGTAATTTGTGTGTGCCGGATGGGTTGGATCTCATTTGCTTCAACGGAACATATTTGCTGACCAGTTTAATTGGTGATGATCAGTTTTCATTCTTCTGAATAAAAGAACGCGATCGACGTGTTAATGTTGTTTTCAAGGACGAAAAGAGTTTGAAGCCATTTTCCGCAAAGATATTTTTCTAAAAAAATGCTTGTGCAACCTGCCATGTCTCCAAAATGTATTAATCAAACAGAAAAACAGGAACTGTAGAGTCAGCATGTCCAGGCTGCTGGTTAAAGCATGACAATATATTCCAGTTAATCCAAGATTGAATACGAACATGTCCAGACTGCAGGTTAAAGTGTGACAATATATTCCAGTTAGTTATGTCATCGGTAAAACTTGCTAGAATTCTCTGCGCTGCACTGCTATTCTGCTGGGGATCAAATTAAACCTGGATCCATATATAGATATAAATTATGGTGATGGTTTGCGATTGATGATATCTGCTGCGTTGTCATGTGGGATGTGGATTTGGTCAGTGCCTGCCTTCATGTGAAAGGTGATCCTTTTGCCTTCACTAGTAGGAATTTTAGTTCTCTGCTCTTCCTTCTTCGGGCAAATTATTAGTGGGTTGCGACTCTGCTCTGGATGCCTGTTGGTAATCGCTAGAATTGCAAATGTCTGTGACAAATCTCGTGTTTTTGTCAATCTCATGCTTCTAGGGTTCTTGCATCTGTTCAGCAGTGGGTTCTCTGTTGGTAAATTTTCAGGTGAAATCACTTGTGGTGTTCCATAACTGGAGAGCTTTCGGCTGTGAGCATACATACCTGACATTTGTTCATCCAAGGTGTTATCTGTGTATCCTGAGCTTGTGGTTGTTGGTCCTTACTTTTATGTGTTCTTTGTTATCGTCGGCCCTCTTTCAAGGTTCATACTATTGCCACTGCTATTTCAGCAATTCTGTTTTACTGGGAATCAGTAATTGCTGGTATCTCATATCTGTGTTTTTGATGGGATGGCTACCGTGTGAAACGTCGATCTTGTGTGCAAGACGCCATCGTTGCAACCAACTTCGTCGATCTTAAGCAGAAGAGTGTTGTTTAGTACCCAATCTGTCTGGGCATTTGATTAATTAATTAATGTAGCTTGTGATCATTTTATGGATGCCTGAAAATACCAGGAAACAATTGCCGTGTTTTAAGTTCGAAGTGTTTTGGAAGTTGCACCTTGCATGCTTGCCCTGTGTTCTTCATTCTGTTCCATAATGGGCTTGTTCTGCTTGCCTTACAGTTTGTCGCGTGCTTCAGTGTTCCATCCGATTTTAGTTTGTTATGTCGCTTGAGTTGTTGAATTGGAGAGTATTTTCCTTGAGCATGGTGCTATTCATCGGTGTCATTCATTCAAGAATTGGAGAGTTTTAGGTTGTTAGCATACATATCTTTGACCATGTTCATCCAAGGTCGGTGTTATATGTACTTCCTCCGTCCCATAATATAGTGTAGTGTCAAAAACGTTCTTATATTATGGGACGGAGGTAGTATTTCCGAAGCTTTTGGTTATATCGGCTGACTTTTAATTGCAGTCAGCTTCATGATTTTTGGTCAGTTCTACTGTTAGCGAGATTTGTCCATGGTGCAGAACCTGAATGCTAATCGCTGAATACAGCCCATACTGATCATAATATTCTGCAACATGATTGATATGGCTGTGCATGACACTTATTTTCTTTTCATGACATTTTCAAGGATATCAACCACGGTGAAATATATGTATAACATAGAAAGATCACCATTGGAATTTATTAATTCAACTTTGCAGTTTGCAAACCAAACGCTAAGCAACACAAGGATATCAACCACGGTGAAATATTTATTTACAACCCAAATGCTCACTGCATAAACAAACTTGGTACATACATGCGGAAGCAAAACATGAACGAAAAAGTAGAGCAAAGCAATTTCTGCACTGCATGACTGAAGGAACTACAGACAAGTTGCAATGAAAGCTAGAATTAAACCAAGCGACGGCATTTTTTTTATATGGAACCATGGAATGGAAGGTTATACGGCAGCTGCTGAAACGGCGGTTTTGAGCCTTTTGACGTCATGTGCAGGTGAACATGAGACGTCATCCACGACAGGATCGACCGATGCAGGAGCCTTCTCTTCGTAGGCCGCATCATGCACGCCGAGAGCGGCGCGGCCAGACGGGTCGAGGAGCTTGGACCAGGCGGCGTCCCATTCGACAGCTTTCGCGGTGCTGCATGCGACGCTGGGGCCTCCTGGCACTGTTAGCCTAGCAGCATTCTGCACAATTGAAATGTTGGTTCAAGTTTTACGATGCAGATGAAATAGCTCAGAAATATCATGATGAGATTAGAGGCTGGCTGTGGCTTCTGGACCTTGGGATAGAATTTCTCGAACACGGTCCTGTAATAGTACGCCTCTTTTGTTGTGGGCGTGTTGTCAGGGTAAACAAAGCTGGCGTTCGTCATCATGGAATCCGACACCTGAACATGAGTAGGAGAAACTGTCAATTCTGATGGGGGTGAAGCGTGCAAAACCATCGTAAGTCAGATAAAAACAGCTAGCAGCTTATGAATGGTTTGACAAATAAAAGATGGTATACATGTGCATTAGCATGGTCCTTCAATCCATCAATCCAACTGTACCCAACACCATCGCTGAATTGTTCCTTTTGCCTGTAAAGAATGTGCTGTTCACAGAAAATAAATCTTATGAGCATGCAAGAAAAGCTTGGACAAGTAGCACAGCACATATAGCAATGAAAAAGATGAACTCCAACCTTGGGTAAATAGGGCTTCTCCTCGTCATCAAATGCATTACGCAAAACCCATTTCTCGATCCGGCCAAGATCGCGTCTTATCTATTTTTTTCAAGATGGTAAAGATAAGAAGATGATAATGCTAGTTATAATAAATGAACAGAGCTAGAGTGAGATTACTGTATTATCGCAAGAAAATACGTACCATCTTACATTCAGGATCCAGGTCCATTGCTACATTGATAAAGCTTTTGTCGAGAAATGGAACGCGAGCCTCAAGACCCCAGGCAGAGGTTGCTTTGTTCGCTCTCAAACAATCATATAAATGAAGAGCTTTTATCTAAATGTCAAAACAACTCTAATAAGTTGATCAACTGACCATGTTGTGCATATACACCATGATAAAACGAAAGAGCTATTCTGTGTTCGTATACCTTCCTACAAGTCTCCTCATGGAGTTCCTTCTTGTTTGGTGCCTTATGAAAATAAAGATAACCACCAAATATTTCATCGGAACCTTCTCCTGAAAGAACCATCTTCACACCCAATGATTTGATTTTCCGAGACATTAGAAACATTGGGGTACTTGCTCTAATGGTCGTTACGTCGTATGTCTCGATGTGGTAAATAACTTCTTCCAATGCATCAATGCCCTCCTAGGATTTCGTCAAATGAATTAATAACTACAAAATGATCCTTCCTCTATGCAAAGGACAAAAAAAGTAACAAACCTGCACTGTGAAGTGTAATTCATGATGGACAGTACCAAGGTAGTCAGCAACTTCCTTAGCAGCTTTAAGATCAGGAGAACCCTACAAAAAATGGAATGTGTTAAGTTTCTGTCCTATTGTATGCTCTGCTTGTATCACTCAACTAAACATTCCTCCATTTCTTATAAAAGATACCCATAAGAGCAAGAAAACAACTTAAATTTTGAAAGATGGCCTAAAGTGATTCTCAGCAATGAGGATAGACCAGTAAACAATATTGAGAAATGTACCTTCAAACCGATGCAAAAAGTGTGCAGTTGGTTTCCCCACTGCCTGGCAACTTTTGCTTCTGCCAAGTGCCGTGAAACAACAGAAGCCACCAAAGAAGAGTCAAGTCCACCAGACAACAAAACGCCAAATGGCACATCAGTCATGAGCCTCTTAATAACAGCCTGCGAAATTTGCAATTCATCTAAGAAAATATAGTAGATGATATACGTGAAGAAACTTAGCTTATGAAATATACCGCCAGAGATAATAATAACTTATTTATACGCTGTACATACTTAATAACCAATTAACATGGTTTTGAATAACATGCCATCTATCTAAGATGTTAATACAGAGATCATTGCACTAAGACATAATTGTGATTGCAAGAGAGCTGCAATAACCCTATTATTACTCATGAATTATCAACCAGGGTATTCCAAACAAGCATCGCCTAATCAGAGGCATCGATACATCATATCAACATGACGCAAATCAAGAAGAGATTAACATGAAATAATTATAAATGTATACTTATGCATCAAAAGGTGCAAAAATGTAACAGAGAGCATAAGGAAAGGTGTGACCTTCTCGAAACTCTCTCGGATGAGGAGAGGATCGTAAGGGGTTGAGGGAATGCTTTCTGAAAACCATGGGGGGTTGTACCACCTCCTTAGGCCACCTAGCATAAATGTTAGAAAACAGATTACCAGGCAAGACAAATGGATATCTGAAACAACTAATAGTAGCTTATACTATTTTTGCCTTCAGAGTTTGCAAATCTACATGTATGGTATAATGCCTGATAAGATCGTCAATTTGTCACAAATTCATTAAGACATTTGAACCTGCTTTGCTTGAGTACAAGTGTCCAGGGGGGAACGATATGAAGCGCTCGCAATCATCACTCAACGCCTTCATCTCTGAAGAAAACCATACCGACCCTGGAATAACAATGAACATCCAAATTAATGCATAGTAGCCACTGCATAAATGCAGAGTTGAGCCAAGTTGTAACAGATACAAACACTACAGCACCTGCTTATTCCAGAACAATGTACTTGCAAATACAAACAGCCAACTATATTTTTCAACAGTTCACAGAACTCGGAATCTTTGGCATAGCTAACTCCATATAACGAATTTAACAGTCAGCTTGGCAAATATTGTGTCTATCCACATCTTTCCCATCAGACATTCAAATTGCACACTATCATAGGCATCACAACCTAGGCACTCCCTTAGTCTGGGTATACAAGATAATTTGGTTGGCCAAATATTTGACCAAAAACAATCCTACGATATGTGAGTTATGTAACAAAAAATTGATACCGTTTGAGTCGAATTCAAAAGCTTTTTCCTATGATTGTGATTCTGTAACTAGTAACAAATATTATGGAAAAAAATGTCAATATGTCTTATATATCCAGATAGTGAGTGGCACCTCTATATTCTAGTTATCAAACTACAGGTGGTGAGAGACAGCACTCCATATTTTTGGGATGTGAGCCCATGATAGATCTAGGGTTATTAATTGGCCTTGTTCAATCCTATTCTAAGGAAATAGGCAAGCGGTGATATGTCTACTTCTAATCTCAAACTGAATTTAAATGGGCCTACATGCAACCTGTTTTTCTCCTCCTCATGATACATGGATCGACCACTGAAACAGTTGCATGACCAAGCAAACCAATACCAAAAGTCCAGACCAAGATAAATTTGGGAGGAAAAAGATAATAACTTCATGTTCATGATTTCGATCAAAGGGACAAAGTGTCTATAAGAACAGAATCTCTGCATACCATCAAGACCCCAGCCCATGTATAAAGGACAGATACCAATAGCATCGCGTGCAGCGATGAAGCTTTTATCACGTGTATCAAGAAGCACAAACGAGAACATGCCATCCAACATATCCACAAATTCTTCCCCATATTCCTCATACTGTGAAAACAATATAGTTCAAAATACAAATGTTAACAAATAAAATATATGCACTGGAGGACGATGCTTAGGTAAAGACCATAAAAAGTGTTGGCAGAAGCCAAGCTACACAATAGGACACCAAAAGAAACTGAACATAGAGAAATAAGAGTACAAACTTACTAGGTGAGCAATAACTTCGCAATCACTACCAGTTTGGAACTGATGAGATTTCAGCTTAGCTTTCAGTTCTTCATGATTATAGATCTCGCCATTCACCTGGAAAAGTCAAACAGACAAGATGTTGTTAAAATAAAATAAAAGAACAAAACATATTTTCTCAATTGGTACAGAAATATAGTGGATAAAAGGTCGTGTCTCAGAGATACAATGAGCAGAGATCGGAGACGACATTTATAAAATCCCATCACAAAATTATCCACAAAGAAATGCTAGTTACCAAAAGCAGAATAGTGAGACGTAATCATATGTCATACATGGAAATGAATCATAAAAGCACAGATAAGAAGAATGAAAACAGTAAAACGGCATTCTGACTGCAGATACTGACCGTCACAACAACTGTTTTGTCCTCGTTGTACAATGGCTGGTCTCCAGATGTAGGATCAACGATAGCCAACCTCTGGTGTGCAAGGTAGCAATCCTCAAAGCTGTGTATACCGCTCCAATCAGGGCCTCTGTGCCGTAATCTATGAAAAATGATAGACTAATTCAGTGGGTGCATAAGATTTCATATAAGGAACCATGTGTCACCTAAGAACATTTGAATAACAAGCAGCACATTAAAATTTTAGTTCACTGTAGTACAGAAGATGTCTGAATCCAGTTTAATCTAATGCAACTTTGTGTTGAACATCAAGTCAACAGCTCAGTCTAATCTAAGGTGCAACCTTGAAAACTGTTACCCCACGACCGTGCAGTTCCTGAAGAGGGAGAAGTTGCACAGACTAAGTGATAAGACATAGCAAACGAAGCAGTCCTAATTCTGCATAAAAATATTCCACACTTGTGCACACACACATTACAGAGGCGTTGCTACAGATACTACATTTTCATAAATTTGAAATCGCTGACATTTAGGCATATGCAAGATCACACAAGTGAAGCACCTCGTTAGGTAAAGAAAATGGCACTAGTTTCAAAATTATCGCATTAACATTCCGAACCTCAACGGACACGCTCCTACATACTGTACACTACACTCCATTACCTAAACCCAGAACCTTGTGATTCCTGAGGACGTAGACACGCCCCAGCAATCGAGGCACTCTCCCCGGAAAGAAAAAAGCTATCAGACACCACAGCCCGCTCACAGACAATTTTATTTACAAAGTTTACCACAATTTCACTCGCATATTAACAACTCATCTAACACAAACTCATGAATATGTCCACACGAAATTATCCATCTAACACAAACTCATGAATACATCCAAATAGCTTTTCCATCAAACAATAATGACGACGATGTCGAATAACTAAAAATGGTAAATAAAGCGAGAGCGACATCACAGGGCCAAAGTGGACACACATCTGGCCTACTATTCCAAACCACACAAATCCACCGCCAACTTCAACTCTAAACCTCCGAGGCGGGCGAGCGCGCACCGGGCACAGACCAAATACACAGGGGGGAGGGGGGAGGGGGGAGGGGGTTGAGACGGCCGGGGCGCGTTACCGGCGGGAGAGCTCGATGATGCGGGAGCGCTTGGCGAGGGAGACGTCGCCGACGCCGAGGACGGCGAGGATGCCACACATGGCGGCGGCGGCCGGCGGGACCTGCGCGCCGACGAGCTCTGAAGGTGATTTGACTAATCGCTGGGCCGAATGGACAGAAACAGGGAACAAGGTCGTACCGCAAGCCTCGGTGGCCAGACGCCGCGGTCGAACGGGGCGGGGACGGCGATGCCCCGACGAGGACGGACGGGCGACGGCGACGGCGAGGGCGCCGGCGGCGACGGCGAGGGCGCCGGCGGCGACGCAGGCGCGGGTGGTGGTGGATGGTAAGGTACGGCGGTCTACGGCGGCTCGTTGGTGGCAGAGCGGCAGGGAGGGGTTAGGAGAGATGCGCGTTTGGGGCTTGTAGCGGGCCAGGCCGATCGCGCAGATTCGGCCCACGAGGCCCCTGTTTGCCACATTTGGCAAATCGGCCATTTTGAATTTGGATGAATGTATGCATGCGCCGAGTAAAAATGTAGATGCTCATGTATGACACAGGAGAGGAGCTGTGTTATTCTCATAGTTAAACAAAAAAAAAATCGCATAGCTCCACCGAACCATACGAGGAGAAATGTTCCATATGGTTTCGAGTTATACCATTCATCGAAAATGCCCATGTGTGCACAATGAAGAATGCCCAGGTGGGTAGTGAAAGATGTTTCGCCTTTAAGAACAAATAAATCCACTTTTTCCAGAGTGAGGAAAAATGGAGATAATATTACAGTAGTTCGCTCAAAGCGTGTGCTATGGCCACGACAAAGTGTTGCTGGTTTTCACAGATTTTGGAAAGGTCCAAATTACAATTTATGGGGCGAGAAAATAAAAATAGAAAAGAAAAGTTGGTGGAAAGAAGGAAATAAAATAAGGCGGGAGCAAACCTAGGTAATCTTTTTCTTAATCTCACCTCATTTGCGAAAAGAAAGAGTAATTACTTCGGCTAGGCTTGCTCGCTAGTTAGCCTGCGACTGAAGCCCAAAAAAACCCTATGATTGAACTTGTTGAAGTGGCTCTTCTTCTCCTTGTAAAGATGAATGCCGTATTGGAGAGAGAAAGAAAAATGGCCAACGTGAGTGCACTTGTCACCACGTGATAGTCGTGGTAAGCAATCCAAACATGAGTGCACTTGTCGCCGTGGAACTCGCGGTTTTTTGGTACGACCTAGAAACCCAAGAAGAAGTAAAACCAAGAAAATAGAAAATAAAATGGAAGAGAAAATAACCCAAAAAATGAACTTTAGTCTGTATAAAAACAGAAGTGTTATTTAGTCGATGTCAGTTTTTTGCCACTCCCAGCGTACACATTGGTTTCCGTTCGATCCCCTAACGTGAATCGCAGCATAAGGCTGGTGCCACAAAGCAACATATGTGGTTAAACTTTATATATATGGTTAAAGTTTGGCCAAAAAAATCCGGAAATTCCAAATTTTCACATCTTTGAAAGAACAACAATCCCTAACTTTGGCAATGTGCGCATTACAAATCCTAAAAGTTGCTGTATTTTTTAGAAGAAAAAAAATCTAAACTTGCCACGTGTAATTTTATAATTTTTGCCATGTACCCCTTTAGAAATCCCAAAAGTTGCCATGCTTTTTTGAGGAGAAATTTTCTAAAGGTCTCATGTGCGGTTTTACTATATGTAGCATGGCAATTTCATTATTAAAACCATGGATTCTTTTTTCAGTTAGTCCATGGCAATTTTATTAGTTACACCACGATAGTTCTGGTGTAGGTACCATGGCAATATAATTATTTCGACCCTGGTAGTTTTTTGTAGGTAGCATGGAAATTCAGACCATGGTAGTTTTTTAGGTGGCATGGTAAATTTATTATTTTAGACAACGTCAAAAATTTCAGTTATACAATGTCAGTTTTATTAATTAGCCATGACAAATTTTCACTTAGACCATGAAAAAAAATCACATCTTTTACAAAAGAAATTATCTTTGGACCATGGCACATTTATCGGGTTTATCTAGATAAAGCATATTTTTCCTGTTGATGTTGCCATTGGATCAATTATATTGTTTTACAAACTAGTGCATAGCATTTTTTATTTTTCACAGATACCATGCCACATTTGTTTTGGATACACCATGGTTAAATTTTAAATCAGAGGATGGCAGTTTTATAAAGTGTAGCCATTTTCTTGTTGTAAATTGTAAATTTATGTCTATGCTTTTTCATATTAGTTTTTTTTGTTGATGCCATTTTCTTTGCAAAAAGGTACTAAAATGGGCCTAGCCCATTTTCCCCCGCGTGCTTACTGGGCCAACCGGGTCGCGCTGGAATCTCACTACATCGAATGAACGCGAGAGGTATAATATGTCTGGCTTGGTCAAGCGGATGGACTTTCTTTCGTCCCTGTAAACATTGTGACGACATAATAAAAATCTTCGTAGTTTGTCTAAAAAAAAGAATGAACGCGAGAGGGGCACTGGTTCGCTGGAATGAACCTCCTCGTTCACCTCTTGGTGCCTTCCTCGGAACGACCACCAAGCTATTGGGGTCCTAAAAATTATGATTAAATCGCTCGTCGTAAGTCTTTCCCACATAAGGAAACATAACAATGGTTGCCACTGAACTCGTGTTTTTCAGGTCTAACCGAGAAACCTAGAGATGTACTATAGCAATTACTCCCTTCCTTTCAAATTAATTGAAGTTCTATGTTTGTACCATGTTAACCATGTGTTTAAGTTTGATAAATTCTGAAAACACTTCATGGCTTTTTCCCTCTCGCAACTAGAATGGCTAGGGCACTCGTCGCCTCCGGACTTCCTCGACGAGCCAGTGGATCCACCTCCCCTCTGCATGTCACCCGGGCAACCGGTGGGAGGGATGGGGGATCCCATTGCCTCAGCCCTAGCTAATAGTTTAGCTTAGGATAGTTTTTTTCATTGCCGACTTTCAAAAATTGATCGTTCGCAAGTTTGCTTGTTGGCGCGGAGTCAAGGGAGCTCTAGCATATATTATTGTTGTCTCCTTGAGACGGCAATGTTAGGATTTCCCGCGTGTGTGTGATGGCGAGAGTTGGTGTAAGAAGCTTCGGATCAATTTAAGGGTTCAATGATGAAAAGTATCGGGTTCATTGACCCGCGTATTATATGCAGAATGAAGATGTATGAAATGACAAAAAATGGATGCTTTGGCATCGGGTTCATTGACCCAAACACCGTTAATGAATACCACATGGAAACTAAATGCACATCATCAAAAGGCCGTAGAGGACAACATGCTAGAGTTCTTAAAGCGCCTCAAATACAATGAAGATATACTACTTCCTTACAACTTCCAGTGAGTCACACTGTCTTGTACTACAAATTCTCTGTTTTTGCCTACTAGCTAGCTACATGTTTTTGCTTTACATATGCCCGCTTAATTAAGACATGCAAACGTGTGTGCATGCAGATATCACTGGGTCTTGTGTATCATTAAAGTTGACGCCGGAACAGTTGAAGTACTGGACTCACTACTCAAAGAAAAAACTGACTATAACATCTTGTTTGGGATAGTCAACAGGTAGTTTCAACCATTATTAACTATATATCTCGCCTATTTAGTTCGTCATTTTCATGATATGAACTATATTTAATAACCCTTTATTCATTTTCATTGTCGGCGGGCAGGGCTTGGGCAAGGTTCATCAGCGTCACGGAAGGCGAATGGAAAAAAAAACTTAAATGGTTTCACCCAAGGTAAGTAATTATAGTACTAGCTAGCTAGCTAGCTGCCATCTCTTTAATTATCATTCTTGATTAATTATTATCCGATCAAATTCCATTCTCGTAAAGGCCCTGAAGCGGCGCGCGGGGACTGATCTGTGTGCATTCTGCGTTTGCGAGAACATTCGCATGATGGCGTCCGAAAGGAGCAGATCTGAAAGACAGGAATGGGTACGCTTGTCAAAACACTATTCACAATGTTTACACCATTATCGATATCTAGTCACACAACTAATACACATGCATATTGATCTCCTTCTTAACAGTTTACAGAGGTGCGGGAGAAGCTCCTAGAAACGGAGCGCGTAGAAGCACTTCAAGAGGAAATAGCGGGATTTTTGCTCAACCAGGTCATAAATCCGAACGGAGAATACTATTACCCGCTGCCCCCATCGAGCTCCGAAGGCACCAATTAGGGTAATGCCACTGGCTCCGAAGGCAACATGCATATGTAGGAGAAATTGTATATAGCTATACATGTGTGTATGTGTGAATTAATTAATATGATGGTTTGTGAGACATTGATGATATATATATATATATGCATGATTGGTTCTATTAGAAATTCTATATATATATATATATATATATATATATATATATATATATATATATATATATATATATATATATATATATATATATAACGTGTATAATGTGTAGTATTGTAAAATACCAGCAAACGAAAAAGAATTAAATTGATAACACAAATTTAATTGAAAAATAAAAATAAAACAAAACTCACAAACATTTAGTACGGTTGGTGTTACTAACTGGTACTAAAGTGCTCCCGCCTGTGAGCTGGCTCGTGTCACGTGGTTGGCCTTTAGCACCGGTTCGTCTTGAACCGGTACTAAAGGGGGGGGCTTTAGTGACACACTTTAGTGCGGTTATGTAACCGGCACTAAAGGGTCTTACGAACCGGTGCTATTGCCCGGTTCTGCACTAGTGTCGTCAGGGCGTAGGTCCTAGGGTCACGTGCACGAAAGACTTTTCGGTTGTCACCGTCAAGGTCATGCTAACTCCGGTACGGAAGCGGGGATAGAGGCAAGTAGGCGGCTCATTCTGGCGGTCGTAATGATTGTTCAGTGGTCATCAATGTAATTTTTATTATGTTTGGGGTGCTTTATACTTCAAGTGAGCCTTTATAATTGATCATGGTCCTTTTTGCACAAAATATTTTTGGCCAATTCTGTAGAAAAACAATGTTAAGATCTGTAATATTAGTAAAATGAACTAATCTGGTATTGTAGATATTGATACATAGACTTGCTTAGTTTTGTAGCGGAGGGAGCACGCAAGATGGCATGATTAGTCAAAGTACCCGATCAATCTGTTTGCATTTCCATAAATTAGTGATGAATCATGTACCTTCCAAAATTCCGAAGAGAAGAAAAGAGCATTCCCTTCCTCTTCCTGTTATTAGGGCACATGCATGCTGTTGTTCATACCCCGGCCAAGTTAAGAAAACAATCTCTCCGCCTCCCGACCGATCGACGACGATGGCCTTCCTCATGGGCGTCATCGTGAGCCTCTCCTTCTGGCTGCCCGTGTCGGCGCTCTTCTGCTGCGCGATCTACCTCTGCCGGAAACCAGCGGAAGCGCCAGCGCCAGAGAACGTGGCCGCCACAGCCACGGCCCCAAGAAGGGAGCCGTGGCGGCTGGGATATTTCCGGCACTCCGCCGCAGCGGGCGGCGGCGGGAGCGGGGCGGCGGAGAAGGTGTGCGCGATCTGCCTCGGGGAGCTGGCGGCCGGGGAGAAGTGCAGCGAGGTGCCGGCGTGCCGGCACGTGTTCCACCGGCGCTGCATCGCGCTGTGGTTGAAGAAGAAGAGCACCTGCCCGCTCTGCAGGGAACCCATCGCGCCGGCGGCGGCCGGCGACATTGTTTAGCTGGTTAGGCAGGCTAGGTTTGCTTGTGCATGCTCCCTACGTTGCTAATTAGTTAATGTTGTTGCGGCCGGATCAATTGTTTCTTGTTAGTTGGTCATGCACGAGCTTAACTTCTGATCAGTACTGAAATCTGCTTCTTTGCCGAGTATCAAAGTACTCGATGAAGGACCATTTACACTCGGCAAAGTCTTTATCGAGTTTTACTGTTGAGTATTTTTTTTATCTTGTCACTCGGTAAAAGCCGTGTTTACCTAGTGCACGATAAAATGCACTCGGCAAACAGCCAGAATGGCAAAGGTAGTTTTTTCTGTAGTGGATATCGTCTAACCTTGTTTTCGATATCGTCCACGTTAGTGGCACACGCTGGGATTACGATGCCGGAGCCGAGTAGGCCATGCAACTGCCAGTGTTAGCATATAGACGACGAAGCATATATCAGAAGAAAAAAAAATTAAGATGGAAAAAATGTAGAAATGATGTATGTGATGATTTTCTAGATGAAAATTCGGCGGTACCCCCACATTGGCAAGGGTACAACTTGCTCGGAGTAACTCAAGAGTGGTCTCGGTACTTTCCCATGGAGCAGGGGTGGTGGCTTCTCCGTGTGGCTATGGTCTTCGAGTTAGCTCCGACTTCCCCTTGGGGAGCGAGCAACCTCTCGTGGTGATGAGACCTGGCATGGCCTCTTTAGGGCATGGCTCCATGTGAGCTCCCTCGGGGTTTGTCCTCTTCCCGCCGAGGCTCGTGCGAGGCCTCTCCATGAAGATGGCAAAGCGAGGCCTCCAAACCCAAGACCCTGCTGTTTCTCGGGACCTAAACAAGCTCCCATAAATCAAGGCACTCTTTGTCGGAATAAAAAGACATCACACACCACGGCTCGCTTGCAAACAAAAACTAAGTTTACCACAACTTTTCACGTGTATCGACAATTCATCTCGGGCAAGCTCCTTGTGAGTATCTTCGTACTAAATAAGACAAATGATTCATTCATCAAACAATAAGTATGATGCCAGATAACAAAAAATGATAAATAGAGTGGAGGTCACATCGTCACTCGACCAAAGTTTCCCCGCATCTGGCCTACTATTCCAAATGACACAATGTTGGAATTTGGTCTCATGCAAGAGAAACCACGAGGGAGTATAGAGCATTTGCGATCTTCCATGTTGTGCTAGGCCCTTTGTAGTTTAAATGAACTGTACTAGTTCAACCTTCAAGTAGAGAAAGCAGTCTAGAGATTGTTGTTGTTCTTGTTGTTATTTGTATTTTTCTCCTTTATTTCCACGGCGTTCATACGGGTGAGAGTATGCTCGTGTATGTGAGCGACTTCAAGTGTACCGTGCTCAAAAAAATTAAATAAAAGGATGTTCCCTCATATCTGACCTATAGCTAGAAACCTAAGAAATAGCAATTGCGCAAGATGGTATGTGTATGAGATCCCTAATAAAAAGCACACGGCCGGGCTGTGTTTGCGTTGCCTTTCGAATCATACTTTCCACTTAACAACGCTGTGAAAAAAGGGCATACTTTACTTTCCATTTATAAGGGCCACACGGTCCATATCCAACTCAACTCATCTTATACAGTACACGCAATCGAGCTAGAGCACCGGCCGAAGAAGCTGCGCCGTCGTTACCAGCCCATCATATATACCGCAAGAAAGAGATCACCGCCGGCAGCTAATATAAAGCCGTGAATTAAAAGCAAGCAATCTCCACGTTCCGATCGACGGCTATGGTCGACCCTTTTCTGGTCTTCGCCCTGGTTTGTGTTTTCGGGCCGTTTCTATGTGCCTTGCTCTGCGCCTGCCCCTGCGCGAGTGCACCCATCACGCACCCGTCGCCGGCCCCGGTCGTCGGCGCCACAGGTCCCGGGTCGCAGCACCGTAGCCCGGCGGCTCAAGCGCCCGAGCCGGTTGTCGTGGAGAAGCCGCGGCTGCACTACTTCCTGTACTCGGCGGCCGCCGCCACGGCGGAGGATGGCAGGGTGAGGGGGGCGTCGGTGGTGGTGTGCTCCATCTGCCTGGAGGCGCTGGTCGACGGGGCGGAGTGCAGCGAGGTGCCGGCGTGCCGGCACGTGTTCCACTGGGGCTGCCTCGCGCTGTGGATCACGAAAAAGAACACCTGCCCGCTCTGCAGGAGGCCTGTCATGCCGGGGTCAGAGCCCCTCTCGGCAGCCGAGGAGATGGTCTAGGAGAAACGATACGGTGAAAGAAAACAAAGATGTCGCGATGAAAACCAAATGAGACTATGCTTCAAAGCTTGTGAAACATTTGAAAACAGAAAATAAACTATGTTGTTGAGGCGAGGCCGTGTATGGCTTGACGATTAACCCACGAAGATGTTTGTTGTTATAACTTCAGAAGAAAGTAAATTCATCGCTTTCTGTTGTGCCATTTTTTGACATCCTTATGCATTGAATTTTACGTGTCTTTTTATCAACTAGCACTTTTTTAGAAGCAAAGACACGCTCATTCACATACATGCATATACACTTTTCCATATGAACGGATACACGCAGAGATTTAGTCGGCGGGTCTTGTGACTGAAGAAATCACCACATGCACCTCACTGTCAGCGAGGACACCGTCTCCCACTACAAGAATACTTCGCCTTTATGAGACACATACACATACATGTCAAAACTGGGGTTTGATCCCTAATGAACTGGGCATACAATCACTCTCCTAATTATCCAACCAAATATGTTCTTTTATATAGTTTTGATTCCAACGAAGAAGAGGCCATTCGACGTAACATATTATCTATATCTATAGAGATACTAAGCTTGAACGTTTTTAAAGTTCATGGTCATTTAAAGTTTGTAAACATTTTTCTAATTTGAAAACATTTTCAAAACCATGAATATATTTTAAACTCATGAATGCTTACAAAATTCATGGTTTTTAAAAGTCATAATATTTTTGAAGTTCTTTAAACATCATTTAATTTAACTAACATTTTGAAATAAAAAAGATGGGCGGTTTTTTTAGCCAGTAGTGGGGTGAGGGGGTGATTGATAGAGTTAACCTTTTTTTTTGAATGGTCACCGAGGGGGGGAGAGTTTCCCCCACCTGAATATATTGATGATGATCAGGGGAGAACCCCAAGGAAGTGTTCTTTTACAGAAGCCTGAGAAAGCAGAAGTGTTCTTTACATAAGCCCGGGACGCAAGCTATCTAGACTGAGAGGGCCTGCAGCCAATTCTCGATGTGCCCCCTCTGGTTCTCGGGAAGCCGATTGCGCCACAGAGCGGCGTCCTCGCGGCAGCATCCGAGCACCCGCCATAGAGACGGTTGCTGCCTCTGGAAGACCACGGCGTTCCTGTGTTTCCAGAGATGCCAGCAGCACAGAAGAGCGAACTCCACTGCCGACCCGGTCACCGCTCCTACCGCGGCGGCAAGGCGATGCAGCCCGCACACCTTGACCCCGTCGGCGTTGATGCCTAGCTCATTCCAGAAGGCCCTCGCAAACGGGCAGGCGAAAAGCATGTGATCGGCCGTCTCCAAGGGAGCCGCGCACAACGGGCAGCCGGCGCCCGCCGCGTCGACGATGCACTTGCGCAGCAGGACGTCTCTGGTGTGTATGCGCCTCTGGACCAGCAAACAGCTGAAAAACCGCACGCGCGAGGGGACCCGCGCGCCCCAGATCATGTCCGCGAAACCAGCCCTCGTCCCGCCAAAACGCAGCAGCCGGTAGGCAGCGCTTGACGACAGAGCATCGCGGGACGCCGCAGCATGCCGCAGTTGCCTCGTGTCCCCCCCTACAACGGGGGGAGCAGCCAGCAGGAGGGCCGACACGGTCTGCGGTTCACTGGCGCCCGCCCTTGTCAGTCTGGGGACCAGACAACCGGCCAGGCCGCGCCGGCAGACCTGCCACACCGTCGCCTCGCTATCGACGGCATGGGAGAAGAGGGCGGGGAACGCCACCGCCACAGGCCCGCAGGGGAGCCAGGAGTCCCACCAGAAGGAGCAAGCCCGGCCATCCCCGACCACAACCCTGGACATCGCGCGGTAGAGCGGGAGCAGTTTTGCTACCGAGGCACGGTGCTCTCCATGCGCCAGCTCGCCGCGGCTGACGATTGAGCGCCCGTCCACGCTGCTCCAAATCCAGGCCGCCCAGCGCGACCGGGGCGTTGAGTGGAGACGATGAAGCATCTTCAGGAGGAGGCACGCGTTCTGGGTGGCAAGGTCGCGGACGCCGAGGCCACCTTCACTTTTTGCCCTGCACACTCGTTCCCACGTGACCAAGCACTGGGCCCCTGATGCCCGCTCAACCACGTTCCAGAGGAAAGAGCGCCGTACGGCGTCCCGAGCATGAACCATCGAAGGAGGAAGAAGCAGCGCCGCCATCGCATACGTTGGCAGCGCGTCCAGGACCGCGTTGATGAGGACCAAACGGCCGGCCGGTGAAAGAAGGCGAGCCACCCACCCCGCCAGGTACATGTCCACCTTCGCGAGCATAGGCAGGAAATCCGCAAACCGCAGCTTCTCCCATGACAATGGGAGCCCGAGGTAAGTCTGCGGGAACGCGCCCGTGGTGCAGCCGAGCGCGGTCACCACCTGCCCCAGCAGATCACCCTCAGTATGCAGCGGCACCAGCGTGCTCTTGGAGAAGTTGATGACCAGCCCCGTAGCATCGGCGAACTGGTCGAGGATTCGCGCGAAGCGAAGGCCCGTCCGCGCACGCACGCATGATTATCAGCGTGTCGTCGGCGTACTGGAGCACGACCGCGGGCGCGTCCGGAAGTAGGGGGTGGCGCATCACCTCATCTTGACGAATGAGCTGCTGGAGGACGTCAGCGACGATGAGGAAGAGGTAGGGGGAGATGGGGTCCCCCTGCCGGAGCCCGCACTTGACCTGGAACCATCGCCCTGGCACGCCATTGAGCAGAATGGGCGAGCGCGAAGAGTGGAAAAGAGCATCGATCCAGTCGCACCATTTGGACGGGAACCCTCGCACCTCCATGATCGCTCGCAGGCTCCCCCAACAGATGGAGTCGAAAGCATTGGCGAAGTCGAGCTTCAGGACCATCGTGGGAGCTGCCCGCCGATGGCAGCACTGCACGAGCTCGGTGGCATAGACGAAGTTTTCGGAGATGCTTCGCCCCCTCACGAACCCAGACTGGTCTTCATCGATCAAGATGGGAATTTGCTGTTGCAGCCTCGACGTGAGCCCTCTGCATAGGATTTTCACATCGCCGTTTTGCAGTGACACCGGGCGGAAGGAGGCGGGCGTCGGCACCCCCTTGGGGAGCAGGGCGACATAGGCGTTGTTGATCCCGTCCAACCGAGCGGTGCCGGCATGGAACTCATCGAAGAGCCGCAGGAGATCCCCGGCCACCGCCCCCACGCCGCCTGGTAGAAAGCGGGGCCGAGGCCGTCGGGACCCGGGGTGCTCGAGCGATCTAGTTTGTCGACCGCCGTCTTGATCTCGTCGAGCCCAAACTGGGCCACCAGCTTCGCGCCGTCGACCCGAGGCGCCTGGGCGTATAGGCCCACCAGATCGAACCGCCACACGGCCGCCCTGGGCCGGCCCAGTAGCGCCGCGTAGTAGGCCAGCAGCGCCGCGGCCTTCCCTGCATGGTCCACCACCCGAACCCCTTCGACTTCCAGGACGCTGATGGAGTTGAGGCGGCGACGCTGCAAAGCCGAGGCGTGGAAGAACCTGGTGTTCTCGTCACCCTCGCACACCGCCCGGCGTTTCCCTCGTTGGCGCCAATGCGCGCGCTGGCGCCTGATCGACGCGGCAAGGGCGAGCCGCGCGTCACGCCGGAGCGAAGCCTCGTCTGCGGAAAGAGCACGAACTTCTTCCAAAAAGTCAAAGAGATCAATCAAGAATCTGCAATCGTTATCGAAGGTGGGAATGTACCGGTGCTGCCTTTTCCAAACCTTGGCCGCGGACCTGAAAGCTTTTTTCCTAGCCGCAAGCACACCGGCCGCGCCCGTACCACGGACCGAACCAGACCAAGACGGAAGCATGGCAGGGAGGAAGGTGGGATTTAGGAGCCACGCAGTTTCAAAGAAGAATCTAGACGGAACTGGATTTTTGGTGGAGGCAGTGACCAGGAGAGGGACGTGGTCCGAGGTGCCACGAGGGAGCGACACAAGTGCCGTGTCCAGGAAGCGCACGTCCCATGCATCGTAAAAGAAAGCGCGGTCCAGTCTAGCGAGGAATGGGTGGGGTCTGCCTATTAGTCCAGGTGAAAAGACGATCAGAAAGGTGGAGTTCATGGAGGGCAAGGTTGTTGATCAGAGAGTTGAACCTGGAAGCACGGGTCGGGTCGTAGTTGCCCCCGCTCTTCTCGCTGGGGTGGCGAATGAGGTTAAAATCACCCACCACAAGCCACGCCCCTGACACGGAAGGGGGGACACTCATCATATCATCGACGAACTCGCCAGCGAGCGAGTGATCGAAGGGGGCATAGACGTTAGTCAGGAAGATGACGGCACCTGAGGAAACACACGCCAGCTTAACCGTGACCGAAAAACGGGATTCGAAGGATGAGAGCAGGGTGTAGGCCGAGGGGTCCCACGCCGTGACTACACCGCCACGCGTCCCATCGGAGTCTTTGGCCACAAACGCCGAGAGCCAGCTAGGAAGGAAAGTGACCGCCTTGAGCGCGTCTAACAGAGCCAGTTTGGACTCTTGGAGGCAGACGAGAGCGGGTTCAGACGCACACAGAGAGTTCTTAACGACATCACACTTGTCCCTGGCACCCAGACCCTGGACATTCCAGGACACCACACGGAGAGACCGGACACCGACACTACCCATTACACCGAACTACACCGGAGCGGACAGAGAGAACAAGAGGGAGGGTACAACGCAAGCCAAAGACGTGCCGCCCGACACGGGGGCCGATACAGAGCCTGGGGGAGGATGTTGGAAATATGCCCTAGAGGCAATAATAAAAGCATTATTATTATATTTCCTTGTTCATGATAATTGTCTTTTATTCATGCTATAATTGTATTATCCGGAAATCGTAATACACGTGTGAATACATAGACCACAATACGTCCCTAGTGAGCCTCTAGTTGACTAGCTCGTTAGTCAACAGATAGTCATGGTTTCCTGACAATGGACATCAGATGTCATTGACAGCGGGATCACGTCATTAGGAGAATGACGTGATGGACAAGACCCAATCCTAAGCATAGCACAAGATCGTAGTTCGTTTTGCTAGAGCTTTTTCAATGTCAAGTATCTCTTCCTTAGACCATGAGATCGTGTAACTCCGGATACCGTAGGAGTGCCTTGGGTGTACCAAACGTCACAACGAATCGGATGACTATAAAGGTGCACTACAGGTATCTCCGAAGTGTCTGATAGGTTGACACGGATCGAGACAGGATTTGTCACTCCGTATGACGGAGAGGTATCACCGGCCCACTCGGTAGTGCATCATCATAATGAGCTCAAAGTGACCAAGTGTCCGGTCACGGGATCATGCATTACGGCAGTAAAGTGACTTGCCGTAACGAGACTGAACGAGGTATTGGGATACCGACGATCGAGTCTCGGGCAAGTAACATACCGTCTGACAAAGGGAATAGTATACGGGGTTGCTTGAATCCTCGACATCGTGGTTCATCCGATGACATCATCGAGGAGCATGTGGGAGCCAACATGGGTATCCAGATCCCGCTGTTGGTTATTGACCTGAGAGCGTCTCGGTCATGTTCGCATGTCTCCCGAACCCGTAGGGTCTACATTAAGGTTCGGTGACGCTAGGGTTATTAGGAAGACTTGTATGTGATTACCGAATGTTGTTGAGTCCCGGATGAGATCCCTGACGTCACGAGGAGTTCGGAAGGGTCCGGAGGTAAAGATTTATATATGGGAAGTTGTCAAACGGACACCGGAAAAGTTTCGGGGCATATCGGTATTGTACCGGGGCCACCGGAAGGGTTCCAGAGGTCCACCGGGAGGGGCCACCCCTCCCGGGGGGGCACATGGGCTGCGTGGGGGAATGAGCCAGCCCCTGGTGGGCTGGGCGCACCCCCCCCCCTTGGGCCCTTGCGCCTAGGGTTTGGGGGGAACCCTAGAGGGGGGTGCCCCCCCCCCTTGCTTGGGGGGCAAGCCACCCCTCCCCTTGGCCGCTGCCCCCCTCTAGATGGCATCTAGAGGGGCCGGCCCCCTTCTCCCTTCCCCCTATAAATAGAGGGGCAAGGGGAGGGCTGCAACACACAACTCAAGGCACAGCCCCTCCCCTCCCCAACACCACTCCTCCTCCGTACGTGCTTGGCGAAGCCCTGTCGGAGTACTGCTGCACCGACAACACCACGCCATCGTGCTGCCGTTGGAGCAATCCTCCTCAACCTCTCCTTCCTCCTTGCTGGATCAAGACGGAGGAGACGTCGTCCGTACCGTACGTGTGTTGAACGCGGAGGTGCTGTCCGTTCAGCACTTGGTCATCGGTGATCCGAGTACGACTCCATCATCACCATCCCCTTGAACGCTTCCGCACTCGATCTACAAGTGGTATGTAGATGCAAACTCACTCCCTTGACTCGTTGCTTAGATGAACTCATAGATGGATCTTGGTGAAACCGTAGGAAAAATTTTAATTTTCTCGCAACGCTCCCCAACAGTGGCATCATGAGCTAGGTCTATCGTAGTTCTCTATTGCACGAGTAGAACACAATTTTGTTGTGGGCGAGATCTTGTCAACTTGCTTGCCGCTACTAGTCTTATCTTGCTTCCGTGGTATTGTGGGATGAAGCGCCCGGACCAACCTTACACGTGCGCTTACGTGAGACCGGTTCCACCGACGACATGCACTAGTTGCATAAGGTGGCTGGCGGTGTCTGTCTCTCCCACTTTAGTTGGAGCGGATTCAATGAAAAGGGTCCTTATGAAGGGTAAATAGAAGTTGACAAAATCACGTTGTGGTTATTCGTAGGTAAGAAAACGTTCTTGCTAGAACCCAATTGCAGCCACGTAAAGATGCAACAACAATTAGAGGACGCCTAACTTGTTTTTGCAGCAATTGTCATGTGATGTGATATGGCCAAGTTGTGATGAATGATGAATGACATATTGTGATGTATGAGATCATGTTCTTGTAATAGGAATCACGACTTGCATGTCGATGAGTATGACAACCGGCAGGAGCCATAGGAGTTGTCTTTATTTTGTATGACCTGCGTGTCATTGAAGAACGCCATGTAAATTACTTTACTTTATTGCTAAACACGTTAGCCATAGAAGTAGAAGTAGTCGTTGGCGTGACAACTTCATGAAGACACGATGATGGAGATCATGATGATGGAGATCATGGTGTCATGCCGGTGACAAGATGATCATGGAACCCCGAAGATGGAGATCAATGGAGTTTTAAGATATTGGCCATATCATGTCACTACTATATAATTGCATGTGATGTTTATTATGTTTTATGCATCTTGTTTACTTAGAACGATGGTAGTAAATAAGATGATCCCTTACAACAATATCAAGAAGTGTTCTCCCTAACTGTGCACCGCTGCTAAAGTTCGCTGCTTCAAGCACCACGTGATGATCGGGTGTGATAGGTCCTTACGCTCACATACAACGGTGTAAGACAGTTTTACACATGCAAAACACTTAGGGTTAACTTGACGAGCCTAGCATGTACAGACATGGCCTCGGAACACGGAGACCGAAAGGTCGAACACGAGTCGATGGAAGATACGATCAACATGAGAATGTTCACCGACGATGACTAGTCCGTCTCACGTGATGATCGGACACGGCCTAGTCGACTCGGATCGTGTAACACTTAGATGACTAGAGGGATGTCTAATCTGAGTGGGAGTTCATTTAAATAATTTGATTATATGAACTTAATTATCATGAACTTAGTCTAAAACTTTTGCATAATATGTCTTGTAGATCAAATGGCCAACGCCATGTCAACTTGAACTTCAACGCATTCCTAGAGAAACCAAGCTGAAAGATGACGGCAGCAACTATACGGATGGGTCCGAACCCGAGGATCATCCTCATAGCTGCCAGAAACAATATGTCCTAGAAGGACCGCTAGGTGACGCCCCGTCTCTGAAGAACCAAGACATTATGAATGCTTGGCAGTCTCGTCTTGATGATTACTCCCTCGCTCAAGGCGGCATGCTTTACAGCTTAGAACCGGGCTCCAAAAGCGTTTTGAGCAACACGGAGCATATGAGATGTTCGAGGAGCTGAAACTAGTTTTCAAGCTCATGCTCGGTCGAGATATGAAGTCTCCGACAAGTTCTATAGTTGTAAGATGGAGGAAAACAGTTCACAAGTGAGCACATACTCAAAATGTCCAGGTTGCACAACCGCCTGTCCCAGTGGACATAAACCTCCTGACGAGGCGGTCATTGACAGAATCCTTCATCGCTCCCACCAAGCTACAAGAGCTTTGTGATGAACTAAAATATGCAGGGGATGGTGAAGACCATTCCGAAGTATTCTCAATGCTGAAGTCAGCAGAGGTTGAAATCAAGAAAGAACATCAAGTGTTGATGGTCAATAAAACCACTAAGATCAAGAAGGGCAAGGGCAAGAAGAACTTCAAGAAGGACGGCAAGGAGGTTGCCGCTACCGGCAAGCAAGTTGCCGGAAGAAGTCAAAGAATGGACCCAAGCCCGAGATGAGTGTTTTTATTGCAAGGGAAGGGTCACCGAAGCGAACTGCCCCAAATACTTAGCGGATAAGAAGGCCGGCAACACCAAAGGTATATTTGATATACATATAATTGATGTGTACCTTACCATTACTGCAGTAACTCCTGGGTATTTGATACCGTGCCGTTGCTCATATTTGTAACTCACGCAGGAGCTGCGGAATAAGCGGAGATCTGGCGAAGGACGAGGTGACGATGCGCGTCGGGAATGGTTCCAGTCGATGTGATCGCCGTCGACGCTACCTCTACATTTACCTACGGATTAGTTTTGAACCTTAATAATTGTTATTTGGTGCCAAGTTTGAGCATGAACATTGTATCTGGATCTCGTTTGATACGAGATGGCTACTCATTTAAACCGAGAATAATGGTTGTTCTATTTATATGAGAGATATGTTTTATGGTCATGCTCCGATGGTCAATGGTTTATTCTTAATGAATCTCGGCGTAGTGTTACACATATTCATAGCGTGAATACCAAAAGATGTAAAGTTGATAACGATAGTCCCACATACTTGTGGCACTTGCCGCCTTGGTCACATTGATGTCAAGCGCATGAAGAAGCTCCATGCTGATGGACTTCTAGATTCTCTCGATTATGAATCATTTGACACATGCGAACCATGCCTCATGGGCAAAATGACCAAGACTCCGTTCTCCGGAACAATGGAGCGAGCAACCAACTTGTTGGAAATCATACATACCGATGTGTGCGGTCCAATGAGTGTTGAGGCTCGCGAAGGATATCGTTATGTTCTCACTCTCACATATGACTTGAGTAGATATGGGTATGTCTACTTGATGAAACACAAGTCTAAGACCTTTGAAAAGTTCAAGGAATTTCAGAATGAAGTAGAGAATCAACGTGACCGAAAGATAAAATTCTTACGATCGGATCATGGAGGAGAATATTTAAGTCACGAATTTGGTACACACTTAAGAAAATGTGGAATCGTTTCACAACTCACGCCGCTGGAACACCTCAACAGAACGGTGTGTCCGAACGTCGAATCGCACTCTATTGGATATGGTGCGATCCATGATGTCTCTTACCGATTTACGCTATCATTTTGGGGATACGCTCTAGAGACAGCCACATTCACTTTAAATAGGGCACCGTCTAAATCCGTTGAGGCGACACCGTATGAATTATGGTTTGGGAAGAAACCTAAGTCGTGTCGTTTCTAAAAGTTTGGGGATGCGATGCTTATGTCAAGAAACTTCAACCTGAAAAGCTCGAACCCAAGTCGGAAAAATGCGTCTTCATAGGATACCCTAAAGAAACCATTGGGTATACCTTCTACTTAAGATCCGAGGGCAAGATCTTTGTTGCCAAGAACGGATCCTTTACGAAAAAGAGTTTCTCTCGAAAGAAGTAAGTGGGAGGAAAGTAGAACTCGATGAAGTACTACCTCTTGAACGGGATAGTAGTGCAGCTCAGAAAATGTTCTGTGATGCCTACACCAATCAAGAGGAAAATAATGATGATGATCAAGGTACTTGGATCAAGTTGCTCTTGAACCAGTGGGTCCACAAGGACACGTTCCGCACTGCAGTGGTGCAGCAACCCTGTCCCGGAAATTATGTTGTTAGACAACGGTGAACCTTCGAACTATGAAGAAGCGATGGCGGGCCCAGATTCCAACAAATGGCTAGAAGCCATGAAATCCGAGATAGGATCCATGTATGAAAACAAAGTATGGACTTTGACAGACTTGCTTGATGATCGGCGAGCGATAGAAAACAAATGGATCTTTAAGAAGAAGACGGACACGGATGGTAATGTCACCATCTATAAAGCTCGACTTGTCGCTAAGGGTTATCGGCAAGTTCAAGGGATTGACTACGATGAGACTTTCTCTCCCGTAGCGAAGCTTAAGTCCGTCCGAATCATGTTAGCAATTGCCGCATACTATGATTATGAGATATGGCAGATGGACGTCAAAACAGCGTTCCTTAACGGTTATCTTAAGGAAGAGCTGTATATGATGCAGCCGGAAGGTTTTGTCGATCCTAAGAGTGCTGACAAAGTATGCAAGCTCCAGCGATCCATTTATGGGCTGGTGCAAGCATCTCGGAGTTGGAACATTTGCTTTGATGAGATGATCAAAGCGTTTGGGTTTATGCAGACTTATGGAGAAGCCTGCGTTTACAAGAAAGTGAGTGGGAGCTCTGTAGCATTTCTCATATTATATGTAGATGACATACTTTTGATGGGAAATGATATAGAATTCTTGGACAACATTAAGGCCTACTTGAATAAGTGTTTTTCAATGAAGGACCTTGGAGAAGTTGCTTATATATTAGGCATCAAGATCTATAGAGATAGATCGAGACGCCTCATAGGTCTTTCACAAAGCACATACCTTGATAAGATTTTGAAGAAGTTCAAAATGGATCAGTCCAAGAAGGGTTCTTGCATCTTGCAAGGTGTGAGATTGAGCTCAGCTCAATGCCCGACCACGGCAAAAGATAAAGAAGAGATGAGTGTCATCCCCTATGCTTCAGCCATAGGATCTATTAGGTATGCCATGCTGTGTACCAGACCTGATGTAAACCTTGCCGTAAGTTTGGTAGGAAGGTACTGTCGTGGAATTGTCACGGCAGATGTCCTCGTGAAAGGACTTAGTCGCAGGGCCATCGTACGGGTTAACCTAGAGGGGTTAAGGTGGACACAAAGACACGGGAGTTATACTAGTTCGGCCCCTTCGATGAAGGAAAGGCCTACGTCTAGTTATGATGGGATTGATGTGATTTCGGCGACTTGGGAGCAATAGCTTCGCCTAAGCCTCGAATTGTTCATCCCTAATCCGCCACGGGTCGTCCCCTTATATACACGGGTTGGCGCTTGGGCGGTCTCTGAGAGTCCCGATCCGGCTCATACAAGTGTCCGCCTGGTCTCTTCTCTCTTATCTTACAAAGACAAGTTACAACACTAAGGCGGTTTACATAAACGGACCTTAATTCGCCTCTGGGCTCTGGGCCTCCTCCGTGGGCCCGGATTATGGACGAGGGTAACCCGGCCCCTCCAGGGCGGTTCACACTCAGTAGTTGTATCCCCAACATTAGGCCCTAGATTGACTTGAACCGGTTCATGTTAATCTTCAACATCTTCAGGAAACTCTTGATCTCCTTTCATACTTTCGTAAACCGCCATTTGCTTGAACCGCCATGACGTCATCCTCCGATCCCCGCGACGGGGTGCCTTGACGTCATCTTTAATAAAGAAATCCAAACAGTAAGATTCCCTTCATTAATGCTATCCCAGAGATCGAGGCGACCGCTGCACCGTCCGCCGCTTTTGACTCCTCGATTCTCGCGCTCGTTGATTGCTCCGGTTCCTTGTAAATAGACCGGCAGGCCCCTTTCTCTTCTTCTTCTTCCGCTCTTCTCCTTCCTCGCGACGCTCCCGCTCTTGAAGCTCCGCCGTCGCCGCCGACCTTCGACCTCCGCGTCAGCGCCAGGCCGCTGCATCAACCTGACCGGACCAGAAGCTCTTTAGCGCTCCTCCGCCGCTCGGCGCATCGGGTAAGGTCCCTTTCAAGCCCTAGATCCCATCTGAAGATCCTGTTCATCTCGTAGTTCATAGGTGTTCATATCAGTTTCTTCATACCTGCTCTGCCATGGCCGTATAACTCAACTGTACCATACATCATGCGCGGGTGACTGCCCCGCCATCAGTTTGACTCTTTATGCATCTTTTCCTTTTTGCTCAGATCCTCTAGTTTAACACGCCCGAACCTTCCTGCTCTTTATGAGGCTTGCCTAGGTCGTAGAAGTTTTTCTTACTGAAACTTCGGTAGATCTAGATTACTTCCATTCGCATGTGAAAACTGTTTCTGTCCACACTTAGTAGATTTGTCAGTTCTGTCTCTTTTGGCGGTTTGACTTTTGATAGCTAATCCGTCACTCCATTAGTCCTCAGTTAAACCGGAATTGAAAGCTAGCCGCCAAACTGCCGGTTTAACATTGTACCATGCGCCTGAACCTTTTAACGGTGAACCGTTTTTCCTTTTATTTCGCAGTTTAGTCCTCCGGAATGGCCCCTCAATTCTCAGCTTGCAATTGGGTCCGGTCCAAGATCACTGAAACGCAACTCAACGGCTACGTCACCACTGGCGCCTTGGCTCCAAAAAATGTCCTCCACTGGCGTGTTCCGGATGGCGAATGCCCTCCCGAGCCTCAAGAAGGAGAAGTAATTGTATTTATGCAGCACTTAGACCGGGGATTCTGCCCGCCCGGTTCAAAATTCTTCCGGGACGTCCTTGCTAGTTTTAAACTCCATCCGCAGGATATTGGCCCAAACTCTGTATCAAACATATGCAATTTTCAAGTCTTCTGTGAAGTCTATCTTCAAGAAGAACCATCTGTGGAGCTGTTCCGGGACTTCTTCCACTTGAACCGTCGTACAGAATTTTCTGATGGTCCCAACACAGAGCTAGGCGGCGTTTCAATCCAGAAGAGGAAGGAAGTGGACTTTCCTCACGCCAAACACCACAGCCATCCAAAAGATTGGAACCAAACCTGGTTCTCTCGCTGAACACCGCTCCCGCCAACGAGAATCCTTTGCGGGTTACCGTCCTCACCGCTCAAGAACCATCATCCGCTGCCCTTACGCTTAACCGTCGCGGAACGGAAGAACTTCGCGCCTCAAATTATCAAGCTCCGGGCTCTAATGGCCAATGGCTTAACCGGTGTGGACCTTGTGCGGTGTTGGGTTTCTTGGGGCGTCTTGCCACTAAGCCGCCGGCCCGGATTGATGCACGAGTACACTGGCAGCCTCAAAGACCCTCAAAGACGTCACGAGTTGCCCATAACTGAACTTGAGGTCACAGAGATTGTAAAGAAGATGCTTGATGAACCGATCTCCGTCTGCAGCCTAACCGGGTTGGCTCCATTCTGTGTTGCCAACAAACCGCCGGCGGTAAAGCTCTACTCCCACTTTTTCGACCCTTAATACTTTGTTGATATACATTAATCCTTGTTACTTCTCAGGCTGACAGCTCCTTCTGGAAGCGTACCAAACCTGCTCGGGCGCCGCGTGTAAAGTCCAAGGCCACCAAGAAGGCAGGCAAGAAGAAAACCGCCGAGTCCTCTGATCCGCCGGAGGACGAAGAATCAGAAGCTGAGGTAAAACTTGACATTCTTACGAGGGAGCCGCCGTAAACCGGCTTTCCGCTTTGTGTTTCTTCTTGCTTATGATTTGTCCCTTTGTATTCCTTTTACTGACAATTTACCTCCCAGGATGATGCTGAAGCCAGTCATGCCGACCCTGTTGAAGTAATCTTTCTTTCTTCCGAATCCGACCTTGCGCCGGTTAAAAGAATTCGTCGCGCCGTTCGGAAAGTGAAAAAATATCATTCCTGTGCTTACTTGAATCCAAACCTTTCCTTAAAGACACAGCAGGCTGAAGAGCGCCGTCACGACCCGCACGATGGCTAACGGATTACCTCATCCGGTTTACGGACACACCAACCGGAAGCGTCGTCCGAGGCGACTTGTTCTCTGGCGTTATCCCTTAAAAGGTTTCTTCCGATGTCCTCTCAATCCGTCGACCGAATTATCGGGCCTCTTCCAACTCTTCCGGCGGTTCATCAACCACGCATAGCGCCTCCGCTTAAAGTTGCTGCAGGTACGCAACTGCTGTCCGCCAATTCGGTTTACAATTGCCTTGGTCGATTTGTCTTAATCCAATTCTGAATATTGCAGCACCAAGGCTCGCTTGAGTAAGAAAGCGAAGACCCGTGATCCTACGGCGGATGTTGATCCGGAAAAGACCCCGAGCAAACCCATGAAAATCTGAAGTCGCCAAAATAGCTCTGGCGAGTTGTACCGAGACGACATTGCTGATCCGCCAGAAACTGAACCGGAGGCCCAAGTGGAAACCTCGCATCCTCCTCCATCGAGTCTGGCCACAGAGCGGGTCATAACTGTTGAACCGCCGAGCCGAGTATGAAGGCACCAAGCCCAAAGAAGACCGCCAATCCGCCAGCCCAATCAAAATGATGATGTTATTGTGACGGCATGGCTACACCACTCTGCCAACCGGTCGCTTTAGCAAAACACAGCGCCAAGGACGAATCTGCCACTATGAGTAAAGATAAGGGGAAAACTGATCTGTCAGCTTATGACAACTTCTCTGCCCAAGAACTTCACTCCGGGTTTCTGAACCGGCTCTACACAAGCCATGACTTTGAAGCTGGTCTGGTGAACCGTATGAAGGACCGCTATGAGGTAATGAGTTATGCCTTTCCTGTACTTTGGCTGTATAATTTCTTGTACTTTGGCGGTATGGTAGCCCCCAAGGGTCGGTTCAACTTAGCATAGTTAAACCGGCACTTAATTTTGCATAGAAACCATACGCCTTGCACTGCAATACTGTAGCCCCCAAGGGTCGGTTCAACTTAGCATAGTTAAACCGGGACTTAATTTCTGTATCCTCATAGCAAACTGAGATCAACTAGCCATTAGCCCCCAAGTGCCAAGTTGAATATCTGTATTGAGCTTGGGACTTTATGAGTAAACAACCAACGTGCTCCCTTTGTTATCAGAATGAGATAAACCAGCAAACCGTGCAACTCAAGGACCTTCGAGCCAATCTTGAAACTCAACAAGCAGAAACCACCAAGGCCAAGGATGAACTGAAAACTGCCTTGGCCACTATGGAACAGCTGAAGGAGTGGTATAAATCCGAACGGGCCAACTGGGACACCGAGAAGGCCGGTTTGAAAAAACGGGCGGAAGAAGCTGAAGCAGCCCTTAAACCGGTGACTGAAGAGCTTACCGGACTCAAGCGCCAAGTGCATGCCATGACCTCTGCCATCTTTGGTAAGAAAATTTGCACTATCTCAATTTTGATATTTCCGCCGGTTTAACCTGAGTTGTCTGAAACCGGTGCAGGCAAGCGTATTGCGCATATGGGCTCTGATGTGCGGAAGAAGCTCAAGGCCGCTTATACGCTGATTGAGCAGCTGTATACCGGCGCCCAGCGAGTCATATGTGCCACATCATACGACAACACGGCGCCGTCCCTGATCAGAGATACACTGGACCGGCTGTCCATGGTTCCGGGGCAGCTTGAAGAGTTGAAGCGATCCGCGGCCCGGGCTGGCACCCTACTGGCTCTGACTCGCGCCAAGGCGTGGATAGCGGATCTTGATCCGGCTGACATAGCCAAGGGTTTCCCCAGCGCTCAAGAGAATGGTGAAGCTTTTGATAACGACGCCCTGAAACGGATAACAAAGGAGATCGTCACCGGGCGAGTCAATCGCAGCGAAGCCAACCTGGCGGTTCACCGCTCTTTTTATGACGCAAATAACAAGCGGGTGGAGTTTGTCATTCCTGAAGTGCAGAGCCTCGTTCCTCCAATCCGTAAGCACACTTATGCCCCTGACGTTGATCCGGCTGAGCTGATAAGTGAAGAAGCTGTCTTTCGTGCCTTAACCCGGATTGACCGTCTACCAATGACTTCGGGCTTTGGGTGATGAAGAGGAAGAAGTTGAACCGACGCCAGCGCCTCTACCTCACGCCAACTGGCGAAGAAGCCTAATCCGTCAAGCCGGGTGTCGCCTCCGGAACTGCTAGTCATAACGCCACGCGAGACACCGGGCCTTGGAAGGCTTTGTAATAGGATAGTCAGCACTTTGTTTTGAACAATGCCTTTATGACCTCAGTCTGTATCCTTTGCATGGTGATACTGATACTTTGGATTGATGAATCGTCAACGTAATTCGCCTGCAATCACAAATTCTTTAAACTGCCACGGCGGCTTGTGTCGCCAGCCGGCTTGTGACGCTTATATATATTTATATAAGAAAATATGGATGTATATGGCCAAACTGTATGATACAAAAAATACCTGCCAGCGTCGGGCACGCAGTTGGCTTAGCCAATCTTGAGGCGGAGGTTGTGTAAACCATTAACGTCAAAGGAGAAAACAACTCCTGTGCTTAGCGTGCCGGTTTACCGTGTAAACCGTGTCGGGCATGACAAGCCCCCTGTTACTCCATAAGGGGATGTTAACAGAAAAATCAAACCGAACAAAATCGCGGATTAAAATGGACGAATTCGACAACCTGAATCCGGTTTAAAAGGTTTGTCGGTTTAAGAAGGCAAACAAAATCAAATCATTGGTATAAAAACCATATGGAAGCAAAGGCAATGATAAAACCGTTTGCAAGAAGAGGCATCGAGCTCGATCGGATGGTGTTACCATGGTCGGACAGGACCAAGCTCCCCATAAGGTGTAGCGATGGTTCCGATCAGCCAGCCCCAACTGAAATCGTGGCAGTATGCCGATCAAGTGGCATGGCAATGGTTCGGGTTCACCAAGCCCCAAGTGATTCTATGGCCTTAGGCCACCAAGAGGCGGATCGGTTCAGACGTGACCATGTCCCCAAGTGATCTGGTGGCTTTCGCCCGTCAAAAGGTGTTGCATTGGTTCGGACACGACCAAGCCCCCAAGTGACAAAAACTTCTGAAAAGCAAGACCAAGGGTTAAGCCGGAGGCCGCTTCACGACAACATCTCCATGTACCCAAACCGGACTTTTTACAGAACAGATACCCCGCTTTAGCCGAGGATCCGGTTTATTGCTTTTATTCATAATATATACATTGTCGTAATATGTACATAAGTGGAGCCGATGGCTCAGGTATAATAAGGCCGAAGATGAGCTATGTTCCACGGCCTGTTGGTCTCCTCCTCTGACGTGCGTGAGTCTTTTCGCTCTCGAACATCAATCAGATAGTATGACCCGTTGTACAGATTCTTTCTGACCACAAAGGGCCCTTCCCAAGGTGGGGATAGCTTGTGCATATCTGACTGGTCTTGAATGAGCCGAAGCACCAAGTCTCCCTCCTGAAAGGTTCTTGTTCTAACCCGCCGACTGTGATACCGACGAAGATCCTGCTGGTAAATCGCCGAACGAGCAGCCGCCATATCGCGCTCTTCATCCAGTCGATCCAAATCGTCCTGCCGGGCTGCCTCACTATCGGCCTCAACATAAGCCGCCACGCGGGGCGAGTCATGACGGATATCACAGGGAAGGACCGCCTCCGCTCCATAGACCATAAAAAACGGTGTGTATCCAGTGGATCTGTTAGGTGTAGTATTGATACTCCATATCACAGATGGCAGCTCCTCGACCCAACAACCCGGCGTCCTTACTAAAGGGACCATAAGCCGGGGTTTAATACCTCTCAAGATCTCCTGATTAGCTCGTTCCGCTTGACCATTGGACTGCGGGTGGGCCACTGAAGAGACGTCAAGCCGGATGTGCTCTCGTTCACAAAACTCCTTCATGGCTCCCTTGGACAAATTGGTGCCATTGTCCGTGATGATACTGTGTGGAAACCCAAACCGGAAAATCACCTTTTTGATGAACTGAACCGCCGTGGCCGCATCACACTTGCTAACAGGCTCAGCCTCGACCCACTTGGTAAATTTATCGACTGCCACCAACAGGTGGGTCTTCTTGTCCTTGGACCTTTTGAAAGGTCCAACCATGTCCAGCCCCCAAGTCGCAAACGGCCAAGTAATTGGAATCATCCTCAATTCTTGGGCCGGTACATGAGCACGTCTGGAAAACTTTTGGCAACCATCACATCGTCTGACCAGATCTTCCGCATCAGCATGGGCAGTCAACCAATAGAAACCGTGGCGGAACGCTTTGGCCACCAAGGATTTTGAACCGGCGTGGTGACCACAGTCCCCTTCATGGATCTCACGCAATATCTCACGGCCTTCCTCAGGGGACACACAACGTTGAAACGCATACGACACGCTGCAACGATGCAACTCGCCCTTATGTATGGTCATAGACTTAGACCGCCGAACTATCTGTCGGGCCAGCGTCTCATCTTCTGGTAACTCGCCCCGGTTCATGTATGCCAAATAAGGGAGCGTCCAATCCGGAATGACATGCAAAGCTGCTACCAAGTGAGCCTCCGGATCAGGAATAGCCAAATCGGCTTCATCAGGCAGCTTAACTGACGGATTGTGCAGTACGTCAAGGAAGACATTGGGCGGGACCGGTTTACGCTGAGAACCCAGCCGGCTTAGAGCATCCGCCGCCGTTCTTCCGACGATCCACATGGTCCACGATATCCTTTAAAGTGTCCTGCAACCATATCCACCTCCCGACGGTACGCAGCCATGAGTGGATCTTTGGAATCCCAAGTACCTGATACTTGCTGGGCCACCAAGTCCGAGTCACCAAAACACTTAACCCGGCTTAGATTCATCTCCTTAGCCATCCGGAGACCATGGAGCAAAGCCTCATACTCAGCTGCATTGTTAGTACAGGGGAACATTGCGAAGAACGTAACAGAACTTGTCACCTCGTGGGGAAGTTAATACGACTCCAGCCCCCGAGCCCTCCAATTGCCTGGACCCATCAAAGTGGATGGTCCAATAGGTATGATCCGCTTTTCTTCAGGTGCTTGCAACTCCGTCCAATCATTAATGAAATCCACAAGTGCCTGAGACTTTACTGCCGTCCGAGGCACATACCTTAAACCGTCTGCCCAAGTTCTATAGCCCACTTAGCAATCCGCCGCCGCTTCCGGTTCAGATGATATCGCCTAAAGGAGCTGAATCGACCACCGTGATGGGGTGCCCTTGGAAATATTGCTTCAGCTTCCGGCTTGCCATAAAAACTCCATATACCAGCTTCTGCCAATGCGGATATCTTTGTTTAGACTCAATGAGGACCTTGCTGATGTAATAAACCGGCCGTTGAACCGGATACTCCTTCACTGCCTCCTTTCGTTCCACCACAATGGCTACGCTGACTGCCCTGGCACTAGCAGCAACATATAACAGGAGCGGCTCCTTGTCAATGGGAGCGGCGAGAACCGGCGGGTTGGCCAACTGCCGCTTTAAGTCCTCCAATGCTTCATCGTGGCTGAACTCCGCATTTAACTGATCCGTCTTCTTCAGCATCTGGTACAAGGGAATGGCCTTCTCTCCTAGGCGGCTGATAAACCGGCTTAGCGCAACAATCCGACCCGCCAAACGTTGGACATCATTGATACACTTTGGCTTAGCCAGGGAGATGATAGCTGTAATCTTCTCCGGATTAGCTTCAATCCTCTGTTGGACACAAGGAAACCCAATAACTTGCTGCCGAACACCAAAACACACTTGGCTGGGTTAAGCATCATCTTGTACACCCGCAAGTTGTCAAAGGTTTCTCTCAAATCCTCAATCGGTGTTTCCTTCTCCTTGACTTAACCACAATATCATCCACATAAGCATGCACATTACGGCCGATCTGTTTATGCAAGCAATTACATGCATAGCGTTGATAAGTTGCTTGGCGCTCTTGAGCCCAAAAGGCATAGATACATAGCGAAGGCTCCAAAAGGGTGATAAACGCCGTCTTCTCCTGGTCCTTAACCGCCATCTTAATCGATGATATCCGAATATGCATCCAAAAAGCTCAACGCTCACAACCCGCCGTAGCATCAATAATCTGATCAATACGGGAGGGCGAAGGATCTGCTTGGACAAGCCTTGTTAAGATCTGTATAATCCACGCACATCGCCAAGTGCCATTCTTCTTAAGGACCAACACCGGATTAGCAAGCCACTCGGATGGAAAACTTCAACGATAAATCCTGCCGCTAAGAGCACGGCAACCTCCTCTCCAATGGCCTTGCGCTTTCCTCATTAAACCGCGTAAAACTGCTTTACCGGTGCTGTACTTGGGATCAACATTAAGAGTGTGCTCAGCGAGTTCCTCGGTACACCGCATGTCGGAAGGCTTCCATGCAAAATGTCCCGATTCTCACGGATGAACTCGATGGCGCGCTTTCCTATTTAGGATCCAAGTTAGCACCGATGGTGAACTGCTTGGACGAATCGCCGGGCACAAAATCAACAAGTTTAGTCTCACCGCCGACTTAAACTTCAAATCCGGATCGTGCTCAGTAGTTGGCTTTTCAGCGGGTCATATCCACGGATCAACATTGTCTTTATAATACTTTAACTCCTCGGTGGCACAAACTGACTCTGCATAAGCCGCATCACCTTCCTCGCATTCCAACGCAATCCGGCGGCTCCCGTGAACCGTTATCGTCCCTTTGTGACCCGGCATTTTCAGCTGCAGATAAACATAACAAGGCCGTGCCATAAACTTAGCATAAGCCGTTCGCCAAAACAGGGCGTGGTAAGGGCTTTGGATTTTCACCACCTCAAACGTCAATGTTTCCGATCTGGAGTCATGTTCATCTCCAAAAGCTACCTCCAGAGCTATCTTACCGACCGGGTACGCAGACTTGCCGGGCACCACACCGTGAAATCTTGTCTTTGGGCCCTGAGATGCCTATCCGCCAACCCCATACGTCGGAAGGTCTTGTAGTACAGGATGTTGATGTTGCTTCCTCCATCCATAAGCACTTTGGTGAACTTGTATCCTCCCACCTGAGGTGCCACTACTAGGGCTAGCTGACCCGGATTGTAGACCCGGGGAGGATGATCCTCTCTACTCCATACAATAGGCTGCTCTGACCAGCGCAGGTAATGCGGCGCGGCCGGTTCAACAACACTGACCGCCCGCTTCTGAAGTTTTCGGTCTCGTCTATCCAAGCTGGTGGTAAAGACATGGTACTGTCCACCGTTCAACTGCTTTGGATTACTTTGGTAACCCGATTGCTGCTGTTGTTGATTATAACCCCTTGGTTCGATTGTTCGATTGTTACGATTGTTACGATTGCCTTGCCCGCCCGGATTACCACGAACCACGGGCGGAATTTCCTCCACCGTAACGGGCGGACCCTGAACCGCCGCGGGCCCTTGATCATACCGAAAAGCATTAGAATTTTGAACTCCTACATAATATAACAATCCTTCCAGAGGTGGTTCGCGGTGCCTCTTTCGCCCCATGCTTGGGCAAGGTTGATTCAATAGGTAATTCAAACGCTCGGATTGTGACCTTGTGCACCGCCCGGTTTGATTGCTTACCCTTGCGCCGCTGACCCTTGTCCTGTAGCGTTGGTGTTGGCTCTGAAGCCCATGTTACCGTTAGCCTTACGCTTGTTTCCCCATTGCTGCCGAATGGTGCTGCTGGCCTCTGGAGTTGCTATTCTGTTTTCCCTTCCCTACTTCGTCATCCTCGGACTGGGATCCTTGGTACTATCGTAATCAGCATACTTTACCAAAACTCCATGGCGTGCCCATGTCATTGCAAAACGCTTCATGCGACCCAGCTTTAACTTCAGCGGTTCAAACCGGCAGTTGGCTTCTAGGGTTAAAATAGCGGAATCAGGGTTGATCCGGTCTGATGAATGTAAAACCTCCGAAACACGGCACACCCAATGTGTTGTAGATTCTCCCTCTGCCTGGACACAAGCCGCCAAATCCACCACAGACATGGGCTGTTTACAGGTGTCTTTAAAATTTTGAATGAACCGGGTCCGTAACTGGGTCCACGAACTAACTGAGTTGGGCGGCAAATTTTTCAACCAAGTACGGGCCGTACCTTCCAACATCATGGTGAAATACTTCGCACGCAGCTTCGCCACATCCAGCATCTCCATGGCCATCTCATAGCTTTCTATCCACGCTTACGAGCCAAATCGGCGGTGTAATTGGGCACCTTAAGCGGGCCCTTTGAAGTCCTTGGGCAAGCGCACATTGCGTAAAGCGGGGGCGAGGCAAGGAACCCCAATGAGCCGGACGTGACCCCGGTTCGAAGATGGTCAGACGAACCGCGCGAGCTGATGGTCCTCATCTTGTCTTTGTTAACTCGGCCTCCCTCGTGCCTGGCCGGTCCACCACCACTTGAGCGTCTTGAAGCCGCCGGCCGGGTTGTTGCCTCGGGCGGACCGCTGCGCGCTGCTTGACCGGCCGGTTCGTGCTGCGCGGCTATAACTCCGGCTGGGGGGGGTGGAGTGGATCCGTCCCGATCAGATGAATCGCTTCTGCCGAGCGGGGCCGTCTGAGAGCTCCTTGACCCGGCGTGTTTCTACCGCCTGTGGTGAATCGCCCTCGATCGGAATCGCCTCCAATCGTGCTGCAGCCGCGACAAGGTTGTCCATCGGGTTGGAGTAGTGACCCGGAGGTGTCTGCACAGTCTGGGGCGCGCCGGTATGATGGCGAGGCTGATCTATCACACGAGGCTGAACCGGCGCGGCCATCCCAGGTGCTTCCGGCCGGTTTACCACAGGTGGCGGATTACTGGTCCCTGCGCCTGGGGTATTGAAGAGCTCTCTTCCCTCGAAAACTGAAGGCAAACGGGATCTGTACTTCCTTTTCATGACTTCATGTGATGCACTCTGATCCAGCATGAGCCTATAATCCTGTGCATCCAAAGCGGCCCGTTCCGCCGCCATCCTCACGTCCGCGGCTGCCAAATCCGCTTTAGCTTCAGCGATCTGTTCCTTCACCCTTGCAATCTCTGCGTTGTGCAGGTCCTGATCCGCCGGGTTAGCCTCCGCCATGAGCGCAGCCAATGCGTCAAATAACTCTGATAGAACTTGAGCCGGCGGGCGCACAGGGCCTCCTTCCCGGCTGCCACCACCGCTCTTGAACCGGCGACGATGGGCGCGGCGATCGAAGAGTGAAGCGTCGCTTGTGTACCGCCATGAAAATTCCAACCCGGTGGGTAGATCAAAGGAGTCGGAATACTCTCTCCGTCGGAACAGCCCTGATCGGCCATCTTGCGGCTGGTACAAAGACTCGGTTTCTCCGGCGGATGACTCGTCGCGCGAGTAGACAATGGTTTCGCCGCCCGATCTTGATCCGCCCTCATAGTCTCCGTGGGCGACTCCCACGAAAGCACGCTTGACAGCCGGTTTAGCGGGCAGGACTCTTCTTCGCCCGCCGAGCCGTCTCGGCGGGTCGGTGCAGGTGTCCGGCCCAGCCTGGCTCGCCCGATCTTGCCGATGGCGTGTATGCCACCAAAGGGGACCCGGTACCGTACTCGATCGAGCCGGCCTCGGGGCCCGATCCGCATCATCGATGTAGAGTTTGCTGCGACGACTCTTAGTCATCCGGCCCAAGCATAGCCTTCGAGTCCTTGAACTTGCCCTCTAAGATCATCAAACCATCGTGCGATAGCCCCACGGTGGCGCCAAGCTGTCGTGGAATTGTCACGGCGGATGTCCTCGTGAAAGGACTTAGTCGCAGGGCCATCGTGCGGGTTAACCTAGAGGGTTAAGGTGGACACAAAGACACGGAGTTATACTAGTTGGCCCCTTCGATGAAGAAAAGGCCTACGTCTAGTTGTGATGGGATTGATGTGATTTGGCGACTTGGGAGCAATAGCCGCCTAAGCCTCGAATTGTCATCCCTAATCCGCCACCGGTCGTCCCTTATATACACAGTTGGCGCTCGGCGGTCTCTGAGTCCCGATCCGGCTCATACAAGTGTCCGGCTCGGTCTCTTCTCTCTTATCTTCTGCACAAGTTACAACACTAAGGCGGTTTACATAAATGACCTTAATTACGCCTCTGGGCTCTGGGCCTCCTCCGTGGGCCCGGATTATGGATTTAGGGTAACCCGGCCCCTCGAGGCGGTTCACACTCAGTAGTTGTATCCCCAACAGTACCAAAGTAATCCCGGCAAGGAACCTTTGGACAGCGGTCAAGAATATCCTAAAGTACACGAAAAGGACGAAGGACATGTTTCTCGTTTATGGAGGTGACGAAGAGCTAAATCGTAAAGGGTTACGTCGGCGCTAGCTTCGACACGAGATCTGGATGACTCTAAGTCACAAACCGGATCGTGTATATGTTGAATGGTGGAGCGATGGCTGGTGCAGCTGCAAGCGAGCGTCGTGGCGGGATCTACATGTGAGCGGAGTACATGGCAGCCTCGGAGGCAGCGCATGAAGCAATTTGGGTGAAGGAGTTCATCACCGACCTAGGAGTCATACCCAATGCGTCGGGGCCGATCAAACTCTTACGTGTCAACACTTTGGAGCTATTGCACTTGCCAAGGAGCCGGGTTTCACAAGAAGACCAGGCACATCAAGCATCGCTTCAACTCCATCCGTGAAAATGTTAGGGATGGAGACATAGAAATTTGTAAAGTGCATACAGATCTGAATGTCGCAGATCCGTTGACTAAACCTCTTCCGCGGGCAAAACATGATCAACACCAGAACTCTATGGGTGTTCGATTCATCACAATGTAACTAGATTATTGACTCTAGTGCAAGTGGGAGACTGTTGGAAATATGCCCTAGAGGCAATAATAAAAGCATTATTATTATATTTCCTTGTTCATGATAATTATCTTTTATTCATGCTATAATTGTATTATCCGGAAATCGTAATACACGTGTGAATACATAGACCACAATACGTCCCTAGTGAGCCTCTAGTTGACTAGCTCGTTAGTCAACAGATAGTCATGGTTTCCTGACAATGGACATCAGATGTCATTGACAGCGGGATCACGTCATTAGGAGAATGACGTGATGGACAAGACCCAATCCTAAGCATAGCACAAGATCGTGTAGTTCGTTTTGCTAGAGCTTTTTCAATGTCAAGTATCTCTTCCTTAGACCATGAGATCGTGTAACTCCCGGATACCGTAGGAGTGCCTTGGGTTTACCAAACGTCACAACGTAACTGGGTGACTATAAAGGTGCACTACAGGTTTCTCCGAAAGTGTCAGTTAGGTTGACACGGATCGAGGCGGATTTGTCACTCCGTATGGCGGAGAGGTATCACTTGGGCCCACTCGATAGTGCATCATCATAATGAGCTCAAAGTGACCAAGTGTGCGGTCACGGGATCATGCATTATAGTGCGAGTAAAGTGACTTGCGATGCTTGAGACTGAGCGAGGTATTGGGATACCGACGATCGAGTCTCGGGCAAGTAACATACCGTCGACAAAGGGAATAGTATCTGGGGTTGCTTGAATCCTCGACATCGTGGTTCATCCGATGACATCATCAAGGAGTATGTAGGAGCCAACATGGGTATCCAGATCCGCTGTTGGTTATTGACACGAGGCGTCTCGGTCATGTTCGCATGTCTCCCGAACCCGTAGGGTCTACACACTAAGGTTCGGTGGCGCTAGGGTTATTAGGAAGACTTGTATGTGATTACGAATGTTGTTGAGTCCCAGATGAGATCCCGGACGTCACGAGGAGTTCGGAAGGGTCGGAGGTAAAGATTTATATATGGGAAGTTGTCAAGCGGACACGGAAAAGTTTCGGGGCATATCGGTATTGTCTGGGGCCACCGGAAGGGTTCGGAGGTCCACCGGAAGGCCACCCCCCGGGGGCCACATGGGCTGAGTGGGGAATGAGCCAGCCTGGTGGGCTGGCGCACCCCCCTGGGCCCTTGCGCCTAGGGTTTGGGGAACCCTAGAGGCGCCCTCCCACGCAGGGGCAAGCCACCCCCCCTTGGCCGCCCCCCCTCTAGATGGCATCTAGAGGGCGGCCCCTCTCCTTCCCCTATAAATAGAGGGGCAAGGGAGGGCTGCAACACACAACTCAAGGCGCAGCCCTTCCCCTCCCCAACACCTCTCCTCCTCCGTACGTGCTTGGCGAAGCCTGGCCGAGATCTTCTGCACCAACAACATCACGCCATCGTGCTGCCGTTGGAGCAATCTTCCTCAACCTCTCCTTCCTCCTTGCTGGATCAAGACGGAGGAGACGTCGTCCGTACCGTACGTGTGTTGAACGCGGAGGTGCTGTCCGTTCAGCACTTGGTCATCGGTGATCCGAGTGCGACTCCATCATCACCATCCCTTGAGCAACTTCGCACTTTTCGATCTACAAGTGGTATGTAGATGCAAACTCACTCCCTTGACTCGTTGCTTAGATGAACTCATAGATGGATCTTGGTGAAACCGTAGGAAAAATTTTAATTTTCTGCAACGTTCCCCAACAGAGGACACACACGCGCTCGCGCACGGGCAAAAGCAAGTAGAGAAACTAGTCATCGGAACCAGCAGGCACCGAGGCGACGGGGATGGACGCGGCAGCACGAAGATCGTACACAGGCTTCATGCCCATAGGAGCAATCACCGCGTCAAGGAGCTTGTCCTTCAACACTTTGGACTTTAGCCTAGGGGAGCAGCCGGATAGCACGTCCTTGAGGGCACGCAGCTTGATGGCCTTGGCCTCCATGCTCACCCAAGCAGGGGCCTCCTTCCCGGCTAAACGGGCGTTGTGCCGCTGCTCCTCAGCGACAGCCACGCAGGGCGCGGTCACCGCGTCACCCCTGGGCGGGGCAGCGCCGGGGAGCTCGGTGAGGGACACAGCAGAGGGAGAGCCCTCAGTGTCCGAAAAAAACAGGGAGCCTGAGAAGGGGGACACGGCCCTCGGCGACGAGCCGGCGTCGCACACCCACGCCGACCCCAGATCCGCGGCCGGCATAGGCGGGGCCCCAAGGATGCGGAGCACCGACGCAAGCTGACGCCCGCCTCCCCTCGCCCGCCCGCGGCCGAGAGCGGGAGCAGGACCGCCACCACACCCGCGCCCAAGAGGACGCCCATGCAGGGCGGGCATGTTGTGGGCGAACGGCGGCGGCGGCCCGTGGAAGAAGGGGATGTATGCACCATCCCGGGAGTAGGAGTCGGCAGCCGGCCACGCCCTGACCGGCCAGACAGAGACCACACGAGCCCCCCAGCGACCGCCCAGAGGCCAGACGTCGCAGGGAACGTCGCGCGGATCGCGGAGGCAGACGATGACCCTGACAGTGGTGAGCTCCCTCCCAGCCAGGACGTGAGGGTCGATCTCGAGGACTTTCCCAAAGGAGGCGAACGCGGCGGCGATGCCAACGGGGTTGAGAAACTCCGCGGCGAAGCCGGTGGCCGCGAGCAAGGCGCACGAGCCAGCATGGAGGTCCACACGGCCGTAGGCTTCCTCCCGGTGCAAGTTGATGCGCGCCCCCTCGTGCATGAAAGGCTGCCTCCCCATGGCTTCCTCGCGGTCTGCCTCGGAGGCAAACCGGAGGTACATGGCACCCACGGCGGACGGGACCGTCTCCGGCAGGAGGTGAGCAAAGCGGCGAAGGATAGCCGCCTGCACGGCGGAAGTATCATTGTGGAAGGCGGTAGGAGGCTTGATGGTGACTACAGCCAGGCGCAGAGCCGCCGCGTAGTCGCCCTCCGGCATGAACACCTCAATGGAGTCTGGACGCTGGGAATCCGCAATGGAATGGCCAGACGAGCGGGAAGAGAGGGAGGAGCCCGACGATCGTGAGAGGGAGCTGTCACCCCCGTCAGCCACGGGCGCCCCAGCTGCAGCAGCAGCAAGCCCAGCCGACGCCGGGGCCGGCTCTGGGGCTAGCAAAGGCAGCACAGGCTCCGGGTGCCCACGGACCGGGGAGGACGGCACAGGGGACGGCGGAGGCGAGGACAACACAGAGGAGGTGGAGATGTCACGGAAACGGGGCGCAACATCCACATCGACGGGAGCGATCTCCTCCCCGACTAGAGCGGGCGAGGGGGGATCCGAGCTTGGCAGGAACAGGGAGGCGCGGCGGCGGAGGAGTGCAGGGTGGGGCGCGGCGGGCAGCTGCGAGGCGGTGGAGGGGGTGGTGGCGAAGGGCGGGAGGGCGAGGCCGCAGAGGCCGGCGGGAAAGGCAGCGAGCGGCGAGAGGCCATAGCGCAGCGCGGCGATCCGGCGCGGTGCCCGGAGACCCTACAGCGGCGGCAGCGCACCGGCTCGCGGCAGTCGCGGACGCGGTGGCGTTTGGATAGGCAGCGGAAGCACCCGGTCAGCGAGAGAGGCGGGATGGGGCGAGAGGTTTTTCGTGCGGGCGTGGGGCGAGCAAAGCGTCTCTATCTGAGCTGGCGTGGGGTTAAGCGGGTAATGCGCGCGGGCCCCGGCGCCGCGAGATAGTCAGCGTCAGGGGAGTCAATGCAGGGGCGACAGCCGCTACCGACACCCCCGTTGTCGCTGGGAGAGGCGACCGCACCCGTTGGGGGATCGGAGACAGGATCCTCCGCGGCGGCCAAAGCCGAACTCAACGAATCATAGGGCGAAACGTCGACGGTAGGCAGGGGGAGTAAACCCGCGTCATTACGTCCAGACGGGACGGGACGCCAGATAGCCATGAGGCTAGGGGTCGGGCGTCGCCTACCAAGAGCAATAAACCGGGGCCGGCGGGATTTGAAATCCAGGCGAACGGCCCGCGCCCTAGCTCTCCTGGCTGCCTTGTGGGCCCCACGCAGAGAGACATGCAAAGACAGGTTGACCGCGGTCATGAGCCCCGGGCCAACGGCAGCGACGAACTGGGCCACGGCGGCGCTGGCAACCTCGACGGAGAAGAGAAGGTCGGCCACCGGGGCAACGACCAGAGTTTCGCTGGGATCATAGAAAAAGTACGCAAGGAGCCCGGCAACCCCGTCAGCCGTAAAACACGCCGCCGGGAAGGGGGCAACCACCCAGAGCTTGCCAGGCGGATCGGAGCTCGGGGGCGCCGCGCGGAAAGACACGCCGGAGAGAAAGGACGACTGGACGCGTTGATGGAAGGATATACCTGGTCGGGGGACAATGGCATGAGGGCGGGCGTCGGTTGCGGTCGCAGCAGAAACCAGCTCAGGTCCACCGCCAACGGCGGATCCGGCAGCAGCAGCGGCACTTGGAGAGGTGGAGGTGGCAGGCTGTGGGAGGCGGGAGGGGAGGGGGTCGACTGGTCCCTCGGCGGCCAGCAGGGGAGACGCCGGCGGGTCGCCCTGCGGCTCGCGAGAGCTCATGACTAACCTTGTTGTATAAGTGGGTAAATTATTTTGCTTTGAGCCATCCAGGTAGTAGCAGCTGCCGTAGTGTGCACACATAGAGATGTGGCCGTGTGTATGCATGCAAGCTACAACAATATTGTGTTTAACCAGTCAAATGCATGCATGCATGAGTTAGTTAGTGGCTGCATGGATAAGTTGTTAGCTCCGGAGGGATTCCAGGATAGTTAGTTGGGCGTGCGGTACGTGGAGTAGTGGCCGAACCTGCCGGCTAGTCAGTACGTGTGTGAGGCCAACTCCTTGTATATATGTTGCATATCAAGCAATGAGAAAGCGGCCGAGTGGGCTGAGCAGAAAAGATGTAGCGTTTGTGTTTGCCAAGGAAGAACGCCTCATGGCAAAGTCGTTGGTGCTCTTCCTTGTGCATGTGTGTGCGCGTTGAGTCTTCTCACCATGTGTGTTTTCTTGAGAGAAATCACAAGTGAGAGTTATGTGAGGAAGAAGAAGAAGCGGCGTTGCGAGGAGGCGGCGCCAACACTAAACGGGTGAGAGGAGCAGGGAGCTAGCTGAGTGCGTAAGAGCTTCATGTGCTGACCCACGTAAATGGCACATTAGCAATTTCATGGTTTTTGTATGACATAAGAGCTCCCAAAAGGCTCAAACAAGCATCACCGGGCTGACACCAACGCCAAAATGTGCAAATACTTTACAACCACACATCAAATAACTCCTCTCTCTTCTCTTGAAAAAGAGAACACTCCAACAACAATCCAACATGATATACAAACAAAAAAAACAGCACCAATACAAAATTAAAACACACAACCAACACAGATAAAACAAAAACAAAACAACTGATCACAATAATCTGTAGATATAAAATACATAATTTCACAAGTGAAGAACAGCGCTGCGAAGCATGCAGTAGCCTCTAGTCGAATTGATGCTTCCACTCAATAAGCTAAGCTGCCTCACTCAAAAAGTTCAGGTTGGTTCTCACCGACTAGCACTTTGGGCTAACAAAGAACAGATGGAAAAGACCCTGGGAGCCGACCCAATGTGCCATGAGTATGAACCAGACTAATGTATGCTTGTTAGACAAGTTAATGTGTAGCCAGTTGGTGATTTTCAAGTTGGTGGACTAATGTGGGCACCATGGACACGTTCTTGCAACCGTACGCTTAACTCGTTGTACACCTATCGATACATGTGAATTATCATTTTTCAAAATTTTGCTTCAAAAAGAAGAAGAAAGAACACACCAAACCGCTAGCTCCACTAGTCCCTTTTCCTCTAATATCTTCTCCTTCTTCTTAGCTTAGTCGGTGCCACTCCTCCTCCTCTCATTTTCTGGCCGCATTGGTCGTGCCCTGCCTCCCCCCACCTCGCTCCTGGCTCTGGTCCCATGCCTCCTCACCTTATCTCTCCATTGACATTGGTTACACCCTGTCCCCCCTCATCTCCCCCGTCCTCTCGTTCTCGTGTTGCCTCCTCTCTTCTCTCCATTGGCACCGGACCCCCTCCCCTCTCCTCATATCTTCCCTTTACCTACCTGTGTCGCCTCCTCTAATCTCTACACCGCCATCGATCCCTTACTCGACAAAATCATCATGTTAGCGTGAGTGGAATGATGTGAGACCCTACAATTGGTGTGTTCTCCATGTCGGCCTTGGCGACTGGACTCTGGAGCTCGTGGCGGAGCCACCTCGTCGTCAATCATGGCAACTAGGAGCTCAGAGCACCTCTTCTTTCTCGTTGGCCAAGTGACTCGGCCCCTAGGTGTGGCGTTGTTGCTTTCATCCCCTCAAGATCGGTGTGGAGCTTGATATGGAGCCTCTTCACCACCGCAGTGGCTCATATCCAATGGCTTAGCTTTGTTGGTGTCGTCGGTGAGCGCGGACCCTAGACAACCACATTATCACACTTATTTGGTGGCCGACATCATCACCGGCCGTCAACATTATTTATGTATTTTTGCCTCGAATGCACATCCAAGATGAGCTTCTTTATATTACTATCTCAAAAGCATGTCTATCCAAGATGAAATTTTGTCTCGATTCGTTTACTAAGTGCATCCCTAAGCATCATGCATTGTACAATGCCTAAAGGTTACGTCTAAGTGACATTGCGGTGGATTATCATAGTCCTCGATGTTTCCTCAGGCCTGACCTAGAAACCCAAGAAATAGTATAGCAATTGCACAAGATGGTATGTGCATAAGGTCCCTACAAAACACACGGCCGGGCTTGTTTGCGTTGCCTTTCTGAACCATACCATCCGGTTATAAAGTCTTCTTTTTAACACATTCCGGTTATAAAGTCACACGGTCCATATCTAACTCACCCAGTCCTTATGCGTACGCGTAATCAAGCTAGAGCACCGGTCGTCCTTACTCCATATATACTGCAAGAAAGAGATCACCGGCGGCAGCTAATACAAAGCCGTGAATTAAAAGCAAACAATCTCGACCAGAGCGTGATGGTCAACCCTTTTCTGGTGTTCGCCCTAGCTTGCGTTCTTGCGCTGGTTTTCGTGTTTTTATGTTACGTGCTCTACGCCTGCGCATGCGTCCGCCTGCGCCTGCGCCTGCGCAAGGGCAATCACGTCTCTGGGTTGGCACCCGTCGCCCGGGGCAGCGCCGGCGCCGGTCGTCACCGCCAGAGATCCAACTCGAAGGAATGCGCAGCACGGTAGCCCGGCGGCGCAAGCGCCAGAGCCGGTCGTTGCGGAGAAGCCGCAGCTTCGGTATTTCCTGTACTCCGCGGCCGCTGGCGCTGCCGTGGAGGGGGGCGCCGGAGTGACAGGAGCATCGGAGAAGGTGTGCCTGGTCTGCCTGGACGCTCTGCAGGACGGGAAGGAGTGCAGCGTGGTGCCGGCGTGCCGACACGTGTACTGCCGGGAATGCATCGCGATGTGGATGAGGAGCCGGAACACGTGCCCACTGTGTAGGGTGCTCATCATGCCGGGGTCAGTGCCACTCTCGGATGCCGACAACATACGGATGTATATAGACATATTTTAGAGTTTAGATTCACTTATTTTGCTCCTTATGTAGTTCATATTGGAATCTCTAAAAAAGCTTGTATTTAGGTACGGATGGAGTATGTGGTTGCGTTGTTAGTGGATTTGAATCTCGTCTGTCGTGTGAGCTAGCTTAGGGTTTTACTTGTAGTTTGGTTGATCTGTTATATGGTTAGTTGTTTGAATTCGGCGGGTTGTCATGCGCTAATGTTCAATTCGAACGCACTGGAACGTATTTAATGACTTCGTTCCCCTGGTCTCCTTAGATTCTCTACTGCTTTTGTTCGTGGATGTGGGTTTTATACCCCATGTGCCGTTTGTTGATGTAGGTTTGTATGTATTGTTCTTTGTGTTCTGCAGGAATAGCAAGTGAACAAGCTTAGGTTTCCCTCTGTAGTTCCTTTTCAAACCTTAGGTTTAGTGGGAATTTCCTCTGTTCATTCCAGGGCGTTTGACGTGGGCTGTTTTTGAGTGAGATGCGTTGTTTAGTGGTGTAGTGTGACTGTGATTCTGTGAATATCATAGCTCTCCTATTTATTTATTTTTGTAAATTCAGCTATGTTCTTGTGTAACTGTGTGATTGCTATAGTTTGTCCATGTCATTCTTGTCTAGTTTTTACTATGAAAAATGTGAGATTGCTCTTCTGGACTTCCCCGGTTATTTGTTAGTGTAATTTTAGTGTTTTGTAAGAGATTTTATACTGCATCTGTAGCGTAATTCTTAGTGGATTTACATTGCTATAGGTCAGTTACTCTTTTTTCATTTGATGGTGGATCTTTAGTGGATTTACATTGTAATCCTTAGTTGATTTACACTGTAATCCTTAGTGGATTCACATTGGATTTTCTTAGTGGATTTTTCACTGTAATTCTTAGTTGATTTACAATAGTCCGGTGGATCAAGCACCAGAGCCGGTGGTCATGGAGAAACCACAACTAGGGTTTTGTGCTCTGCGGCCGCCACCACGGAGAAGGATGGCGGATTGGGGGGGGCGTCCAAGAAGGTCTGCGCGATTTGCCTGGATGCGCTGGAGGACGGGAAGGAGTGTAGCAAGGTGCCGGTGTGCAGGCACGTGTACTTCCGGGATTGCATCGCGCTATGGATGAGGAGCCAGAGCACCTGCCCGCTCTACAGGCAACTCATCATGGCAGGGCCGAAACCGCTCTTGGCTGCCGAGGAATGGTCTATGAGAAACCATAAGGTGAAAGAAAACAAAGATGTTGCCGTGAAAATCAAATGAAATTATGCTGCAAAGCTTGTAAAACATTTGAAAAAAATAAAATAAACTATGTTGTTGAGGTCGTGTCTAGCTTGTTGATAAACCCACGAAAATGTTTGTTGTTATAATTTGAGAAAGTAAACCCATTGCAATCTCTCATGTATTTTTCTTGTGTTTACCATCCTTAAGGCGGCACTCCCAATGCATTGTATTTTAAGTGCTTATTTATACCGACTAACATTTTCTTCTTCAAGAAACACAATATAGAGGTAGATGCTCATATACATGCACATACATCGATGAATCACACACAAACCTTATCCCTAAGAGGGCTTCTGAGAAACTGAGCTGATGGGTCTTGAGGTTTATTAAATCACCACAAATGCCTCACTGTCGACAGAAATGTCGCCTCACACTAAAAGAATATTCTGCCTTTATGAGATACATATATGTCAAACCTGGAGTTTGATCTCTAGGGGGCTAAGGATATAACAGTCCTCCTAATCGTTGAGCCACATGTTGGTTCGTAAAGACTAGCACTTTGGTCTGACAAAGGAAACCGGCAAAGGCAATAAGGGTTCTTACCAATTTTGCCCCAAATGCAACTCCAGCCTCGATACGCAATAAGGGGTCTGACCCATTTTTGTCCCAGTCGCAAATACATTTAGACACGCAACTGAATGCCCGCAACGAGAGTGCCATTAGGTGTGGGAGGAGAGTTTTCATGATTTTTTGTTCTAATTTTTTAAAATATTTATGATATTTTTCATTTTTATATAAATATATGAAATTTTCTTAAAACTATGATTTTTTTACAAAAAAAGTTTTTTAAAATTGTGATCTTTCCTAAAATCCATTGACATTTTTTAATTTCACAAACATTTTTTTTGCTATTATTTTCGAATTCTTGAACATATTTTGAAAATTGCTAATTCCTTTCTAATTCTCAAACTTTTTTAAACCAGCAACACATGCAAATGAAGGCAACACACTAAAGCCCAGCCCAAATGACGTCAAAGGGCAAGTCAATGCACCAACAAAAAAAAAACCCAACAGACAAACTTTTTTCTTCTTCTTTGAACCAGACAAAGCTTGGTAGATCCGTATATATGAACAAAGACAATTGACTTGTCAATAAAACACACAAGGAGTATAACTTGTGTGTCAACCCCACACCACCCCGTCATAGCCAGGGCTCCGCCTCCTCCTCCTCCTCCTCCAAGAAAGAAAGTTAGGGTTCGTGCCTCTCGCCGGCGCGGGCGCAGGTCCGCCTCGTCTCCGGTGGCCCTAGGGCCATGGAGGCGCGGTGGATCCTGGCAAGGGCCGGCGGGAGGGCTCCGTTTTTAGTCGTTTTTTTCAATCTTGTTAGGGTTTGCCTACTCAGGAAGGCGAGACGACGGCGGCTCCTTGAAGATGAAATAAAGGTCTCCCCGCCTAGCGCCCGTTCCGGCGGTGCGTCTAGCATCGTTGGTGGGCGTGTGGAGGTGTGTCTCCGGCATATCTATCTTTGGTGGATTTGCTCGGATCTCGTCGTTGTTCGTCTACGTTCGTGTGCCTTCGGTTTGGATCCTTCCGGTCTACGTTATTTTTCATCGGCGGCGGTTGCTGTTCTGGGGTGCTGGTCCTATGGGGCCTTAGCACGACGACTTCCCGACTGTCTACTACAACAAGTTGTGCCCGGCTCCGGCGATGGAGGGGCGATGACGGCGGCACGCCTTCGGCTCGCTTCGGTGCTTGTAGTCGTCGCTAGGTGGTCTACGATTCTGGATGTAATTTTTATTTCTGGTATTCGTTGTACTGCCATGATTGAAGATGAATAGATTGGAAGTTTTTCCGCAAAAAAAAAAAACCCACACCACCCCACTATACATTCACAAACCATGCATGCATGCCATGGGGATACTCCTCCATGCACATCTATAAATTTTCCCGCAAATTTCTTGTGTTAATTGTACGTTCTTTTTTTTAGCGTGCTAATAGTACATGATGAGAAACTGTGCGTGCATGTGACAAAAGCTACAGGAGTCCACACACACATATTCTTTTTTCGAGAAAACTCTCAATCTATTGATCAACTGTCAAGATAGTATAAATGAACATTGGAAGTAAAAAATACATTTCGGTCCGTAGACCACCTAGCGACTACTACAAGCACTAGTGCGATGCGAAGGCGCACGGCCGTCTTCGCCCCTCCTTCATTGGAGTCGGGCAAACCTTTTGCAGTAGATAGTCGGGAAGGCATCATGTTAAGGCCCATTTTACCAGCGCACTAGAATAACAACCACCGCCGATGAAGAAAAATATAGATCGAAAGGATCCAATATGTAGACACACGAACACAGACGTACGAAGATAGGATCCATGTGGATCCACCAAAGACAAACATCAACTGAATCATGCGAGATCCGCCGAAGACAAACCTTCACATGCCCTCCAATAATGCTAGAAACACCACCTGAACGGGGACTAGGCAGGGAGACACATGCATATGCGCTGGCTAATTTTTCCACTTATGGCAACTTAATGAAGAGTGAAAGGATACTTGTGTTGTTGTGGGTTGGGCGCTCGTCTCACTACAAACACACAAATAGCACGACGACTTTTCGACTGTTAACTACAACAAGGTTTGCCCGGCTCCGGCGAGAAAGGGACGATGACAGCGGCGCGGCTTCGGCTCGCTTCAGTGCTTGTAGTCGTCGCTAGGTAGTCTATGGATCTGGATGTAATTTTTATTATTTCTAGTGTTTGTTGTACTATCATAATTGAAGATGAATAGATCGGAAGTTTATCCCGCAAAAACACACACACAAATAGCACGAAGTCAAGATAAAAACAAACAAATAACAGACAATGGGTGAGCTTATTTCTCTGCTGGTGTGGGATAATGTCCCCAAAATAAAATAAAATTGGTGCGTGCGTCCCAACTAAATGAATCTTAGACAGATCCCAAAATAAATTATGTGTTTGTTAAAAGCATGTTAACTAGTACTACTAGATGTCACATCAGACAGACCCCAAAATAAAATAAAATTAGTGCATCTACCTTACAAAACCCACAAGAAATAGAAATTGCAGTTTGACAATACTGCGTGTGATTGCTGAAGCGCCGGACCTGTTTTCCGTTCCAGATACTGATCGTGTTAACACGTGACTCCGCCTACAATCAGATCCCGGCCACCGGCCGTTGTTGCTGATATATATACTCCTGTATGGAAAACTGCTCCTATATTGTATTGCAAGAAAGAAATCTCCGGCCAATTAAATCCGTAGAAACAAACACACAAGAGGCGGAGGAGCCAATCACCACCTATACGCTACGTTCGTCCCGATTCACCACGCTAGCTAGATTGGGCGTCCCGCAGCTCTCGCGTGCGTAACGAACGAGCACGATGATGTGGCAGGACATCATGGCCTTCGTTGCTATCCTCATCGCGGCAGTGGGCGTCTGCATAATCTGGTGCATGGCACCTGCAGAGGTGGAAGAAGGAGATAACGTGGCCGCAGCGGGTCGAAGAAGGGGGAGGTGGCCGGGCTCACAGCGGCGAAGGCCGGCGCCGGGGAGGCCGCAGCAGCTGGTCTACTTCTCGTACCCCGCAGGCGCAGCGCCCGACGTGAAGGGCGGCGGAGGAACGGCCGGAGCGTCGGTGGTGGTGTGCGCGATCTGCCTGGAGGCGCTGGTCGGCGGGGCGGAGTGCAGCGAGGTGCCGGCGTGCCGGCACGTGTTCCACCGTGGCTGCCTTGCGGTGTGGATCAAGAGCAAGAGCACCTGCCCGCTCTGCAGGGAGCTTGTCGCGGCAGGGTCAGAACCCCTCACGGCTGCCGAGGCCATGGTTTAGTTTAACTGCTCTAGATCTAGCCCATGCCCACGGATGATGAAGCTGTTGTTTGCTACCCTTTCATCAGATCAACCAAAGCGCCCATCACATACGTGGATCTGGTGTCCGTTCTGCATGCATACACATCACATGTTTGGTGAACCCTCGCTGAATCCCTTCCTGTATGCAGCATAATTTTTTTTAATACTACGTTGGCGGGGTCTTGAACTTAGACCCCATGATTTGGATACCATATTGAATTCGTGCATAAGTTAGCTGCTCTAAAAGTTCGAACTGATAGAGAGAGTATTTAGTCCTTAGAGGTGGGACCGATGTAGGCTGTAGTGTCTTGAAATTAAAACATCTTGGCTCGAATATCATATTGAATTCATGTTTAGCCAACTCATCTAAAAGTCCAAACTAATGAAGAAAGCCCGGCAATATATTTCAACATGTTCGAGGCCGGACCACATATATATGTACATAGACAACATGCCATTTTTTCTTCATGTCCGGAACTTATTAGCAGTCAACATATAATTGTAACCGTGAAAATTAAGAAATGAATTAAGGTGAATGAGGGGGGTCGATCTAGTGCTGAAGTTTCAACAGTTTGCCTCGGAAAAATGTCGAAGATTTAAAGATGCTCTTGCCTCGAGAGGCGACCCTACTAGCGGCCTGGGGCTGACAGTATAGTCGATAGGTGGTGTAGCGATCAGGAGGATCAGACGATAATCATTCGTGAAGTGACAAGGAGGAAGGCGATAACTCTAGTCGGCAAGGTGATGCTACGCGATCCTTGATGGGAGCAATGCTGCCGAGGTTTAGCGCCGGAAAGTCTTGTCCTCGATGTGTTAAATAAATCAACTAGTCATGCGAGTTAGCACATTCGGCCATCACTGTCTCCGTGTGTCGTCCTCATGTCCAATTGCTCGTCTTTGAGGATTTGTTGAAAATGAAGCACGTTTGTTTACGTGTCTCGGCAAGAGCATCAAGTTCAAATATGTGGGGGCGATAGACCAAACGAAGGTGAGTCTTTTCTAAGAGGTCATATCTCTACATGAAGCTGAAATAGATGGTGTAATACACGAGGTAGCTAGCATATATCTCGCTTGAGTGGATGATGTAGCCAACAAGGTGGTGTATTCTATAAGATTAGTAGTGGTAATCCAAATGGTTGGTAAATTCGCTAAACCAAAATTGAATGAGATATTACGACGAAAAACCTATTCAATAATTTGATTTGTCATGGAGCAAGATCTGTAAATCGGCAAGATGTGAATTCTCAACGAGTCAAGACCAGGAGGGAACCAACCTGTGGTTGGATGGTTAGTAGGACAATGGTATCTCCAACTCACCAGAGTTTAAGTCCCAGACTTGACATTGGTCTTTGCATTTTTCTATATTTATTTTAGGTCCTTCGGCAATGTGCTTTCAGTGGGAAAAGATATTCCTATCGACTACTAAGGCGTGTGTGGCGACTTCGTCAATGAGACTGGTTTTTCTCCCATGCACGGGAGATACCGTGCATGCCATAACCATCACTCCATTATGAGCTATAAGACAATAGGTTTGGGGAACCGGCTCAACCCTCTAGGGGTGGCCTATCTCATATATATAATGAAGGGGTACAACGTTACATCATACGTACACATATACGTACACATATACAGAAGCTATACAGTCTAACACCCTCCCTCAATCTTAGCCACTTTCTAAAGAATCTAGAAGGGTAAGATTGCGCCGACAATTCTCAAACTGCGGAAGAGGTAACGGCTTGGTGAAGATGTCTGCAAGTTGATCTTTGGAAGAAATGAACTTGATATGTAGTTGCTTCTGAGATACCCGTTCCCGTATAAAATGATAGTCCACTTCGATGTGTTTCGTTCGGGCATGAAATACCGGAAAACTGTTTCTTCACGCGTTTCCTACCCTAGCCGCCGCCGCCACCAGGCGACTAGGGCGAGGCACTTTTTCCTCCGATCTCCACCGGCCGGTGCGCTGGCCCCCTCTCCCTTCGGCTGCTGCTCCAGCGGCAGGAGGGAGAGGGGACCCGTTCCTCCGCTCTGTAGTTAGGTTTTGGATTTGTAGGTCGTGGTGCGTCGTTGGGTGGTGGGAGCGGCGCCCGGACGAATAAATCTGCCTCAACCCCACTCCCACACCGGCAGTGTCCTTCATGGCGGCGTCTCGGAGTTGATGGCATCGTGTCTCTGTCGATCCCTCAGATCGACAGCGTTAGGGCTCATGAATGGTGTTAACGAGGCGGCGGCGGAGACTCCATCAGGTGTGTCTCTCCTTCTGCTCTGTCCCCGTTGCTGTGGCGTTGTCTCCGACGTCATGGTGGAGCAGGGAGGTTTTGTCGTTCAGGAGTACGCGCAGGCGGTTGTCTACGCAAGTGACAGCCGGAAGATGGAGTATCTTGTGTTGGGTCTGTGGTCGAAGGCGGGCAGTTCTGGTTTCCTTCTCCGACGTCGTCGTCATGCGAGGGTGTCAGTTCTGAAGTTCGATGGCGTGTCCGGGGACATGTTGCCCCGGTCTGATTCTTTCAACGGCTATGGTTTTGCTTTTGGCATACTATTTTGGAGGTCCGTAAAGCTGCTGATCAGCGATGGAGCCGCGTCGAGCTTGGGCGAAGAGGTGATCTGTCTTTTTACCCTTTGGTGGCCGCTTCGGTGGTGTCGAAGGAAAGGGACAGGGGCTGGTATTTTGCATAGGATCTTCCTATCTTTTCAGTCATGTATGATCGGTGCTTACGTGCCTTGTAACTTGATTTTATTATATATAAATAAGACACGTATTACCATGCAAAAAAAGGGCATGAAATACCGGATTAGCAGATAGGTATGTAGCACCGATGTTATCACACCAAAGAATAGGAGACTGTGATTGAGATATACCCAACTCCTGAAGTAAAGACTGCACCCAGATGATCTCTGCAGTTGCATTAGCCACAGCCTTATACTCAGCTTCAGTACTGCTACGTGAAACAGTAGCTTGTTTCCGAGCACTTCAGGCGATCAAGGTAGAGCCAAAGAACACAGCATAGCCCCCCGTGGATCGCCTGTCATCCGGACTGCCAGCCCAATCCGCATCAGAATATGCTGAAATGATCCCAGAGGGATTCGGTCGAATGTGCAAGCCATAGGACAAGGTGAAGCGAATGTAGCGCAAGATGCGCTTAACTGCAGACCATTGAGCGTCACGAGGTGCCTGGAGATACTGACATACTCTGTTGACAGCAAATAAAATATCTGGACGGGTGATCGTCAAGTACTGCAACCCACCAACAATACTCCTGTACTGTGTCGCATCAGCAGAGGGAAGAAGCTCACCATCTACAGCAGTGATCCTGTCAGTAGCAGACATAGGTGTAGTAATTGGTTTGCACTTAAGCATTCCAGCCCGCTGCAATAAGTCCAAACAGTACTTCTTCTGTGTCATAACAAGACCATCAGAGAGAGAAGCGACTTCCACACCAAGAAAGTAGTGAAGCTTCCCAAGATCTTTGACTGCAAAGTCAGCACCAAGAGACCGAACAAGAGCAGCAGCAGCCGACTGAGAAGAACTGACAAGTATAATATCATCCACATAGACCAGCAGGTACATGATAACTTCAGGCCGTTGTAGAAGAAATAATGAAGAGTCAGCAGCCGATGATGCAAAACCACGAGCACGTAGAGCTGTCGCAAGACGAGCATGCCAAGCACGGGGAGCCTGCTTCAGACCATAGAGTGCTTTCGTAAGACGGCACAGATAATCAGGACGATCGGGATCAGAGAACCCTGGTGGCTGCCGCATATAGACCTCCTCCTCCAGAACACCATGGAGAAAAGCATTCTGCACATCAAGCTGACGAAGAAACCAACCCCGAGTAACTGCAAGAGAGAGAAGAAGCCTGATGGTAGTCGGTTTAACAATTGGGCTGAAAGTGTCGTCGTAATCAAGACCATAACGCTGCTGAAATCCTCGAGCAACCAACCGCGCCTTGTAGCGCTCAATAGAACCATCAGAATGCTTCTTCACTTTGAAAACCCATTTAGAATCGATGACATTAACTCGGGGTGGGGGAGGAACAAGAGTCCATGTCTTGTTACGAAGAAGAGCATGGTACTCCTGTTCCATAGCCTTGCGCCAATGAGGTATGCTGAGAGCAGCTTGGTACGTACGAGGCTCAGAAGTAGGATCCGCACGGACAGCAGCCAGACATGCAGCCAACCAGGCAATCGTACCATCAGTGCGTTGTTTGGGCTGAAAGACTCCACTGCGACTCCGCGTATGTGGTCGTTGAGGAGCCACAGGAGCCACAGGTGACGGTGATGGCGACGCCACAGCCAGTGACGGAGATGCCTCAGAAAGCACCGACGGTGATGTAGGTGGTGACGACGATGGCGAGGCCTCGACCATCGATGGAGATGCCTCAGGGAGCAACGGCGAGAGGGCTCCAGGAGCAGCAGGTGAGCTCGGTCCAGGCGAGCACGGCCCAGGCGAGCACGGCCCAGACGTGTCAGGCCGAGAGGGTGACGAGGCCGGCGTGACGGCGAGCCGAGAGGACGACGAGGCCTCCTGGCGAAGCGGCGAGGCCGGCTCAGCGGCCGTGGTGGCGGGCCGAGACGACGAGGCCTCTTGGCGAAACGGCGAGGCCGGCTCAGCGGCCGACTCCGAGCCCATGGGCGACGAAGATGGCCCAGAGATCAAGGGCGCCAGTCCAGGGGCCGGGGGCGCCGAAGCAGTCGGCGTAGGAGGAGGTTCGGCCCGATGTGCATGAGCACGATTGCCGAGGCCATGCAGGGACTCCTCACGATCATCAGGAGGAGACGACGGCGCCTCCAAAATCTCCAACCGAGCCCCACGTCCAGTGCCTGCACCATGGTTAGGCAGCAAAATAGGAGAGTATGCAACATCATCAAATTGGTCAGATGCAACGGAGGATGAATGCAAAGATGATGGTTCAGCAGTGGACACAGGAATCTTGGCAAAGGGAAAAACTTGCTCATCAAACACAACATCCCGAGATATATAGACACGATTTGTGGGAACATGAAGACATTTGTAACCTTTATGAAGAGATCTATAACCAAGAAAAACACACTTCTTGGAACGAAACTCAAGCTTGCGTTTGTTATAAGGACGGAGATGCGGCCAACAAGCACACCCAAAAACCTTAAAGAACGTATAATCAGGTTGTTCATTAAGGAGAACTTCAATGGGAGTCTTCATATTCAAAACACGATTGGGGGTGCGGTTTATGAGAAAACATGCAGTGGTAAGAGCATCACTCCAGAACCGAAACAGAACTGATGCATGGGCCAAAAGAGTAAGACCAGTTTCAACAATATGACGATGCTTACGTTCCACAGAACCATTCTGTTGATGTGTATGTGGACATGCTAAACGGTGAGCGATCCCAAGCGACTGAAAGAAGGAGTTGAGGTTGCGATACTCACCCCCCAGTCCGACTGGACATGAACAATTTTGTGCTTGAGAAGGCGTTCAACATGTTTTTGAAACTGAACAACAATGTCGAACACATCAGATTTGCGTTTAATAAGATAAAGCCAGGTAAAACGACTATAAGCATCAACAAAACTGATATAATAATTGTGACCACTGACAGAAGTCTGAGCAGGACCCCATACATTAGAGAAAACAAGTTCTAAAGGATGTTTAACCTCACGACTGGACTCCGAAAAAGGAAGTTGATGACTCTTCCCCTGCTGACAAGCATCACACACTGCTACATCTTTATTACTAGACATGCTAGGAAGCTCATGACGACGTAAAACATGACGAACGATAGGTGTGGCCGGGTGACCAAGGCGAGCATGCCACTGTGACGGAGATACCCGAACTCCACTGAACACGCGAGCGACACCAGGATGCTCCAGACGATAGAGGCCCTGGCACAACCGCCCGCTAAGAAGAATGTCCCTCGTGCCCCGATCCTTGATAAAAAGGTCAAAAGGATGAAATTCACAAAGCACATTATTATCACGTGTGAGTTTAGAAACAGAAAAAAGATTACGTGTCACGGAGGGAACTCTAAGCACATCACGAAGCTGAAGACTCCTATTGGCATGCCTAATGAGAAGCGATGCTTGACCAATATGAGATATATGCATACCTGCTCCATTGACGGTGTGGATCTTGTCGGAGCCATGGTAGGGTTCGCGAGTATGGAGCTTGCCCATCTCACTCGTCAGATGCTCCGTGGCCCCAGAGTCCATATACCAGTGAGGATCAACAGAGTAGGACTGAGTGTGCCCTTGCTGCTTTGTGGCCACCGGTCGATCTGCCATGGCCACTTGACGCGCAAAGTTGCGCGTGTCCTTGCCATCATTGCCGAGGCCCAGAAAACTCTTCTGAAAACGTTTATGACACTTAGAGGCTCAGTGCCCATCGCGACCACAAAGCTGACACACACACTGACCGCCAGCCCCCGGTAATGTCGCAGTAGGAGGGGGGGCCGAAGCGGGCGGTGGTGGCAGCCCCGAAGGAGCCCGAGATGATGAAGAAGAGCGGCCACCCTTGGTGACGGCGTTGGCCGAGAGGGAGCCGTTGCTCCTGGAGCGGCGCGTCTCGACCCGTTGCTCAGTGAGAAGGAGACGGGCAAAGACCTCGTGCGCCGGCATGGGTGTCGAGTTGCCCCGCTCGTTAATGATCTCGACTAAGGCATCATACTCCTCATCAAGACCATTGACAATAAACGAGTTGAACTCGGAGTCGTTGAGGGGCTGTCCAATAGAGGCCAACGTGTCGGCGAGGCCCTTGACCTTGTTGTAGAACTCGGTGGCAGTGGAGTCAAGTTTTTGACACTCCCCAAGTTGACGACGGAGCGCAGAGACACGAGCCTGCGACTGTGCTGCAAACGAGCGCTCAAGAATGGTCCAAGCCTCATGGGACGTCTTGGCGAAAACAACAAGACCAGCAACAGCCGGAGTGAGCGACCCCTGGATGGAGGAGAGGTTCGCTTGGTCCTGCCCCATCCAAACACGGTGCGCCGGATTGTAAACTGGGCCGTGCACGCTATCGATCAGCGCAAGGGCATAGGGGAGAGAACCGTCGACGTAGCCAAGCAGGTAATGACTCCCAAGAAGCGGGAGAACCTGCGGACGCCAGAAGATGTAATTGTCCGACGACAACTTGATGGTGATGAGGTTTCCGAAGTGAAACGGCGGCGGCGGTAGGGAACCCGTGGATGCTGCCGGAGGCAAGGGCGCCATAGGGGCAGCGGCGACAGGTGCGGCCGCGGAGACGGACGGCGAGAGAGCCGCGCGCGACGCGCCGCGCGAGCCGCCATCGTGGCCGAGTCGAGGCCTCCATCGGGCGACGGCGTTATTCTTGTGGCGGGCGAGCGAGAGACGCCGTCGTGGCGCTGGAGGTGCGGACCACCAGCGAAGTTCCCGGCGATGAGGAGAAGAAGGAGCCGACGCTCCTCGTCCCGATCAGGAGTGTAGCGGCCGCGGCGGAGTCGAGGGGCCGGGAGAGGAGGGCCGCCAGGGAGGCCGACAGATAGCTGGCCGTGGAGGAGCCCGAGGCGGCGGATCCCGACATGGTGGCGGCGGCGCGATCGGAAGATGGCGACGGCGCGACGTGAAGCGACGAAGAAAACGGCGGCGGCGGCGTAGGGTGTAGCGGAAGCGTATGACCTAGTCTGATACCATGTAAGACAATAGGTTTGGGGAACCGGCTCAACCCTCTAGGGGTGGCCTATCTCATATATATAATGAAGGGGTACAATGTTACATCATACGTACACATATACAGAAGCTATACAGTCTAACATGAGCAAACGGACTCCACCCTATCCCCTAACCTAGATTCTTTCTCTCTCCTCAATCCATCCATGCATTTTAAGCTCAGTTTCTAATTTGAAACTGTCGTAGTTTTTAAACATAAAATTTGATTCATGATCTTCTTACATATTTGTGTTCCTGGCAACAAGATCTTTTCAAAAAGACTAACCATGCATATTATTTGATCATTTTAAACATGAATTTTACAACTTGATGAAACTACAAAAAACTATGATTGTTACACTTGTTTTTTTGTCAATTTGCATAAGTTATTTTTCCGTTGTTATTAATAAACTTACCAATGTGTGCAAGAACATAATGTAGTTATATATCCACGCGAAAACCATCATGTAATATTTCGTACATGTTTCCCTGTGTTCTGTAAACTCAAAATTCAAAGTTTTCAGAACATATTAAATATTAAACTTGTTTCGAACATATCATCAAAAGAAAGACACATGTTCATACAGATTATTTACGTTGTATTTATTTTAAAATATATGGTTGTTTGAAGTTTAAGATTCAAAAAATAAAATCCACGTACTAGTGTGTAGGAGAGAGAACTAGTAGGTGCAGCCTTGCTCCATAAAGTTGTCAGATGGATTTAGATATGAGAATTAATACACGGGTGTCGCCTCTAACAAGAGGACGGTTTAGCCATGCACGGGTAGAATCACTCTTCTAAGTACGTTCATAGGGATGGGTGTGTGAGTGTCTGCATCCGTGCTTTGTTAAAAAAAAGTCAAGATCAAGGAGATTGGAAATCAAAACTAGGAGGAAATTGCTGGTCATAAATTTGCTTTGGTCAGCTGTTTCAGGAATCTCGTCAGGGGTTAAAAAAAAAGGGAATATCGTCAGAGTCGGCTTTGACTACGTTTGATCGGGGGTGCCTCGCGCTGTCGCGCCGGGGTCAGAGCCCCTCTCGGCTGCCGAGGCCATGGTTTAGCAGGGCTGTTTGTTGTTGTATTCGTACAAGTAATCACGGATGAATCTGTATATACATCTCATGTTTGGTGATCTCTCGCTGAAATCCTACGCAAAACTCACCCCCGTCATATACTCTACTTCATATTTTGGTGTCATACGTGAAAATATAAAGGAATTAGTTTATCACAATGACTGGCGTGGTGTTTTCTTTGAGATTTTACTACATACTGTACTACATTTGTAAAAATCACCTAGGTGCAAAGAATCATATTCCATTGGGTTGGAAGGAGCAGCTCCATCCAAGATAGTATGACGTCTTTCTCCTTTCCTTTTCTTTAGCCTCAGTTACATGGATACAGGTCATTCCGAACAGGCGCACTCTAACACACTCGCTATGTTTGAACTCTTCTTTAAATACGGTAACATTTCTTTTACATGTGTTACATTTTAAAACTATGCGAACACTGCTTTGTATTGTATAAACATTTTTGAAAAAATTCATGTACCCTTTTTCGGAAACAAGTGATTATTTCTTTAAAATGCCACGTATATTTTCAGTGAAAATAAATATTTCTCACCTACGCAAATATTTTTCTTACATTGTCTGTAACATTTCCAAAAACGTCTGAACAATTTTTGAAATGTGGAAATATTTATAAAAATTTGTCACATACATTTTTAATGGGACAAAACATTTCTATACATTACACAAACATTTTTTTACAATTTATACGCATTTGTAAAAAGAATTGCATTCATTTTTTTTGAAATGCGGGAACATTTTTCATTGGCATGAACATTTTTATGAAAGTTATCAACATTTTTTAAAAGCTGTGCTAACAATTTTTTTATACTCTGTTAATATTTAAAAAAATCAAGGTTTTAAATCTTTCTTAAATAGATTTAAAAATTTGAACTATATGCATTTAAAATATAGATAAGAATAAAAAAGTTCAAGTGATGTCAGCATGACGAGCCACGTCCTACTGGGCCAGCCCGCCATTGCGCCCAATAGGCGAGGCAGCCATGTGCCTCGAAACAAGTGGCATGTAGCCGCGCCCGTGGTGGGACCCTTCCATGCACTCGGTTTGGTAGTGACTTGCGACGCTTTGGGCTAAGCTTTGTCTTGAAATGGGTCTATGCCGACGACGATGACATCCATGAAACGTTTGTTTCTCTCCTTGGAAGCACCACCGTCTTACATCTTACATGGTGCGGTGGAAGTGCTTGGGGTTCATGATTGCGGCATCGGGCAATGCAATTTGCATTCTAGGATTGGTTTAACTAGGTGTTCATGTAACATTACATATCAAATCGAGGTTTTTGGTATGAACCATGGCCTCAAAAGGATCCGGGATAGCTAGGGTTCCCATGGGAGTGGTGGGATGCGACACTATGTATCGCCCATACCCTTTCCTAATTGGAATTGCGTACGGGCAACCACTAGAGGGCTGGACCATTTAGCGGTCGATGCAGGTTCGCTCGACCATTTTTTTCTTCATATTTTTTCCTTTTTGTTTTGTTATATTTTTCATTTTGTTATTCACCGGTTTTCCTTGGATTTTTTTTCTTCATTTTACTCTGGTTTTCTTTGTTTCCCCATAAATTTTTATATTTCCTTTTCTTCACTATACTTTGGTTTTCTTTGTTTCTTTCTTGGGTTTCTTGATTTTCTTTGGTTTTCTTTTTGTTTCCTAGTCGGATTTATCATTTTTTTAGCAGATGTCTACGTTTTCCCAATACAATATGTACATTTTATAGCACACGTGAAACATTTTTCCGGTACACGCTGGGCATTTTTCAAATACATAATGTACATTTTTCTAAATACATGTTTTGAACACTTCTTTGAATATGGAAATATTTTTCAAAATACAAGTTTTACTTTTTTAACTATGTGATTTTTGTATTGTATTAATATTTTGAAAAATTTCATGGTCCCTTTTATGGAAACAAGTGATTTCTTCTTTAAAATGAAACATACATTTTAGTGAAAATAGACCTTTTTCACCTACACAGAATACTGTTTTTACATTGTTTATAACATTTAAAAAAATGTTTAAACATTTTTTGAAACGCAGGAATAATTCCTAAATTGTCACATACATTTTGTTTAGTGGGACGAAAAATTTCTATGCATTACGCAAACATTTTTTCTGCAATGTATACACATTTAAAAAAAATGCATTCATTTTTTTAACGCGGGAACAATTTTCATTGGCATGAACATTTTTTTTGGAAGTTATCAACATATCTTGAAAACTATTCTAGCAATTTTCTTTTACTATGTTAACGTTTTGAAAATACATGATCTTACATTTTCTTAAGTAATTTTAAGTTTTTTAACTATATTAATTTGGAATAGAAATAAGAGTAAAAATTTCAAGTCACATCAGCATGACGAGCCATGTCCTATTGGGCTAGCCCACCATCATGCCCGGCAGGTGAGGCAGCCATGTTCCTCGCAATAAGCGACACATAGTTGCGCCCGTGGCAGCGACGATGGCATCTATGAACGTTTGTTTCCCTCCTTGGAAGGGCCACCATCTCACATGTTAGCCCGTGCGAAATTTAGCTATGGGTTTATGATGGCGGCATCGGAAAACACAATTTGCATTCCATGATTAATTTAGCTAGGTGTTCCGTTGTCTGAAATTTGCACGGCTGTCTTCGAATCATTTATGCTTTTCAAGGTTTTTGGCTTATTTTTCTTACTAGGAAGGGTAGTGTGCGCTATGCTGCGTCACTTATGTTCTTAGGGTTGTAGTACAAAATTTACTTTTAGGTGGTAATTTCTTTTAAGTTGTGAAAATTATTTACATGCTATTGGTTTGACGTGTGGTGGGCCAATGGAGTGTTTTTTATCAGAGATGCTACACCACTCACAGACTTTACGGAATCATGATTATAGTCGGATATACCAATTTATGGTTGGAGATTAGGGGAAGAGTGGCCCACCGATGAAAATCAAGAAAGTGATTGGTGGGAGAGTGTTCTGTATGACCAATTTGCAGCGAATCATCTGTTAATGTAGCATTTTTGCTTTTAATTGTGGTGTTTGAGTGGGTTTTTTGAAGGGCATCTTCTAATTGATACAAATATGTGAGAAAGTTACATATGTTGTTGGTCGCATGTGTTATGTTGGCGCTAAATGTGTCATAGGCGACACTTCCTTTCCTTTTGCAAACGAAGGGGCCCACTCACTGGCGGAGCTAGCTAGGAATGGCTGGGGGGGGGCCAAGGCTAAATCATGGGTGTTTGAGGGTGTAAACTGCTAAAAAAAATCCTCATGTAAGCCCTCCCTCAAAAAATTTCTTCATAGTCTGGTCCAAAGTTGGGGGGGGGGGGGGGGCACAGCCCCCCAGACTTGCACATAGCTCCGCCACTGGACCCACTCATCAAGAGGTCCCACCACGAAGCCTAGGTCAACGACCCAATCAATCATGTACCCAGTCTAAATTAAAGACCTTGGTTCAATGAGGGGGCTTCAAAATTAAGGAGATTAGTGAAATTAGAGATTTCATTGACACAACCAAGGATTGACCGAGTCAAAATCGAGGCAATAAAATTGTATACCCCAATTAAATAGGACAGCTCCAAAATTATAGAGCATAGTGAATTAAAAGAATTATGAGAGAGCTCCTTAAGAAATTGTTGACCCTTAAAATCGCGCGACCCAAGTTTAAATTGGAGACCTTAATTGTTTGTGAGTGTGAATTGAAGGCATGTAAAGAAAATAGTTATTCTACTAACTCTACCCATTTTTTGTAAAATATTAGTATTTTAAAGTCAGTTTTTCCTTTGATCTAACTTACAAAAGAAACTTATAAAAGTGTATTGTTTATTCCTTCATTACCAAAATCCCTTTAGCCGTCATTTTCAGGACTCATTCTGCTCTTGTCCTCGCTTTCGGTGCCGTTCGGAGAGGCATCAATTTAGGATGTGTCTATGCAACTACCAAACCATATTCCTACTCAGTGATGCATTCATATTGGGATTTTTGGACAACGAACAGTAGAAATGAGTACGATATTTTTTCTAGATGAAAATTATGTGTCTATGTGTGTGTGGTGGCCTAGACTTCAAAGTTTAAGTTTCACTAAAGAAAGAGGTTTACGTTTAAATTCAAAATATGGCTAACAAAATTTTGTGAGAAACTAGCAGTAAAGCTGATCTGATTTTTGCAAGTATATCGTTTGCTTTTCCTTATTATGCGGGTGTTTTTGGTATTTGTAACTACTATTTTAGAAAGAACCCTACTATACCTGTGACATCTTTCAGACTAGCGTTGTTGACCAGACCATACATAGGTAGAATATACTCCGTCCGTTTTTAAATATAAGACATTTTAAACACAAAATATAAGACTTTTTAAAGATTTTAATGTAGATCACATATGAAGCAAAATGAGTGAATCTTTATTCTAAAATAGGTCTATATGCATTCATATGTAGCCTATATTAAAATCTCTAAAAAGTCTTGTATTTAGGAAACGGAGGGAGTAGTCGACGGAGCTCCGATGTAGTTTCCTTTCATCTCACTGGAGCGTTAGGGTTATGGTTTCTCATCATGTGGCAATTTGGTGTCCGATGCTTCAAATCTATGCAAGGTTCAGCGGCTGGCTCTAGCGTGCTGGTTCTCAGTGGCACGTGCACTAAGACTTCCTAGCTATCATCATTGATGAGGAAATCGTTAACTAGCAACCGATCGGTTGGCTGGCGAATAGTGGATTAATAGGCTAATCGGTCAGTTAATCGAAAAATTAATCAATTAATCGACCGATATATCAGTTTATCGGCTACTCGGTGACCCAACGAGTAGGGATTAATATGCAAGTCAACTGGTTAATCAGACGAATTATTGAACACGGGCTGTCATCGACAAGGTAAAGCCCGCTCCCGCAGGGAAGCGGCGACAGCGGCGTGTCGACGGCTTGTTCTGGCGGTACTACCGGTCGTTCAGTGGTCTCGGAATTCTTGGTGTAATTTTATGTTTGAGATGCTTCGTACTTCCGATGAACTTTTATAATAGATCCAATCTTTTTTGAAAAACCGCAAGCAAAAAGGCTGCTCGCAAACCCTGGTTAGGGTTTCTCTTTTCTTCTCGCGACCGTGGTAGTTAGGACACTCGTACTCTCCATCCAACCTTTGCCGATGAGCCCATGGATCAACCCTCCTGTGCCAGTTGCTCAAGCGATCGGTGGCGGCGAGGAGGGATCCCAGTGCTTCGGCTCCGGCCAGTAGTTTAGGCGAGGGTCTTTTTCTCGCAGGGGCGACGTTCGGGCAGATGGTGGCCCTTCATCCTTGAGTTGGTCTTTCGGACTCTGATCCTCCTAGAGTTCGTCCATTGGAACAGAATCGACGAAGCTTCAATGTAGATCCCGGTCGTCTCCTTAGGCGACCAGGTCATGGTTTCTCGCGGTGCGCTGCCGACGATGAGATTTGGTGCCAGTTGCTTCAAATCAATTCAAAGGTTCAATGGCGGCGACTGCTGCTCCGGGGCGCTGGTCCTTAGTGGCGCGTGCACGATGAAAACTATTGCTTGAGTTATTATTTTGTTCACGGGTGAAATCGATTTAGACTTCTCGCAAAAAAAAAAAGGAAAATAAATAAATTGATTGCCAACTGGTCCAACTCACTTCGAGCGGGCCCCACCTTACAGTGACCTGGCGCAAACAAGAATACCGCAACAGAAAACAAAAACAAAACTCCAGTCGCCCGGAAAAGGCCACAGCTGCCGTCCCCTTTCCGAACAGAACCGCCGGCCGCCTCCTCCTCCTCTCCCGCCGCCGCGCCGCCCGCCGCCGGAGGAGGATGGCGCCGCCGGGCGGCGCGCCGAGGGCGGTCCGCGACCTGGCGGAGGAGGGGAAGAAGCGGGCCGTGCTGCTCCTCGTCTTCGCCTTCGGCCTCGCCTTCCTCATGTCCCGTGAGCCCCTCTCCCCCCCAAACCCTAGGGTACCCACCTCCCCGCCGGTGGGGCGCGCGCCCCCGTGATTTCGGTCCGACGCGTCGGTCGGTCGGTCGGTCGCCGTTGGTTACGTGCCTAGGTTTTATGCCGGCTGCCCCCTGATGCGCGGGCGCTAATTTGGGGGGCGTCATTTCAGGCGCATCTGTGGAGTAGCGATATTAGTTTGTTCAATCGGTGTTGTAATTTGCTGCATTGGGAATCGGTAGACTGGACTTAGCCCTGAGTAGGTAGTTTGCTTCCATTTTAGCCGATTGGTGAGTTCGTTGGGCCGTCGGAAATTTTACTGCTATTTCAAGATGGCTGGAATTTGTAGTGAATTTTAGATATTGCATTGGGGATTTGGAGACTGGACTTAGCTCCGAGTAGGTTGTTTGCTTCCATTTTAGGTTTTTAGATGGTTGGTGAATTGTTCAGGGCATAAGAAACTTTACTGCTACCTCAGGATGATTCAAGTTTGCGATGAAATTGTAGAAGGTAGAGTATATTAGCCGATGGTTGTAGCCGGATTATACCATGGAATACATGATGTAGTCTAAAGACAAGGAATGTACGAGCTAGACATGTACGTTCGATGTTGAATTGAAATATGGCCAGCAATTTTATAAAGTCTTTCTGAAAGTTGCCAAAAAAGAAAGGCTATACATATCAAGGCAGATTTATATTGCAGTCACACCATTTTTTAATTCTGTTTGAATATTGTTGCTCGCTCATGGCTGTGCTGAATGACTGATTTTCTCCATTGCAGTGACAAGCTCTTCAGTCTGGATTAACTTCCCATTCGCCATATCTTTGATAGTTCTGTTTCGCTACCTATCACTTGACTACGACTTCCGTAGAAAGAGCACAACTACCACAGATCGTGATGCCAGTCGCCCACTTGCCAAAACAAAAAGTATTGAATTGAGTAAACCTTCCCTTGCCCAGAAGATTGCAAGTACTGGTTGGAGGAGCAAGGTGAATTCGCCTCCAGTTGAAGCAGCATTTGAACAGTTCACAAGGCATCTTGTCACGGAGTGGGTAACAGATCTTTGGTACTCCCGTATAACACCTGATAAGGACGGACCGGAGGAACTCATCAGCATAGTTAATTCTGTCCTTGGAGAGATTTCTAACCGGGCAAGAAGCATTAACATCATCACTCTGCTAACCAGGTTAGAAAGTTTGTTTTATCTCATCAAATGCACGAACAGTTGTATCTTTTTCCTTTCAGAACATTGGGTGTCTTATGAAGACTTTATCTACCTTACTTATGCAGGGACCTGGTCGATCTCATATGCAATAATTTGGAGCTTTATCATTCCTGTGAAGCTAAGATTGGAAAAGAGAAGTTTGTTAGACTCCCGACGGAGCGTCGTGATGCTGAACTGAAACTCGCCCTTGTAGCTCAGAGCAAGTTGCATCCGGCTTTATTTTCAGCCAGTGCTGAATACAAGGTAAAGACTTTGTTGATGTTTAAGCTTTTGGTTATTGCTTATAGTAAGCTGCTTAGCTGCAAAATATCCAAGATAAGGTTGGCACCTTGATGAACACTTTGGTTTGGAACTGGAATTTGGATTATGTTTCATAAGTAACTTGGCTCCTTTCCCCGGCACATGTGCATCATAAGCTTCATGCATTACTTATGTAGGATAATTAGGTGCCGCTATTGCAAGCCTGCCAGGTCAACACATATTTAAACATGCATATCTGAATGTTAAATACTTCCTCCATAAACTGTTTGTGAGATATGGCATTCACGTCTGTTTTGTTCCTGGTGTATTTATAACTTTGACAACACACACCATCTCATAGTTCATGTGTTCATTTAGCACTTGCATATGATTATTGACGAGTTGAGCATCTTGGCAACATGTCTGTATCTGTGTAAGGATCAAAGTTATATGATTATCTGATGCATACTATATGTTTATTTTTATTTATAGGTCTTGCAAAGTCTTGCTGATGGTTTGCTCTCAATCACAGTAAAGCCTGAGAATCTACAGTGCTCGTTCTTCCATTATACTGCACGAGAACTTCTTGCATGCACAGTTTTGAGGCCTGTCATAAACTTGGCAAATCCAAGGTAATAACATACCGTATCTGGTCTATTGCACATGGTATTTTCTAGTGCCATCATATTGAGATGTAAAATTTGCAGGTTTATTAATGAAAGGATTGAATCTTTGGTTCTTTCTCGCGCCAACAAGGCAGATAAAGGAGTTGAAGGATCCTTGGAGGATGCTACAATGGTGAAGCAAAGGGAGCCTCCTATGCCATCTGTGGATGAACTTTCTGCACTAGCAGACCACTCAAGTCCTGGGGTTGAACTTGTTAGATTCAGTCAGGGCCAGTCCAAAACTGCCTCCGATATGCAACTAAGCAAAACTCAAAGTACATCTAGTATCAAACCAAAAGCCCTTAATTCTTCTATGGTCAATGATTCACATCCACTTGAGTCAGGCAGTTTACCGTCCAATTCCCACATCTATCCAGATACCGGTATTTCTGTACACCCCCAAGCTTGTGGCAAGATAGCTGCAGAGAGTTATGAAGGAGAGTCAGCACAAATATTGGATTTCAGCTCCCACAGAAAAATTCGAGTCGTGGCACCTGAGCACCTTGAGAATATGTGGACTATAGGGAAGAATTACAAATCAGAAATTGCAAAACATGTTGCTAAAGCACCTGTTAGATCTTCTTTGGTCACCCATTCTTCAGTGCAGGAGCCAGTTCCCTTCAGCACTTCAGTTCGTCATCCTCCTCCTGTTCCACAAAGGCAAACAACATTGTCTAATTCTGAGCATCATCATTCGATAAAACACTCAGCTACTCCAGCATATTCAAATGGCACTAACCACCTGCCAAAAAGTTTAGCTGGAGAAATGGCAGGTCATGCCAGCCAAGAAGAGTCTGCATTGGACAGTGAGAGTTCATATTGCACTGAGGAGGATGAAAATAATAATGTAACTGGCTTGGACTCTCCTGTAACCAGAGTTTGGGACAGTAAAAGTAAAGGAAATGGGACATCATCTCATATACATCATCCACTTGAAATGTCTGGTTTCCATAAATCAAGGACAAATAGAAGTCATGCGAGCAAGTTGAAAATGGCAAGAACTTCATCAGGAAGGAAAAGGACAAGGTCAAATGTTCAAAAGATTCCATTGTGGCAAGAGGCAGATAGATCTTTTTTGGCGGGTGGTGATTTTGGCATACTAAATACATCAGCAAATGATTCAAGGACGGATGGACTGTATGATGACACTGAGGTGGAAAGCATGACTAGGATGCTTAGTCGTGCAAATACCTCATCATTGTCGTTGGCATCAAGTGACTCTTCCTATTCATCTAGCACCAATGTATTGGAAGACTCGTATTTGAAGTTAAGATGTGAGGTAACAAACTTCCTGTTGATTATTCTTTGATCCTTGTAACTACTGGTGGTGCATATCCTTATTAGATTTCCTTATTCAGGTGGTAGGAGCCAGCATCGTAAAAAGTGGGTCTGGCATGTTTGCTGTGTATTCTGTCTCCGTAACTGATGCCAACAGTAATAGTTGGTCCATCAAGAGGAGGTGATTATGCTATATTTTCTCACTTGATTATGTCAGCTACAAGCCCACAGCATATACAATGCCTATACCTCGAAACAAAGACAAAAACAGATGCTGCCTACGAAATATGAATGATTATTCGAGTATGTTAATTGCATCCTAATTCCCATGTGGTTTGCTGTGCATTGTAATCAGGTTTCGTCATTTTGAAGAGCTACATCGGCGTCTGAAAGAATATCCTCAGTACAGTCTTCACTTGCCTCCGAAGCATTTCCTCTCATCAGGGTTAGAGGTTTCTGTTGTTCGAGAGAGATGCAACTTGCTTGACATATATTTGAAGGTGCATTTCTTTGCCCTATCTGAAGATATTTTTCATTTGTTCCATAAGTTTGAGTATTGGCATTGAGACGTCTAAGCAAGAAACAATTTCTTGGAATGTACTACTTAATTCAAGTCATAGTTCAGTATCAGCTTGACTAGCGGTCAAAATCTCTGCAAGCATGAATATTCATTACGTGTGATCCATGTACTTTGCATGCTTATAACATCAGTCATTTTTTTTTTCTGTTCTACGATTGCTATGTGGTCTGTAAACTTTAAAATCGACATTTTATCTTTTGTCATGTTTGCTTTCCGTAGCGATCTGTTATCTGTTCATGAAATGGTTAAATTCTGAATATATAGTAACTCTGCCTGTTAATTCTACAGAATCTTCTTCAGATTCCAACTGTTTCAAGCTGTATTGAAGTCTGGGATTTTCTAAGTGTTGATTCACAGGTCAGTGTATTAAATCATTGCCCTACCTTTTTCCAAACTTGTATGTATATAACTGTGAAATTTTCTCATTTGCAGACATACATTTTCACCGATTCTCTATCAGTTATCCAGGCACTGTCAGGTGAGCAATTTCCCTTTAATTGAGTAGCTGGTTGCCCTTTCTAATTTCTTGTGCTAAATTTTCTGCCCTCGTCCTTATTTCATGCAGTCAATTTAGATGTAAGATCAAATGAGAGGGGTGCAAAACCATTGAATTCTGCCAAAGCTTTGGATGGAAATTTGGCCTCTCCGAGACAAACTTTAAGTGCATCTCAAAATGATAATGATCAGAAGGATAAGTACGTTGCTGCTGTTGATGGTGGTTTGAGATTGAGGAAGGGAAATACGGAACAGAATTTAGGACCTAGTGTTAGCAACTCAAGTGCCAATATTTATCAAGACCACTCTGGAAGTGATCCTGAACAGAATGATCACTCGTTTTTGATAAATTCAGGAAATGATAAGAAAAAGCAGTCAGCTCAAACTGATTATATATCTCAAATTTTGGAATCTGATGGATACTCAGTGAGTCCTAATGAAGTAAGTTCTGGTTGTTTCTACAAGTTCTCGCGATCAATTCTTTATGTATGCTCAAGCTATATTTCTTTTGTTTTTATTCGTATGTGATAGCTGCCTGACTGACAACTTTATACCTACTTTAATGCAGTGGTTGGCCCCAAATCTTAGTGCCCCCATATTTCATCTGGTCGATGTGATTTTCCAGCTCCAAGATGGAGGCTGGATCAGGTGAGTTACTTTTACGCCCATGATTATGAATTCTACTATTCGGCTACTGTAAGACTGACCTTGGGATTTGCACTTTTTTTTATTGTACCCGTTTGACCTTGATCTTTTGTTTTTGTAGGCGTCAAGCATTTTGGGTAGCGAAGCAAATACTGCAATTGGGGATGGGAGACACATTTGATGACTGGCTTGTTGAGAAAATCCAGTTACTTAGGAAGGGGAGGATAATTGCTTTTGCAGTCAAGCGTGTTGAACAAGTAAGTCTCATATGACATCTTTAGCAAAGCAGGTGCCAAGTGCGAACAACCAATAATTTGCGAAGGGATCTGTTTAATGCAATTAGCCAGTTAGATGAATTCTCCTCGTCAAGTCTTAAGTCATGACCGCTCCCTAATTTAGGCTGTATCTTTCTATTTTCTCAATGTGCAGATACTCTGGCCAGATGGAATTTTCATGACAAAGCATCCCGACAGAAAACCAGCTGCTCCTTCTCCTGGTTCCCAGAATGATAGCAGGACAAACTATCTGATTGAACAACAACGATTAGAAGATGCTCATCGCGCAGAATTTGTTCGTGAACTGATAATAGGTGAACTTTCTACTTCCTTTCCCGTTGGTTTGCTGATGTATTTCTAGAGGCGTAATGATCCTCTGCTGTCAGACTCGTTGCCTCTGTGATTTCTAGCTAGTTTTTCAGAGTTCTTCTATTAGCTTTCAGTTTTTTTTACTGTTTTATGTGCACAGATAAAGCACCATCAGCCCTAGTGAGTCTGGTTGGTCGAAAGGAGTACGAAAGATGTGCTCAGGATATCTACTTCTTTCTTCAGGTAAAACATTATTGGTGGTTTCAGTTCATATTGAAAGAAAATCTGCCATTTCATCAACAGCCTGCACATTGCCGGTTGTATTAGCTAGCATGAAAGCTCCTAGTCTCTCCAACGGAACACTCTTGAAACATCACCTTTATATCGTAGTCATCTTCGTCTCATTTTTGCATTCAGCGTCCACATAGTTCCAGTATTGTGAGTTTATCTGTTTAGTATCAGTTTGTTCATACTAGTCATATGCTTACGCTGTAAATTTTACTCTAGGATAAACGGAACATTAGAATTGGCAAATTGTATGATCCTCAGACTGATATCTATGCTTGGTTTTCCATGCAGTCCCCAGTTTGCTTGAAGCAGCTAGCGTTCGAGCTCGTGGAGCTCCTCGTCCTAGCCGCGTTCCCAGAGCTGGACGACACGGTGAGGAAGTGGCACGAAGACAAACACGAGTTCTCCGCGCTGGACTGATTCTTTCAGACGGTTGTATTTTCGTGTCGATCTGTTTCGCTGTAAATAAGAGTGCTGCTGGTTCTTGGCATGCCGGTTTAGATGGTGACGGCTCTGCGCAGTGTGAATACGAGTAGTTAGCAAGTAGCATGGATAGGATTGGTCATGCCATACAGTATGCCGGTTTTTGTGCTTGACACTTTTTTCGCCGATAGGGTTTCCGTATACGTAATGCAGGTCGCAAAAGAAGAGAGATTGGTACAGGCAGGGTAGCTTATGTAAATCGGCCGTTTTGGTCACACCAAACTTATGCGCACCTCTGCATGATGATGATGATGAATGAATGGAGGAGTCAATCGGTTCCTGGTTGTCACCAACAATGCCAACATTTGTGTGATGGGATGCTTGATGTATGTCGATCGAACGCGTCGTTGCGGAACATTCTAGGAAATACTTGCATGAATGAAGGAAAGAAAAAGGAGTTCCAACTCCAAGCAGCAGTTGAGAGATTGAATCCGGGCAACCGGCCTGCAGCCGGATCGTACCTCCATCAGTGCGTGTCTGTTGGTATAATCAGATTCAGGGTAACCGAATCGTGCTAGGAGAGACCAATCTTCAGCATCTCTCAAATCTAAGTATGATCTATCCATCCGATCCATATATGGCCCTGGCGGCAGCAGCAGCAGCAGCCCGTACGTGATTTGCGGAGGGGATCTTCCATGTTACGTAGGTCGAGCAAGAGGCGGAGTCGGACGCATCTCCAATGGCTACTTCACCGGAGAGCGTGAGCGTGCAGGGGAAGCAATCGCCGGCGGCCATGGAAAAGACGACGACGACTACGAAGAAGAAGGCGACTGACGATGGTGCCGACGGCAAGGAGACCGAGACCACCGCCGCCGCCGCGGACGTGCTGGCCGTGATCTCCAGGCTCGTCGGCCGCCCCTTCCTCGACGAGACCGCGTCCAAGCGGCTGGAGAAGCTCGGGAGGATGCTGGCGACGGAGGCGGTCCTTGAGGCCCTTCTCCACGGCGCCGACCGTCGGCTGCCCGGCAGCCTCGCCGCGGACCTCCGGGAGGCCGAGGCGGCGCTGGACGACGTGGAGGACCGGCACCTCCGTCTGCAGGGGCTCATCGTGGCCCACAAGGGCGAGCGGCGGAGCCTGGTGAGGAAGCTGCTGCTGGAGCTCAGGTGCTCCCGCATGAAGGCCAAGCTGGAGCGGCGGCTGAGCAAGGCGGAGGGCATCGTCGACAAGGCGCACCGCCAGGTCAAGAGCATCGTCGACGTCGACCGCCGGAGAAGATCGCTCGTTCCTGCTTCCTCCGCCGGTTCAAGGAGGCACAATAGTTTCTTGAGTTGAAGCAGAACAACATATACATCAGCTTTGTTCTGGATGATAAAAAATCTTGACATCAATACGTATTAGATGATCTGGACACGCGTCTGCGCTAATGTTTGGCGTCGCGGAGGATCGTGGTAATCTCGTTTGCTTGCTCGACCCGTTCTTGCATGTTTTCTTGGATGTTGAGCATTTGTGGATGTTCCATATATGGACAACAAGAACATGTGGCCGAATAAATTTAATGCAAATTTGAACTTTTTGTTTCGAAACTTATGCTTGAGTTGTAATATTTATGTTTGAATTATATTGTTGCATTGGAATGTTTATCCGTAAATTATGGATGCATTGTGCTATTTATCTTTGATTATTTTCAGCACTTGTAGTATAGGGAAAACATTGATGGGTCGGGCATTTGGTGATCACGCTTGATTGGCCAGCGCCCTGCCCGCTGTCCATGGACACTAGATCGGGATCGCGCCTTGGCGCGGGTGCTGGTCACAACGTTTTGGCAAGCAGTGTGCTAAGTCAGTAGGAACTCGTATTTAGCATATGCATTCATACAGGATAATAATAAATGAAGAAATATTCAATTGTGATAGGAGCGAGACATAATAAAGGAAAGACAACTACCAAGCCATAGGTACTAAGCATACTAATACATGTCTTCATTCAACTGCCTTGTCAGTATACTTCATAGGCACCAATTCACACGATCCTGATGCAAACAACTTGTGAGATATATACGGCCAATTCACTTAATTTTGAACCTTGCCCTTCTTAAAGCCTATGGACATTGAGGGTTGGTTCCCCTGTTTCAATCTCTAAGGCAAAGACACATCTGAAACTCTTTGAGCGCTGCTACCTTGACAAAGCTTGACCAATTGTTTGTTATTGTGGCCCTCTTCTCCGTACCCATTATCATCCGGACTTGTCTCGTAACACCCCCACTCGGTCCAGTTCCATCCAACCCAGTAGTATATACATGATGCAAAGGTAGAGTAACAAACACATAAAAGAAAGATTCAACATTAGGATTTCTCAAAGAAACACGAGGAATCAAAGAATTACTAATAGTAATGGTTTAGTTCATTACATCTTTTGAGCATGTCACTGAAAATGTAGCATGCTATACCTAAAGAAAGACATATTCATGTGCCACTTCAGGAAGAGGTAGACACACTGGCCTTGCAGCTTCTCATAGTGATGATTCCTATTAGAGGTTCATATAATGTAGCATCAAACACCTAAAGCATGGAGGTTCATATACCAAAAGTAGGTCGTAGTGGTTGTCCCAGCTAATTTATTTACACTGCTTTCAAACTGCATAAGTAAACTATATGGTTGAGTATTAGATATATAACTTGCATGTCAGTGCTTACTGCATGTTGCGGCGTACTGATTTGCTGAATAACATATCATGTTAGCCAAATTATTCTTACTAGCAAAAATGCCCGTGCGTTGCAACGGATAAGAAATAAATTTGAGAGTTCGTATGGTATTCGCATAAGGATCCACTTTATGAAGATCCCATTGTATTCCAAAAGCTCGTAATCTTCTTCTCTGCTAATAAAGCCCACTAATTCAACTCGCTCTAAAGAAGTTGAATTATGTGTAACAAAATGTTGATATTCAATATCCTGTGTCAAAATATTACAGAAATCTAAACGTTTATTCCTTCAGTGCGACGGTAATTGTACATCATCCGCATACCTTTAGCAGCTTGAAATAGATGATATATTAAGTCCTATATCTCGCAATCCCAGCTATTGTGAGGGGCGAAACAGAACGCGAGCAAGATGCATCGTTGTTGCACTCTCTTTACTCGTCATCCCTCCCTATCTCACCAACGACATCGATGACATTCAAAGTTTTGGTCAGCAAGTACCGGTGAGCCTCAAATGTCTTATTCCTTAGGAAATATTTCTTTCCAATATTTAATTCACTCTTAATTATTACATTTGTTAATGTGAAAACAACATCAAGTAACAAACAACAGCAAGTAATAATAATAGGTGTTCATCCGATTTCTTTTAATCAGTGCTAGCACGTATAGCCATCCAACAGAACTCAGTGCAATTTCTTTTCATAGTGTTGGTCCGAACCAACTGATTTTTCTTTGACATCAAGCGCACACCGTGACTCGCCCCGCTGGCTCGACTCGCAGCACACGCGTCAACTTAACTTGCCACGTGCTTCATGGGACCCACGCACCGCCCCCGACCCATCCGCTTTTTCTTGTCGGTCGAGTCGTTCATTCACCACCCACCAGCGAGAGGTAGGCATTAGCAACAGCAAGCCCCGCTTCAACTTAACTTGCCACGTGCTTCATGGGATCCACGCACCGCCCCCGACCCATCCGCTTTTTCTTGTCGGTCGAGTCGTTCATTCACCACCCACCAGCGAGAGGTAGGCATTAGCAACAGCAAGCCCCGCTTCAACTTAACTTGCCACGTGCTTCATGGGATCCACGCACCGCCCCCGACCCATCCGCTTTTTCTTGTCGGTCGAGTCGTTCATTCACCACCCACCAGCGAGAGGTAGGCATTAGCAACAGCAAGCCCCGCTTCTTCTTCTTATCCGCAAGAACCGAGGCCACTGGTCCTCCTCCTCTGTTCTCCATCCACCTCAACATCACCACCCATCTCCTATTCCTATCCAGCGCGCCCCGCCCCCGCGAACTCGCTGCCCGTGCTCCGGATCAGGCCGATCCCGCGCCGCTCATCCAGCCTAGCATCCACCGCCAGTCTGCATCTGCATCCCTCTTTTCTCATTCCCGTTTTTCCACAGATACTCATCTCGTTCTATGCTTGTAGGCCAATGTGAAGCCAGTCGCTGACACGCCGTTGCAGACCACCAATTCCGGAGTGCCGCCGCTGGATCCTGTCCGCGTCACGCCACGCCGTGGATCCTGTCCACATCACGCCCGCGTCAACGGCGGCCGTCGGAACACCCTCTCCTTCTCGAGGACTCCGGTTCTCTTCTTTGCCTTCCCATCAGATGGGTTGTTTCTTTTTTTTGCCTCTGATTCTCGTGAGAATCGGAGGGACTCGCCCGCGGATCTTTCTTCACTCCCCATTGTTCTCTCCCATGTATTTGCAGTATGTTCGTTGTTTTTTGAGAAGTCTGATTGATATTACGGATAATCTACAATTGTATATAAACTAATGAGAATCAGTTTAGAGGAGCGATATGGGACAAAAAATCGAACGTAAACGTACGACCAGACAGAGTTTGCGTGCGTCATGGCTGGGCTGAAATTCTGTTGAGGTGACCGCGGGTTGAATACCAAACAATATAGGGTCCGTTTTGTAAAACTGAAGCGTTTACTTAGATTAGATAACAACTTGAAAAGGGAGTGCGGGTTAATTTCTCAAAAACGGGGGGACTTTTCTGCAAAACGGCCGGCGACGTACAACCAGAAGCAGCCGCTGCTTTATTAGTAGGGAAGATAGTGTGTCTCATGGATAGGGAAAAACAATTTGGCCAATCTTAAGGAGAATCACTTTGGATAATATTCAATAATCTGTATACTACACAGCTGCTTCAACATAAATAAAAGAATATAAAAGAGTAAGAGGACACATGTGGGCATTTAGTTATTCACCACAATCAGCACCAAAATCCTTCATAAGAATACAATCTGTGATAACTAAGAAGCCCAGGTAGCAAACATTGGAGAAAGCGCAATTTTTAACGAAAGTAGATGCAAAACATGCAGTGGCAAAGGTAATTAAATCATGATTTGCATCATCACAAAAAGAAATTTGTTAGTACCTGATGAGTACACAATGGATGAAAATAATGAAACATTTGCGGCGGCGAGGACAACGACGACATCAACAACGATGGTGGCATCCGGTCGACAGCAACCATGGGGGTCCCGACAGGCTAAGTGGCCAGCTTGGAGAGCAACGCTAGAGGCGGCCCATAGTCTGCTCCCATCGATGGCAAGGACCAAGCTCAATGGGGAGAATAGCGGCTGCTCGGCGACAGTGGATGGACGCGAGCACGGTGGCGGCTGTACGGAGAAACATGCATTTGTCACAGTTAGGTAAAGAGAAGAAACAATTTGAGAGGAAACACTTATTCTGTTATCTTCTTTACAATTTGAACATATAAAGAGAAGAAACTATGAAAATTCGTAAAAAAGGCCAACAAAATTAAACCTTAGAAGTAAGAGGAGAAAAACTAAAGACTGGATTTTGGCATCAAGTCCAAGATTGCATATATGTCTAAAGAACAAGAATCAGAGTAATTTATTTATATAGCATGGATCCTTTGGTCTGAAGTGTAGAAGCACATGTAGTAAGGATCTGGATACCTGGGGGTGGAGCGGCGGGATCGACGGCATCGATTCCGTGCCCAGGGACTACCATCTCCATTGGGATCCAGGCGACCACTGTGAGCACCACAGATACCTAGACAACAAGAGAGGTGGAGGGCCGGCGTGAAAAAAATGTAGGAACAAGGAAACAATTTACCACCTTGAGAATAAATTTAGGGAGAACCAGGAAGAATGAAAACCAGCAACAATGAGTATTACAAGGAGAAAAGTTCTGATGATCATTTAATAAACACGTTCACTTTTAATCAAGTTAGACTTGGAAGAAGCTGAGATCAATTGTTCCTAAGAGTAAAGTATCACATTCACAATGATCAATTGTTTCTTGACTAAGTAAGGAAACACACAATTGATAAACAGGGGATGGACATGCATCTTTTGGGAAAAGGCAGAGATAAACTGCAATACCGTTGATTCATCTTTAGAAAAGATTCGGAGTTTCAAGTCAAAGATAAATTCATATTGTTAATATAACCACTAATGTACTTGTCTTAGAACAACTTTTCAATCGATCAGACCTGATTATAAATATTTATTAGGATAAAGTTTGCAATATACAATGTCAAAAGTTACATTTCCTTCCAAATCTAAATCATCAACTCCTAACATGCCAAATGCATCAGATCATCACATAGCAACTAAAGTAGATGGCCATATATAGATCCATGGTGACGGGAAGTTTAAAATTTCCCCTAAGGCAAATAACTATCTATGTATACAAAAGAAAAAAAAAACATTAGAAGCACCAAAGCAAGTCTGCGGTTGCAAGGCATCAGCTAACCCACCAACAAAAGCATATTGATAGCAACGAAAAATCTAATAGAATGATATGTCTCTATACTGAAGAACCAACAAGAGAAGGCACTATAGACCAAGCTATAAAAAGATCAATTTGTTTGTTCAAATTAGTATAAAATCACTGTAGGATAATATGGAAATCATTAAGTTTTAGTCACAACATATCTTGGAAGATACCTAGAAAACCAGCATAAAGTGAAAATGATGAAGATAAAAAATGCATCCAGCTAAACCATGTAAGCTGCAAATTAGGGGGACATTTATTCGTCCCTACATCTCCATAAAAGATACTTCCAACTAATAAACAGATTCAGTTCTGCAAAACCACATCATTTTAAATGGAGCTTTGACATGCTAGTGTTAGCCAAGAACATGTACATAGGATTGAATATAAACAGATTCAGGATCGCGCCTTGGCACGAGGGTGCCGGTTACGACGACTTTGGCAAGCAGATAAATATCAAACACATATTCATGAGAAAGAATGGAAACCTCCTCTGCACCTATGTTGTTGCAGAGAATTAAAACAAGCCATTCAACTGATAACTTGCTGGGAGCAAGTCAAAGTGCAACTTCAAGGACCAATAACACACAATTAAAGATGAAGAACTTATATGCAATAAAGGTGTGAGAGAGAAGACATCTTTACATAAGACGGCTATAAACACCGGAGCATAAATAAGCAACACCTTTAACTACAAATAAAAAGGATTCGGGATTCAATGCATGGTGGGCTCAGATTCGCCTTTTCTCGATCATATGACCCACCCCCGTCATCTCCTATCACCAGATCAATCTATTTATATAGTGGAGCTGCCCTGGTTATCACTCAACAAGAATGACCATCCAAGGACAGAACAATAAGTATCACAAGATCAAAAAGGATTCTAGAGACAAGAGGGAGGATCCAACTTGATACCCACAGGTGTCTCGATTGTTCAAAGGCACATTTATTTCAGCCATGGTTAATCATCATTGCCCTAGCAAGAATGGCCTCCGACCGGTGGGGCACGTGAGTGGACGCACATGCCATGCCCGCACACACGGTCGCTGACGGACGCGTCCCACACGCAAAGGGCCCCACACGCCAGCGAGCACGGGTCGAATAGACCGAGTGAGTGATGCTGCGAGCCAAACGAGCTAACCCATCGGGAGAGCGCCTGGTTTCGATCCGGCGGCAGGGATCGATCAGGAGCAAGATCCAACGGCCAAAATAGCATCAGGAAACGATCGGATGGCCATGAAGCCCAAATCGCTGAGGAGCCGGGGTTTTCGATCGGTCTCATGTTTCTGGATGTTCTTACAAGGGTGAAACTGCCCTGGTTATCACTCATCAGAAATGACCATCCAAGGACAGAGCCACTAAAATAAGAACATGATCAAAACTGCTCAAAGAAACGAGGGGGTATCCAACTTAATACCCACAAGTGCCTCAATTGCTCGAGAGCATGCTTATATCATCCATAACCGATCATCATAGCCCTGGCTATGTCCCATACAGTAGCCGAAGCAGAGGAGCAGGAGGAAGATACAACTCACCGAGGTTGTAGCCGAGGCAGTACTCAGTGGGTGCCAGAGTTGCGGTTGAACAACGTCCAACCGGCAAGGAACCGCTTCCTACACTCCTGAACCGGAATAAAAAGAAGCAGGAGCTCATCATTTCCCATTGCTCCTGAAAAAATTGTAAGACAAACAAAAATTAATGCTTTGTGACTGACCAGCAAGAATTAGAAAACTAATTCTTATAACCGAAGGTGCTCTGAACCCAAATCTTTTCTTCATAAACATGGAGAAACTCTCATCAACAGAGTAAGCTTGCGACATATAAAAAAATATTATAAGAAAGAACACCAGCTAGAAGCTAACAAAATTAAGTTTAGAATATACCCTAGAAAATCAATAACTGTACAAAAATATTGTGGGCCAAATGGAATTCATATAGGCCACTAACTAATCTGAGAGGAACCAAACCTTTATATTTTGACCAATTTTTCCACATTAGTCTGAAGCTCTTGTTATTTTATTTATCCAAATTAAGACTGTCATTATTTAAACCGGATATTCTTAAAGCCTCTATCTGATTTAAGCCCAAAACATAAAATTAGATGGCAAAAAACATGCATGGACTGAACTCTTCAGCAAAATAATATATGTCTATTCAAAGCTATATGTTTCCAGATTGTTTAGGATTGTTTCAACTGCTTTTGACATCTTTGTGCTTGCTTGGCATTTGGATTCGGTGTACTGAATTGATACTTTGCACATATATAGTACACCGAATAATGTGTAACTGAGTTTAATGTAGGGCATATAGATTAAATAAACAGAGGTTCAGTTAGTGTTCAGTATATATCACCCAGAATAATGTGTTCAGTATATATCACAAACACTACAAAGATGCATCAAGAGCAAGGTATAGTTGTTGCCAAGGATAAACTGTAGAAGACTTGCAGTTATTAGATCAAAGTCACCACCTCTAAACTTTTCGACAGATCATTATTTTACAAAGTTCAGAGAAAGATATACAACATAAACAGAGATTCAGTTAGTGTGATGGCAATACATGGCGCAAATCGAAATACAAAAAACTGTCTATGATGGAGACTCCTCACTTGTTCTTTGATCAAATTCTATATTTACATGAGATGTCTATAAATATTTGCCATTAACTTGTAAGAGATCTTTAATTCAAGAGCAGAAAATGTGAAGAAAAAAACTCTTTAACAAAGCCAAGTACTTCCAGATCTGTACAACTAACGAAGAGATGAGCCATATATTAACTTCTCAAGAATTGATCAAATCTAAAAAAGTTAGAAAGGCTAAGCAGGAAAGGTTAATAATCTAATCCAGAAGTGAATCATATCTACATGTTGATTCCTCGGTTTAATCCCCTCCACTTACGACTAAAACTCACGTTGTATGAATCAGGTGGGAGAACATGGATCACATAAGCTAGAGTAAATGCAAGAAAAAGGCAGTACAGAAAGTATAAAATGAGAAAGGAGGATTAATAATGAATATATGACATAAAAAATGAAAGGCCAGTCAAGATGTGTCCATGGCTCTGCCCACAAAATGAGGTCTAACAAAATTTAATAATGACAGCTATAAAGTTGATTCCTTGCTGTATATATGAGAGGGAATAGCATCAGACAATTGGAGTATGTGTACTATTTAATCGGCAAGGATACGTACAGTCTTAAGAGATTTTTTCTGCTGCAATATAAATAGATCCTCTAGGCTGGGTAGTGGAACCATTCTTGTTCTATCACAACTCCTAAAATATTATGAACCTGCTTCCATATCCCCTCCTCAGAAAATCCTGTAAACCTTTGAACCAGCTTCCAACTCCTATGGGCAATTCCCTCTATTTCATGACCATCACTCTATACTACAGAGAAAACAGCAACATATTTTTGGGATTTATTTTGCGTTCAGACTAATTACTTCACAGTTGCCTAACATGGTTGAGAAAGCTGATAGAACAATATCAGAACAATATAAAAGTTACATCTTTTTTAACCCGATTGTCCAAGCTTCAGAAACAAAAATCTAACAAGAACCACGTTCAGTGTATAACAAGCTAACCTACAATAGCCAATAGCAGAGTCAACTTTCAGTGTATAAATTCATGACCTGGGAAAAATACCTATGCTGACAACATCCATGTCAGGGAAGTCATCCTGCAGGTAGTCTAGCACATTTTGGACGTCCTTGGAGACCATGTTCATCCCCTTGGCATCCCCCGTGTTGTAGGTGACCCTCATGTACAACTTCCTCCTAGCCATCGCGCACTAACGCCATGCAGCCTTGCTCTGGAGAACTGAATCAAATCGTTTTGAATTCGACGAAGAACTCGTGCAATCTTGATGTACATTCAGAGTTGCAACTCCATCCATTAAATAAGGCTTGACAGTGAAAATTGAGAGCAGAGATGTAAGCTGTGAGAACTCAGTAGCAAAAGAACAGTTTTCCATTTAAATATTCCTTGACATAACCCGAGACGGCAATCCATCCAAGAAATCAAGCGAGTGTGCTAGGCCGGTAGATAACAGATCAGTTGCAGAAACTTTGGATCATTGCCTGCAACACATAGATTCTCTTAGAAAGGATGACCAACTAACAATAAATTACAAAACAACATTGCTAATACTGGCATGATGATCAGCAATAATTTTACAATTGTATCAACAACTCGGCAAGCTAGTATAATCACAAAAACCTGATATCATGAACATTTTTTTGTTTACATAAAAGCCTGTAACATGAAGCAAAAAAGACAACTAAAGTTTTAGTTATATACGCTCAAAATAATGCATACCCCTCTGTAATTGGTGATTACAGCAGTCTAGGCATACTGTAAAATAAACTTTTGCAACTATAAAGAAAGGGCAGCTTTCACTTCCACATGTGCCACTATCTGAGATCTTGCAAAATTCTTCGATGCACAAAATCCTTTCAACCATACCCGCACTAATCCAAACGGCATTTCTGCCCGAGATGCACAAAATCCTTTTGCAACACTATTTTTTAGATATGCCTACCAGCTATGTACATGATTTTCAGGCATGAGCTTTTCGTGTATGCTACAAGAGATCCCCATTCCATGTCTATCACTAATAGCACAACTATTTTTCAGACCCAAATTGATCATTTCTCAAGCAAAGATAAACCAAAACCAACGACATTAGATCACCACTTGCCATAACACCATGGTCGACCACAGAGCGGAGATACCGGTCGGTGTTCATCGCAGGTGGAGAATTGTGTGATGTGCTCTCGTCCATCCTATCTTCTACAGCAGCTGTAGGAGTACATCAATTGCTCTACTCCAAATCGAATTGAAGCACATCTGGAGCTGCAGGCTCAATCCCCGCTCCTCTCATCTGCTGCTACAAAAGAAGAGAGGGATTAGAAAGAGATAGAGAGGAAGAGGAGGAGGAAGGAGGGGGAGGGGATGAACCGACCAGAGGCAGAGAGGAGGCGCAGCCCCATGGCCGCCGGTGTTGGAGCCAACACCCGAAACCCTAACCACGGGGCAGGGTCGCGGGTGAGCAGTGGTGGTCGTGAGCAGCGAATCCGGCAGGAGGAGAGGACGCAGCGGAGCGAGACGGGCTCGGCGCGGTGCTGCGGGGTCGCGGAGATGTCGGGGCTCGCCGGATCAGGCGGCGTACGTGGAAGTAGACGTGAGAGAGAGAGAGGGAGGGCTGGGGGGCTCTGTTGCGGTGCATCTGGCCGCCGCCGGAGCAGTGGATGGATGCTGACGGCGTGGTTTGTGGCAGCGGCGGCGATGTGGGTGGGAGGAGAGGAGGCACGTGGGAGGGGAGGGGAGGGGAACGAGAGAGATAGAGGGAGAGGAGGCGCGTAGGAGGGAAGAGGAGGAGGCGGCTAGGGTTTCTCCACGGGGGCACACAATATATTCGACTATATGCGAAATGACCGAAATGCCCCCAGCGGGGCTGGCTATTTACGCGCGGTGGCACGATCGAGGTGAAACTATGCGCTACAGGAGGGCTAGAGGAGGTGCGGGTCTCGATCCGACGGACGCGGTTGCTCCAGGGGTCGATCCGACGGCCGGAAATCAATCAAGCAAGCCGATCCGACTGCCAGGAATCCCAAATCGCTGAGGAGCCAGAAGTTCCGAGCGGTCTTGTTTTAGCAGAACTATTCTTCAGACCCAAATTGATCATTTCTCAAGCAAAGATAAACCAAAACCAACGACATTAGTGTTGGGGAACGTAGTAATTTCAAAAAATTTCCTACGATCACGCAAGACCATGGTGATGGCATAGCAACGAGAGGGGAGAGTGTCCGTCCACGTACCCTCGTAGACCGAAAGCGGAAGCGTTATAACAACGCGGTTGATGTAGTCGTACGTCTTCACGATCCGACCGATCCAAGCACCGAACGTACGACACCTCCGAGTTCCGCACACGTTCAGCTCGATGACGATCCCGGACTCGATCCAGCAAAGTGTCGGGATGAGTTCCGTCAACCTGACGGCGTGGTGGCGATGATGATGCTCCACCGACGCAGGGCTTCGCCTAAGCTCCGCGACGATATGACTTCTCCGGCGCAGGGCTTCGCCTAAGCTCCGCGACGATATGACCGAAGTGGAATATGGTGGAGGGGGCACCGCCTGCACGGCTAAGGAACGATCCGTAGATCAACTTGTGTGTCATGGGGTGCCCCCTGCCCCGTATATAAAGGAGCAAGGAGGAGGTGGCCGGCCAAGGAGGAGGCGCGCAAGGGGAGTCCTACTCCCACCGGAGTAGGACTCCTCCTTTCCTAGTAGGAGTAGGAGAGAAGGAAGGGAAGAGAAGAAGGGTGCGGCCTCCTCCCTAGTCCAATTCGGACTAGGCCTTGGGCGCGGCCTGCCCTAGGCAGCCCTCTCTCTTTCCGCAGGGCCCAATAAGGCCCAATACTTCTCCCGGCGAATTCCGTAACTCTCCGGTACTCAAAATACCCGAATCATTCGAACCTTTCCGAACTCGAATATAGTCGTCCAATATATCGATCTTTACGTCTCAACCATTTCGAGACTCCTCGTCATGTCCCCGATCTCATCCGGGACTCCGAACTCCTTCGGTACATCAAAACTCATAAACTCATAATATAACATCGCATCGAAACCTTAAGCGCACGGACCCTACGGGTTCGAGAACTATGTAGACATGACCTAGAACTATTCTTGGTCAATAACCAATAGCGGAACCTGGATGCCCATATTGGCTCCTACATATTCTACGAAGATCTTTATCACCAAACCGCATAACAACATACTTTGTTCCCTTTGTCATCGGTATGTTACTTGCCCGAGATTCGATCGTCGGTATCCAATACCTAGTTCAATCTCGTTACCGCAAGTCTCTTTACTCGTTCCGTAATACATCATCTCATAACTAACTCATTAGTTACAATGCTTGCAAGGCTTAGGTGATGAGTATTACCGAGAAGGCCCAGAGATACCTCTCCGACAATCGGAGTGACAAAACCTAATCTCAAATACGCCAACCCAACATGTACCTTTGGAGACACCTGTAGTACTCCTTTATAATCACCCAGTTACGTTGTGACGCTTTGGTAGCACCAAAGTGTTCCTCCGTAAACGGAGTTGCATAATCTCATAGTTACAGGAACATGTATAAGTCATGAAGAAAGCAATAGCAACATACTAAACGATCATGTGCTAGGCTAACGGAATGGGTCATGTCAATCAGATCATTCTCCTAATGATGTGATCCCGTTAATCAAATGACAACTCATGTCTATGGTTAGGAAACATAACCATCTTGATTAACGAGCTAGTCAAGTAGAGGCATACTAGTGACACTCTGTTTGTCTATGTATTCACACATGTATTATGTTTCCGTTAATACAATTCTAGCATGAATAATAAACATTTATCATGATATAAGGAAATAAATAATAACTTTATTATTGCCTCTAGGGCATATTTCCTTCAGTCTCCCACTTGCACTAGAGTCAATAATCTAGTTCACATCGCCATGTGATTTAACATCAATAGTTCACATCTATATGTGGTTAACACCCATAGTTCACATCAACATGTGACCAACACCCAAAGGGTTTACTAGAGTCAGTAATCTAGTTCACATCGCTATGTGATTAACACCCAAAGAGTACTAAGGTGTGATCATGTTTTGCTTGTGAGATAATTTTAGTCAACGGGTCTGTCACATTCAGAGCCGTAAGTATTTTGCAAATTTCTATGTCTACAATGCTCTTGCACGGAGCTACTCTAGCTAATTGCTCCCACTTTCAATATGTATCCAGATTGAGACTCGAGTCATCTAGATTAGTGTTAAAACTTGCATCGACGTAACCTTTACGCACCTAACCTTTTTCCACTTCCATAATCGAGAAACATATCCTTATTCTACTAAGGATAATTTTGACCGCTGTCCATTGATCTACTCCTAGATCTCTATTGCACTCCCTTGCCAATCTTAGTGGTAGGGTATGCAATAGATCTGGTACACAGCATGACATACTTTATAGAACCTATGGCTGATGCATAGGAAATGACTTTCATTCTCTTTCTATCTTCTGCCGTGGTCGGGTTTTGAGTCTTACTCAATCTCACACCTTATAACACAGGCAAGAACTCTTTCTTTGACTGTTCCATTTTGAACTACTTCAAAATCTTGTCAAGGTATGTATTCATTGAAAAACTTATCAAGCGTCTTGATCTATCTCTATAGATCTTGATGCTCAATATGTAAGCAGCTTCACCGAGGTCCTTCTTTGAAAAACTCCTTTCAAATACTCCTTTATGCTTTGCAGAATAATTCTACATCATTTCCGATCAATAATATGTCATTCACATATACTTATCAGAAATGTTGTCGTGCTCCCACTCACTTTCTTGTAAATACAAGCTTCACCGCAAGTCTGTATAAAACTATACGCTTTGACCAACTTATCAAAGTGTGTATTCCAACTCTGAGATGCTTGCACCAGTCCATAGATGGATCGCTGGAGCTTGCACATTTTGTTAGCATCTTTAGGATTGACAAAACCTTCTGGTTGCATCATATACAACTCTTCTTTAATAAATCCATGTAGTTTTGACATCCATTTGCCCGATTTCATAAAATGTGGCAATTGCTAACATGATTCGGACAGACTTAAGCATCGCTACAGATTGAGAAAATCTCATTGTAGTCAACACCTTGAACTTGTCGAAAACCTTTTGTGACAAGTCGAGCTTTGTAGATAGTAACACTACTATCAGCATCTGTCTTCCTCTTGAAGATCCATTTATATAATATGGCTTGCCGATCATCGGGCAACTCCATCAAAGTCCACACTTTGTTCTCATATATGGATCCCATCTCAGATTTCATGGTCTCAAACCATTTCGCGGAATCTGGGCTCATCATCGCTTCCTCATAGTTCGTAGGTTCATCATGGTCTAGTAACATGACTTCTAGAATAGGATTACCGTACCACTCTGGTGCGGATCTTACTCTGGAAGACCTACGAGGTTTGGTAGCAACTTGATCTGAAGTTTCATGATTATCATCATTAACTTCCTCACTAATTGGTGTAGGAATCACTGGAACTGATTCCTGTGATGAACTACTTTCCAATAAGGGAGAAGGTACAATTACCTCATCAAGTTCTACTTTTCTCCTACTCACTTCTTTCGAGAGAAACTTCTTCTCTAGAAAGGATCCATCTTAGCAACGAATAACTTGCCTTCGGATCTGTGATAGAAGGTGTACCCAATAGTTACCTTTGGGTATTCTATGAAGACGCACTTCTCCGATTTGGGTTCGAGCTTATCAGTTGAAAACTTTTTCACATAAGCATCACAACTCCAAACTATTAAGAAACGACAGCTTAGGTTTACTGTTAAACCATAGTTCATACGGTGTCATCTCAACGGATTTTGATGGTGCCCTTTTAAACGTGAATGCAGCTGTCTCTAATGCATAACCCCAAAACGATAGTGGTAAATCGGTAAGATACATCATAGATCGCACCATATCCAATAAAGTGCGGTTATGACGTTCGGACACACCATTATGCTGTGGTGTTCCAGGTGGCGTGAGTAGTGAAACTATTTCACATTGTTTCAAATGAAGACCAAACTCGTAACTCAAATATTTATCTCCACGATCAGATCGCAGAAACTTTATTTTCTTGTTGCGATGATTTTCCACTTCACTCTGAAATTCTTTGAACCTTTCAACTATTTCAGACTTATGTTTCATCAAGTAGATATACCGATATCTACTCAAATCATCTTGTGAAGGTCAGAAAAATAATGATACTTGCCACGAGCATCAACACTCATTGGATCGCATACATCGGTATATATGTGTTATTTCCAACAAGTCAGTAGCTTGTTCCATTGTTCCGGAGAACGGAGTTTTAGTCATCTTGCCCAAAAGGCACGGTTCGCAAGCATCAAATGATTCATAACCAAGTGATTCCAAAATCCATCCTTATGGAGTTTCTTCATGCGCTTTATACCGATATGACCCAAACGGCAGTGCCACAAATAAGTTGCACTATCATTATTCACTTTGCATCTTTTGGCATCAATATTATGAATATGCGTATCACTACGATCGAGATCCAATAAACTATTTTCATTGGGTGTATGACCATCAAGGTTTTATTCATTTAAACAGAACAACAATTATTCTTTTGACTTTAAATGAATAACCGTTTTGAAAACTATTTTCATTGGGTGTATGACCATTGAAGGTTTTATTCATGTAAACAGAACAACAATTATTCTTTGACTTTAAATGAATAACCGTTTTACAATAAACATGATCAAATCATATTCATGCTCAACGCAAACACCAAATAACATTTATTTAGGTTTAACACTAATCCCGAAAGTATAGGGAGTGTGCGATGATGATCATATCAATCCTGGAACTACTTCCAACACTCATCGTCACTTCCCCTTCAACTAGTTTCTGTTCATTCTGCAACTCCCGTTTCTTAGCAACTGAACCAGTATCAAATACCGAGGGGTTGCTACGAACACTAGTAAAATACACATCAATAACCTGTATATCAAATATAACCTTGTTCACTTTGCCATCCTTCTTATCCACCAAATATTCAGGGGTAGTTCCGCTTCCAGTGACCAGTTCCATTGCAGTAAAAGTACTCAGTCTCAGGCTTAGGTCTAGACTTGGGCTTCTTCACTCGAGCAGCAACTTGCTTGTCGTTCCTTTTGAAGTTCCCCTTCTTCCCTTTGCCATTTTCCTTGAGACTAGTGGTCTTGTCAACCATCAACACTTGATGCTCTTTCTCGATTTCTACCTTCGTCGATTTCAACATCACGAAGAGCTCGGGAATCGTTTTCGTCATCCCTTGCATACTATAGTTCATCACGAAGTTCTAGTAACTTAGTGATGGTGACTAGAGAATTCTGTCAATCACTATCTTATCTGGAAGATTAACTCCCACTTGATTCAAGCGATTGAAGTACCCAGACAATCTGAGCACATGCTCACTAGTTGAGCGATTCTCCTCCATCTTTTAGCTATAGAACTTTGTTGAAGACTTCATATCTCTCAACTCGGGTATTTGCTTGAAATATTAACTTCAATTCCTGGAACATCCCATATGGTCCATGACGTTCAAAACGTCTTTGAAGTCCCGATTCTAAGCCGTTTAAGCATGGTGCACTAAACTATCAAGTAGTCATCATATTGAGCTAGCCTAACGTTCATAACGTCTGCATCTGCTCCTGCAATAGGTCTGTCACCCAGCGGTGCATCAAGGACATAATTCTTCTGTGCAGCAATGAGGATAAACCTCAGATCACGGATCCAATCCGCATCATTGCTACTAACATTTTTCAATACAATTTTCTCTAGGAACACATAAAAACATAGGGAAGCAACAACGCGAGCTATTGATCTACAACATAATTTGCAAAATACTACCAGGACTAAGTTCATGATAAATTAAAGTTCAATTAATCATATTACTTAAGAACTCCCACTTAGACTGACATCTCTCTAGTCATCTTAAGTGATTACGTGATCCAAATCAACTAAACCATGTCCGATCATCACGTGAGATGGAGTAGTTTCAATGGTGAACATCACTATGTTGATCATATCTACTATATGATTCACGCCGACCTTTCGGTCTCCGTGTTCCGAGGCCATATCTGTTATATGCTAGGCTCGTCAAGTTTAACCTGAGTATTCGCGTGTGCAACTGTTTTGCACCGTTGTAGATGGACGAGAACTTATCACACCGATCATCACGTGGTGTCCGGGTACTACTTAACTTTGGCAACGGTGCATACTCGGGAGAACACTTCTTGATAATTTTAGTGAGAGATCATCTTATAATGCTACCGTCAAACAAAGCAAGATAAGATGCATAAAGGATAAACATCACATGCAATCAATATAAGTGATATGATATGGTCATCATCATCTTGTGCTTGTGATCTCCATCGCCAAGCACCGTCATGATCACCATCGCCACCGGCGCGACACCTTGATCTCCATCGTAGCATCGTTGTCGTCTCGCCAACTATTGCTTCTACGACTATCGCTACTCCTTAGTGATAAAGTAAAGCAATTACATGGCGTTGCATTTCATACAATAAAGCGACAACCATATGGCTCCTGCCAGTTGCCGATAACTCGGTTACAAAACATGATCATCTCATACAATAAAATATAGCATCACGTCTTGACCATATCACATCACAACATGCCCTGCAAAAACAAGTTAGACGTCCTCTACTTTTGTTGTTGCAAGTTTTACGTGGCTGCTACGGGCTGAGCAAGAACCGTTCTTACCTACGCATCAAAACCACAACGATAGTTTGTCAAATAGACTCCGTTTTAACCTTCTCAAGGACCGGGCGTAGTCATACTCGGTTCAACTAAAGTGAGAGAGACAGACACCCGCCGGTCACCTTTAAGCAACGAGTGCTCGGAGCGGTGAAACCAGTCTCGCGTAAGCGTCTGGCGTAATGTCGGTCCGGCCGCTTCATCTCACAATACCGCTGAACCAAAGTATGACATGCTGGTAGGCAGTATGACTTGTATCGCCCACAACTCACTTGTGTTCTACTCGTGCACATGACATCAACGCATAAAACCAGGCTCGGATGCCATCGTTGGGGAACGTAGTAATTTCAAAAATTTCCTACGATCACGCAAGACCATGGTGATGGCATAGCAACGAGAGGAGAGTGTCCGTCCACGCACTCGTAGATCGAAGCGAAGCGTTATAACAACGCTGTTGATGTAGTCGACGCGTCTTCACGATCCGACCGATCCAAGCACCGAACGTCGGCACCTCCGAGTTCTGCACACGCTCAGCTCGATGACGATCCCGGACTCGATCCAGCAAAGTGTCGGGATGAGTTCCGTCAGCCGACGACGGCGTGGTGATGATGATGATGCTCCACCGACGCAGGGCTTCGCTTAAGCTCCGCGACGATATGACTTCTCCGCGCAGGGCTTCGCCTAAGCTCCGCGACGATATGACCGAAGTGGAATATGGTGGAGGGGGCACCGACACGGCTAAGGAACGATCCGTAGATCAACTTGTGTGTCATGGGGTGCCCCTGCCCTCGTATATAAAGGAGCAAGGAGGAGGTGGCCGGCCAAGGAGGAGGCGCAAGGGGGAGTCCTACTCCCACCGGAGTAGGACTCCTCCTTTCCTAGTAGGAGTAGGAGAGAAGGAAGGGAAGAGAAGAAGGGTGCGGCCTCCTCCCTAGTCCAATTCGGACTAGGCCTTGGGCGCGCGCCTGCCCTAGGCAGCCCTCTCTCTTTCCAGCAGGGCCCAATAAGGCCCAATACTTCTCCCGGCGAATTCCCGTAACTCTTCGGTACTCGAAAATACCGAATCATTCGAACCTTTCCGAACTCGAATATAGTCGTCCAATATATCGATCTTTACGTCTCGACCATTTCGAGACTCCTCGTCATGTCCCCGATCTCATCCGGGACTCCGAACTCCTTCGGTACATCAAAACTCATAAACTCATAATAAAACTGTCATCGAAACCTTAAGCGTGCGGACCCTACGGGTTCGAGAACTATGTAGACATGACCTAGAAGTATTCTCGGTCAATAACGAATAGCGGAACCTGGATGCTCATATTGGCTCCTACATATTCTACGAAGATATTTATCGGTCAAACGGCATAACAACATACGTTGTTCCCTTTGTCATCGGTATGTTACTTGCCCGAGATTCGATCGTCGGTATCCAATACCTAGTTCAATCTCGTTACCGGCAAGTCTCTTTTCTCGTTACATAATGCATCATCCCGCAAACAACTCATTAGCTACATTGCTTGCAAGGCTTATAGTGATGTGCATTACCGAGAGGGCCCAGAGATACTTCTCCGACATTCGGAGTGACAAAACCTAATCTCGAAATACGCCAACCCAACATGTACCTTTGGAGACACCTGTAGTACTCCTTTATAATCACCCAGTTACGTTGTGACGTTTGGTAGCACCCAAAGTGTTCCTCCGGTAAACGGGAGTTGCATAATCTCATAGTTACAGGAACATGTATAAGTCATGAAGAAAGCAGTAGCACCATACTAAACGATCGTGTGCTAAGCTAACGGAATGGGTCAAGTCAATCACATCATTCTCCTAATGATGTGATCCCGTTAATCAAATGACAACTCTTTTGTCCATGGCTAGGAAACTTAACCATCTTTGATTCACGAGCTAGTCAAGTAGAGGCATACTAGTGACATTATGTTTGTCTATGTATTCACACATGTATTATGTTTCCGGTTAATACAATTCTAGCATGAATAATAAACATTTATCATGAAATAAGGAAATAAATAATAACTTTATTATTGCCTCTAGGGCATATTTCCTTCAGTCTCCCACTTGCACTAGAGTCAATAATCTAGTTCACATCACCATGTGATTTAACACCAATATTCATATCTGTATGTGATTAATACCCATAGTTCACATCGTCATGTGATCAACGCCCAAAGGGTTTACTAGAGTCAATAATCTAGTTCACATGGCTATGTGATTAACACCCAAAGAGTACTAAGGTATGATCATGTTTTGCTCATGAGAGAAGTTTAGTCAACGGGTCTGTCACATTCAGAGCCGTATGTATTTTGCAAATATTCTATGTCCACAATGCTCTGCACGGAGCTACTCTAGCTAATTGCTCGCACTTTCAATATGTATCCAGATTGAGACTTAGAGTCATCTGGATTGGTGTAAAAGCTTGCATCGTTGTAACCTTTTACGACTGGCTCTTTTATCACCTCCATAATCGAGAAACATCTCCTTAGTCCTCACTAAGGATATTCTTGACCGCTGTTCTAGTGATCTACTTTTAGATCAAAATTGTATTCCTTTGCCAAACTCAGAGCAAGGTATACAATAGGTCTAGTACACAGCATAACATACTTTATAGAACCTATGACTGAGGCATAGGGAATGATTGTTCATTCTTTTCTATTTTTCTGCCATGGTCGGGTTTTGAGTCTTACTCAACTTCACACCTTGCAACACATGCAAGAACTCTTTCTTTGACTGTTCCATTTTGAACTACTTCAAAATCTTGTCAAGGTATGTACTCATTGAAAAATCTTATCAAGTGTCTTGATCTATCTCTATAGATCTTGATGCTCAATGTGTAAGCAGCTTCACCAAGGTCTTTCTTTGAAAAACTCCTTTCAAACACTCCTTTATGCTTTCCAGAAAAATTCTACATTATTTCCGATCAACAATATGTCATTCACATATACTTATCAGAAATGTTGTAGTGCTCCCACTCACTTTCTTGTAAATACAGGCTTCACCGCAAGTCTGTATTAAAACTATATGCTTTGATCAACTTATCAAAGCGTATATTCCAACTCCGAGATGCTTGCACCAGTCCATTGATGGATCGCTGGAGCTTGCACATTTTGTTAGCACCTTTCGGATCGACAAAACCTTCTGGTTGCATCATATACAACTCTTCTTTAAAAAAATCCATTAAGGAATGCAGTTTTGACATCCATTTGCCAGATTTCATAAAATGTGGCAATTGCTAACATGATTCAGACAGACTTAAGCATAGATACGAGTGAAAAAATCTCATCGTAGTCAACACCTTGAACTTGTCGAAAACCTTTTGCGACAATTCTAGCTTTGTAGATAGTAACACTATCAGCGTCCGTCTTCCTCTTGAAGATCCATTTAATCTCAATGTCTCGCCGATCATTGGGCAAGTCAATCAAAGTCCATACTTTGTTTTCATACATGGATCTTATCTCAGATCTCATGGCCTCAAGCCATTTTGCGGAATCTGGGCTCACCATCGCTTCTTCATAGTTCGTAGGTTCGTCATGGTCTAGTAACATAACTTCCAGAACAGGATTACCGTACCACTCTGGTGCGGATCTTACTCTGGAAGACCTACGAGGTTCTGTAGTAACTTAATCTGAAGTTTCATGATCATCATGATTAACTTCCTCACTAATTGGTGTAGTAGTCACAGGAACAGATTTCTATGATGAACTACTTTCAAATAAGGGAGCAGGTACAATTACCTCATCAAGTTCTACTTTCCTCCCACTCACTTCTTTCGAGAGAAACTTCTTCTCTAGAAAGGATCCATTCTTAGCAATGAATGTTTTGCCTTTGGATTTGTGATAGAAGGAGTACCCAACAGTTTCCTTTGGGTATTCTATGAAGACGCACTTCTCCGATTTGGGTTCGAGCTTATCAGGTTGAAACCTTTTCATATAAGCATCGCAACTCCAAACTTTAAGAAACGATAGCTTAGGTTTACTGCTAAACCATAGTTCATACGGTGTCGTCTCAACAGATTTAGATGGTGCCCTTTTAAACATGAATGCAGCTGTCTCTAATGCACAACCCCAAAATGATAGTGGTAAAACCGATAAGAGACATCATAGATCGCACCATATCCAATAAAGTGCAGTTACGACGTTCGGACACACCATAACGTTGTGGTGTTCCAGGTGGCGTGAGCTGTGAAACTATTCCACACTGTTTTAATTGAAGACCAAACTCGTAACTCAAATATTCGTCTCCGCGATCAGACCGTAGAAACTTTATTTTCTTGTTACGATGATTTTTCCACTTCACTCTGAAATTCTTTGAACCTTTCAATTATTTCAGACTAATGTTTCATCAAGTAGATATACTCATATCTGCTCAATTCATCTTGTGAAGGTCAGAAAATAACGATACCCGCCACGAGCATCAACACTCATTGGACCGCATACATCGGTATGTATTGTTTCCAATAAGTCAGTAGCTCGTTCCATTATCCAGAGAACGGAGTTTTAGTCATCTTGCCCAAAAGGCATGGTTCGCAAGCATCAAATGATTCATAACCAAGTGATTCCGAAAATCCATCTTTATGGAGTTTCTTCATGCGCTTTACACCGATATGACCCAAACGGCAGTGCCACAAATAAGTCGCACTATCATTATCAACTTTGCATCTTTTGGCATCAATATTATGAATATGTGTATCACTACGATCGAGTTCCAACAAACTATTTTCATTGGGTGTATGACCATCAAAGGTTTTATTCATTTAAACAGAACAACAATTATTCTGTGATTTTAAATGAATAACCGTATTGTAATAAACATGATCAAATCATATTCATGCTCAACGCAAATGCCAAATAACATTTATTTAGGTTCAACACTAATCCCGAAAGTATAGGGAGTGTGCGATGATGATCATATCAATCTTGGAACCACTTCGAACACTCATCGTCACTTCCCCTTCAACCAGTCTCTGTTTATATAACTCCTGTTTCGAGTTACTAATCTTAGCAACTGAACAAGTATCAAATACTCAGGGGCTACTATAAACACTAGTAAGGCACACATCAATAACCTGTATATCAAATATACCCTTGTTCACTTCGCCATCCTTCTTATCCACTAAATATTCAGGGCATTTCCGCTTCCAGTGACCATTTCCTTTGCAGTGTAAACACTCCGTTTCAGGCTTTGGTCCAGCTGTGAGCTTCTTCGCGGGAGTGACAACTTGCTTGTCATTCTACTTGAAGTTCCCTTTCTATCCCTTTGCCCTTTTCTTGAAACTAGTGGTCTTGTCAATCATCAACACTTGATGCTCTTTCTTGATTTCTACCTTCGTCGATTTCAACATCACGAAGAGCTCGGGAATCGTTTTCGTCATCCCTTGCATACTATAGTTCATCACAAAGTTCTACTAACTTAGTGATGGTGACTAGAGAACTCTGTCAATCACTATCTTATCTGGAAGATTAACTCCCACTTGATTCAAGCGATTGTAGTACCCAGACTATCTGAGCACATGCTCACTAGTTGAGCGATTCTCCTCCATCTTTTAGCAATAGAACTTGTTGGAGACTTCATATCTCTCAACTCGGGTATTTGCTTGAAATATTAACTTCAATTCCTGGAACATCTCATATGGTCCATCACGTTCAAAACGTCTTTGAAGTCCCGATTCTAAGCCGTTAAGCATGGTGCACTAAACTATCAAGTAGTCATCATATTGAGCTAGCCAAATGTTCATAACGTCTGCATCTGCTCCTGCAATAGGTTTGTCACCTAGCGGTGCATCAAGGACATAATTCTTCTGCACAACAATGAGGATAAACCTCAGATCACGGATCCAATCCGCATCATTGCTACTAACATTTTTCAACACAATTTTCTCTAGGAACATATCAAAATAAACATATGAAAGCAACAACGCAAGCTATTGATCTACAACATAATTTGCAAAATACTACCAGGACTAAGCTCATGATAAATTTAAGTTCAATTAATCATATTACTTAAGAACTCCCACTTAGAAAGACATCCCTCTAATCCTCTAAGTGATCACGTGATCCAAATCAACTAAACCATAACCGATCATCACGTGAAATGGAGTAGCTTTCAATGGTGAACATCATTATGTTGATCATATCTACTATATGATTCACGCCGACCTTCGGTCTCCGTGTTCCGAGGCCATATCTGCATATGCTAGGCTCGTCAAGTTTAACCTGAGTATTCCGCGTGTGCAAAACTGGCTTGCACCCGTTGTAGATGGACGTAGAGCTTATCACACCCGATCATCACGTGGTGTCTGGGCACGACGAACTTTGGCAACAGTGCATACTCAGGGAGAACACTTCTTGATAATTAGTGAGAGATCATCTTATAATGCTACCATCAAACAAAACAGAATAAGATGTATAACAGATAAACATCATATGCAATCAAAATATGTGACATGATATGGCCATGATCATCTTGCGCCTTTGATCTCCATCTCCAAAGTATCATCATGATCTCTATCGTCACCGCACGACACCATGATCTTCATCATCTTGATCTATATCAATGTGTCGTCACATGGTCGTCTCGCCAACTATTGCTCTTGCAACTATTGCTATCGCATAGCGATAAAGTAAAGCAATTATTTGGCACTTGCATCTTATGCAACAAAGAGACAACCATAGAGCTTCTGCCAGTTGCCGATAACTTAAAAAAAAACATGATCATCTCATACAACAACTTATATCTCATCACGTCTTGACCATATCACATCACAACATGCCCTGCAAAAACAAGTTAGACGTCCTCTACTTTGTTGTTGCAAGTTTTACGTGGCTGCTAAGGGCTGAGCAAGAACCGTTCTTACCTACGCATCAAAACCACAACGATAGTTCATCAAGTTGGTGCTGTTTTAACCTTCTCAAGGACCGGGCGTAGCCACACTCGGTTCAACTAAAGTTGGAGAAACTGACACCCTCTAGTCACCTGTGTGCAAAGCACGGCGGTAAAACCAGTCTCGCGTAAGCGTACGCGTAATGTCGGTCCGGGCCGCTTCATCCAACAATACCGCCGAACCAGAGTATGACATGCTGGTAAGCAGTATGACTTGTATCGCCCACAACTCACTTGTGTTCTACTCGTGCATATAACATCAACGCATAAAACCTAGGCTCGGATGCCACTGTTGGGGAACGTAGTAATTTCAAAAAAAATTCCTACGCACACGCAGGATCATGGTGATGCATAGCAACGAGAGGGGAGAGTATTGTCCACGTACCCTCATAGACCGTAAGCGGAAGCGTTATGGCAACGCAGTTGATGTAGTCGTACGTCTTCACGATCCGACCGATCCAAGTACCGAACGTACGGCACCTCCGAGTTCAGCACACGTTCAACTCGATGACGATCCCCGGACTTCGATCCAGCAAAGTGTCGGGGATGAGTTCCGTCAGCATGACGGTGTGGTGACGATGATGATGTTCTATCGGTGCAGGGCTTCGCCTAAACTCCGCGACGATATGACCGAGGTGGAATATGGTGGAGGGGGGCACCGCACACGGCTAAGGAACGATCACATAGATCAACTTGTGTGTCATGGGGTGCCCCCTGCCCCCGTATATAAAGGATCAAGGGAGGAGGAGGCCGGCCCTAGGAGGAGGGCGCGCCAAGGGGAGTCCTACTCCCACCAGGAGTAGGACTCCTTCTTTCCTAGTCCAACTAGGAGATGGGGGGAAAGGAGGGAAGTGGAGAAGGAAGGGAGAGGGGACTGCGCCCCAAACCCTTTGTCCAATTTGGACTGGGCTTGGGAGGGGCGCGCGCCAACTCCTGGCTCCTTTCCACTAAGGCCCATTAAGGCCCAATACTCTTCCCCGTACTCCCGTAACTCCCCGGCACTCCGAAAAATACCCGAATCACTCGGACCTTTCCGAACTCCGAATATAGTCATCCAATATATCGATCTTTACGTCTGGACCATTTTGAGACTCCTCGTCATGTCCCCGATCTCATCCGGGACTCCGAACTCCTTCGGTACATCAAAACTCATAAACTCATAATAAAACTGTCATCGAAACCTTAAGCGTGCGGACCCTACGGGTTCGAGAACTATGTAGACATGACCTAGAACTATTCTCGGTCAATAAACAATAGCGGAACCTGGATGCTCATATTGGCTCCTACATATTCTACGAAGATCTTTATCGGTCAAACCGCATAACAACATACGTTGTTCCCTTTGTCATCGGTATGTTACTTGCCCGAGATTCGATCGTTGGTATCCAATACCTAGTTCAATCTCGTTACCGGCAAGTCTCTTTTCTCGTTACATAATGCATCATCCCGCAACTAACTCATTAGCTACATTGCTTGCAAGGCTTATAGTGATGTGCATTACCGAGAGGGCCCAGAGATACTTCTCCGACAATCGGAGTGACAAAACCTAATCTCGAAATACGCCAACCCAATATGTACCTTTGGAGACACCTGTAGTACTCCTTTATAATCACCCAGTTACGTTGTGACGTTTGGTAGCACCCAAAGTGTTCCTCCGATAAACGGGAGTTGCATAATCTCATAGTTACAGGAACATGTATAAGTCATGAAGAAAGCAGTAGCAACATACTAAACGATCGTGTGCTAAGCTAACGGAATGGGTCAAGTCAATCACATCATTCTTCTAATGATGTGATCCCGTTAATCAAATGACAACTCTTTTGTCCATGGCTAGGAAACTTAGCCATCTTTGATTCACGAGCTAGTCAAGTAGAGGCATACTAGTGACACTATGTTTGTCTATGTATTCACACATGTATTATGTTTCCGGTTAATACAATTCTAGCATGAATAATAAACATTTATCATGAAATAAGGAAATAAATAATAACTTTATTATTGCCTCTAGGGCATATTTCCTTCAGTGCGGGTCTCGATCCGGCGGACGCGGTCGCTCCAGGGGTCGATCTGACAACCGGAAATCAATCAAGCAAGCCGAGCCGACGGCGAGGAATCCCAAATCGCTGAGTTGCCAGAAGTTCCGAGCGGTCTCGTTTTAGCACAAGTATTCTTCAGACCCAAATTGATCATTTCTCAAGCAAAGATAAACCAAAACCAACGACATTAGATCACCACTTGCCATAACACCATGGTCGACCACAAAGCGGAGATGCCGGCCGGTGTTCATCGCAGGTGGAGAATTGTGTGATGTGCTCTCGTCCATCCTATCTTCTACAGAAGCTGTAGGAGTACATCAATTGCTTTACTCCAAATCGAATTGAAGCACATCTGGAGCTGCAGGCTCAATCCCCGCTCCTCTCATCTGCTGCTACAAAAGAAGAGAGGGATTAGAAAGAGATAGAGAGGAAGAGGAGGAGGAGGAGGAAGGAGGGGGAGGGGATGAACCGACCAGAGGCAGAGAGGAGGCGCAGCCCCATGGCCGCCGGTGTTGGAGCCAACACCCGAAACCCTAACCACGGGGCAGGGTCGCGGGTGAGCGGTGGTGGCTGTGAGCGGCGAATCCGGCAGGAGGAGAGGACGCAACGGAACAAGACGAGCTCGGCGCTGTGCTGCGGGGTCGCGGAGATGTCGGGGCTCACCGGATCAGGCGGCGTACGTGGAAGCAGACGCGTGAGAAAGAGAGAGGGAGGGCTGGGGGGCTCTGTTGTGGCGCATCTGGCCGTCGCCGGAGCAGTGGATGGATGCTGACGGCATGGTTTGTGGCGGCGGCGGCGGCGATGTGATTGGGAGGAGAGGAGGCACGTGGGAGGGGAGGGGAGGGGATGGGAACGAGAGAGATAGAGGGAGAGGAGGCGCGTAGGAGGGGAGAGGAGGAGGCGGCTAGGGTTTCTCCACGGGGGCACACAATATATTCACCTATATGCGAAATGACCGAAATGCCCCCGGCGGGGCTGGCTATTTATGCATGGTGGCACGGTCGAGGTGAAACTGTGCGCTACAGGAGGGCTACAGGAGGTGCGGGTCTCGATCCGACGGACGCGGTCGCTCCAGGGGTCGATCCGACAGCCGGAAATCAATCAAGCAAGCCGATCCAACAGCGAGGAATTCCAAATCGCTGAGGAGCCAGAAGTTCCGAGCGGTCTCGTTTTAGCACAAGTATTCTTCAGACCCAAATTGATCATTTCTCAAGCAAAGATAAACCAAAACCAACGACATTAGATCACCATTTGCCATAACACCATGGTCGACCACAGAGCGGAGATGCTGGCCGATGTTCATCGCAGGTGGAGAATTGTGTGATGTGCTCTCGTCCATCCTATCTTCTACAGCAGCTGTAGGAGTACATCAATTGCTCTAGTCCAAATCGAATTGAAGCACATCTGGAGCTGCAGGCTCAATCCCCGCTCCTCTCATCTGCGGCTGCAAATGAAGAGAGGGATTAGAAAGAGATAGAGAGGAAGAGGAGGAGGAGGAGGAAGGAGGGGGAGGGGATGAACCGACCAGAGGCAGAGAGGAGGCGCAACCCCATGGCCGCCGGTGTTGGAGCCAACACCCGAAACCCTAACCACGGGGCAGGGTCGCGGGTGAGCGGTGGTGGCCGTGAGCGGCGAATCCGGCAGGAGGAGAGGATGCAGCGGAGCGAGACAAGCTCGGCGCTGTGCTGCGGGGTCACGAAGATGTCGGGGCTCGCCGGATCAGGCAGCGTACGTGGAAGCAGACGCGTGAGAGAGAGATAGGGAGGGCTGGGGGGCTCTGTTGCGGCGCATCTGGCTGCCGCCGAAGCAGTGGATGTGTTGGGGAACGTAGTAATTTCAAAAATTTTCCTACGTACACGCAAGATCATGGTGATGGCATAGCAACGAGAGGGGAGAGTGTTGTCCACGTACCCTCGTAGACCATAAGCGGAAGCGTTATGACAACGCTGTTGATGTAGTCGACGCCTTCACGATCCTACCGATCCAAGTACCGAACGTCGGCACCTCCGAGTTCAGCACACGTTCAGCTCGATGACGATCCCCGGGCTCCGATCCAGCAAAGCTTCGGGGATGAGTTCCGTCAGCACGACGGCGTGGTGATGATGATGATGCTCTACCGGCGCAGGGCTTCGGCTAAACTCCGCGACGATATGACCGAGGTGGAATATGGTGGAGGGGGGCACCGCACACGGCTAAGGAACGATCCGTAGATCAACTTGTGTGTCTATGGGGTGCCCCCTGCCCCCGTATATAAAGGAGCCAGGGGGGAGGAGGCGGCCGACCAAGGAGGGCGCACCAAGGGGGGAGTTCTACTCCCACCGGGAGTAGGACCTCCTTCTTTCCTAGTTGGAATAGGAGAAGGGGGGAAAGAGGAGGAAGAGGGGAAGGAAAGGGGGGGCGCCGCCCCCCTTCCCTTGTCCTATTCGGACTAGGAAGGGGAGGGGCGCGTGGCCCCCTCCTGCTTCCTTCCCTCTTCTCCCTCGAGGCCCATGTAGGCCCAATAACCCCCCGGGGGGGTTCCGGTAACCTCCCGGTACTCCGGTAAAATGCCGATTTCACCCGGAACGATTCCGATGTCCAAATATAGGCTTCCAATATATCGATCTTTATGTCTCGACCATTTCGAGACTCCTCGTTACGTCCTTGATCACATCCGGGACTCCGAACAAACTTCGGTACACCAAAACTTATAAACTCATAATAACACTGTCATCGTAACGTTAAGCGTGCGGACCCTACGTGTTCGAGAACTATGTAGACATGACCTAGAACTATTCTCGGTCAATAACCAATAGCGGAACCTGGATGCCCATATTGGTTCCTACATATTCTACAAAGATCTTTATCGGTCAAACCGCATAACAACATACGTTGTTCCCTTTGTCATCGGTATGTTACTTGCCCGAGATTTGATCGTTGGTATCCAATACCTAGTTCAATCTCGTTACCGGCAAGTCTCTTTACTCGTTCCGTAATGCATCATCCCGTAACCAACTCATTTGGTCACATTGCTTGCAAGGCTTATAATGATGTGCATTACCGAGAGGGCCCAGAGATACCTCTCCGACAATCGGAGTGACAAAACCTAATCTCAAAATACGCCAACTCAACATGTACCTTCGGAGACACCTGAAGTACTCCTTTATAATCACACAGTTACGTTGTGACGCTTGATAGTACCCAAAGTGTTCCTCCGGTAAACGGGAGTTGCATAATTCTCATAGTTACAGGAACATGTATAAGTCATGAAGAAAGCAATAGCAATATACTAAACGATCAAGTGCTAGGCTGGGTCATGTCAATCACATCATTCTCCTAATGATGCGATCCCATTAATCAAATGACAACACATGTCTATGGTTAGGAAACATAACCATCTTTGATTAATGAGCTAGTCAAGTAGAGGCATACTAGTGACTATATGTTTGTCTATGTATTCACACATGTATCATGTTTCCGGTTAATACAATTCTAGCATGAATAATAAACATTTATCATGATATGAGGAAATAAATAATAACTTTATTATTGCCTCTAGGGCATATTTCCTTCAGTCTCCCACTTGCACTAGAGTCAATAATCTAGATTACATAGTAATGATTCTAACACCCATGGAGTCTTGGTGCTGATCATGTTTTGCTCGTGAGAGTGGCTTAGTCAACGGTCGCAACATTCAGATCCGTATGTATCTTGCAAATCTCTATGTCTCCCACTTGGACTTGGTCCCGAATGGAATTGAAGCGTCTCTTGATGTGCTTGGTCCTCTTGTGAAATCTGGATTCCTTTGCCAAGGCAATTGCACCAGTATTGTCACAGAAGATTTTCATTGGTCCCGATGCACTAGGTATGACACCTAGATCGGAAATGAACTCCTTCATCCAGACTCCTTCATTTGCTGCTTTTGAAGCAGCTATGTACTCCGCTTCACATGTAGATCCCGCCACGACGCTTTGTTTAGAACTGCACCAACTTACAGCTCCACCGTTTAATAAAAACACGTATCCGGTTTGCGATTTAGAATCGTCCGGATCAGTGTCAAAGCTTGCATCGACGTAACCATTTACGACTAGCTCTTTGTCACCTCCATATACGAGAAACATATCCTTAGTCCTTTTCAGGTATTTCAGGATGTTCTTGACCGCTGTCCAGTGATCCACTCCTGGATTACTTTGGTACCTTCCTGCCAAGCTTATTGCTAAGCATACGTCAGGTCTGGTACACATCATTGCATACATGATAGAGCCTATGGCTGAAGCATAGGGAACATCTTTCATTTTCTCTCTACCTTCTGCTGTGGTCGGGCATTGAGTTTGACTCAACTTCACACCTTGTAGTACGGGCAAGAACCCTTTCTTTGCCTGATCCATTTTGAACTTTTTCAAAATTTTATCAAGGTATGTGCTTTGTGAAAGTCCTATTAAGCGTCTTGATCTATCTCTATAGATCTTGATGCCCAATATGTAAGCAGCTTCACCAAGGTCTTTCATTGAAAAACTTTTATTCAAGTATCCTTTTATGCTATCCAGAAATTCTATATCATTTCCAATTAATAATATGTCATCTACATATAATATCATAAATGCTACAGAGCTCCCACTCACTTTCTTGTAAATACAGGCTTCTCCAAAAGTCTGTATAAAACCATATGCTTTGATCACACTATCAAAGCGTTTATTCCAACTCCGAGATGCTTGCACCAGTCCATAAATGGAACGCTGGAGCTTGCACACTTTGTTAGCACCTTTTGGATCAACAAAACCTTCTGGCTGCATCATATACAACTCTTCTTCCAGAAATCCATTCAAGAATGCAGTTTTGACATCCATTTGCCAAATTTCATAATCATGAAATGCAACAATAGCTAACATGATTCGGACAGACTTAAGCATCACTACGGGTGAGAAAGTCTCATCGTAGTCAACTCCTTGAACTTGTCGAAAACCTTTCGCAACAAGTCGAGCTTTATAGACAGTTATATTAACATCTGCGTTAGTCTTCTTCTTAAAGATCCATTTATTCTCAATTGCTTGCCGATCATCGGGCAAGTCAACCAAAGTCCATACTTTGTTTTCATACATGGATCCCATCTCAGATTTCATGGCCTTTAGCCATTTTGCGGAATCTGGGCTCATCATCGCTTCCTCATAGTTCGTAGGTTCATCATGGTCAAGCAACTTGACTTCCAGAATTGGATTACCGTACCACTCTGGTGCGGATCTTACTCTGGTAGACCTACGAGGTTCAGTAGAAACTTGATCTGAAGTTTCATGATCAATATCATTAGCTTCCTCACTAATTGCTGTAGTTGTCACAGGAACCGGTTCTTGTGGTGAACTACTTTCCAATAAGGGAGTAGATACAGTTATCTCATTAAGTTCTACTTTCCTCCGACTCACTTCTTTCGAGAGAAACTCCTTCTCTAGAAAGGATCCGATTTTAGCAACGAAAATCTTGCCCTCAGATCTGTGATAGAAGGTGTACCCAATAGTCTCTTTTGGGTATCCTATGAAGACACATTTCTCCGATTTGGGTTCGAGCTTATCTGGTTGAAGTTTCTTCACATAAGCATCGCAGCCCCAAACTTTAAGAAACGACAACTTTGGTTTCTTGCCAAACCACAGTTCATAAGGCGTCGTCTCAACGGATTTTGATGGTGCCCTATTTAACGTGAATGCGGCCGTCTTTAAAGCATAACCCCAAAACGATAGCGGTAAATCAGTAAGAGACATCATAGATCCCACCATATCTAGTAAAGTACGATTCGACGCTCGACACACCATTTCGCTGTGGTGTTCGGGTGGCGTGAGTTGCTAAACTATTCCGCATTGTTTCAAGTGTAGACCAAACTCAGAACTCAAATATTCTCCTCCACGATCAGATCGTAGAAATTTTATTTTCTTGTTACGATGATTTTCCACTTCACTCTGAAATTCTTTGAACTTTTCAAATGTTTCAGACTTGTGTTTCATCAAGTAGATATACCCATATCTGCTCAAATCATCTGTGAAGGTGAGAAAATAACGATACCGCCATGAGCCTCAACATTCATTGGACCACAAACATCAAGATGTATGATTTCCAACAAATCAGTTGCTCGCCCATAGTTCCGAGAACGGCGTTTTAGTCATCTTGCCCGTGAGGCACGGTTCGCAAGTACCAAGTGGTTCATAATCAAGTGATTCCAAAAGCCCATCAGTATGGAGTTTCTTCATGCGCTTTACACCGATATGACCTAAACGGCAGTGCCACAAATAAGTTGCACTATCGTTATCAACTTTGCATCTTTTGGTTTCAACACTATGAATATGTGTATCACTACCATCGAGATTCAATAAAAATAGACCACTTTTCAAGGGTGCATGACCATAAAAGATATTACTCATATAAATAGAACAATCATTATTCTCTGATTTAAATGAATAACTGTCTCGCATCAAAACAAGATCCTGATATAATGTTCATGCTCAACGCTGGCACCAAATAACAATTATTTAGGTCTAAAACTAATCCCGATGGTAGATGTAGAGGTAGCATGCCGACCGCGATCACATCGACTTTGGAACCATTTCCCACGCCGCATCGTCACCTCGCCCTTAGCCAATCTTCGCAATTAAGTAGTCCCTGCTTGAGTTGCAAATATTAGCAATGTAACCAGATCAAATACCAGGTGCTCTGCGAGCATTAGTAAGGTACACATCTATAACATGTATATCACATATACCTTTGTTCACTTTGCCATCCTTCTTATCCGCCAAATACTTGGGGCAGTTCCGCTTCAAAGGTCCATCGCTTGCGGTAGAAGCACTCGGCCAGCTTAGGTCCAGACTTGGGTTTCTTCTGTTGAGCAGCAACTTGCTTGCTGTTCTTTTTGAAGTTCCCCTTCTTCTTCCCTTTGCCCTTTTTCTTGAAACTGGTGGTCTTGTTAACCATCAACACTTGATGCTCCTTCTTGATTTCTACCTTCGCGGCTTTTAGCATCACGAAGAGCTCGGGAATAGTCTTGTTCATCCCTTGCATATTATAGTTCATCACGAAGCTCTTGTAGCTTGGTGGCAGTGATTGAAGAATTCTGTCAATGACACTATCATCGTGAAGATTAACTCCAGCTTGAATCAAGTGATTATTATACCCGACATTTTGAGTATATGTTCACCGACGTAACTATTCTCCTCGATCTTGCAGCTATAGAACTTATTGGAGACTTCATATCTCTCAATCCGGCATTTGCTTGAAATATTAACTTCAACTCTGGAACATCTCATATGCTCCATGACGCTCAAAACGCCGTTGAAGACCCGGTTCTAAGCCGTAAAGCATGGCACATCGAACTATCGAGTAGTCATCAGCTTTGCTCGCGGACATTCTTAACGCCGCCGGTTGCATCAGCAGCAGTTCGCACCCAGCGGTGCTTCCAGGCGTAACTTTTCGTGCAACAATGAGGATAATCCTCAAGTTACGGACCCAGGCCGTGTAATTGCTACCATCATCTTTCAACTTTGCTTTCTCAAGGAACGCATTAAAATTCAACGGAACAACATCACGAGCCATCTATCTACAAACAAACATAGACAAGCAAAATACTATCAGGTACTAAGTTCATGATAAATTTAAGTTCAATTAATCATATTACTTAAGAACTCCCACTTAGACAGACATCTCTCTGGTCATCTAAGTGATCACGTGATCCAAATCAACTAAACCATGTCCGATCATCACGTGAGATGGAGTAGTTTCAATGGTGAACATCACTATGTTGATCATATCTACTATATGATTCACGTTCGACCTTTCGGTCTCCGTGTTCCGAGGCCATATCTGTATATGCTAGGCTCGTCAAGTATGACCTGAGTATTCCGCGTGTGCAACTGTTTTGCACCCGTTGTAGCCTATCACACCCGATCATCACGTGGTGTCTCAGCACAAAGAACTTTCGCAATGGTGCATACTCAGGGAGAACACTTCTTGATTATTAGTGAGAGATCATCTTAAAATGCTACCTTCAATCAAAGCAAGATAAGATGCATAAAGGATAAACATCACATGTAATCAATATAAGTGATATGATATGGCCATCATCATCTTGTGCTTGTGATCTCCATCTTCTAAGCACCGTCGTGATCACCATCGTCACCGGCGCGACACCTTGATCTCCATCGTAGCATCATTGTCGTTACGCCATCTATTGCTTCTACGACTATCGCTACCGCTTAGAGATAAAGTAAAGCAATTACAGGGCGTTGCATTTCATACAATAAAGCGACAACCATATGGCTCTGCCGCCATTGCCGATAACTTCGTTACAAAACAAGATCATCTCATACAATAAAATATAGCATCACGTCTTGACCATATCACATCACAACATGCCCTGCAAAAACAAGTTAGACGTCCTCTACTTTGTTGTTGCAAATTTTACGTGGCTGCTACGGGCTTTAGCAAGAACCGTTCTTACCTACGCATAAAAACCACAACGATAGTTCGTCAAGTTGGTGCTGTTTTAACCTTCGCAAGGACCGGGCGTAGCCACAACTCGATTCAGCTAAAGTGAGAGAGACAGACACCCGCCAGCCACCTTTAAGCACGAGTGCTCGTAACGGTGAAACCAGTCTCGCGTAAGCGTACGCGTAATGTCGATCCGGGCCGCTTCATCTCACAATACCGCCGAACCAAAGTATGACATGCTGGTAAGCAGTATGACTTGTATCGCCCACAACTCACTTGTGTTCTACTCGTGTATATAACATCAACGCATAAAACCTAGGCTCTGATACCACTGTTGGGGAACGTAGTAATTTCAAAAATTTTCCTACGTACACGCAAGACCATGGTGATGGCATAGCAACGAGAGGGGAGAGTGTTGTCCACGTACCCTTGTAGACCGTGGCGAAGCGCTATGACAACGCTGTTGATGTAGTCGTGCGCCTTCACGATCCGATCGATCCAAGTACCGAACGTCACGGCACCTCCGAGTTCAGCACACGCTCAGCTCGATGACGATCCCCGGGCTCCGATCCAGCAAAGCTTGGGATGAGTTCCACAAGATGACGGCGTGGTGACGATGATGATGCTCTATCGCGCAGGCTTCGCCTAAACTCCGCGACGATATGACCGAGGTGGAATATGGTGGAGGGGGCACCGCACACGGCTAAGGAACGATCCGTAGATCAACTTGTGTGTCTATGGGGTGCCCCCTGCCCCCGTATATAAAGGAGCCAGGGGGGAGGAGGCGGCCGACCAAGGAGGGCGCGCCAAGGGGGGAGTCCTACTCCCACCGGGAGTAGGACTCCCTTCTTTCCTAGTTGGAATAGGAGAAGGGGGGAAAGAGGAGGAAGAGGGGAAGGAAAGGGGGGGGGGGCGCCGCCCCCCTTCCCTTGTCCTATTCGGACTAGGAAGGGGAGGGGCGCGCGGCCCCCTCCTGCTTCCTTCCCTCTTCTCCCTCGAGGCCCATGTAGGCCCAATAACCCCCCGGGGGGGTTCCGGTAACCTCCCGGTACTCCGGTAAAATGCCGATTTCACCCGAAACGATCCCGATGTCCAAATATAGGCTTCCAATATATCGATCTTTATGTCTCGACCATTTCGAGACTCCTCGTTACGTCCGTGATCACATCCGGGACTCCGAACAAACTTCGGTACATCAAAACTTATAAACTCATAATAAAACTGTCATCGTAACGTTAAGCGTGCGGACCCTACGGGTTCGAGAACTATGTAGAGATGACCTAGAACTATTCTCGGTCAATAACCAATAGCGGAACCTGGATGCCCATATTGGTTCCTACATATTCTACGAAGATCTTTATCGGTCAAACCGCATAACAACATACGTTGTTCCCTTTGTCATCGGTATGTTACTTGCCCGAGATTTGATCGTCGGTATCCAATACCTAGTTCAATATCGTTACCGGCAAGTCTCTTTACTCGTTCCGTAATGCATCATCCCGTAACCAACTCATTTGGTCACATTGCTTGCAAGGCTTATAATGATGTGCATTACCGAGAGGGCCCAGAGATACCTCTCCGCAATCGGAGTGACAAAACCTAATCTCGAATCGCCAACTCAACATGTACCTTCGGAGACACCTTTAGTACTCCTTTATAATCACCCGATTACGCTGTGACGCTTGGTAGTACCAAAGTGTTCCTCCGTAAACGGAGTTGCATAATTCTCATAGTTACAGGAACATGTATAAGTCATGAAGAAAGCAATAGCAATATACTAAACGATCAAGTGCTAGGCTAACGGAATGGGTCATGTCAATCACATCATTCTCCTAATGATGTGATCCCATTAATCAAATGAAAACACATGTCTATGGTTAGGAAACATAACCATCTTTGATTAATGAGCTAGTCAAGTAGAGGCATACTAGTGACTATATGTTTGTCTATGTATTCACACATGTATCATGTTTCCGGTTAATACAATTCTAGCATGAATAATAAACATTTATCATGATATGAGGAAATAAATAATAACTTTATTATTGCCTCTAGGGCATATTTCCTTCAGGATGGATGCTGACGGCGTGGTTTGTGGCGGCGGCGGCGGCGATGTGGGTGGAAGGAGAGGAGGCACGTGGGAGGGGAGGGGAACGAGAGAGATAGAGGGAGAGGAGGCGCGTAGGAGGGGAGATGAGGAGGAGGCTAGGGTTTCTCAACGGGGGCACACAATATATTCGCCTATATGCGAAATGACCGAAATGCCCCCGGCGGGGCTGGCTATTTACGCACGGTGGCACGGTCGAGGTGAAACTGTGTGCTACAGGAGGGCTACAGGAGGTGGCGGTCTCGATCCGACGGACATGGTCGCTCCAGGGGTCGATCCGACAGCCGGAAATCAATCAAGCAAGCCGATCCGACGGCGAGGAATCCCAAATCGCTGAGGAGCCAGAAGTTCCGAGCGGTCTCGTTTTAGCACAAGTATTCTTCAGACCCAAATTGATCATTTCTCAAGCAAAGATAAACCAAAACCAACGACATTAGATCACCACTTGCCATAACACCATGGTCGACCACAGAGCGGAGATGCCGGCCGGTGTTCATCGCAGGTGGAGAATTGTGTGATGTGCTCTCGTCCATCCTATCTTCTACAGCAGATGTAGGAGTACATCAATTGCTCTACTCCAAATCGAAAGCACATCTGGAGCTGCAGGCTCAATCCACGCTCCTCTCATCTGCTGCTACAAAAGAAGAGAGGGATTCGAAAGAGATAGAGAGGAAGAGGAGGAGGAGGAGGAAGGAGGGGGAGGGGATGAACCGACCAGAGGCAGAGAGGAGGCCCAGCCCCATGGCCGCCGGTGTTGGAGCCAACACCCGAAACCCTAACCACGGGGCAAGGTCGCGGGTGAGCGGTGGTGGCTGTGAGCGGCGAATCCGGCAGGAGGAGAGGATGCAGCGGAGCGAGACGAGCTCGGCGCTGTGCTGCGGGGTCGCGGAGATGTCGGGGCTCGCCGGATCAGGCGGCGTACGTGGAAGCAGACGCGTGAGAGAGAGAGGGAGAGCTGGGGGGGCTGCACAGGGCGATCTGCCGCCACGGAGCAATGGATGGATGTTTGAAGGCATGGTTTGTGGCGGCGACAACGATGTGGTGGAAGGAGAGGAGGCACGTGGGAGGGGAGGGGAGGGGAGGGGAACGAGAGAGATAGAGGGAGAGGAGGCGCGTAGGAGGGGAGAGGAGGAGGAGGCTAGGGTTTTTCCACGGGGGCACACAATATATTCACCTATATGCGAAATGACCGAAATGCCCCCGGTGGGGCTGGCTATTTACGCACGGTGGCACGGTCGAGGTGAAACTGTGCGCTACAGGAGGGCTACAGGAGGTGCGGGTCTCGATCCGACGGACGCGGTCGCTCCAGGGGTCGATCCGACAACCGGAAATCAATCAAGCAAGCCGATCCGACGGCGAGGAATCCCAAATCACTGAGGAGCCAGAAGTTCCGAGCGGTCTCGTTTTAGCACAAGTATTCTTCAGACCCAAATTGATCATTTCTCCAGCAAAGATAAACCAAAACCAACGACATTAGATCACCACTTGCCATAACACCATGGTCGACCACAAAGCGGAGATGCCGGCCGGTGTTCATCGCAGGTGGAGAATTGTGTGATGTGCTCTCGTCCATCCTATCTTCTACAGAAGCTGTAGGAGTACATCAATTGCTCTACTCCAAATCGAATTGAAGCACATCCGAGCTGCAGGCTCAATCCCGCCTCCTCTCGCCTCACTGTTACAAAAGAAGAGAGGGATTAGAAAGAGATAGAGATGAAGAGGAGGAGGAGGAGGAAGGAGGGGAGGGATGAACCACCAGAGGTAAGAGGAGGCGCTGCCCCATGGCGCAGGTGTTGAGCCAACACCAAACCCTAACCACGGGGCAGGGTCGCGGGTGAGCGGTGGTGGCCGTGAGCGGCGAATCCGGCAGGAGGAGAGGACACATCGGAGCGAGACGAGCTCGGCGCTGTGCTGCCGGGTCGCGGAGATGTCGGGGCCCGCCGGATAGGGCGGCGTACGTGGAAGCAGACGCGTGAGAAAGAGAGAGGGAGGGCTGGGGGGCTCTGTTGTGGCGCATCTGGCCGCCGCCGGAGCAGTGGATGGATGCTTATGACGTGGTTTGTGGCGGCGGCGGCGGCGATGTGGTTGGGGGGAGAGGAGGCACGTGGGAGGGGAGGGGAGGGGATGGGAACGAGAGAGATAGAGGGAGAGGAGGCGCGTAGGAGGGGAGAGGAGGAGGCGGCTAGGGTTTCTCCACGGGGGCACACAATATATTCGCCTATATGCGAAATGACCGAAATGCCCCCGGTGGGGCTGGCTATTTACGCACGGTGGCACGGTCGAGGTGAAACTGTGCGCTACAGGAGGGCTACAGGAGGTGCGGGTCTCGATCCGACGGACGCGGTCGCTCCAGGGGTCGATCCGACAACCGGAAATCAATCAAGCAAGCCGATCCGACGGCGAGGAATCCCAAATCACCGAGGAGCCAGAAGTTCCGAGCGGTCTCGTTTTAGCACAAGTATTCTTCAGACCCAAATTGACCATTTCTCCAGCAAAGATAAACCAAAACCAACGGCATTAGATCACCACTTGCCATAACACCATGGTCGACCACAAAGCGGAGATGCCGGCCGGTGTTCATCGCAGGTGGAGAATTGTGTGATGTGCTCTCGTCCATCCTATCTTCTACAGAAGCTGTAGGAGTACATCAATTGCTCTACTCCAAATCGAATTGAAGCACATCTGGAGCTGCAGGCTCAATCCCCGCTCCTCTCGTCTGCTGTTACAAAAGAAGAGAGGGATTAGAAAGAGATAGAGAGGAAGAGGAGGAGGAGGAGGAAGGAGGGGGAGGGGATGAACCGACCAGAGGTAAAGAGGAGGCGCTGCCCCATGGCCGCAGGTGTTGGAGCCAACACCCGAAACCCTAACCACGGGGCAGGGTCGCGGGTGAGCGGTGGTGGCCGTGAGCGGCGAATCCGGCAGGAGGAGAGGACACATCGGAGCGAGACGAGCTCGGCGTTGTGCTGCCGGGTCGCGGAGATGTCGGGGCCCGCCGGATCGGGCGGCGTACGTGGAAGCAGACGCGTGAGAAAGAGAGAGGGAGGGCTGGGGGCTCATTGGGCGATCTCGCCGCCACCGAGCAATGGATGGATGCTTACGGCGTGGTTTGTGGCGGCGGCGGCGATGTGGTTGGGGGAGAGGAGGCACGGGGGAGGGGGAGGGATGGGAACGAGAGAGATAGAGGGAGAGGAGGCGTGGGAGGGAGAGGAGGAGGCGGCTAGGGTTTCTCCACGGGGGCACACAATATATTCGCCTATATGCGAAATGACCGAAATGCCCCCTGCGGGGCTGGCTATTTACGCGCGCTGGCACGGTTGAGGTGAAACTGTGCGCCACAGGAGGGCTACAGGAGGTGCGGGTCTCGATCTGACGGACGGAGTCGCTCCAGGGGTCGACCCGACAGCCGGAAATCAATCAAGCAAGCCGATCCGACGTCCAGGAATCCCAAATCGCTGAGGAGCCAGAAGTTCCGAGCGGTCTCGTATTTCTGGATTTTCAAACGTGTCCGCGGGATTTGGTGCCGTTCGTAAAAAGAATCGCATCGTCGGCATATTGCAGAATAGAGAGGCGACCATCCACAAGGTGTCGAACCACTCCTACAATCTGACCGTCCTGCTTGGCACGATCAATAAGAATAGCTAGCATGTCAACAAGAATGTGAAATAATATTGGAGACATGGGGTCCTCCCGATCATGATCCCTCCGCCTCCCGTCCGCCTCCGCCTCTGCCTCCCTTACTGATCCAGATGTCTCTCTTTCTCCGCCTCTGCCTCCCCTTCCCTCCCGCCGCCACTAGATCCCGGTTGGGAAAAGCCCGTGCGGGGGGATGATGGCGGCGGTGGGGCGTCCCTTCGTTGCCGCTTGGAGGCGTGGTTGTGATGGTGGATCTTGAGCGGGCGCCTTGGGATGACGTGTATGTGGCCATGACGCCGGTCACATAGTGATGTGACCTCCTATACCTTTGGTTGTCTTCATCATCAGTCCAAAGGGATCTGGTCAGTGGGTGTTGCCTCGCGGTGGCTTTCCAGCGACGGATCAAGTGGAGGAGGAGATGGTGGCCTAGCTGTTGAAGTGGGTGAGGATGCCACCATCGTTGGCGGCGCCCGTGGGTGTCATTTTTATCGTTAGAGGTGATGGCAGGGGCATCCCTCGCTCTATTGTTTCCGAGGAAAACCTCAGATCTAGAGGAGGCTACCATTGACGACAGCGCACGTGGGCGTTGTAGCCCTCATTTGAGGCGTTGAGGGGCCTCCTGGATCGGATGATGGTGACGTCTTCGTCGTCACCCCCGTGGGGGCATCATCTTTGGAGACATTCATCGGCTGGATGGACATGTGGATGGCCTGATGGTTGGGCGTCCGTAGGTGGTGGAGCGGCGCTTCATCCTACACATCGATGGCAACAGATCTCGGCGGCATGGCGCAATGGAGATTCAGTGTTCGATGAGTGGCGATGGACTCGTGCAGGAGGACGACATTGTCTGGCGTCGTGGTGGCGTCGATGGCAGAGAGGCCTGGCAAGGTCGATGCGTCAGTATCTGATCTGAGGATGGATCGATGGATGAAGGAGATCACGGTCCTTGTAGCGTGCGCATTTGGTGCCCACTATAAGTGCGCCGGACCGGTGTGTAACCCAGTCCAAGTATTGTGGCTCGGATGGGGCATCCGGCATTAGGTATTAGGTATTTATGCGATGTCTGTTTGGTATTAGGCTCGGACATTCGGCACCCCTTCATCAAGGGGATAGGAGTAGCGACAGGTGTTGCCAAGATGATGGCTTCAGGCTTACTGATGTATTACCTTGTAAGGGCTTTGTGAATAATTAATAAAATGGCTGCATGCATCGCCCAGATACAGAGGCCGGGGGACATCCTCCTTTTCAAAAAAATGGGGTCGCCCTGACGTAGTCCTTGTTTCGTCTGAAAGTAATGGCGTACAACATCATTGACTTTGATAGCCACACTACCTTCAGTGACATAGTTTTGGATAAATTGCCATCACTTCAGAGAATCCTTTCATTCTCAGGGCATGTTGAAGGAACGACCATATTTGACCTTAACATATCCATTTTCAAAGTAAATATTGAAAACTACCCACTCATGTTTTTCTTGTGCATCTCGTGGACGGTCTCATGTAGGATTGGTACTCCATCAAATATATTTCTTCCTTGCATGAAAGCCGTTTGAGATGGTTGGACGACATGGTCACCAACTGTGTTGAGCCTATTAGTAGCCACTTTGGTGAAACTCCTAAAGCTGACATTAAAAAGACATATGGGACTATATTGTTCTATCCGCTCAGTCTCCTTATTTTTTGGCAACAAAACGATCTCACCAAATTTAATCTTAGATAGGTAAGTTGGCTTGGCATGAAGGCAATTGAACAATTTCAATAGGTCAGTCTTGATGACATCCCATAAGTTCTAATAGAATTTTGTGGGGAAATCATAATGGCCTAGAGCTTTGTTATGTTTCATTTGGAACACTGCAACTCTCCCGTCCTCTTGAGAGAAAGGTGACGTGAGGATTTCATTCTCTTCAGCTGTGACTTGTGGATTATTATCTCTTCGGGTTTTGTGAAGAGTGAAATTCCCTTCATCTATGTGTTAGTTGTTTTATATCAATGGGAAGTTTGGGAAACCATGTTATTCTTGTCCAGAAGCCCATACGGTCCTTCGACATACCTTGTAAATTCTACTGTAGGATGACAACACTAGGATAAACAGAAGCTTCAGAGATTCGATCCGGACACCGACCTGCAGTCGGATCAGAGGAACCATATCGTACTAGAAGAGACCAATCTTCTACTAGTACTCGTATGTCTATCTCCATATATGCCGCTGGCAGCAGCATGCCGTACCTGATTTGAGGAATCATCCATGTTACGTAGGTCGAGAGATATGGATATGGCTACTTCACCGGAAAGCGTGCAGGGTACACTAGTAGAAAAGGGGGCAATGGTCCAGGCAGGGCCAACCCATTAGTCCCGGTTCAATCCAGAACCGGGACCAATGGGAGCATTTGACCCGGTTCGTGAGCCCCGGGGGCCGGCCGGGCCACGTGGGCCATTGGTCCCGGTTCGTCTGGGCCTTTTGGTCCCGGTTGGTGGGACGAGCCGGGACTAAAGGGCCTCGCTCCTGGCCCACCATCATTGGTCCCGGTTGGTGGCCTGAACCGGGACCAAAGTCTTCCCTTTAGTCCCGGTTCGTGCCACGAACCGGGACTAAAGGGTTGGTCCTCGTTGCGGTCAGAGTTTAGTCCCACCTCGCCAACCGAAGGGCGCTCACACTGGTTTATAAGCCCCTTCCTCTCTGCCTTGTTGAGCTCCTCTCAAAATGAAAATAAATGCCCTTATAGAGGGAATTTGACCTAAATTCATACTGAATTTCTCTGAAGTTTGTAGAAATTTATTATGAATTTAGGTTGAATTTTCTCCATAAGCGCATCTATGCTCATTTTTTTAGTAAAGTTAATCACGACTATTTTTTCTTCTATTTATTTCTGAGTAGTTTTTATATAGTTTTTTCTTTTCTGCTATATATATTTGTTTCTATTTATTTCTGAGTTGTAATAAGTCATTAAAAATAAGCATCTATGCTTTTTTTAGTAAAGTTAATCACAACTATTTTTTCTTCTATTTATTTCTGAGTAGTTTTTTATATAGTTTTGTTTCTTTTCTGCTATATATATATTTTTCTATTTATTTCTGAGTTGTAATAAGTCATTAAAATAAGCATCTATGCTCATTTTTTAGTAAAGTTAATCACAACTATTTTTTCTTCTATTTATTTCTGAGTAGTTTTTATATAGTTTTTTTTCTTTTCTGCTATATATATATTTTTCTATTTATTTCTGAGTTGTAATAAGTCATTAAAAATAAGCATCTATGCTCATTTTTTTAGTAAAGTTATTCACAACTATTTTTTTCTTCTATTTATTTCTGAGTAGTTTTTTATATAGTTTTTTTCTTTTCTGCTATATATATATTTTTCGATTTATTTCTGAGTTGTAATAAGTCATTAAAAATAAAAAATAGGCGCAATGCTCGTTAATTAGCTTCAAGCCTTTCGGAATAGTGTAAACTGCACTGCACATAGCTCCGTGCAGTCTATCCTATTCCTCAAGGCTTGAAGCTAACCAACGTGTTGGTGAGCATTGAGCCTCTTCTTCATCGTCTCTGCACTCAGGGCTTATAAACAGCTGCGAGTGCCTCTCGCTTGGCGAGGTGGGACTGAAAAAACTGCTGCAGAAGGAATCAACTAAAAAACACCTGCAAAAAATAAATAAGTAATTAAACGGGTCCATTGGTACCGGTTGGTGGCACCAACGGGACCAATGCCCCTCTTTAGTCCCGGTTGGTGGCACCAACCGGGACCAATGCCCCTCTTTAGTCCCAGTATGGGGCACCAACCGGGACCAAAGGTCTTTGTTTCCCGCCCTTTGGGCTGCTGAAAAGAGGCCTTTGGTCCCGGTTGGTGGCTCCAACCGGGACTAAAGGATGCATTGGTCCCGGTTTGCGCCACGAACCGGGACCAAAGCCTTTGCTATAGAAGTAGCACTTAGGAAAATTTCACAATCGCACATTCCCACTTCGATCTCCTCTCCCCCGACGGCGGCGAATCCATCCCGACGCCGTTAGGCTGCCCGAGCCGCCTGACGCCGCTCCTCCTGCCGCCCGCCGTCGTCGCCGCCCGCCCCCCAGCGCCGCCGTCCCTGCCGCCCGGCCCGCGACGTCGCCCGCCCTCGCCCGACGCCTTGCCGTCCGCTTGTGCCGTCCCCTTGCCGCCCGGCCCGCGTCGCCGCCGCCGTTACTTGCCCGCCCGCCCAGCGCCACACAAGACTCGCCGCCGTCGCCACACCGTCGCCGCCCAGCCGTGAGCAACTTTTTATGATTTTTGTTAGATTTTTTAGATTTTTTGTAGTTCATAGATTTTTTGTTAGATATGTAGTAATTTAGATGTGTAGTTCATAGATTTTTCTGTTAGATTTGTTCATATTGTGTAATTAATTTGTTCATATTGTGTTAGAATTTTTCTGTTAATAGATTTTTTGGTGATATTATTGTTGAATATGCATGTTTGTATGTTCATATATATGCAAAGATCTAATATGTCAAATTTTTATGATTTTTTCTGTTCATAGAATTTTTATGATTTTTTTCTGTTGTAATTTTGTTCATAGAATTTTAATGATTTTTTGTTCATAGTATTTAGAAAAAGGAAAAAAATAAGAAGAGAAAGTGTTTAATATAATTAGTTAGAAAATACTAGTTTATTTTTAGTAAGTACTACTTTATTTTAATTATAGTAAGTGCTTCATATATAGTTGAACTAGCTAGTTGATTTAATAAACTACTTTATTTTACTATATATAGAAGTAGTTTGTTTTTAGTAAGTACTACTTTATTTATTTATAGTAAGTGTTTAGTAGTTGAACTAGCTAGTTGATTTAATTAATAAAACTGCTTTATTTAACTATATATAGAAGTAGTTCCCGCATCGACGTCGGCGATGCCTATCCTGCATCCTCATCGTCGTCGACTCGGCGGTGGAGGCCTGCTTGATCAGCGCCATGTTCGGGACTGGGCTCCGCCGGGCTGGTATTGGGAGGTGCTACCTTCCGGGGGACGTAGGTTGGTGAGGAGGCAGCCCGTTGTTGACCCGGTCCTTGTTTGGTGGCGGTCGCGTGGGCCAGTGACGGTGCCGAGGCCTCCGGACACCGCGGAGGTGGTACGTCATCGTGTCAGCGAGGAGGACGAGCACGTCCGTCGCTACATGGTTGCATTGGAGGGCAGGTTCGAAAATACCTGGGAGGTACTTCAGGGATCTTACTGGAGCTATGATCCTGTGATGGTTCCTTATCTTTGGGTGTCCACCGCCCACGACGATACCCGTCGGGCGCTACGGTTCTAGTTGTATTAGTGATGCTATATTAGTGATAATATTCGACGATGTACGGACACTAAGAGATGATGTACTTTTGCTTATAATTATTGAGTGCATGCTAATTTGAATACTACTTTATTTTATGATTTGGTTTTGCTTATTGAATGCTCATATTGAAAAAGTTCTCCTTCATTCCCGTGTGCTAGACAATTTGGTGTAATAATGCACTCCGGAATGAAAGGAGGAGCTACGTACATCATCGATAGTCAACCCGTGATTAATAATAATGATCTAGTTTAATATTTGAATTATGAACATAGGCCGGAAATGTCGTACTCGGACGACAAAAACCGCCCTGGGGAGTGCGACTGGTGCCACGACGACCGAGGTATGTGCGACAGGTTCATTGAGCTGGACGAAGATCGGCGCTTCAGCATTAAGCTCGAGGAGACCTCGATGTTCATACGGTACGCAACGACGACAATAGGTTTTTCGTAATTAAGCACGACTTCAACTATTTTAACGTGTATTTTTCATTTTTTTTCAATTCGACTAGCTTATCCCATGCTATGCAAGATGCTATGTCTTGGAGAGGATGGGTTTTGAAGATCATGAAAGTATGGAAACCAAAAAAATTGTCCTAAGTACCCATCATGGTGTGGATTTTCAAGTAAAGCTGTAAAATGCTGAGAGTGTAACCCATTTTGGTTGTAAAAATTGGGAAGCACTTTGCAAGATGTATGGTTTTGATGAGGGTATGCTTGTCACCATGGATCTTGGTGATTCTACAATCGAGCAAGAGAGACCTTCGATTTGGGTCCTTGTGGATACACCTCCAATTCTTCCCCCATGTGAGCTTAACATAGTTATTAAGTAATTTATATTGTTTATTTCAAAATAGTTGACATCTTATTTCCATCGACAGCTTATTTCATTCTTCAAAGAATGTGCGGAAGATGGTAGACAAAACCCACTACACCGATGGCTCCGAATTAACTTATAGGGAGAAAAATCATCTGATCGCATTTTGTACTGATTTTGAGAATTACAATGTCTACAATCGAACTCCTCAACATTATGGGTAATACGTGCCACTAGTGCAGGTGTTGAACTACGGTAACTATCATGGAGATACCCTGGTAAGAGTTTTTACTATTACGACATCCGTGCATCTTTTTGCACACTTCTAAAAATAGTACATCATTGCTAACTACGAAGTTATTACTATTTTTTCAACAGATAATCCCGAATGATTGTGTGCCTCATCTGATGTATACGCACGGTACCCTTCATGTTTTGAACATACAACCAGGTCTTCCTACGAATCTGAACTGTCCATACCGGGTTTCTAAAAGAAGTGGAGACATGACAATCAAAGAATGAAAAAAATGTATGGACAGTCGTAAGGAGCTTCTTGGAAGCAAAAGGCAGCGAAGCGCAAAAAATGGAGACAGGATGATCTCCATTCTTCATAATGGAGAGTCAGGGTCTATATTATTTTATACTATTTTACCTTAAGGGTGTTTAGGTCCTACCTGATACTGATGATCATGTGCTAAGAACAATTATATGTAGGGTTGGGTTTGATGACTATGAGGATGATGATCGTATGACTTATTGTTAATAACGAGTAGAAGTTGTATGATGCATATGATGCATGATTAGTAGGACTTGTTATTATATATGATGATGTATGATGCGAGCATGCAGCGGGTGAAATGAACATAGCAGCAGTGGTAAACCAAGGACGAAGATATAAGAAAGGACATTCTCTCTATTAGCTAGCTAATAACAACCTAAAAATAACCCCCAAAACCCCTAAAGCAGCCAGTTTTTTTTTTAAAAACATCTCCTTTTGGTCCCGGTTGGTGCCACCAACCGGGACCAAAGGCCCCCCTGCCTGGGCTCGGCGCACCGGCCACGTGGAGGCACATCTATCCCGGTTCGTGTTTGAACCGGGACTAAAGGTGGGGGGGGGTATTAGTAACGACCCATTAATCCCGGTTCATGAATCGGGACTAAAGGCCCTTACGAACCGGGACTAAAGGCCCTTACGAACCGGGACAATTCCCCCCTTTTCTACTAGTGGTAAGAAATCGCCGGTGGCCATGGCGAAGACGGAGGACAAGAAGGAGGCGGCGGCGGCAACTGACGATGATGATGCCGGCGGCACGGAGACTGCCGCGGCCGCAGACGTCCTGGCCGTCATCTCCAGGCTCGTCCACTACTAGGGAAAACCCTATACACAGAACTTTAGCAGTAGCGTGGGTCAAAAAAGCACGCTGGTGCTAATTAGCAGTAGCGCGCCTGAGGTAATCGCGCTGCAGATAAAGATCTAGCAGTAGCGCGTCTTGCTGTACACACGTTACTACTAAAATTCCCACGGCTTAGCCCATGGGCTACACATAGTAGTAGCGATCTATGACGAACCGCGCTACCGCTACGTTGTTTGTAGCAGCGCGTTTTAATATAAACTCGTTGCTGCTAAAGGTTATAAAATTAAATGGAAAGGTAATTGAAAATGAAAGAAATAGAATAAGGTGAAAGGAAACAAATAAAATGTGAAGAAAACTAAATGGAAAAGGGAAACAAGAGAAAGGAGTAGCAGTAGCGTGTATCAGAGAACGCGCTGTAGCTAAGATAGCAGCAACGCTTTTCCCGGAACGCGCTACTGCTACTTCTGACTTAACCACGGGGTTCGTCCTTCCCCACGCCACTTTCCCCCAAATCCAACTCTCTCCACTCTACCCGCCGTGCCGTCGTCGGCCTTGTATCTCTCTGCGCCCTCTCGCCCGACCCCGACCTTAACGCCGCCCTGCCCCGACCTCAACGCCGCCCAGACGCCGACCCAGATTCAACGCCGCCCGCCCCGACCTCAACGCCGCCCGACGCCGCCCGACCCGACCTCGACGCCGACCGCCATCCGCCACGCCCCGAGCCCGACCCGACCTCGACGCTGCCATGCCCTCCTCGTCAGAGCACCCGAGATGAGCACACCCGCTCCTCCCTCTCCCCTACCTCTGCCTAGGGTTTCTTTATATTTTAGTTGCATATTAAGTTTATTTTTATTTAGAGTAAGTTCATTTTAGTTGCATATTAAGAACTAGGTACTAATTAGGTACTAGAATATTTTTATTTATAGTAAGTTTATTTTTAGTAAGAACTAGTTGAATTAATAGAACTAGTTAGTAAGAACTTGTTTCTATTTTTTAGTTAAAGCAATTTTTCCAGCCTCGACGTGGATGATGCCTATCCCGCATCCTCGCTGCCGAGTCGGCGGAGGACGACACCTGCTTGACCAGATCGGCCATGTCCGGGACTGGCTCCGCCGGGTGGTACTGGAGGCGCTACCTACCGGGGCGAGGTTGGTGAGGAGCCAGCCTGTCGCTGACCCGAACCTTCTTTGGTGGCGGTCGCGTGGGCTGCTGATTTATCGAGAGGCTCGAGGACTCCAGCGGAGGTGGTGCGCCACCGTGTCGATGAGGAGGACGCGCACGTCTGTCACTACTTGTTTGCGTTGGAGCACAGGCCGCTTCTCAATACCGGCAGGTTCTCCGGGATCTCACCGAGCTATGATCCCATGATGGTTCCTTCTTTGTGGTGTCCACCGCCGCGCCGATACCCGTCGTGTGCTAGGGTTTTAGTTGTATTAGTAATGTTATATGTATGACACTATTCGTGATGTATTAGTGATAATATTTGACGATGTACAGACGGATGAGATGATTTACTTTTGCTTATTGAATGCATGCTAATTTGAGTCCTATAAGATATTTTGAAATGTATATCTTGTGTTGCTCAATATCCATGCGGCCCTTCATGTTTGCAGGTTACACCTCCGAGTGGCCTATGTTTTGCCGGAGTGTTGATTCATTTCCGTTCCGGCAAATTTCAGGCGCTCGATATGTCCTATTTTAGCAAAGGTCATGCCGGATTTTTCCGTGAATTTTGGCATGACTTGTGCCAGAATATGTAGGAAATATCGAGTGCCCCGGATTTGTGTGTTGAGTATCTTGGTAGTTGTCTTCGATCGATTTTCAATTAATGTTTTAACTATGAACATAGGAAATGTCTGACGACGAAAAGGATTTCGGTATTTGCAAATACTGCGAAGACGAGCGCGGCCTGTGCGACGGAATATTCCTAGATGATGATAGGCGCTTCAGCATCAAGCTGGACGAGAACTTCGAAGTGGATACAGTAAGTCACAGCGACAAGTCTTTTTTCGTAATTAAGCATGACATCTGCTTCATTTGCTTCCACTTATATTTTTTTACTATTCTACTAGCGTATCCCTTGCCATGCAAGAGTTTTTGTATTGGATAAGATAGGTTTCAGTCATAGTATGGAGGAAAAGAAAGTTTACTTGAAGACCGAGCATGGTTATATTTTCCATGCAAAATTGTACAATTCAGATGACTACACCTATTTTGGATGCAAAACATGGCGAGCACTATGCAAGACTTATGCATTTGAGCCTGATATGGTTATCACCTTTGATATTCGTCCGGAAGATGATATTGAAGGTAATACCGACACCTGGGTCGATGTGCAGACGCCTCCAGTTATACCATTATGTAAGTTTCTCAATCATATTTATGTCTTTGATATTGTTTATTCAAAAATAGTTGACAACTAATTTGTATTGTCAGCTTATTTCGGTGTAAGCAAACATGTCCAGCGCTTGGTAGACAGGACCGTATACTGTCCTGGGGCTGAAATCAACTGCGAGGAGCTCAGTCATTATGTTTCATGGCTTGAGGATCTTGATACTGTCAAGACAAATTTTCTTCCTGCATTTAGAAATGTTAGTACTGAAAATGTGCGACTAATAGTGTTCGTAATGAACTAGGAAGGATGGTAAGATTTTTACTATTTGTTATCAGTGCATTTTTCCATACATTATTTTTGAAACTAAACTTCATTGCTAAGTATGTTAACATACGATGTTCTTCAACAGGGACTCCCGATGAATGTTGTGCCTTATGGGATCGAGACTAAAGGTACCATGAGTATTATCAGGTTACGGCCAAGATATCCTACAGTTTACTTTAGTGCATTCAAGATTAACGACGGATGCTTAATAGTGCAAGACTGAACCAAATATGTGATGGGGGGAGCGCAGAGAAGTACTAGGGGCAGCAAACAGATGTGCTACCCACGATTAGGAGACAGGTTCATCTGCATGCTCCAGCTTGATCAAGGAGGAGAGCTATACATGTTTTATGTTATTTTACCTAAGAGAGAGCAGCAGGAATGATTAGCTAGCTAGAAATGAGTTTGAGGATGATGATGTGCTACACTATATTACTATGATGATAAAATAGCTAGTGTTGGTGGTAATGACTATGATGATTATTATTAGCTAGTGTTAGTGGTGATTAAATAAATAATGTTTTTTTAGACAGAAATAAATACTTTTGGTGGTAATGACTATGAGGATGATTAAATAGCTTGTGCTGGCGGATTAGATTCAAGTGGAGGCAACATGTGGTGCACATCGAAAGTACTACTAGTCCAAACTAGATCAAGTTTGGATTAGTAGTATACTTTTGACATGCACCACATATTGCCTCCACTTGAACCTAATCCACCTTCATTTGACACACTGTTATGGACATAATGGTGTAAACCTCATAACTGGTATTGTACCAATATTTGTACGATGACGCATAAATACACTAAAAATAAAAAAAATAAAAAAAAGTACTAGTAGCGATGGACAGAAAACACGCTGCAAGTAGTTACCTTAGCAGCAGCGTGGTACCGAACAAACGCTGCAGCTATTTGTCCTAGCAGTAGCGCGGGCAGGCACGCGCTACTGCTAAGCAATAGCTGTAGCGCCTTATTAGTAGCGCGCCCTCCCACGCTACTAGTGAGCACAAAACCCGCGCTACTGCTAGGGTTTTCCCTAGTAGTGGTCGGCCGCCCCTTCCTTGACGAAACTGCATCCAAGAGGCTGGAGAAGCTGGGGAAGATGCTGGCCAAGCAGGCGGTGCTTCAGACTCTTGACGACGTAGACCATCAGCTGCTGGGCAGCCTCGCCGTGGATCTCCGGGAAGCCGAGGCCGCGGTGAACGACGTCGAGAACCGGCACCTCCGCCTGCAGGGGCTCATCGTGGCCCACCAGGGCGAGAAGCGGAACCTGGCGAGGAAGCTGCTGCTGGAGCTCAAGTGCTCCCACATGAAGAGCAAGCTGGAGAGGCGCCAGAGCAAGGCGGAGGGCATTATCAACAAGGCGCACCGCCAGGTGAAGAGCATAGTGGACGTCTTCTGCCAGTTTGAAGATGGCGAAATAGTTTACATCTTCACATAAATGAGAAGAACATAGATCAGATGATGAGAAATCTTGACAGCAGTATTAGATCATCTTTTTAGAGAAAAGGCCATAGCCTGACTTTATAAATAAAGCCACACGGCAGCGTCATAGACCCGAACATAAACGGAACCAACAGGCGAAACATCACGAATTCACCGAACAGAAGGTTTGAGACCAGCAAACGAAAGTACAGGGTACAGGCAACCTGCCATACTCGGCGCGCAGGCCGGCAAAGAGAGAGTAGAACCAAACTACGAAAACAGTGACATCCTGATTAGACGATGGGGACCAGCCCGGAGATGTGGGATGCCGAAGCCCGAATTTTGGCGATGAGCAAGTCCAGGGCATCCCGATCTTCAACCTTAGTCAATGATCTCCACTGCTGCAATAGAATACATGATTTGAAAAGAACGTCAGCAGGCTTAGATGGGAAGATATGTTCAATAGTAAATTTGTTCCTAATAGTCCATAAAGCCCAGCATAAGGCACCCAGGCCAACCCAGAACACCCTCTTGGTAACCCCAACCAAAACTTTGGCTAGGTTTCTAAGCTCAGAGAATGAAGAAGGGTTCCAAGAAACCTGAAGCCAAGATCTGACACAACTCCAAACCAACTTGGCCAGCACGCAATGGAAAAAATGTGTTCCGAGTTTTCCAAGGCACCGCACAAATGACAGAACTCTGAGCCTGGCCCATTGCGCTTGTGAATCTGGTCAGCCGCTGGGAGGCGGCCATGAAAAGCTTGCCAACGGAAAATTTTAATCTTAGGAGGGACTTTGGATATCCATACACAAGAAAATCTACTCTGAGGGGTACCACCGATAAGACTAGAGTACAACGACTTAACCGAAAACCTGCCAGAGGCCAAATGAGGCCAAATCACCGTATCAGAAGAATCCGAGAGCAAAGGGAAGAGGGCCGAGAGACTTTGCCAGTCTTCCAACTCTTCAGGAGACAGGGAACGGCAAAAAGCCAGATCCCAGTTATTTGCCACCTCCGCGATGGAGATGTCAGGATTAGGATAATATGAAAATAGAACCGGAAACCTAACAGCAAGAGGAGCATCCCCAGACCACCAGTCCAGCCAGAAGCGGACCGCAGTCCCGTTACCCACGATAAATCCTACATGTTCCAGGAAGATAGGCCTGATTTTGACAAGGGCCTTCCAGAATTGAGATCCACGACGAGCAGTGACAAACAGGGGGCTAGAGCGTGGGAAGTATTTAGCCTTGAGAATCGAAAACCAAAGGGAATCGGCCCCGCTAGTCATAATTTTCCACCACCACTTAATAAGCAAACATTTGTTCATCACCTGAGTATTAATAATGCCTAACCCCCCGAGGTTTTTAGGCTTACACATGCATTGCCACTTGACCAGCCTATATTTCCGTTTGTTGTCGGCAGAATTCCAGTAAAAGGCTCCCCTATGTTTGTCAAAGCCAGCATGGACGCCAGCCGAAAGAAGATAGAAGCCCATAAGGAACATAGGAAGAGAAGATAAGCAGGAATTAATTAGAGCAACTTTGCCAGCGTTGGTATTATATCTCCCCCTCCAAGGGAGCACCATGTTTCCCACCTTAGCAACCGTCGGAGCAAAGTCCTTAGAGTGAAGCAAGACCGGAGAGATTGGAAGGTCTAAATATTTAAAGGGGAAGGAACCCAAGGAACAATTAAGAAGCCTGGCCACCCGCAAGGCTTCCGGATCATGAACACCCGTCACTAAGACCTCACTTTTAGAGAAATTAATCTTAAGGCCCGATACAGCTTCAAAGCAAAGCAAGATGAATTTAAGGTTGGCAATACAAGTATCGTCTAGTTCCACCAAGATAATTGTGTCATCAGCATATTGCAGGTGAGATACCCCCTCCAGGAGTAGATGGAAGACCACTGGAATGATGTGGCCACATTGGGCCGCTCTAGTGAGCATACACGAAAAGGCGTCGGCCACAAAATTAAAAAGAACAGGGGAGGCAGGGTCCCCTTGACGAAGACCTCTGCCATTGGCGAAGAAATTACTAATGAACCCATTCACAGAAACGGCAGTATGACCACCCGAGACCAACTGCATGACACGATGCACATAAGCTCCGTCGAAGCCTTTTGCAAGCAAGACCTGTCTGAGGAAAGACCAACTTATCGAGTCATAAGCTTTCTCAAAATCTAACTTAAGGATAATCGCTTTAGATCTCCAAGAGTGAAGGTCGTGCACAATCTCGTGCAAAGATAAGATGCCATCTAGGATGAAACGACCTTTGATGAAAGCAGATTGGAAGGGGCTGATAACTCTATGAGCAACTGGAGACAGTCGATTCGCAAAGCCCTTAGCCGGAAATTTGGCAAAGTTATTAATCAGAGCAATAGGACGGAATTGAGAGATTAATTCAGCACCCTTAACCTTAGGGATCAGGGAAATCACTGCGTACCAAGACAGAAACCCTGGATGACATTGCAGACCAGCTGCTTCAACTGAGGCCAGAATTTCCGAAAGAAGGGGATAGAGAAGCCGTCTGGCCTAGAGGCAGCATTAGGATTAGAAGAGTTAACTACGTCCCATATTTCCTGATCAGAAAGGGGAATCATCAGAGATGCATTTTCCTCGGGAGAAATTTTAAGGCCTATGTTCCAAAGGGAAGGGGAAATGGAGAAGCCCGATTGAGGCTTAGCCCCAAGCAGCGAAGAGAAGAAGTCTACCACGTGAGCCATAATAGCAGACTGATCCGAAGAGCGCAAACCATTAATGATCAAGCTGTTGATACCACAGCGCCTTCGCCTACCGTTCGCGATCGCAAAGAAATAAGCGGTAGGGGAGTCACCTTTTAGAGTCCAATTGAGAGTGCCCCGCTGGTGCCAATAAACCTCAGCCTGGTGGTGCAACTGCATTAATGCGCCCTCAAGGTTATATCGAACCGCCCAGCCATCATCAGAAAGCCCAGTGGAGTCGGCCGCAAGATCAAGAGACGCGATCTGAGCCTCAAGGAAAGATTTGGAACGCCGATCATCCGCCGCACGGTTGCGAGACCAACCTCTAAGAAATTTACGAAGGTTGTAGGAGCACGAGTGCCAGTCATCCAGAGGCCCAAAGGAGCGAGCGTTGGAGGAGAGAAGGAGGGAGATCTTCGAGGCCACCATCTCGATAAAGCCATCTATAGCCAGCCAAGAAGCGTCAAATTGAAATCTAGCCGGGGGTCTAAGATTGACAGAACCATCGTCAAGGATTAGGGGGGTATGGTCAGAGCCAACTATGCATTTGGCGCCGAGGGAGGCCCTAGGAAACATGGAATCCCACCTGGGACAGATGAAGACTCTATCAAGCACATATCATCTTTTATCAGCGCTACAAATATCTGGCAACAACTCCACGCCAATTTCTATGTTGCAGCTCTGTTTGGCATCGCCAAGGATCATCGTAATCTCGTTTGATTGACCCCTTCTTAGATATTTGCTTGATTCGCTTTTGACTACTTATGTGGCAGTTATTATTTTTGAACAAAAACGGACACTTTGCCAAAAACAAGAAGGGGCTACTAGAAAGGATCTTGAGCATTTATGGGCGGTCCATATGGATAATTAAAACACGTGTCCAAATAAATTAAATTTCAAATTTGAACCTTTTAGTTCGCCACTTTATGTTTGAGTTGGAATATTTTTTATTCGATTTATCGTTGCATCATAATACTTATCTTAAATTATTCGATTTACCGTAGGCATATACCTGCAGCCAGGAGAAGCCAGGGGACGACATGTGGCGCAGGTATGCCGACGGCTTTACCTGCGCCACGTGTCGTCCCCTGGCTCGCCAGCGCTTTTGACGGCGCCGTCCGTTGCCGTCAGACGAAAAACAACGCCGACGGGTAAACTATGCCGACGGCTGTCCCACAGCCGTCGGCATACGCACCTATGCGGACGGCTATACTACGCCAACGGTCTGATCTACGCTGCCGTGATCTACACCGACGGGGCTATGCCGACGGCAGCCGTAGGCATAGATCTATGCCGACGGCAAAGGACCTATGCCGACGGCCCTGGGCCATAGGCATAGCCCGCGAGTCCGGTAGTGTGGTGACGGCCGCTTCCTTGCGCGAGCCTGTGGTTCTTCCCGAGGACGCCGTATACGACGACCGGCGACGGGCTGAAAGCACCTGGCGGCGTTGATACAAGTAGCAGTGGCTGTGGTGTCGTTGGCGTAGGATGGGTGTGCCACGAGCGTCGGTCATTCCGAGCGGCGAGCATAATCTATTTTCTTATTTTCGTCGTCCAAACAAGGAATTGCTTATCTTAACCAAAAACCTAATCAAAACCAGTTGGCGTAGCTGATGCATGCATGTATATTATTATGCTTTCTTTACGCACTTCCTTCGTTCCTAAATATGTCTTTTTTAGAGATTCCAATGTAAACTATGTATCGAGTTATACAAGTGAAACTACGCTCTAAAATACATTTATATACATCAGTATGCCGTTTATATTAAAATCTTTAAAAAGACTTATTTTTAGAAACGGAGGGAGTACATTTAAGCGTGTCATCCATCACATATCTCACAAAGGCGCGCCTAGGCGCGAATTAGGCACTAGTATACTACTCCTGCCGTCTTATAATATAAGAACATCTTTTATACGAATATAATGTCAAAAACACTCTTATATTATGGGAGGAAGTACAAGATTACAACGGGGTAACTTGAGTCACAGGACAGAAAATTGCAAACGACGATTTTTATACAAGACAAACTGCTCCTGCAAGAATGAGACGAGATACTGTGCAACTGGACGCATGACACAGACGGTTGCAAAAGCGACGTTTTCTATACAAGACAACAATGTCTTGTCAATCATAAAAATGAACCACCCCTACCTCAAGTAGTGATAGGCGCTGCATTGACCGGCGTCTTCCCTAGTCTTTTCCACACGTGTTTGACAAAATGCTGGAAAGTAGCTGCAGGAAGCAAGAGCATGCGGTTCTCTGCGTGGGCAAATTCACTGGTTCGACCATTTTCCGTTAGTTTAGCATGATCAGACTCTATGTACAAAATTACTTTGAATCTGACCCTTTTTCTATCGTTATTGTCTTTGACGGTAGCACTTACCTGCGCTGTCACGTTCATATTTTGTAAAAAAGACTTTACTGCCATAGTCTATGACGGTAGGATGTGTTACCCTACTGCCGTAGTGTATGACAGTAGGTCATCTTCTTCGTTTTATTGCATACAAGCCCTTATTATAACTGCATGCATGCCCCTACTGCCAAAGATCATAGTGGTAGAGTATTTTTTCACACCAAACGGGCATGACAGTGTAAGTAAGTTCTACCGCCAAAGACTTTGGCGGTAGGATGTGCTACCCTACTGTCAAAAACAATGACGATAGAAAAAGGGTCAGATTTGAAAAAAACTTTTACACACAAGATCAAATCGTGCTTAAGTTGAAAAAAGGGTCAAAACAGTGAATTTGCCCTGTCTGCGTTTTATTCAGGCATGTACAGTCATGAGTCATCGTAGGCCTGCCGGCAAGCATCAGACGTAGAAGACAAGAGAAAGGGCCCTGGGATACTGCCACCAGTTTTTCGTTTATTCAATCACAACATCCAAAGGAAGATTACAAATACCAGGTAATGAACCTGGCGATCATTTTGTCTTTTGGATTTAGGGGCAAAGGTTGTGGGTGTGCCGGCCCAAGCACGCATGCGCATGTCTCTTCAGGTGTATCAAGTCGTCCGTGACTCCACCAGTCAAAGTCCAAGTTAGGCACGGCCGGCATATATAAATGCATGCTGCGATCAGCCTCACTAGTAATCCCAATTTTGATTGTCGTATCGTCTTGCACGAAGAGAAATATGTAATGTAGCATCTATATGTTCTTTGTCCAAAAAGAATCTATCTCCATGTTAGCGTTGGCGCCGCCTATAAATTCCAGCCCGCCTAGGATCATTCACAACTCATCAGCCCGATCGTTGTCTCCTCTAGCCCCCAGCACACTACGGAGAGCATGGCGCTGATGACCCGCCTCCTCCTCGCCCTCCTCGGTGCTGCATTGCCTCTTCTCTTCTTCTACCCTGCAGGTGATCGAGGAGACGTACATTTTGGAGATGTATATATATGGCGTAGGTGTAATTTCGTGATAGTGACTGACGTTTGTTGCTATTGCATGCATCAGAGGGTGGCGAGGTGGGCGTGTGCTACGGGCGGGTGGCGACCGACCTGCCGGACCCGGCGTCTGTGGTGCAACTGCTCAAGAAAAACGGCATCACCATGGTGAGGATCTACGACACCGACCCCACGGTGCTGCGCTCGCTGGCCAACACCAACATCAAGGTGACGGTGGAGCTGACCAACGAGGAGCTGCCGCTCGCGGCGGCCGACCAAAATAATTTCGCGCTCCAGTGGGTGCAGAGCAACGTGAAGGCGTACTACCCGGCCACGCTGATCAATGGCGTGACGGTCGGGAACGAGGTGTTCAAAGAGGCTAGCCAACTAAACTCTCAGCTTGTCCCGGCCATGAAGAACGTGCAGGCGGCGTTGGCTAAACTGGGCCTGGCGGACGCCATCAAGGTGACAACGCCCATCGCGTTTGACGCGCTCACCACGTCGTTCCCGCCGTCCGCGGGAACGTTCCGGGACGACATCGCGCTGTCGGTGATGAGCCCCATGATCGACTTCTTGCAACAGACGGGGTCGTACCTCATGGTGAACTTCTTCCCATACATGGCGTACCTGGCTACCCCAGGCATGTCCATTAACTACCTCTTGTTCCGCCCCAATAGTGGCGTGCTTGACACTGGTAGCGGACAAATGTACTTTAGCCTCTTTGACGCCCAGCTCGACGCAGTCTACTATGCGATGGAGAAGCTCCCGTCCTCCAGCGTGCACGTTGGGGGGATGAGGAAGCTCACGGCAGGAGGCGGAACCCCAGACGTACACCATGGGGAGGAAGGGCACCCAAACAAAGGCCACGGTGGCGTAGGAACCCCACAAAACGCCCAAGATTTCATGGCTGGTCTCACACTCCAAGTACTGCAGGGCAACTCTGGCACCGCCGCCGCAAACGGACACAGCCCGCTCGCCGCCAGCGCCGTCCGCGGCACCCCGCACCGTCCCAACGCCGATCTGAACGTGTACATCTTCGCCCTATTCAACGAGAACAGCAAGCCCGAAGATGACCAGGACTTCGGGCTGTTCTACCCGAACCAGCAACCGGTGTACCCGAACCCGATCGACTTCGTCCATGGCGGCACCAGAGGCGGGCCCTTGCAGGCAAGCTATTGCGTGGCGAACGCGGCGGTCGGGGATGCGGCATTGCAGGCGGCGCTGGAGTTCGCGTGCGACAATAGGGATGGCAAGAGGGCAGACTGCAGCGCCATCCAGCCAGGCCAGCCCTGCTTCGAGCCCGACACCAAGCTCGCGCACGCGTCCTACGCCTTCAACGACTATTACCAGAAGAACGGCCGGGATAGAAGCGCCTGCGACTTCAGCGGCGCCGGCACCATTGTCAACCAGGCACCATCAGGTGCGTGCGACCCGAGCCCGAGCTGGTGCGTGGCGAACGCGGCGGTGAGCGACACGCGGCTGCAGGCGGCGCTGGACTACGCCTGCGGCCCCGGTGGCGCGAACTGCACAGACATCCAGCCCGGAGCACGGTGCTTCGACCCCGACACCAAGGTCGCGCATGCGTCCGTCGCGTTCAACAGCTATTACCAGCTGCGTGGCAGGGCCACAGGAACGTGCGACTTCGCCGGCGCCGGTATTATTGTCCGGCAGGCACCAAGTAAGTTGGCTTTTGAATTTATGATTCCTGTGTCAAGAAAAGAAAATGAACGTTTTGATTTGTTAATGGTGATTTTGTTCCACTCTTTACAGAGATCGGCAACTGCGTGCTGCCGTCAACGGCCTGAGGTGAAGAAACTAGCCAAGCCCAAGCTTAATTTGCTACCTACTACGAGATTAAGCAGTAATCCTACGGATTATACTGCGCTGTCAACAAAATCTAGTTTTCAAATGTTAGTCTGGCTTGGTCCATTAAGCAGTGGCGGAGCTTCATAGAAAACTGGGCGGGCCAGCTCAAAAGAGAGCACAACTATCTGGTCTGCAACTACCCGTGTTTCATATGAATGCACACACGCACGCCCTACTCCTATGAGCACCTTCGAGAGACTGAGCCGGCATATTATCTTGAGATTTTACGAAGTCACCGTAGGCGCCTCGGAGTCGACAGGAACATCTTCTCTCACTGAACGCGCATCGCCGAAAGTCGTTAAATAAATCCAGGATAAATGCGAGCACCAGGATTTAAATCCTAGTGGGCTGAGGATACAACTGTTCTCCTAACCATCCAACTATAGATTGGTCACTGCCGCTGCAATTTATAGACTGTAAAGAACGGTTCAGTGAGAAAAATCAGGCTATGAAATAACGGATTCAATATTTGGGGAAATAAATAGGATTACCTTATGTTGTGCAAGACTTGGATTACCTGCTCCCGGCTGTGCGACGCGGTTGGCGGCTGGCCACGACTACCAACTTCGCGTCTACGGTCTGCCCCTGCTCGTACGCTGTGGCAAACCCTCAGTTTGTACTGTTTCTGCAAATCGGCGCTTGCAGGCGCGCGTACTGGGCCGGCCCATCAAGATTCTTTTTGTCAGCGTTTAATCCCGCAAAAAACAAAGAACGCGCTCTAGGTAATTCGAACACGAGTGTGTGTAGGTTTTTTCCCTCTCGTTAGGGTTTCTCTCTTCCTCCTGGAGGCGACTCGCCGCCGCTGAGGTTTTGATCTTCCCTGCCGCCGATCTCCTGGGTGGGCTGGCCTGGCTTCTGGCTTCCGATCCTAGGGGTCGAAGCGGAGCTCGGACCGGTAGGACGAGGGCTCGACGGGCATAGGGTTCCGCTACAACAACTCGATCGTTCGCAATCGGGTTAGGGACTTCCATGGCTTCAAAAAAGGCATCCGGATCAGCAGAGACCAGCGATGTCGAGAGGATGATGAAGGAGTTGGGGCTACGCGAGGAGGATCTGGATGATGTCGTTTTCGACGAGAAAGAGGCGCCTCAAGTGGCCGCTTGATGGTTAGCTCTGGCGTGGGTTCATACAGATAAAACCTATAGCCAGACCTGGTTCTACAGAAACATGCGTTCTGCGTGGGATCTGGCGCAAGAAGCAAAGTTCAGGCCTCTAGAGGATAATCTCTATACCATTCAGTTTTCATGCCTGGGGGATTGGGAAAGAGTTACTCAAGATGGGCCGTGGAATTTCCGAGGGGATGCCGTCATCATCAAGGAATATGACGGGGTGACAAAGCCATCAACTATCAAACTGGACACCATAGATATATGGATTCAGATCCACGATGTTCCGGATCTGTACGCTCACCTAGTAGCGCCGCTGGCGGCAAAGGTAGGAGATGCGCTGTTTGCAGAGCCCCAATCCCAGGATTTTGCTGGAAATTTCTACCGTGTGTGGATCAAAATAAATGTTACGAAGCCCCTCAAGAACGCGGTCTCCATGATCCGCGATCAAAAGCGACAGATCTATAAAGTCAAGTACGAAAAGCTGCCAGATTGGTGTGCGGTTTGTGGTATGTTGGGGCATCTCTTTAAGGAACATGGTAACGGGATTCATCCTCCGTCGGCCTTGGTATTCAGAGAGCTCAGAGCAGATTGGTATATGCGCACCGGTCGTGGCCCTGGCCGGGGTCGAGGACGCCGAGGAGGCCGCCGCGGAGGGCGTGGAGGAGGAAGAAACAACACACCCCGGTATGAGGATTTTGAGGAGCCACTAGAGGAACAACATGACGTTGATATGCTTGATCCTAGCAGGAAGAGATCAAACAACACAGTGCAAACTGGAGGAAGTAATGGGGCTGAGCAGATTGTAGGGGATCTTAAAAACAACCAGCTTGCAATAATCCCGCAGGCTGCACCTGCGATGAGTCCACCACCAAAGAGGGATCCAAAGAGGTCAAAGGCAAACAATGAAGGCAATGATACGGCTCGCTGCAAAGAATTTGGCGGGCTCACAAGATGGGCGCCACTGGCCCTATGAGTATCATAAGTTGGAACTGCCATGGCTGGGCAAACCCATGACAGTTCATGAAGCCGTGATCTAGCGAAGCGTTTGGCCCCCTCTATATTATGTATTCTTGAAACTCAGATAGAGGGCTCTAGAGTCAGAGTGTGGTAGACAGTCTAGGTTTCATAAAAGTTTTGCGATCGATAGTGCTGGTAGGAGTGGTGGTCTTGGTGTATTTTGGAAAGATTCAATAAAAGCTAAAGTTATTGGTTATTCCTAGTATCATATAGATATGGAAATAGAGGAACTTGTCAACTCCCCTTTTCGGTTGACCTTTGTTTATGGTGAGGCACAAGTCCCGAGAGGTACAAGACATGGGATCTACTACGAGGCATTGTTGCAGCAAGTACACTGCCGTGGGCAGCAATGGGAGATTTCAACGAGGTGATCCATGCTACTGAACACGACGGTGTGGGCAGCCGGAGCCAAGCTCAAATGGATGCGTTTAGAGATGCTTTGGACACCTGTGGACTTTCTGACATAGGTTTCAAGGGTAACCCACGGACTTTTGAAAAGAAGGTGACAGGGGGAACTTATAACCGAGTCCGGCTTGACAGATGTGTAGCTACAGCGGACTGGACGCTCGCAATGCCGCATGCAGAATTGAGTCATGAAAATGCAGCATCATCCGATCATGTAGCCTTGTTACTCAGGTTGAGCAACGTGCATGCATGCACTAGTAGGCCCAAGAGCTTTAAATACGAAGTGATGTGGGAATCCCATGATGAGCTAGCAAACACAGTCGCTGAAAGCTGGGGTAGGGGACAGGAAAACACTGTTCAGGGGATTAAACAAAAGCTGGAATCACTATCGTCTGATCTGTCTGCATGGGATCGGGATGTATTTGGGAATGTGAGACGTGAGATCCGATGCTTGCAGCAGCAACTTTCCATCATGCGCGCTGTCCCTAGTCGGACAGAACCTACGCATGCAGAGATAAAGATCTGTGATAGGCTGGTAGAACTCTTTCACAGAGAAGAGATTTTATGGCGTCAGAGGGCGCGTGTTGAGTGGCTTGTCCACGGTGATAAGAATACTTATTTCTTTCATTTACGGGCAAGCAGACGTAGACGGAAAAATCAAATTAAGTCATTGCAATTATCAGATGGGAGAGTTACAGAGGAGATTTCAGAGATGGAGGCTCACGCTATAGATTTTTACAGTAACTTATATACATCAGAAGGAGTGCATAACATGAACCGAGTCCTGGACGTGGTACCGAGAAAAGTAACTCCGGAGATGAACCAGATATTAGAAGCGGCATATACCAAAGAGGAGGTAAAGGTGGCACTCTTCCAGATGTTCCCGACAAAAGCGCCAGACCAGATGGATTTCCTGCCCATTTTTTCAACGCCACCGGGCGTGTGTGGCTCCGAGGTCACAAATACCGCCCTTCATATAATCAATGGGACAGAATCAGCGGAGTGCATTAATAATACAATTCTTGTCTTAATACCTAAGGTAAAGAATCCCACGTCTTTGACACAGTTCAGGCCTATTTCACTTTGCAATGTTCTTTACAAGATAGCCTCCAAGGTCATATCAAACAAAGTCAAGCTGGTACTTCCCGACATTATATCGGAAGAGCAATCAGCATTTGTCCCGAGCAGGCTTATTATCGATAACATCATTGCAGCTTATGAATGTCTTCATTTTATGAAGAGAAATAAAGCAAAGAAAATAGACATTGTGCTTTAAAACTGGACATGATGAAGGCATATGACAGAGTTGAATGGGAGTATCTCGAGAAGATGATGCTAAAACTAGGCTTCACAGAGAGATGGGTGAATATAGTGATGAGCATGGTGAGATCTGTCAAGTTTTCTGTTTTGTTCAACGGTAAGAAGCTAGAGGAGTTTATACCTACTCGTGGGATTCGACAGGGAGACCCGATTTCTCCTTACCTATTCTTGATTGCAGCAGAGGGCCTTTCGTGCCTTTTAAAATCCATTGACGAGTCATCCAACATAGGTGGGATACAGGTGGCACCTTCGCGCCACCACCAATCACCTATTATTCACCGATGACAGCCTGCTGTTTTTTATGGCTAGTGCAGAAGGGGCTAATGAGGTAAACCAGTTGCTGAACACATATTGTCAGGCTTCAGGCCAAAGGATCAACCATGGCAAATCATCGATATTTTTCAACAAAAAATGTCCGGAAAGCATAAGGCATGAGGTTAAAGTATTGCTGCAGGTTCCAAATGAGACCTTGAGTGCTAAATATTTGGGTATGCCTTCAAGTGGGGCCTCCAAAACGGTGCTTTTAAGTACCAAGGACTATCTGTGGAGTAAAGTTCAAGGGTGGATAGAGAAACAATGTCCTCAAGCAGGAAGGGGTGATAGTCAAATCAAGGCCCAGTGCAGTTCCAGTCTTTTCCATGTCTTGCTTTAAGTTGCCTAGGGATTGTGTGAGCACTTGAATATGCTTATATGAAAGTTTTGGTGGGGAAGTAAAGATGGCAAAAGGAAACCTAATTGGGTCTCATGGGAGGCAATGACACAGCCTAAGAGCATGGGAGGATTAGGTTTTAAGGATTTTGAATTGTTTAACTTGGCTCTGTTGGCAAAGCAAGCATGGAGAATATTACAGAGTCCAGAAGCTCTTAGTACTCGAATCCTTAAAAGTGTTTACTTCCCAGACACTTCTATTTTGCTCGCTGAGTTGGGCAATCATCCAAGTCAAATCTGGAGAGCCATAGTTGAGGGCCGGGATGTATTAAAGCAAGGTTTGATTCGAACCATTGGTAATGGCAGCTCTACCAACATATGGACGGACAACTGGATCCCTAGAAAGGAGATGATGAGGCCTTTTGGAGCGAGAGCAAATAACCCCCCAGAATTGGTATCCGAATTGATTGGCCCAACTTCGGCGGCTTGGGATCTGGCCAAGTTAGCTGAAATCTGCTTGCCGATTGACATACACACAATATTACAGATACCTATCTGTACTAGCAATACTCCAGATACTTGGCGCTGGTTTTATGAGAAAAATGGGTGCTTTTCTGTCAGATCTGCTTATAGGATGATGATTGACACCAAACTGCGAAGAGAAGCCTGGTTTGATGGTTATTCTGGTTCGTCAAGCACCGATGGCGAGGCATCATCATGGAAGTTACTTTGGAAAACCCAAGTACCGTAAAATTCAATGTTTTTATGGAGACGGCAAAACAATCACTTCCTATAGAAGATGTCCGCACACAGTGGGGATGGCCTCGCCCGGTGCATGTGGGTTGTGTGGCGCCAGACTCTGGCGTCATTCCATGTTGGAATGCTCGATGTCTCGGCGCGCTTTGGGCTTTAGTTGATGGAGAGTCATGGAGCATCTATGTGCAACGACGGAGCCAAATGCAAAGCAATGGCTATTCACTATGATCAACACATTGTCACACGACGCGCTTATCCGACTCACAGTCACACTCTGGGCATTGTGGTGGGTGAGAAGAAAGGCAATACATGATCAAATTTTCCAAAGTCCGTCCGCAACTCATCAGTTCATCACACGTTTCATTAGTGAGCTGGAGCTCCTACCAACATCAGGGAAGAAGAACGCGGCAGGTCTGAAACCAGCTGCAGTTAGACCCAAAGCACCTCCTGTAGGGCATGAAAAGATCCATGTGGATGCTGCAGTCTCAAAAGTTCATGCAAGGGGAGCAGCAGCTGCAGTTTGTCGAGACGAAACAGGAAAATTTCTGGGAAGCTCAGCTCTGGTGCTCAAGGGAATAACGGATGTGGCGACCCTGGAAGTTCTAGCGTGCAGAGAGGGTTTAGCTTTGGCAGAAGATCTCTTGTTCCAGGATTTTATCATCGCTTGTGACTCAAAACAGGTAGTCACTGATATTGAGAAGGAAAGCAAAGGGAGTTATGGGGCCATCATCTACGAAATCAAGGCTAGAGCTCGAAATTTTAATTGTAATTTTATTTTCGAGAGTAGAGCAGCAAATCATGATGCTGACAGATTAGCCAAATACTCGCATTCCTTGGATCAGGGAAGACATGTCTGGATGTTAATACCACACGATCCATTTTGTATTCCACAAGTTGTGGACTATTGTGACACCCCAAAATTTTAACCTTGTTCGGTTAATTAAAATCTTGCCAGGAAATTTAATTTTTCTTTTTCTTGGATTTTCTTGATTTCAGAACCATTTTTTCTTGGTTATCTTGGAGTTGTTCCCTAAGATGAAAACCTTTCACTTATGATATTGAACTTGTTTACCCTCTCAAGAAAATCTTTCTTTTATCAGAAGAATTAATTATATAATATTCTTCTTGATCTTTATTTTCTTGAAAAATGGTTTCCCATAGTTTTATGGTCCCATTTGTACTACAACCCTTTTATAAATTCATTCAAAAATCCCACCAAAATTTGGAGATGTCATATGGAGTATTTGAACCACTTTTGTGCAAAAATATCTTCTGCCCATTGAATATTTTGAGCTCTACACCATATTTTCAACTCTGGTCCAGAGAACATTTTTTACACTACAACCTATTTAAATATTTCTTTAAAACTCCTACCAAAATTTTGGGATGTCAGTAGGAGCATACTATTCAACTTTATGCAATAACCTAGTGATGCTCTTTGGAAAAACTGTGTGAATCATCCTCTTTTCCATTCTGGTCCAACTTGAGGTTTTGTACAACAACCACCTTTTTAGTTGCTCCTTGATCCATGATTCCTTTTCCTACTTGTAGTCCTCCTTGCCAAACCTTTAAGTCCAGGACAGTGGACCCATTGGATGATTCTAAGTGCTTGCAACAATGCCATTTACTTTCTGTCCAGAATTGAAGTTTTGCAAAACTTGCACTAGCAAGTTTGTGCTTTGGACAAACTAACCTTACCACCCTCTCTTTCATCTAAAGAGACCCCACTCTGGAAGTTTTGGCCACTCCAAGAAATGCCTAAGTGCCCTTGGCATTTTGTCAAACACCTTATGGGCATGATCTGTTTTGACATGAGTTTTGTTTACACTGTGAACTTGATCCCCTGACCAGACCAGCATGTCCAATGGTTTTGCCTTAGACTATAACCCCACCCTGCTAACTTTCTTGTGGTTTGGAGCTCCCTAACATGCCTTAACATTTCGTCGAGCACGTCCCGTGCGTGCTCTGGGCGCGAGCAGAGCACACGATATGCACGCGGCGCTTCGAGCCGACGCTGCCGCACCCTGGTTTGCCACCGCTCTGCAGAGCCGCCCACACGCCCTCCTCACCGCAACGCGCCAAGCGCACTCGCCACGCCTCTCGGCAAGCTAAGGACTAGCCGCCACGGCCGCCGACAATCCTGCTCAGGTCGGCGCTGCCCGAGCCTCCCGCCGCTACCGCCTCCCGAGCAGCGTAAGCTCATCCTCGCGTGTCCGCTGGCGCTTCGCCGCCGCCACGACGCCTAGTTACAGAATGGCGGTCGCCAATGACCTTATCCGCTGCCACCGCCGTAACCAACCCGATCGCTATTTAAGAAGCCACGAGCTCATCCTCGCAGCAGGCAGCCTCTAGCCGTCTCCCTAGCTAGGACCCCCATTGGCAGCCAACCGACCCGGGGAGGTCTCCGTCCCCATCTCCGGCAACTCCTGCAGCCGCCACAACCCCGGCCATTCCGGCGCCACCAGGACCTCCCCCTCTCCACTGGCCCACCGAAGCTCTCTCTTCCTCCCGTGAACCCTTCCCCCTGCTCGATTTTGATCGGGAACCACCGCAGCCCCAAAACCACTTTGCTCCCAAGCCTCCTCCGCCGAAACTCACCGTCGCGACTCCCACCACCCCGCCGACCAACGACCACCGGAGGATCGCCTGTCTTGCGGATCCATCCCGACCCTCTGGAGCCCGGGAGCAGCCATTCGCCGGCGTTGATCGCCGCGCCTCGCCTCCGCTCGGGCAGAGAGAAGTGGAGGAGAGATGGACTGGTCAAACCTGACCAAGCCCCTGACCCACTATCGGTGACCCCGCCCAGTCCACGTGGGTTAAGTGAAGACGTAAATCTCAAAGTACGTCTTCGACGTGTACCGGTTCGAAACGTTTCTTTTCTTTTTCTATTTTATTAAAAAAACAGGAATTTGACTAAACTTTGACTGGCTATATCTTTTAAAATAAAACTCCAAATGAGTTGATTCTTTTTTCTACCTCTCTTAAATTTAGTAGATTATTTTAAGATTTATTTGAAAAAAAATTCAGACAACTTTTTTGTGCTGTTTTTAAAGTATGTGTTGTTTGAATATTTTTGAAAATAGGACATTTGGAGAAGAAGAAAGCTTGCAAAAGTTTTTAGGATGCACCTTGCCTCTTCACAACCTGAAGGCAAGAATTCTGAACCCCGGCATAATAATTTTGGCGTGTTATTCGACACGTTTATAACACCACCTTATTTCGAAGAGTTCGTTATTTCATGTGATATGATCATTTGCATGGACGCATAATAGTGATCTTCTTGCTGTGGGAATGATTATACATGTGTTGGAAATCATCCTCATGTGCCTTGCATGCATACCGGTAAGGAATCCGGGAAAAACCCCTGCCTTGGGTAGGCATGAGTTTGTCGCCGATCTCCGTCGGGACGGTTATGCCCGGTATGGTATGGTAAGGTATGATGAGTGTTGATTTTATTGGTTGGAATATATTGGTTATACATGTTATGCAGGGAAGTTATAAACCTCCCGAGTCGACCGTAGGTCAATGTTGGAAATATGCCCTAGAGGCAATAATAAAAGTATTATTATTATATTTCCTTGTTCATGATAATTGTCTTTTATTCATGCTATAACTGTATTATCCGGAAATCGTAATACACGTGTGAATACATAGACTACAATACGTCCCTAGTAAGCCTCTAGTTGACTAGCTCGTTGGTCAACAGATAGTCATGGTTTCCTGACTATGGACATCACATGTCATTGACAACGGATCACGCCATTAGGAGAATGACGTGATGGACAAGACCCAATCCTAAGCATAGCACAAAGATCGTAGTTCGCTTTTGCTAGAGCTTTTCCAATGTCAAGTATCTCTTCCTTAGACCATGAGATCGTGCAATTCCGGATACCGTAGGAGTGCTTTGGTGTATCAAACGTCACAACGTAATCGGGTGACTATAAAGGTGCACTACAGGTATCTCCGAAAGTGACCATTGGGTTGACACGGATCGAGATGGATTTGTCACTCCGTGTTACGGAGAGGTATCACTGGGCCCACTCGGTAATGCATCATCATAATGAGCTCAAAGTGATCAAGTGTCTGGTCACGGGATCATGCATTGCGGTACGAGTAAAGTGACTTGCCGGTAACGAGACTAAACGAGGTATTGGGATACCGACGATCGAGTCTCGGGCAAGTAACATACCGTCAGACAAAGGGAATAGAATACGGGTTGCTTGAACCCTTGACATCGTGGTTCATCCGATGACAACATCGAGGAGCATGTGGGAGCCAACATGGGTATCCAGATCCCGCTGTTGGTTATTGACTTGAGGTAGTCTCGGTCATGTCTGCATGTCTCCCGAACCCGTAGGGTCTACACACTTAAGGTTCGGTGACGCTAGGGTTAATAGAAAGACAAGTATGTGATTACCGAATGTTGTTCGAGTCCCGATGAGATCCCGGACGTCACGAGGAGTTCGGAATGGTCCGGAGGTAAAGATTTATATATGGAAAGTGGTTAAACGGACTCGGAAAGTTTCGGGGTATACTGGTAAATCACGGGGCCACCGGGAGGGTTCCGAGGTCCACCGGAGGGGCCACCCCTCCGGGGGCCACATGGGCTAAGTGGGAGAGGAGCCAGCCCCTGGTGGCTGGGCGCCTCCCACCCAGGCCCATCTTGGCTAGGGTTTGGGAGGGAAACCTAAAGGGGCGCCTCAGCTTGGGGGCAAGCCACCTCCCTCCTCCCTTGGGCCGCCCATCTAGGGTTTCCCTAGATGGCCGGCCCCCTGCCCTCTCCTCCTATAAATAGAGGGGTGGGGGAGGCTGCCAACACCATTTTGAAGGCGCAGCCCTCCCTCCCAACACCTCTCTTTCTCCACGCGAGCTTGGCGAAGCCCTCGCCGAGAACTGCCAGACCAACCGCACCACGCCGTCGTGCTGCCATTGGAGTTGTCTTCCTCAACCTCTCCTTCATTCTTGCTGGATCAAGACGGAGGAGACGCCATCGTCCCGTACGTGTGTTGAACACGGAGGTGCTGTCCTTTCAGCACTTTGGTCATCGGTGATCGGAATCACGTTGGGAACGTCTTCATCATCACCACTCCCTCGAACGCTTCCGTACTCGATCTACAAGTGGTATGTAGATGCAAACTCTCTCTCGTGACTCGTTGCTTAGATGAACTCATAGATAGATCTTGGTGAAACCGTAGAAAAATTTTAATTTTCTGCAACGCTCCCCAACAAAGGGCATCATGAGCTAGGTCTATGCGTAGTTCTCTTTGCACGAGTAGAACACAATTTTGTTGTGGGCGTGGATCTTGTCAACTTACTTGCCGTTACTAGTCGTTTCTTGCTTCCGCGGTATTGTGGGATGAAGCGGCCCGACCAACCTTACGTGCATTTCACGTGAGACCGGTTCCACCGACTAACATGCACTAGTTGCATAAGGTGGCTGGCGGGTGTCTGTCTCTCCTACTTTAGTTGGAGCGGATTCGATGAACAGGGTCCTTATGAAGGGTAAATAGAAGTTGACAAGATCACGTTGTGGTTATTCGAGGTAAGAAAACGTTCTTGCTAGAACCCAATTGCAGCCACGTAAAAGATGCAACAACAATTAGAGGACGTCTAACTTGTTTTTGCAGCAATTGTCATGTGACGTGATATGGCCAAGTTGTGATGAATGATGATATATTGTGATGTATGAGATCATGTTCTTGTAATAGGAATCACGACTTGCATGTCGATGAGTATGACAACCGGCAGGAGCCATAGGAGTTGTCTTTATTTTTGTATGACCTGCGTGTCATTGAAGAACGCCATGTAATCTACTTTACTTTATTGCTAAACGCGTTAGTCATAGAAGTAGAAGTAGTCGTTGGCGTGACAACTTCATGAAGACACGATGATGGAGATCATGATGATGGAGATCATGGTGTCATGCCGGTGACAGGATGATCATGGAGCCCCGAAGATGAAGATCAAGGAGCTATATGATATTGGCCATATCATGTCACTACTTTATAATTGCATGTGATGTTTATTATGATTATACATCTTGTTTACTTAGAACGACGGTAGTAAATAAGATGATCCTTAGAACAATTTCAAGAAGTGTTCTCCCCTAACTGTGCACCGTTGCTACAGTTCGTCGCTTCTAAGCACCACGTGTTAATCGGGTGTGATGGATTCTTACGTTCACATACAACGGGTGTAAGCAAGATTTACACACGCAGAAACACTTAGGGTTAACTTGACGAGCCTAGCATGTAAAGACATGGCCTCGAACACGGAGACCGAAGGTCGAACACGAATCGTATGGAAGATACGATCAACATGAGAATGTTCACCGACGCAGACTAGTCCGTCTCACGTGTTGATCGGACACGGCCTAGTCGACTCGGATCGTGTAACACTTAGATGACTAGAGGGATGTCTAATCTGAGTGGGAGTTCATTGTAATAATTTGATTAGATGAACTTAATTATCATGAACTTAGTCTAAAACTTTTGAATGATATGTCTTGTAGATCAAATGGCCAACGCTCATGTCAACTTGAACTTCAACGCTCCTCCTAGAGAAACCAAGCTGAAAGATGACGGCAGCAACTATACGGATGGGTCCGAACCCGAGGATCATCCTCATAGCTGCCAGAAACAATACGTCCTAGAAGGACCGCTAGGTGATGCTCCGTCCCCAAGAACCAAGACATTATGAATGCTTGGCAGTCTCGTCTGATGATTACTCCCTCGTTCAAAGGCGGCATGCTTTACAGCTTAGAACCGGGCTCCAAAAGCGTTTTGAGCACCACGGAGCATATGAGATGTTCGAGGAGCTGAAACTTGTTTTCCAAGCTCACGCCGGTCGAGAGATATGACATCTCCGACAAGTTCTATAGTTGTAAGATGGAGGAAAACAGTTCTGTCGGTGAGCACATTCTCAAGATGTCCAGGTTGCACAACCGTATGACCCACTGAATATTAACCTCCCCGATGAGGCGGTCATTGACAGAATCCTCGATCGCTCCCACCAAGCTACAAGAGCTTTGTGATGAACTACAACATGCAGGGGATGGTAAAGACCATTCTGAAGTGTTCTCTATGCTGAAGTCAGCCGAGGTTGAAATCAAGAAAGAACATCAAGTCTTGATGGTCAATAAGACCACTAAGTTCAAGAAGGGCAAGGGTAAGAAAAACTTCAAGAAGGACGGCAAGGAGATTGCCGCCGCCCGCAAGCAAGTTGCCGGAAGAAGTCAAAGAATGGACCCAAGCCCGAGACCGAGTGCTTTTATTGCAAGGGAAGGGTCACCGAAGCGGAACTGCCCCAAGTACTTAGCGGATAAGAAGGCCGCAACACCAAAGGTATATTTGATATACATGTAATTGATGTGTACCTTACCAATGAATCGTAGTAACTCCCGGGTATTTGATACCGTGCCGTTGCTCATATTTGTAACTCACAGCAGGAGCTGCGGAATAAGCGGAGATCTGGCGAAGGACGAGGTGACGATCGCGCGTCGGGAATGGTTCCAGAGTCGATGTGATCGCCGTCGGCACGCTACCTCTTCATTTACCCACGGGATTAGTTATGAACCTTAATAATTGTTATTTGGTGCCAAGTTTGAGCATGAATATTGTATCTGGATCTCGTTTAATGCGAGATGGCTACTCATTTAAATCCGAGAATAATGGTTGTTCTATTTATATGAGAGATATGTTTTATGGTCATGCTCCGATGGTCAATGGTTTATTCTTAATGAATCTCGGTTAGTATTACACATGTTCATAGCGTGAATACCAAAAGATGTAAAGTTGATAACGATAGTCCCACATACTTGTGGCACTGCCGCCTTGGTCACATTGGTGTCAAGCGCATGAAGAAGCTCCATGCTGATGGACTTTTGGAGTCTCTTGATTATGAATCATTTGACACATGCGAACCATGCCTCATGGGCAAGATGACCAAGACTCCATTCTCTCGGAACAATGGAGCGAGCAACCAACTTGTTGGAAATCATACATACCGATGTAAAAGCGGTCCAATGAGCGTTGAGGCTCATGGAGGATATCGTTATGTTCTCACTCTCACAGATGACTTGAGTAGATATGGGTATGTCTACTTGATGAAACACAAGTCTGAGACCTTTGAAAAGTTCAAGGAATTTCAGAATGAAGTAGAGAATCAACGTGACCGAAAGATAAAATTCTTACGATCGATCGTGGAGGAGAATATTTAAGTCACGAATTTGGTACACACTTAAGAAAATGTGGAATCGTTTCACAACTAACGCCGCTGAACACCTCAACAGAACGGTGTGTCCGAACGTCGAATCGCACTCTATTGGATATGGTGCGATCTATGATGTCTCTTACCGATTTACCGCTATCATTTTGGGGATACGCTCTAGAGACAGCTACATTCACTTTAAATAGGGCACCGTCTAAATCCGTTGAGACGACACCGTATGAATTATGGTTTGGGAAGAAACCTAAGCTGTCGTTTCTAAAAGTTTGGGGATGCGATGCTTATGTCAAGAAACTTCAACCTGAAAAGCTCGAACCCAAGTCGGAAAAATGTGTCTTCATAGGATACCCTAAGGAAACCTTTGGGTATACCTTCTACCTTAGATCCGAAGGCAAGATCTTTGTTGCCAGGAACGGAACCTTTCTGGAAAAAGAGTTTCTCTCGAAGAAGTAAGTGGGAGGAAAGTAGAACTTCGATGAAGTACTACCTCTTGAACAGGAAAGTAGTGCAGCTCAGAAAATGTTCTGTGATGCCTGCACCAACCGAAGAGGAAATTCATGATGATGATCAAGGTACTTGGATCAAGTTGCTACTGAACTCAGAGGGTCCACTAGGACACGCCCGCACTGCAGTGGTACGGCAACCCTGTCCGGAAATCATGTTGTTAGACAACGGTGAACCTTCGAACTATGAAGAAGCAATGGCGGCCCAGATTCCAACAAATGGCTAGAAGCCATGAAGTCCGAGATAGAATCCATATATGAAAACAAAGTGTGGACTTTGACCGACTTGCCGGTGATCGGCGAGCGATAGAAAACAAATGGATCTTTAAGAAGAAGACGGACGCGGATGGTAATGTCACCATCTATAAAGCTCGACTTGTCGCTAAGGGTTATCGGCAAGTTCAAGGGATTGACTACGATGAGACTTTCTCTCCGTAGCGAAGCTTAAGTCCGTCCGAATCATGTTAGCAATTGCCGCATACTATGATTATGAGATATGGCGATGGACGTCAAAACAGCGTTCCTTAACGGCTATCTTAAGGAAGAGCTGTATATGATACAGCCGGAAGGTTTTGTCGATCCTAAGAATGTCGACAAAGTATGCAAGCTCCAGCGATCCATTTATGGGCTGGTGCAAGCATCTCGAGTTGGAACATTCGCTTTGATGAGATGATCAAAGCGTTTGGGTTTATGCAGACTTATGGAGAAGCCTGCGTTTACAAGAAAGTGAGTGGGAGCTCAGAGCATTTCTCATATTATATGTAGATGACATACTTGATGGGAAATGATATAGAATTCTTGGACAGCATTAAGGCCTACTTGAATAAGTGTTTTTCAATGAAGGACCTTGGAGAAGCTGCTTATATATTAGGCATCAAGATCTATAGAGATAGATCGAGACGCCTCATAGGTCTTTCACAAAGCACATACCTTGATAAGATTTTGAAGAAGTTCAAAATGGATCAGTCCAAGAAAGGGTTCTTGCTCAGTATTGCAAGGTGTGAAATTGAGCTCGGCTCAATGCCCGACCACGACAAAAGATAAAGAAGAGATGAGTGTCATCCCTATGCTTCAGCCATAGGATCTATTATGTATGCCATGCTGTGTACCAGACTGATGTAAACCTTGCCGTAAGTTTGGTAGGTAGGTACCAAAGTAATCCCGCAAGGAACACCGGACAGCGGTCAAGAATATCCTGAAGTACCGAAAAGGACAAAGGACATGTTTCTCGTTTATGGAGGTGACGAAGAGCTCGTCAGTAACAGTTACGTCGACGCAAGCTTCGACACAGATCTGATGACTCTAAGTCACAAACCGGATACGTGTATATGTTGAATGGTGGAGCGAGAAGCTGGTGCAGCTGCAAGCGAAAGCGTCGTGGCGGGATCTACATGTGAAGCGGAGTACATGGCAGCCTCGGAGGCAGCACATGAAGCAATTTGGGTGAAGGAGTTCATCACCGACCTAGGAGTCATACCCAATGCGTCGGGCCGATCAAACTCTTCTGTGACAACACCGGAGCTATTGCACTTGCCAAGGAGCCCAGGTTTCACAAGAAGACCAGAGCACATCAAGCGTCGCTTCAACTCCATCCGTGAAAATGTTCAGGATGGAGACATAGAAATTTGTAAAGTACATACGGATCTGAATGTCGCAGATCCGTTAACTAAACCTCTTCCATGGGCAAAACATGATCAACACCGAACTCTATGGGTGTTCGATTCATCACAATGTAAACTAGATTATTGACTCTAGTGCAAGTGGGAGACTGTTGGAAATATGCCCTAGAGGCAATAATAAAAGTATTATTATTATATTTCCTTGTTCATGATAATTGTCTTTATTCATGCTATAACTGTATTATCCGAAATCGTAATACACGTGTGAATACATAGACTACAATCGTCCTAGTAAGCCTCTAGTTGACTAGCTCGTTGGTCAACAGATAGTCATGGTTTCGACTATGGACATCGATGTCATTGATAACGGATCACGCCATTAGGAGAATGACGTGATGGACAAGACCCAATCCTAAGCATAGCACAAAGATCGTAGTTCGTTTTGCTAGAGCTTTTCCAATGTCAAGTATCTCTTCCTTAGACCATGAGATCGTGCAATTCCGGATACCGTAGGAGTGCTTTGGGTGTATCAAACGTCACAACGTAATCGGGTGACTATAAAGGTGCACTACGGTATCTCCGAAAGTGACCATTGGGTTGACACGGATCGAGATCGGATTTGTCACTCCGTGTTACGGAGAGGTATCACCGGGCCCACTCGGTAATGCATCATCATAATGAGCTCAAAGTGATCAAGTGTCCGTCACGGGATCATGCATTGCGATACGAGTAAAGTGACTTGCCGATAACGAGACTAAACGAGGTATTGGGATACCGACGATCGAGTCTCGGGCAAGTAACATACCGTCGACAAAGGGAATAGAATACGGGTTGCTTGAACCCTTGACATCGTGGTTCATCCGATGACAACATCGAGGAGCATGTGGGAGCCAACATGGGTATCCAGATCCGGTGTTGGTTATTGACTTGAGGTAGTCTCGGTCATGTCGATGTCTCCGAACCCGTAGGGTCTACACACTTAAGGTTCGGTGGCGCTAGGGTTAATAGAAAGACAAGTATGTGATTACGAATGTTGTTCGAGTCCCGGATGAGATCCCGGACGTCACGAGGAGTTCGGAATGGTCCGGAGGTAAAGATTTATATATGGAAAGTGGTTAAACGGACTCGGAAAGTTTGGGGTATACCGTAAAATCTGGGGCCACCGGAGGGTTCCGGAGGTCCACCGAGGGGGCCACCTCCGGGGGCCACATGGGCTAAGTGGGAGGGAGCCAGCCCCTGGTGGGCTGGGCGCCCCCCACCTAGGCCCATGCGGCTAGGGTTTGGGAGGGGAACCTAAAGGGGCGCCTCAGCTTGGGGGCAAGCCACCTCCCTCCTCCACTTGGGCCGCCGCCCCATCTAGGGTTTCCCTAGATGGCCGGCCCCTGCCCTCTCGTCCTATAAATAGAGGGGTGGGGGGGAGGGCTGCCAACACCATTTGAAGGCGCAGCCCCTCCCCTCCCCAACACCTCTCTTTCTCCACGCGAGCTTGGCGAAGCCCTGCCGGAGAACTGCCGTACCAACTGCACCACGCCGTCGTGCTGCCATTGGAGTTGTCTTCCTCAACCTCTCCTTCATTCTTGCTGGATCAAGACGGAGGAGACGCCATCGTCCCGTACGTGTGTTGAACACGGAGGTGCTGTCCTTTCAGCACTTTGGTCATCGGTGATCGGAATCACGTTGGGAACGTCTTCATCATCACCACTCCTCGAACGCCTCCGCACTCGATCTACAAGTGGTATGTAGATGCAAACTCTCTCTCGTGACTCGTTGCTTAGATGAACTCATAGATAGATCTTGGTGAAACCGTAGAAAAATTTTAATTTTCTGCAACGTTCCCCAACAGTCAAGTCCTGTTCTAGTAACTCCCATACTTGCCTTGTACTTCTACTTGTCCCTGCCGCAGGTAGGGTACGGTTCAATAAGTCGTCAACCCCTTTCAAGCACACACCGTACAGAGAGGCCATGGTGGAAGATACCGGTTGTAACCGGTAGGCATGCCATCTGGTCCGGGGGCATGGGTGTTTCCGGTTGAGACCGAGAGGGGAGGCCACCCCTTAGAGCACGCGATATAAATTTGATCCCATGCTACGCGAGGTTGTAGCCTCCCCACTTAGAGTTTTGCTTAACAAGTGTCGTGGGTGATTCCTGACACCGGTAAGTTAAGCTGGTGTGTGCAAGTCAGGTGTGTTTTCAATTAAAAGACCGTAGAAGGAATTAGTCCCGATGGACTAAAGAAATCCGTTGCTCGTGGGTAAGAAGTACATCCTCTGCAGACTTTAAACCTATTCGTATAGCCGTGTCCATGGTTAAGGATTACAGTCTGGGATGGGTCAGAAGTTGGTCCTAGTATCGGTCTTCGGAGGAGACGCGGTTAATATAAGCTCGGATACCGACTAGTGACTTGTGAGGACCATGGTTATTATTTCTGTTATGGACTAATCCCATGATCGTTGTTTCTGTTATGGACTAACCGTTACATTATTTGAATTAACGAGTGTCTCTGGGATGGTTCTACGTCCAGGATATTCATTGTTTTTATTTCCTTTTATAAGCCCTTTTTGTGGTGTCGTACGCCCGACTGTGGCATTGTTTGTTTTTATTTCTTTTATAAGCCCTTTATGTGGTGTCGCTCAGACGCCCGACTGTGGCATTGTTTGTTTTTATTTCTTTTATAAGCCCTTTATGTGGTGTCGATCAGACGCCCGACTGTAGCATTGTTTGTTTTTATTTCCTTTTGTAAGCCCTTTATGCGGTGTCGCTCAGACGCCCGACTGTGGCATTGTTTGTTTTTATTTCCTTTTATAAGCCCTTTTTGTGGTGTCGCTCAGACGCCCGACTGTGGCATTGTTTGTTTTTATTTCCTTTAATAAGCCCTTTATGCGGTGTCGCTCAGACGCCCGACTGTGGCATTGTTTGTTTTTATTTCCTTTTGTAAGCCCTTTTTGTGGTGTCGCTCAGACGCCCGACTGTGGCATTGTTTGTTTATTTTTGTTTATGAGCCCTTTATGTGGTGTCGCTCAGACGCCCGACTGTGGCATTGTTTGTTCTTATTTTCTCTTATAAGCCCTCTATGTGCTGTCGCTCAGACGCCCGACTGTGGCATTTTATTTATGCTCTATTGTTGCACCTTCATGTCGCATATAACCACCTGCTCGCGTGCATAGAGAACTCTTATTTATGACTAATGACGTGGTCATGAACTATATCAGTTCTTGATTTATATTATTCCAATGTTCATAATGTTTGCGAGTACATTCAAAGTACTCACTGGCTTGTCCCTGGCTATTGTCTTGGCCCGATTTCCTGCATGGAGAGGTACGTTGCGAAGACAGCCCCGGAACTAAGCAACGACGATAGCAGCCTCGCGAAGATAGGAGTTAACCTGGTCAGCTGTTCCTGTGGGAAATGGAGTTCCACAGACACTGATGGTCCACAAACCGCTTCCGCCATCAACCACTAGAAACCATTTGATGTACTCACAGGCCAGAATGGTCTTGTGCTACATAATTTGTATTTTTGCTTGGATCTTTCTGTATCAAGTTGATGCCTCATCAGCTAACAGTAATCCTGGGGCTGGTGAGCACGACGGCCATTTTCTGGAAATTAATACCCGAAAAACCGGTCGCCACAGACTTGGTATCAGAGCCAGGCTGACCATTGGCTAATCCTATCTTAGTCAGGTCAATAAACTTAGGCAAACCAACCCACCAGACCATAACCGAACCCCAGCCAAGCTTCTCGTACAAGATAGCCGCACAGTGACCCCGACACTTTTGGCACTCGGTGCCCAACCTATCAACCTAGCCCGTCGATTTTGCGCCAGTGACCAGCACATAAGTTGTCTCATTTGCAAGTGTGCGAAAGAAGACTCCGTCCCCTTTTTACTATAAAAAGGGCATGCTAGCCCCAACCCAGCACAGCACAGCCGCTACCCCAAACCGAGCCGCAATGCCTGGCCCCGTCGTGCACAATAAGACCACATCAACCAACCTTGGAGGCTTTGTGACCATACTCGCAAACCTCACCCGCCGTGCCTATGCGTTAGAAGAGCCACCCGAATATGTTGTGTACCAAGGACCCATGAGCGGTGAGAGCCGTCAATTCTGGGCCACTGTACACATCTACGGTAGGGGACTAGCACCCGAGCGCCCCTACAGGTTTACCGGAAGAACAACTTCCTTTGAGCCACAAGCCATCCAACTAGCTGCTCGAGAGGCTATAGTTCATCTCCGGCACTTGTCGCCCAGAGTTAACTGTCGCTCGTTCCACTACTACCCCAGACGTGAAGGGTATGGTAGACCACCCCAAGTTGCCAACGGAGATCACGAGACGGATCCTGCATTGCTGCACCTAGTGCGCTATATAGGTGCACTGGAGGAACTGTTCGATCAAATCACCATTGATCTGATCGCAGCTCGTGGAGAGCTGGTTCGTAGAGCCCCGACGAGAGAAGGAAACGAGCCCGACGCCGACAACCCAGTCGTGCTGTTCGGACACCCGATCGAGACCCTGAGGTCAGCCCCATCCATCAACCAAGGTGCTTTGAGACCCCAGAAGTGCTTCGTCGCCTTTTGGGAGCACACTCCAACGGGGTTGTGGCCAACAATCTCCGTGATGGTCACCATCACTACCCCGAGCCTGCAGCTCCTCAACCCTCTCCGGCTAATTCCGACGGTGAGACCCGTGGAGGAACCTCGACATCCACAAGGCACGCCCGTTTGGATGTAAACGAGGTAGACTAAGTCACCCAAGTAGTGTCGAGTCCCAATATATCCTCGCTTTGTAATCGTGTGACCTTGTAAATAAACGCAGCCTGTCGCCGTACCTCTGTTTTTAAATAGTAGCCTTGCATGGATATATTAGCATGCAGTATGATTTTTCTATCCCAGACACAGCTACCAAAACCACCCCGACATTTCCCACAGTGATACGTCACTTTAGTGAGATATGTGTATCCCAGGCACAGCTACCAAAACCACCCCGACAATCTAAACCATACTATACATCAAACAATCTCACATTTTATTTGAATTTGTGATAATGTGTGGCGTTTGCAGCTTACAACTAAATCGAGCAATCTAAACAATACTATATATCGAACATTCTCACATTTTATTTGAATTTGTGGTAATGTGTGGTGTTTGCAGCTCACATCTAAATACTTGTAGGCGTAGGGGGCGGGGCACCATACATAATGTGATAAACACATTATACATATGAGACATGGTTTAGATTATGAAGATCTAGCTAGAGCTAGAAATGTAATGTGATTTAAAATCAAAATAAAGTGGATTCAAAAAATCTAGTTCGAGTTCATATATTACACATAGTTCATATGTAACTCGAGACTAATCATGTGGTGTGCTGTGAAGATAATACACAAACGATGGTTTAACTTGACAATAATAATGATTGTAGATCTTATTAAAATAGAGAAACAAATTCAAATTCTTTGACTTCACAACAATCATTACTGTAGATCTTATTCAAATTTAGTTCATAATGAAGCGGTAGTATATACGTTTGGAATGCACTAAAACGTTCATTTGAGTAGTAGGTTGCATGCATTATACACGTAGCGAAATATTTTAATTGAACATAAGTGAGCATTGATTTGGTACACTACACGTTAGGCTTGTCCGGAAATTTCAACCCGCGCCTTGTTAGCCCGAAATATTTAAGATATATCTTTGTCTCGTTGTGCTCCGACAACTCCCTTCATCTCAACCAGCGCCTTGCTATTCGAAACTACAACACGCGAAAACTCCCACCTCTGTGAAATCGACACGTGAAATGCCCGTGGTACCCTGAACCGAAAGAACAACCTCAAATCGGTGGGGGTACTTTCAGAATTTACCCCACATTTCGGACAAGCGTGTCTCTAAGCCATGGTTCCCCACTGCCATCCCATCCGCCCACCCATTCGTACACGAGGCCGCGAAAACACGCGATTTAAAAACCCACACCCTGCTCCGTTCGCCACCCAGCCGGAGCCTCTTCCCCGACAACGTCGTCCATAGCAACACCTCGACGTCCCTCATCCACCGTACCAGATGAGGATCCGTCGTCGATCTCATCGTCTCGCCGGTTCAGCCACCCCGTCCTCCACCTCCAAGGAGCTGCCCCGATGTTCCCCTCGTCTTTCGCGCCACCTCCATTCCCACACCGCCATCTTCACCTGCACCACCGGAAGAGCATCATCATCACCATTTCCTCGATGAAGCTGCGGCCTAATCGGCGCCACCAAAGAGGTTGCACACTAATCGCCGCATTTTCTTCTTGATTCGATCTCACGGTGCTGCCGGCGCTCGGTCCCGAGCTGACACGATGCGGCTCCATCCACGGCGGCATCGCTGGCCACTTCCTCCACGGCGTCGCTCCCTCGGTGACGACGTCCACATCAGTAGGAGCTGCTGCTGCTTTAGCTCTCGCTCGCGCTGCTGCTCTGCTCTTGCTCTCGGTCCCCTGCCTGGTCTGCTCTTGCTATTGCTCTTGCTCGCACTGCTGCTCTCGCTCTTGCTCTTGCTTGCGATGCTGCTCCGATTTGGCTACACTTCAGTCGACTGAATCAACTTTTGGGTCAGTCGATTTTCAAGGGGTGGGTCACCGGGGTGAAGGAAGAAACAGCCGCAGCGGGGAGGGGGGCTCGCCGGAGAGGTACCCCATTATCTATCTTAGGGTTCAGGATGGGGGCGTTGGTCACCGGCGGTGGCGGGGCGTTGGCGGGGCGGTGGCATGGGGATCGCCGGAGAAAAAGCTCGGCACGGGAGGGCCTAGAGGGATGGCCGGGGCGGCGGCGGACCGGCAGTGGGGAGTGTTTTCGAGGCGGCGGCGGCGCACCATGCTGGCGGGCGGCGGGCTGCTTTGTTTGGTGGTGGTGGTGGCGGCTCGGGGTGGAGGTTGAAGATGAACCGCATGCCCTTGATTTCGTATCCAACGGCTGCAAAATCGACCGACCAGAGATGAAAAAGTCATCGACCGACGTAGCCTCGCCTTGCTAGTGCGTTCGGTTTAACAAAGAAAATTCAGTTTTGACAAAAAAAATCAGTTTCGACAGTTAAGTTCAGTTTCGACAGTTAAGTTCAGTTTCGACAGTTAAGTTCAGAGATGAGCGGCTGATGTATTTTACATCTAGCACATTGTGGTTATGTATTTTATGTCATGTATTGGAGATGCTATTAGAATTCCACTCAGATTAACGTTGTTCGTTGTCTCTCTTGTCCTGCTTTAGCCTCGGCGTCGTATAACTCACCGGAGCTGCTCCAACGAAGAAACCCTCCATCATAGCGGAGTAGTACCTCGGGCTCCATCTCCAGACGCCTAAGATCTTCTTCCCCTCCTCCGACAGCAAAGTCAGCCGGAGCATCCTCACCGGCCAACCCAATCACGCTGAGATCGACATGGCTTCGCCAAAGTGGTTGTACACTTGTTGCATCTCTTTTTTACTTTACATGTTATATATATTGTCCACTGAGCACATGGATTTGTTCCTTTAGTGTCTTCTTGAAAGAAAAAACATAGGAATTTTAATTTTCACTTGTCCTCCTTTTCAAATTCCTATTCATGAAGCACAAGACTAAGAGATAGTAGCATAATAGCATTATAACCGTATATTTTCTTATGGTTTGACTTAATCTCACCATGCTTCTTTGCATCCTGTGATCTTCCAATTGTTGTGAATCAAACACCCAGATTGGCAGAAATTATGTGTTTTTAAATTCTCTGTTTTGCACATGCATTCCTATCATATTCCTGTCTATTTCCTATCCCTGCATTGTTGGAGTCCTCCAATTCAAACGAGCCCTTATAGAATTACTTCTCTTACAGATAGTTGTCAAAGAAAACCTTGCGTGGTTTGTCCCGCTCCTGCTACGCCGTCGTCCACCCCAGCTCAGCTGCTCCAACGATGTAGGGTCCAGCCACAGCAGGATCCGGCCTCGGACTGCTCTTCGCCGCCTCGGATCTTCTTCCCTTGGCAGCAGCCATGGAAATGCATTACCATCATCAGCCGAGCAGATGACCTCGAGGACTACACGGGTCCGCAAGAGAGGTCGTACTCTTTCGTGTCTGCTTACGTTATGCATCGCTTAATATTACATGCTACTTTATCATCCTGTTCACCGATTAGACTCTGAGTCAGCTCCAAACTAATGGTCAAACTTGAGTTTTTAAATGGTTGTGGGGTACACATCGGGGCCGCTATCAATTGTATCTATCTACTATCTAGTTAATCTCCGGTGTCTACTATGAGTTTCATGTTGGGTGGGAAACAAACAGTAAAGAAGCCATTATCTGTATTTTTTAACTGAAGCCATTATATGCCTGCTATTATTGGTTTGGGGTCTATCCACAGGTTGCTACCATCACTCTGGATTTCTGCATGCACTCCTTACATAATCTCACTATGTTTTATTCCTATGCAAAAGAGACGAGCCTTGCGTGGCAATAAAATTTCATGCAGACGTCGCTCCATGGTAGGCTCAAAGGCAGCCCCCCTCCACGCAGTTCGGATTGTAATCGAGAGGAAGATATCTGTTCTGAGGGGGATTCAGAAGGACAAGACAACTCCTATTTACCCCTGAGGTCTTCGCTCTAACTTGGCATGCTGATGTTGGTTATATCATGCATATGGTGTCTTGCATTGCTTACTTTATACATCAAATATGTCATCTGCTTAGTTTAGACATACTTTGTGCGAATGCCATCTGTTTACTTTATTCATCGTTTATGTGAATTATGCAACGCCATCTTGTTTAGCCAGGCATCGTATATGTGAATTTTGTAATGCCATCCTGCTTAGCCAGTCATCTTATATGTAAATTATATCAGGCCATCCTTTTTTTTTGTTACATATTACATTTGTCAACAATGTTAGTTCATTCAACTGCTCTTCGTGTGCATCAGCCATTTGACACGGTGATGGCAAATTCTGGAGTGAAAACAAGGTCTTCAGAGCAGACTATGCTATCTGACGAAGCGCATATCTCGCTGGTTACGAATAACTCCTCAGAGGAGGATTCAGAGACAGATGACCAGTCCTATTCCCCCCGAGGTGTATGCTCTAACTTGGCAGGGTTATGTTGCTCTTATCGTGCGTATGGCGTCTCGCATTGCTATGTCATTTGATTAGTTTAGACATGCTTTGTGTGAATGCCACCTGTTCAGTGTCTAATTACCATATATGTGAATTATGCATTGCCATCTTGTTGCAAGACATTATATATGTGAATTATACAATGCTATCTTGTTGCAAAGGCATTATATATGTGAATTATGCAATGCCATGTTGTTTAGCCAATCATCATGTATGTGAATTATATCATGCTATCATTTTTTTGTATTACGTGTTCCATTTGTCGACAACGTTCGTATATTCAACTACTCTTCCTGTGCATCAGCCATTTGAAGCGGTGATGGAAGTATCTGGAGTGAAAACAAGGTATTTAGAGCAGACAATGCTACCTGCTGAAGCATACATCTTGTTGGTTCCAGAGAGCTCCTCGGAGGAGGATTCAGAGACTGATGACCAGTCCTATTTCCCCCCTAAGGTCTATGCTCAAACTTGGTAGGGTTATATTACCCATGTCATGCATGTTGTCTTGCATTGCTTAGTTTTTACATCATATATGGATTGCCATCTGCTTACTTGCTTACTATATAAATCATATATTTGAATTATATCATTCCATCATGTTTACATAGTACATACACATCATCTATCTGAATTATGGCATGGCAACCCATTTAATAAAGACATCATATAGTTATATCATCTCATCCTGTTTAGTGTTTACAGTCACCATATTTTGAATTATGGCATTCTATCCGTGAATGTATGTGAATTATGGCATGCCAACCTATTTAATAAACACATTATATAGTTATGTCATGTCATCTTGTTTACATAGTCTCATATTTTGAACTATGTCTTTCCTTTTTTTTTAGTTAGCCATCATAATGTGAAATTGTGTCATGCTATCCTGTTTAGTTAGCCATCATATATGTGAAATTATGTCATGCTATCCTGTTTGGTTAGACAACATAAGTATGAATTATTTTATGCCCTCTTTTATTCTCCACTATCCATTGCACCTATCTATCATACAATGTCTATACTTTCAATTACTTTTCTTGTTTATCAGCCATTTGATGAGAGCATGATGGCAGTATCTAAGGGAGTAACAACACGGTCTTTAGAAAAGATAGTGCTACCAGTTGATGCAGATAGAACCACGGTTGTACTTGACCAAGGACCAGATCCACCACACATAACCTAGACTCTCGCAGATTGTACCCCTACGCAGTTGGACAGAGAACCAGCTACACCCCTTCTAACCCCAACCCCGGCAGATAGTAACCCAGTTCCAGTTGACACAGCACCGTCTCCACCACAGAGCACCCAAACACGAGCAGTTAGTAAGGGAACTGCGGTGCCCAAAGCACGAGGACCACCACTCGAAATTCCCAACTCAACGCTTAAAGGAGAAGAAGATTTGTTCTCGTGTCAGGTTACGTAGCTATGGTTCATACTCCTTTGCTCTTGCATTACTGTATTTACTCATACCAACTATTTTCAAATTTGAAGGATGGAATTGAAACTCCGATGGCGCAACAGGTATGTTTTAAACCTGTTTCTTTAACTGGTTAGCTGTTGTAACCTGCTCTATGTTGATTTCAGTTTCAATTGAATAAACAGTTATGTTCTCATGTCATGCACATTACAAGCGTTGTTATTGCTCTATAGTTACCCACACTTATATTCTGTCTATTCTGCTTTGTCTTGAACAAATATTATTTGAACCGTGTCTCTATCTTGATTTGGCAACAAAAACTAGAATGATATAGACCATAAATTGACCATGGTACATAGATATATGTTTGTTTCATCTTTGTTATCCTGTCCACTTTACTCTGAACTCATTTACCAAATGAGTTTGATATACAACATAGTAAACATGTGATGTGTCTGCTTGTTTCTCTTTTAGAATGCGGACAAAATATTGGAGAAACGATGCCGCGTTATCCAATGGTAAAGGAAGTAATGCAGATAAGGTTCAAGATAGTGAGACATCCATGTTGGTCTCCAAGAAAGCTGATAAAACTATCTTGACGACGGTGAGGGAACCCAAAGTCCTGTCTTGATGTAGTGTTCGAGTTCTTGGCCACTCTGCTGGCACAAGCTCTTGAACTCGCTGCTGAATCAGTTCGTCTTCTTGAGTCTCAACTTCAAGTTGAAAGACATCGATCAGATGTCTTTGACGACAGAAGTCAAGGACTGAGGAAGTCCCTGCAGAATTCAGATGCATATTTTCTGGTGCAATAGCAAGCGCTGGAGGATTTAAGCGCCAAATAAGAGAAAGTTAATAAGCTTGCTAAGCATCTTGCCAGCATTATGGGTACCCAGGATATTGTTTCTTGAGATCTTCTGAAGTGGTTTCAGTTCTGGATATGTTTTGCTGCGGCATTTATTTGCGCTGGTCGCCAACTTTGACAACCAGTGTATATGATATGCTGCTTTGTCCCCTATATTTGCACTGGTGGCGAACTTTGATGCCCAGTAGATGTAATGTGTGTAATAGCCGTGATAACCTAGCGTTAGTTGCTTGCTTATTTATTTCCTTGTTGTCTTGTTTATTTGTTTGCTTGTAGTCATTGCAGTTCTTTTTCCGCGGTTTGCTAGTGGCTGCAATAACCTATTTTTTAAAATTAGGCCACAATAACCATGGGCTAATATTTACTGTAGTGACACTGGGCCTCCTACTGGCCGTAGAAACAGTAGGCCTTCTACGGGCCGTAGAAACAATGGGCCTCCTACGGGCCGTAGAAAAAATGGGCCTTCTGCGGGTCGTATCATCAATGGGCCTTATACGGGCCGTATGATCGATTGGCCAAACATGGGCCAAACAGACCGCATTATGGCCGTAAACGGGCTAGAGTTGGAATCGTCCGTTCATGGGCTGACCATAACGGGCCATCGTTAATAGGCCGTGTTGATGACGATATGAAAACGCCCAGCGATAACGGACCACAAATGGGCCGATCAGTAACCACGGGCTGAATTTGGCCAACAAGCGAAAAATAGCGATGAACGGACCGTAAGTAAGCGAATCTGAAAATGAGCCCAAGAATAAATGGGCTCTGAGAAGGCTGAAAGATAACATGGGCTGGAAACGGCCCAACGGAATAACGGGCCGTTAATGGGTATAAAGTGATACACTGTTCATTACGGGCCAGTTTCACCACGGGCCGTTAATGGGTGTAAAGTGATACACTGTTCATTACGGGCCAGTTTCACCACGGGCCGTTATTAGGCCAAGAGTTACATAGGGCCTCATATGGGACGAAAGACGTCATGGGCCATACATGCGCCAGCAGTGAAAATGGGCTGGAATCATATTGGATGGCCCAGATGACGCTACTAGGCCTAATTCGGATAGGGCGTAACGGTCCTTGGGTTAGCGGGCTGTAAATGGGCTATATGCGAATAGGCCGTTAACAGGCTTTCCATGGGCCGGCCCGCCACCTTTTGACCAAGTCAAACGGGCCAGCCTTTTCACAGGAATAGGCCTCTGTTGGGCCGTGCCACGTGTCGACGTATCATAGGCACCTTCCGTCCAATGAGTGGATGACATCTGTCCGAACGATGAGCCGACACGTGTTTCCTCCAGCCAATGATGATTTTACACGTGAAAAATCCTCATTGGTCGGGGCTGTTAACGGGTTACCGAATCCAAAACCCGACCCGATAGCTTAACGGCGTTCCGTTACGGTGGATGCCACGTGTCGGTCATCCTTGACGAAAGCACTTCTGTGACGCGCGATTTATCGTCATGGAAGTGGACACTTCCGTGATGATAATTTTGCTAATGTCATGGACCACTTCTACGACAGCACAGATATGACTATCTTGATTCTGTCATAAAATCGTCATGGATGTACATGCATGACAAAAAAGCGACCTACTGTGACAAACACGTATCATCACGGAAGTGTATTTTTCTTGTAGTGCTTGCTGCCGCTCCTGAGGAGCCCCGCCTAGCGCCACGGCCCCCCGGAGCGAATTGCCGGCGACGACCCGCTAGGTAGGAACCCCCCAGTTCCTCAGCCCTCGCGACAAAGTCGCCCAGCGAGCACGGCGGTCGCGCCCGCGACCGTCCCTCGCCCTCACTGCCTCCCGTACTTACCTGCCCTACCTCATCGTCGTCCGAGCTGTCGCCCGCCAGCACCCAAAAGCGGTTCCCACCCAGTGGCGGAGCTAGCTCAAGTTTAGAACCCGGGCAAGATTGACGTGCGGCCATGTTAATAAGGTTTTGCCCAAGCAAACTCTTCACTAATCTAATTTTCTCTACTACAGTTCCATGGACATGCAGCATGGGAGCCCGGGCAGCTGCCCCAGCTCGCCAGTTGCTGGCTCCGCCACTGTTCCCACCGGACGCCGCCGGCTGGCGCGAGCTCGAGGGAGAGGCCGCCCTTCTCCCCGCGCCCTGCCGCACCGTCGTCCACGTCTCCAGCTCGCCGCACGCTTCCAGATCCGCCAGCCACCCGCCCGCGGCACGGGGATCGCCCGGCCGTACAGGAGCCGTTGGGAGCGCGCTCTCCATCAACTCTCCTACAACTACTCGCATTCCCATACATCCGTGTCTAGATAAATATAAGGCAAGAATTTTCGGACGAAGGGAGTACTTCTCAATCACGGCGGATTGGGACGTGAATGCTAGTTGCAAAAAAGGGACAAGGACTTGCCTTGCCAGTTGCCATGGTCGTCGACAAGGAATGGGGGAGACACTTTGATGTGTCCGTGTGCCAAACCCCCCACACCCGGCATCACTCCACGCGGAGCCCCGCCACATGTATATTTTAAATTTGCTAGGAGCATTACATTCCATGGCTTTGCCGGGGCACCCGCCTGATCGGTTGGTGCTCTGGAACCCAAGCTGAACATGCACATCCAAACCGGTAAAACCCCTTCAATTCAACGGAACCCAAACTGAACATTCCGACGTATGGTTTGTGACTATATTCAATGGCATGGAGAAGGTTCGCCCCGCCCGTTAGTACTAAAAAAAAAACGAGGAAGTACTTTTCTCAGTCACGGGCGATCGGGACGTGCGAATGCTAGTTGCAGAAACGGACATGCACTTGCTTTGCCAGTCGCCATGGTCGTCGACAAGGACGTGCACTAGGCTGTCACTAGCAACTTCAATCCCCCCCCCCTTCTTGCAAAACATACGTTCCAACATTTGCTCGTTCCACCATGCCCGCCACAAGGCCGAGGATGATGTCTCACCGGCTTGTCCTGTCCGTGGCCATCTTCGCCGTCGCCGCCCTGCTCGCGCCCGGCGCCGCGGGATACCCGTGGCAGGACTGCGGCGACGACCAATTCGCGGCAGGCAGCAAGTACCTGGCCAACTTCAACCTCCTCGCCGCCTCGCTCCCCAAGAACGCTTCGGCGTCCCCGGACCTCTTCGCCACCGCCGAGGCTGGCGCCGCCCCGGACAAGGTCTGGGCCCTCGCGCTCTGCCGCGGCGACGCCAACGCCACGTCCTGCCTCAGCTGCCTCGCGCAGGCCTTCCGGGACCTGCCCAACGTGTGCGACTACAGCAAGGTGGCCACCATGTACTACGACTCGTGCACGCTCCACTACTCCAACGCCTCCCGGGACCCAGCGCCGGTGGCGGCGCGGACGTATAGGTACTGGGAGAGCACAAATGTCACGTCGGAGAAGAGCCAGTTCAACCGCCTCGTGGCCACGCTCGTGAACGCCACCGCGGACTACGCCGCGTACAACTCCACGCGGCGGTACGCCTCCGGGGAGGCCGACTTCGACCGGGAGTTCCCCAAGATCTACAGCTGGGCGCAGTGCACGCCAGACCTGACCTCGTCGCAGTGCCGGCAGTGCCTCGCCAAGAACATGGTGCTGCTGCCGCAGCTGTTCGTGGACAGTACGGGAGCCAGAGCTCTTCAGGTCAGGTGCAGCTTCCGGTACCAGACCTATTCCTTCTTTGATGGCCCTGTCATGGTGCGGCTGCCAGCACCATCACCGAGCACCCAAGCACCAGCGCCTGCACCTGCACCTGTTGCGGCACCCACGGGTTTGACGCCGGCGCCGGCGACGGCATCCACACAAGGTGAGCTTGCATTTGCCTTACCAACGATTTGGCACAGTGATCGACAGCAAACAATTCAGTGTTTCCAGACTTTGGCAACGGACCAATCAGCCTTCTATACTTTATGATTCACATTCTAATTTTTTTTTGAAAAGAATTGGCAAATTTTGGCAATGAACCCCCAAAAAAAACCCTGAAAGATACCATGATAAAACCGCATTTATTTGTGTGTACTTTTGGACGAGGTTAAATTAACTAGTTGTTTTTTTATAGTACGCTAATAACATTTCTGTACCTAGCTTCTAACAAAAGGAGCTATGTGGAAAATATTTTCAAGTTAGAGTGCCTAGAGAAAAAAAAATGGTTCCAATTTACAAATCAAATGAGATAGCAATCCAAATTTAGAGAGAAATATGTGAAAAAAAATACTCTTTCTAACATATTTTCCATTTGAGCTGACATTGTTCTTGTACATTGCTCAATTCACAGGGAGAAAATACAGTGTCCCTAGCATGGTTCTTATTATTCTACTGCCTGTTGTAGCTGCCATAAACCTTGTGGCTTGCTTCTTTTTCTGGAGAAGGAAGCGGCCACTAGCAAAAACAAAACAGTCAGGTATGTGCAAAATTCACCAATTTTCAACGGGAAAGATTTCAAAGGACCCAGAACGACCTAGACTATGTACTCGTTGTGACATTGTTATCCACCATTAAACAGATCCCAGTTATTTCGCCGACGAGGAGGACAATGGAAGTGTAGACTCGATGTTGATTGACATTTCAACCTTGCGGGTTGCAACCGGGGATTTTGCAGATAGCAACAAGCTTGGTGATGGCGGATTTGGTGCGGTGTACAAGGTGCTAAATAGACATATTTCTACTAAAATTGCCAACCATATTGAGATTTTGTTAATTGAGCTTAACTTTGGTTCAATCTATTAGGGTATTCTTCCAGACGGCGACGAAATAGCCGTGAAAAGACTATCGAAGAGCTCAACACAGGGAGTAGAGGAGCTAAAAAATGAACTCTCTTTGGTTGCAAAGCTTAGGCACAAGAACCTTGTCACACTTCTTGGCGTCTGCTTGGAGCAACAAGAGAGGCTGCTTGTCTCTGAGTTCGTTCCTAACCAAGCCTCGACCTCTTCCTTTTCGGTGCCTACAACTGAAGCATGCTCAAGTCAATTATGGCCTCCTTCTCTCTACATATTCGATATTAATATATTCTATGTCCATTTATTTTAATAATAAAAAGCAGATGCTAAGAAACATGTAGAACTGGATTGGGAAAAGAGGTACAAGATCATTAATGGAATTGCTCGAGGACTGCAATACCTCCATGAAGACTCCCAGCTCAGAGTAGTCCACCGTGATCTCAAAGCAAGCAACATCTTACTTGACAAAGAAATGAATCCGAAGATATCAGATTTTGGAATTGCGAGACTATTTGGGCAAGACCAGACCCATCGAATAACGAAACATGTCGTCGGCACATAGTAAGTACTATAACACTTATATCAGGCCAATCCAAGTGGTATGTTGCTTAATAATCTAGTGGTAAGTAACTAAATATAATGTACCCACCATGTTCTTACAGCGGATATATGGCGCCGGAGTACATGATGCGTGGGAACTACTCCGTGAAATCTGATTCATTCAGCTTCGGCGTCATGGTTCTTGAGATTGTGACGGGAAGGAAGAACAATGACTACAATAATTCTGAGAAATCTCAAGATCTTCTTAATGTGGTATGTGCTTGTTGTTCGAATATCTAACACCATTATTACTAGAGAACAACGTGTTAACCACTTAGTAGGCCACAGTTTTTTTTCTAACAAGGCAAAGATTTACCCATTTCATTAATTAAGAAGAGAGCTTTCTGGCTAATTAGGGGAAAAAACGGGTGGAAACATGCACTTAGACTTAATTTTAAGCTCATGGCTACTAAAAATGGTGCAGATATGGGACCATTGGATGGCCACAACGGTGTTGGACATGATGGATCCATGCATGAACACCAGCTTCTCAGAGAGCGGCTTGCTAAGGTGCATCCATATAGGACTTCTTTGTGTTCAAGAAAACCCGGCTGATCGACCGCTTATGTCGTCTGTGGTCATGATGCTCGGAAGCGATACCGTGCCTCTCTCGGCCCCATCTAAGCGGCGTTCTCGCCAAGAAGTCTAGCGACAACTTTGGCATCGCGTCAACTTAGTGCAATTAACATGTTCTTGAGTTGAAAATGAAAGAGGTCGACTCTCGAGCAGTTTTAACACGGGCCCTCTTACCTTCTCTTTTACTAAAAGTGTATAATAGACCCGAGCTATTGATTTTATTAAGTAGTGATTCTGAGTAACTCTTACCTTCTTACCTCCGATGTGAAAAGAAGAGGTTAGAGGGGCCATGTTAAAATCACTCTGGCTCTAAAGTGGGTTTATTGAGTCAATGACTAAATAACATTGTGGTGCACTCGCTACATACATGCATTTCTGCTAAAGTGTGGTTTTTATTGACTCGTTGGACACATGTGTGTTGGTATGTATGGATAAACATGTAGAGCTATCGTGTTCATTTTTTACAGAAAAGACAGAAGCCCGACTTTATAAATAAAGACATCATGGCAAGGTTCAGAATAAGGTTCAACAGGAAGGCATACATAGTTCACGGCAAACAAGCCACGTACAAATCCTAAATGATCAAACCAAAGGATGCGTAGGCTTGACAATAAACACATAAACTTTGCGGCGGTTCTCCAAGGGGGGCAATGGGGTATATACGGTGATAGTGGAGGCGCGGATCTTGGAAACTATCAATGCAACACCATCAACATCCAAGGCTTTAGCGAGAGGGGTCCACTGCTGAATAAAGACAACCATTTTAAACAATTAGTTAGTATGACAGTTTGAAAAAGAAATGCTCAATCGTAAATTTGTTACGAGTAGTCCGCAAAGACAACCCAAGAGAAGCAAAAGAATTCCAAAACACCCTAGCAAACCATCCCAGGTACTTTCAAGGATGCGCGGGGGTGACCAGGGAGGGGAAGTGGGCTCCGGCTTGACAGCACGGAGAAGCGTCTCCGGTGGTGCCGCCGGACTGTGGACGTGTAGGAGCGAGCGACGGAGCATCAGCTCCATCTGCTCCTCGTGACTAGTATCCATCATCGCATACATCGTGTCCTGTGAGAGGATGAGTGTCTGCGGCGGTGACTGGTGCGGCGACACCGATGTTGCGGTGCTGGTCCTCTTCGTTGCCGGACGAGATGATGATCTCCTCCTTTGCGGAGGAGCCAGCCGCCAACGAGTAAGACGGTGTCGCCACAATCCTCCGGAGCCGTCTGCCGGTGTCGAGGCCCAAGACTTGTCCATCACTGGAGAGTACTTTGTGGACGGCGCCGAACAGACTTTTCCATCACTGGAGACTTGTCCATCTGCTTTAGTGTGGCGCAACGCCCAAAGTTGGTTTCTCAGGACGCTGCGTCCGCATTCAAGCGTCGTCGCCCGAGAGGTTGCGTCTGTCAATGTCATCCTCACGTCCGGTCACATCACGCGGCATCAATGTCGGCCGCTGCATGCTCTAGACCGGCATGAATGCCTGGCGAAGCGGCAGGCGTCGAGATAAGCGTAGGAGATGGGGGTCGGGGTGGGTGGGTGGGCCAGAGTTGTCGGACGCGTGTGTGGCAGCGGTTCGGACGTCCGCAAAGCCCCTCCCCTAGTTTGCGAGAAAAAAAGACTTCCGGACCGGCTGGCAGACGGATACAGGACCGTATTAAATGACAAAATCACGTCCGGACCACATACACGCGGTTTAAGGGTCCGCGTTAGAGATGCCATTATGTCCCCCACCACCATGCTCAGCCTACCCGGCGAGACAAACCAGTCCATTGGCTCCACCATAATCCTCGACGCGCCAGTTTTCCACGAGTGGGTCATCGAGTGGAAAACAAACAACGAGTCAAAGTTGATCAGCCGCCCGCGCAAGTGGCAAAGCCGTCCATGTCAAAGGGAAAAAGTCTATTTTAAACCCTGAATTCGTAGAGGTTCGGCGAAATTAACCCTCAAGTCAAAATCCCGGTCGATTGCACCCTAAACTATGGAATCCCGGTCTAAATCGAACCTTCGGGTCGTTTGGATGGCCGGGATTGGGGTATTTCGCAGAGGGCGCGCACCTGCTCCTTGCTGGGCCGGCCCGCTTTATTTTTTTCGTTAAAAGAATAGTACACCAGCCCGCTTTATTTTTTCGTTAAACAAAAATAGTGCACCTGCCCGCTTTATTTTTTCGTTAAATGAGCATATATCACAAAAAATGTTCAATACGTATTTTTGAAAATTGCTCGATGCATATATTCATTTTTCAAAAATGGTTATCATATGGGAAAATAATAATGATACAGATGGGTTTCGAACAAATGATGTACTGCTACTTGGCTCACGGGAAGACCACCATCCAAGGATGGTTCTTGTTAGGGTAGCAGGAGAATTTTTTATATAGTATAAATGCGGACAAAAAAAATTAAAGGCGAAACCAGATGACCAGTAAACTAGCGTTCCCTTCATATAATTTCTGTATACATCAGAAAAAAATTATACACATGTCTATTTTCTTCACACACATTTCTCATTTTTTGTATATATCCGAAACATTTTATACACGTTCAAAATTTTCCAAATACATGATTAATAAAAATTTTAAATATCTATTTTTATGTCTAGTTTTTCATAAACATTCACCGCCTTTGGTATTTAACTTATGATTAAAATTATTTTTTCAAATATATGTATTTGAAACTTTTTGCAAAAACGTGTCAACCATTTTTGGGATGGTATGAAACATTGTTTAAAACTACGTGACATTTTGTACATTGTATACATTTTTTTAAATGTCACAAACATTATTTTAAAATGCGTGAACATTTTTCAAATGCAACATACATTTTTAAATTACATATATATAAATATTAAAATATATTTTGAAATGATACGTACTTTTTTTGTAACGCTAGAATATATTTAAAATGTCACAAACACCAAAATATAAGTGTAACCAAAAAAAGTCAAATGGGCCGGCCCAGCGGAGAGGACGGGGGCGCTCTGTGGTCAATACCGCCGCTCCCTGGCCCACTAGTTAGATGGATCCCGGTTGAATTTTGCCAGGGTTCGATTTAGACCGGATCGCATAGTTCAAGGTGCAATCGACCGGGATTTTAAGTTCGGGGTTCATTTCGCCGAACCACTACGAATTCAGGGTTTAAAATGGACTTTTTCCATGTCAAAGTTAAGCATCTTATTATGTGAAGACCAAGTACCGGCTAAAGAATTAGTAATACATTGTTCGGCAAGATGCGCAGCCCGTGCCCGTGGTCTAGTGGACGACGTAGGATGTGACTTGTTTAACAATGATCCGGCCTTTTCTGTATCAGTTTGTCTAATTCATATCTAGATATTTTTTAAAGATGTCATATCTAAGTTCCCACAAATATACTTGCAGCAATCGAAAACAAAATAAAAACTAGAATAAAAAAATAGACCATAAACAAAATGGAAATCAGTTTAGATGTGGCATAACTATGTCACATCTAGATGTGTCCTAGACAGACCCTTTCTGCATAGACGGCCAAAACGGAAGGCAGCAAGTTGCATCGCCAATTGCGTCGCGGTGTTCGTATGGGTCGCCGCCGGCGAGGTCCAGCCAAAGATGATTTCTAAACACTTGTGAAAAGATTTGGTTGACGGATGATTTCGTAGCCGCCTGCCTTGAGGACTTTGACCGCATGCGTCTCCGCTCTGCGTCTACATGTACGATGACACCGAATGCCACTTGGGAATTCCATGGTTTCCTCGCGCCCCGGCTCGTCCGGCAGACTACATGGACCGAAAATGCTAGACTCACGGAGACTCACGGGGGTTTTACAGACCTTCCTGCTAACCAATCTCTCTGCCCCTTGATTTTCAGGGGTGCGGGCTCTTCCTCTCCTAGTTCGCAATCCTATTGGTCCATCTCTACTAGTCCGTGAAATCCGTATTAAATTCCTCCAAAGTCCAAGCTCAGTGGTATGGCTAGATAGCCACTAGCAGCACGTCGGGTCTATGGCCCTGGACAGACATCCATCACCTAAAATCAACGCGTTATCATATCGGGCTGATTGTCATAATAATCATCCGTATGATGATCGCAGTCAAAAAGAAAACATTCTAGTAAAGTCGCCGTACCTCCCACGAACTGCAAAATAAATTGAGCATGCTGACCTTCATATTTGGAGGTTGGGGCGAGTGGCCTCCATGTCAATGGTCTGCTTTCAACCCAGAAGAGCGTCAATTTTTTTGAAGGACATTTCACTAAATTGATATATTAAGGTGATACAACCGTATTGAAACTTGAAAGAATGTATAGCCTTTGATGGTGTGATGGACACAACAAATAAGTCTCTCGAAATAGGCTTTCGCCCCGCTTTATATATAAAGCAACGAACCAAAATACACAGCCGAACGATACAATATAATGGGGAGGTCCTCTTACAAAGCAGATAAAAAAGATACAACATGAGCCTAGAACACGCTAACACCTCTCCAAGGCCCGAACACAGACCCCTGAGCTCAATGACAACTCCCCCAAGAGGGTGACGGCGCGAAGCGTCACCGCTGCCGAGTGTGAGAACAGACAAAGGTTTTCACCGTGAGCCCTAGCACAGAGACAAGATCCGCGATGCCGTCTTCAAGAAGCAAGCGGCACCCACGGGCGTCGCCGACGGCGGCGCCAGTCGCCAGAAGCACGGAGCTTTCACTTGGACACACGCCTGCACCACCAAGAGGAGTCTCGACCACGACCTCAACGAGGGTCAGCTTGTCCATCCCAGATCTGGGCACTGCCATGGCAAGTATGAACCTCCCGCCGCTACCTCCCTGTTCTCCCACATGACCGAGAGATGAAGCCACCACTGCTACCACGAAGCCTGTCGGAAAGCTAACCGTGGAGCCCATCGTCCGGGACCGCCATCCTGGCATCCATGCCCCTGGGCACCGTTGATCATCCCCGTCTCAACCACCCAACCACAGTAGTAAGAGTGAAAGGGGCCACCTTTCACTCCCAGCCCGGCATCAGCCACCGGGTTTGGGTCGGCACCTCCATAGTAGGAAACGGCCACGCCTGTGTCCCCAGCCGATCCTGGTGGACCGGGGTTGGGGTGGGGGGGACAACCTAGTGACTGCCGACGGCCACCGCTGAGCATGCTCGAACGCCGCCATGTCCATGGTCATTGGCACCGATCCGTATGACGAAACCGCAACGCCCGGAGGGCATCCCTCAGACTAACGCCACCACAAACACCAAGCAAGAGGGACACAACGCGAAGGCATCCAACGCGGACCAAGTCAACCCCCCATAGCAGAGCACCGTCGGCCGTCGTCCACCACCAGAAACCAGATCCGCGTCGACCGTTGAACGTCAGCTACCTGGATCACACCGCCGCCCAACCAAGAGTCCAAGACAACCGTGCTGCCCCAACACCTCCACGAACACCTCCCGGACCGCACCTGCCTACTCGGAGAGCCCGCTCCGGCCTGCCTCGGGCCCAAATCCGGCAAAAAAAACAAACATCGTTAAAAAAATACTAGAATATACACCATTTGTCGAACCAAATAGTCATTAGATCTACAATATTTTTTTGTCGATGATGCCAAATGTTGTATCAGTTGAAAATTACATGACTTAAATACACTAATCTTATACTTGATTCAAATTTTGTAACGTAGAACTTATATTATAACGTGAACACTGCCCTCCTACTGAAATGATAATCGGCAATAGCGAGACACTAAAGTGTCAAATGTAGGGTTTGATCACTAGTGGGAGGGGGTACTACCTCCCTTTTAACCATGCGATGTGTACTTACAGATGATAATTATGTGACAGATCATTAAACGGGGTAAAAACTGGCAAACTATTCCCTAAATGGGGTAAGAACCAGCAAAACTTTCGTGAAATGGAATAATCTGAGTTAAAAACTGTTAAATGAGATAGTAATTTGTGAAAAAAAATGTTAAAGCAAAGGAAATTAAAGGTGAAGCTGCTATACGCAAACGTTGAGAAATTAAACACGGCCCGAGTTGCAGTGAGCGGATGGCGGCTTCTAGCTAGTGCCAACTGCCAATCGCCGCCATGGTCGGCAACTTGCTATTAAATTTTCCCCGTTTTCAAAGCTACCTTTGCTCGTCCACGGTGCTGCTCTGCTCAATGGCGGCCCACCGTCTCGCCCTGTCTGTGCTCGTCCTTGCCGTCTTACTGCTCGCGTCCGGCGGCCTCGTCGCAGGAGAGCCGTGGCCACTGTGCGGCGACGGCGGCGAATTCGACGACAAGAGCCAGTACCAGGCCAACCTCAACCTCGTCGCCGCAGCGCTCCCCAAGAACGCCTCGGCGTCGCCCAACCTCTTCGCCACCGCCGAGACCGGCGCTGTCCCGGAGAAGGTCACGGCCCTCGCGCTCTGCCGCGGCGACGCCAGCTCCAGGGCCTGTTCCAGCTGCCTCGTCAACGCCTTCGCCAACCTCCAGAACGTCTGCCCCGGCTCCAAGGACGCTGTCATCTACTACGACGCCTGCATGCTCCGCTACTCCGACGTCCAGTTCCTCTCCGCCGACGACTCCGGCCCCATGGGCCTGGACCTCAGCATCACGGTCCGCAACTCGGGGAACGCCACGTCGGAGCCGGGACGGTACCAGCGCACCGTGGCCACGCTCCTGAACGCCACCGCCGACTACGCCGCGTACAACTCCACGCGGCGGTACGCCACCGGCCAAGCCGACCTGGACCGGGAGTTCCCCAAGGTGTACAGCTGGGCGCAGTGCAGCCCGGACCTGACGCCGGGCCGGTGCCGGGACTGCCTCGCCCAGATCTTAGCTCAGCTGCCGTTGCAGTTCACGGACAGTATCGGCGGCAGGCTTCTTGCTCCCCGATGCAGCTTCCGCTACGAGACCAAGCCCTTCATGAATGGCCCGGTGATCGTGAAGCTGCCGGCGCGATCTGGAGCGCCGGCGCCGGCCGTAGTGCCCATGGCTCCTGCATCGGCGACATCAGAGGGTGAGTGTTTAACTTCTCATCTGCTACTCTCCTGACACGAGTTATCTTAAATTGCCAAATTCACAGGGAGAAAGTACAGTGCTCCTGGCATGGTACTTATAATTGTGTTGCCCACGATAGCAGCCATAAACCTCGTCGCTTGGCTCTTTACATTGAGGAGGAGGCGGCGCCAGGCATTCACAAAGGCAAAGCAACCAGGTATACATGTCAGTTTGTGACGCAAAACACTCCGGCTACAGCTACAGACACAGTGTTAGGGCCTAAAATAAAACGAACATTTTATGCACTTATGTCACTCACATCGGCATCTATTTATATTAAAACAGATCAAAATTGTTCCATCGATGAAGCACAAGACATCGAAAGTGTAGAGTCAATGTTAATTGACATTTCAACTTTGCGAGCGGCAACCAAGGATTTTGCGGAGAACAACAAACTTGGTGAAGGCGGATTTGGCCCCGTGTTCAAGGTACTCAACTATCCTATATATCTTGAAGCCAGCAGGCAATTATGCATAGCATTGAAAAATTTGTGGTTTAGCTAAAGCTTTCATACAATTTATTCAGGGTACTCTCCTGAACGGCGATGAGATCGCTGTGAAGAGACTCTCCAAGAGCTCAACACAAGGGGTGAAGGAGCTCAAGAATGAGCTCGCCTTGGTTGCAAAGCTGAAGCACAAGAACCTTGTAAGACTGGTCGGCGTCTGCTTGGAGCAACAAGAGAGGCTGCTCATCTATGAGTTTGTTCCCAACCGAAGCCTCGACCTGATCCTTTTCGGTAACTAGTCCAGCCATGATTCTATTCTCCATTTTCTCCACAGATTGAAATAAGAATGTAACATCACACTGATCTTAATACTATTTTCTAATTATTTTGATGAAAAAGCAGATGAAGAGAAACGTCAACAACTGGATTGGGAAACAAGGTGCAAGATCATAAACGGAGTCGCTCGAGGCTTGCAGTACCTCCATGAAGACTCTCAGCTCAAAGTAGTCCATCGTGACCTCAAAGCGAGCAATGTCTTGCTAGACATGAACATGAACCCCAAGATTTCAGATTTTGGCCTCGCCAAAATTTTCGGGAGAGACCAGACACAGGGCGTGACGAACCGCATCGTCGGCACACAGTAAGTAGTAGCATGAAAGACAGTAAGTTTTCCAGCAGTAGGTATAGCTCACTATGAGCTCTTCTCATTGGTTGTCTAGTGGATACATGGCGCCCGAGTACGTGATGCGCGGGAACTACTCTGCGAAATCAGACACGTTCAGCTTCGGCGTGTTGGTCCTTGAGATCGTGACGGGAAGGAAGAACACTGACAGCTACAACTCCCAACAATCTCAGGATCTCCTGACGACCGTATGTGCTTGTTATCTGAATGTCTGACTAACTAACCTGCAGTGCAGCTTGGCTCATCGATCCTACAAATCGTGCAGGTATGGGAGCATTGGACGGCCGGAACACTACTGGAGATGCTAGACCCGTGCATGAGCAAGAGCTTCTCAGAGTCGGAGAGCGATGCGCTGAGGTGCATCCATGTCGGGCTTCTGTGCATCCAGGGCAACCCAACAGACCGGCCGATGATGTCCACGGTGGCCATGATGCTCGGCAGCGACACATTCTCTCTCCCGGCTCCGTCCAAGCCGGCGTTCTACTCTAGAAATGCCACCGCCAATTCAAGCACCGGGTCAAGCATGTCGATCCCGTCAGTGCAGGCCCGATCATAGATCTTACTTAATATACTTAATTGCTCGCTTTTCGGTTTATTAGGCTTATCTTAATTTTTCAGTTTTCCTGATTTAAAGGGCTCATATGCTCAATCGAAACTTCCTATTGCTGCTTATGAGTTGGTCGATGCCGAATTTTTTAATGCATTTGAATAAACTCTTTAAATGTGACCGAATTCTGATCTGAAAGTTCGATAGAATCACCCATGTTCTCAAATTCTAATGCTTTAAAAAAGCGCTCACACTCAGCTGGCTCCTTCTACTAGGCTGCTAGTTATGATCTGTCTCCTCTTTGCCGTTGTCCACAAAATGTCCCCAAATCACGCTGCACCTCGCCACTGGTGGCTCCTCTTTTTTTAGAACGAAGACGCTGGAAGCGTCCGGCTTTAAATTAATAAAGCCCACATGCAGAATCCAACAAGTTCAACACAGAACAGCAATAAGTAAAACGGCCGCAGCCAAGGTGCGTACATGCTACCGGCCGAAGCCTGCGAGGAAATGAAAGATGTAGCAGCAGCATGCAAGAACCCGGTCCAAAAGATCACAACCCACGGCAGGCTAGTGGCGGGCACCAATCTGGATCAACCGATTCCGCTCCATAGCCTCCGTCATCCGATCCGCATCACGCCGTTTCCCCAACGGCGTCCATGTCTGAAGAAACAAGTGGCATTTGAAGATAATGTCAGCCGGGTGAGAAGGAAATTTGTGCTCAATAGTCATCTTATTGCGTGTAGTCCAAATGGCCCATAGCATAGCTCCCACACAACTCCACAAAACACGGCCGAAACCGCCCCTATGAGCGACAAAAATAGCGCGAAGGTCCAAAGCTGAGCAGGGATTCCAGTTCTGGTCGAACGCCTCCCTAACCGCACTCCATGCAAAGCGTGCGAGGTAACATTTGAAAAAGATGTGGTTGGCATCTTCATGGTGACCACATAGAACACAAGAGCCATCGGAAGGCCCGTTCCTACGCGCGATATTATTGGAGGAGGGAAGGCGATCACGAAACATCTGCCACAAGAAAATTTTGATCTTCAAGGGGATAGATGCTTTCCATAGCCCCCTAGCTATGTCTAGGGTCGGCCCCTCGGTCAGTTTGTTATACAAGGATTGGATGGTAAATTTCCCCGAGCGCAAGAGAGCGCAGGAGACCGAGTCGGCCTCAGGGCGAAGGACCACTCCCGCAAGAGCAGCTACAAGCCCGTCCCAACAGGCGCGTTCGTTATCGAGGAGGGGTCTTTTGAAGGATACCGTGGGTGGGTTGGTGCGTAGCGCGTCATCCCCAAGCTTTTCCACAAGGGTTCCTTGCCAAACCAATGGTCCAGCCAAAATCGCGTTGAGGACCCATTGTTGACGCAAAACTTGGCTCCTAATGTGAATGCAGGCATAACTTTCTGGATTCCGTTCCAAAAAGGGGAGCCCTTAGCTTTGGAGGTGAGAAAATTCCCATCTAGGAAGTATTTGGCGCGAAGAATATCCGGCCATAGCCCCTAAGGAGCGTCGTTTCAGTGGAGCGCCCTAGCCCCGCTACTCCCTTCTTTAGTAGCATGGGCGCCTGCTTCGCCGTCGGCAGTTCCGCAATATCGTTCTTCCCTTCCCAGGCGGTGCTTGAGGATGCACGCGGCGTGGGGAGTCTGGAGGGATCGCGTGAATCGGGGTCTGGTGGTTCTTCAGGAGGCGCGTGCAAAGGTGAATGCACGAGAATGCTGCAGGATGAGTGATTGATCGATTGCCATGTGTACTAGTGCAGTTTTGCTCACACATATTAGTTACTCTCTCCTTCCCATAATATAAGAGTGTTTTCTACAATATACTTGTGTAAAAATCACTCTTATATTATGGAATGAAGGGAGTAGATGTCAAGTAAAATTATCTAGGAGATTGTGTTCCAATTACCTGTCAGTACTAACCAAATCAGCCACGTATGTGTCAAATCTGAACCATGGTCTCTACTGTATAATGTGAACATTGAACATAAAAGAGCTAAACTTTGATAAAATACAAATAGGCATTACACAATCTACTAATCATCACTTGAATACTCATTCTCACTCAATGCACCATCTTCCTGTCCATCATCGTCAGTACCACTATCTTCATCATAGTTGTTGTCATCCTTCAGAAGATCATGAACAATACTAGCATGAACAGTTGGCTGCGGTGTTGCACATTCAGACAGTCCTTGCATGGGCACAATATGTCCTGATTTTCGCTGAAATTTTGGCGAACGAAACCCATAAACTCTTCAACACCTTTCAAGTATGGTGGTGTGAAAGGCGTTCCTTGTATCCAGCTTTGATCCATTGCACTACAACAAAATAGTATACCGTTAGCAAATTATGCTAACACCGCATTGAAGCAAAATTACTAGTAACACAACTAGTGAACCCACTAGTAAACTGAAACAACAAAACAGGCACAAATTGATGAGAACATCTACTCAGACAATGAATTTAGTAAAACAAAACCTCCTTCACGTTGTCTTTCCTAAGTACAGCATATATGTTTGGTTGGAAAAGGCCATGGACTTGTGCATGCCTTGTACAAACATATACTCACTATATTCCTAAATATAAGTCTTTTTAGAGATTCCAATGTGGACTACATACGGAGAAAAATGAGTGAAGCTACATTCTAAACTAAGTCCATATTGAAATCTCTAAAAAGACTTATATTTAGGAACGGATGGAGTATATGCTCACTGTAACTGCAAAACCATGCATCTATCTATGCTATATACTTCCTCCGTCCCAAAATAAGTGTCTCAATCTTAGTACAACTTTGTACTAAAGCTAGTACAAAGTTAAGATGCTTATTTTGGGACGGAGGGACTACACCATAGTAACATTCGTATACACAATACGACAACAGAAGTAACAGTTCAATCATTCACACAATTTACCTTGGCAGGGTCGGCTGGATCGATGCTTTGGGAGTTGGGGCCAAGCTGGGAGCACTGGCAAGTCTAAACTCTGCGCCTTGGTGAGGTGATGGATAGACTGCAAACTCTGAGCACAGTTGGTGACAGGACGGTGGCCAGTTGGGGACATGTTGTGGATGAGCGACGTTGTCCCAGTCGCTGACGAGCAAATGTGATGCCTGTGGTGGAAGAGCGGAGGTAAGAGGGAGAGGCGGAGCCGCGGCGTGGTAGCCAGTGCGATGCGGCGGTACTGTACCGCCTCATATGATATGGTGGACGGGTGGATCTGCGTTAGGTGGTACAGGGGAGTGGAGGCACTTACTTGAAATTGGCAATAGCCAGCCGGAACCAATCTGTGTTGTGCACTTGTGCTTCGTCTATCACCGTCTTGCTTCTCCCTGCCGCGAAGCACCAACAGCTAGAACCGAGAAGACGATCAGATCGAGTCACATATGCCCCGAGAAGGAATAACCAACCTACATATATATACACACGCCTAGGTGTATAGTCCAAGAAATGATAAATTTCCTTAGCACAATTTATATAGCGTCCGAACTCTTTACTAATGGCAACGCTGTTCGTGCTGATCATGGTGGTTACCGGTTTAAACTCCTGTACAAATTATATTTTTTTGCAGCGAATCTCCTGTTTTAGTTTTAAGTTTTTAGATAGAACGAAACAACATAACCACACGAGCGCCCTATTCAAGTTTTTTTGCCCAGCCTTTTTATAGATAAAAATGAAAAAATGTAAGATTTCCCATCGACTCTCCTATTATCCATTTTAATTTTTTAGATAGAACGAAACATGATTAGCTCACGAACGTCCAATTGAAGTTTTTCAGCATAGCCACTACCGAACAAGAAAATTGTGTTAAGAATTTATATTTTTAATGCTCGATTAAAGTTTTTAGTCGAGCCACTACCTATTTATATTAGAAAGAACAAAATAACCATCTAAAAAAACAACAAAATAAGGTTTTCCCTTTATAAGAATATATAATAGTTATAAGTATTTCCATGGCCACTACCTACTTATATTAGATACAACAAAAAAATTACAACGCTCAATAGCCTTTAAAAAAATTATGGAGAGTCCCACTACCAAAACCGACACATGACTCCTATCTCTCAATGACCCATGAACTAGCTATGGCGAGACCCACTAGATGCTACATGACAAAAAAGTTGACCATCACACATTCGTAGTATTCGTTGACTCTAGCAAGTTTGTCACGCAAAATACCAAACCGTCACAGAAATTGGCAGCCAGATGTGCTGTTATGGAATGGAGGGAGTACAAGTGAAGAGAGTTGTTTAGTATGTATATTTGCAATCTCCATAAATTTATGCGTCCCATATTTGCTATTCAGAGTCGACATAACGTTGCTCAGCTCCCGCTGGTGCACGAATTTATTTTTGAAGCAGTGGTTTTTGGAAACCTTAACCGAATTGTAGTTTTTTTTCCTACTTTACTCTTTAAAGGGATTGAAAATCGGTTTGGAAGTAATTATTCTCACTACGTGCATGATGTGTCTTTATTTATTTTTAGAATATTGCTCCATCAGTTAAAGTTTGAAAGCAAAAGTCTAGACACAAGGTTGGCATGGTAATCCATAGGGCAAAAAGAAAATACATAGATTTATTTATCTAGTTTTACAGTTGAAAACTAGACTTTAATTTGTTGGCAGCAAATGATTAATCTGTAGGTAGCAAAGCTTGGCCTTGGCTGCAGTTTCTTCAGTTGACGGCATTAGGCCCTTGACGGCAGCACGCAGTTGCCGATCTCTGTACAGAGTGGAACGAAATCACCATTAACAAACAGAGGCGTACATTTTCTTTTCTTGGAACTAGACTCAGAAATTAAGAGCAAAACTTACTTGGTGCCTGCCGGACAATGTTACCGGCGGCGGCGAAGTTGCACGTTCCGGTGGCCCGGCCACGCCGCTGGTAATAGTCGTTGAATGCGAAGGACGCATGCGCGACCTTGGTGTCGGGGTCGAAGCACCGTGCTCCGGGTTGGATGTCCGTGCAGTCGGCGCCGCCGTGCCCGCACGCGTAATCAAGGGCCATCTGAAGCCGAGCCTCGCCCACCGCCGCGTTGGCCACGCACCAGCTCGGGCTCGGGTCGCACGCACCTGATGGTGCCTGGCTGACAATGGTGCCGGCGCCGCTGAAGTCGCAGGCGCTGCTGGCCCGGCCCTTCTTCTGGTAGTAGTTTTGTTCCCCTAAGGACATCTTGAACGCCGACTCGCAAATTTTCTCCCACATCCGTTTGCTGACAGGGGACCAATCCGCAAACATGTAAGTGGGAGCCGGCCATCCAACGCTGCTTGCATACATCCAGCCTCCCTAATATTTTTTGAAGTCCACACATTCAAATAGCCGCATACATAGACTACACACATTCAAATGTTCGAATGCAGTAGTAGTTTAAATTTTAAAAAAAAATCAAATATTACATTTCAACATTGTTGTCCCCGTTAACCGCTCACATATGCTCAATCGAAACTTCCTATTACTGCTCATGAGTTGGTTGATGGCTTGATGCCGAATTTCTTAATGCATTTGAATAAACTCTTCAAATGTACCGAATTCTGATCTGAAAATTCGATAGGATCACCCGTGTTCTCAAATTCTAATGCTTTAAAAAAGCGCTCACACTCAGCTGGCTCCTTCTGCTAGGCTGCTAGTTATGACCTGTCTCCTCCTTGCCGTTGTCCACAAAATGTCCCCAAATCACGCTGCACCTCGCCATTGGTGGCTCCTTTTTTTTTAGAACGAAGACGTCGGAGGCGTCCGGCTTTAAATTAATAAAGCGCATATGCTGAATCCAACAAGTTCAACATAGAACAGCAATAAGTAAAACGGCCGCAGCCAAGGTGCGTTACATGCTACCGGCCGAAGCCTGCGAGGAAATGAAAGATGTAGCAGCAGCGTGCAAGAACCCGGTCCAAAAGATCACAACCCACGGCAGGCTAGTGGCGGGCACCAATCTGGATCAACCGAATCCGCTCCATAGCCTCCGTCATCCGATCCGCATCACGCCGTTTCCCCAACGGCGTCCATGTCTGAAGGAACAAGTGGCATTTGAAGATAATGTCAGCCGGGTGAGAAGGAAATTTGTGCTCAATAGTCATCTTATTGCGTGTAGTCCAAATGGCCCATAGCATAGCTCCCACACATCTCCACAAAACACGGCCGAAACCGCCCCTATGAGCGACAAGAATAGCGCGAAGGTCCAAAGCTGAGCAGGGATTCCAGTTCTGGTCGAACGCCTCCCTAACCGCACTCCATGCAAAGCGTGCGAGGTAACATTTGAAAAAGATGTGGTTGGCATCTTCATGGTGACCACATAGAACACAAGAGCCATCGGAAGGCCCGTTCCTACGCGCGATATTATTGGAGGAGGGAAGGCGATCACGAAACATCTGCCACAAGAAAATTTTGATCTTCAAGGGGATAGATGCTTTCCATAGCCCCCTAGCTATGTCCAGGGTCGGCCCCTCGGTCAGTTTGTTATACAAGGATTGGATGGTAAATTTCCCCGAGCGCGAGAGAGCCCAGGAGACCGAGTCGGCCTCAGGGCGAAGGACCACTCCCGCAAGAGCAGCTACAAGCCCGTCCCAACAGGCGCGTTCGTTATCGAGGAGGGTTCTTTTGAAGGATACCGTGGGCGGGTTGGTGCGTAGCGCGTCATCCCCAAGCTTTTCCACAAGGGTTCCGTGCCAAACCAATGATCCAGCCAAAATCGCGTTGAGGACCCATTGTTGACGCAAAACTTGGCTCCTAATGTAAATGCAGGCATAACTTTCTGGATCCCGTTCCAAAAAGTGGAGCCCTTAGCTTTGGAGGTGAGAAAATTTCCATCTGGGAAGTATTTGGCACGAAGAATATCCGCCCAGAGCCCCTAAGGAGCGTCGTTTCAGTGGAGCGCCCTAGCCCAGCTACTCCCTTCTGTAGTAGCATGGGCGCCTGCTTCGCTGTCGGCAGTTCCGCAATAGCGTTCTCCCAGGCGGTGCTTGAGGATGCACGCGGCGTGGGGGGAAGGGGGGAGTCTGGAGGGATCGTGTGAATCGGGTCTGGTGGTTCTTCAGGAGGCGCGTGCAAAGGTGAGTGCACGAGAATGCTGCAGGATGAGTGATTGATCGATTGCCATGTGTACTAGTGCAGTTTTGCTCACACATATTAGTTACTCCCTCCTTCCCATAATATAAGAGTGCTTTCTACAATATACTTGTGTAAAAGTCACTCTTATATTATGGAATGAAGGGAGTAGATGTCAAGTAAAATTATCCAGGAGATTATGTTCCAATTACCTGTCAGTACTGACCAAATCAGCCACGTATGTGTCAAATCTGAACCATGGTCTCTACTGTATTATGTGAACATTGAACATAAAAGAGCTAAACTTTGGTAAAATACAAATAGGCATTACACAATCTACTAATCATCACTTGAATACTCATTCTCACTCAATGCACCATCTTCCTGTCCATCATCGTCAGTACCACTATCTTCATCATAGTTGTTGTCAGCCTTCAGAAGATCGTGAACAATACTAGCATGAACAGTTGGCTGCGGTGTTGCACATTCAAACAGTCCTTGCATGGGCACAACTTGTGCTTCGTCTATCACCGTCTTGCTTCTCCCCGCCGCGAAGCGCCACCAGCTAGAACCGAGAAGACGATCAGATCGAGTCACATAAGCCCCGAGAAGGAATAACCAACCTACAGATATAGCCACACACGACTAGGTGTATAGTCCAAGAAATGATAAAAATTCCTTAGCACAATTTATGTAGCGTCCGAATTCTTTACTAATGGCAACGCTGTTTGTGCTGATCATGGTGGTTACCGGTTCAAACTCCTGTACAATTTTATTTTATTTTGCAGTGAATCTCCTGTTTTAGTTTTAAGTTTTTGGATAGAACGAAACAACATAACCACACGAGCGCCCTATTCAAGTTTTTTTGCCCAGTCTTTTTATAGATAAGAATGAAAAAAGGTAAGATTCCCCATCGACTCTCCTATTATCCATTTTAATTTTTTAGATAGAACGAAACAAGATTAGCTCGCTAACGCCCAATTGAAGTTTTCAGCATAGCCACTACCGAACAAGAAAATTTTGTTAAGAATTTATATTTTTAATGCTCGATGAAAGTTTTTAGTCGAGCCACTACCTATTTATATTAGAAAGAACAAAATAACCATCTAAAAAAATAACAAACCAAGGTATCCCTTTGTAAGAATATATAATAGTTATAAGTACTTCCATGGCCATTACCTACTTATATTAGATACAACAAAATAATTACAATGCTCAATAGCCTTTGAAAAAATTATGGCGGGTCCCACTGCCAAAACCGACACATGGCTCCTACCTCTCAATAACCCGTGAACTAGCTATGGCGAGTCCCACTGCTAGACTCTACAAGTGAAGAGAGTTGTTTAGTATGTATATTTGCCATCTTCATTAATTTATGCATCGCATATTTGCTATCCAGACTCAACATAACGTTGCTCAGCTCCCGCTGGTGCATGATTTTTTTTTTTGAAGCAGTGGTTTTGTAAACCTTAACCGAATTTTAGTTTCTTTTCCTATTTTACTCTTTAATAAAGGGATTGAAAATCGGTTTGGAAGTAATTATTCTCACTACGTGCATGATGTGTCTTTATTTATTTTTAGAATATTGCTCCATCAGTTAAAGTTTGAAAGCAAAAGTCTAGACACAAGGTTGGCATGGTAATCCATAGGGCAAAAAGAAAATACATAGATTTATTTATCTAGTTTTACAGTTGAAAACTAGACTTTAATTTGTTGGCAGCAAATGATTAATCTGTAGGTAGCAAAGCTTGGCCTTGGCTGCAGTTTCTTCAGTTGACGGCTTCAGGCCCTTGACGGCAGCACGCAGTTGCCGATCTCTGTAAAGAGTGGAACGAAACACCATTAACAAACAGAGGCGTACATTTTCTTTTCTTGAAACTAGACTCTGAAATTAAGAGCAAAACTTACTTGGTGCCTGCCGGACAATGTTACCGGCGCCGGCGAAGTCGCACGTTCCGGTGGCCCGGCCACGCCGCTGGTAATAGTCGTTGAATGCGAAGGACGCATGCGCGGCCTTGGTGTCGGGGTCGAACCACCGTGCTCCGGGTTGGATGTCCGTGCAGTCGGCGCCGCCGTGCCCGCACGCGTAATCAAGGGCCATCTGAAGCCGAGCCGAGCCCACCGCCGCGTTGGCCACGCACCAGCTCGGGCTCGGGTCGCACGCACCTGATGGTGCCTGGCTGACAATGGTGCCGGCGCCGCTGAAGTCGCAGGCGCTGCTGGCCCGGCCCTTCTTCTGGTAGTAGTCGTTGAAGGCGTATGACGCGTGCGCCAGCTTGGTGTTGGGCTCGAAGCAGGGCTTGCCTGACTGGATGTCACTGCAGTCGGCCCCGTTGTCGCACGCGTAGTCTAGCCCCTCCTGCAAGGCCGCATCCCCGACCGCCGCGTTCGCCACGCAATAGCTCGCACACACGGGCCCGCCGATGGTGCCGCCATGAACGAAGTCGATCGGGTTGGGGTACACGGGCTGCTGGTTCGGGTAGAACAACCCGAAGTCCTGCTCGTCTTCAGGGTGAAAACACGGGCTGCTGGTTCGGGTATTATTTGGAGTTTGCTCGAACTTGATCTTCAAGGTGAAAACCCATGGTCTGACTTTTGGTGGTTTGGACCCGGCCACGGCGGCGCTTGTGCATCATATTTTTTTTGAAGGCGTCGTTTTTGAAGAACCTTTCTCGTATTGCTTGTGTCGTTAAGAGATGATGGGTGCCGATGGTCACCACCGTATATTGTCAAATCGTTTCGGGAATTATTCTTATTATCACTCCGTCTGGCATAGCTTCGGTCTTGTATGACTTTGCTTCATGCGTACGTGATCATTTGTGTGTGTTAGTCTTGGTTGTGTGCATTCTACCTATGCAAAGGCCGAGTGTTGTACTCATTATGATTGTATCCTTCGATGCTACATTATGAGTCAATAAAAAAATCCTTTATCAAAAAAATTAAAAACATGAAGAAAAATATTCCTACATTTCCCTATGTAAGACGATCGATATTGCAACCAAATTTTCAGCATGCATGTATGCCGGCCGTGCCTAACTTGGACTTGGACGCCTTTGATACACCGAAGAGACATGCAAGCTTGGACCCCCCTTGCCCCTAAATCCAAAAGACAAAATGCTCACTAGTGGCAGTATCCCGGCCACGGGGCCCTTTCTCTTGTCTTCTACACCCGATGCTCGCCAGCACGAAACAAGTGGCAGTATGATGCCTGGATCAAACGCAGAGAACCCCATGCTCTTGCTTCCTGCTACTTTCCACCATTTTGTCAACACGTGTGGAAAAGACTAGGGAAGACGCCGGTCAATGCAGCTTGAGGCAGGGCCGGGTGCTTCATTTTCATGACAGACACATTGTTGTCTTTTTATGGAAAACGTCGCTTTTGCAGCCGTCTGTCCTGTGCGCCAAGTTGCCGGGTCGCCCTCCTTTTCCTCCTTGGCGGCTATGTTTACCCATGCTTGTCATGAGGCACCTGTAGCCTAAGGTTTTGTGTACTTAAAATAATCGCTTTTAAAGTGATAAGTTAATCGCATCTGTGTCAAGTGAGAGTGTCCAACCCACTTCATGGTGTATTTAAGCACACATCCATTACGGAGTGCACACATGCCTACCTTTGCACTAAGATCCACCATTCTCTCCCAGCTTCCACATATTCCACAATATCCAAATATTGATGATTCCCACCACCTTCTCCCCAAGCACGACAAGATCTATTCCACTCTCAGTAGGAGCCTCTCCAACGATCTTTATAAAATTCAAAGTAACAATAAATCCACAGCTTCTCATCACAACAGTGCCTTTGTCCAATCATACTAACTCACGTAGCACCACCATGACCTTACTAAACCGCACCAATACATGTCACTCAAAATCACTATCTCAAAGTGTGAATGCTCTATACACTCATACAAACCAACACCTCGGTGCCATACATCCAACCGGTCATAAATAAGACGCAAATATACAAGACCACTCTAGCGGATAAAAGTTCCACGGTATTCATAGTTGACAGTCGAGTGGACTACCGCGCGTGCAAAAGAAAGAAAAAAGACAGTTGAGTAGATTAGTTTTGGACGGTTTCGGAGTTGAAGGATGAAACTATGCTCAGTCAATACTAGTTGAGATACCGGAAATAATGTAGTTTTCTCCTATGTTCAAATGCAGAAGCCAATTATTTGTTCATCGGTAGTATGTGTTTGGAGTCTTAAGTTTCCCCGTGAGTAGCTAGCATTTGGATGTATAACCGCTAGTGTCACGGACATTCACAAGCTAGCTAGCGCAACCGGCCAACCACCATCTGTGTAATCTGCCCAGCCAGCCATGACCACGTGGCCTGGATATTCCACGAGGGCTATTTAGTTTATCCACACGAGCTGACAAAATTTGATAATATCACGCCGCACTACCAAGCAAGGTTGCACTCGACAAGAGGAGGGTCTAACGACATATTTGTTTTTTTTAGCAGGAACTTTGCGGTTTAATTTATTCATAACGTTCAGCTATTACAATATCGGATACACACTCTGATGGTTCATGGAACCACTCTGATGGTTCATGCTTGCGGCACAATACACTTTAGCTAAGACATGTGCCATTTCATTTACCGTTCGCCCTTCCCATTTCACCTAAAGGCTTTCTCTGGACCTTAGCTAGTCCTTGTTCTCAATCATCGGCCCGTAGACCGACCTGTTCAACTCCTCCTCCGTTCGGGATCTCGCGCAATCTGATCATCCGTCTCCAACACCACCATAGGCAAGCCCAATTCAAGAAATAACTAAATAGCCCTCCTGCATGCCAACAAGTGAACCAACTCCGGATTCGAGGCTGATGGGAAAAACTAACAAGCTCCTACCACAAAGTTGCCATGGTGATCTCGAAGGATCGCTCCACCTGCTCCATCCCCGGAACTCTTCCAATTGCACTATTAGCGTTCGTCTTAATCCATCCCTCCTCCGGCGCACGCAAGTGCTCCCGATATTGGCCGGGACCGGCCTGTCTAGCCTCTTTGATAATCAACCACTCTTCCTGCAAACTTGGGGCCTGGTCAGCGACCTACACAGGATCCTCTATACCCTTGCCATCTCTTGCATTGTCTCGAGCTAGCCGCACTTGATAGATGGCCATTACCACCATCGATCTCTTCGCCTCACTCGTTTCACTTAGGCGGTCCAAAAACCAATTTCACATCTAATTTGCACTATGTTTTTATAAGATTGAATTATTTGAGTTTTTATAAGATTTAATTATTTTAATATTATTGGCCAAGCCAATATTATTCGATGTTTCTTCAGAAGGCGCTTGCTGCTTCAGCTGGTATCATTAAGAATTAACATGACCTTCTACACCAACTGAAAAAATCATGAAAACCTAGGTTTATACATGTTCCATTCACAACAGCGCAGATGAGAACTACGTGCAACAGGGAATGAGATGATATGATTGTGTCCAAATTGACCTAACTCCTTTGATTTCTTAGCATTTGCGTGGCGAGACCTCATCAAAATCCAGGATTGGATCGGAATAGGTATCCTAATCCTCTACCATTTCTATTGGTCTGATTTAAAAAAAAAAATATGTAAGCCCAATGAGCCCTACGAGGCGCACATGACAGATAGTTGCAACCCAACCCACGGTTGCTGTACAAGATAATTACATAAATGAGAAGATATGCAAGATTACAAATGGGCAACTAGGCGCACGGAACAGACGGTTGCAAGCGACGATTTCAATACAAGACAACAATAATGAGCTATTGGTGCAAGCACCCACAGCCCACAGGTAGTGATAGCTATTGGATTGACCCGCGTCTAGTCTTTTCCACACGTGTTGACAAATGCATGGAGCTCTCTGTGCTTTTTCCAGTGACAGGCATCTATGGGCAGGTAGCTGTCGGTTTTGTGCCCGTGAGCGATGTAATTCTTCTGTATAAGATAAGAGAAATGGCGAGCGTTGCTTGTTTTTTTTCATTGATTTTGTGTGGGCGGGGTCCGGGGATACTGCCACTAGTGAGCATTTATCCGACCATCTCTTAGATTTCGGGGCAAGGGAGGTGTACCCAAGCATGGGTCTTCTGGCACAAGTTGTAGCTCATCGACTCGACCAGTCCAAGTCCAAGTTAGGCGTATATGCATGCTACAATTGGCATTGCATATACCCCAATTTTGGTTGCACTATCGTACGTCTTGTTGTTGCTGCCGCTTTCACTTGCACAAAGGAAAAAAGTTGTAGCACCTCCATGGCTCCATCTTACCGTTGGTGCCGGCTATAAATTCCAGCCCGCCTGTGATCATTCCCAACTCATCAGCTCGATCATCATCGTCTCCTCAAGGCCCTAGTTAGCTAGCTCCACTATACAGACCACCGAGGGCGCATGGCGCTGACGAGTCACCTCCTCGTGGTCCTCCTCGGCATCGCAGTGCCACTGCTCTTCTTCTCCCGTGCAGGTAATCGTCGTGGAGACGTTATCCTGATTATCGTATGTTTTTCTGGTAACATATATACGCCGTAGGCGTACGATATAACTTTTTATTTTGAGAAAGAACAATAAACCCTTGCCTCTGCATCGAAGTGTACGACTTTAATTGTGATGTTTCTTACTATTGTACACGCACGTACTGCAGAGGGGGGTGAGGTAGGCGTGTGCTATGGGAGGATGGCGACTAACCTGCCTGACCCGACGTCCGTGGTGCAACTGCTCAAGAAAAACGGCATCACCATGGTGAGGATCTACGACGCCAACCCAACGGTGCTGGCCGCCCTGGCCAACACCGGCATCAAGGTCACGGTGGAGCTAACCAACGAGGAGCTGGCCTCCGCTGCAACGGACCAAAATTTCGCTGATCAATGGGTGCAGAACAATGTGAAGGCGTACTACCCGGCCACGCAGATCAATGGCGTGACGATAGGGAACGAGGTCTTCAAAGAGGCTAGTCAGTTGAACTCTCAGCTCGTCCCGGCCATGAAGAAGGTGCAAGCGGCGCTGGCTCGCCTGGGCCTGGCGGACGCCGTGAAGGTGACCACGCCCGTCGCGTTCGACGCGCTCAAGATGTCGTTCCCGCCGTCCGAGGGCGCATTCCGTGACGACATCGCGTTGTCGGTGATGAGCCCCATGGTCGACTTCTTGCAGGAAACCGGGTCGTACCTCATGATGAATATCTACCCGTACCTTGCTTACCTGAGTACTCCGGGCATGTCCATCGACTATCTCTTGTTCCGGCCCAACGTTGGCGTTGTTGACAAGAATAGCAAGCAAACGTACTTCAGCCTCCTCGACGCGCAGCTTGACGCTGTGTACTATGCGATGGAGAAGCTGCCGTCCTCCAGCCTGCGTGCTGGGGGGATGAGGAAGCTCACAGCAGGGGGCGGAATACTGGAGGTGAAGCTTGGTGAGATTCACCACCCAACCAGAGGCCACCATGGCGTGGGAACAACAGCCAACGCCCAAGCGTTCACCGATGGTCTCATGAGAAAAGTGCGTGGTGGTAACTCCGGCACCACCTCAAGTAGATATAACCGGCTCGCCACCAGTGCTGTCGGCACCCCGCACCGTCCCAACGCCGATCTTGACGTGTACATCTTCGAACTCTTCAACGAGAACAACAAGCCCGAAGACGAGCAGGACTTCGGGTTGTTCTACCCGAACCAGCAGCCCGTGTACCAAGTCGACTTCGTCCATGGTGCCGGCCCCGTGCAACCGAGCTACTGCGCCGCGAAGGCCACGGCCGGCGACGCGGCCTTGCAGGCTGCGCTGGACTACGCGTGCGGCCACGGGGCGGACTGCAGCGCCATCCAGCCAGGCAAGCCCTGCTACGAGCCCAACACCAAGCTGGCGCACGCGTCGTACGCCTTCAACGACTACTACCAGAAGAACGGCCGGGCCAGCAGCGCGTGCGACTTCGGCGGTGCCGGCACCATTGTCAACCAGGCACCATCAGGTGAGTCCCTTGATACGACAACTATCTGCTCCACACAGGAAGGCAGCCATGACGATTCCATTGCTTGCGTAGGCCGCTGCGACCCGAGCCCGAGCTGGTGTGTGGCGAACGCGGCGGTGGGCGCCGCGCGGCTGCAGAACGCGCTGGACTACGCCTGCGGCCACGGCGCGGACTGCACTGACATCCAACCTGGAGCACGGTGCTTCGATCCCGACACCAAGGTAGCCCATGCGTCCTTCGCGTTCAATGACTATTACCAGTGCCATAGCCGGGCCGCCGGAACGTGCGACTTCGCCGGTGCCGGTACCATTGTCCGGCAGGCACCAAGTAAGTTCTCTGCTTTGAATTTCTCCTTCTAGTTTCACGAAACAAAATGTACGCGTCTGTTTGTTAATGGTGATTTCGTTCCACTCTTTACAGAGATAGGCAACTGCGTGCTGCCGTCAAGGGCCTGAACTGAAGAAACTCTAGCCCAGGCGAAGCTTTACTACCACGAGATTAAGCAATAGTCCCGACAGATTATCGTCTGCTGCCGGCAAACTCTAGTTTTCAAACGTAAAACTAGATAAATAAATCCATGCTTTTCAGCAGGTGCTTAGAGCAAGTACAATAATGGGCTTATAGCCGTTACATGACACTTTTGCCTATGTGATAGAGAGTGACATGAAAAAAATAGTGGGAAAAGACTCTCATGCAGAGCCTAGCTATATGATTACTCCTAGACAATTGCGATAAATATGAAGAAAGAGACATAGAAAAGATGAAAAAAGTAGTACTCTTATAGCTAACCTTAAGTGGTGTGTGGTGTGACACCCTGGTTTTTGCCATCATGACTTTCATTTGCCTTTTGCTTTTAAAATGGATTTTTGAGTAATTCATTCGGACTTAGCACTTGGGCATTGTTTTGATTTTTCACCCAAGTGAGTCCCCTCACCTCTCACAACCTCTCTTGACCTCTAATTCATCATTATATTGCTTTGGAATATTTTTCTTCCAAGGAAAATATTCATTTTCACCCTGAAAATGGTATATTTTCACTTTCCTTCCAAAGCAACCCCTCTGTCTCTTGCCTATAAAAATCTGAGAAAATTCCCACACTCCCTTTGGACAGTGCCTCATCACCCTATGCAAAAATCTCGTGTGATCATGTGACCAAAATTTGCTTGGAAAATCATTTGCATTCTGCCCTGAAAATGCATTTTCCAAAGGAAGTGTATTTTTCCTTGATCCAATGAAGCTGATTTTTCCCGAGCTTCATTACCCTCTTAAGTAAACCTTAATCACAAGAGCTCAGTCCTAAACTCCTTCTAGAACCTCTCCAGACAAAGTGCATGAGTTTCTGTCCAGAAACTTGCATTGAGTGATGTGATCCATGCACTCATCCTGGCAGTGTGCCATCTCCTTTCCTAGACTAAACACTGCACGGTCGACAGCCCAGACACGGTTTGGCATCGCCTAGGCACTGCGTTGGCACAGTGCACATGGTGACCGCGTGTGGACACCGGCCCTGGTGCGCGTTCGATGCGCTCTGCGCTGTGCCCGGGCCTCTGTTTTGCTCGTGCTCGTCTCAACACCGCGCCCAGCCTGCCGCACCACGCCACCAGCCTCGCCTCATCACCCTTGACCCCTCTCTGCCGCTCGCCGACGCCGGAGCCGCTGCAGCGATCATGCGCACCCCGCGCCAGAGGAGCACGGTGCCCCGTGCTTGAGTCAGCGCCCTGCCGTGTGCCCTGTGCTCGTCCCCGTCCTCCCACAGTTGCCGCGTGAGCGCTGGAGCGGTCCCCCTCTCTCTCTGACACCCCTCGTCGTCGTGTGCCGCTTCCAGAGCTCTCCAACGGAGCCTGAGACCCCCATCCCCTCCGCCTATAAATACGGCCCTTCCCTTGCTTCTCCGAGCATCCCACCACACTCGCCCAACCTCCACAATGTTGTAGATAGCCGCAGCCCAGCAGGGCAGGCCTCTGGTCGTCGTCCCCTTTCCGAGCTCGCTGGCTATCCCCTGCTGCCGCTCCCCACCTCTCTAGTGCTCCTCGAGCTCAACCCTCTTCTCCGGAGACTTCCTGGTGATCCACTAGTGCTAGCCGGCCCCTCTAGAGCCCTTGGAATCGCTACTGGTCGTCGTCTTCATCTCCGGCGAACCTCACCCACAGCCGCCGCTGGAGACGTCGTTTCCGAACGACTCCGACCACCTCCTACCATGCTACGGGTACGAGCAGGTGCCCATGAATCTCCTCCTTCCATCCCTCCCTCTCATATCGGCCGTCGAGCCCTCCTCGCCGACATGCCCACCGGCGACCGTCGCCCCTCCTCTATTTAAAACCTGACGGGAGGAGCCCGCTGTCAGCCTCTCGACTCGCGCCCGAAGCGGTTCGAGTGGAGGCGTATTCACTAAAGACACTTTCGACGTCACCCCCCTGGTTTTTCTTTTTATTCAAATTTCATTTAATTTGACTAGTAACTTTGACTAGCTCTAACTCCTTATATACAAGTCCAAATTAGTTGATTCTTTTTGCATTGGTTTTGTATTGAAATGCTCTAGTAGCACACTATATTTGAGATTTTTCCTTCCTGTCTAGAATTTCCAGTGAATCTTAGAATGGTTCTTGATATTTTCTTTTGCTGTTTTTATTTATTTTCAGAAGGAGAAACTTGCCTTGAGGAGAACCAGGAGGAGTGTGACCCTATGTGTTAAGGCAAGCCACCACGAATATTTGCATGGTGTCATTTCAATAACTATGATTTTCAACTTGAATATGACTTATTTCATGCATTAAATCATTTAAATAATAATGCTTTTGTTACTTCATTTGTTATGCTTGAATTGCTTGGCTTGTTGTAGTACTTGAATGCATGGACTAGTTTGATGCAGTAGTGTCACTTTGAGAGCATGTCTATGGTTTGATAATGATCGGTATCATTCTCATATAATGTTTTATTATTTATATTTTCACCATGCTTATGTCATAACTAAAAAGGATTGAGTTAAAACCAGTGCCTCCAAATGATTAGTAGTGCATGCATATTGATTCTATGATGTTGATCCGTTTCATTTTAGTGATATGTGAATAGCGTTGCATGTCATATAGTTGCATGTTCATGGCATACTATGGCTCGAGTTCTTTTATTTCAAGTTAAACCTGATGATAATTCAACTTGAACATAATGTTGATCGAGTCATGGTGCCACTGGATCAAGCTTCCCAGTGCAACCACATTTGCCTTTATGGGAAGGCCCTTATTCGGTCTATTGTCATGCCTCTGGTCGGTGCCTTCAACGAGGGAAGGTTGTGGGCGTGCGGTACCCTGACCCGGTAAGCAGATATAACCTTGTGTGCCCGTTGTTGTTATGATACCATGTCCCTGTTTGGGACCATTTATGTTTTGCCACGACGGTGGCCGTTGGATGTCACGAGTTGACATGGGGGCCACCCAGGACTTAGCCCAAAGGGGAGTTGGTCGGAGTGGCCTGGAGAGTGACATGGCAATGGGTTGGTTCTGTCGGAATGCCATTGGTCCACCCGAATGGGAGTTCGAGGCCATGGATTCCGTGGTGTGGGTACATTGTGCTAACCTCTGCAGAGTGTGTATTAAATCTATCAATAGCCGCATCCTCGATCACGGACACAGTTCACAGTAGGTCACACCATACATCAACATAAATAAGTTAATCTTGCACACTAAAGTTACATAGTTGGCACTGATTATGCGATGAGATTGTTGAAACCATGAAGATGGTTGTTGTTGGAACCTAAGAGTTGGTTTCCTTTGTGATCCGGGAGTGATCACCGTATTGATGATGTTGGTTACAAGGTAACCCGTATGGTAAGGGAGTCCGAGGGACTCGGCAGGGGCGGAGCTACATGGTGGCCAGGGTGGGCCGCGGCCCACCCTGAGATTTTGGCCCGACATATATACCTATACCTATAGAGATGGGCCAGAGAAGAAAAATGACGGCCCAACAACACTTTAACCTAAAACGAAAAACACCTCTCGCTCGTAGCGAGGCACCACACACACGCGCGATACCCTCTGCCCGATACCCAGCCGCCGCCGCCCCGTCCCGGCCTCTGCCTACATCGCCGGTTGCCGCCCTTGCCGGCCGCTCAGCAGCCATGAGGCTCCTCCGCTCCTGCCTCCCCGTTGCACCTTCGGCCTGCCAATCGCTCAGCGCGAGCTGCACCACCATCGATTCCAGGCCGTCATACTGCCCTGTCTCAGCCGTTTGGCGCCCTTGCAAGCCGGCTGCAGCCACCTAGTCCGCACTACGGCACTCGGCTTAGCCTGATTTGAGGTACCGTTCATCCACTCCCCAATTCCCCAATCTTTACCTTAGGGTTTGCTTGCTATTTTTTTGTGTTGTGCACTGGACAGTACAAATACATAAATTGATGATGATGAACCGATGAACAAACACCTAATTAAGCATATTATTTCTATTCAGTTGTGTCATTATGAATTTATGATTGACAGCGAGTATATTGTTATTGCAGAATTATTGAAGGATGAAGAGGACTGGAGATATTGCAGAACTTTTTCGCACATGTTTCAGTCAAGAGCAAGTTGAGAAATAATTTGGATGATACTCTTTTGGATGATTGCCTTGTCACATTATTGGGATGGATGCTTTTTTCCGAGGTGAATGATGATGATTTAGTGGATACATTCATGGCTATGCAAAAGCGTAGGCCGGAAACATAGTCTTCTTTCACTTCTCAAGGTATGTACTATGTACTATGTAAGCTTCTTTTATGCAAAATTTAGACTTGAATGAGAATTTTAGTGTGTTTATAAGACCATATTGATCTATTTATGTTATATCTGCAATTAGTTAAAATGTTTACATGTCATAGTTGTTCTAAATAAAAATCAAAATTTAAGGCGGACCACCCTGCTGGGACTCGGTGCACAAGCATGTTCACTCCATGAGTAGTATGTTATAGCCTTGCATTTAACCTGCTTAATTGTCATGATTTTGTTTGTCATTATGCTTTTACTTGTTGTGAGCTTGCAAGTACATTCGATGTACTGACCTGGCGTGTCATGCCAGCTTTCAGGAAAGTTTTACCGGATCAGAGTGCTTCCCTTGTCTAGGCCGTGTCCACATCGGTGTCCCTGTGCTATGGAGTTCTGCTTCGTCGTCATTTTGCTGCTGCGTAGTTGTCGTGATCGAGTCCCCCTTCATGTTCATTAAATAATGTACATACTGTTTAGCCGCACCGTGTGTGCCGCTTGGCCTCGCTACGTGATGTAATACCGGTTTTTTCTGTACCAAGTTGTTGTGTGTTGTCAGAAGACTAGATCTCTGGGCTGGCAATGCAAGGTAAACCGGTTGCTCCGAGCCGGGGTGCCACAAGTGGTACTATATGTGACATGGCAACATGCTTAACCTTTTTGTCTCAAAATTTACAGGTAACATTTGTATGTGACAAAGATCACAAAAAAAATTGTGTCTCAGTTTTTTTACATTTAAATTTTTCAGATTAGATAAATCCCGAACGTTCAGAATTTAAACATGTCATCCTGAACATTTTTTGATGGCAACTTTAGTTGCTGCGAGGTGGCAACTTTAGTTGTTAAGACATGGCAATTTTGTTCCATTTTGATTTTTTATCAGAAAATTGCCATGTTTGTCAACATCACCTTAACTAAAGTTGCCATGAAAAGAGTTCAGATTAGCACGCTCAAATTCCGAACGTTCGAGACTTATTAAGGTCCAATTTTGTTTTGGCCCAGGTGCATGTGCTCCCAGGAGCCAAATTGAATTTTCCAATGATAGTTTGCTATACTACCAGTGTTGGTGCTGCATCCTCGCAGCCCCTCTTCTTCCACCTTGTAACTCTCCTGGTATCTCCAGGACAAACACCATGGAAAAGCTCACACGTACACAAACTTCACCAAGGAAAAAAAAAACTCTGCCTCTTACTCCTGGTGAGAACACATGTACTATATTTTTCTCTCTTTCTACAATGGTTAATAAGATAGTCTTATCTTAAGTATTGCACGTAATTTAGAGTCTATAATGGGTCATCACTTAGCCTTATCTTCAATAACTAGCTATTCCTAAATACATGGTGAGACATATTGTGCTAAGGACATCTAAAATGGTTGATAAGATAGTCTTATCTTAAGTCTTGCATGTAATTTAGAGATGACAAAAATAATGTCTACAATAGGTCATCTGTTAGCCTATCTTCTATAATCAGCCATTCCTAAAAATATGGTGAGATATATTATGCTAAAAGATCATCTCTTGTCTTCTCTATGCTAAAAGATCATCTCTTGTCTTCTCTTAAATAAGAGAAGACAAACCTTTTCTTATGAGTTCTCTCTCCTCCGCCTCATCATTTATTCTACGTGGCACTTCTAAGATACACTATTGTAAATGCCTTAAGAGATCATCTCTTGTCTTTTTTTAAATAAGAGAAGACAAGTATGTTCTTACGAGTTCTCTCCTTTATCCCATCATTTATCCTATGTGACACTCCTAAGATAACACCATTGTACATGCTCTAACCAACCAGGGCAAGGCATAGTCATACCCTTCTCCTAGAATCACTCTAGATCCACAAGACTAGGACACATGTGACCGGCCAGTACACTAGCCTATGAGTGACGCAGCCGCTTCAGAAGGCCCTCCGGCATCTCGCATGTACGCCACCACTCACGGCATTAGCTTAGCATCTTACCGCGCACCCTCTCCGGCCAAATGACTCGCCATTTTCATACATATCACACCTGCATCTTGTAGGATTGATATATGATTGTTCCTATTCTTGATGGTAGCCTTTGCATGAAAGAATTCGTTGTTTTCATCTCCAAGCTTTACCCATTTAATGATGGCCCTCTGCTTCCAGTAGGTTCTTTGGTGATAAAAATGTTTGACCAGGTGTCCTTTAATAATTGTTCTGCCATTCCATTTTGTTGTATTGAGGTTTTTGTATTATCCACTTCTTTCTGCATCCAATGGCCTCCCACACTAGCTTGACATCATATCTAGCCAAAGTTTCGTGTATTTATTATGGAGATCTTAAATTATGATTTTTAAATTTGTTAACCTCATTGGCCAATTATCATATTTTTGAAACCCGTGGTAGAAGAACAATCAAAATAAGCTAAAACAATTTATGATACTTGTCGAAAAAATTAAAGCACTTGGGTTGTTGGCCAAATTAAAATGAGCGACTATCTACTGGTTTCCTGCAAAAAATTAAAAATGATCAAATTTACGTCATCGAGCATGAGGTCTGAATATTTTCATAATAGTACTCATGCTGACTTTGGCTTTTTGTAATACTTGTGTGAAAAGTTTCCGGAGGAATGACTCGTTATATTATAGGCGGAAAAAGAACCGACACTTTCTAAAACTTACTATTCACGCTTTTTGTAATCTCAAATTTGTCTTCTTGGCCCTGGAGTCGTTCAAAGCTATTCCTTCGCGAAACTTTTCGCACGAGTTCGAATGCAAACAAATTCAGGAATTTTTTTACTCCTTTTGTAATTTCTAAATTATTTTTCCAATTCGGGTGCAATAGGGCCATAAATACATTGGCTATTTACGCTGAAATTGTTGCTATGAAGTAAACTCTATGACCGGGCTTGCACTGATGGGATCGACACGCTTGACCCGGTGCTCGAATTGGCACCATCGTTTGCAGTGTAGAACGCCGGCTTCGACGGAGTAGGGAGAGAGAATGTGTTGCTGCCAAGCATCATGGCCACCGTCGACATCATCGGCCGGTCTGCCGGGTTGCCCTGGATGCACAAAAGCCCGACATGGATGCACCTCAGCGCATCACTCTCCGAGAAGCTCTTGTTCATGCAGGGGTCTACCACTTCCAACACTGTTTCGGCCCCAAAATGCTCCCATACCTGCACAATTGTGTAACGTCGATGAGCCAAAATGCGCTGCATGTTAGCCAGATGTTCAAATAACAAGCTCATACTGTGGTCAAGAGATCTTGAGATTGCTGGGAGTTGTAGCAGTCACTGTTCTTCTTTCCTGTCACGATCTCCAGGACCAAAACACCAAAGCTGAACGCGTCTGATTTCACTGAGTAGTTCCCACGCATCACGTACTCCGGCGCCATGTATCCACTACACGAACAACAAGAGTTCATAGTTGGTTAGTTACTACTGCTAGAAAACTTATTGTGTTTCATGCCACTACTTACTATGTGCCGATGACACGGTTCGTAACACCCTGGGTCTGGTCTCTCCCAAAAATCTTCGCAAGCCCAAAATCCGAGATCTTCGGGTTCATGTTCATGTCTAGCAAGACGTTGCTCGCTTTGAGGTCACGATGGATTACTTTGAGCTGAGAGTCTTCATGGAGGTATTGCAGGCCACGAGCCACTCCATTTATGATCTTGTACCTCGTTTCCCAATCTAGTTTTTGACGTTTCTCTTCGTCTGCTTTTCCATCAAAAGAATTAGAAAATGGTATAAGATCTATGTGATGTTACATTATTATTTCAATGCGCGGAGAAAATGGATGATAGAATCACCGCTCAACTAGTTACCGAAAAGGATTAGGTCGAGGCTTCGGTTAGGAACAAACTCATAGATGAGCAGCCTCTCTTGTTGCTCCAAGCAGACGCCAACGAGTCTGACAAGGTTCTTGTGCTTCAGCTTTGCAACTAAGGCGAGCTCATTCTTCAGCTCTTCCACTCCTTGAGTTGAGCTCTTGGACATTCTCTTCACTGCGATCTCATCGCCGCTTAGGAGAGTACCCTGAGAAAATTGTATGAAAGTTTTGCTCAACCATCAGTTTTCCAGTGTTGTGCCTACTGGCTTCAAGATAAGTTAGCTCATTACCTTGTACACCGGGCCAAATCCACCCTCGCCGAGTTTGTTGCTTTCTGCAAAATCCTCGGTTGCAGCCCGCAAAGTTGAAATGTCAATTAACATTGACTCCACACTTTCCATGTCCTCTGCTTCATCAGTGGAATAATTTGGGTCTGTTTGGACATAGATGCCATTGTGAACACAGGACACAAGTGCATAAGTTGTTTCATTTTAGGCACTGACACTGTAGCCAGAGAATTTTGAGTGACAAAGTGACATACATACCTGGTTGCTTTGCCTTTCTCAATACCTGCCGCCGCCTCCATGAAAAGAGCCAAGCGACGAGGTTTATGGCAGCTATCATAGGCAGCAGAATGATAAGAACCATGCCAGGAACACTGTACTTTCTCCCTGTAGAATTTGAGATAACTCATGTTAGGTCAGACCAGTGGAGCACATGAACTGAAACTGATTGGGGAGCAATGGACGTTGCTTGATTCATTACATACATGTAACTCTAGAAGCTAAATATATATAGAGAAGCAGAGCAGCAGATGAAGCAGGGGAAGCAGAGCAGAGGAAAGCAGAGCGGAGGAAGCAGACAGAGGAGAGGAGAGGAGAAAAAAAATGCGAAGGTGAAAAAATATAGTACCCTCTGCTGTCGCCGATGGAGGAGGCATGGGCACCACGGCCGGCGCCGGCGCTCCAGAGCTCGGCGACGATGCTGGCAGCTGCACGATCACCGGGCCATTGATGAAGGGCTTGGTCTCGTACTCGAAGCTGCATCGGGGACCAAGAAGCCTTCCCCCGATACTGTCCGTGAACTGCACCGGCAACTGCGCAATCAACTGAGCGAGGCAGTCCCGGCACCGGCCCGGCGGCAGGTCGGGGGTGCACTGCGCCCAGCTGTACACCTTGGGGAACTCCCGGTCGAGGTCGGCCTGGCCGGTGGCGTACCGCCGCGTGGAGTTGTACGCGGCGTAGTCGGCGGTGGCGTTCAGGAGCGTGGCCACGGTGCGCTGGTACCGTCCCGGCTCCGACGTGGCGTTCGCGTCGTTGCGGACCGTGATGCTGAGGTCCAGGCCCATGGGGCCGGAGTCGTCGGCGGAGAGGAACTGCACGTCGGAGTAGCGGAGCATGCAGGCGTCGTAGTAGATGACGGCGTCCTTGGAGCCGGGGCACACGTTCGGGAGGTTGGCGAAGGCGTTGACGAGGCAGCTGGAGCAGGACCTGGAGTTCGCGTCGCCACGGCAGAGCGCCAGAGCTGAGACCTTCTCCGGGACGGCGCCGGCCTCGGCGGTGGCGAAGAGGTTGGGCGACGCCGAGGCGTTCTTGGGGAGCGCGGCGGCGACGAGGTTGAGGTTGGCCTGGTACTCGCTCTTGTCGTCGTATTCGCCGCTGTCGCCGCACACATACCACGGCTCTCCTGCGACGTGGCCGCCGGAAGCGAGCAGTGCGAAGGCAACGATGAGCGCAGACAGGGCGAGACGGTGGGCCGCCATTGAGCAGAGCAGCACGGTGGACGAGCAAAGGTAGCTTTTGAGAACGGGGGAAAATTAATAGCAAGTTGCCGACCATGGCGATTGGCAGTTGGCACTAGCTAGAAGCCGCCATCCACTCACTGCAACTAGTGAGGGTCGGGTTGACATTTAATTTCCCTAGATTTAACATTTTTTTTCCCACAAATTACTGTCTCATTTAACAGTTTTTAACTCAGACTATTCCATTTGACGAAAGTTTTGTTGATTCTTTTCTTTTTTGGAACCGGGCATAACCTCTTTCCATTACTTGCATAACGGAAATACATAAGTTTTCACCAAGGTTCAAAATGAAACTAGAAAGGCGAGAGCGAGTTTAAAGCATCTATGGGAACCACTGCAAGCATTGGTCATCGAGCAGCTCATCATGGGGCGAAAACCCAAAGACACCAAAGAACTACTAATCTAACAGGCAACTGTTCGATCCACACAAGGCATAGGTTTTCTAGGGAACCAAGGCTCTCGCAGGAGCAAAAGAGGCAACACTCAGCAGAAAGTAGAACAGACAGTGAAGCGATGTGCGGACTCCAGTGTAGCAGAGAGATCATCACTCCTTCGTCGAGTTCCCAGAGCCATGCAAATCCTCATCATGGTCGAAGCATTGGTCCTCAACATCTTAGCTCCACGTTCAATCGCATCACGATCAACTCCAGTTATCAAACCTGCCCAGTATGTTATATAGCCATAAGCAGAGTACACAACATCGAAAGGAGTCCTCAATTTCTTGTGCTCAAAGGTAGTTCGGTTGCGGCAATTCCACATAGCCCAACACACAGCAGCCAAACTAAATGTGTAAAACTTTGCCCCGTCAGGAAGGAAAACGTAGCACCACGAAAAATATTGCCAGATACTATCCGGACTTAAGTCCGTACCCATAACACAGCCTCACATCCTCCAAACCACTCTAGCCACTGGACATGTGAAAAAAAGATGTTGTGATGTTTCCCTCTCCATGCAGAACGAACATCTGGGATTACCTACCCAGTTTCTCCTGTTCATGACATCTCTTGTCAGAACAGCGTCCTGGAAGAGCTGCCACGGGAAGACTTGAATTTTAAGGGGGATTTTTTATTTCCAAATCCACTTATAGTTGCAACAGCTATATTCCTGTCCAAATACTCGTAGACCGATCTAGTTGAATACCTTTTTTTTCTTACCAAGAGTCCAGATCACTTGTTCTGGATCCCCGGAGAGAGACCAAGATTCTACCATAGATCAAAGTTACTTCCACTGCTCCATCAAAGTAGAGTGAAGTTGCCTTCTAAAGAAATCACCATCCACCCATTTTTTGACTTAGCCACCATAATCTCTTGGTCATTGCAAGTATTGTATAGAACAAGATACATAGAACATAAAGGAGGATTATTATTCAGGGAATCGTCCCACATTCTAGCAATGTTGCCAGAATTCAGGATCATTCCTCCCCAGCCACGTAGTAATCCTTGACTTTCATGATGGCTTTCCAAATAGGAGAATCGCCAAATTTACATATCACCGAGGTTATAATATCTCTTCTAAGGTACTTGGCTCGTATCACTTCGTCCCACAAGCCCTACTGTGTCTCAAGCTTCCACCACCATTTGGTGAGCAAGCTAATATTCTATCTCCGGAGGTCCTTCACCCCAAGCCCTTCCTTATTCTTGGATCTACAAATCCTAGTCCACTTCTGTAACGCCCGGATAATCATGCTACAGTAATCTCACGTTAATGATGCCACGTCACCTCTGTCACTGTAGTTAATCACGGGTTAATTCAAAACTATTTTGAAATTCAAATTCAAATTTATGATAGCAATAAAAGTTCTCAAAAATTAAAACTAAAATGTTCGGGGGTTGCCAAATATTGCATCGGTAATTATGGTGAAGTAGACACATTTTTAGAAAATGTCTAAATAATTTAAACTGATTTTAAACAAAAAAGAAAGTAAATAAAAACAAAACAGAAAAAAACTAAAAACCTAAAACTATCAAAAAAATTGGGGGGGGGGGGGAGAAGAGAAACCCCACCCGTTGGGCCAACCGGCCCAGCTGCCACCAGGCTGGCAAGGCCGGCCTACCCCGCACCCCCATATGCCTCCCCCCCCCCACTCCCCACTCGGTCCAGCCCACAACCCCCACCGACCTCCCCCCCTCCGAAAATATCTCTCCCTCTCCCGATTGGATCGGGATCGAGGAGGAGACCACCGTCGCCGCCAGAGCCTCGTCGCTTGCGCCGCCGCCTCCTCGTCCTCCTCCTCGCCGGTCCTCCCCGACCGTCCACGCCACGCCCGTTGCCCTACTCCCCAGTGAGCTCCCCTTCGCCCGCCTCCCTAGGTCGCCTCGGTCGTCGCCCTCCCGCCCATGGTCGACGCGCGCTCGCGCCACTGCCGCCGCGCTCTCCTTCCTCCCAGCTTGTCGCGCCTCCTCCGTTCGGCCAATGTCGCGCCTGCGCGCGGGCCGCCCCCCGACCTCTTCCCTCTCCCCTCGCTCACACCGCACCGTCTGGGCTCCGCACGCCCGCGCTTCTCGCCGGCGCCCGCCGCGCCCAGCAGCCACAGCCGCTGCCCCGCCACGACCACGCACGGCCGCGCCCCCTCACGCCGCGGGCCTCGTCCGGTTCTCCCGACCGCGTCTTCCTCCGGCGCCATGCCGCCGCGCCCTTCCCGCCTCGCCACGCGCCTCGCGCACGCGCCCCGGCCACCACGTCGCCCGCACCTGCCCGTCCGGCCTCAAGACGCGCCCGGCCAGCGCCACGGCGGCCAGCGCTCACCGTGGCCTCGCCCGCACCATCGCTTCCCACTCCCGCGGTTCCTCTCTCCCTCTCACAGCATGAGCACCACCGCTCGCCGCTTCGCCCGTCGGCGCGCCTCGCCTCCGTTCCCCCTGCTCCCGTGGCGCCTGTTTTCCCCTCCGCTCCTGCCCGGCCAGCGTCGCCGGTGGCGCCCTGCCGATCCCCGTCGGCGTTCCCCTCCGGTGGCCGCCCGACCTCGGCTGCCTCGTCGACACGGCAAGACTGGCGTGCGCCCGATGGGTCGTGCCCAAAACCACTACCGCCCGTTCAGGCGGCGCCCAGATCAGCACCGTTTACGCCTCGAGGGCCCATTGACCACGAGGGCCCACGCCCCATAACATTTTATTTTAAAAAAAATTAATAATAAAATGATTTAAAAAAATAAATAAAATAATAAAAATAATAAAAATAATAAATAAATTAATAAATATATAAGTAAAACAAATAATAAAAATAAATTTAATTAATTAATTAATTAATTAACTAAATTAATTAATCATGTTTAACTTAATCTAATTAGATAATTAAATTAACTAAATAGTAGTTAATTAGGTAACAGCCCCTGACAGGTGGGACCCCCACCTGTCAGGTTGACCAGGTCAACGGTCAACATTGACTGCTGACGTCAGCATGACATCATGCTGATGTCATAAATCCATTTTCGAATTAGATTAAATAATTAATTAAATTCCAGAAATTAATAAAATCTTTAGAAAAATCATATCTTTTAATCCGTAACCCGGATTAAAATATTTTCAACATGAAAGTTGCTCAGAATGACGAGACGAATCCGGATACGCAGTCCGTTCGTCCGCCACACACCCCTAACCTATCGAACCCGCAACTTTCCCCCGGGCTCCTCCTGCTGAAAACACGAAACACCGGGGATATTTTCCCGGATGTTTCCCCCCTTAACCGGTACCACCTCATACCACGCTAGAGCACGCCTAGCATTGTTACTTGTCTTGTCATGCATCGATATGCATCTGCTTACATGGTATTCATTGTTTCTTCCCCTCTTCTCTTGGTGAGACTACGAGATCGACATCGCTGCTGCCCGGTTCGACTACGGAGTTGACGACCCCTCTCTCTTGCCAGAGCAACCAGGCAAGCCCCCTTGATCACCAGATATCGCCTATTCTGCTCTATACTGCTTGCATTAGAGTAGTGTAGCATGTTATTGCTTTCATTATACCTATCACGATGCATAGCTTTGTCCTTGTTACTATCATTGTTACCTTTACGCAACCCTATATGCTTAGTATAGGATGCTAGTATTTCCATCTGTGGCCCTACATTCTTGTCCGTCTGCTGTGCTATACTATCGGGCCGTGATCACTCGGGAGGTGATCAAGGGTATATACTATATACTTATACATGATACATGTGGAGACTAAAGTCGGGTCGGCTGGCGGAGCGACAGGGCAGGTTGAGACCGCCTAGGAGAGAGGTGGGCCTAGCCCTGTTCGTCGTTCGCGGATACTTAACACGCTTAATGAGATCTTGGTATTTGATCTGAGTTGGCTACGGGCCTATACGCACTAACCAACTCGTGGGAAAGATATGGGCACTCGGCGTCGTGGTATCACCAAAACACTTCGTGACGTCGGCCGATCGAGCGGCGCTGCCGCCGAATTGGATCGAACGCCACTAGGCTAGGTCTGCTTTCGGCCGCCCTGCAACGTGCAGGTGTGTTCGGGGTGATGGGCCCGCACCACAGGCTCCTAGGTTTAGACCGGCGTCTTGACCTCTCTGTTGAGCCTAGGTGGGGCTGCGGCGTGTTGATCTTCCGCGCCGCATGACCCAGAAAGTGTGTCCGCCAAATGGGATCAAGCGTGTTGGGTAAGTTGGTGCACCCTGCAGTGATTAATCTATTGAATAGCCGTGATCTTGATAATGTGGCGACTTGGAGTTGTACCTTGACCTTTTGACAACTAGAACCGGATACTTAATAAAACACACCCTTCCAAGTGCGGATACAACGGTGGTCGCTCTCTCTCGTGGATACGAGGAGGGATCGCGGGTAGGATTAATGCTATGTGATGTTACTTGGAGGACTTCAACCTACCGTCTTCTACTGTTGCAAGACGAAGGTGACGAAGCGTAGTCTTGATAAGACTAGCTATCCCCTCTTATTCGGCATTCTACAGCTTATGTCCACCGATATGGCCCTTTACACATATATCCATGCATATGTAGTGTAGCTCCTTGCTTGCGAGTACTTTGGATGAGTACTCACGGTTGCCTTGTTCCCCCTTTCCCCCCCTATCTCTACACGATTGTTGCAACCAGACGATGGAGCCCAGGAGCCAGACGCCACCGTCGATGATGACTACTACGCCAGAGGTGCCTACTACTATGTGCAGCCCGCTGACGACGACCAGGAGTAGTTAGGAGGATCCCAGGCAGGAGGCCTGCGCCTCTTTCGATCTGTATCCCAGTTTGTGCTAGCCTTCTCAAGGCATACTTGTTTAACTTATGTCTGTACTCAGATATTGTTGCTTCCGCTGACTCGTCTATGATCGAGCACTTGTATTCGAGCCCTCGAGGCCCCTGGCTTGTATTATGATGCTTGTATGACTTATTTTATTTTAGAGTTGTGTTGTGATATCTTCCTGTGAGTCCCTGAACTTGATCGTACACGTTTGCGTGCATGATTAGTGTACGATTGAATCGGGGGCGTCACAAGTTGGTATCAGAGCCGACTGCCTGTAGGAATCCCCCTTCCACACTCCTTGGCCGAAGTCGAGTCTAGACATTGCAAAAACTTTTACTAACTTGGCTGTGTGCCTTACTGGCCCACGTCGCCATCGGGTGGTACTAGGATCTTTTACTCCTCGACCTTTACTCTGGGTCTCTGAACTCTCTTCTACTCGGGTTAAACAAATTTACTAACTAACACTAGGATCCCGTGACCACATTCACCCCAAAGTTGGATAAAGCCATAGTTATTCCTTGGAATTGTATTTTTGATCAATTTCCACACTGTCATTTGACTACTTTGAAACATCTTTGTTTTTAGATGGAACCCACGAGGCAGGTCGTGCGCCACACGACGGCCATTGGTGCCTCGGGATCACCTGCGGTGCTAGCAGAGATGATGACCTATCTGGGTTACCGCTGGCACCCTGAGTACACCGTCTTTGAGGAGTACCAAGACTTTAACCAGGAGCAGTACCGAGCCATCGTCCACCTCTACTCTCGGGAGTATGACTCCACTACTGTGCTGCACACAGCACATGGTGTTGGGGTGACTATCGATATGGCAGTCCACGATGCTGCTTATGCTGCTGTGACACGTCTTCGTGGGGAGTATCGGGAGTTGGACACCTCCCCCTTTAGGCACATTGCTATCGCCTCTGATGTTGGTGAGGAGGGATACTACACTGCTGCCTACTCCACTGTCACCAGAGAGCCCTTCTACCATCGAACTTTGTTCGCATGTGTCGATGGGCTGGATCGAGCTAACCGAGCTCTTCGCCACGAGTTGTACATCACCCGTCGGCACCTTTACCGTGCTCGACGCTGTTGCACCCTTTGTCCGATCCAGAGAGTTGCTGCGATCTGCGATCTACCCAGCCAGACTGTGATGCCCTGTGGTGTCGGTTGGCGGAGGTGGAGGCTACTCTCCGACTTGGTCCTCTTCGCCACTTGGGCGTCGGGTTCTGCACTGAGTATCCGCGCCCCGTGTCACCGACGTGGAGGACTATCCGCTGCCGCACTACCAGCTTTCAGGCTCTGCTACCTCCGCGATGCATCGTGGGACTGATGTAGGCTTGCTTGTTAATGTTAGATGCATTCGCCGCGAGCCTGCGTGCCGCCTATGATGTCTTAGTCTATGTACTGAACTCTGTGTACCGAACTCTATGCATGATCCCTTTTGTAAGATATGCCGACTACTATGTGGTTTCTATCGTGCTGCTTCCATTATGCATGTTTCATCATGAATGATTCTTGTGTTAGGGAACGTAGTAATTTCAAAAAATTTCCTACGCACACGCAAGATCATGGTGATGCATACCAACGAGAGGGGAGAGTGTTGTCTACGTACCCTCATAGACCGAAGCGGAAGTGATCACAACGTAGAGGAAGTAGTCGTACGTTCTCCTCGCGATCCAACCGATCCCAGCGCCGTTACTCCGGCGCCTCCCAATTCTTGACACACGTACAGCTCGGTGACGCTCCTCAGGCTCCGATCCAGCAAAGCTCCGGGGAGAGAGAGTTCCGTCAGCACGACGGCGTGGTGACGATCTTGATGTTCTACCGACGCAGGGCTTCGCCTAAGCACCGCTACGATATGACCGAGGTGGAATATGGTGGAGGGGCACCGCACACGGCTAAGGAACGATCTCAAGGATCAACTTGTGTGTTCTAGGGTGCCCCCTGCCCCGTATATAAAGGAGCAAGGGGAGGGCCGCCCGACCCTAGGAGGCGCGCCAAGGGGGGAGTCCTCCTCCTAGTGGGAGTAGGACTCCCTTTCCTAGTCCAACTAGGAAGGAGGAAGGGGAAGGAAAGAGAGGAGAGGGAGAGGGAAGGGGCCGCCCCCTCCTTGTCCTATTCGGACTCCCCATGGGGGGCGCCACCTCCTGGTGCGGCCCTCTCTCTCCCTCTTGGCCCAATAAGGCCCATTACTTCCCGGGGTTCCGTAACCCTCCCAAGCACTCCGGTTTTCTCCGAAACTTCCGAACCTTTCCGTGTCCGAATATAGCCGTCCAATATATCAATCTTTATGTCTCGACCATTTTGAGACTCCTCGTCATGTCCGTGATCACATCCGGGACTCGAACTCCTTCGTACATCAAAATACACAAACTCATAATATAACCGTCATCGAAACCTTAAGCGTGCGGACCCTACGGTTCGAGAACAATGTAGACATGACCGAGACACGTCTCCGGTCAATAACCAATAGCGGGACCTGGATGCCCATATTGGCTCCTGCATATTCTACGAAGATCTTTATCGGTCAGACCGCATAACAACATACGTTGTTCCCTTTTGTCATCGGTATGTTACTTGCCCGAGATTCGATCGTCAGTATCCAATACCTAGTTCAATCTCGTTACTGGCAAGTCTCTTTACTCGTTCCATAATACATCATATCACAGCTAACTCATTAGTTGTAATGCTTGCAAGGCTTAGTGATGTGCATTACCAAGAGGGCCCAGAGATACCTCTCCGACAATCGGAGTGACAAATCCTAATCTCGAAATACGCCAACCCAACATCTGCCTTTGGAGACACCTGTAGTACTCCTTTATAATCACCCAGTTACGTTGTGACGTTTGGTAGTACCCAAAGTGTTCCTCCGGTAAACGGGAGTTGCATAATCTCATAGTTATAGGAACATGTATAAGTCATGGATAAAAGCAATAGCAACATACTAAACGATCGGGTGCTAAGCTAATGGAATGGGTCATGTCAATCAGATCATTCAACCAATGATGTGACCTTGTTAATCAAATGACAACTCCTTTGTCTATGGTTAGGAAACTTAACCATCTTTGATTAACAAGCTAGTCTAGTAGAGGCATACTAGTGACACTCTGTTTGTCTATGTATTCACACATGTATTATGTTTCCGGTTAATACAATTCTAGCATGAACAATAAACATTTATCATGAAATAAGGAAATAAATAATAACTTTATTATTGCCTCTAGGGCATATTTCCTTCAGTCTCCCACTTGCACTAGAGTCAATAATCTAGATTACATAGTAATGATTCTAACACCCATGGAGTCTTGGTGCTGATCATGTTTTGCTCGTGGAAGAGGCTTAGTCAGCGGGTCTGCTACATTCAGATCCGTATGTATCTTGCAAATCTCTATGTCTCCCACCGGACTAAGTCCGGATGGGATTGAAGCGTCTCTTGATGTGTTTGGTTCTCTTGTGAAATCTGGATTCCTTTGCTAAAGCAATTGCTCCATATTGTCACAAAAGATTTTCATTGGACCCGATGCACTAGGTATGACACCTAGATCGGATATGAACTCCTTCATCCGCATCCTTCATTAGCTGCTTCCGGCTGCTATGTATTCCGCTTCACATGTAGATCCCGCCACGACGCTTTGTTTAGAACTGCACCAACCGACAGCTCCTCCGTTTAGTGTAAATCGTATCCGGTTTGCGATTTAGAATCGTCCGGATCAGTGTCAAAGCTTGCATCAACGTAACTGCGTTTTATGAGCTCTTTGTCACCTCCATATCTGAGAAACATATCCTTAGTCCTTTTCGGTATTTCAGGATGTTCTTGACCGCTGTCCAGATGATCCACTCCTGGATTACTTTGGTACCTCCCTGCTAAGCTTATAGCAAGGCACACATCAGGTCTGGTACACAGCATTGCATACATGATAGAGCCTATGGCTGAGGCATAGGGAACATCTTTCATTTTCTCTCTATCTTCTGCGGTGGTCGGGCATTGAGTCTTACTCAACTTCACACCTTGTAACACAGGCAAGAACCCTTTCTTTGCTTGATCCATTTTGAACTTCTTCAAAATTTTGTCAAGGTATGTGCTTTGTGAAAGTCCAATTAAGCGTCTTGATCTATCTCTATAGATTTTGATGCCCAATATGTAAGCAGCTTCACCGAGGTCCTTCATCGAAAAACTCTTATTCAAGTATCCCTTTATGCTATCCAGAAATTCTATATCATTTCCGATTAGTAATATGTCATCTACATATAATATCAGAAATGCTACAGAGCTCCCACTCACTTTCTTGTAAATACAGGCTTCTCCAAAAGTCTGTATAAAACCAAATGCTTTGATCACACTATCAAAGCGTTTATTCCAACTCCGAGATGCTTGCACCAGTCCATAAATGGATCGCTGGAGCTTGCACACTTTGTTAGCTCCCTTTGGATCGATAAAACCTTCTGGTTGCATCATATACAACTCTTCTTCCAGAAATCCATTCAGGAATGCAGTCTTTACATCCATTTGCCAAATTTCATAATCATAAAATGCGGCAATTGCTAACATGATTCGGACAGACTTAAGCATCGCTACGGGTGAGAAGGTCTCATCGTAGTCAATCCCTTGAACTTGTCGAAAACCCTTTGCGACAAGTCAAGCTTTGTAGACAATAATATTACCGTCAGCGTCAGTCTTCTTCTTGAAGATCCACTTGTTTTCTATTGCTTGCCGACCCTCGGGCAAGTCAACCAAAGTCCACACTTTGTTTTCATACATGGATCCCATCTCAGATTTCATGGCCTCAAGCTATTTTATGCGAATCTGGGCTCACCATCGCTTCTTCATAGTTCGTAGGTTCATCATGATCTAGTAGCATGACTTCCGAACAGGATTACCGTACCACTCAGTGCGGATCTTACTCTGGTTGATCTACGAGGTTCTGTAGTAACTTGATCTGAAGTTTCATGATCAACATCATCAACTTCCTCACTATTTGGTGTAGATGTCGCGAAACCGGTTTCGTGATAAACTACTTTCAAATAAGGGAGAAGGTACAGATTACCTCATCAAGTTCTACTTTCCTCCCACTCACTTCTTTCGAGAGAAACTCCTTCTCTAGAAAGGATCCATTCTTAGCAACAAATGTCTTGCCTTCGGATCTGTGATAGAAGGTGTACCCAACTGTCTCCTTTGGGTATCCTATGAAGACACATTTCTCCGATTTAGGTTCGAGCTTATTAGGTTGAAGCTTTTTCACATAAGCATCGCATCCCCAAACTTTAAGAAATGACAACTTTGGTTTCTTGCTAAACCATAGTTCATAAGGTGTCGTCTCAACGGATTTTGACGGTGTTCTATTCAGCGTGAATGCGGCCGTCTCAAGAGCATAACCCCAAAACGATAGCGGTAAATCTGTAAGAGACATCATAGATCGCACCATATCTAGTAAAGTGCGATTACGACGTTCGGACACACCATTGCGCTGTGGTGTTCCGGGTGGCGTGAGTTGCGAAACTATTCCGCATTGTTTCAAATGTAGACCAAACTCGTAACTCAAATATTCGCCTCCACGATCAGATCGTAGAAACTTTATTTTCTTATTACGATGATTTTCAACTTCACTCTGAAATTCTTTGAACTTTTCAAATGTTTCAGACTTATGTTTCATTAAGTAGATATACCCATATCTGCTTAAATCATCTGTGAAGGTGAGAAAATAACGATATCCGCCACGAGCCTCAACATTCATCGGACCACATACATCTGTATGTATGATTTCCAACAAATCTGTTGCTCTCTCCATAGTACCGAGAACGGGTTTTAGTCATCTTGCCCATGAGGCACGGTTCGCAAGTGCCAAGTGATTCATAATCAAGTGACTCCAAAAGTCCATCAGTATGGAGTTTCTTCATGCGCTTTATACCGATATGACCTAAACGGCAGTGCCACAAATAAGTTGCACTATCATTATCAACTCTGCATTTTTGGTTTCAACATTATGAATATGTGTATCACTACTATCGAGATTCATAAAAATAGACCACTCTTCAAGGGTGCATGACCATAAAAGATATTATTCATATAAATAGAACAACCATTATTCTCTGATTTAAATGAATAACCGTCTCGCATCAAACAAGATCCAGATATAATGTTCATGCTCAACGCTGGCACCAAATAACAATTATTTAGGTCTAAAACTAATCCCGAAGGTAGATGTAGAGGTAGCGTGCCGACCGCGATTACATCGACTTTGGAACCATTTCCCACGCGCATCGTCACCTCGTCCTTTGCCGTGTTAAGCAATCCGTAGTCCCTGTTTGAGTTGCAAATATTAGCAATGAACCAGTATCAAATACCAGTGCTACTGCGAGCTCTAGTAAGGTACACATCAATAACATGTATATCACATATACCTTTGTTCACCTTGCCATCCTTCTTATCCGCCAAATACTTGGGGCAGTTCCGCTTCCAAAGACCAGTCGCTTGCGGTAGAAGCACTCGATTTCAGGTTTAGGTCCAGACTTGGGTTTCTTCTCTGAGCAGCAACTTGTTTGCTGTTCTTCTTGAAGTTCCCTTCTTCTTCCCTTTGCCTTTCTTCTTGAAACTAGTGGTCTTATTGACCATCAACACTTGATGCTCCTTCTTGATTTCTACCTCCGCAGCCTTTAGCATTGCGAAGAGCTCGAGCATAGTCTTTACTAACCCTTGCATATTATAGTTCATCACGAAGCCTTTGTAGCTTGGTGGCGTGATTGAAGAATTCATCAATGACACAATCATCCGGAAGATTAACTCCCAGTTGAGTCAAGTGATTGTAATACCCAGACATTACGAGTATGTGCTCACCGATGCACCCATTCTCTTCCATCTTGCAGCTATAGAACTTATTGGAGTCTTCATATCTCTCAATCCGGGCATTCTGTTGAAATATCAACTTCAACTCCTGGAACATCTCATATGCTCCATGACGTTCAAAACGTCGTTGAAGACCCGGTTCTAAGCCGTAAAGCATGGCACATCGAACTATAGAGTAGTCATCAGCTTTGCTCGCGAGACGTTCTTAACGTCGTCGGTTGCATCAGCAGAGGCTGGCACCTAGCGGTGCATCCAGGCGTAACTCTTACGTGCAGCAATGAGGATAATCCTCGAGTTACGGACCCAGTCCGTGTAATTGCTACCATCATCTTTCAACTTTGCTTTCTCAAGGAACGCATTAAAATTCAACGGAACAACAGACGAGCCATCTATCTATAAACAAACATAGACAAGCAAGATACTATCAGTACTAAGTTCATGATAAATTTAAGTTCAATTAATCATATTACTTAAGAACTCCCACTTAGACAGACATCTCTCTAGTCATCTAAGTGATCACGTGATCCAAATCAACTAAACCATAACCGATCATCACGTGAGATGGAGTAGTTTTCAATGGTGAACATCTTATGTTGATCATATCTACTATATGATTCACGCCGACCTTTCGGTCTCCGTGTTCCGAGGCCATATCTGCATATGCTAGGCTCGTCAAGTATAACCTGAGTATTCTGCGTGTGCAAAACTGGCTTGCACCCGTTGTAGATGGACGTAGAGCTTATCACACCCGATCATCACATGGTGTCTCGGCACGACGAACTTTGGCAACGGTGCATACTCAGGGAGAACACTACTTGATAATTTTAGTGAGAGATCATCTTAAAATGCTACCGTCAATCAAAGCAAAATAAGATGCATAAAGGATAAACATCACATGCAATCAATATAAGTGATATGATATGGCCATCATCATCTTGTGCTTGTGATCTCCATCTCCAAGCACCGTCGTGATCACCATCGTCACCGGCGCGACACCTTGATCTCCATCGTAGCATCGTTGTCGTTTCGCCATCTATTGCTTCTCGACTATCGCTACCGCTTAGTGATAAAGTAAAGCAATTACAGAGCGTTTGCATTTCATACAATAAGCGACAACCATATGGCTCCAGCCAGTTGCCGATAACTTCGGTTACAAAACATGATCATCTCATACAATAAAATATAGCATCACGTCTTGACCATATCACATCACAACATGCCCTGCAAAAACAAGTTAGACGTCCTCTACTTTGTTGTTGCAAATTTTACGTGGCTGCTACGGGCTTAAGCAAGAACCAATCTCACCTAGCATCAAGACCACAACGATACTTCGTCAAATAGACTCCGTTTTAACCTTCTCAAGGACCGGGCGTAGCCACACTCGGTTCAACTAAAGTGAGAGAGACAGACACCCGCCAGCCACCTTTAAGCACGAGTGCTCGTAACGGTGAAACCAGTCTCGCGTAAGCGTACGCGTAATGTCGGTCCGGGCCGCTTCATCTCACAATACCGCTGAACCAAAGTATGACATGCTGGTAGGCAGTATGACTTGTATCGCCCACAACTCACTTGTGTTCTACTCGTGCAAAACATGAAACCATAAAAACCTAGGCTCGGATGCCACTGTTAGGGAACGTAGTAATTTCAAAAAATTTCCTACGCACACGCAAGATCATGGTGATGCATAGCAACGAGAGGGGAGAGTGTTGTCTCGTACCCTCGTGAGACCAAGCGAAGCGATCACAACGTAGAGGAAGTAGTCGACGTTCTCCTCGCGATCCAACCGATCCCAGCGCCGTTACTCCGGCGCCTCCGAGTTCTTGACACACGTACAGCTCGGTGGCGCTCCTCGAGCTCCGATCCAGCAAAGCTCCGGGAGAGAGAGTTCCGTCAAGACGACGGCGTGGTGGCGATCTTGATGTTCTACCGACGCAGGGCTTCGCCTAAGCACCGCTTCGATATGACCGAGGTGGAATATGGTGGAGGGGGCACCGACACGGCTAAGGAACGATCTCAAGGATCAACTTGTGTGTTCTAGGGTGCCCCCTGCCCCGTATATAAAGGAGCAAGGGGAGGGCCGGCCGGCCCTAGGAGGCGCGCCAAGGGGGGAGTCCTCCTCCTAGTGGGAGTAGGACTCCCTTTCCTAGTCCAACTAGGAAGGAGGAAGGGGAAGGAAAGAGAGGAGAGGGAGAGGAAAGGGGCCGCCCCCCCTCCTTGTCCTATTCGACTCCCCATGGGGGCGCGCGCCACCTCCTGGTGCGCCCTCTCTCTCCCTCTTGGCCCAATAAGGCCCATTACTTCCCGGGGTTCCGGTAACCCCCCGGCACTCCGGTTTTCTCCGAAACTTCCGAACCTTTCCGTGTCCGAATATAGCCGTCCAATATATCAATCTTTATGTCTCGACCATTTCGAGACTCCTCGTCATGTCCGTGATCACATCCGGGACTCCGAACTCCTTCGGTACATCAAAATACACAAACTCATAATATAACCGTCATCGAAACCTTAAGCGTGCGGACCCTACGGTTCGAGAACAATGTAGACATGACCGAGACACGTCTCCGGTCAATAACCAATAGCGGGACCTGGATGCCCATATTGGCTCCTACATATTCTACGAAGATCTTTATCGGTCAGACCGCATAACAACATACGTTGTTCCCTTTTGTCATCGGTATGTTACTTGCCCGAGATTCGATCGTCAGTATCCAATACCTAGTTCAATCTCGTTACCGGAAAGTCTCTTTACTCGTTCTGTAATACATCATCTCACAGCTAACTCATTAGTTGTAATGCTTGCAAGGCTTAGTGATGTGCATTACCGAGAGGGCCCAGAGATACCTCTCCGACAATCGGAGTGAGAAATCCTAATCTCGAAATACGCCAACCCAACATCTGCCTTTGGAGACACCTGTAGTACTCCTTTATAATCACCCGATTACGTTGTGACGTTTGGTAGTACCAAAGTGTTCCTCCGTAAACGGAGTTGCATAATCTCATAGTTATAGGAACATGTATAAGTCATGGATAAAAGCAATAGCAACATACTAAACGATCGGGTGCTAAGCTAATGGAATGGGTCATGTCAATCAGATCATTCAACCAATGATGTGACCTTGTTAATCAAATGACAACTCCTTTGTCTATGGTTAGGAAACTTAACCATCTTTGATTAACAAGCTAGTCTAGTAGAGGCATACTAGTGACACTCTGTTTGTCTATGTATTCACACATGTATTATGTTTCCGGTTAATACAATTCTAGCATGAACAATAAACATTTATCATGAAATAAGGAAATAAATAATAACTTTATTATTGCCTCTAGGGCATATTTCCTTCATCTTGTTCTTTGCATAATTTCTCAAATGCTGAACTACCCCTGTTATATATTAGCAGGATGGTTAGACCAGCTGGTCGTGGTCGTGGTGGCAACTTCCCACCACCGCCTGAGTACATGGCTGGTATGATCCAACAGCTTGAGATGAATCGCCAGTTCATGGAGAACATGATGGCTCAGTTTCCTCGCCCCAATATGGACCAGCAGCCAAACACAATAACTCTGCAGGATTTCATGCGCCTCAACCCAAGTGTGTACCGCAGCTCAACCCAGCCCCTGGATGCTGATGACTGGCTCCGTGACATCACCTATGAGATGGAGTCTGCTGATGTAGCCCCTGCCAGCTATGTCACCTTTGCTTCCTTCTTCCTGAAGGGACCCGCAGCTCAATGGTGGGACAGCCACAGGCGTACTCAGCCAGCTGGAACAATCATCACCTGGCCAGACTTCCAAGCTGCTTTCCGTGCCCGCTTCATCCCTCAAGGAGTCATGGACCGGAAGAAGCGTGAGTTCCGCAACCTCACCCAAGGCAACAAGACTGTTGAAGCTTATCAGCGAGAGTTCCTGGACTTGTCTCGCTATGCTGAAGAGGATATTGCAACTGATGCACGCAGACAAGAGAAGTTCCGTGACGGCCTTCAAGCTGACATCAAGCTCGCACTTCTAGTGCACGACTTTGCTGATTTCGCCACCTTGGTGAACAAGGCTATCAATGTCGAAACTGGTCTGCAGGAATACCAGAGCTCTAACAGGCGCAACCGTGACACGGGCTCATCTTCGGGCCCGTCCTCGCAGCGTAAGATATGGATTCCCAACAGCATGTACCAGCCGAATGCACCTGCCCCAAGGCAGAGCTATGCTGCACCTCGTCTGCCTAATCCAACTAGGCAGCCAAAGCTTCCAGCTCCACCACCCCAAGCTCCTGTTCCCACCCCCAATAATGGTTTGTGCTTCAGGTGTGGACAACCAGGGCACCGTGCTAGAGAATGCAACCAGAACCAAAATCAGCTGGCCCTTCCAGCGACTGGCCGTGGAAGCAACCAGCCCCGCAACAACAATGCCAAGCCTTATGGTCGAGTTCATGCCAGCCACGTTGATCTGAACGAAGCTCAAGACCAACCTGCTACTGTGATGGGTACACTCCTCGTAAATTCAGTACCAGCATGTGTTCTATTTGATACAGGTGCATCGCATTCATTCATGTCAGAGGATTTTTCATTCATGCATGGCATTAAAAGCAAAGACATGAATGCTTCACTATTAGTACACACCCCTGCGGGCCAATGTCGAACCTCCATGATTTGCAACGACGTCCCCGTTGAAATCGAAGGACTGGAATTCCTTGTCTCACCCATCGTGCTGAAGTCTTGTAGCATTGACCTCATTCTGGGAATGAATTGGTTAAAGGCGCATACTGCTTCTATAGTTTGCGCCACTAAGACCGTCCATCTGCTACACTCTTCCGATGAAATAGTCACTTACCAAGCTCATCTGGTGCAAAATGCCGAGGCAAGGCTCTATGCATTGACTGCATTGAACGCTGCACCTCTCGAGGGTATTGAAAACATTCCTGTCGTGCGTGAATTCCTCGACGTCTTTCCTGAAGAACTCCCAGGGATTCCCCCTGCTAGAGCTGTCGAATTCGTCATCGACTTGAAACCAGGCACCACTCCTATAGCCAAGCGACCCTACAAGATGCTGCCGCATGAACTCCTTGAGCTCAAGGAGGAAATCGACAAATCTCTTCGAAGTGGTTTCATTCGCCCAAGTTGCTCTCCTTGGGGAGCACCTTCTCTCTTTGTCAAGAAGAAGGATGGGACAAACCGATTGGTCCAAGACTACCGTCCTATAAATCAAGCTACCATTCAGAATAAGTATCCTCTTCCTCGGATCAATGATCTTTATGATCAACTGGCTGGTTCGTCAGTGTTCTCGAAACTCGACTTGAGGTTGGGTTACCACCAGATCCGTGTTCGTGAGGAGGATATCCCCAAGACCGCCTTTGTGACTCGTTATGGTTCATACGAGTACACCGTCATGTCTTTCGGCTTAACCAATGCTCCAGCCACCTTCTCTCGACTGATGAACTATATATTCATGGATTACCTCGACAAGTTCGTCGTGGTTTATCTGGATGATATCCTGATATTTTCCAAGAATGAAGAAGAACATGCTGAACATCTTCGTCTTGTGCTGGAAAAGCTACGAGAGCATCAACTTTATGCCAAGTTCTCCAAATGTGAATTTTGGCTTCCCGAAGTAACCTATCTCGGGCATGTCATCTCTAAGGATGGTATTGCCGTCAACCCTGAACGAGTTCAGGCTATTCTCGATTGGACTCCTCCGAAGAATGTCAAGCAAGTCAGAAGTTTTCTCGGTCTCGCCAGCTATTGCCGTCGATTAAATGAGAACTTCTCCAAGATTGCCAGCCTCGACTAACTTTGCTGCATAAGGGCGTCAAGTTCCAATGGATGATAAATGTCGGGAAAGTTTCCGAGCACTCAAAGACAAGTTGACTTCTGCCCCAGTACTAGCTCCTCCTGATACTAAGAAGGACTTCGTCATTTATCGCGACGCTTCCGTCAAGGATTAGGCTGTGTCCTAATGCAAGAGTGCAAAGTGGTTGCTTATGCCTCTCGGCAATTGCGCCCTCACGAAGAGAACTACCCAGTTCACGACCTCGAGCTTGCTGCTGTCATTCATGCACTGAAGCAGTGGCGACATTACCTTCTCGGTAATCGTTGCGAGATCTTCACTGACCACCAAAGTCTGAAGTATCTGTTTACCCAGCCAGACCTGAACCTCCGTCAGCAGAGATGGATGGAGACTGTTGCAGACTTTGACTTGGGTATTTCCTATACACCAGGCAAGGCTAATGTAATGGCTGATGCCTTGAGCCGCAAGTCTTACTGCAACCACCTCCAGATTCACAAGGTTCAGCCCTCACTTGTTGAAGAGTTCAGAAAGCTGAACCTCCATATTGTTCCTTCGGGTGCACTCGCTCCCCCTCCTCCGGAGCTTCGCAAGATGAACCTCCATGTTGTTTCCAGGGGTTCTCTCAATACCCTGGTTGCGAAACCAGATCTTGTGGACACCATCAAATGGATACAGAAATGTGACGATGAAGTCGAGAGGATTAAACTTTATCTCGCAGAAGGAAAGCCCTCATTCTTCAGTGTGGATGACGCAGGCACCTTATTCTTCAAAGGTCGCCTAGTGGTACCGAGTAAGAGGGAAAACCTGAATCTGACTCAAAAGGTTATGAAAGAAGCTCATGATACGCCTTTGTCTATTCATCCCGGTAGCACCAAGATGTACCAAGACATTCGCCGAGATTACGTGGTCTAATATGAAGCGAGACATTGCTCGTTATGTTGCTGAATGTGACGTTTGCTGTCGTATCAAAGCAGAACATCAAAGGCCTGCTGGAACTCTGCAACCTATCTCTATTCCTGAATTGAAATGGGACCATGTTGAAATGGACTTCGTCACTGGATTTCCCAAGTCGCAGAAAGGTAATGATGCTATTCTTGTCGTCATTGACCGACTTTCTAAAGTTGCACATTTTCTGGCGGTCAAAGAAACGATCACTGCTAGTCAGCTTGCAACTCTCTATATGTCCAGAATTGTTTCACTTCACGGTATTCCACTGGTTATCAGCTCGGACCGTGGCAGCTTATTCACTTCAAGATTATGGGCAAGTTTCCAAGAAGCTATGGGGACTCACTTATCTTTCAGTACTGCGTTTCATCCGCAGTCACAAGGGCTAGTTGAACGTGTCAACCAAGTTCTCAAGACATGCTTCGAGCTTGTGTTATTTCCTTGCAAGAAATGGGAGGAATCTCTCCCATATGCTGAGTTCTCTTATAATAATAGCTATCAAGCTAGTCGAAGATGGCCCCCTTGAAGTGTTATATGGACGAAAGTGCGAACCCTCTCGAACTGGTCGAAATCGGGAACGCCCACTCTTGGTCCGGATATTATCCAACATGCGAAGATCAAGTCCGCATTATTCGCGAGAATCTCAAGACTGCTCACCACGTCAAAAGAGTAATTATGACCGTCATCATAAAGACATGGTCTATCAACTTTGGCGAAAAGGCCTATCTTCGCGTTACACCAATGAAGGGTGCTCACCGCTTGAGGATCAAGGGCAAGCTAGCTCCTCGCTATATTGGCCCATTCACTATTCGGAAAAGGCGTGGAAAAGTGGCATATCAAGCTGGAGCTTCCGTCGAACCTTTCTCGGGTTCACGATGTGTTCCACGTGTCACAACTCCGATGCTGCTTCAAGGACCCAATCCGAGCGAAGGACCATGAAGTGCTCGAATTGCAACAGGACCTCTCCTATAAAGAGCATCCGGTCCGCATTCTCGACCAAGCTGAACGCCGCACACGTCAGAAGGCGATCAAGTTCCTCAAGGTCCAGTGGTCGAATCACTCTGAAGACGAAGCCACCTGGGAACGCGAGGATCGTCTTCGTGATGAATACCCCGCACTCTTTCCTTCTACCTCCTAAATCTCGGGACGAGATTTCTTGTAGTGGAGGAGATTTGTAACGCCCGGATAATCATGCTACAGTAATCTCACGTTAATGATGCCACGTCACCTCTGTCACTGTAGTTAATCACGGGTTAATTCAAAACTGTTTCGAAATTCAAATTCAAATTTATGATAGCAATAAAAGTTTTCAAAAATTAAAACTAAAATGTTCGGGGGTTGCCAAATATTGCATCGGTAATTATGGTGAAGTAAACACATTTTTAGAAAATGTCTAAATAATTTAAACTGATTTTAAACAGAAAAGAAAGTAAATAAAAACAAAACAGAAAAAAACTAAAAACCTAAAACTATCAAAAAAAGGGGGGGAGAAGAGAAACCCCCACCCGTTGGGCCAACCGGCCCAGCTGGCCACCAGGCCGGCCAGGCCGGCCCACCCCGCACCCCCATATGCCTCCCCCCACTCCCCACTCGGTCCAGCCCGCAACCCCCACCGACACTTCCCCCCCCCCTCCCGAAAATATCTCTCCCCCTCTCCCCCGATTGGATCGGGATCGAGGGAGGAGACCACCGTCGCCGCCAGGCCTCGTCGCCGCCGAACGCCGCCTCCTCGTCCTCCTCCTCGCCGGTCCTCCCGACCGCCACGCCATCACGCCTGTTGCCCTACTCCCCCCCGCCCCGTGAAATCCCCTTCGCCCCTCTCCCCTAGGTCGCCTCGGTGCGCCTCCCGCCATGGTCGAGCGCTCCGGCGCCATCGTCGCCCGCGCTCTCCTTCCTCCCCGCGCTCGTCGCGCCTCCTCCGTTCGCCAACGCCCGCGCTCTGCCAGCCGGGCCGTCCCGCCCGACCTCTCCCCTCCCCTCGCCACTCACCGCGACGTCCGGGCTCCAGCACGCCCGCGCCTCACCGGCGCCCACACGCGCCACGCTGCCACAGCCAGCTGCCCCGCCGCACGCCGCCCCCTCACACGCATGGGCCTCGTCCGGTTCTCCCGACCAGCAGCGGTCAGCGCCTCCGGCGCCCGCGGCCGCCGCGCCCTCCCCGCCTCGCCACGCGCCCAGCCACCACTGTCGCCCGCACCTGCCCGTCCGGCCTCAAGACGCGCCCGGCCGCGCTCACGGCGGCCAGCGCTCACCGTGGCCTCGCCCGCACCATCGCCCTCCCGCGCGGTTCCTCTCCCTCTCCCCCTGCCATGAGCACCACCGCTTCGCCGCTTCGCCCGTCGGCGCCCTCGCCTCCATTTCCCCCCTGCTCCCCGTGGCGCCCTGTTTTCCCCTCCGATCCTGCCGGCCCGCGTCGCGGTGGCGCCCTCTGATCCCGTCGGCGTTCCCCTCGGTGGCCGCCCGGCCTCGGCTGCCTCGTCACCACAGCGCCCACAGGCGTCTTGGATGGGTCGTGCCCAAAACCACCACCCGCCCGTTCGGGCGGCGCCGGACCAGCAGCGCCCGTTTAGCCTCGACCAAAATATCCCACAGGGCCCAGGCCCCATAACATTTTATTAAAAAAATTAATAATAAAATGATTTAAATAAAATAATAATAATAATAATAATAATAATAATAATAATAATAATAATAATAATAATAATAAATATATAAGTAAAACAAATAATAAAAATAAATTTAATTAATTAATTAATTAACTAAATTAATTAAGTTAATTAATCCTGTTTAACTTAATCTAATTAGATAATTAAATTAACTAAACAGTAGTTAATTAGGTAATGACCCACTGATGTGGGACCCATCATCGAGTTGACCAGGTCAACGGTCAACGTTGATTGCTGACGTCAGCATGGCATCATGCTGATGTCATAAATCCATTTTCGAATTAAATTAAATAATTAATTAAATTCCAGAAATTAATAAAATCTTTAGAAAATCATATCTTTTAATCTGTAACCCGGATTAAAATATTTTCAACATGAAAGTTGCTCAGAACGACGAGACAAATCCGGATACGCAGTCCGTTCGTCCGCCACACACCCCTAACCTATCGAACCCGGAACTTTCCCCCTCCGGCTCCTCTGCCCGAAAACACGAAACACCGGGGATATTTTCCCAGATGTTTCCCCCCTTAACCGGTACCACCTCATACCACGCTAGGGCACGCCTAGCATCGTTACTTGTCTTGTCATGCATCGATATGCATCTGTTTACATGGTATTCATTGTTTCTTCCCCTCTTCTCTCTCGGTAGACTACGAGACCGACATCGCTGCTGCTTGCCCGGTTCGACTACGGAGTTGACGACCCCTCTCTCTTGCCGTGAGCAACCAGGCAAGCCCCCTTGATCACCAGATATCGCCTATTCTACTCTATACTGCTTGCATTAGAGTAGTGTAGCATGTTACCGCTTTCATTATACCTATCCTGATGCATAGCCTGTCCTTGTTACTACTGTTGTTACCTTTACCTGCAATCCTATATGCTTAGTATAGGATGCTAGTATTTCCATCTGTGGCCCTACATTCTTGTCCGTCTGCTGTGCTATACTATCGGGCCGTGATCACTCGGGAGGTGATCACGGGTATATACTATATACTTATACATGATACATGTGGAGACTAAAGTCGGGTCGGCTGGTGGAGCACCATGAGTGGATCTTTGTGGCGGAGCGGCAGGCAGGTTGAGACCGCCTAGGAGAGAGGTGGGCCTGGCCCTGTTCGTCGTTCGCGGATGCTTAACACGATTAACGAGATCTTGGTATTTGATCTGAGTTGGCTACGGGCCTATACGCACTAACCAACTACGTGGGAAAGATATGGGCACTCGGCGTCGTGGTATCGGCCGGCACTTCGTGACGTCGGCGAAAGCGGCGCGCGCGGATTGGATGAACGCCACTAGGCTAGGTCTGCTTTGGCCGCCCTGCAACGTCAAGTGTGTTGGGGTGATGGGCCCAGACCCTGGCGCCTAGGTTTAGACCGGCGTCTGACCTCTCTGTTGAGCCTAGGTGGGGCTGCGATGTGTTGATCTTCCGCGGCGGGCATGACCCAGAAAGTGTGTCCGGCCAAATGGGATCAAACGTGTTGGGTAAGTTGGTGCACCCTGCAGGAAGTTGATCTATTGAATAGCCGTGATCTTGATAACAGGGGACGACTTGGAATTGTACCTTGACCTTATGACAACTAGAACCGGATACTTAATAAAACACACCCTTCCAAGTGCCAGATACAACCGGTGGTCGCTCTCTCTCAGGGATACGAGGAGGGGATCGCCGGGTAGGATTAATGCTATGTGATGTTACTTGGAGGACTTCAACCTACCCTCTTCTACCTGTTGCAAGACGAAGGTGACCAGAAGCGTAGTCTTCGATAAGACTAGCTATCCCCCTCTTATTCTGGCATTCTGCAGTTCAGTCCACTGATATGGCCCTTTACACATATATCCATGCATATGTAGTGTAGCTCCTTGCTTGCGAGTACTTTGGATGAGTACTCACGGTTGCCTTGTTCCCCCTTCCCCCCCCCCCCTATCTCTACACGATTGCTGCAACCAGACGGTGGAGCCCAGGAGCCAGACGTCACCGTCGATGATGACTACTACGCCAGAGGTGCTTACTACTACGTGCAGCCCGCTGACGACGACCAGGAGTAGTTAGGAGGATCCCAGGCAGGAGGCATGCGCCTCTTTCGATCTGTATCCCAGTTTGTGCTAGCCTTCTTAAGGCAAACTTGTTTAACTTATGTCTGTACTCAGATATTGTTGCTTCCGCTGACTCGTCTATGATCGAGCACTTGTATTCGAGCCCTCGAGGCCCCTGGCTTGTATTATGATGCTTGTATGACTTATTTTATTTTAGAGTTGTGTTATGATATCTTCCCGTGAGTCCCTGATCTTGATCGTACACGTTTGCGTGCATGATTAGTGTAGGATTGAATCGGGGGCGTCACAACTTCACCAAATGATATCGCTTGCGCCTCTCATGTTCTTGCTAGAAGAAGTGTTTACGATGCTTGTCTAGTTTATCATTGATCATCTTAGGTAACAAGAACATGGACATATAAAAGTATACAATACTAGTGAGGCAAGAACTAAGGAGAATTAGCCTCCCACCCGAGGAAGCGGCATTACCAATCCAGGATTCACAACGTTTCAAGAACCTTTCATCCACAAAATTCCAATCCAGATTACGAAGGGTAGAATAACTGACCGGTACTCCCAAATATTTCATTGGGAAGTGTCATATTTGACAATTGTGGAGTTCTACATAAAAAGCGAACGTATCATTGTCCCCCCGGACACATAGGATCTCACTCTTCAACAAATTAATCTTGAGCCTCGACATGAGTTCAAAAATATAGAGAAGATGTTTCAAGTTAACAACGGCCTCTTTATCATGCTCAAAACATAGAACATTATCATTAGCGTACTGGAGAATGGCCACCCATCCTGAAAAAGGTCTGGTGCCAATCCAGCAAAGAACTTCTCTTTTTGTGCATTTCAAACCATCTTCGAAAGCACTTCTACAGCCAGATTGAACAAAAATTTGGAGAAGGGGTCCCCTTGGCGCACCCCTTTGTGAATTTGAAAATATGGGCGTACCTCATTATTAAACTTATTAATACTCATTGTTCCATTATGAAGGAATTTTTTTACCCACACCAAGTTGGTCCAAAACCACAATCTCGATGGCATTCAAGGAGGAAATCCCAATTGATATTACCATAAGCCTTTTCAAAATCCAACTTCAACACAATCCCAACCTTTTTATGGTGCATATGATGTAACACCTCATGCAAGTTAAGAATCCCATCCATAATGTTCATATGCTTTATAAAAGCATTCTGATGTTTACTAGTCAGCTTATCAGCAAAAATGGCTACATGATTGTCAAGCACTTTAGTGATTAACTTGTATGGGAAACATAAGAGGCGGATAGGGTGACATTGTTGATTTTTATTGGACCCATTCAACTTAGGAATCAGTGTGATAACCCCATAGTTCAGGCGAGCTACATCAAGGGTATTGTTATGAAGCGCCTCAAACAAGCACATTATACCATATTTGACAGACTCCCAACATTGTCTATAGAATTCTGACGGGATGATATCCGGACCAGGAGCTCTGTTATAGTCCATATTAAACAAGGCTTTTTTTCACCTCTTCTTCGGTGAATTCGCTCGTGACAAGAATATTATCTTCATCATTAAGTTTCTCATCCTCAGATCATGTATCAGGAGATAGGTGAAATAGGTTTCCCCTTGAAGGACCAAATAGTTGTTTATAGAAAGCAGTAACATGAGCCAAAAGGTTCTACGTGCCCTCAATAGTCACATCCCCTGCTATGAAGGAATGGATAGTATTTTTGCGCTTTCTACCACTGGCTACCCAATGGTAAAAGGCAGCATTCTGGTCTCCTTTGAGCAACCATCGCTCATTGGAATGTTACAACCAAAAAAGTTCTTCTACACTCAGGAGTTCATTAAGCTCCAAGCTCATGGCAGTCCTTCTCTCATATCTTTCTGGATCAATAGGTCCTACTTCTTCCAGCCTCTCAATCTCTTCCAACTCCTATTTAATGCATTTTTCCTGTTCCTGTACATGTCCAAAGGAGTTGGAGAACTATCCTTTTGAAATATTTCTTGATGCGTTTGAGCTTAATGTTGAGAACATCGATAGGGTCATCAGCAAAAACCGGTTGCTCCCAAATGCTCTTTGTTTTAATATAAAACTCCTCATTCTTCAACCAACTGAGCTCAACTCTGAACTCACGTTCGTCAAGACAACATGTTTTCTCAGGAACTGTGGACAAGAGCAAAGGGTTATGATCTGTAACGCCCCTCGCTCATGACAATTCTATCCGTTTTTTCTAGTGTAGGATGTTTTTGCTTGTTAGTCCTAGTATATTTACCCCGTCCCATATGGATTTCTCTCAGGTTCAAAGTTTGGATAACATAATTGAATTTATCCATGTAATGGGGATGGACCAGATTTTTTTCCCACTATCTCGGAGAATTATTAAAATCTCCACCCACTGTATAGGGAACATGAAGTTGAGCACATACATAAACTAGTTCTGCAAGGAATTCATCCTTCCTGTCATCTTGGGCTGCTCCATAGAGAACTATGAGAGCCCAGACACTTATGTTTCACATCAAATAGATTAACTTGTAAAAGGAAATTGCCAACCTCCCAAGAGATAACCTCTAGGGTTTATTTTTTCACCCCACACAGGATACCATCTGATTTCCCAACAGAAGGAACCCGATTCCAAGCAAATCTATCGAAGGGCTCAATTTTTCTTAAAAACTTGGGAGGAAAAATTCTTTTTCATAGTTTCTTGAAGGCCTATAAAATCCAGGGGATGAACTTTAATTAAGTCTGAGAAGCAGGTAGTCGTTCCTTTCTTACCTGCTCCTCTACAATTCCAGAATAGACCATTCATTTGATCACATTATTTCCCCCCTCTTGGTAACCCTACTAGGAGGCAGAGTAGAGTTACCTTTACTTTCTTTCAAGGAAACATCACATTTCTGACTTCTAGTCACAGGTTTGGAGATCACAACATTAATTTTCTTTTCCCTCTTCTTTCCAGATTTAACAACAGTAAAATTCTTTTCTTCTAAGTCATTTTCATCACTCCAATTCATGTTTAATGGAGTTTGATATCCCCTTTAGCATTGGTTAATAACATAGGTTTCTCTGTCAGTTCAGGATGTTCATTCTTTCCTTCTAGGGATTCCATATTTTGACACATCTCAAGTTCGCTAAGCACATCAATGCTAGTAAAATCAGAATCAGCTGGTATGTTAACTCCCACTTTAACAGCTCTAAGAATTAACACATGATTAGATATAGCATCAAAAGAGTTGGGGCTATTGGATATACCTTCCATCTCTCACTTCTTTACCGCAGCCGCAACTTTATCATCCACTCTTTCCATTTTACTATGGACATTACGGAAGCTAAAGCGCAGGTTTTCTTCAGTGACCAGGGAGGAGTAGGGATCACCTCAACTCCCACAGCCGCCTCAGGTGATTCAACTGTGTATTAACTAGTAACATTCAGAGCAGATTCATTGTGCTCGGTCACCTCCATCACCCGAGGAAAGGATCTCACAACATCAGAGTATGATTTCTTTTTCCTTGTTTTGCTCTCGAAAGTTTTGTTGGTTCTTACCCCATTTAGGGAATAGTTTGCCAGTTTTTACCCTGTTTAATGATTTATCACATAATTAAATATACACATGGCATGATTAAAACGGAGGTAGTACCCCCTCCAACTAGTGATCAAACCCTACATTTGACACTTTAGTGTCTCGCTATTGCGGATTATTATTTTAGTAGGAGGGAAATGTTTACTTACAATAGTTGCTTCTACATTACAAAATTTGAATCAAGTATAGGATTAGTGTATTTAAATCATGTAATTTTCAACTAATACAATATTTGGTATCATCGACAAAAAAATATGGTAGATCTAATGACTATTTGGTTCGACAAATGTTGTACGTTCTAGTATATATTAGCACCAAAAGTCAGAAATTCTTACTTGTGCATATTTCATGGCATAGCCATCAACCAATTTTTTTAACTTGTTATTGGCATTTAGGTAGAAACCTTGAGACAAGGGAGTAATTAAACTTCAGCCGAAAACAATAACCAATAGCAAAAGTGACACAATAAGGTGATTGACTTAAAGCCACTCTAACATATTCATCATAATATCAATCACCATGCATCGTATGGAGCGCTCTCCACAATAATGTAAAGGCTACCGAGGTGGCAGACAAACTCGGAATAGCCATAATTGCAGCCTCCATATTTTTTTTTACGATGTGAAACATTTTCGTCATTGGCTAGAAGGCCTATTCCTTCCCCACCCCAATAATGAAATTGTTTTCGTACTAGATTTGAACATGGATTACAATTAGGATTTGAACAACCATTTAGTGCAATTTTTAACTAGAATTTGAACTAAAGGCTCTTCTCCCGCTTGGAAGTGACCTTGCTGTCGGGGGAGGCTTCTACTACCGTGATTTCAGCGGCCACGTGGTCGACGAATACTTGTGTGCCATGGACGTGGGATAAGGTCATACTTTTATACTTTGAAGGCCGCCGTGAGTGCGCCATCCATTTCTGTCCAGGCGGTGGACAGTGGGGAGGCGAGCGTGGCCGAAGGTTGATTTAGCCTTACAACACACGTCTGCCTCGAACCATTGGGAGTAGCATACACCCTCTCTCAGAACTCTCTCTCTCTCTCTCTCTCTCTCTCTCTCTCTCTCTCTCTCTCTCTCTCTCTCTCTCTCTCTCTCTCTCTCTCTCTCTCTCTCTCTCTCTCTCTCTCTCTCTCCGTGGTCCTCTTTGGTCTCGTTGGGGAAAAATACATGAGGAGGGCGCAGACGTGACAAGGTTGATGGGGGTGACTGTGGCGACAACGGGGAAGGGGGTAGATAGGTGTGGGGTAGCGGATGGTGAATGGGGGCGATGGTGGTCATTGGTGGCGATAGGTTTGTGGGGAGATAGGGAAGGTGGCGCCAATGAAGGTGGGTCGGTGTGGGGAAATGCCTAACGGTGGACGGGTGCATTGGCTCCCTTTATAAAAAACATTTTTCCACAGTGCGAAAAAATTTGAAAAAATTTATACACACACAAATACACGAGTAACACATACAAGAAAATTTTCGTGACAATATACTTTCATACGTGGCGTAGACAAAAAAAACAAATTTTCATAAGAATATACCCTTATTATGGGGCCAGGATTTTGTTTTTTTTGTGCTGCTTGAAAATCAAAATATATTTGAATGAAAATTCATAGATCCATCATGAATATGTTTAAGTTTCCACAGTTTTTTTTTTGGATTTTTTTTGAAACTTGGAAATATGATTTTTGAATCATTTCGAAAAAAGGGAGCCGATGCCCCCGTCCACCATTATGTCGCTTCCGGTCGGTGTGGGCTTATATACCTGCAAATGGACGCTCTCCGATGGGAAAATGGGGGAGTTCATGAACGTGTGGTGGGAATCAAGTGTGAAACACGGCTGCAACTATTAATTGGCAAGGGAGCAAGATATTTCTTTTTTGCCAACATGACAAGTCTATTAAACACTTTTTTTTAGTGTAAGTATGCTCGGTGCAGTATGGATGATAGTTTAGGTAATTTCAAATCTATATCGCCCACGAAGCACACGGAACTATCATCCATACTGCACAAGCAAACTTACACTAAAAAGAAATGCTTAATAGACTCGCCATGTTGGCAAAAGACATATGTTCTTAAAAAAATTGACGCTCTTCTTAAAAAAAATTGACGCTCTTCTGGGTTGAAAAGCAGCCCATTGACTGGTTGCAGATAGAGGCCACTGGCCCCAAGCTCCAAATATGAAGGCCAGCATGCTCGATTTGAAGAGCCCTTCATAAATTTTGGAGTCCGTAGGAGGTACGGTGACTTTACGAGAACTAGAACGTTTTGTTTTTGACTGCGATCATCATACGCATGATTATTGACTATCAGCCCGATATGATAACGTTGATTTTAGGTGATGCATGTCTGTCCACGACCGTAGACCCGACGTGCTGTTAGTGGCTATCTAGCCATACCACTGAGCTTGGACTTTGGAGTCCACCTAGTCTGCCGGACGAGCCGGGGCGCGAGGAAACCATGGAATTCCCAATCCCAAGTGGCATTCGGTGTCATCGTACGTGTAGACGCAGAGCGGAGACGCATGCGGTCAAAGTCTCCTGAAGGCAGGCGGCTACGAAATCATCCGTCAACCAAATCTTTTCACAAGTGTCTAGAAATCATCTTTGGCTGGACCTCACCGGCGACGACCCATGCAGAAACGGCCGAATCATTGTTAAACAAGTCGCATCGTCGTCCACTAGACCACGGGCACGGGCTGCATCTTGCCGAACAATGGATTACTAATTCTTTAGCCGGTACTTGGTCTTCACATAAGATGCTTAATTTTGGCAAGGCTAGCTTTGCCACTTGCGCGGGCGGCTGATCAACTTTGACTCGTCGTTTGGTTTCCACTCGATGACCCACTCGTGGAAAACTGGTGCGTCGACGATTGTGGTGGAGCCAATGGACTGGTTTGTCTCGCCGGGTAGGCTGAGCATGGTGGTGGGGGACATAAGGCATCTCTAACGCGGACCCTTAAACCGCGTGTATGTGGTCCGGACGTGTTTTTGTCATTTAATACGGTCCTGTATCCGTTTGCCAGCCGGTCCGGAAGTCTTTTTTTCTCGCAAACTAGGGGAGGGGCTTTGCGGACGTCCGAACCGCTGCCACACACGCGTCCGACAACTCTGGCCCACCCACCCACCCCGACCCCCATCTCCTACGCTTTCTATCTGACGCCCGTGCCGCTTCTCGCCCTGCATTCATGCCGGTCTAGAGCACGCAGTGGCCGACATTGATGCCGCGTGATGTGACCGGACGTGAGGATGGCATTGACAGATGCGACCTCTCGGGCGACGGCGCTTGAATGCAGACGCAGCGTCCTGAGAAACCAACTTTGGGCGTTGCGCCACATTAAAGCTGATGGACAAGTCTCCAGTGATGGACAAGTCTGTTCGGCGCCGTCCACAAAGTACTCTCCAGTGATGGACAAGTCTTGGGCCTCGACACCGGCAGACGGCTCCGGAGGATTGTGGCGACACCGTCTTACTCGTCGGCGGCTGGCTCCTCCGCAAAGGAGGAGATCATCATCTCGTCCGGCGACGAGGAGGACCAGCACCGCAACATCGGTGTCGCCGCACCAGTCAGCGCCGCAGACACTCATCCTCTCACAGGACACGATGTATGCGATGATGGATACTAGTCACGAGGAGCAGATGGAGCTGATGCTCCGTCGCTCGCTCCTCCACGTCCACAATCCGGCGGCGCCACCGGAGACGCTTCTCCGTGCTGTCAAGCCGGAGCCCACTTCCCCTCCCCGGTCTCCCCCGCGCATCCTTGAAAGTACCTGGGATAGTTTGCTAGGGTGTTTTGGAATTCTTTTGCTTCTCTTGGGTTGTCTTTGCGGACTACTCGTAACAAATTTACGATTGAGCATTTCTTTTCCAAACTGTCATACTAACTAATTGTTTAAAATGGTTGTCTTTATTCAGCAGTGGACCCCTCTCGCTAAAGCCTGGGATGTTGATGGTGTTGCATTGATAGTTTCCAAGATCCGCGCCTCCACTATCACCCTATATACCCCATTGCCCCCCTTGGAGAGCCGCCACAAAGTTTATGTGTTTATTGTCAGGCCTACGCATCCTTTGGTTTGATCATTTAGGATTTGTACGTGGCTTGTTTGCCGTGAACTATCTATGCCTTCCTGTTGAACCTTGTTCTGAACCTTGCCATGATGTCTTTATTTATAAAGTCGGGCTTCTGTCTTTTCTGTAAAAAATGAACACGGTAGCTCTACATGTTTATCCATACATACCAACACACATGTGTCCAACGAGTCAATAAAAACCACACTTTAGCAGAAATGCATGTATGTAGCGAGTGCACCACAATGTTATTTAGTCATTGACTCAATAAACCCACTTTAGAGCCAGAGTGATTTTAACATGGCCCCTCTAACCTCTTCTTTTCACATCGGAGGTAAGAAGGTAAGAGTTACTCAGAATCACTACTTAATAAAATCAATAGCTCGGGTCTATTATACACTTTTAGTAAAAGAGAAGGTAAGAGGGCCCGTGTTAAAACTGCTCGGAGAGTCGACCTCTTTCATTTTCAACTCAAGAACATGTTAATTGCACTAAGTTGACGCGATGCCAAAGTTGTCGCTAGACTTCTTGGCATAGAACGCCGGCTTAGATGGGGCCGAGAGAGGCACGGTATCGCTTCCGAGCATCATGACCACAGACGACATAAGCGGTCGATCAGCCGGGTTTTCTTGAACACAAAGAAGTCCTATATGGATGCACCTTAGCAAGCCGCTCTCTGAGAAGCTGGTGTTCATGCATGGATCCATCATGTCCAACACCGTTGTGGCCATCCAATGGTCCCATATCTGCACCATTTTTAGTAGCCATGAGCTTAAAATTAAGTCTAAGTGCATGTTTTCACCCGTTTTTTCCCCTAATTAGCCAGAAAGCTCTCTTCTTAATTAATGAAATGGGTAAATCTTTGCCTTGTTAGAAAAAAAACTGTGGCCTACTAAGTGGTTAACACGTTGTTCTCTAGTAATAATGGTGTTAGATATTCGAACAACAAGCACATACCACATTAAGAAGATCTTGAGATTTCTCAGAATTATTGTAGTCATTGTTCTTCCTTCCCGTCACAATCTCAAGAACCATGACGCCGAAGCTGAATGAATCAGATTTCACGGAGTAGTTCCCACGCATCACGTACTCCGGCGCCATATATCCGCTGTAAGAACATGGCGGGGTACATTATATTTAGTTACTTACCACTAGATTATTAAGCAACATACCACTTGGATTGGCCTGATATAAGTGTTATAGTACTTACTATGTGCCGATTTACATGTTTCGTTATTCCATGGGTCTGGTCTTGCCCAAATAGTCTCGCAATTCCAAAATCTGATATCTTCGGATTCATTTCTTTGTCAAGTAAGATGTTGCTTGCTTTGAGATCACGGTGGACTACTCTGAGCTGGGAGTCTTCATGGAGGTATTGCAGTCCTCGAGCAATTCCATTAATGATCTTGTACCTCTTTTCCCAATCCAGTTCTACATGTTTCTTAGCATCTGCTTTTTATTATTAAAATAAATGGACATAGAATATATTAATGTTGAATATGTAGAGAGAAGGAGGCCATAATTGACTTGAGCATGCTTCAGTTGTAAGTACCGAAAAGGAAGAGGTCGAGGCTTCGGTTAGGAACGAACTCGTAGACAAGCAGCCTCTCTTGTTGCTCCAAGCATACGCCAAGAAGTGTGACAAGGTTCTTGTGCCTAAGCTTTGCAACCAAAGAGAGTTCATTTTTTAGCTCCTCTACTCCCTGTGTTGAGCTCTTCGATAGTCTTTTCACGGCTATTTCGTCGCCGTCTGGAAGAATACCCTAATAGGTTGAACCAAAGTTAAGCTCAATTAACAAGTGGCATTCGGTGTCATCGTGTAGACGCAGAGCGGAGACGCATGCGGTCAAAGTCCTCAAGGCAGGCGGCTACGAAATCATCCGTCAACCAAATCTTTTCACAAGTGTTTAGAAATCATCTTTGGCTGGACCTCGCCGGCGACGACCCATACGACACCGCGACACAATTGGCGATGCAAGTTGCTGCGTTCCGTTAAACAAGTCACATTGTCGTCCACTAGACCACGGGCACGGGCTGGGGCTGCGCATCTTGCCGAACAATGGATTACTAATTCTTCAGCCGGTACCTGGTCTTCACATAACAAGATGCTTAACTTTGGCACGGACGGCTTTGCCACTTGCGCGGGCGGCTAGCTGATCAACTTTGACTCGTCGTTTGGTTTCCACTCGATGACCCACTCGTGGAAAACTGGCGCGTCGAGGATTGGGGTGGAGCCAATGGACCGGTTTGTCTCGCCGGATAGGCTGAGCATGGTGGTGGGGGACATAAGGGCATCTCTATGCGGCCATTTTAAGGGAGTATTTAAAACTCATCTAGATGAGACATAATTTGGTCTCATTCATTTTAAAAATAAGAACAGATACAATCCACGTCAGCATACACACATCTTATAGCATCATATCCAATGGCTATAAAAGGTGAATGAAACCAAATTATATCTCACCTAGATGAGTTCTAGCAAAACTGCTCTTTTATACTGCCCGTATATGTTTAGACCATGTGGTCCGAACGTGTTTTTTGTCATTCAATACGGTCCTGTATTCGTCTGCCAGCCGGTCCGAAAGTCTTTCTTTTCTCGCAATCCAGGGGAGGGGCTTTGCGAACGTCCGAACCGCTGCCACACACGTGTCCGACAACTCTGCCCCACCCACCAACCCCCACCCCCATCTCCTACGCTTTCTATCTGACACCCGCGCCGCTTCTCACCCCGCATTCATGCCGGTTTAGAGCATGCAACAGCCGATATTGATGCCACGTGATGTGACCGGACGTGAGGGTGGCACTGACAGACGTGACCTCTCGGGCGACGACGCTTCAATGCGGACACAGCATCCTGAGAAACAAACTCTAGCTGTTGCACCACATTGAAGCAGGTTGACCGTCTGTTCGCCTGCCGTGGCCACGGTTATTTAAGCCCATCTCGTCGATGCCGTCCAAAAAGGACTCTCCAGTGATGGACACATCTTGGGCCTCAACACCGACAGACGGATCCGGAGGATCGTGGCGACACCGTCTTACTCGTCGACGGCCGGCTCCTTCGCGAAGGAGGAGATCGTCATCTCGTCTGGCTACGAGAAGGACCAACACCGACAAACTGGCGCGTCGAGGATTATGGTGGAACCAATGGACTGGTTTGTCTCGCAGGGTAGACTGAGCATGGTGGTGGGGGACATAAAGGGCATCTCTAATGGGACTGTTTTAAACTGCCCGTATATGTTTAGACCATGTGGTTTGGACGTGTTCTTTGTCATTCAATACGGACGCCCGAACCGCTGCCACACACGTGTCCGACAACTCTGCCCCGCCCACCCACCCCCACTCCCATCTCCTACGCTTTCTATCCGACACCCGCGCCACTTCTCACCCCGCATTCATGCCGGTTTAGAGCACGCAACAACCGACATTGATGCCGCGTGATGTGACCGGACATGAGGGTGGTACTGACAGGCGCGACCTCTCGGGCGACGACGTTTCAATGCGGACGCAGCGTCCTGAGAAACCAACTCTAGCCGTTGCGCCACATTGAAGCGGGTTGGCCGTCTGTTCGACTGCCCTGGCCACGGCTATTTAAGCCCATCGTCGATGTCGTCCACAAAGTACTCTGATGGACATGTCTTGGGCCTCAACACCGACAGACGGCCCCGGAGGATCGTGGCGACACCGTCTTGCTCGCCGACGGGCGGCTCGTCCGCAAAGAAGGAGATCATCATCTCGTTCGGCGATGAGGAGGACCAGCACCGCAACATCGGTGTCGCCGCACCAGTCGCCGCCGCAGACGCTCGTCCTCTCGCAGGACGCGGTGTATGCGATGAAGGATACTAGTTACAAGGAGCAGATGAAGCTGATGCTCCGTCGCTCACTCCTCCACATCCATGGTCTGGCGGCGCAACTGGAGATGCTTCTCTGTGCTGTCAAGCCGGAGCCCACTTTCCCTCCCCGGTCTCCTCCGAGCGTCCTTGAAATTACCCGGGATAGTTTGCTAGGGCGTTTTGGATTGCTTTTGCTTCTCTTGGGTTGTCTTTGTGGACTACTCGTAACAAATTTACGATTGAGCATTTCTTTTCCAAACTGTCATACTAACTAATTGTTTTAAATGGCTGTCTTTATTCAGTTGTGGAGTCCTCTCGCTAAAGCCTTGGATGTTGATGGTGTTGCATTGATGGTTTCCAAGATCCGCGCCTCCACTATCACCCTATATTAACCCATGACCCCCGTGGAGAACTGTCGCAAAGTTTAGGATTTGATCGTTTGGTTTGATCGTTTAGGATTTGCACGTGGCTTGTTTGCCGTGAAGTGTTTTATCTATGCCTTCCTGTTGAACCTTGTTCTGAACCTTGTCATGATGTCTTTATTTATAAAGTCGGGCTCCTGCCTTTTCTCTAAAAAAATGAACACAGTGGCTCTACATGTTTATCCATACATACCAACACACACGTGTCCAGCGAGTCAATAAAAAACACACTTTAGCAGAAATGCATGTATGTAGCGAGTGCACCACGATGTTATTTAGTCATTGACTCAATAAACCCACTTTAGAGCCGGAGCAATTTTAACATGACCCCTCTAACCTCTTCTTTTCACACGGGAGGTAAGAAGTAAGAGTTACTCAGAATCACTACTTCATAAAATCAATAGCTCTGGTCTATTATACACTTTTAGTAAAAGAGAAGGTAAGAGGGGCCGTGTTAAAACTGCTCAGAGAGCCGACCTCTTTAATTTTCAACTCAAGAACATGTTAATTGTGCTAAGTTGACACGATGCCAAAGTTGTCGCTAGCCTTCTTGACGTAGAACGCCGGCTTAGATGGGGCAGAGAGAGGTACGGTATCGCTTCCGAGCATCATGACCACAGACGACATAAGCGGTCGATCAACTGGGTTTTCTTGAACACACAGAAGCCCTATATGGATGCATCTTAGCACGCCGCTCTCTGAGAAGCTGGTGTTCATGCACGGATCCATCATGCCCAACACCGTTGTGGCCATCCAACGCTCCCATATCTGCACCATTTTTAGTAGCCATGAGCTTAAAAGTCTAAGTGCATGTTTTCACCCGTTTTTTCTCTAATTAACCACAAAGCTCTTTTCTTAATTAATAAAATGGATAAATCTTTGCCTCGTTAGAAAAAAAACTGTGGCCTACTAAGTGGTTAATACGTTGTTCTCTAGTAATAATGGTGATTAGATATTCGAACAACAAGCACATACCACATTCAGAAGATCTTGAGATTTCTCAGAATTACAGTAGTCATTGTTCTTCCTTCCCGTCACAATCTCAAGAACCATGACGCCGAAGCTGAATGAATCAGATTTCACGGAGTAGTTCCCACGCATCACGTACTCCGGCGCCATATATCCGCTGTAAGAACATGGTGGGGTACATTATAATTAGTTACTTACCACTAGATTATTAAGCAACATACCACTTGGATTAGCCTGATATAAGTGTTATAGTACTTACTATGTGCCGACGACATGTTTCGTTATTCCATGGGTCTGGTCTTGCCCAAATAGTCTCGCAATTCCAAAATCTGATATCTTTGGATTCATTTCTTTGTCAAGCAAGATGTTGCTAGCTTTGAGATCACGGTGGACCACTCTGAGCTGGGAGTCTTCATGGAGGTATTGCAGTCCTCGAGCAATTCCATTAATGATCTTGTACCTCGTTTCCCAATCCAGTTCTACATGTTTCTCATCATCTACTTTTTATAAATAAATGGACATAGAATATATTAATGTCGAATATGTAGAGAGAAGGAGGCCATAATTGACTTGAGCATGCTTCAGTTGTAAGTACCGGAAAGGAAGAGGTCGAGGCTTCGGTTAGGAACAAACTCATAGACAAGAAGCCTCTCTTGTTGCTCCAAGCAGACGCCAAGAAGTGTGACAAGGTTCTTGTGCCTAAGCTTTGCAACCAAAGAGAGTTCATTTTTTAGCTCCTCTACTCCTTGTGTTGAGCTCTTCGATAGTCTCTTCACTGCTATTTCGTCGCCGTCTGGAAGAATACCCTAAAAGATTGAACCGAAGTTAAGCTCAATTAACAGAATCTCAAAATGGTTGGCAATTTTATATAGTAGAAATATGTCTATTTAGCACCTTGTACACCGCACCAAATCCGCCATCACCAAGCTTGTTGCTATCTGCAAAATCCCCGGTTGCAATCCGCAAGGTTGAAATGTCAATCAACATCGAGTCTACACTTTCATTGTCCTCCTCGTCGGCGAAATAACTGGGATCTGTTTATTGGTGGATAGCAATGTCACAACGAGTACGTTGTCTACGTCGTTTTGCGTCCTTTGAAATATTTCCCGTTGTAAATTGGTGAATTTTGCACATACCTGACTGTTTTGTTTTTGCTAGTGGCCGCTTCCTTCTCCAGAAAAAGAAGCAAGCCACAAGGTTTATGGCAGCTACAATAGGCAGCAGAATAATAAGAACCATGCCAGGGACACTGTATTTTCTCCCTGTGAATTGAGCAGTGTACAAGAACAATGTCAGCTCAAATGGAAAATGTGTTAGAAAGAGGATTTTTTTTCCATACTTGTCTCTAAATTTGGATTGCTATCTCATTTGACTTGTAAATTGGAACCATTTTTTCTCTAGGCTTTCTAACTTGAAAGTATTTTCCACATGGGTCCTTTTGTTAGAAGCTAGGTACAGAAATGTTATTAGCGTACTATAAAAAACATCTAGTTAATTTAACCTCCTCCAAAAGTACACACAAATAAATGCGGTTTTTTTTTTGTTCATTCCTGATTCTCTTTGATTTTTTGTTAGAATGTGAATGGTAAAGTTTAGAAGGCTGATTGGTCCGTTGCCAAAGTTTGGCAACACTGAATTGTTTGTTGTCGATCATCTGTGCTAAATCGTTGGCAAGGCAAATGCAAGCATGGTAGGGTGAAAATTAAAGCTCACCTTGTGTGGATGCCGTCGCCGGCGCCGGCGTCAAACCCGTGGGTACCGCAACAGGCGCAGGAGCAGGCGCTGGTGCTTGGGTGCTCGGTGATGGTGCTGGCAGGCGCACCATGACAGGGCCATCAAAGAAGGAATAGGTCTGGTACCGGAAGCTGCAGCTGACCTGAAGAGCTCTGGCTCCCGTACTGTCCACGAACAGCTGCGGCAGCAGCACCATGATCTTGGCGAGGCACTGTCGGCACTGCGGCCCGGTGAGGTCGGGCGTGCACTGCGCCCAGCTGTAGATCTTGGGGAACTCCCGGTTGAAGTCGGCCTCCCCGGAGGCATACCGCCGCGTGGAGTTGTACGCGGCGTAGTCCGCGGTGGCGTTCACGAGCCTGGCCACGAGGCTGTTGAACTGGGCCTGCTCGGACGTGACATTTGTGCTCTCCCAGTACCTATACGTCCGCGCCGCCACCGGCGCGGGGTCCCGGGAGGCGTTGGAGTAGTGGAGCGTGCACGAGTCGTAGTACATGGTGGCCACCTTGCTGTAGTCGCACACGTTGGGCAGGTCCCGGAAGGCCTGGGCGAGGCAGCCGAGGCAGGACGTGGCGTTGGCGTCGCCGCGGCAGAGCGCGAGGGCCCAGACCTTGTCCGGGGCGGCGCCGGCCTCGGCGGTGGCGAAGAGGTCCGGGGACGCCGAGGCGTTCTTGGGGAGCGAGGCGGCGAGGAGGTTGATGTTGGCCAGGTACTTGCTGCCGGCCGCGAATTGGCCGTCGCCGCAGTCCTGCCACGGGTATCCCGCGGCGCCGGGGGCAAGCAGGGCCGCGACGATGGCCACGGACAGGACGAGCCGGTGAGACATCATCCTCGGCCTTGTGGTGCGCATGGTGGAACGAGCAAATGTTGGAACGTATGTTTTGCAAGACGGGGGGATTAAACTAGCTAGTGCCTGCCTAGTGCACGTCCTTTTCGACGACCATGGCAACTGGTAAAGCAAGTGTCTTTCCAAAAAAAAAAGAAAAAAAAATGGCAAAGCAAGTCCGTGACCGTTTTCTGCAACTAGTGTTCACGTCTTCGTCGCCTGTGACTAAGAAGTTGTCAAAAACGCTCTTATATTATAAAACGAAGGGAGTATTAATCTTCCGTCAATGAAAGGAGAAAACTGGGCTGGTGAACCTTCTCCATTCCATTGAGGCCCTGTTTGTTTCATAAGTCACAGGATTTTTTAAAGTCCCAACTTATAAGTCATAAGTCCCTGCATGTTTGTTCATCGATTTATAAGTCCCGAGTCCCTGCCTGTTTGTTTACATCGACTTATAAGTCCCGAGTCTCGGCCTTTGATGTTCAGAGATCGGCTGCGGCCTCCTCCGCCCTAGGGCACGGGCCTCCCACGACCACGTCCAACCGGAGGAAGGCCATGACCGGCCGACTGGTCAAAGAGAAGTTGCTGGTACGAGCCCAACTCCGGGAAGACGTCGGTGTTGTTGTTGAGATCCAAGAAACCCGTTCCCCTCCCGAGATTTCCACCGCGGATGAGCCTTGGTGCCTCCTGAGACGAGGGAATTGAGAGAAGAAGGATCTCGTCTTCCTCGCCGCCATGGCGGCGGTTGTTGAAGCTGCCGGCGGCGGCGGTGATTGGTGCGACGCAGGAAAGAGCGAGGCGACGAGGGGAACGAGGGGGCGATGCGGTACGCGAGGCGAGGAGGGGAACGAGCGGCGTGCGGGGCGATGCGATGCGGTACGCGAGGCGAGGAGGGGATCGAGCGGTGCGGGTCCAGATCGATAAGTCCCAATAAGCTCCTCCCTGAGAGTCTTATTTGATAAGTCCCTAACCACCACAATAAGTCCCAATAAGTCCCTTGTGTTTGGTTTAGGTGGGATTTATAGAGACCTTTTTAAGTCCCTAAACCCATAAGTCCCTGGAAACAAACACCCTCTGAATATAGTCGCAAAGAGTGGCTTGGAGTTCAGTTGAATTGAAGGGATTTTACCACTTTGGATGCGCATGGCTCATCATTCCACAAAGCCATGGAATGGAATGCTTCAAGCGAACCAAACCGTGCGTCAAAGTCGACTATGCCAATGTGTATGCATCGAGTCAAAGTTTATGCTATCTATCTATCTATCTATGATGATGATGATGATGATGATTACTACTACTACTCTTATTATTATATTATTATTATATTATCTCAGTCGTTAATTTTAAATATTGACGGCCGAGATTTAAAATATGTAATGTTACATACAAATATCAAATATCATCATGCACAAACAATTTGACATGTCTCCTCCAGAAAACAAAAGTTTGACACAACTCATATGCTTTCCCTTTAGAAAAAGGTGTACGGGACAATAATGTCTCGCATAAGTTTGGTATTGCAAAATACAGCAGACAACTACTCCCATGTGAGAGTCCCATCACCCCACCAAAAGAGTCCGAGAACAAAAAGAAAGTCTAAGCACAATACGCATCATCATCTGGACTCCCTTTTCGTGTTAAAAAAACAACATGGATTCTTTTTTGGCCAGCACTGGGCGCCTGTGCGCCGGCCGAAAGTTTCGGCCGGCCTGCCCCCAGCCGCCCGATCTGGCCGCGCGAGACCGTCAGATCCAGCTCCTCTTCAACCTTTTTTTACCTTATCCTTGCCTCCAGCGCATACAGAGAGGAGCGAGCCAGTCGGGGCCGCCATGGATGCGCGACCGCGAAGCACCGCCGGCTCGCACTGTCCGCCGCGCTGTCGCAACCGCACGCCTCGCCGTCGCCGCTCGCCGTCGTCGCGCGCGAGGTTGCCGGCGTCGTGCCCAAGGTCGCCATTGCAGCTCCCCTGACCGCCCCGTGGTTGCAGCACCGCGACACACCATCGCATCTCCACCATCAGCCGCCGTTGTAGCTCCGCCATCACCGTCGTGCCCCCCATCCCAGCAAATCGACTCCATGGACACAACTTTCCATCTCGCCATCGCTGCTTGTAGCTCCCGCCATTGATAGTTGTAGCATCCACCGATGAAGGTTGTAGCATCGCCGGCGGCCGCTTCCAGCAAAAGAACGCTAGGGGTTATTGCTTCACGCCTAGACAGTTGTAGCATCGCCGCTGCTGCTCGCAGCTCCTCGCACCGCCGGTTCCAGCATCTCCGGCGACCGGCTGTACATCCCCATCTGCCGCTCGCAGCTCCTCGCACTGCCTGTTTTGCATCGCCGACGGACGGTTGTAGCAATGAGCGACTCCGGTTGTAGCAAAAGGCGACGTGGTTGTAGCAAAAATGCGACGCCGGTGGTCGTGGTTGCATCTTTTCAGTCATGGTTGTAGCCGCCGCCAGCCACAAAACGCCGATTGTAGCAAAATTCTTCGCCGGTCGAAGCAAAATCCAGCGATGGATGCAGCAAAACTTTGTCAGCAACGTCGCGGTTGTAGCTTCACCATGAAATCATTATAGCAAAAAATCTTGCCGGTCGTAGCAAAATACGGCGAAGGATGTAGCAAAACTTCGTCACCGCCGTGTGTTGTAGCAAAAATCTTGCCGGTTGTAGCAAAAAGCGACGCCAGTTGTAGCAAAACTGCGACGCTGGCTGTGTGTTGTAGCAAAATGTGACGTGGTTGTAGCAAAATGCTATGACGGTTGTAGCAAAATGTTATGCCGGTTGAAGCATGTAGCAAAAAACTGCGACGTTAGGTTTGCTAGGACCAGCGCCGCCCGTCCTCGTCGTTCAGCGTGTGCCCGTGGTTGCAGGCTTGCAGCTCTAGTTGTTGCGCCCTGACAGTTCCCATAGCTTCGCCGTCAGCGACTCGGAGCCGTAGTTGGGCGGAGGCCATGGCTGAGATCCGAAAGTTGCAGAAGGCCATGGCCGTGGGGAGCTAGCGGGGATAAGAATTGGGGAGAAAGAAGGGAGAGGGGCTCGCCGGCCATGAAGGAGAGGCGGCGTTGGGCGCCGTCGCAGGCGAGCACTCGCCGCCGGTGAGAGAGTTTCTGGAGGATGCGACCAGCGTGGGGTGTGTGTGGAGGAGCAGAGTCGTGATGGGCTGGAGGTAGAAGAAAAGGAGGAAAAGTCGTGCGGGACCCACCATATACATGTGTCGTGCGGGGGTGGTTGTTTCCGTATCGCGTGAGCCAGCGTGGCGTACGAGACCGGCGGAAAGTTTGACCGGTGCGCCGGCTCGAACGTTTCCCTTCTTTTTTAAGTTAGTGCTTTACGTTGGGATAAAATATTCTTTATCAGATTAAAAAAGAAAAATAAATGTGTATGTACACAGCAAAAACTGTGGGGCCATTCTTTTGGAAAAATACTTTCGTTCAAAATAATAAAGATGTTACCAGTAATAAATCATGCATGGACAACTCAGACTAGAAATACGTGGACATCTCTTAGTGCAAATAATTTATATTTACATTCTCGCATTTTGTAGTAATGAATCATGATGTATGTGACGGAGTCGCCCAACATCAGGGGCAAAAGAGCAAAGCGCACTTGCGAAAATGCTGCTGCCGGGTCCAGAGACAGTAGTATAATCTTTGGCTGACGTGGGAATGAGGAGCTCTGGCGACTCGCCGAGCAACCCGCCGGGCGACTCGCCCAACACACACATATCGGGCGCCGCGCTCCGCAACACTCCGGCCACCCACCACCATGTCGCCCCCCCTGGCGACATCCCCGCCGCCGTGTCTGCTGGATCTCGTCTTGGAGGTAAACCTCATCCGCTCTCTTTTGGTAGTTCGTCACTTGCTCGCCCCTGTGCCTCAGTTCCTCGTCCTGGAGTAGGGTTTCGTCAGTGCGTTCTTGCCTCCTTCCTCTCTCCTGTGTCCTACGACCCGGAAGCCGGCCCTGATCCCCCCGGCGTCCTGTGGGTTGTTGCTCCGTTCCCTGTGCTGTGTTTCTCTGTTAGCGGGCTAGCACGTCTCCTCTCCTACTTTTTCTACGGCCCCGACGAACGGCTTGCCGTCACCCCCGATCGCCCCCTGGTTTTCTCGGTTGCGGTGGCTAGCCCAGCCATTGCTGAATTCCTCGCCGCCGTGGGCCCTGGCCTCATGCACGCCATTAACCTTTCCCTCTTTGTTTCGCGGGGGGCGGCCTACTCTGCTGCGGCTAGGGCTTGCGCGCGTGCTGCTAGGGGATGGCGTCGTTGGCACCAACTGGGAGTTACTCCGCACGAGCCTAGAGCTAGGAAGCCTAGCCTTTTGGGCATTTGGTGCCCCGTCCCCTCAGGTGTTAATTCCCTCGGTTTGCTCCCGCGTCCCCCTGCTTCGTATCGATCGCTGATTCGCCGAGAACTCCTGCTGGATCTCTCGCCCATCACGCGCCCGATCCCCCGACATCCTTGGTCGCTTCCTCGAGCGACAATGCGCGCGTCGGTAGCGCATGTCCGCTGCGCATTGACTGCGAGGAGCGTGATGGCTCTGCGGCGGAGGCCGCTCCAGCGTTTACTGCCCCGTCTTTCTCGGGCTGCGGCTCGTACAAGGAAGCGCTTCTCTCTCCGTCTCGGGTGCTCAAACCTCCCCCGCGTCCGCCCATACCTCCCCTATCGCTCTCTGGCTGTTACCGCTGCCTCTCCACTCGCCACTACGTTCGCTCCTGCCGGGATCCCGTTCGTTGCCGTCGCTGCCGCATCTCGGGGCACCGTGCCGGCTCCAAACGCTGCACCATGGCCACCCGCCGCAGCCTTCCCTCCCCCTCCGCTGCTGCTGCCTCCCCTCCTAGGCCGGTGACCGTTTCCACTCCTCCTCCCCCTCCGCCACCACCCCCAGCTCGTCGGCCTGCCACCCCCTACCCATCTATGCTCCGCCGCGGGTCCAGTTCGCCGGTGGCCAAGGCCTTGTTCGGCGAGTTTGAGCTCGGGGAGCCCAGCTCTCCGGCTCCTGCGTTGACTCCGGCCATCCCTGAGCTGCGTTTTCGCGACATCTCCACTTCTGCTGTGGTGTCGTCGCCTCCTCCTTCTCCTGCCCCGTCCTCCCCGGTGACCAGCCACCCGGAACCTGTCGCGCCCGCGCCCGCGCCTGTGCTCAGCCTTGCCGTTCCTGTCGCGGTCCTCGGCCGGGGGTCAAGGCGGCAGTGTTCCCACTTCGGTCTCGGGTTCGTTGGCCGTCTCGGAGTCGTCCAGGTCTTCTGGGCGCTCCCTTGCGGCGGAGTCCCTCCGCCCGGACTCGGTGGGGGTGTTTATGCCGGAGGGTGACTACGCGGCGGCCTTGCGGCTTGTGGTGGTCATCATCGAGCCGCCGAGCGCCTTCCACAACGAAACGGCAGCGGTCCAAGATGCTCTTCTCCGCAACATCAGCCACATCCTTCCGGAGACGATTCCGTCGTCGATCGGGGCCATGTATCTCCGCTTCGCCTCGCCGGCGGATCGCGAAGAAGCCATGCGCCATCAACCCTTCACGCACGAGGGCGCCCGCATCGACCTGCATCGTGAGGAGTGGTACGGGCGCACGCATGTGCACGCTGGGACGTGTGCCCTCCTTGCCGCCACCTGCTTCCCCGTCGAGCACCTGAACCCGACGGACATCTCGGCTGCTTTCGCCTCCTTTGGCAAAGTGCTGGAGATTCCCTATGGTGCTGGCGGGGAGGGAGCTCGCCACCGTGCGTGTGGTGGTGCGCCTCCGAAACCCTAGAGACGTCCCCTGTGATGTCTGACCAATAGGCTGCCACTGGGGGTGAGGGTGATCTCTGTGTGGCCGGTCCGCGCTTGGGAGGCCGGTGGCTCCTTCACCAGGGGCGGCGAATACATTCCGTTCTTCCGCGACCCACCGCCGCCGTTCGCGCACAACCTGCCAGTCCTCCAAGGGACTCCGACAGGGCGCGGGAGGGGCACTGGCAAGCAGGCACCTCTCTTCCGCAGCAGTGGCCGTGGGGGAGGGCGCCACCTCGCCTCTGTGTTGCGTGTCCTGGGTGCTCCCCCCTCCCTGACGAACAGAGGGGGTCATTGGCTGGCCCCCTGTGCCTGACTAGGGTTCCCGCCGTTTTGCCGCGGTCCCTTCTCTGGGCGGTTCTTCGCTCCTCACCAGCTCCGGCAGCTCCCGCTCCGGGGTGACCATTGTTGAGCTGGCGGACGACGGGCTTGACAAGGGCGACCTCGGTGTGGCGGGAGACGCCAGGCGTAGTGCTCGCCTTGCCAAGAAGGAGAGCGAGGTCTGGATCAGCATTGAGAGCAAAGCGGTCCGCCTCAAAGCCTTGAAGGAAGCTATTTCGGGCTGTTCGCCCAGGCTCAAAACCAAGGTGGGCAAGGACAAGCTGCCGGATGCTGTGGTTGCCCCCCTGAGCAAGAAAAAGGTGGCGGGGCTGCGCGCCGCCGCTTCCATCCCGTTCACTGCGATGCAAGACCACATTGATGATTAGCTCTCCACTTGGGATCGGCGAGTTGTGGTGGTGCCGTCCTCCCCTGGTTGTCTGCCTTCCTTCGGGTCGGCTTGTATCCTCCGCCCCCCTTGTTCCCTTTCTGTTGCGTGATTGTCTTAGGGTTGTTCCTTCTGGTGTGGAGTGTTGTTATGGGGAGTAATCATGTTAGGAGCGTGCGTGTTTTATCCTGGAACGTCCAAGGTTTGGGCGCCAGGGATAAATGTGATGTTGTCAAAAACTTGATTGCTTCCGCGAACCCCTGCTTTGCCTGCCTCCAGGAGTCAAAGCTTGACAGCTTGGACTCCCGTAAGGCGATCTCTTTCCTGCCTGGTCGTCTCTCGAGTTTTGTCTCCAAGCTAGCTAATGGTAGCAGAGGTGGGATCGTGACGGCTTGGGACCCGGCATGATACTCCTTGGTTTCTTCCGAGGAGTCACGTTTCTCTCTGTCTACCATCTTTGTTTGCTCTTCCTCTGATCTGCGCGTTAAAATTACTAATGTGTATGGACCCTCTGATCACTCTCTTGTGGATGACTTTGTGGACGATATGGTTGCTTTACCGCTTAACGCCGCAGTCGCCTGGCTTGTGGTTGGCGATTTCAATCTTATTCGCCTCCCTTGTGAGAAAAACAATGGCAACTTCGATGCTAGGCGTGCGTCCAAGTTCAATGCCTTGATTAACTCTCTGGCTCTTCATGAGCTTCACCTCTCTGATCGCCTTTTTACGTGGACGAACAGACAATACCCCCCTATCCTAGCTCGGCTTGACCGAGCGTTTTTTGACAATTTCTGGAATGTCGCCTTCCCAGATTCGGTCCTCTCCTCCCTTCCTCGTGCCACGTCGGATCACGTCCCTCTTCTTGTCGTGGCTTCCACGGATATCCCTAAACCCTCTCGTTTCTACTTTGAGAACGCTTGGCTGACAGATCCGTTATTTCTCCTGTCCACTCTCCCGTCTTGGACTGGCGCGGTTCGAGGCACAGGTGCTTGCGGCGCTCTATCTGCTAAAAAGAAAGCGTTTAGGTCTGCCGCCAAGGCATGGAAAAAGCGACATCGGTTCATCCCCACTTTTGATAATGACTACCATCTCTTGATTATGTTGATGGATTTTTGGGAGGAGTACCGTTCTCTGTCTACAGATGAGATGCTGCTTAGACATGATGCGCGGTGTGCTTTGGCCGCCTCAATTCTTCGCCAATGCGCGCACTGGCGCCAGAGAGGCAAGCGACGCGCGGTGTGCGAGGGGGATGAAAACACTAAGTTTTTTCACGCCTCCGCCTCGCACCGCCGCCGTAGCAACGCCATTCCTGCCCTGGAAGTTGAAGGGGCGCGGGTGGTCGACCATGCTGGCAAGGCCGCAGCAGTCCTGGAGTTCTTCACCAACCTGTTGGCTCGGCCCAGCCGGCCCGTTTGGCGTTTCTGCCTTGCCGGGCTGTATTCCCACTCAGCACGGGTGGACGAGGCCCCCCTCATCGAGCCGTTCTACCTGTCTGAGATCAAGGCTGCCGTCAATGCTCTTGACCGCACCAGCGCGCCAGGCCCAGATGGGCTTGGCCCTGCTTTCTACCAAGCTGCCTGGGGGGTGGTGGCTGGAGATCTCCTGAATCTGTTCAATGAATTTCAGTCCGGTTCTGCCTCCCTTGATGGGATCAACATAGCCTACGTGGCCCTCCTCCCCAAAACGAGTGGGGTGCCTACCCCCGCGGACTTCCGCCCGGTTTCGCTGCAAAACGGCGATGTCAAGATCATATGCAGAGGGCTGACCACGAGGTTGCAAAAGCAGATTGCGGTGCTAGTTGATGAGGACCAATCTGGTTTTGTGAGAGGCAGGAGTATTTCTGAAAATTTCTTCTATGCAACTGAGCTCATACAATGCTGTCACAAAAGGGCTGCCCCCACAGTTGTTCCGAAGCTGGATTTCTCCAAGGCGTTCGACTCCATCAACTGGGAGAGTCTCAGAGCTATCATGGAAGCTCGAGGGTTTCCGGCGGTGTGGTGTGACTAGATCGATACCATCCTGAGCTCCACCCATTATGCGGTGCTGCTCAACGGGGTGCCAGGGAAGTGGCTTAAGCTGAAGTGTGGGCTCCGCCAGGGTGATCCGATCTCACCGTACCTCTTCTTGATCGTGGCTGATGTGCTGCAGCAGCTGATTCGCCAGGATGGCGTGATGCGGCACCCACTGGTGCCTGGTGCCTGATGACCCACAAGTATAGGGGATCTATCGTAGTCCCTTCAATAAGTAAGAGTGTCGAACCCAACAGGAGCAGAAGGAAATGATAAGCGATCTTTTATCCTAACAGGAAAATAACATGCCCATCAATATTGTCAGATAAGAGATCTTTAACAATAGCAACATTAGGTTCAACTTTGATTTGCTCAGGAGGTGTATAAGTTCTAGTATTACTCTTACAAACAACAGTCGAAGCTTTAGCATGATCTTTTATCCTAACATGAAAAGGAGGTTTTTCAACATAAGCAGTAGGAACAATAGGATCACTATAGGTAATAGTCTTTTCTTCGACTGTAATAGGTGAAACTACTTTCACTTCAACAGGAGGATTATATTTAAACCACTTCTCTTTAGGGAAATCAACGTGAGTAGCAAAAGATTCACAAAAAGTAGCTACTATCTCAGAGTCAAGTCCATACTTAGCGCTAAATCCACGAAAAGCATCGGTATCCATAAAAGATTTAACACAATCGAACTTAGGTGTCATACCTGACTCCTTACCATCGTCGGAACCCCAATCTTCAGAGTTGTGTTTAATTCTTCCCAATAAGTCCCATTTGAAATCAATAGTTTTCAGCATATAAGAACCAGCACAGGAAGTATCGAGCAGGTTGCGATTATCAAGAGAAAGCCGAGCATCAAAATTCTGAATAATCATTTCCCGAGAGAGCTCATGATTGGGGCATGAATATAACATTGACTTAAGCCTCCCCCAAGCTTGAGCGATGCTTTCTCCTTCGCGAGGCCAGAAATTATATATGTAATTACGATCACGATGAACAAGATGCATAGGATAGAACTTCTGGTGAAATTCCAACTTCAATCGCTTATAATTCCAAGATCCCGTATCATCACATAGCCAATACCATGTCAATGCATCTCCCTTCAAAGATAAAGGGAATACCTTCCTTTTAACAACATCATTGGGAATACCTGCAAGCTTAAATAATCCACAAACTTCATCCAAAAAGATAAGGTGTAAGTCGGGATGCAATGTTCCGTCTCCTGCAAAAGGATTAGCTAGCAGTTTTTCTATCATACCCGAAGGAATATCAAAGTGAATATTTTCATAAAGTTCAGTAGGTTGAGGTGCATATCTTTGCTCTTCTGGTTGGGGCGAAGATGCCCCAAACAGGCCCCTCAAAATATTAGTTTCCATAGTGACAAGTAACAGAAAATTTCAGCACACTATATAAATGTTTCCTTACCAAGTTCCACTCACCAAAAGTGCTACACTCCCCGGCAACGGCGCCAGAAAAGAGTCTTGATGACCCACAAGTATAGGGCATCTATCTAGTCCTTTCGATAAGTAAGAGTCTTGAACCCAACGAGGAGCAGAAGGAAATGATAAGCGGTTTTCAGTAAAGTTTTCTCTGCAAGCACTGAAATAGTAGGTGATAGATAGTTTTGTGATAAGATAAATAGTAACAAGCAAAAAGTAAATAAAGTAAATAAAGTGCAGCAAGGTGGCCCAATCCTTTATGTAGCAAAGGATAAGCCTGGACAAGATCTAATAATGAAGAAGGAGCTCCCGAGGACACATTGGGAATTATCGTCAAGCTAGTTTTCATCACGTTCATAAGATTCGCGTTCGGTACTTTGATAATTTGATATGTGGGTGGACCGACACTTTGGTACTGTCCTAACTTGGACAAGCATCCCACTTATGATTAACCCCTATTGTAAGCATCCGCAACTACAAAAAGGAGTATTAAGGTAAACCTAACCACAACATTAAACATATGGGTCCATATCAGCCCCTAACGAAGCAACGCATAAACTAGGGTTTAAGCTTCTGTCACTCTAGCAACCCATCATCTACTTATTACTTCCCTATGCCTTCCCCTAGGCCCAAATAATGGTGAAGTGTCATGTAGTCGACGTTCACATAACAACACTAGAGGAAAGACAACATACATCTCATCAAAATATCGAACGAATACCAAATTCACATGACTACTAATAGCAAACTTCACCCATGTCCTCAGGAACAAACGTAACTACTCACAAAGCATATTCATGTTCATAATCAGAGGAGTAATAATATGCATAAAGGATCTGAACATATGATCTTCCACCAAGTAAACCAACTAGAATCAACTACAAGGAGTAATCAACACTGCTAGCAACCCACAGGTACCAATTTGTGGTTTTGATACAAGATTGGATACAAGAGATGAACTAGGGTTTTGAGAGGAGATGCTGCTGGTGAAGATGTTGATGGAGATTGACCCCCTCTCGATGAGAGGGTCGTTGGTGATGACGTTGGTGGTGATTTCCCCCTCCCGTAGGGAAGTGTCCCCGGCAGAACAGCTCCGCCAGAGCCCTAGATTGATTCCGCCAAGGTTCTGCCTCGTGGCGGCGGAGTTTCGTCCCGTAAGCTTGCCCACAATTTTTTCCAGGGTAAAAGTGATGATATAGCAGAAGTGGACGCCGGAGGCCCACCAGGGGGCCCAGGAGATAGGGGGTCGCGCCCTACAGGGGGGGGGGGGCGCCCTCCTGTCTTCTGGACAGGGTGTGGGCCCCCTGGCCTATTTCTTTTGCTCATAAATTCTTATAAAATCCAAAAAGTTGTTTCATGGAGTTTCAGGACTTTTGGAGTTGTGCAGAATAGGTTTCCAACGTTTACTCCTTTTCTAGCCAAAATTCCAGCTGCCGGCATCCCCCCTCTTCATGGTAAACCTTGTAAAATAAGAGAGAATAGCCATAAGTATAGAGATATAATGTGTAATAACAGCCCATAATGCAATAAATATTGATATAAAAGCATGATGCAGAATGGACGTATCGGTGCCCCCGCTGTAGTGCTCCAGTAAGCAGACGATACACTGATCATCATGCGTGCCTGTGAAGCCGGGGCAGCTCGTCTCCGCCAGATTCTGGATATGTTCGCGGATGCTACCGGTCTACGGATAAATTTCTCCAAGAGTACGCTCGTGCCGGTCCATGTCGAGCAAGCGACTCAGGAGCTAGTTGTGCGGGCCTTGGGCTGCGCCATGGGTTCTTTCCCCCAAACCTACCTAGGGCTGCCTCTGTCCTGGGAGAAGTTGAAGTTCTCTAACTTCCTGCCAATGCTTGCAAAGGTGGATAAATACCTGGCCGGCTGGGCGGCTCGGCTCTTGTCACTCGCGGCTCGTCTTGTCCTGATCAACACGGTTCTGGATGCCCTGCCTACCTATGCCATGGCTGCTTTGCTTCTTCCCCCTGCTCTGATTCGCGAGCTGGACGCCTTGCAGAGAGCCTTCTTATGGAATGTGGCTGAACGCGCGTCGGGCGCGCAGTGCTTGGTTGCCTGGGAGCGTGTCTGCCGAGCCAAATCTTAGGGTGGACTGGGGGTCCGAAACCTGGCTGCGCAAAATGATTGTTTGCTGATGAAGATGATCCACCGTCTGCACACCACCCCCCGATCGAGATGGGCCGAGTGGGTCTGGGGGACTGCGGCCGGGAAGTCGCTGCTGGCGCACGATGGCCGCGCCATGGGTGAGCAAGATAAGATCCTGGCGAAAATGCTCCCTCTTTACCGTGCTCTCTCGACTGTGGATGTGAGGGATGGATGCACGATCTCCTTTTGGTTTGATAGTTGGTTGCCATGCGGGGCTCTGTCTATAGCCTTTCCCGTCCTCTTCTCGCACGCAACTGACGTCGAGGTCACAGTCTGGCAGGTGCGGGGCGACGGGCTGCGTCGCCACCTTGCCCCACGCCTTACGAGTGCCGGGGCACGGGATCTGGCCTGTGTATCAACGATGATTGCTTCCGCGCCGAGGCGGGCGGGAAGGGATGATCAGACCCTCCTTCACATTGCCACGCCGCTTGGTGGCCTGTTCGCAGCCTCCCTGTACAACCTGATGCGGTTCGGTGGTGCTGTCGCCACGTACGCTGGGTTCGTTTGGAATTCTCGTGCGCCGTCGAAGGTCAAGTTCTTCTGCTGGCTGCTGATGCAGCGGCGCATCCACACAAGGGATGTCTTGCTTAAGAAACACATCGTGGAGCCGAGTGGGGCGGGGTGCCCTGTCTGCGCAAACGAGATGGAGACGGCTGACCATTTGGTCCTCTCCTGTTCGTTTGCGGCTGCCTTCTAGCGAAAGGTTGGTGTTGCAACCGCTGGAGCAGATGTCGGAGGTCTGGATCGGTTGGCGGCTGCAGCGTGCTTGGTCGTCTGCTCTGCGCCCGAGTTTGTAATGTTGTGCTGCTGGCACCTGTGGAAACATCGGAACGCGGTGGTGTTCCAGCGGCAACAACCCTCCCTCGTGCGTGCACTGGCCTGCTATAGGGAAGATGCGGTGCTTTGGAGAGGGCGGATGAAGAGCTCCTGCCGTGAGCACGTCGACTCATGGTTGGCTGTCCTGGCTTAGTGTTGTTTCCTAGGGCTTGGGGGGTCTTCTCCCCCTCCCCTCTCTTCTCAATGTAAATATTTGTGTGTGCCTGTGTTTGGCGCCACTGTTGGCTGCCGTGTAATCATCGGGGTTTTTGCCCCTCTGGATAATATATCAGGTGGGGACCCTCCCCCGTTGAAAATTCAAAAAAAATCATGATGTATGTTCTAATTACAATGGTTGAAATTCAATATATCGACGGCAAGAATTAAGGCATGCAAATTCTTCAATATAAAGTAGCTATTCTTCATGAAAAAAATAGCCCTGAGAAGGACATGGGAAAGCATATATAATATTGTACATACATAAGATACGTACCCCGTACTGTTGCAAATATGAGGCACATAAGTAAACATATTGTCAATGCCTTAAAACTTTGACCACTATAAGATATGCAGAAGTATAGTGATTGGACATGTAAAATCAACTTTCATTTTCATACGTTTATGCCATACACCATTTTACTAATTTTTTTATGTATCATAAATAAATATGGCGGCAAAAATTTTGAACTGGAAACTATGAATAATCAACTGTGCCATATGTTTAGGAGCGGATATAACACTATATAACTCTATAATTAAATGGAGCAGATCGACATGTACACCATCATGACAGAGTCACAAAACTCTAGACAAAACTATGAATATCCGGATCATTTGTGCTCAATGACTTTGGTTTATAGTAGTAATTGAGTTCAAGGAGACAAATGGAGTGATAAGTAAATACCTATTTTTAGACCATGGAACAAAAGCTCGGTAGTTATTTCCTTCAGTCGTCCTGCCCAACTATTCGGGCCAAGCTCCGCCACTCCCTCCTAGTCAGAGCTCCAGGCAAAGGATCGAGCCAAACAATGGCTGCAAAAATACAAGGACGAGTCTTTCTAACAAAATCATCACCGCACCAGGAACAAGCGAAAGATTTCCACACTTCTCAAGAGCACACAAGGAGATGAGGGGGGAGGTACTTACTAGATTCAGGGCAACTTCTTTCGGACATAGAAGTTGATCTTCATGCTTCCCTCGAAGTGGAGCATGATGATGCCCTCCCATGACAGAGGTACCGATGACTTTAGTTCTGCCGTCACCCATACTAGGGTCTCCTCAAAGGATGGGTGCCCCTTCGCAAACAATCTCCCTCTCTCCTTCACCATAATTTGAGAGAGCGCCAGCCTCGCCAAATTTGAAGGAAATATGTCCTAGAGGCAACAATAAAGTTATTATTTATTTCCTTATATCATGATAAATGTTTATTATTCATGCTAGAATTTTATTAACCGGAAACATAATACATGTGTGAATACATAGACAAACAGAGTGTCCCTAGTATGCCTCTACTTGACTAGCTCGTTAATCGAAGATGGTTATGTTTCCTAACCATAGACATGGGTTGTCATTTGATTAACGGGATCACATCATTAGGAGAATGATGTGATTGACTTGACCCATTCCGTTATCTTAGCACTTGATCGTTTAGTATGTTGTTATTGCTTTCTTCATGACTTATACATGTTCCTATGACTATGAGATTATGCAACTCCCGTTTACCGGAGGAACACTTTGTGTGCTACCAAACGTCACACCGTCAGTGGGTGATTATAAAGGTGCTCTACAGGTGTCTCCGAAGGTACTTGTTGGGTTGGCGTATTTCGAGATTAGGATTTGTCACTCCGATTGTCGGAGAGGTATCTCTGGGCCCACTCGGTAATGCACATCACTATAAGCCTGGCAAGCATTGCAACTATTGAGTTAGTTGTGGGATGATGTATTACGGAATGAGTAAAGAGACTTGCCGGTAACGAGATTGAACTAGGTATTGAGATACCGACGATCGAATCTCGGGCAAATAACATACCGATGACAAAGGGAACAACATATGTTGTTATGCGGTTGACCGATAAAGATCTTCGTAGAATGTGGGAGCCAATATGAGCATCCAGGTTCTGCTATTTTTTATTGACCGGAGATGTGTCTCGGTCATGTCTACATAGTTCTCGAACCCGTAGGGTCCGCACGCTTAAAGTTCGATGACGGTTATATTATGAGTTTATGAATTTTTATGTACCGAAGGAGTTCGGAGTCCCGGATGAGATCGGGGACATGACGAGGAGTCTCGAAATGGTCGAGACGTAAAGATCAATATATTGAACGACTATATTCGGACTTCGAAAAGGTTCCGAGTGATTCGGGTATTTTTTGGAGTACCGGAGAGTTACGGGAATTCGCCGGGGAGTATATGGGCCTTATTGGGCCATACTGGAATAGAGGAGAGAGGCCGAAAGAAAGGAGGCCTGCGTCCCCCCTCTGGTCCGAATTGAACAAGGGGTGCAGCCCCCTTTTCCTTCTCCCTCTCCTCCTCTTTCCTTCTCTCCTACTCCAACAAGGAAAGGAGGAATCCCATTCCCGGTGGGAGTAGGACTCCCCCTTGGCGCGCCTCTCCCTGGCCGGCCGCCTCCTCCCCTTGCTCCTTTATATACGGGGGCAGGGGGCACCCCATGGACACAACAAGTTGATCAGTTGATCTCTCCCAACCGTGTGCGGTGCCCCCCTTCCACCATAGCCCACCTCGATAATACTGTAGCGGTGCTTAGGCGAAGCCCTGCATCGGTAGAACATCAACATCGTCAGCACGCCGTCGTGCTGACGAAACTCTCCGTCAACACTCAGCTGGATCGGAGTTCGAGGGACGTCATCGGGCTGAACGTGTGTTGAACTCGGAGGTGTCGTACGTTCGGTACTTGATCGGTCGGATCGTGAAGACGTACGACTACATCAACCGCGTTGTGCTAACGCTTCCGCTTTCGGTCTACGAGGGTACGTGGACAACACTCTCCCCTCTCGTTGCTATGCATCACCATGATCTTGCGTGTGCGTAGGAAACTTTTTGAAATTACTACGTTCCCCAACAGTGGCATCCGAGCCAGGTTTTATGCGTAGATGTCATATGCGCGAGTAGAACACAAGTGAGTTGTGGGCGATATAAGTCATACTGCTTACCAGCATGTCATACTTTGGTTCAGCTGTATTGTTGGATGAAGCGGCCCAGACCGACATTACGCGTACGCTTACGCGAGACTGGTTCTACCGACGTGCTTTGCACAAAGGTGGCTGGCGGGTGTCAGTTTCTCCAACTTTAGTTGAACCGAGTGTGGCTACGCCCGGTCCTTGCAAAGGTTAAAACAGCACCAACTTGACAAACTATCGTTGTGGTTTTGATGCGTAGGCAAGAACGGTTCTTGCTAAGCCCGTAGCAGCCACGTAAAACTTGCAACAACAAAGTAGAGGACGTCTAACTTGTTTTTGCAGGGCATGTTGTGATGTGATATGGTCAAGACGTGATGAGATATAAGTTGTTGTATGAGATGATCATGTTTTGTTGAAGTTATCGGCAACTGGCAAAATCCTTATGGTTGTCTCTCTATTGCATAAGATGCAAGCGCCAAATAATTGCTTTACTTTATCGCTATGCGATAGCAATAGTTGCAAGAGCAATTGTTGGCGAGACGACCATGTGACGACACATTGATATAGATCAAGATGATGGAGATCATGGTGTCATACCGGTGAAGATGGAGATCATGACGATGCTTTGAAGATGGAGATCAAAGGCACAAGATGATGATGGCCATATCATGTCACATATTTTGATTGCATGTGATGTTTATCTTTTATACATCTTATTTTGCTTAGTTCGGCGGTAGCTTTATAAGATGATCTCTCACTAAATTATCAAGGTATAAGTGTTCTCCCTGAGTATGCACCATTGCGAAAGTTCTTCGTGCTAAGACACCATGTGATGATCAGGTATGATAGGCTCTACGTTCAAATACAACGGGTGCAAAACAGTTGCACACGCGGAATACTCAGGTTAAACTTGACGAGCCTAGCATATAACAGATATGGCCTCGGAACACTGAGACCGAAAGGTCGAGCGTGAATCATATAGTAGATATGATCAACATAGTGATGTTCATCATTGAAAGTACTCCATCTCACGTGATGATCGGACATGGTTTAGTTGATTTGGATCACGTGATCACTTAGAGGATTAGAGGGATGTCTATCTAAGTGGGAGTTCTTAAGTAATATGATTAATTGAACTTTAATTTATCATGAACTTAGTCCTGATAGTATTTTACAAATTATGTTGTAGATCAATAGCTCGCGTTGTTGCTTCCCTATATTTATTTTGATATGTTCCTAGAGAAAAACTATGTTGAAAGATGATAGTAGCAATGATGCGGACTGGGTCTGTGAACTGAGGTTTATCCTCATTGATGCACAGAAGACTTATGTCCTTGACGCACCGCTAGGTGACGGACCTATTGCAGGAGCAGATGCAAACGTTATGAACGTTTGGCTAGATCAATATGATGACTACTTGATAGTTTAGTGCACCATGCTTAACGGCTTAGAATCGGGACTTCAAAGACGTTTTGAACGTCATGGGCCATATGAGATGTTCCAGGAGTTGAAGTTAATATTTCAAGAAAATACCCGAGTTGAGAGATATGAAGTCTCCAACAAGTTCTATAGCTAAAAGATGGAGGAGAATTGATCAACTAGTGAGTATGTGCTCAGATTGTCTGGGTACTACAATCGCTTGAATCAAGTGGGAGTTAATCTTCCAGATAAGATAGTGATTGACAGAGTTCTCTAGTCACCATCACCAAGTTAGTAGAACTTCGTGATGAACTATAGTATGCAAAGGATGACGAAAACGATTCCCGAGCTCTTCGCAATGTTGAAATCAACGAAGGTAGAAATCAAGAAAGAGCATCAAGTGTTGATGATTGACAAGACCACTAGTTTCAAGAAAAGTGCAAAGGGAAAGAAAGGGAACTTCAAGTAGAATGACAAGCAAGTTGTCACTCCCGCGAAGAAGCCCAAAGCTGGACCAAAGCCTGGATCTAAGTGCTTACACTGCAAAGGAAATGGTCACTGGAAACGGAAATACCCTGAATATTTGATGGATAAGAAGGATGGCAAAGTGAACAAGGGTATATTTGATATACATGTTATTGATGTGTGCCTTACTAGTGTTTATAGTAGCCCCTGAGTATTTGATACTTGTTCGGTTGCTAAGATTAGTAACTCGAAACAGGAGTTACAGAATAAACAGAGACTAGTTAAGGGTGAAGTGACGATGAGTGTTGGAAGTAGTTCCAAGATTGATATGATCATCATCACACACTCCCTATACTTTCGGGATTAGTGTTAAACCTAAATAAATGTTATTTGGCGTTTGCGTTGAGCATGAATATGATTTGATCATGTTTATTGCAATACGGTTATTCATTTAAAGTCAGAGAATAATTATTGTTCTGTTTACATGAATAAAACCTTCAATGGTCATACACCCAATGAAAATGGTTTGTTGGATCTCGATCGCAGTGATACACATATTCATAATATTGAAGCCAAAAGACGCAAAGTTAATAATGATAGTGCAACTTATTTGTGGCACTGCCGTTTAGGTCATGTTGGTGTAAAGCGCATGAAGAAACTCCATGCTGATGGACTTTTAGAATCACTTGATGCTTGCGAACCATGCCTCTTGGGCAAGATGACTAAAACACCGTTCTCCAGAACACTGGTGCAAGCATCTCGGAGTTGGAATATACGCTTTGATAAGTTGATCAAAGCATATAGTTTTATACAGACTTGAAGTGAAGCCTGTATTTACAATAAAGTGAGTAGGAGCACTACAGCCTTTCTGATAAGTATATGTGAGTGACATATTGTTGATCATAAATGATGTAGAATTTTTCTGGAAAGCATAAAGAAGTGTTTGAAAGGATTTCTTTAAAAGAAAGACCTCAGTAAAGCTACTTACATATTGGGCATCAATATCTATAAGATAGATCAAGACGCTTGATAAGATTTTTCAATGAGTATATACCTTGGCAAGTTTTGAAATAGTTCAAAATGGATCAGTCAAAGAAGGAATTCTTGTCTGTATTACAAGGTGTAAAGTTGAGTAAGACTCAAAACCCGACCATGGAAGAAAATAGAATGAAAAGTCATTCCCTATGCCTCAGTCATAGGTTCTATAAAGTATGATATGCTATGTACCAGACCTATTGTATACCTTGCTCTGAATTTGGCAAGGGAATACAATTCTGATCTAAGAGTAGATCACTGGACAGCGGTCAAGAATATTCTTAGTAAGGACTAAGGAAATGTTTCTCGATTATGGAGGTGATACAAGAGCTCATTGTAAAAAGTTACATCGGAGCAAGCTTTTACACCGATCCAGATGATTCTAAGTCTCAATCTGGATACATATTGAAAGTGAGATCAATTAGCTATAGTAGCTCCATGCAGAGCATTGTAGACATAGAATATTTGCAAAATACATACGGTTCTGAATGTGACAGACCCGTTGACTAAAATTATCTCACAAGCAAAACATGATCACACCTTAGTACTCTTTGGGTGTTAATCACATAGCGATGTGAACTAGATTACTGACACTAGTAAACCCTTTGGGTGTTGGTCACATGTCGATGTGAACTATGGGTGTTAACCACATAAAGATGTGAACTATTGATGTTAAATCACATGGCGATGTGAACTAGATTATTGACTCTAGTACAAGTGGGAGACTGAAGGAAATATGCCCTAGAGGCAATAATAAAGTTATTATTTATTTCCTTATATCATGATAAATGTTTATTATTCATGCTAGAATTTTATTAACCGGAAACATAATACATGTGTGAATACATAGACAAACAGAGTGTCACTAGTATGCCTCTACTTGACTAGCTCATTAATCGAAGATGGTTATGTTTCCTAACCATAGACATGGGTTGTCATTTGATTAACGGGATCACATCATTAGGAGAATGATGTGATTGACTTGACCCATTCCGTTAGCTTAGCACTTGATCGTTTAGTATGTTGCTATTGCTTTCTTCATGACTTATACATGTTCCTATGACTATGAGATTATGCAACTCCCGTTTACCGGAGGAACACTTTGTGTGCTACCAAACATCACAACGTAACTGGGTGATTATAAAGGTGCTCTACAGGTGTCTCCGAAGGTACTTGTTGGGTTTGCGTATTTCGAGATTAGGATTTGTCACTCCGATTGTCGGAGAGGTATCTCTGGGCCCACTCGGTAATGCACATCACTATAAGCCTGGCAAGCATTGCAACTATTGAGTTAGTTGTGGGATGATGTTTTACGGAACGAGTAAAGAGACTTGCCGGTAACGAGATTGAACTAGGTATTGAGATATCGACGATCGAATCTCGGGCAAATAACATACCGATGACAAAGGGAACAACGTATGTTGTTATGCGGTTTGACCGATAAAGATCTTCGTAGAATATGTGGGAGCCAATATGAGCATCCATGTTCCGCTATTGGTTATTGACCGGAGATGTGTCTCGGTCATGTCTACATAGTTCTCGAACCCGTAGGGTCCGCACGCTTAAAGTTCGATGACGGTTATATTATGAGTTTATGAATTTTGATGTACCGAAGGAGTTCGGAGTCCCGGATGAGATCGGGGACATGACGAGGAGTCTCGAAATGGTCGAGACGTAAAGATCGATATATTGAATGACTATATTCGGACTTCGAAAAGGTTCCGAGTGATTCGGGTATTTTTCGGAGTACCGGAGAATTACGGGAATTCGCCGGGGAGTATATGGGCCTTATTGGGCCATACGGGAATAGAGGAGAGAGGCCGAAAGGAAGGAGGCCTCCCCCCCCCCTCTGGTCCGAATTGAACAAGGGGTGCAGCCCCCTTTTCCTTCTCCCTCTCCTCCTCTTTCCTTCTCTCCTACTCCAACAAGGAAAGGAGGAATCCTATTCCCGGTGGGAGTAGGACTCCCCCTTGGCGCGCCTCTCCCTGGCCGGCCGCCTCCTCCCCTTGCTCCTTTATATATGGGGGCAGGGGGGCACCCCATGGACACAACAAGTTGATCAGTTGATCTCTCCCAACCGTGTGCGGTGCCCCCTTCCACCATAGCCCACCTCGGTAATACTGTAGCGGTGCTTAGGCGAAGCCCTGCGTCGGTAGAACATTAACATCGTCACCACGCCGTCGTGCTGACGAAACTCTCCCTCAACACTCGGCTGGATCGGAGTTCGAGGGACGTCATCGGGCTGAACGTGTGCTGAACTCGGAGGTGCCGTACGTTCGGTACTTGATCGGTCGGGTTGTGAAGACGTACGGCTACATCAACCGTGTTGTGCTAACGCTTCCGCTTTCGGTCTACGAGGGTACGTGGACAACAGTCTCCCTCTCTTTGCTATGCATCACCATGATCTTGCGTGTGCGTAGGAATTTTTTTGAAATTACTACGTTCCCAACAAGATTTGCCCTCTCTTTGGCTTCGTGCTCCACCTCTCTTTGTTTTGCTTGACGAATCCGGTACACCCTCGATGATAATGGGATTTGTTACTACCAACTACGCTGCATGGATAACTAATAAGTACTGGATACGCGATAAGGAGACACATCTGATACGTCAAATTTTAAAAAATTAGGATACATGGATACGTTTACAATATAAATGAGGCACATATTACCATACAAAAAGAATTAAAAATGCGAAAATAAGGAGTTTTTATGAGAGGCGTATCTCTTTTATTCAAGTGATGAAGTATTTCAGCTAATGCTCCAAGTTTCATTTTGATCATATGAGATTCTAAATGGAATTATGGCATCAAAGCAGAGTAAATTAGTTAGTTGTAAATACAAATAAAATTAAGAAATAGTTAGATACATCATGCTTTTCCTTATCTAAAATGTGGCACAGCACTATCCCATGTATATCAAATATTAGTTTATTTAAAAAATGTAAATCAAAGAATACGTATCGAACTGTATCAAGCTAGTATCAAAGTATCAGGGCAGTATCCGTCATGCATTCTGAACTATCTGCGCAATGTAGCCTGCCAGTCCTCCCACATCTTTTTTTTAGAAAGTATGCTTGTATTCAAATTAGGAAATAATGCAAAGTTCTTAACCTGTACAAGGACACCCTAACAGAATAACAAAGAGCACCCCAAAACAACCTGAAACACGAAGATGTTGTGTGTCATCATCTATGAACCTTGTGAGAACAACCCTTCACCATATGTGGCTTTGAGTACCGCTAGATGTGCCCCTTCCATATGAAAGTGAACTTGGATCCTCTTTCGATGCTACGGCAAGGCCAATCGCCCGGGCCAATCATCCGGACCAAGCAGGACATCCCTCTAGCAGCAGTACAAAGAAGGAGGAAGAACAACATCAGAAAAATCATACCGACGAGGAGGAAGAATAATCTCCTTCTCCACACAACCACATCCCTTCCGATGACCAACCCAACTAGTGTTGGTTGATTTGCAGACAACATAGCCCGCGACCTCAACGAGTTCCGGGGATCCCCCACCTCATTGGCTCCTAGACCAAGGCAAGAGCCCCGTTTGACTGCGAACCGAGACTAGGACAACTTATTCAGGCACGACGCCACCGCGATGGCTTCAACAACTCCCTCAATCCTAACCAAACTGAGAACACACCCGACCCACAGATATGAGGTTCCCCTCCCTCCCACCGCCAGAGTGGCCGACGAACGGAGAGGGAACTAGCGGCGGCGGCGGCATGCAAAGGGACCCGCTCGCCTCCTGTTTGCCTGGCTCGGACCCTCGTCTCATGTACCAACTGTCTGATCCTCCCACATCTGCTTGTGACAAATCCCGGCGAGCCGCTCCCTCGCGTGACCCGCCGCATTGGTTTGAATCGTCCATGCCCCTGGATTTGATATCAATCTAGACCCCCCTCTACGTGATCTTCCGTCGGTATAGGGGGAGATCAGGACATGCCATGTCTTTCTCTCTCGGAGTGACCAGGAGAGAGGACATCGTGGTGAGGCGCCGGCAGGGACAGGTTGGGCACACTGACGATAGCTGTCATGCGGGTCCAATCTTGTGGGCACTCCTGATGCCCTGTTGGATAGGGCTGATGAGTCGTCCACTTGCCAGTCATGATACCACACACCCAAAATTGCGGCTCTGCGGGCGGCCAATCAACTTTGACTCCTTTGGCGCACCCACCCGTACTCGTGGAAAAAATATATGACAAATGGTGCGTCGCCGTCGTGCCAAAGAAAAGCGAGCCAGTCCACCGGTCTCCCTCCACGCGCTTCCACGGTGATGCTCCCCGGCGGCTACGCCGTTCTCGCCATGATCATCGCGGTCCACCTGCTGGCGCCGGCTGAGTCGGCCTCAATGGAGTGCGACGGCAACCCCCAAACGTCCAACAGCACCTTTCCCTCGACCCTGAAGCTGCTCGCCGCGGGACTCCCCGGCAACGCCTCCGCCTCCCCAAACGGCTTCGCCAGCGCCGTCGTCGGCACGGCGCCCGGCCTGGTCTACGGCATGGCCCTCTGCCGGGGCGGCACCAACGCCTCGTCTTGCCGCGCGTGCGTGGCCAAGGCGTTCGGCGACGCGCAGGCGAGCTGCTCCGGCGACACGGGCGCCGCCATGTACGAGGACGGCTGCGTCCTGCGCTTCTCCGTCCAGCGCTTCCTCGACTTCCTCGGCGCGGACCAGTGGCAGGTCCGTGAGATCACTTTCTCCGTTGTCGCGGATCGGGTCAGCGTGGCTGTTTCGGCCGCCGGGTTCGGCGCCGCGGTCAGAGCGATCCTCACCGCCGTGGTCAACCACGCGGTGTCGTCCCCGTCGCCGGCGGCGAGCAGCAATTCGACAATCAGAAGCAAGTTCTTCGCCACGGGCGAGGTGGCCTTCAACCCCAGGATTTACGGCCTCGCGCAGTGCATGCCCAATCTGGCGCCGGCGCAATGCGACGGCTGCCTCCGGAGACTCCAAGATGAGGCAACGCCCTACCTTGATGGCGGCACTAACCCCGGATGGATCGAGGCTGGTTCAGCGTGGTGCATCCTGAGGTACAGCGTGCGGCCCATCTACGACGGCCAGCCAATGCTCCACCTTCCGGCCCCGCCACCGCCATCTCCTTCTGTCACTCCCGAGCATGGACATGGAGCAGGTAGTACTAGGAGTAGTAGCTAGCTAGCACACTTTCAGTTCCCCTTCTTATCTGAACAAGTAAGGCGTTTATCTTCTACTTTTATGATTTTATCATCATTCAGGAAACACAAGAACTGCAACAGGAATTTATGCAGGCATTGCTTCTTCTGTTGTCTTGTTATTGATTCTATCAGTTTTCGCTTTCATCCGCTTCAAGAGAAAAATTAAGGCCGCCGAGGACGATAATCGTGAGTAGAATCTTGCATCTAGCATGTCGTCTGTTCAAGAGCCGGACTTGCCGTTTACTGATAGCATTCTTGCTTTTCATATGACACCAGCATTCAAGAAAATGGCGAGAGCCTTGATCTTCGATTTGACGGTACTGCAAGAGGCAACCGGAAACTTTTCGGAGGCGAATAAGCTTGGAGAAGGTGGTTATGGAATTGTATACAAGGTATGAAAACAAGCAAAGAAAGTGAGTGAAAAAGGAGTCGATGTAATTCAGGCCTTGTGTGAAAACAATTTGTTTCAGGGAATACTGCCGGATGGGCAAGAAATAGCAGTGAAGAAGCTTCTGGGAGCAACTCAGCATGGCTTGCATCAGTTGCGCAATGAGGTGCTGCTACTGGCAGAGCTTCAGCACAAGAATCTTGTCAGATTACAGGGGTTTTGCTCGCATCGGGATGATACGTTGCTTGTTTACGAATATATCAAGAATGGGAGCCTCGACAACTTTCTTTTCGGTACTTATTTCCTCTCCATTCACTACTCTGCACCGGGCTATGCAGTGGCTGGGCATTCGCTCAGTGCGACTTTATCAAGAATGAAAATGTCTTTTATTGTGAAAAAAAATCAGTACCGTAGAATTTCTAGCAAACAATTACACAAACAAGATTGATACACTGCTTTTTTCTTCCAAACTTCTTCAAGCAACTGAGTATTATGATTGTTCCTTATTTTTCTTTCGGCATCATCTAATGTAAGTTGAATATCATTATTTTCGGCAACAGATACCAATGAGGAAAATACTCTAAACTGGGAGCAACAGTACAACATCATTCTTGGAATTGCCAAGGGAATACTGTATCTTCACGAGGACTCGAGCCCAAGGATACTCCACAGGGACCTTAAAGCTAATAATATTCTTCTTGACGAGGAGATGGATCCTAAAATCGCAGACTTTGGATTGGCAAGGCTGCTACAAGAAGGTCACACTCATACTCAAACCACTAGAGCTGCCGGAACACTGTAAGTCAAATGCGTATAATTAAGTTTGCAAAAACAAGAAAGATACTTGTAATTATGAACTATTTCACTTAGTGAAGGTGCGTTTCCAAGCCTAATTACTCATCCTCTGCAGCGGTTATATGGCACCGGAGTACGCTGTACACGGAAGTGTGTCACCGAAGATCGATATTTTCAGTTTTGGTGTACTAGTCCTTGAAATTATAACCAGGAGAAGGAACTGCGGTTCAGATTATGAGGATACCGTGAACCTCATTAGTGATGTAAGTGTAGGATTTACTTGATTTTCATCAGTTTTCACTGTAACATTTATATTATCGTATATAAAAGCATCATCCATGTTAACCATCTACCAGGTGTGGAATTACTGGACAAAAGGAACAATATCAGAAATGATGGACAAATCACTCAATGGATACCCTCGAAACCAAGCGCTACGGTGCATCCATATCGGGCTGCTGTGTGTCCAACCGGACCCTGATGACAGGCCTCAAATATCAACCGTCATTTTCATGTTAACAAGGGACACGATGGAGCTTCAGCCACCGGCACAGCCTGCATTCTTCTTTGGGACAGAATCGCCATCTCCAGCTTCTCCACGATATGGGCAACGCCGGGATGTGCATGCCCGGTTTGATTTAGTACCGGAAGATGACGTATCTTGGAATGGGGTTACGATTACTGAGCCATATCCTAGGTGATATACGATCTGGATTCTTGAAGCGGTCCTGTCATGTTTTGTCATAATGGAGACCAGTTGGCTGGATTAGGTTTACGTCTTCGTCACGATCGAGTCTTGTAATCATGGCCTCAAGCCGCACGAGATGAATGATAGCACACTTATTTTGCGGTGCAAGGCGGAAAGTTATTCATGAAAATCTGTCCCAAAGCCCCTTCTCTACTCATTGCTTCATCGAGAATTCATGGAAGAGCTAGGAGTGGAGCAGAGCAAGGTGAAGAATGAGGTTCCGGCAAGGACAAGCGGAGGTCAATGTCCAGAAGTGGATCCCGTGGCTCGCTGGCTGGACGAAGATCAACGTGGACAGAGCCTTGGGAAAACATGATGAAAAGGTGGCTGCGGCGGCTGTCGCGCGAAGTAGTGACGGTGAATTCTTGGGAGCTTCTTCTGTTGTTTTCAGGGGGATTTCAGATGTAGAAACAGTTGTACCTCTTCCGATCAGGGAGGCTCTCTCGTTGGCGGACGATTTGCCCATTCGAATAGCTGAGGTAACACCTGATTTGTCTCAGGGTGGTCAATACGCTGTGTGAAGATTCGAATAGCTAAGGTAGCACCAGATTGGCTAACAGATTCGTCTGAGGACTTGTGTATCCCTGAAACTATTGTTCTCTAGGCATCCTTGTATCTCTCGGCCGTTGGCCATTTCTTTCGTTTTCTGACACCGTTGTTCGAGTAGTAGTGTTGCCGTAATTCTAGCCGTTTTTTTTTGCGGGGCGTAATTCTAGCCGGTTGATAGCCAGGCTTTTCTTGAGCGTACATTCTAAAGACAAAGTTCCCTCTATAATCTTTTGTACAACAACCCCATGATCTGTGATCGATCAGGCTGTTCTCTTGTACGCCACAGCTGGGTGTTGCTTCCCAAACTTACATGGCGCAACTGTTTTAATCCATCTTCTTCTTTCACATCTCCCATACTTATTTTTTTTTCTTATTTGTTTTTGATATAGCTCACCATTCATGCCGAATGGTTACTTATTTCTGTTCTGAAACATAAAAAAGCGATGTAATTTCTATATAATATTAGCGACCACACCTATTGTTACTTGTATGCTGATATCTGTACTGTATGGTACGGTGTTCATGATGCTCATCTCAATTCAATTAACCATTACTATTTGATTGCTTTCTACTTTGTTGTGTTCATGCACAAGAGTTCTAGCATCTACTCCTTCCAGCTTATGCCATCGTTATTATATTTTTCTTGTTGATTTTTAGATAGTTATGTTAAGATATATTGTTATTTGTTGATTAAATCCTGGGCAGATGGTTTCTATTTCTAATATCAACAACTTATGGTTCTGACCTAGCAACAGAGTCACCATATTTAGTTGGTAGCTATTAATACGATATTTAGTGACCAGGGTTCTCACTGTTGGTCGCTCAATATCTATAGCGACTAGATTATAGCCACCACGAAGCAACCAGGTAGTGTTGGTAGCAGTAGACCAGCAGCGACCAATTTTGTACTTTTAGCAACCAAGCACCTTGGTGGCTAAAACTCACATATCTAGTAGTGAGATGAAAAGCATGGATTTATTTATCTAGTTTTACATTTGAAAACTAGACATTGCTGGCAGCAGAGGATATTCTGTAGGGGTTATTTCTTAATCTCGTGGTGCTAAGCTTCCCCTTGGCTACAGTTTCTTCAGTTCAGGCCCTTGACGGCAGCACGCAGTTGCCTATCTCTGTAAAGAGTGGAACGAAATCACCATTAACAAACAGACGCGTACATTTTGTTTCGTGAAACTAGAAGGAGAAATTCAAAGCAGAGAACTTACTTGGTGCCTGCCGGACAATGGTACCGGCACCGGCGAAGTCGCACGTTCCGGCGGCCCGGTTATGCCGCTGGTAGTAGTCATTGAACGCGAAGGACGCATGGGCGACCTTGGTGTCAGGATCGAAGCACCGTGCTCCAGGTTGGATGTCAGTGCAGTCCGCGCCGTGGCCGCAGGCGTAGTCCAGCGCGTTCTGCAGCCGCGCAGCGCCCACCGCCGCGTTCGCCACACACCAGCTCGGGCTCGGGTCGCAGCGGCCTACGCAAGCAATGGAATCGTCATGGCTGCCTTCCTGTGTGGAGCAGATAGTTGTCGTATTCAAGGACTCACCTGATGGTGCCTGGTTGACAATGGTGCCGGCACCGCCGAAGTCGCACGCGCTGCTGGCCCGGCCGTTCTTCTGGTAGTAGTCGTTGAAGGCGTACGACGCGTGCGCGAGCTTGGTGTTGGGCTCGTAGCAGGGCTTGCCTGGCTGGATGGCGCTGCAGTCCGCCCCGTGGCCGCACGCGTAGTCCAGCGCCGCCTGCAGGGCCGCGTCCCCGGCCGTGGCCTTCGCGGCGCAGTAGCTCGGTTGCACGGGGCCGGCACCATGGACGAAGTCGACTTGGTACACGGGCTGCTGGTTCGGGTAGAACAACCCGAAGTCCTGCTCGTCTTCGGGCTTGTTGTTCTCGTTGAAGAGTTCGAAGATGTACACGTCAAGATCGGCGTTGGGACGGTGCGGGGTGCCGACAGCACTGGTGGCGAGCCGGTTATATCTGTTTGAGGTGGTGCCGGCGGAGTTACCGCCACGCACTTTGCTCATGAGACCATCGGTGAACGCTTGGGCGTTGGCTCTTGTTCCCACGCCATGGTGGCCTCTGGTTGGGTGGTGAGTCTCACCAAGCTTCACCTCCAGTATTCCGCCCCCTGCTGTGAGCTTCCTCATCCCCCCAGCACGCAGGCTGGAAGACGGCAGCTTCTCCATCGCATAGTACACAGCGTCAAGCTGCGCGTCGAGGAGGCTGAAGTACGTTTGCCGGCTATTCCGGTCAAAAACGCCAGCGTTGGGGCGGAACAAGAGATAGTCGATGGACATGCCGGGAGTACTCAGGTACGCAAGGTACGGGTAGATATTCATCATGAGGTACGACCCGGTTTCCTGCAAGAAGTCGACCATGGGGCTCATCACCGACAACGCGATGTCGTCACGGAATGCGCCCTCGGAGGGCGGGAACGACGTCTTGAGAGCGTCGAATGCGATGGGCGTGGTCACCTTCACGGCGTCCGCCAGGCCCAGGCGAGCCAGCGCCGCTTGCACCTTCTTCATGGCCGGGACGAGCTGAGAGTTGAGCTGACTAGCCTCTTTGAAGACCTCGTTCCCGATCGTCACGCCATTGATCTGCGTGGCCGGGTAGTACGCCTTCACATTTTTCTGCACCCATTGATCAGCGAAATTTTGGTCCGTGGCAGCGGAGGCCAGCTCCTCGTTGGTTAGCTCCACCGTCACCTTGATGCCGGTGTTGGCCAGGGCGGCCAGCACCGTTGGGTTGGTGTCGTAGATCCTCACCATGGTGATGCCGTTTTTCTTGAGCAGTTGCACCACAGTCGCCGGGTCAGGCAGGTTAGTCGCCATCCTCCCATAGCACACGCCTACCTCGCCCCCCTCTGCAGTACGTGTGTGTACAATAAGAAACATCACAATTAAGTTGTACACTTCGATGCAGAGGCAAGGGTTTATCGTTCTTTCTCAAAAATAAAAAAGTTATATCGTGCACCTACGGCGTATATATGTTTCCAGAAAAACATACGATAATCAGGATAACGTCTCCGCGACGATTACCTGCACGGGAGAAGAAGAGCAGTGGCACTGCGATGCCGAGGAGGACGGCCAGGAGGTGACTCGACAGGGCCATGCCCTCGGTGGTCTTTATAGTGGAGCTAGCTAGCCAGGGCCTTGAGGAGAAGACGATGATCTAGCTGATGAGTTGGGAATGATTACAGGCGGGCTGAAATTTATAGCCGGCATCAACGGTAAGATGGAGGTGCTACAATATTTTTTTCTTTGTGCAAGTGACAGCAGGCACAACACGAAATTGCAGCATGCATATACGCCTAACTTGGACTTGGACTGGTCGAGTCGATCAGCTACAACTTGTCACTGAAGTCCCATGCTTGGGTACACCTCCCTTGCCCATAAATCTAAGAGACAGTCAGATAAATGCTCACTAGTGGCAGCATCTCCGGACCGCGCCCACACAAAAGCAATGAATAAACAAAGCAACGCTCGCCGGAACAAAACCGAGGGCTACCTAAAATTTTGTACACCCTCCGTTCGCTCTTATTGACACTACACTGAGACAGTGGTAGTAGATGACTCTCAACACGTGTGGAAAAGAGTAGACGCGGGTCAATGCAATAGCTATCACTACCTCTAGGCTGTGGGTGCTTGCACCAATAGCTCATTGTTGTCTTGTATAGAAAACGTCGCTTGCAACCGTCTGTTCCGTGCGCCTAGTTGCCCACTTGTAATCTTGCATATCTTCTCATTTATGCAATTATCTTGTATAGCAACCGTGGGTTGGGTTGCAACTATCTGTCATGTGCGACCAATTGCCTCGTGATAGAAATACTCTTTTTTTAAAATCAGACTAATAGAAATGGTAAAGGATTAGGATCCTGGATTTTGACGAGGTCTCACCACACAAATGCTAAGAAATCTAAGGAGTTGGGTCAATTTGGAAACAACCCTATCATCTCATTTCCTGTTGCATGTAGTTCTCATATATGCTATTGTGGACGGAACACGTAGAAACCTAGGTTTTCCTGATTTTTTTCAGTTGGTGTCGGACGTCATGATATTTCTTAATGATACCAGCCGAAGCAGCAAGCGCTTTTTGAAAAAATATCAAATAATATTCAAATAATTAAATCTTATAAAAACGTCGAACAATTCAATCTTATAAAAACATTGTGCATATTACGTGTGAAATTGGTTTTTGCACTGTCTAAGTGAAACGAGCGATCAATGGTGATAATGGCCATCTATCAAGTGTGGCTTGCTCGAAACAATGCAAGAGACGGCAAGGGTACAGAGGATCCTGCGTAGGTCGCTGACCAGGCCCGAAGGCTGCAGGACGAGTGGTTAAAGAGGCTAGACAAGCCAGTCCCGGCCAACCTCGGGAGCTCTGGCGTGCGCCAGAGAAGGAGTGGATTAAGGTGAACGTTGATGGCGTAGTTGGAAGAGTTCCGGGGATGGAGCAGATGGAGAGCTTGTCAGTTTTTCCCGTTAGTTTCTTAGCATGAGCTGTTTCACTTGTTGGCATGCGGGAGGGCTATTTATTTATTGCTTAAACTGGGTCTGCCTATGGTGGTGCTGGAGATAGATGATCAAATTGCAGCAAGATCCCAAACGGAGGAGGAGCTGAACAGGTCGGTCTACGGGCCGCTCGTTGAGAAGATCAAGGACTTGGTAAGGTCCAGAGAGAGGTTTTAGGTGAAGTGGGAGGAGCGAACGGTAAATGAAGCGACACATGTCTTAGCTAAAGTGTTTTGTGGCAATAATCTGTGCAAGTCGTGGTTGCATGAACCATCAGAGTGTGTATCCGATATTGTAATCGCTGAACGTTTTGAATAAATTAAACCGCAAGGTTCATACTAAAAAAGTCAAATAGTACTTCCTTTGTCCGAAAATACTTGTCACCAAAATGAGTAAAAAGAGATGTATCTAGCGGAGGGAGTATGTCATTAAACCCTCCCATTGTCTAATGCAACCTTGCTTGATAGTGCGGCGTGCTATTACCAAATTTTGTCAGCTCATGTGGAAAAACTAAAGCTAGAGGCCAACCAACAACTAGCGATACTTTTATTGTTTTGTGTATATGGCGCTAACTAGTATGTATCTCGTGGAATATCCAGGCCTCGTGGTCATGGCTGGCTGGGCAGATTGCACAGATGGTGGTTGGCCGGTTGCGCTAGCTAGCTTGTGAATTTCCGTGACACTAGCGGTTATACATCCAAATGCCACCTACACACGGGGAAACTTAAGACTCGAAACACATACTACCGATGAACAAATAATTGGCCGCTGCATTTTAACATAGGAGAGAACTATATTATTTCCGGTATCTCAACTAGTATTGACTGAGCACAGTTTCATCCTTCAACTCCGAAACCGTCCAAAACTAATCCACTCCACTGTCATATTTTTTTTTTGCGCGCGGTAGTCCACTCGACTGTCAACTAAGAATATTGTGGAACTTTTATCCGCTAGAGTGGTCTTGTATATTTGCGTCTTATTTATGACCGGTTGGATGTATGGCACCGAGGTGTTGGTTTGTATGAGTGTATAGAGCATTCACACTTTGAGATAGTGATTTTGAGTGACATGTATTGGTGCGGTTTAGTAAGGTCATGGTGGTGCTACGTGAGTTAGTATGATTGGACAAAGGCACTATTGTGATGAGAAGCTGTGGATTTATTTGTACTTTGAATTTTATAAAGATCGTTGGAGAGGCTCCTACTGACAGTGGAATAGATCTTGTCGTGCTTGGTGAGAAGGTGGTGGGAATTATCAATATTTGGATATTGTGGAATATGTGGATGCTGGGAGAGAATGGTGGATCTTAGTGCAAAGGAAGGCATGCGTGCACTCGGTAATGGATGTGTGCTTAAATACACCATGAATTGAAGTGGGTTGGACACTCTCACTTGACACAGATGCGATTAACTTGTCACTTTAAAAGTGATTATTTTAATGCACAAAACCTTAGGCTACAGGTGCCTCATGACAAGCATGGGTAAACATAGCCGCCAAGGAGGAAAAGGAGGACGACCCGGCTACAACCATCATGGGGGTTCCCTCACCGGCTGCTCCAGTAGCCGTGGGAGGGATGGGAACGTCAGGATCTTGTCCTGTGTTCGTCCAATAGTGTAACATGAGGCAAAAGTTATCGGTTTCTAGCTGTTGTGTTTGGCAACCACCTACGAATTAGAGTGGCCTCACTGAACAATATTAGTATTTTTCTGAGCATTTTTTCTCACTCGTGCGCATTCGGCATCAACGTCTCAGCCGGTTACTCATGCTCAAATTGCTCAGACTTCTGAGCATCAAACTTAACTAGATATTTCTCAGTTGTTTCTCCTTTAGTAATACCAATAGCCCTTGTTAATTTCTTAGTCACACTAAGCTTCTCTCTGACTCGGATGAATGAAACTATAAGGCAAGGTTACTTGCACCTCATGTACTTCACCAATGCGCTTGCCTGTTCAATTATAAGTAATTGTTGTTGTATTGGCGGGGCCTTGGACTGTGGGAGTCCTCCTCGCCATATTGATGCACGGTGCAATAGTATATACTATAAGAGTTCGGTTCAGTTCTTTTATCGATTTTATTGGTTATCATCCGATTTTATGGTTCTTGGTATGTTTTTCATTTTATTTTACAAAGAACACATGATTATAATATTTATTATAGGTAAAAAATTCCTAAAGTTCATGAATGTGTTTTTAAAACTCCAATTTTTTTGGAAAGCATGATTTTTTAAATCTGGACTCTTCTTGGAAAAACAGTGGATAGTTCTAAATTTGTGTGAGCTATCTTAAAATTCATAAGAATTTTGTTTGCAATTTCAGGAACTTTTTGAAAGGTAGGTACATTACTTGTAATATTGAGAAAAAAATTCAAAATAATTCTAACCGAAAAGGATACTAAAAGAAAACCAATAGAACGAAGGGAAAACCCGAAAAACCATAGACTAAAAATTAATAAAAAATGGTCACCACAACCAGGAGGAGCACTTGCGAGGAGATGCCGAACTAGCCCGGCCCAGATGTGAGTGCCTTGTACGCCATTCCATTAATTTGTGAGACCAACTAGTTGACGAGCGCTCCTTCGGGAGCTTCGCAACGATCACTTGCAGGTGGGCTGAGAGCGCACCACTTGGCGATCTCAGCCGCCGTCACGTGTCGCGCTCTGGGCGGTCCCTCCAGGTTTATTTTCACACACGTTTTTGTCTTTTTAAACGTTTTTTTTTTTGACTTTTTGGTTTTTCACCGGTCTTCCTTAGCTTTTGGGCAATTTATTTTGAAAAACATTAATTTTTGCGCGAAAAAACGCATATTTTTGCTTCCGCGAGAGGCACGGTTTTTTTTGCTTTCACGAGAGGCACATCCATGCCTCTCAGAAACGTAAAAAAACACGTTTTCTGTTTTTTTTTCTTCTGTGAGAGGCATGATTTTGCTTCACGAGCGTGCCTCTCGGAAACGGAAAAAAACGTGTTTTCTGTTTTTTTTTCTTCTACTAGAGGCACGCTCGGAAACGAGAAAAATGCGTTTTCTATTTTTTTTTTTTCGCGAGAGGCAGAGCTTTGCTTCCGCGAGAGGCACAGTTATAATTTCCCGAGAGGCACACTCGGAAACGGAAAACACGCATTTTTTTGTTTTTTTCTTTCACGAGAGGCATTGTTTTGCTTCCACGAGGGAAACGGTTTGTGATTTCGCGGTCGTGCCTGTGCCTGTTGAAAGCAAAAAAAATGTGTTTTCTATTTTTTTTCCTTCCGCGAGATACACAGTTTTGCTTCCTTGAGAGACACGACCGTGCCTCTTTCGGAAAGGGAAAAAACCGTGTCCCGGTACGGTTTTTTGTCTTTTTAAACAGTTTTTTGTTGACATTTTGGTTTTTCACCGGTCTTCTTTAGCTTTTGGGTAATTTATTTTGAAAAAAATAACTTTTTGCACGAAAAAACGTATTTCTTTTTGCTTCCGCGAGACGCACGGTTTTTTGCTTTTACGAGAGGCCGTGCTTCTTAGAAATGGAAAGAAAAAAGTTTTCTGTTTCCTTTTCTTGTGTGAGAGGCATGATTTTGCTTCGCGAGTGTGCCTCTCGGAAACGAATAAAAAACGTGTTTTCTTTTTTTCCTTATGTGAGAGGCATGGTTGGAAACGAGAAAAATGTGTTTTCTATTTTTTTTTTCGCGAGAGGCAGGGCTTTGCTTCCGCGAGAGGTACAGTTATAATTTCACGACAGGCACGCTCGGAAACAGAGAAACGCGTTTTTTCTTTTTTCTTTCTTTCACGAGAGGCACTGTTTTGCTTTCGTGAGGGGAATGGTTTGTGATTTCGCTGCCATGCCTGTCCGAAACGAAAAAACACGTTTTCTATTTTTTTTCCTTCCACGAGATACACAGTTTTGCTTCCTTGAGAGACACGACCGTGCCTCTTTCAGAAAGGGAAATAATCGTGTCCCGGTCCGATTTTTTCGTGAAATAAAAGTTTGTCGAAATCTATCAACATGGAATCTAGTTTTGAATATTTCAATGCGAGGAATCCAACGATGAAAACCGTTCGAGATTTGGGCGCAAGGTTTAAGAGATAAAACGTTTTGAATAAACGGATCTACGAAAAAAAAAAGAAAACTCATGAGTTGCGACAAATGGCGTACATGTAGCGCTTCACCTGTCACAACCTGTGGAGGCGGAAGTGATCTCTGTAAGGAGTACTCCTTAATTAGTGATTTTATTAATTTGTTGTGTGTACTGTAGTATGAACAGAAGCCGCTGCAGGGGATTCCGTCTAGCTAGTGTTTTATCCTCCCGGAGGTGATTTTATTGCTGCCGTCGAGATTTGCTTCCCTCCCCCGACGCCTAGACTTCGGTTTGGGCTGATTAAGGGGTGATCCCTGGATCACTTCCCGGCCTTGATCGATATATTGGAGGAGAGAAGGGAGTTAGGGCTCCTCCACAACACCCGATTCAAAGACTCTTGAGAACGCCACGCACTGGTAGAAAAAACGCCTTTAGTCGCGGTTGGCAAAGGCCTTTAGTCGCGGCTGCGCAACCGCGACTAGCTAGGCGCGACTAAAGACCCCCCCCCTTTAGTCGCGGCCCCTTACGAACCGCATGACTAAAGGCTTTAGTCCGGTTCTCGTGGCTAACGGGACTAAAGCCTCCTCCATGGTTTAAATTTTTTACTAATTTTTTTGCGAATTTTTCATTTTTTTTATTTTCAAATTTCTGAATTATTTTAACCTCTAATCTCTAATCACCACCCCTCATCACTGCTCAATTTATCCTCTAATCTCTAATCACCCTCATAATTCCAAATCATCTAACTTCCCGAACGGTCACCCATCCTCCCACTCCCCACTGAGCACGCTTAACTTCCGGGTTCTATTCTCCCTCGTTTCCAAGTCTGCACTTGTTGTTTTCGACAATAGTAGGATGTCAATTCTATTAACCCTCGGTATTTAGCTTGAGCATGAAGTGACACATTTCACTGTTTGAGTTTGAAACTATTGTTTTAAAAACAATAATTATTTAGTAACACTAATATTTCTGGAATAATTAGTTTGACCATTTTTGACCACAGTTTGACCAGATTTGACCAAAATTTAAAAAACTGAAATAATTATTTTGTAACACTAATATTCTAGAATAATTAGTTTGACCATTGTTTGACCACAGTTTGACCACAATTTGAAATTTTTGAATTTTTTGCCTCTCGAACTTAAAAGCCCGTATCTTTTTTTCTGTTAGGTTTTGGGGATTCTAAAATGTTTAACGGGTTCCCCTGTTAAATTCGGATGTAACTTTTCGAGTAGATCATTTTCATATAAAAACTTTTTCATCCGAGTTCGTATGCAAAAGTTATGCCAATTTTAAAATTTCGGAGAGATTTTGCAAATAAAGTCGAAATTCATATTTGTTAATTTTCCCAACAACTAGACCACATATCACATGGAAAACTTATTTTATTTTATTTTTTGACATTTCCATAATTTTCTTTTGTTTTTCTAAAACTGAAAAGCGATCCCGGGGTAGAGTTTGAAAATCCCTTTAGTCGCGGTTGGCGAGACCAACCGGGACTAAAGGTCTAACCAACCGCGACTAAAGGTTCGGGCCTTTAGTCGCGGTTGGCTGAATGTCGGGACTAAAGGTCTAACCTTTAATCGCGGTTGGCACAGCCAACCATGATCTAAAGGCCTTGAGCCACTGAGGACCTTTAGTCGCGGTTGTCCCGCCAACCGCGACTAAAGCCCCTCACGTGCACCAGCTTGCCACCGAGCGCCACAGGCCCAGGGCCTTTGGTCGCGGTTCACCTCGAACCATGACTAAAGGTCCCATTAGTCGCGGTTCCTACAGCTTCGCGACTTATGGGGCTGGACGGAAAGCCTCTTTTTCTACTAGTGACGTACGGCCGCGTACACATGTGCACCGCCAGGCGGCCACGCTCCGAAATCACAACGCACCACAATACCCGCTCAACAACGCCCTACGGCACGAGCGACAATCATAGGGATTTAGAAAAGTGAGACAGGCGATCGATGGCGGCGGCGGCGCTAGGTGTAACACCCTGAATGTAAAACTTCCCATTTTGACAATATATTAACTTGACCTTCATCCAATTCTTGTGGGTTTTGTCATGCTTGGCCTCATCTTGTTTGGTGATGTGGTTTTCTCTTTTCCTTGTCATGCTCAACTTACCATATTGCATTTGTGCCTCTTGTCATCTTGCATTCCATCCTCATCATGTGCTTGCTGTGATCTCTTACATATTATATTGTTGCATGTTCCATACTTAAAACTTGCATTACCACCTCCTCCTTCTCTTTACTTCCTTCTTTTTCAAGTGCTATCTTCTCCTTTTTCAATTAATGTTCATCTTCTCCCTGCAAATCTTGCTCCATATTATAAACCTCTCTGCCAAATGTCTCCTTGTTTGAAGTTGTTTTGGTCAGGTTTAAAAATGACACAAGTTTGAATTATATTCAAACTTGTCTTATTTTTCTACCTTTAAAAATGCCCAATGCAATTTATTAAAATAGTGGAGAGTTCCAGGAGTTTGAGGATATTTTCTCTATACTCTAACTCCTCTCCTTTTTTTTCCCTGTGCTTTTCTTTTCTATTCCTGTCTGGAAATAGAGAAGGGGAGAGCTTCAGCGCAGCGGCAGCCACCTGGGCTCCGGCCTCCAAGCCGGCCCAGCTAACCAGCCCCGCAGCCCGGTAGAGCGCGCGCCAGCCCGCTCGATCCTCTCCTCCCTGTCTTCGTGCACCTGCGCGCGCGCACACCCCCGCTAGATCCTCTCCACGTGGACATACCGGCCCCGCTCGGCAGCGTCTGCCCTGCTCCCCGCACCCACCTTTTCCCTCTCCTCTCGCCGTCGCCATGGGGACCGCGAGCAAGAGAGAGCACGAGCTCGACCCGTCGCCCTAGCCCCCTACTTATCCTCTCTCTCCCTGCCCTCACGCCCCTAGGGTTTCCCCTCTTCCTCTCGCCGCCGCCAGTGAGAAGGACCACCAGATCCATCGCAGCTGCTCCGGCCCGAGCGCAACTGAGAGCGCGCCTCGTCGCCGGCGTGCTCTCCGGCCACCCCTAACCCTGCAGACCGTGTCCATCTTCTTCCCCGTCGTCTCTCCTTCCACGACGTCGACTACGGTGCGCCGGATCGACAAGTCCTCGGCGTCCCGGCTTCCTCCTCCTCTCGGTCAGGAACACGGCAAAGTTCAGAGCTCCGCTTCGTCGCCGTCAGCCCGTCTCCGTCGACCCCGTCGTGTCCTAGGGTGAGCTGGGTAACGCACCTACCTCCCCCTTTTCTTTTCATGGTATTTAGGACCCCGTAAGGCTCGGTCGATCCGTGTCTTTGCTGTGCTCCCGGTGCGCCGGCGAAGTCTGAATTTCTTTTTCCTTGTGTGTGTTCTTGCGGCAGCCTTCCAAGACGTTCTCCACTTGGGTCCCCAAGTTCCTCTCTCACACACGCACGCACGCCCTGCAGTGTAGCAGCTCACGCAGATCTTTTTGTAGCCCTGCCTCGCCGTGCTTTCGTCGCCATGGCCGCAGAGCTCTGCCCTACGCACACCCACACATGCGCGCACGTTCCCTTCCTGCACCGTTCGCACACTGCCCTGCGGATTCCGCACACCCGCCGGCACCTCCTGAGCCCCGCCGTAGCCGCCGTTGCCTCGCCGGCGCCGTCGTCTACTCTGTTTGGCGACAGAGTTACTCGTCTGGGTTGATTACCTAAAAGGGGCCGAAGCCCTTCCCTATCAGTCGCGGCCGCCTAGCCCAGTGGCTGTTGGTGCAGAGCCACACCGGGGAGACCCGGGTTCGAATCCCACGCCCCCCCCCTTTTGTTATTTCCTCTGTGGGGACTTGTAACAGTAGACTCTAGTAGACTCTATGACAGTAGGGTCCCACCAGTCAGCCTCTCAGCGCCCTCCTCCTTCTATTTTTTTTCTTTCCTTATCCCCGCGTTTTCCATTTCTGGATGGCCCTCGCTTTCCTTTTCAGGCAAGTCCATTTCTGGACGTTTCCAAATATGGAAGATGCCAATTACATACCTACCATTTTAGGCAGGTTTTGTTTTTGTGCATTTGTGATGATTTTTCTACAGCAACCCTAACATATTATATATGTTTTTGGGGTAGAAAAATCCCACCAACTCAGTGGTGGCATTAGTTTCTGCATTTGAGCAAGTTCATGAACATGTCATTTTACATCATCTTTGTTAATGGCGAGATTATGCCATTCTTGTTTTGCTTGTCATTTCCAAACCGTGCATCCGATTCGGTGATCTTTATATCGATTTCAACGAAATCATCTCATCTTTCAGTGGCATACTTGGTTTGCCAAGTTGATGCCTGGTTCATCATTTACCTTCCGGCCTTTATCGCATTGCATATCACATCTCGCATATCATGTCATGTTTTGCATCATGTTGTTTGTGCATTGCACCGTGATTTATTGTGGTTCCTTTGTTTGTGTTGTTGCTTTTGGGTAGAGCCGGAGGCGAGTGCGTGAGCGAGGAACCTGTTGAGAACGCTTACGAGGATCAAGTTTTCGACAACTCGAGAACATTGCGAGCAAGATGACCATACCCTCGAAATCACTTCTATCTTTGCTATGCTAGTTGCTCGCTCTTTTGCTATGCCTATGCTGCGATGCCTACCACTTGCTATATCATGCCACCTATATTGCCATGTCAGCCCTAACCATCCTTTTCCTAGCAAACCGTTGATTGGCTATGTTACCGCTTTGCTCAGCCCTCTTATAGCGTTGCTAGTTGCGAGTGAAGCTGAAGTTTGTTCCTTGTTGGAACATGGAGATGTTATTCCTTATTGGAACATGTTTACTTGTTGGGGATATCACAATATATATATCTGCTACAATTAATACATCTATATACTTGGTAAAGGGTGGAAGGCTCGGCCTTATGCACGTGTTTTGTTCCACTCTTGCCACCCTAGTTTCCGTCATACCGGTGTTATGTTCCTTGATTTCGTTCCTTACGGTTGGGTGATTTATGGGACCCCCTTGACAGTTCGCTTTGAATAAGACTCGTCCGCAAGGCCCAACATTGGTTTTACCATTTGCCACCTAAGCCTTTTCCCCGGGTTTTCGCGAGCCGAGGGTCATCTTATTTTAAACCCCGGGCGGTGCTCCTTGACGTTGGTCCAAACTAGAGCACCGTCTTGGGACCATTCCTTGGCAACTTGGATTACGTCGGTTCCTGTGACGCTTAGCTTATCCGGTGTGCCACGAGAACGAGATATGTGCAGCTCCTATCGGGATTTGTCGGCATACGGGTGGTCTTGCTGGTCTTGTTTTATTCTTTGTCGAAATGTCTTGTAGTCCGGATTCGAGATTGATCGGTCTTCCGGTAGAAGAATATCCTTCATTGACCGTGAGAGCTTATAATGGGCTAAGTTGGGACACCCTGCAGGTAATATCTTTGAAAGCTGTGCCCGCGGTTATGAGGCGATGGGAATTTTTAATGTCCGCTTGTAGAAAACCGAAGTTGACCTCAAATAAAATACACATCAACCGCGTGTGTAACCGTGATGGTCTCTTCTCGGCGGAGTCCGGGAAGTGAACACGGTGTTGGAGTTATGTCTGACGTAAGTAGTTCAGGATCACTTCTTGATCGCTACTAGCTTCACGACCGTGCTTTTCTCCTCTTCTCGCTCTCTTTTGCGATGTAGCCACCATATATGCTAGTCGCTTGCTGCAGCTCCACTTTATTATCCTGTCCTTCCTATAAGCTTAAATAGTCTTGATCTCGCGGGTGTGAGATTGCTGAGTCCCCGTGACTCACGGATACTTCCAAAACAGTTGCAGGTTCCGATGATGGCAGTGCAGGTGACTCAACCGAGCTCAAGTGGGAGTTCGACGAGGAACGTGGTCGTTACTATGTGTCTTTTCCAGATGATCGATAGTGGTGCCCAGTTTGGGCGATTCGGGGATCTGTGTAGCATTTGGGGTATCTTCTTTTATTTTGGTTCCGTAGTCGGACCTTGAGTGTACTCGAATGATGGATGTTTATTGATGTCTTGTGTGAAGTGGCGTTGTAAGCCAACTATGTATCTCTTTCCCTTATGTATTACATGGGTTGTGTGAAGATTACCTCACTTGCGACATTGCTTTCAATGCGGTTATGCCTCTAAGTCGTGCCTCGACACGTGGGAGATATAGCCGCATCGGGGGCGTTACAAGTTGGTAATCAGAGCCTTCCCCGACTTAGGAGCCCCCTACTTGATTGTTTGCTGGCGTTGTTGAGTCTAGAATGGAAAAATGTTTTTGAGTCTTAGGATTATATATATCGGAGAGTAGGATTCTTTTACTTCCCAGTCCCTTCGTCGCTCTGGTGAGGTATCCTGACGTAGAGTTTTGACTCTTCTCTCCTCAAATTTCACTAAAAATTTTTTAGGATCACGTGGGTATCTTGGGATCGTTCCGATGGTTTTGTGACGAGAACATTGTTCTTGGTGCCTCCTGACATTTAGGGGTTGTGGCAGTGTCCCGGGGAGTTGAGCTCCGAGGTGTTGTCGTCACAATTTTATCGTTGCAGTTCTGGAATACCTGAGTTTTACCGACATCGAAATCTCTTTTGTGCAGTTGTTGGTGAGATAACCCTGATAGCCCAAAGATCTTGGCGAGTCGAAAAGGGAGTATTGCCATGACTTGTATAACTGATGTTTTTCGAAGGTCGAGGTACACGATTTCCGAGGATTTCTTGGTTATGTGTTGACGGATGGATACAGCTGGATCTAGGTATTGTTAGTTTGGGTGATATATTTTGTGTCCCCTGTATCCCCAACACCAGATTGCATAACCGAAAGTTTCGGGAGTTTATAGGTGGGAATTCTAGTAGCTTACGGGATATCTTTCGGCGGATGTATGATTTGAGATTGGGGTTCAACGTCTAGTGGTCCGCCCATTCACGGTCGATTCTGATGGTCGCGAGACGTCTTAAAGAATCCTTGGCTATGCTGATTCGGGGCGTCTTGTTTGTCATTCGTGACGTCCGCTATACGTCGTGTCCGTGTGGGCCCCACCACGAACACTTTGGACGAAATCTCTATCATGTGTTTGTTCCGGCTCATTCTAGAAGCCAATCTTTTGTTTTCAGTTGTGATACTCGATTTGTTTCTAAGACAGATGTTGTTTCCATATCCTTATCTAAGTGGCTTCTCACCTTAATGGACGTGTGATGATTAACTTTGGAATTCATTCGTTCATTCTTGTTCGAATGTTTATTGTGAAGACTATATGTTGCAATTCCTATCCGTTGATTCTACTTATCTATTTTGTCTATCAAAGGACTAACGGATGTCACCCTCTTCAGGATGGCTCCGCCAGCGATCGAATCCGGATCACAATGATGGGGATCGGTCAGACCCTCCACCTCCACCTCCGCCTCCGGAGGCACGGCAAGCTATCATGGCAGCCACCAATGCCAATGCTCGATGATTTTGCAGCTCTTGCAAGAACGTACTCAGGGCAAGGCAATCAAGGAAATCAAGGTCAAGGCAACAATCAGCCACAATTTGCTACTCTCGATCGTTCCTCACTAATCAGCGAAGTCTTTCGGTTTACGTAGCCGAAGCCACACGGCGACGATTGGTTAGTGGACATCTGCAAGCACTTTGATTGTAGCAATGTCGGACACGAGGGCTTTGTCAAGTTTGCATCGTTTCAACTCAAGGATCAAGCTGCTGAGTGGTACCAACAATACAAAGATTCGAGAGGAGGTCGTGTCATTACAGGATGAGTTCCGCCGTGATTTCAGAGCTCATCACATTCGAAAAGTGTTGTTGAGAGCAAGCGTGAGGAGTTCCGCAATCTCAAGCAGGGCAACATGTCTGTCTATCAATACAATATCCAGTTCGAGCTTCGCTCGTTTTGCTAAGCAAGGCGTGCACGATGAAAAGAGTATGATCTATCAATTCAGAGGTGGTGCGAGAGAAGATCTGCAATTAGCTCTTGTGCTTTTTGAGCGAGAAAAGTATGATGATTTCTACAACATGGCATCAAGCAAGAAGCTGCCCAGCTCAAATGTGAGGCTTCTAAGAAGAGAATCGGGGAGGCAGTTCAATCTTCTTCTTCCTCTCAAGTGGCAGCTAAGCAGCGAAGTTCTACCTTCCTCCTCCTCCGTTCCGTCGGCCTTATCGTGAGAAGAACTCAGGTGGCCGTGGATCTTCCCACCCACCCAACCCAGCTATCGAACAAGTCTAATTCTCGGGCTCCAAGGTCAAGTGCTCCTTACCACCGTCCGCTCTACGAGGTGACTTGCAACAAATGTCGTGAGAAGGTCACTATGCGAACAAGTGCTTCAACCAGAGGCGCCTTCCGCCTCCTCCTCCTGTGAAATCTTCCAGCAATGCAGTGGTCAAGCATAATCCCAAGTCTGCAAAGGTGAACATGATGAATGCAGCTCAAGCAGAGGATTCTTCTGATGTGATCATGGGTAATCTTCGATTAATGATATTCCTGCCAAAGTTTTATTTGATACGGTGCATCGCATTGTTTCATGTCTAGATCATTTGTTGCAAAGCATGATTTCATTTCGGAAATGTTGGAAAAACCCTTGGGAGTTGTTTCTCCAGCCTCTTCTATGAGGGCTACCACAAGGATTCCAGATGTTTCTATCAAGATGGGCGACTATAGATTTCTGGCTAAACCATTTGTCCTTGGTGACACGGATATTGATCTTATTCTCGGAATGGACTGGCTTTATCAGCACAAAGCTCAGCTTGATTGTGCCGCCAGGGAAATTCAATTGACTCACTCTTCTAATGATGTGATCATCTATGCGCTCGTGATGAAACCATTGGTTGTTTTCTCTCAATGAGAAGGGCGAACTGAATGCTATCTCTCGATTCGGTGTTCGTGAGTACCAAGATGTCTTTCGGAAGAGCTTCCGGGTATGCCTCCTCATCGGCCAGTTGAGTTCGTTATCGATCTTGAGCCTGGCACTGAACCCGTTTGCAAGCGTCCATACAAGCTTGGACCTGATGAGCTGAAGGAATTGAAGAAGCAGCTCGATGAACAAGAGCGTCTGGGTTTGATCAGACCGAGTTCATCTCCTTGGGGTTGTGGTGTTCTTTTTGTCCAGAAGAAGGATGGCATGGACCGACTTTGCGTCGATTACCGTCCATTGAATAAGAAGACAATCAAGAACAAGTATCCACTTCCCAACATCAATGAGCTTTTCGAGCAACTCAAAGGTGCTACAGTGTTCTCCAAGCTTGACCTTCGTATGGGGTATCATCAGATTCGCATTCGTGAACAAGATATTCCCAAGACAGCATTCAGAACAAGCTTTGGTTCTTATGAATATACTGTCATGTCTTTCGGCCTCGTCAATGCTCCTCCAACATTCTCTCGGATGATGAACTTCATATTCAACCCCTACACCAATGAATTAAATGCAGGTCTATCTTGATGATATTTTGGTCTTCTCCAAGAATAAGAAGGATCATGCCAAACATTTGCGGTTGGTGCTCGACAAGCTCAGAGAGTATCAATTCTATGCTAAGTTCTCCAAATGTGAATTTTGGCTTGATGAAGTGCTTTATCTTGGTCATATCATCTCCGCCAAGGGCATCGCTGTTAATCCCGAGAAGGTGTCCGCAATTGTGAATTGGGAACCTCCTCAGAATGTCAAGCAGCTCCGCAGCTTTCTTGGTCTTGCAAGCTATTGCCGAAGATTCGTTGAGAACTTCTCCAAGATTGCAAAGCCCCTTTCCAACCTCCTCCAGAAGCATGTGAAGTATGTCTGGTCTCCTGAGTGTGACGTTGCTTTCAATACCCTCAAAGAGAAACTCGTCACAGCTCCTGTCTTGACTCCTCCTGATGAATCCAAGCCATTTGAAGTCTTCTGTGATGCTTCTCTTCAAGGTCTCGGTGCTGTGTTAATGCAAGAGAAGAGAGTTGTGGCTTATACCTCTCGCCAGTTGAAGCCCAACGAGAAGAACTACCCCACTCACGATCTTGAGTTGGCGGCAGTTGTCCACGCTTTGATAACGTGGAGACATCTCTTGTTGGGAAGGAAAGTGGACATCTTCACCGATCACAAGAGTCTCAAGTACATCTTCACTCAACCCAACCTCAACCTCAGGCAGACTCGATGGGTCGAAATGATTCAAGAGTACAACCCAAGTATTGAATATACTCGGGCAAAGCCAATGTCATTGCAGATGCTTTGAGCAGGAAGGCTTCTTCGCAACAGTCTAATCCTCAAGCCCTTTCAGCGGATCTTTGTGAAGCTTTCCATAGCTGAATCTTCAAGTTGTTCCTCAAGGCTTTCTTGCCAACCTCATAGTCTCTCCTACTTTGGAAGATCAGATTCGTGAGGCTCAACTTCTGGATACCATGGTGAAAAAGGTGAAGCGTGGTATCGACAAGGGCATTTCAAGTACAAGTGCTTCCACGTTGATGACAAAGATACTCTTTTCTTGAGGACGGATTGTGGTTCCTAAGGGTGATCTGAGAAAAGTCATTATGAGCGAGGCTCACAATTCGCTTCTATCCATTCATCCTGGAAATGCGAAGATGTACCATGACCTCAAGCAGTCATATTGGTGGACTCGAATGAAGCGAGAAATTGCTCAATTCGTGAATGAATGTGATGTCTGCAGAAGAGTGAAAGCAGAACACCAAAGACCAGCTGGTCTCCTCCAACCTCTTGCTATTCGAGAATGGAAGTTTGATCATATTGAAATGGACTTCGTGACTGGATTTCCAAAGTCCAAGCGTGGAAATGATGCTATCTTTGTTGGGGAACGTAGTAATTTCAAAAAATTTCCTACGCACACGCAAGACCATGGTGATGGCATAGCAACGAGAGGGGAGAGTGTCTGTCCACGTACCCTCGTGACCGAAAGCGAAGCGTTATAACAACACGGTTGATGTAGTCGACGCGTCTTCACGATCCGACCGATCCAAGCACCGAGCGACGGCACCTCCGAGTTACGCACACGTTCAGCTCGATGGCGATCCCGGACTCGATCCAGCAAAGTGTCGGGATGAGTTCCGTCGGCCGACGGCGTGGTGACGATGATGATGCTCCACCGACGCAGGGCTTCGCCTAAGCTCATGACGATATGACTTCACCGCGCGGGCTTCGCCTAAGCTCCGCGACGATATGACCAAGTGGAATTTGGTGGAGGGGCACCGCACGGCTAAGGCGATCCGTAGATCAACTTGTGTGTCATGGGGTGCCCCCTGCCCCGTATATAAAGGAGCAAGGAGGAGGTGGCGGCCAAGGAGGAGGCGCGCAGGGGGAGTCCTACTCCCACCGGAGTAGGACTCCTCCTTTCCTAGTAGGAGTAGGAGAGAAGGAAGGGAAGGGAAGAAGGGTGCGGCCTCTCCCTAGTCCAATTCGGACTAGGCCTTGGGGGGCGGCCTGCCCTAGGCAGCCCCTCTCTCTTTCCGCAGGGCCCAATAAGGCCCAATACTTCTCCCGGCGAATTCCCGTAACTCTCCCAGTACTCCGAAAATACCGAATCATTCGAACCTTTCCGAACTCGAATATAGTCGTCAATATATCGATCTTTACGTCTCGACCATTTCGAGACTCCTCGTCATGTCCCGATCTCATCCGGGACTCCGAACTCCTTCGGTACATCAAAACTCATAAACTCATAATATAACATCATCGAAACCTTAAGCGTGCGGACCCTACGGGTTCGAGAACTATGTAGACATGACCTAGAACTATTTTGGTCAATAACCAATAGCGGAACCTGGATGCCCATATTGGCTCCTACATATTCTACTGAAGATCTTTATCGGTCAAACCGCATAACAACATACTTTGTTCCCTTTGTCATCGGTATGTTACTTGCCCGAGATTCGATCGTCGGTATCCAATACCTAGTTCAATCTCATTACCGGCAAGTCTCTTTACTCGTTCCGTAATACATCATCTCATAACTAACTCATTAGTTACAATGCTTGCAAGGCTTAGGTGATGAGTATTACCGAGAAGGCCCAGAGATACCTCTTCGACAATCGGAGTGACAAAACCTAATCTCGAAATACGCCAACCCAACATGTACCTTTGGAGACACCTGTAGTACTCCTTTATAATCACCCAGTTACGTTGTGATGTTTGGTAGCACCCAAAGTGTTCCTCCGGTAAACGGGAGTTGCATAATCTCATAGTTACAGGAACATGTATAAGTCATGAAGAAAGCAATAGCAACATACTAAACGATCATGTGCTAGGCTAACAGAATGGGTCATGTCAATCACATCATTCTCCTAATGATGTGATCCCGTTAATCAAATGACAACTCATGTCTTTGGCTAGGAAACTTAACCATCTTTGATTCAACGAGCTAGTCAAGTAGAGGCATACTAGTGACACTATGTTTGTCTATGTATTCACACATGTATTATGTTTCCGGTTAATACAATTCTAGCATGAATAATAAACATTTATCATGAAATAAGGAAATAAATAATAACTTTATTATTTCCTCTAGGGCATATTTCCTTCAGTCTCCCACTTGCACTAGAGTCAATAATCTAGTTCACATCGCCATGTGATTTAACATCAATAGTTCACATCTATATGTGGTTAACACCCATAGTTCACATCGACATGTGACTAACACCCAAAGGGTTTACTAGAGTCAGTAATCTAGTTCACATCGCTATGTGATTTACACCCAAAGAGTACTAAGGTGTGATCATGTTTTGCTTGTGAGATAATTTTAGTCAACGGGTCTGTCACATTCAGAGCCGTAAGTATTTTGCAAATTTCTATGTCTACAATGCTCTTGCGGAGCTACTCTAGCTAATTGCTCCCACTTTCAATATGTATCCAGATTGAGACTCGAGTCATCTAGATTAGTGTTAAAACTTGCATCGGCGTAACCCTTTACGACGAACCTTTTTCACTTCCATAATCGAGAAACATATCCTTGTTCTACTAAGGATAATTTTGACCGCTGTCCATTGATCTACTCCTAGATCACTATTGCACTCCTTGCCAAGCTTAGTGGTAGGGTATGCAATAGATCTGTACACAACATGACATACTTTATAGAACCTATGGCTGATGCATAGGAATGACTTTCGTTCTCTTTCTATCTTCTGCCGTGGTCGGGTTTTGAGTCTTACTCAATCTCACACCTTGTAACACAGGCAAGAACTCTTTCTTTGACTGTTCCATTTTGAACTACTTCAAAATCTTGTCAAGGTATGTATTCATTGAAAAAACTTATCAAGCGTCTTGATCTATCTCTATAGATCTTGATGCTCAATATATAAGCAGCTTCACCGAGGTCTTTCTTTGAAAAACTCCTTTCAAACACTCCTTTATGCTTTGCGAATAATTCTACATTATTTCCAATCTACAATATGTCATTCACATATACTTATCGAAATGCTTTGTAGTGCTCCCACTCACTTTCTTGTAAATACAGGCATTTCCAAAAGTCTGTATAAAACCATATGCTTTGATCAACACATCAAAGCGTATATTCCAACTCGAGATGCTTGCACCAGTCCATTGATGGATCGCTGGAGCTTGCACATTTTGTTAGCACCTTTAGGATTGACAAAACCTTCTGGTTGCATCATATACAACTCTTCTTTAATAAATCCATTAAAGAATGTAGTTTTGACATCCATTTGCCAGATTTCATAAAATGTGGCAATTGCTAACATGATTCGGACAGACTTAAGCATCGCTACAGTTGAGAAAATCTCATTGTAGTCAACACCTTGAACTTGTCGAAAACCTTTTGTGACAAGTCGAGCTTTGTAGATAGTAACACCACTATCAGTGTCCGTCTTCCTCTTGAAGATCCATTTATCTACATGGCTTGCTGATCATCGAGCAAGTCAATCAAAGTCCATACTTTGTTCTCATACATGGATCCTATCTCAGATTTTATGGCCTCAAGCCATTTCGCGAATCTGGGCTCATCATCGCTTCCTCATAGTTCGTAGGTTCATCATGGTCTAGTAACATGACTTCCGAACATGATTACCGTACCACTCAGTGCGGATCTTACTCTGGAAGACCTCGAGGTTTGGTAGCAACTTGATCTGAAGTTTCATGATCATCATCATTAACTTCCTTACTAATTGGTGTAGGAATCACGGAACTGATTTCGTGATGAACTACTTTCCAATAAGGGAGAAGGTACAATTACCTCATCAAGTTCTACTTTCCTCCCACTCACTTCTTTCGAGAGAAACTTCTTCTCTAGAAAGGATCCATCTTAACAACGAATAACTTGCCTTCGGATCTGTGATAGAAGGTGTACCCAATAGTTACCTTTGGGTATTCTATGAAGACGCACTTCTCGATTTGGGTTCGAGCTTATCGGTTGAAAACTTTTTCACATAAGCATCACAACTCCAAACTTTTAAGAAACGACAGCTTAGGTTTCTTGTTAAACCATAGTTCATACGGTGTCATCTCAGCGGATTTAGATGGTGCCCTATTAAACGTGAATGCAGCTGTATCTAATGCATAACCCCAAAACGATATTGGTAAATTGGTAAGAGACATCATTGATCGCACCATATCAAAATAAAGTACGGTTAGGACGTTCGGACACACCATTACGTTATGGTGTTCCATGTGGCGTGAGTTGTGAAACTATTCCACATTGTTTTATATGAAGGCCAAACTCGTAACTCAAATATTCTCCTCCACGATCAGATCGTAGAAACTTTATTTTCTTATTACGATGATTTTCCATTTCACTCTGAAATTATTTGAACTTTTCAAATGTTTCAGACTTGTGCTTCATTAAGTAGATATACTCATATCTGCTCAAATCATCTTGTGAAGGTCAGAAAATAACGATACTTGCCGTGAGCTTTAACACTCATCGGACCGCATACATCAGTATGTATTATTTCCAGTAAGTCATTTGTTCGCTCCATTGTTCCGGAGAACAGAGTCTTTAGTCATCTTGCCCATAAGGCATGGTTCGCAAGCATCAAGTGATTCATAATCAAGTGATTCCAAAATCCCATCAGCATGGAGTTTCTTCATGCGCTTTACACCAATATGACCTAAACGGCAGTGCCACAAATAAGTTGCACTATCATTATTAACTTTGCATCTTTTGGCATCAATATTATGAATATGTGTATTACTACGATCGAGATCCAACAAACTATTTTTATTGGGTGTATGGCCATTGAAGGTTTTATTCATTTAAACAGAACAACAATTATTCTTTGACTTTAAATGAATAACCGTTTTGCAATAAACATGATCAAATCATATTCATGCTCAACGCAAACACCAAATAACATTTATTTATGTTTAACACTAATCCCGAAAGTATAGGGAGTGTGCGATGATGATCATATCAATCTTGGAACTACTTCCAACACTCATCGTCACTTCCCCTTCAACTAGTCTCTGCTTATTCTGTAACTCCTGTTTCGAGTTACTAATCTCAGCAACCGAACAAGTATCAAATACTCAGGGGCTACTATAAACACTAGTATGGCACACATCAATAACCTATATATCAAATATACTCTTGTTCAATTTGCCATCCTTCTTATCCGCCAAATACTTGGGGTAGTTCCGCTTCCAGTGACCAGTTCCATTGCAGCAAAAGCACTTAGTCTCAGGCTTAGGTCCAAACTCGGGCTTCTTCACTCGAGCAGCAACTTGCTTGCCGTTCTTCTTGAAGTTCCCCTTCTTCCTTTGCCCTTTTCCTTAAGACTAGTTATATTGTCAACCATCAACACTTGATGTTTTTTCTTGATTTCTACCTTCGCCGATTTTAGCATCGCGAAGAGCTTGGGAATTATTTTCGTCATCCCTTGCATACTATAGTTCATCACGAAGTTCTAGTAACTTAGTGATGGTGACTAGAGAATTCTTTCAATCACTATCTTATCGGAAGATTAACTTCCACTTGATTCAAGCGATTGAAATACCTGCACAATCTGAGCACATGCTCACTAGTTGAGCGATTCTCCTCCATCTTTTAGCTATAGAACTTGTTGAAGACTTCATATCTCTCAACTCGGTATTTGCTTGAAATATTAACTTCAACTCCTGGAACATCTCATATGGTCCATGACGTTCAAAACGTCTTTGAAGTCCCGATTCTAAGCCGTTAAGTATGGTGCACTAAACTATCAAGTAGTCATCATATTGAGCTAGCCAAACGTTCATAACGTCGCATTTGCTCCTGCAATAGGTCTGTCACCTAGCGGTGCATTAAGGACATAATTCTTCGTGCAGCAATGAGGATAAACCTCAGATCACGGATCTAATCCGCATCATTGCTACTAACATTTTTCAACATAATTTTTCTCTAGGAACATATCAAAACAAACATATAAAAGCATAGGGAAGCAACAACGCGAGCTATTGATCTACAACATAATTTGCAAAATACTACCAGGACTAAGTTCATGATAAATTTAAGTTCAATTAATCATATTATTTAAGAACTCCCACTTAGAATGACATCTCTCTAGTCATCTTAAGTGATTACGTGATCCAAATCAACTAAACCATGTCCGATCATCACGTGAGATGGAGTAGTTTCAATGGTGAACATCACTATGTTGATCATATCTACTATATGATTCACGCCGACCTTCGGTCTCCGTGTTCGAGGCCATATCTGTTATATGCTAGGCTTGTCAAGTTTAACTTTGAGTATTCGCGTGCGCAACTGTTTTGCACCGTTGTAGATGGACGTAGAACTTATCACACCGATCATCACGTGGTGTCTGGGTACTCTGAACTTTGGCAGCGGTGCATACTCGGGAGAACACGTCTTGATAATTTTTAGTGAGAGATCATCTTATAATGCTACCGTCAATCTAAGCAAGATAAGATGCATAAAAGATAAACATCACATGCAATCAATATAAGCGATATGATATGGCCATCATCATCTTGTGCTTGGGATCTCCATCTCCGAAGCACCGTCGTGATCAACATCGTCACCGGCGCGACACCTTGATCTCCATCGTAGCATCGTTGTCGTCTCGCCAACTATTGCTTCTACGACTATCGCTACTGCTTAGTGATAAAGTAAAGCAATTACATGGCGTTTGCATTTCATACAATAAAGCAACAACCATATGGCTCCTGCCGATTGCCGATAACTTCGGTTACAAAACATGATCATCTCATACAATAAAATATAGCATCACGTCTTGACCACATCATATCACAACATGCCCTGCAAAAACAAGTTAGGCGTCCTCTACTTTGTTGTTGCAAGTTTTACATGGCTGCTACGGGCTGAGCAAGAACCGTTCTTACCTACGCATCAAAACCACAGCGATAGTTTGTCAAGTTGGTGCTGTTTTAACCTTCGCAAGGACCGGGCGTAGCCACACTCAGTTCAACTAAAGTGAGAGAGCAGACACCCGCGGTCACCTTTAAGCAACGAGTGCTCGAAGCGGTGAAACCAGTCTCGCGTAAGCGTCTGCGTAATGTCGGTCCGGGCGCTTCATCTCACAATACCGCCCGAACCAAAGTATGACATGCTGGTAAGCAGTATGACTTATATCGCCCACAACTCACTTGTGTTCTACTCGTGCACATGACATCAACGCATAAAACCAGGCTCGGATGCCACTTTGTTGGGGAACGTAGTAATTTCAAAAATTTCCCTACGCACACGCAAGACCATGGTGATGGCATAGCAACGAGAGGGAGAGTGTCTGTCCACGTACCCTCGTGAGACCGAAAGCGAAGCGTTATAACAACACGGTTGATGTAGTCGACGTCTTCACGATCCGACCGATCCAAGCACCAAACGACGGCACCTCCGAGTTCTGCACACGTTCAGCTCGATGGCGATCCCGGACTCGATCCAGCAAAGTGTCGGGATGAGTTCCGTCAAGACGACGGCGTGGTGGCGATGATGATGCTCCACCGACGCGGGGCTTCGCTTAAGCTCCGCGACGATATGACTTCACCGGCGCGGGGGCTTCGCCTAAGCTCATGACGATATGACCAAGTGGAATTTGGTGGAGGGGCACCGCTAACGGCTAAGGAACGATCCGTAGATCAACTTGTGTGTCATGGGGTGCCCCCTGCCCCAGATATAAAGGAGCAAGGAGGAGGTGGCCGGCCAAGGGAGGAGCGCACCAGGGGGAGTCCTACTCCCACCGGAGTAGGACTCCTCCTTTCCTAGTAGGAGTAGGAGAGAAGGAAGGGAAGGGAAGAAGGGTGCGGCCCCTCCCTAGTCCAATTCGGACTAGGCCTTGGGCGCGCGCCTGCCCTAGGCAGCCCTCTCTCTTTCCGCAGGGCCCAATAAGGCCCAATACTTCTCCCGGCGAATTCCGTAACTCTCCGGTACTCGAAAAATACCGAATCATTCGGAACCTTTCCGAACTCTGAATATAGTCGTCAATATATCGATCTTTACGTCTCGACCATTTCGAGACTCCTCGTCATGTCCCCGATCTCATCCGGGACTCGAACTCCTTCGGTACATCAAAACTCATAAACTCATAATATAAGCATCATCGAAACCTTAAGCGTGCGGACCCTACGGGTTCGAGAACTATGTAGACATGACCTAGAACTATTCTTGGTCAATAACCAATAGCGGAACCTGGATGCCCATATTGGCTCCTACATATTCTACGAAGATCTTTATCGGTCAAACCGCATAACAACATACTTTGTTCCCTTTGTCATCGGTATGTTACTTGCCCGAGATTCGATCGTCGGTATCCAATACCTAGTTCAATCTTGTTACCGCAAGTCTCTTTACTCGTTCCGTAATACATCATCTCATAACTAACTCATTAGTTACAATGCTTGCAAGGCTTAGGTGATGAGTATTACCGAGAAGGCCCGAGATACCTCTTCGACAATCGGAGTGACAAAACCTAATCTCAAATCGCCAACCCAACATGTACCTTTGGAGACACCTGTAGTACTCCTTTATAATCACCCAGATTCGTTGTGAGACGTTTGGTAGCACCAAAGTGTTCCTCCGTAAACGGAGTTGCATAATCTCATAGTTACAGGAACATGTATAAGTCATGAAGAAAGCAATAGAAACATACTAAGCGATCATGTGCTAGGCTAACGGAATGGGTCATGTCAATCACATCATTCTCCTAATGATGTGATCCCGTTAATCAAATGACAACTCATGTCTATGGCTAGGAAACTTAACCATCTTTGATTCAACGAGCTAGTCAAGTAGAGGCATACTAGTGACACTATGTTTGTCTATGTATTCACACATGTATTATGTTTCCGGTTAATACAATTCTAGCATGAATAATAAACATTTATCATGAAATAAGGAAATAAATAGTAACTTTATTATTGCCTCTAGGGCATATTTCCTTCAATCTTCGTTGTCATTGACAAGCTTACTAAAGTGGCTCATTTTCTTCCTATCAAAGAATCTATCACAGCAGCTCAGTTGGCAGAGCTATACACCTCCAGGATTGTCTCCTTGCACGGCATTCCACAAGTGATCTCTTGAGACCGTGGCAGCATCTTTACCTCCAAGTTCGGGATTCTTTTCGAAGGCCATGGGCACCAACATTCGTTTCAAAGACAGCTTTCCATCCTCAAACAAGTGGCCAAGTTGAGCGAGTTAATCAAATCCTTGAAGATATGCTCGGGGCTTGTGTCATTTCTTTCGGTATGAAGTGGGAAGATTGTCTTCCATATGCCGAGTTCTCCTACAACAACAGCTTCGGCGAGTTCGGAAAGGCCCCATTCGAAATTCTCTATGGCAGAAAGTGTCGTACTCCTCTCAATTGGTGCATGACAGTGAGCGCCAACTTCTTGGCAATGACTTGATCACGAAGCGGAAGAAATGTGCCAAGTCATTCGTGAGAATCTCAAAGCCGCGCAATCGCGCGCGAAGAGCTATTATGATGATAAGCACCGTGATGTGGCTTTTGAAATCGGAGACCATGTCTACCTCCGCGTCTCTCAATGAAAGCCACTCGTCGCCCGGTATCAAAGGAAGCTTGCCCCTAGATACGTGGGTCCTTTCAAGATCATTGGCAAAAGAGGCGATCTCGCCTATCAACTTGAGCTTCCACCCAACTTTGCAAACGTGCACGATGTGTTTCACGTGTCACAGCTTCGCAAGTGCTTCAAGACCCCTGAACGCACTATCAACTTCGAAGAGATTGACCTTCAAGAAGATCTCTCTTATCATGAGCACCCCGTTGCTATTCTTGAAGAAACCGAGCGCAAGACTCGCAACAAGTCAATCAAATTCCTGAAAGTGAAGTGGTCACACCATTCCGACCGAGAAGCTACCTGGGAGCGCGAGGATCACCTCCGTTCCGAATATCCGGAGTTCTTTCAGTCCTAGATCTCGGGACGAGATCCTCTTGTAGTGGTGGAGTGTTGTAACACCCTGGATGTAAAACTTCCCATTTTGGCAATATATTAACTTGACCTTCATCCAATTCTTGTGGGTTTTGTCATGCTTGGCCTCATCTTGTTTGGTGATGTGGTTTTCTCTTTTCCTTGTCATGCTCAACTTACCATATTGCATTTGTGCCTCTTGTCATCTTGCATTCCATCCTCATCATGTGCTTGCTGTGATCTCTTACATATTATGTTGTTGCATGTTCCATACTTAAAACTTGCATTACCACCTCCTCCTTCTCTTTACTTCCTTCTTTTTCAAGTGCTATCTTCTCCTTTTTCAATTAATGTTCATCTTCTCCCTGCAAATCTTGCTCCATATTATAAACCTCTCTGCCAAATGTCTCCTTGTTTGAAGTTGTTTTGGTCAGGTTTAAAAATGACACAAGTTTGAATTATATTCAAACTTGTCTTATTTTTCTACCTTTAAAAATGCCCAATGCAATTTATTAAAATAGTGGAGAGTTCCAGGAGTTTGAGGATATTTTCTCTATACTCTAACTCCTCTCCTTTTTTTTCCCTGTGCTTTTCTTTTCTATTCCTGTCTGGAAATAGAGAAGGGGAGAGCTTCAGCAGCGGCAGCCACTTGGGCTCCGGCCTCCAAGCCGGCCCAGCTAACCAGCCCCAGAGCCGGTAGGCCGCGCGCCAGCCCGCTCGATCCTCTCCTCCCTGTCTTCGTGCACTTGCGCGCGCGCACACCCCCGCTAGATCCTCTCCACGTGGACATACCGGCCCCGCTCGGCAGCGTCTGCCCTGCTCCCCGCACCCACCTTTTCCCTCTCCTCTCGCCCGTCGCCATGGGGACCGCGAGCAAGAGAACACGAGCTCGACCCGTCGCCCTAGCCCCCTACTTATCCTCTCTCTCCCTGCCCTCACGCCCCTAGGGTTTCCCCTCTTCCTCTCGCCGCCGCCGCCAGGTGAGAAGGACCACCAGATCCATCGCAGCTGCTCCGGCCCGAGCGCAACTGAGAGCGCGCCTCGTCGCCGGCGTGCTCTCCGGCCACCCCTAACCCTGCAGACCGTGTCCATCTTCTTCCCCGTCGTCTCTCCTTCCACGACGTCGACTACGGTGCGCCGGATCGACAAGTCCCTCGACGTCCCCGGCTTCCTCCTCCCTCTCGGTCAGGAACACGGCAAAGTTCAGAGCTCCGCTTCGTCGCCGTCAGCCCGTCTCCGTCGACCCCGTCGTGTCCTAGGGTGAGCTGGGTAACGCACCTACCTCCCCCTTTTCTTTTCATGGTATTTAGGACCCCGTAAGGCTCGGTCGATCCGTGTCTTTGCTGTGCTCCCGGTGCGCCGGCGAAGTCTGAATTTCTTTTTGCTTGTGTGTGTTCTTGCGGCAGCGCGCCCGCACGTTCTCCAGCTTCGGGTCCCCAAGTTCCTCTCTCACACACGCACGCCGCCCTGCAGTCAGCAGCTCCTCACGCATCTTGTTGTAACCCTGCCTCGCCGTGCTCGCCGCCATGGCCGCAGGCTCCAGCCACACGCACACCCACACATGCGCCAAGACGTTCCTTCCCGCACTGTTCGCAGACACCGCCTCTGCAGATTCCGCACACCCGCCCAAGCACCTCCACAGCCCCGCCAGTGGCTGCTGTTGCCTTGCAGGCGCCGTCGTCTACTGCTTTGGCGGCAGAGTTACTCGTCTGGGTTGATTACCTAAAGGGCCAAGCCCTTCCCTATCGATCATGGCCGCCTAGCCCAGTGGCTGTTGGTGCAGAGCCACACCGGGGAGACCCGGGTTCGAATCCCACGCCCCCCCTTTTGTTATTTCCTCTGTGGGGACTTGTAACAGTAGACTCTATGACAGTAGGGTCCCACCAGTCAGCCTCTCAGCGCCCTCCTCCTTCTATTTTTTTCTTTCCTTATCCCCGCGTTTTCCATTTCTGGATGGCCCTCTCTTTCCTTTTCAGGCAAGTCCATTTCTGGACGTTTCCAAATATGGAAGATGCCAATTCTGTTACCTACCATTTTAGGCAGGTTTTGTTTTTGTGCATTTGTGATGATTTTTCTACAGCAACCCTAACATATTATATATGTTTTTGGGGTAGAAAAATCCCACCAACTCAGTGGTGGCATTAGTTTCTGCATTTGAGCAAGTTCATGAACATGTCATTTTACATCATCTTTGTTAATGGCAGATTGTGCCATTCTTGTTTTGCTTGTCATTTCCAAACCGTGCATCCGATTCCGTGATCTTTATATCGATTTCAACGAAATCATCTCATGTTTCAGTGGCATACTTGGTTTGCCAAGTTGATGCCTGGTTCATCATTTACCTTCGGGCCTTTATATCGCATTGCATATCACATCTCGCATATCATGTCATGTTTTGCATCATGTTGTTTGTGCATTGCACCGTGATTTATTGTGGTTCCTTTGTTTGTGTTGTTGCTTTTGGGTAGAGCCGGGAGACGAGTACGTGAACGAGGAACCTGTTGAGAACGCTTACGAGGATCAAGTTTTCGACAACTCTGAGAACATTGCAGGCAAGATGACCATACCCTCGAAATCACTTCTATCTTTGCTATGCTAGTTGCTCGCTCTTTTGCTATGCCTATGCTGCGATGCCTACCACTTGCTATATCATGCCACCTATATTGCCATGTCAGCCCCTAACCATCCTTTTCCTAGCAAACCGTTGATTGGCAATGTTACCGCTTTGCTCAGCCCTCTTATAGCGTTGCTAGTTGCAGGTGAAGCTGAAGTTTGTTCCTTGTTGGAACATGGAGATGTTGTTCCTTATTGGAACATGTTTACTTGTTGGGGATATCACAATATATATATCTGCTACAATTAATACATCTATATACTTGGTAAAGGGTGGAAGGCTCGGCCTTATGCCTGGTGTTTTGTTCCACTCTTGCCACCCTAGTTTCCGTCATACCGGTGTTATGTTCCTTGATTTCGCGTTCCTTACACGGTTGGGTGATTTATGGGACCCCCTTGACAGTTCGCTTTGAATAAGACTCGTCCGGCAAGGCCCAACATTGGTTTTACCATTTGCCACCTAAGCCTTTTCCCCCGGGTTTTCGCGAGCCCGAGGGTCATCTTATTTTAAACCCCGGGCGGTGCTCCTTGAGCATTGGTCCAAACTAGAGCACCGTCTGGGACCATTCCTTGGCAACTTGGATTACGTCGGTTCCTGTACGCTTAGCTTATCCGGTGTGCCCTGAGAACGAGATATGTGCAGCTCCTATCGGGATTTGTCGGCACAGTCGGGTGGTCTTGCTGGTCTTGTTTTATTGCTGTCGAAATGTCTTGTAGTCCGGGATTCGAGATTGATCGGGTCTTCCCGTAGAAGGAATATCCTTCGTTGACCGTGAGAGCTTATAATGGGCTAAGTTGGGACACCCTGCAGGGTAATATCTTTCAAAGCCGTGCCCGCGTTATGAGGCAGATGGGAATTTGTTAATGTCCGTTGTAGAAAACCGAAGTTGACCTCAAATAAAATACACATCAACCGCGTGTGTAACCGTGATGGTCTCTTCTCGGCGGAGTCCGGGAAGTGAACACGGTGTTGGAGTTATGTCTGACGTAAGTAGTTCAGGATCACTTCTTGATCGCTACTAGCTTCACGACCGTGCTTTGCTCCTCTTCTCGCTCTCTTTTGCGATGTAGCCACCATATATGCTAGTCGCTTGCTGCAGCTCCACTTTACTATCCTGTCCTTCCTATAAGCTTAAATAGTCTTGATCTCGCGGGTGTGAGATTGCTGAGTCCCCGTGACTCACAGATACTTCCAAAACAGTTGCAGGTTCCGATGATGGCAGTGCAGGTGACTCAACCGAGCTCAAGTGGGAGTTCGACGAGGAACGTGGTCGTTACTATGTGTCTTTTCCAGATGATCAGTAGTGGTGCCCAGTTGGGACGATTCGGGGATCTGTGTAGCATTTGGGGTATCTTCTTTTATTTTGGTTCCGTAGTCGGACCTTGAGTGTACTCTGAATGATGGATGTTTATTGATGTACTGTGTGAAGTGGCGACTGTAAGCCAACTATGTATCTCTTTCCCTTATGTATTACATGGGTTGTGTGAAGATTACCTCACTTGCGACATTGCTTTCAATGCGGTTATGCCTCTAAGTCGTGCCTCGACACGTGGGAGATATAGCCGCATCGGGGGCGTTACACTAGGGTTAGCGGCGAGGAGGCTGGGCGGCGCCACGCTCCGGCAGACGCAGACGCAGACGCGGATCGTCAAGCTAGGGCAACGCCGGCTCCTGCCGAGGTCCATCCACACCGAGGTACGCGCCTTCACATCTTGATTGGTCGATCGATTGGTTGGCAACACCACACGGGCACACGGACCACCACTCCTGAAGAACCTAACAAAACCAACATTGCTCGATGGTGTCGCCAGCAGCAGCAGGGAAGCACCACAATTGCACCAAGAAAGACAGCGTCATGAAGCAGATCGAGAAGGCCAAGGAGGAGCTGTTCGATCTTTCGGCCGAGGCGCACAAGACGTACGGGCAAGACCCGGACCCGGCCTGCCGGAAGAACTTTGAGCTGCTCCGCGACCTCTTCAACCACGTCAAGCGTCGCCCCGACGACCCCGTCTGGTATGTATGACCATGTCTTGACCTTAGTACAACTTTGGGACACTTATTTTGGGACGGAGGGAGTACCATATATGTATACTATATAGTTTAACTGGGGTTGCCAATGTGATATTGCAGGAATGTGGCTATGGGGGCGAGATTAAGGCACGATCTGGTGCATTTGGCGGGCACTTATGCGTTGGTCCTTGGGGCGAGCATTGGTGCAAGCTACATGCTTTCTGAAGCTATCCTGTGGGCGGCATTGCCTTCGTCAAGGGACGACTAGCTAGTCTAGTACCCGACTAGAAGTAAAAGCGCGCTTTGCTGCGCCGTCAGTATGTAAAGCGTTAACAGTTAGCCAATTAAAACTTCATGTTTGTCAGGCACTAAAACAATACTAAGTACTTTACACATCAAGCACATAATTTAATTCAGATCCAATATCCTTTTTTGGATTATGCAAGAGATACAACCATACGAAAAACTAAATAGAATGAACCATGTAATTATAAAAGAAATTCAAAGAAATAGAATGAACCATGTAATAATCTAGCTAATCCCACTGAAGCGGATTGCCCTAACAGAATGAGGTAACAATCTAGCTGGTCCCACTAAAGCAGACTGTACAAACTGAAATCTAATAAAACCTGTTGTTTACGCATGTGTCAACAAGTGATCTCCACCGCAGACTCGCGAGGGGTGAATGAAAGGAAGGCGCCGGTATTTCATGGGCCGAGGTCGGCCAGCGTCAGGGCATTCTGGCTTCATCCTTGGACGCCTATGGTTCCCAGATCGATGATCTCTCTAGCTGTTGGATGTAATATCACTTAACGGAATCAGACCAATTTGCATCTATACTCTGATATGTATGCATGCTTATATTGATCAATCAAATGTGCCTGAAAGCAAAAATCCAGTTAATCATAGGGGTGCAGTAGAAGCGGCCTCCCGGCTAAAACACATATATCTTCCTGCAACACATAACCAATGGATATCCATGGGGTGAACACAGAAAATATGTGGGACTTTAGAGCATTCCTTTCATCCTAGATACAACTCGAGGGCTTAATGAATGAACATGATAACATCGTCCGCGTAGAAGACGCCCTGGTGGGCGGTAAGCTCATAGCGAGGGGGCTGAACAACTAGCTATTGATAGCAGCACGGATTAGGCCATACAACATGTCAATCACGAGGAAAAACAACAAGGGTGACAGTGGGTCGCACTGGCGTAGGCCTTTGTGATGGTATTTTGTTGCTGACAGCTCTCCATTTACAGTGTCTAAATTCAAATTGAATAAACTAGACGTTGTCCTAGCCATGCTAGACGATGGCCATGGTATGGCCATGAGAGAGAGAGAGAGAGAGAGGCCATGGCCATCGATTGCTGGCCGACAGTGGAGGCTAATTGGCAGATGGATTGGATTGGGTTCGGTTTAGTTAGCCAAAAAAAGGATGGCGGCTGCTAGCCTGCTACGAATCACCCCCCGGTGCCTCCCCCGGCCCCCCTACAACACCGCCACCAGCCATGGCAGCTCGATGATTATTTTTAAAATTTCATAGACTTATTACTTCTTTCAACTTATAAGCTTATTCGACAAAAGAACACTTCCATACACCATAGCTATATGTACCACCTAATATCACAATATCAAATAGCAGTGCTACACAATATCGAACACTTCAACACAACAACTATATCTTCCTCATACACGAAATCTAGCCCAAACAACCTATTCAAACTCACTAGGAACAACTAATCTTAGGATTCAACCTAATTGAAAAAAAAATATCATCTCTAAAAGCAACACTACAACACAACAAGTATATCTTTCTCTTATACATGAAATCTAGTTCAAACACTCTCCAAACATATTACAAATACTAATCTTAAGGTTACACCATGTTCCAAAAAATGCAACTCAAATACCTAGTTTTGACCGAAAAAATGTGGAGGAATTGGAAGAGAAAACCTCAATGAAGTTGGGAATGATCAGATCCACGAGTTTTGATGGCCAAAATCCAATATTTGGAGGAGAGGAAGAGAAGGGCGAAGCTCTCTGTTCTTGGCAGCTAGAGAGAGGGTGAAAGGGTGAGTGGTGGTCTGGGTCGCGCGGCCTTGTGGCGAAGTAAAAAATCCAGGGGAGAAATGCTAGGGGTCTTCGTTTCTGCCTGCCACATCGGCACGCGAAGCCTGACTGGGCCAGGCCCTAAATGCCAAAGGCGGTGGCGTTTCAAAGTGTCCCAGAAACACCACGGTTTTCTGGCGTTGGTGAAAAGGGTCAGATTGTGAAATATTTTTTTGAAGAGGTCATTTTGTGCCCAAATTTACTGACAAGGTTAGACCAGTGATTTCGTCGGTGCCGGAGGGATGGATTCATGAAAATGCCGAGAGATAGGCTGACAAAAGACTCGAGCCCGTTTTTCCATCGATCGAGAACGAGTGTGTCACTGTGTCTACTCCCTCCGTTCCTAAATAATTGTCTTTCTAGCCATCTCAAATGGACTACAACATATGGATGTATGTAGACATGTTTTAGAGTGTAGATTCACTCATTTTGCTACGTATGTAGTCACTTGTTGAAATCTCTAGAAAGACAATTATTTAGGAACGCAGGGAGTAGTAGTCTAGCATGCGCATAAACGGGAGCATATTCCTCCCATATGGTAGGAGGAATTCTAACCCGGCTGGATCGATAGATCACAATGGTGGCATATGGACAGGATCGTGTGCTCAGTGCTGTATGGTAGCTTACGGTTCTCCGGCCTCCTCTCTCCATAGTTTGACATTAGCAAAAGTCAAATCTTGATAATTAACAGGTGGGCGGATCGATGCCAGATACCAATGAATGAAGGAGCAAGTAGTATAACTAGCCTGTCATAAGATCGATCGATGTCGATGATGATGACATCCGCGCTTAATTAAGCAAGCAAGTCCGGCGCAAAACAGCATAATCCCAGGTTTATTCCCTTCCCGAAGCAGATGCCAGCGACACTCTGCTTATTTTTCTCCCTCTCCAAGTCTCCATGACCTCATCTCAGATGTTTCCATCGAATATCCATCCATCTTGTATGCCTTTGACATTAGTAAAGTCAAATACAAACTACTAGCTAGAGCAGCAGCTAGCGCTGGTCCAGTGACAGGTGCACACATATACTATCATTTTTGCAGCACGTGAAAGGGGGATATAGTTAATCAGATTGATCAGGTCGGTCAATCCGTCTGTTAATTGCGTGTAAATCCTGGTGCGATCTCGCATCTTTGCATCCAGTTCGTCTCGGAACCGATCAATCGCTGACGCGGTTGGTGCGCGCGCACCACCGGCTAGCGCCGTTGCGTGTGTGTTTTCCCCCTTTAAAAACCAAATGTCAACCAGCCGTTTTGTTTGACTTTCTATCGATCATCCCGATCGATCGCCGCGTGCGGCCGAGCACTATATATACACAGGCCGCAACTCCATTCCAAAAGTCAACCACAGACTCAATCACACGGTCCATCTCCAAGGGCTCTTCTAAACTCATCGAACTCCATCGTTAAGAGCTGCTGATCGATGGACGCCGACGACTGGGGTCTCGGGGCGGTCGTGAGGAGCTGCGGCGGCGGCGTCGTCCGGGGCTACGAAGCAGAGCCTCCTCGCCGTGAAGTCGTGCGTGCGCGGGCGGATCCAGCGGAGTTCGTGGGGCGACCATCAAGGGCGGCGTCCACGCCATCGTCGTTGTACGACGTGTTGGAGTATCTCGACTTGGAGCACGAGCAGCTGCAACAGCGGGCGCCGTTCTCCATCACGCCTTCGTCCGGCCATGAGCTGGCGCATGATCAGAGTGAGGTACTCATCTCCTTCCCGGCCGTCACCGCCTCAACGTCCGGGCAGGCGCTTCCGGCGAGGAAGCAGGCGGGCCGGAAGCCAGGAGGTGCTGGAGCCCTCCGGCGGCCGAAGAGAGGCAAGAGCAAGAAGAGCCAGATGAAGAAGGTGGTGCGGGAGGTGCCGGTGGCCGAGGGCGGCGTGAATGGCCCCGACGACCAGTGGGCGTGGCGCAAGTACGGCCAGAAGCCCATCAAGGGCTCCCCCTACCCTAGGTAATCAGCTAGCTTCTATGTACTTTCCAGTTGATCAAGAACGCCACGCCATTAGTGACATAGTGTACTGATGATGAAATGATGCACACGCAGAGGGTACTACAAGTGCAGCAGCATGAAGGCGTGCACGGCGCGGAAGTTGGTGGAGCGCAGCCCGGCCAAGCCCGGCGTGCTCCTCGTCACCTACATCGCCGACCACTGCCACGCCGTGCCCACCACCATAAGCGCGCTCGCTGGCACCACGCGCCACCCGCCCCAGTCGCCCGTGTCTGACGAGGACACGGCACTGAATCGCGGGGACGACAGCGCCGACGTCTCGTCATCCGCGGCTGGTGCGGACGACGAGTCCGAGCAGCTCTGGTCGCCCGTGGACATGGACGATTTCTTCGCCTCTTTTGACGACGATTTTGATCATTTCTTCGAGGACGACGCCATTGGGCGACGGGTCTCGCTGTAGCTAGCTCTATTAGCATGCAAGTACGAGAATTGGTTCCACGTTGATGGAACGAGAGCTCGAAAGTTTTTTCGCAGGATTGGCATGGGAGATGTTCATGGGTTGCAAAGGGAGAGAGGCTCTTACGAAAATGGCCATACATAGTCTTTGAAGCAAGCAAAATTTTACAATGGATAGAGGGATTGGTGGAATTGATGGTCTTATTGTTTGAGCCTCGTGGGCATATATAGGAGTACATGATTATCTTAGAGTACAAGTTAAGGTGGAACAAATCCTAGTCTATCCTATACTTCCTAATAAACATTATACTCAACGTCCCTGCAGTCACAACGATAGCGACGCAGACGGTGAGACTGGAGAAGAATCCGAAGGTACGCTGATGGACATACTCCCACAGTCGTAACGATCGATGCATCGTAGAAGTCCTGGCTGGAGTGGAAACCGATGAGGGTGCTGAAACAAGGCGGTAGCCCTTTGTGCCGTTGTCGAGGTAGCCAAGAGCGTGGGTGGTGTAGTTGTGGTCGAGGTAGCCGTGAGAAGAACGCCATGATTAATGTCGAGTGGGCGTAGCCGGTGTCGAGGATGTCGCCGACGCAGCGGCGAATGCAACGCCGTGTGGAGGCGGCCGTACATATGCGGCAGAGGCGAAGCCGGGGTGGTGATGCAGGTGAAGGAAATATGCCCTAGAGGCAATAATAAAGTTATTATTTATTTCCTTATATCATGATAAATGTTTATTATTCATGCTAGAATTGTATTAACCGGAAACATAATACATGTGTGAATATATAGACAAACAGTATGTCACTAGTATGCCTCTACTTGACTAGCTTGTTAATCAAAGATGGTTATGTTTCCTAACCATGAACAAGGAGTTGTTATTTGATTAACAAGGTCACATCATTAGTTGAATGATCTGATTGACATGACCCATTCCGTTAGCTTAACACTTGATCGCTTAGTATGTTAATGCTTTCTTCATGACCCATACATGTTCCTGTAACTATGAGATTATGCAACTCCGTTTACGGAGGAACACTTTGGTACTACCAAACGCCACAACGTAATGGGTGATTATAAAGGAGTACTACAGGTGTCTCCAAAGGTACTTGTTGGGTTGGCGATTTTGAGATTAGGTTTTGTCACTCCGATTATCGGAGAGGTATCTCTAGGCCTTCTCGGTAATACACATCACATAAGCCTTGCAAGCATTGCAACTAAAGAGTTAGTTGTGAGATGATGTATTACGGAACGAGTAAAGAGACTTTCCGTAACGAGATTAAACTAGGTATTGGATACCGACGATCGAATCTCGGAAAGTAACATACCGATGACAAAGGAACAACGTATGTTGTTATGCGGTTTGACCGATAAAGATCTTCGTAGAATATGTAGGAACCAATATGAGCATCCAGGTTCCGCTATTGGTTATTGACCGAGAATAGTTCTAGGTCATGTCTACATAGTTCTCGAACCGTAGGGTCCGCACGCTTAAGGTTTCAATGACGGTTATTATGAGTTTATGTATTTTGATGTACCAAGGAGTTCGAGTCCTGGATGTGATCACGGACATGACGAGGAGTCTCAAATGGTCGAGACATAAAGATTGATATATTGGATGGTTATATTCGACACGGAAAGGTTCGGAAGTTTCGGAGAAAACCGGAGTGCCGGAGGGTTACGGAACCCCGGGGAAGTTATGGGCCTTATTGGGCCAAGAGGGAGAGAGAGGGCTGCACCAGGAGGTGGTGCGCCCCCCTCCATGGGGAGTCCGAATTGACTAGGAGGGGGCGCAGCCCCCTTCCCTCTCCTCTCCTCTCTTCCTTCCCCTTCCCTCTTCCTAGTAGGACTAGGAAAGGGAGTCCTACTCCTACTAGGAGGAGGACTCCCCCCCTTGGTGCGCCCCAAGGGCTGGCCGCCCTCCCCTTGCTCCTTTATATACGGGGCAGGGGGCACCCTAGAACACACAAGTTGATCTTCGTGATCGTTCCTTAGCCGTGTCGGTGCCCCCTCCACCATATTCCACCTCGGTCATATTGTAGCGGTGCTTAGGCGAAGCCCTGCGACGGTAGAACATCAAGATCGTCACCACGCCGTCGTGCTGACGGAACTCCTTCCCGACGCTTTGCTGGATCGGAGCCCGGGGATCGTCATCGAGCTGAACGTGTGCCAAGAACTCGGAGGTGCCGGAGTAACGGTGCTTGGATCGGTCGGATCGTGAAGACGTACGACTACATCAACCGCGTTAATATAACGCTTCCGCTTTCGGTCTACGAGGGTACGTGGACGGACACTCTCCCCTCTCGTTGCTATGCCATCACCATGGTCTTGCGTGATCGTAGGAAATTTTTTGAAATTACTACGTTACCCAACAGTGGCATCCGAGCCTGGTTTTATGCGTTGATGTCATATGCACGAGTAGAACACAAGTGAGTTGTGGGCGATACAAGTCATACTACCTACCAGCATGTCATACTTTGGTTCAGCGGTATTGTGAGATGAAGCGGCCCGGACCGACATTACGCGTACGCTTACGCGAGACTGGTTTCACCGCTATGAGCACTCGTTGCTTAAAGGTGACTGGCGGGTGTCTGTCTCTCTCACTTTAGTTGAACCGAGTGTGGCTACGCCCGGTCCTTGAGAAGGTTAAAACGGAGTCTATTTGACGAAGTATCGTTGTGGTTTTGATGCGTAGGTAAGAACGGTTCTTGCTCAGCCCGTAGCAGCCACGTAAAACTTGCAACAACAAAGTAGAGGACGTCTAACTTGTTTTTGCAGGGCATGTTGTGATGTGATATGGTCAAGACGTGATGCTATATTTTATTGTATGAGATGATCATGTTTTGTAACCGAGTTATCGGCAATCGGCAGGAGCCATATGGTTGTCGCTTATTGTATGAAATGCAACGCCATGTAATTGCTTTACTTTATCACTAAGCGGTAGCGATAGTCGAGAAGCAATAGTTGGCGAGACGACAACGATGCTACGATGGAGATCAAGGTGTCGCGCGGTGACGATGGTGATCATGACGGTGCTTTGGAGATGGAGATCACAAGCACAAGATGATGATGGCCATATCATATCACTTATATTGATTGCATGTGATGTTTATCCTTTATGCATCTTATCTTGCTTTGATTGACGGTAGCATTATAAGATGATCTCTCACTAAAATTATCAAGTAGTGTTCTCCCGAGTATGCACCGTTGCCAAAGTTCGTCGTGCGAGACACCACGTGATGATCGGGTGTGATAAGCTCTATGTCCATCTACAACGGGTGCAAGCCAGTTTTGCACACGCAGAATACTCAGGTTATACTTGACGAGCCTAGCATATACAGATATGGCCTCGAACACGGAGACCGAAAGGTCGAACGTGAATCATATAGCAGATATGATCAACATAAGATGTTCACCATTGAAAACTACTCCATCTCACGTGATGATCGGTTATGGTTTAGTTGATTTGGATCACGTGATCACTTAGATAACTAGAGAGATGTCTGTCTAAGTGGGAGTTCTTTAGTAATATGATTAATTGAACTTAAATTTATCATGAACTTAGTACCGATAGTATTTTCCTTGTCTATGTTTACTGTAGATAGATGGCTCGTCTGTTGTTCCGTTGAATTTTAATGCGTTCCTTGAGAAAGCAAAGTTGAAAGATGATGGTAGCAATTACACGGACTGGGTCCGTAACCTGAGGATAATCCTCATTGCTGCACGTAAAAGTTACGTCCCGGAAGCCCGGCTGGGTGACAGCCTCTGCAGATGCTTGAGCCGAAGTTGTGAACGTCCGCAAAGCAGAGCTGATGACTACTCTATAGTTCAGTGTGCCATGCTTTACGGCTTAGAACTGGGTCTTCAACGACGTTTTGAACGTCATGGAGCATATGAGATGTTCCAGAGTTGAAGTTGATATTTCAACAGTAATGCCCGGATTGAGAGATATGAAGTCTCCAATAAGTTCTATAGCTGCAAGATGGAGGAGAATAGTTCATCGGTGAGCACATACTCAAAATGTCCGGTATTACAATCACTTGAATCAACTGGGAGTTAATCTTCCGGATGATTGTGTCATTGACAGAATTCTTCAATCACTGCCACCAAGCTACAAAGGCTTCGTGATGAACTATAATATGCAAGGGTTAGTAAAGACTATGCTCGAGCTCTTCGCAATGCTAAAAGCTGCGGAGGTAGAAATCAAAAGGAGCATCAAGTGTTGATGGTCAATAAGACCACTAGTTTCAAGAAGAAAGGCAAAGGGAAGAAGAAGGGAACTTCAAGAAGAACAGCAAACAAGTTGCTGATCAGAGAAGAAACCCAAGTCTGGACCTAAGCCTGAAACTGAGTGCTTCTACTGCAAGCAGACTGGTCACTGGAAGCGGAACTGCCCCAAGTATTTGGCGGATAAGAAGGATGGCAAAGTGAACAAAGGTATATGTGATATACTTGTTATTGATGTGTACCTTACTAGAGCTCGCAGAGTACAGGTATTTGATACTGGTTCTGCTAATATTTGCAACTCAAACAGAACTACGGATTGCTTAACACCGCAAAGGACGAGGTGACGATGCGCGTGGGAAAGCGGTTCCAAAGTCGATGTGATCGCAATCGGCACGCTACCTCTACATCTACCTTCGGATTAGTTTTAGACCTGAATAATTGTTATTTGGTGCCAGCGTTGAGCATGAACATTATATCTGGATCTTGTTTGATGCGAGACGGTTATTCATTTAAATCAGAGAATAATGGTTGTTCTATTTATATGAATAATATCTTTTATGGTCATGCACCCTTGAAGAGTGGTCTATTTTAATGAATCTCGATAGTAGTGATACACATATTCATAATGTTGAAACCAAAAGATGCAGAGTTGATAATGATAGTGCAACTTATTTGTGGCACTGCCGTTTAGGTCATATCGGTGTAAAACGCATGAAGAAACTCCATGCTGATGGACTTTTGGAGTCACTTGATTATGAATCACTTGGCACTTGCGAACCGTGCCTCATGGGCAAGATGACTAAAACTCCGTTCTCGGTACTATGGAGAGAGCAACAGATTTATTGGAAATCATACATACGGATGTATGTGGTCCAATGAATGTTGAAGCTCGTGGCGGATATCGTTATTTTCTCACCTTCACAGATGATTTGAGCAGATATGGGTATATCTACTTAATGAAACATAAGTCTGAAACATTTGAAAAGTTCAAAGAATTTCAGAGTGAAGTTGAAAATCATCGTAATAAGAAAATAAAGTTTCTATGATCTGATCGTGGAGGCGAATATTTGAGTTACGAGTTTGGTCTACATTTGAAACAAAGCGGAATAGTTTCAAACTCACGCCACCCGAACACCACAGCGCAATGGTGTGTCCGAACGTCGAATCGCACTTTATCGGATATGGTGCGATCTATGATGTCTCTTACAGATTTACCGCTATCATTTTGGGGTTATGCTCTTGAGACGGCCGCATTCACGTTAAATAGGACACCGTCAAAATCCGCTGAGACGACGCCTTATGAACTATGGTTTAGCAAGAAACCAAAGTTGTCGCTTCTGAAAGTTTGGGGTTGCGATGCTTATGTGAAGAAACTTCAACCTGATAAGCTTGAACCCAAATCGAGAAATGTGTCTTCATAGGATACCCAAAGGAGACAATTGGGTACACCTTCTATCACAGATCCGAAGGCAAGACATTCATTGCTAAAATGGATCCTTTCTAGAGAAGGAGTTTCTCTCGAAAGAAGTGAGTGGGAGGAAAGTGGAACTTGATGAGGTAATAGTACCAGCTCCCTTATTGAAAGTAGTTCGTCACGAAATCAGTTTCGTAACACCTACACCAGTTAGTGAGGAAGATAATGATGAAGATCATGAAACTTCAGATCAAGTTGTCACCGAACTCAGAGATCAACCAGAACAAAATCCGCACTGAGTGGTACGGTAATCCTATTCGGAAGTCATGCTACTAGATCATGATGAACCTACGAACTATGAAGAAGCGATGGTGAGCCCAGATTCCATAAAATGGCTTGAAGCCATGAAATCTGAGATGGGATCCATGTATGAGAACAAAGTATGGACTTTGGTAGACTTGCCCGATGATCGGCAAGCTATTGAGAATAAATGGATCTTTAAGAAGAAGACAGACGCTGATGGTAATGTAACTGTCTACAAAGCTCGACTTGTTGCAAAAGGTTTTCGACAAGTTCAAGGGGTTGAATACGATGAGACTTTCTCACCAGTGGCGATGCTTAAGTCCGTCCGAATCATGTTAGCAATTGCCGCATTTTATGATTATGAAATTTGGCAAATGGATGTAAAACTGCATTCTTGAATGGATTTCTAGAAGAAGAGTTGTATATGATGCAACCAGAAGGTTTTGTCGATCCAAAAGGTGCTAACAAAGTGTGCAAGCTCCAACGATCAATTTATGGTCCGTGCAAGCCTCTCGGAGTTGGAATAAACGCTTTGATAGTGTGATCAAAGCATATGGGTTTGTACAGCACTTTTGGAGAAGCCTGTATTTACAAGAAAGTGAGTGGGAGCTCAGTAGCATTTCTAATATTATATGTGGACGACATATTATTGATTGGAAATGATATAGAATTTCTGGATAGCATAAAAGGATACTTGAATAAAAGTTTTTCAATGAAAGACCTCGGTGAAGCTGCTTACATATTGGGCATCAAGATCTATAGAGATAGATCAAGACGCTTGATTGGACTTTCACAAAGCACATACCTTGATAAAGTTTTGAAAAAGTTCAAAATGGATCAGCAAAGAAAGGTTTTTACCTGTGTTACAAGGTGTAAGATTGAGTCGACTCAATGCCCGACCACAGCAGAAGATAGAGAGAAAATGAAAGATGTTCCTATGCTTCAGCCATAGGCTCTATCATGTATGCAATGCTGTGTACCAGACTGACGATGCTTAGCTGTAAGCTTGGCAGGAAGGTACCAAAGTAATCCAGAGTGGATCATCGGACAGCGGTCAAGAACATCCTGAAATACCGAAAAGGACTAAGGATATGTTTCTCGATATGGAGGTGACAAAGAGCTAGTCGTAAATGGTTACGCCGATGTAAGCTTTGACACTGATCCGGACGATTCTAAATCGCAAACCGGATACGTGTTTTTATTAAACGGTGGAGCTGTCAGTTGGTGCAGTTCTAAACAAAGCGTCGTGGCGGGATCTACATGTGAAGCGGAGTACATAGCTGCTTCGGAAGCAGCAAATGAAGGAGTCTGGATGAAAGAGTTCATTTCGATCTAGGTGTCATACCTAGTGCATCGGGACCGATGAAGATCTTCTGTGACAATATCGTGCAATTGCCTTGGCAAAGGAATCCAGATTTCACAAGAGGACCAAGCACATCAAGAGACGCTTCAATTCCATTCGGGACCAAGTCCAAGTGGGAGACATAGAGATTTGCAAAATACATACGGATCTGAATGTTGCAGACCCGTTGACTAAGCCTCTTCCACGAGCAAAACATGATCAACACCAAGACTCCATGGGTGTAAGGATCATTACTTTGTAATCTAGATTATTGACTCTAGTGCAAGTGGGAGATGAAGGAAATATGCCCTAGAGGCAATAATAAAGTTATTATTTATTTCCTTATATCATGATAAATGTTTATTATTCATGCTAGAATTGTATTAACCGAAACATAATACATGTGTGAATATATAGACAAACAGTATGTCACTAGTATGCCTCTACTTGACTAGCTTGTTAATCAAAGATGGTTATGTTTCCTAACCATGAACAAGGAGTTGTTATTTGATTAACAAGGTCACATCATTAGTTGAATGATCTGATTGACATGACCCATTCCGTTAGCTTAACACTTGATCGCTTAGTATGTTAATGCTTTCTTCATGACCCATACATGTTCCTGTAACTATGAGATTATGCAACTCCGCTTACGGAGGAACACTTTGGTACTACCAAACGTCACAACGTAATCGGGTGATTATAAAGGAGTACTACAGGTGTCTCCAAAGGTACTTGTTGGGTTGGCGATTTGAGATTAGGTTTTGTCACTCCGATTGTCGGAGAGGTATCTCTAGGCCTTCTCGGTAATACACATCACATAAGCCTTGCAAGCATTGCAACTAAAGAGTTAGTTGTGAGATGATGTATTACGGAACGAGTAAAGAGACTTTCCGTAACGAGATTAAACTAGGTATTGGATACCGACGATCGAATCTCGGAAAGTAACATACCGATGACAAAGGGAACAACGTATGTTGTTATGCGGTTTGACCGATAAAGATCTTCAGTAGAATATGTAGGAACCAATATGAGCATCCAGGTTCCGCTATTGGTTATTGACCGAGAATAGTTCTAGGTCATGTCTACATAGTTCTCGAACCGTAGGGTCCGCACGCTTAAGGTTTCAATGACGGTTATTATGAGTTTATGTATTTTGATGTACCAAGGAGTTCGAGTCCCGGATGTGATCACGGACATGACGAGGAGTCTCGAAATGGTCGAGACATAAAATTGATATATTGGATGGTTATATTCGGACACCGAAAGGTTCCGGAAGTTTCGGAGAAAACCGGAGTGCCGGAGGGGTTACCGGAACCCCGGGAAGTTATGGGCCTTATTGGGCCAAGAGGGAGAGAGGGGCTGCACCAGGAGGTGGTGCGCCCCCATCCATGGAGTCCGACTGGACTAGGAGGGGCGCAGCCCCCTCCCTCTCCTCTCCTCTCTTTCCTTCCCCTTCCCTCTTCCTAGTAGGACTAGGAAAGGGAGTCCTACTCCTACTAGGAGGAGGACTCCCCCCCTTGGTGCGCCCCAAGGGCTGGCCGCCCTCCCCTTGCTCCTTTATATCTGCGGGGCAGGGGGCACCCTAGAACACACAAGTTGATCTTCGTGATCGCTCCTTAGCCGTGTCGGTGCCCCCTCCACCATATTCCACCTCGGTCATATTGTAGCGGTGCTTAGGCGAAGCCTGCGCGACGGTAGAACATCAAGATCGTTACCACGCCGTCGTCTTGTGGACTCCTTCCCGACGCTTTGCTGGATCGGAGCCGGGGATCGCCATCGAGCTGAACGTGTGCCAAGAACTCGGAGGTGCCGGAGTAACGGTGCTTGGATCGGTCGGATCGTGAAGACGTACGACTACATCAACCGCGTTAATATAACGCTTCCGCTTTCGGTCTACGAAGGTACGTGGACGGACACTCTCCCCTCTCGTTGCTATGCCATCACCATGGTCTTGCGTGATCGTAGGAATTTTTTTTTGAAATTACTACGTTACCCAACAGCAGGAATCCCGATCGAAGTAGGACGGCGATGGTCGGCACAGGGCGACAGGCGGGCAGACGCACGTACGACGGCTGTGAGGGGCCACCTGTCGCGCGAGGCCGCCGAGTCGGTGAAGAAAACGGCCGGTCACGCCGATGTTGGAATAGAGGCACACGGAGGTCGACGGCAGCGATGGGCGACACAAACCAATAGATCGAAACACCAAAAAGAAAAAGACGATCAAGATGACCGGCGGGAGCACTAGTAGAAAAAGGGCCTATTGTCCCGGTTGGTAGGGCCTTTAGTCCCGTTGGTGAACCGACTAAAGGGTCGATATTAATGCCTCCCCCCTTTAGTTCCGGTTCAATCCAGAACCGGGACTAAAAGCCGCGGCCACGTGGAGCTCCACCTTTAGTCCCGGTTACCAACCGGGACTAATGGAAATTTTTTTTTGAATTTTTTTTTGAATTTTTTTGAAAAATTTTTTTTGTAATTTTTTTGAATAATTTTTTATTTTCAAATTTCTGAATTATTTTAATCCCTAATCTCTAATCAGAATCCGAAGGTACGCTGATGGACATACTCCCACAGTCGTAACGATCGATGCATCGTAGAAGTCCTGGCTGGAGTGGAAACCGATGAGGGTGCTGAAACAAGGCGGTAGCCCTTTGTGCCATTGTCGAGGTAGCCAAGAGCGTGGGTGGTGTAGTTGTGGTCGAGGTAGCCGTGAGAAGAACGCCATGATTAATGTCGAGTGGGCGTAGCCGGTGTCGAGGATGTCGCCGACGCAGCGGCGAATGCAACGCCGTGTGGAGGCGGCCGTACATATGCGGCAGAGGCGAAGCCGGGGTGGTGATGCAGGAATCCCGATCGAAGTAGGACGGCGATGGTCGGCACAGGGCGACAGGCGGGCAGACGCACGTACGACGGCTGTGAGGGGCCACACATCATGCGAGGCCGCCGAGTCGGTGAAGAAGACGGCCGGTCACGCCGATGTTGGAATAGAGGCACACGGAGGTCGACGGCAGGGATGGGCGACACAAACCAATAGATCGAAACACCAAAAAGAAAAAGACGATCAAGATGACCGGCGGGAGCACTAGTAGAAAAAGGGCCTATTGTCCCGGTTGGTAAGGGCCTTTAGTCCCGGTTGGTGAACCGGGACTAAAGGGTCAGTACTAATGCCTCCCCCCTTTAGTTCCGGTTCAATCCAGAACCGGGACTAAAAGCCGCGGCCACGTGGAGCTCCACCTTTAGTCCCGGTTACCAACCGGGACTAATGGAATTTTTTTTTTGAATTTTTTTGTAATTTTTTTGAATAATTTTTTATTTTCAAATTTCTGAATTATTTTAATCCGTAATCTCTAATCAGCACCCCTCATCACTGCTCAATTTATCCTCTTCTCTAATCACCCTCATCATTCCAAATCACCTAACTTCCCGAACGGTCACCCATCCTCCCACTCCCCAGCTGAGCACGCTTAACTTCCGGGTTCTATTCTCCTCATTTCCAAGTCTCGCACTTGTTGTTTTCGACAATAGTAAGATGTCAATCCTATTAACCTCGTGAATTTTGCTTGAGCATGAATTGACACATTTCACTGTTTTAGTTTCAAACTATTGTTTTCAAAAACAATAATTATTTAGAAAACAATAGTTATTTTAAATAATTAGTTTGACCATGGTTTGACCATAGTTTGACCACAGTTTGACCAGATTTGACCAAAATTCAAAATAACTGAACAAATTATTTAGTAACACTAATATTCTAGAATAACTAGTTTGACCATGGTTTGACCATAGTTTGACCATTGTTTGACCATAATTTGACCACAGTTTGACCATAGTTTGACCACAGTTTGACCAGATTTGACAAAAATTCAAAATAACTGAAGAAATTATTTAGTAACACTAATATTCTAGAATAATTAGTTTGACCATGGTTTGACCATTGTTTGACCACAGTTTGAATTTTTTTTGAATTTTTCCCACTAGTAGAAAAAGGGGCTATCGTCCAGGGCAGTTTAGCCCATTAGTCTCGGTTCAATCCAGAACCGGGACCAATGGAGCTATTTGCCCTGCTTAGGAGCCTGTGGGGCCGGCCGGACCACGTGGGCTATTGGTCCCGTTCGTCCGGATCTTTGGTCCCGGTTGGTGGGTCGAACCGGGACCAATGATCCTGGCTCTGGCCCACCACTATTGGTCCTGTTCGTGGCATGAACGGGACCAAGGCTTTCCTTTAGTCCCGGCTCATGCCACGAACCGGGACCAATAGTGCTGTTTATATATACCCCTCGCTCATGAAAGCAGAGCACTCGATCCATTGCTCTGTTTTTCTCTTGCCGGCGAGGGGGCATTGTGGTGCTCTAGCTCACCTCCTATGCACATGAGGTGTTCGATGAAATGCCCGAGCCACACTACTTAAGCTTTCTCCTCTCAAGCTCGACCTCCAACCTCCATTTTCCTCAATATTTGTCTAGGTTTAGCGGTCCGTCACGCCTGTCCCGTCTTCACCGCCGCCGATCACCAGCGCCGATCTCATCGCCAAGACCACCGTGGTGAGCCTCTTGTTCTTATCTTCTTTCCGAAAGGAAAAATATTCTTACTTGTATTATTTTCTTACTTTTATTATTGCATCTTATATAGTGCGATGGTTTTGGTATCCGCCCGTCGGCCCTCGCCCCGCCTATGATTCGGATGTGGTATATATTATCTTTTCATAACTATTGGTTCATTTATTTTTATGAAAATTATGCCGACCAACGTGACATAGATTTTATTTATCTAGGAGGTTGTTGAACCGAAATTCCAACCGACCCTATTGTCGAGAGGTTAAATTTAGTTGAAGAAGAAAACAATTTCTTGAAGGAAAAAATAAAAAAACTTGAGGAGGAGAAGATGATATTGGAGTTGCATGTTGTGGATGTCGTCGATGATCACAAGATCAAGATGGATGCAATGCGCTTGAAGATGAGAAAGATTAGAAAATATGCCATTCATACCGAGGCTTGGTATCATTATGCCGTTGGATCAGTTGTTACCTTGGTTGCGATTATGATCGTATTTGTTTTCACATTAAAATGTTTTACATAGTTTCAATGTATGGTTTAATTAATTTAGATGCTCTGCAGAGCTTTATGTTGTTAGATGAGAACTATGTATGTACTTTGGTTTTATGTGATGATGAACTTCTATTAATTTGGTCACTTAATTATCTATTCATGATGTTCTGTAATGATTTTTGACACACTTAATTATATATAATGCACGCAGATGAACCGCAATGGATGTACGGTGACGTACACACCTCCGAGTACATTAAGGGCGTGCATGCTTTTCTCAAGTGGCTGAGGCAAACAAGCAGAATGGTTTTATGTGTTGTCCATGCCCTATATGTGGAATACGAAGTCTTACTCGACCGAAAATCCTTCACACCCACCTGCTTTACAAGGGTTTTATGCCACACTATAATGTTTGGACGAGGCACGGAGAAATAGGGGTTATGATGGAAGACGGCGAGGAAGAAGAGTACGATGACAACTATGTGCCCCTGAATACGGTGATGCTATCGAACATCAAGATGCACTGACGATGTGCACGATGGTGCTGCAACGGGCGAAGCTGCTGAAGATCAAGAGGAACCGAGACGATGTGCCCCATGATGATGATCTCCGCGGGTCATTGTCGATGCAAGGACACAATGCGAAAGTCAAAAGGAGAAGCTGAAGTTCGATCGCTTGTTAGAGGATCACAAAAAGGGTTGTACCCCAATTGCGAAGATGGCAACACAAAGCTCGGTACCGCACTCGAATTGCTGCGAGTGGAAGGCAGAGAATGTCATGCTCGATAAAGGATTTGAGAAGCTACTGAAAATAATGAAGAAGAAGCTTCCAAAGGATAACGATTGCCCGACAGACATACGCAGCAAAGAAGGTCGATGCCCTCTAGGATTGGAGGTGGAGAAGATACATGCATGCCCTAATGACTGCATCCTCTACCGTGGTGCCTACAAGGATCTGAACGCATGCCCGGTATGCGGTGCATTGCGATATAAGATCGACGAGATGACCCTCGTGATATTGACGGCGAGCCTCCCGGAAGAGGGTTCTGCGAAGGTGATGTGGTATGCTCCTATAATACCACGGTTGAAACGTCTGCTCGAAACGGAGAGCATGCCAAGTTGATGCGATGGCACGAGTGAGGACCGTAAGAAAGACGGAAGTTGAGAGCACCCACGACGGGTCGCAGTGGAGAAAAATCGAGAGAAAGTACTGGATGAGTTTGCAAAGGACCCAAGGAACGTATGGTTTGCTTTAAGCGCGGATGGCATTAATCCTTTCGGGAGCAGAGCAGCAATCACAGCACCTAGCCCGTGACTCTATGTATGTATAACCTTCCTCCTTGGATGTGCATGAAGCGGAAGTTCATTATGATGCCGTTCTCATCCAAGGCCCTAAGCAACCCGGCAACGACATTGATGTGTACCTAAGGCCATTAGTTGAAGAACTTTTACAGCTGTGGAATGGAAACGGTGTACGACGTGGGATGAGCACAAAAGGAGGAATTTGACCTAAAGGCGTTGCTGTTCGTGACCATCAACTATTGGCCCGCTCTCGGAACCTTTCGGGACAGACAAACAAGGGATACCACGCATGCACGCACTGTTTACTTGACACCGATAGTATATACCGGAAGCTGCAGGAAGAATGTGTACCAGGCCGCCGCCGATTTCTTCCGACCAACCATCAATGTCGAAAGAAAGGCAAGCATTTCAAAGCGAGGCAGATCACCGGAAGAAGCCCGCCATGCGCATCGGTGATCACGTATTTGCTATGGTCAATGATTTACACGTAATCTTTGGAAAGGGTCCCGCGGACTAGCTGTTCGAATGACGCCGAGAATCACGCACCCATGTGGAAGAAGAAATCTATATTTTGGGACCTACCCTCTGGAAAGACCTAGAGGTCCGCTCTTGATCGACGTGATGCACGTGACGAAGAACCTTTGCGTGAACCTGCTAGGCTTCTTGGGCGTGTATGCGAAGACAAAAGATACACCGAGGCACGAGAGGACCTGCAACGCTAGCACGAAAAAGAGGGCATGCCTCCGAAGCAAGATGAAGGTCCCGCCAGCTACGCTCTTCGAAAGAAGAGAAAAAATATTCTTTCAATGCCTGCTCAAGATGAAGGTCCCGACCGGCTTCTCGTCGAATATAAAGGGAATAATAAATATGCCGAGAAAAAGTTCTAGAACCTAAAGTCTCATGACTGCCACGTGATTATGACGCAATCTGCTTCCGGTTGCATTGAGGGGCTTCTACCGAAAACGTCCGATTAGCCATTGTGAAGCTATGTGCATTCCTCAATGCAATATCTTAGAAGGTGATCGATCCAGAAATCGTACCAACGCTAAGGAGTGATGTGGCGCAATGTCTTGTCGGTTTGAGCTGGTGTTCCCACCATCCTTCTTCAATATCATGACGCACGCCCTAGTTCATCTAGTCAACGAGATTGTCATTCTGGGGCCCGTATTTCTACACAATATGTAACCCTTTGAGAGGTTCATGGAGTCCTAAAGAAATATGTTCAGAACCGTGCTAGGCCGAAGGAAGCATCTCCATGGGCCATCAAACAGAGGATGTCATCGGGTTTTGTGTTGACTTCATTCCTGGCCTTAATAAGATAGGTCTCCCTAAATCGCGGTATGAGGGGAGACTGACCGAAAAACGCACGCTTGGAAGAGACTCAATAATATGCAGGGACGGATATTCTTGGTCTCAAGCACACTACAGTTCTACGAACTCTACCTTGGTGACCCGTATGTCGATGAACACAAGAACAGTCTGCGCCCAAACACCGGAGCAAAGTCGACGATCGGATTACATGTGAACACATCAGACTTTCAGCAGTTGGTTGGAAACACGCCTCGGAGGTGACAGCACTGTTTGTGATGAGTTGTACTTGTTGTCCAGGGGACCATCTTCGATTGTAATGATTTGAAAAGGATACGAGATAAATGGAAATACATTTTACACAATTGACCAAGATGAAAAGAGCACCAACTAAAACAGCGGTGTCCGCTTTGATGCAGCAACCGACAAGGAAATGACACATATTATGGTTACATAGTAGACATATGGGAACTTGACTACGGAGTAGATTTTAAGGTCCCTTTGTTTAAGTGCAAGTGGGTCAATCTGTCAGAGGCGGGTGCAGTAGACCCACAATCTTGAATGACAACAAGGATCTGAAAATCTTGGGTACACCGACGAACCGTTCGTCCTAGCCAATGATGTGGCACAGGTTATCTATGTGAAGGACATGTCTACAGACCGAGGAAAAGAAAAGATAAGGAAGCGAATACATCATACAATGAGCCAAAGCGCCACATAGTTCTTTCAGGAAAAGGGACATCCACGGGAGTGGAGGGCAAGATGCAGATGTCTCAAGAGTATGAAAAGTTTCATGAAATTCCCCTTCAAAGTCAAGGCTGACCCAATCATCCCGATAAACTATGAAGATTATCCATGGTTACGGCGCAATAAGCAAACGACACAAGCGAAGAAAAGTGAAGACTTTCTCCGCAACTATTATGATGATACCATGCCAACTTTGTAACACACGAGTATGATACCATTGTCCGTTTTGTTCATGAACATGCTATGCCAACTTTTTCAGAGTTCATTTGAAAACTATGAATTTGAAAACCTCGCCAACCAAAGGCGCCACACCGTTTATAAGCCCGTCCTCTCGCCTTGTTGAGCTCACAAACTTGTGATTCACACAAATTTTAAAGAATTCAAATTTTATAAAACTAATGGCACAAACAGAAAGTTTATAATTGTTCTAAAACAAATGGCACTAACAGAAAGTTTATAATTTTGCTGACCTAAAAGCAAAAAGAATTAAAAAATAAAGCAAAAACCAAAATAAAATAAATAATGCAGAAAACAAAACAAAAAACTTGAAATAATAATAATAATAGCAACAATAAGCATTTTGTTGTAAGTAGAAACAAAATAAAATAAATAAAGCAACAAAGAAAACAAAAAAAAGTGTTCAATTTTAAAACTAATGGCACAAACAGAAAGTTTATATTTTTCTAAAACTAAAAGCACTAACAGAAAGTTTATAATTTTGCTGACCTAAAAGCAAAAAGAATTAAAAATAAAGCAAAAACCAAAAGAAAATAAATAATGCAGAAAACAAAACAAAAAACTTGAAAAAAATAAAATAGCAACAATAAGTATTTTGTTGTAAGTAGAAACAAAATAAAATAAATAAAGCAACAAAGAAAACAAAAAAGTGTTTTCAAATTTTAAAACTAATGGCACTAATAGAAAGTTTATATTTTTCTAAAACTAAAAGCAAAAAGAAATAAAATATAAAGCAAAAAAAGTGCCACCCATCTTGCCCCCACGGCCTGAATACGACTAGAAACCCTATGGGCCAGATTCAGGCCCGCTGAAGGCCCAGCAGGCCTGAGCACAGATGGCGAGTTAGGCCCAAAGCCTGCTTTAGAGAGGAGCTCGAGAGGGAGCCGCACCGCACCTTATAAACTGTGCGGCTCCTCTCAACTAGCGAGTGGGACTAAACATTTGGCGCGGGGCAGCACATGGCCTTTGGTCCCGGTTGGTGGCACCAACCGGGACTAAAGGGGGGTTTAGTCCCGGTTGGTGCCACGACCCGGGACTAATGCACCCTTTAGTCCCGGTTCGTGCCACGAACCGGGACCAAAGGCTTTGCTATATAAGCAAAGACTTAGGAAATTTTCACATTTCCCTCGCAGTTGCCCCCGACGACGCCGAGCACATCGACGCCGCCAGGCTGGCCCGCCGCCGCCCGCCGTCCGCCGCGCCGCCCGATGCCATCCGCGCCCCGTCGCCGCCGCTTCCCGTCGCCGCCGCCAGCGCTGCCTCGACGCCGCCCGCCGCCCGCCGACGCCGCCGTCGTCGCCGCGCCCCGTCGTCCCAGCCGCGCCAGTCGCGCCCCCTTCCCCACCCCCCACGTCGCCGCCGTGCCGCCGCCACGCCCCTGCCCTGCCCGCCCGAGCCCATCGTCGCCCCCTGCCCGAGCCCGCCGTCCTCGTCGCCTTGCCTTGCGCCGCCCGAGCCCGTCGTCGCCCCCCCCTGCACGCCGCCTCGAGCCCGTCGTCGCCGTCGCCGACGCCCTCGCCGCCGCCGCCCCTAGTGAGCCGCCAGCCACCGAGCCGCCCCATTTTTTATTTTTATTAGTTTATTTTTTGTTCATATGTGATGTATATGTGTATGTGGCTATAATGTATATGTTTTTATTTTTATTAGTTTAGTTTTTGTTCATATATAGAAAGTTACAACTTTAATTAGGTTAGTGCATTTTAATTAGGTTAGTGTAGAGGAAAAACTAAAATAAGGAAAAGGAAGAAAAGAGGAAGAAGGAAGAAGGAAGAAGAAGAAGAAAAGAATGAGAGGAAAAAAGAAGAAGAAGAAGAAGAAAGAATAGAGAGAAGAAGAAAAATAGAATTTTTTCTATTTTTCTTCTTCTCTCTATTCTTTTCTTCTTCTTCTTTTTCTTTTTCTTCTTTTCTTCTTCTTCTTCTTCTTCCTTCTTCCTCTTTTCTTCCTTTTCCTTATTTTCCTTTCTCGAGGGATAAGAAGAAAAGAAGAGGAGAAGAAGAAAGAAAGGAATAGAGGAGAAAGAAGAAACTTTGACATGAGGGGGAGGGGGTTACGATACCCCTCCCCGATAACATTATTTTCCCATGTATATGTATGTTGCGTCGTTGTCGATATAACGAGGGTGTCGAGGATCGCCGAGGGTCGAGGGTCGGGAACTAGGGTAGAGGGTCGAGGTCGTTAAGGGGTCAAGGGTCGAAGGTTTCAGGTCGAGGTTCCTATAGTGTCAAAGTATTGAAGAAATCCATGGCTTCATCATTAGCCGAAGTAACCATGGCATGATGGTGCGAAGTCCTCCAAAGTTGTTGAATGGAGTCCCGGATAGGATAATTTGCCTTTTGCTGAACTTTGTACCAAAAGCGAATTATCCTATCCGGGACTCTGCTCCAAAACAACTTTGGAGAGCTTCGCACCATCATGCACCTGCACTTTCGCCTAATGATGAAGACATGGTTTTGTTGAATCCTTTGACACTAGGCAACCTCCCGACCCTCGGCGATCTTCGACCCTTGACCTCGACCGCCGGCGATCCACGACCTCTACCCTACATGGGCGCCGATGCCCACGCCACTTGTGGGACATAGATGTACTGTTCAACGCCGATCCCTCCCGATAGCTTCAACACGTGGGGGTCGATATTACGCACCTCTCCTAGCTTGAAGCGTTCTCGAGGCCACCCCTAACCCTTGAAGCGTTGTCGAGGCCACCCCAAACCCTAGAGAAGCAAAGTGTCGAGGCCACTAATATGATTCCTTATTGTGATTAGCTAGCTAGTTCTACGCTGGCACTAATATATCCATATCTGTCATGTTTGAATAATAATTGCCATGTTGTAAATATTTGTAGAAACTATGGACACCCCCGAGACGAAGCACAAGAAGCGTTGTTGAGGGACATAATCGCACACGGAAGTGATGCCGCTCTCTCGATGATGTTTCTCAACGACAACGATGGTCTGGAAGGAGAGGGTGAAGAAGCAGCTGGCTATGATTTACATGGTCTCCGATGACCCAATGCTGGTGCAAGAAGGAGAGGGTGAAGAAGTAGACCGTGAGGACGGCTCCGGTGATCACCAAACCGAGTCCGCCAGGTATATATATTAGTTAAGCCTGTCTTGACTAGCTCTCGCCTTTGTTTTGGTATATATGTACACATATTAATTAACTCTCGTCTTTGTTCTTTTTCTAGCCCTCCGGATCGAGCACAACTTCGTAAAGAGACGAGGCCCAAGAAAAGTTGAGCTCGGATGAAAAGTTTGAGATCATACAAATCGCGCGACGGCCAACCGATTGAACCCTACCGACAAAGAAGGCATTTGTTGCTCGGTGCGGGGTTCTGTTTAGGACAAGACCCGATCAGCATCCACCAATGGTATAAGCCTAAGAACGAAGACCCCGAGGTGTCTTGTGTCAATGATATGCGAAAAATGATCTTTGGACCGAGCTGAAGTCAAATTTTACCCTACCGCTAGAGTATGATCCGGAGAAGCCAGTAATAGAGCCATTAATCAAGTCTTTTGCTCTTAAGAAGATGGCAGAACTATTCAGGAATTGGAAGAAAGAACTCAATACGTATGTCGAAAAAATGAGACACCAGAATTCACGGGCAAATATGAGAAGATCGAGAGATGATCGCCCGCATTTGTGGCCTACAAGACATCGGAAAAGAGTAAAAAGATGTCAGCGACAAACAAGAGAAATGCTGCGAAGAAGAAGCTTCAAGATCGCACGGGTCGTGGCTACCTCATAGCCCGCCTAAGTGGGCCAAGGCTGAGAATGATCTGCTTGATAAAGGGATCGAACCGAGACAATGAACTGGCCGACCGTTGCGGACTTGGTTCTTCGGGCGGCGGATCCTTGGACCCTATAACGGGAAGTGCATTTGGGCGGACGAACAATTGGACATACCACCAAGAGGCTTCAGCATTATATCGAAGCAGCGCAGCAAGGGAAGTTCGTTCCAGACAGGGGAGAAGGACGAGCTCACAATGGCCCTCGGGAATCCACGAGCACCACTGGACGGACACGAGACACGCCAGCTCCGCTTCGTGGAAGGCTGGATTTCGGACGCAGGGGTTACAAAACCCATGAGAGGAGGAAGAAACTGGAGCAGAGCCTAATGCAAGCGCTGCACGAAAGGGTAATGGGGCTAGAGGAACGAGAAGCAGCAGATCACAACAAACGACCTGCCGAAGCTTCCCCCGAAGCTACCCCGCCATCTCAGCGGAGAAGCAGTGTGGCTTCCACCGAGCTGCTTCAGCCAGAGCAGCATGCCTTGACGGCTCCTGCCAGCTATCCCGTGGATGCTATCACGGATGCTGAAAGTTGCCACCTTATGGCGCAATGGAGCAATTTGAAGGTCAAGGCGGCTGTTGGCTCTGTTTATCCTACTAAACCCGACTCAACTTTTCACTGCCGGCCGATTCCATAAGGATATGCTAAGGTGATGATCGATGAAATAACGGAGGGATTTGAGGACCTCCGCTTGACCACCCTACCGGTGAAGGGAGTATCGGCTGGGTTCTGCTCAAGACTCCATGCCTATGGCAGAAGGATCTCATCAACCTTCCGAACTGGACGCCTCCGCCTCCTCCTCCTCCTTCGGCGAGTCAAGGCACTCCGCCTCCTCCACCGCCTCCTCCTCCGGCGAGTGACGATCAGGGCACTCGGCTGGCTCCTTCTCCGACGCGTGGCGGCACTCCGGCTCCTTCTCCGCCTGCACCGGCGCGTCCGGGCAGCCAGCCTCCTCCTTCTCCGCCTTGTCAGCAAGGGCGGAAGAGACCCGCCGCCGCTCCGGCTGCTCCGGCGCGCCGTAGTCCTTCTCCTCCGCCTCGTAAGCAAGGAAAGAAGACATCCGCTCCGTCTGCTCTGCGGCGTCTAGCAGTACAGCCAAAGGCGGAGGAGATACTGATTCGGTCCTTCTCAAGACTCGGGAAGTTACCGTCTGAGAGGAGCGAGGAGGAAAACGCGAAGATCGCGCAGACCAAGTGGATGACTGGTTTCAAGGGTTGAAAGCAAAGAGACATCCACCTCCGGAGGAGAAGGTAGATCCGGTCAAAGTGAAGCGCACTCTGCTGCCCCGACAAAACCACCCAAGTCTCCGCCGAAAGGCAACTATGAGCGCATTATTGGAAAGGCATTTGCGAAGCGGAGAGATCGGGAAGTACTGTCGCTGATCAAAGGATGAAAGAACGACGAGCTGGGAAACAAATTGCCCAGCTCGGCGAACAAGCAAAGCAATCGTGCCCCCGCTCAAGGTGCACTGCTAGCGACATCGTCGATCCGAGGATGGTGCCCGTTATGGCAATCCTGAAGATTACCTGCCCGACGATGTACAATTTGATTTCTTGGAGGTGCAGATACAAAGATACGAGTACGGGAAGCCTCTCGTCAAAGATGAAAGCTCTCTAACAACGATGATGCGAAGATTGCATGATTGGTACATGAAAACCTGCAAAGAGTCTGAGGGGAGGAATACTTTGTATGTGAGAGTGAAAAAGGAGCATGACCTCCTTGGAATTGAACTGTTTCCTATTCCATTTGAGGAGTTCTATCAGTTTTTCAATCAATTGGCCCTCGATAAAGCAACGGTCACCTGCTACTGTCTGTAAGTAGTACTACTTCTGTCATTAAGTATCTCTATATAACTCAGCTCTTTCATTGCATGTATTTATAAATACCCTCACTATATTATGCAGATTGAAGATCGCAGAAATGAAGAAAAAACAAGTGGGTGATATTGGGTTCATTAACACATATCTCACAGATGCAAATGAGGTTAAATATCGTGCATGAAACCGAGGCCAACTTACTACGATCGTTGGAAATAAATGAACACAAAATACAATACTCTTTCCTTACAACTACACGTGAGTGTTACTGTCTTGTGGCATATTCGGTTTCCTTATTTAGTCCAGGTTATAGAAATGTAATATTGATGAGTTATGCATGCGCAAGCAGGTTCCACTATATTCTCCTAGAGATTAAGCTTGAGCAGGGAGTAGTAACTGTCTTAGACTCGAGACGAAAAGATCCCAAGGAGTATGCGGAAATGACTGAAATGCTCGAGAAGTAAGTTAAATCGATCATTATCCACCATATCAGCAACTTTGTTCATTTCTGATATCAAGTAATTATTTTCTTTGTATGGCAGGGCTTGGGGAAAATTCACCAAAAAAGCTCCGGGACTACCGAAGAAGCTGCAATTTAGACACCCGAAAGTAAGTACTATATAGTAGCATATTCCACGCGCATCTCCTAGTGATTCAAGCGCTAGTTTCATCAATACCATTTAGCATGTGCTTGCTAATTATCAGTTTGATTGACCTCTGTTTCTTGTAAAGTGGTTGTGGCAGGAACAAGGGAATGATTTCTGTGGATACTACGTTTGCGAGTCCATCCGCCACACGATCTGTGAGAGGGGCTACTCCGACAAACAATTTGAAGTGCGTAAATAAAAATATTCATAATTTTATTTTATTACCATCATTTGTGTTGAGTTTCATTCATTCATTCATATATATATAGTGATGCTATTCATCACCCAGGGTGCAGAATAAGTTATTCTTCACCCGAGGTAATCTTATGATCATTTTATAATTAAATTACATTTGGAATTCAAACACTTACATTCCTATTGATTCATTACGTAAAATTTGGCATAAGAAAAAAAATATAGGTCATAAGACAAGAAAATTTGCAGTTTATGTGTATTTTACACTACGTTTTTACGTTTGTAATTTTACATGACATAAAATATTTTTTACGACGATTATATATTTTCTTACGGTCTCTTTTTACGTCAGAAATAAGAAAAAACTTATGGAACGTAAAATTACGGTGTATCGATGGTAAAATAGAGGGGGTGAAGAATAACTATTCCTCACCCAGGGTGACGAATAGTCAATCCCTATATATATATATATATATATATATATATATATATATATATATATATATATATATATATATATATATATATATATATATATATATTACCCTTTCTTAAAATTAGATGTTTGAAGGGATGAACTCCTAGCACCAGATCGCATGCGAGCAATTCAAGAGGAATTGGCGGCATTCTTTCTTGACTATGTGATCGCTGAAGACGGGAATACTATGTGGACCACGCGTCCGTATTGTAAAAGATAATTATTGTATATATGTAGCGGTAGTGTCGAGATAGATATACGAGAACTTGTTGTTCGACCAATCTCTCGGAGAAGGAGAGGTGGTCGATATCACTTCTCTCTGTATGCATATATGTTCATGACGATCTTCTGTTTGCTTAATTACTAGCTAGCTAGCATGTCTAGTTAGTCCTCTCTATCGTATGTATAGTACGTAGCGTCGACCAAGCACGGACAAAAGAAATGACACTTTTCTCTATTAATTAGCTAGCTATAGCACAATATATGAAACACCTAAATTAACCCCCAAAACCCCCAAACCCCCCTTTTGAAAAAAAACAAAAACCAGAGCCAAAGAAATGTTGACGCGTGGATGCTTATTGGTCCCGGTTGGTGCCACCAACCGGACCAAACGCCTCCCTGCCTGGGCTCAGCGGACAGGCCACGTGGAGGCCCATCTGTCCCGTTCTGGATAGAACCGACTAAAGGGCGAGGGTATTAGTACCGACCCTTTAGTCCCGGTTCATGAACCGGGACTAAAGGCCCTCACCAACCGGGACTATAGGCCTTTTTTCTACTAGTGTCCACTCTAGATATTAAAAGCCCCGTAACTTTTTTTCAGTTAGGTTTTTGAGGATTTTGAAAATGTTTAACGGGGTTCCCCCGGTTAAATTTGGATGTAACTTTTCGAGTAGATGATTTTTCATATAAAAAACTTTTTCATCCGAGTTCGTATGCAAAAGTTATGCCCATTTTACAAATTTCCACTGAGATTTTGCAAACAAAGTCGAAATTCATATTTGTAAATTTTCCCAACAACTAGACCACATATTACATGGGAAACTTTTTTTCTTTTATTTTTTGACATTTCCATCATTTTCTTTTATTTTTTAAAATTGAAAAGACGATCCGGGGCGGGGGGTAGAGTTTGAAAATGGGACCTTTAGTACGGTTCGTAGCACTAACCGGGACTAAAGGTCTCAACCCATTAGTCCGGTTCGTGCCTCAAACCGGGACTAAAGGTCTAATCTTTAGTCCCGGTTTGAGGCATGAACCGACTATCAGGCATTACCTTTTAGTCCCGGTTTGAGGCACAAACCGGGACTAAAACACAGTGTTAACCGGGACTAATGCCTTAGCCGCACGAACCGGGATAAATGCTCACATTAGTCCCGGTTCGTGATTGAACCGGGACTAATGTGAAATTTGGCCCGAAACCATAGCCCTGTTTTCTACTAGTGGAGAGAGAAAAACCGAGAGCAAGTGCTCGAAAAAAAACTCTCTAAGGCCGCCGGTACTGGTAATCTGTAGTGCAAGGCCATTCAGCCCATCGCATCTTATATAGATCGAGTTATTATACGTTCATGGTATAGGCCACTGTCAGCAGCCAGTTCTTCTGCAGCAATTGTTCTGGAAAAGCATAGCATCACGAGACAAATTAAGGATGCTGCCTCAGCACTACCACATGTAGGACTGGCTGCTAAGATGCTCGCTGTGCGTTGCCTACGTAGTACAAATCACACGAGTGAAGCAGGACACAGCGCGTACGTTCTTAGCTGTGTGGGACAGGATTGGAGTTGGACTCGTGTACTCCCTCCGTTTCGATTTACTCGTCGTGGTTTTAGTGTGAATGCACACGACCTAGTACAAGTCCCAACCATAAGACCCCGTGTGCCGAAAAGATGCCGCACGCATGCTGCAGGGACCAGTACGTACTACGTGCATATGCATCCGTATACGCCCCGCGTGCGCATGCAGGGACCAATACGTGCATATGCATCCATGCATATATATATGTACTGCACTACAGTTTGCACGTCCGAACTGGTGCGACTACTTTGAAAGACCTCCTACGTGTTCGATCCTTGTACATACGTGCATGATTAATACTTTTAAAACAAATGTAGATGCTCACAAACACGCACACGCACTCAAACCCTACGAATGCATGCTCACACACTCCGCCTCTATGAGCACCTCTGAGACACTGAGCCGACACATTATTTTGAGATTGAGGATGTCATCATAAACGTCTTTATAGTTGACAGAGACTTCTCCTCCCACTGAACGCACATTGCCGGAAGGCCTGAAATAAATCAAGGTAAATGTGATCACCGGTGTCAAGTCTAGAATTGAACCCTGGTGGATCGGTTCCGCCACAAGAAACCTAACCATATACTCTATGCTCATTTTGCATGCGTACATTATAGGACCTCCTGCCAAACCTAGCATGTCTGCGTATTTTTCTTCCTGTTGGCATGCCCTTTTTTTAATAGGGACAAGGCCATGTATATTATGTATGTAAAACGGGTGAAGTGTTTGCTGATTATTTGTTTAGAGCCTGGGCATCATAACAATCGCGTAGAGAGCCCAGTAGGGCAGGTTGGTTCAACAATGGAATTATTAATATAAATGTATTTTTATATTTTTGTTCTCTGCACTATATATGCTACGGTGAAATTCTAGGGTGGTCGATGGAGCTCCCTGTCCACCCCCTGGTTACACCCCTTTCATTAGAAAGATTGCAAGAAGCCCAGGGTGTATTTCTCTGTAAGATGATAAACCATCAACTAGATGCCTGCCAACCAGGAAGAGACCTCGCCTCATGGTCAAGTATGTGCGTAGTGCTGCCTAGGGCCTTAGCTTGTACCATGCGAAGTTTTCCGTTCGACTAAAAGGCCCTGAGTCACTGAAAACTATGGTATGGTGTATGTGGAAGTAGGGGAAATTTCTAAGCTAAGTTAGTTCAAGGTTTTTTTTTACAAATTATAAAACCAACTTGCCCTGGTTGATCAGAGAGATTGATAACAAAGATTGGTAGCTATACTTTTCTGGTGCACCTTCCTCCATATGTCCTAATAGAACAGGTTACAGGATACCCTACATTTGACCTGGTGAAAGAAGGTGTAACAGTCAATGTGGTTGAATGGAATGGGCAGTTGGAAGCATTTAACAAATTGCATGAGATATGGGTTTAGATAAAGAATTACACAACACATATGTGAATAGATTATTTTGTACCAAATCGCTTCATGTTTTGGCATGATGTTTGATGTGAACTTGTTAGGGCAAGTTGAAGTTCCAAACCTTATTTGAAGTGGTAAGGGTTAGTTAGAAATCAAAGATGTTCTAAATGTGGATTAGAGGGGGGAGGGGGTGAATAAGAGACTACCCAATTTATTCTTTTCTGAGTTGATCTTAGAGGCTAGTGCAGAAATATAAGTTCTCTAGAAATGCAACTAGGTGATACACCATGTATGATTATTTACAACAAGCTAGTAAGCTACACAAGGCACACAAACAAGCAAGTAATAACACAATGTAAACCTAAGGTAAGAGACAACCAAAGTGATGGAGGGGAAGATGTGATCCAAAGTTTACACTCTTGAGGGAGTGTTAATCTTCGTTGGAGAGGTGGGGAACAACGAATGCTCCCACGACAATGAATGTCTCACCTAGGTCTATGAGAACCTTGGTCAACAAATTCCGAAGTCCCCTCCTGGTAGAGGTAGCTCTTCGGGCGAGCTTCAAACCCTCACATACAAGCCCGAGGCACAAGCGCACAATTTGGAAGGTCCCAAGTGACTCAAATACATGAAGAGTTTTCCATGAACCCAAGAGTAACGTATCACCGGGATTCCCCTCCCCGCCACCAGCCGCCGGAGTGGCGAGCAGAGGGGAGGTGAATCCACAAGCTCGACGGCAAAGCTTGGAGGGGAGAGTTTATCCTAGCCGTCAAGGGATAGGCGAGGGAGAGAGAAACCCTACATGTGTATGGTAGTTTACTTACGGTTCTCAACCACGTACTACCCCTATTGATCCTTTGACGTTACTGAAAGTCAAACGATGATTAACAACTTGCAGGATACCAGATTCCGTTGGACGAGTAAGTACAGTACTATAATTAACATGTCACAAGCACTAAGATTAACATGTCAATGATCGATGATGCCATGCATGATGGTGTATCTGCACTGGCTTAAATAACTTGGACGCAAAAGGGCATAATCCCAGGATTATTCCCTACTCGAAGCATATGCCAGCTACAGTTCTCTACTTACTGAGTATTTTACTCCCTCTTCAATCTTCATGACCTCATCTCAGATGTTTCGACCGAATATATCCATGTTGTTTGACATTTGGAGCAAAGTCAAATACAAACAAGAAGCGAAGCTAGCTAGCGCTGGTCTAGTGACAGGTGCACAGGTAGCATTTGCGGCATGTGAAACTGAGATACTTAATGAGATTGATTATGTTAATTACTTGTAAATCCTGATGAGTTCTCGTATCTTTGCATCTAGTCCGTCTAGGGCATGCAGTGGAACTGATCAATCACTGACGCCGTTCGTGCGTGCGCACCACCTTGTCTGTCTGTGTTTTTCTTTTTTCTTTATTGAAAAGAAGCAAAAGACTTGCCATTTTCATTAATTAAGAAGAAGAGAATTGCCCGGTTAATTCATGAAAAACCGGGCTAAAATCGATACAACATAACCCACATGACATGAGCACCATTGGCAAACCTGGCCACCGACATGGAACAGAATCCACGACGGCACATGCCAACAGATGGCCACACGCGCAAGCAACCGACAACTCCGACTTCGACGACAAGCAACAGAAGGGAAATATGCAGGACTTGCATTGACCGTGCCCTCCGCAAACGACCGCCGAGTGTCTGTCATCATCACTACCTGGACTCGCTCCAACGTAGCTTCGACTTCAAAGCAACCACGGAAGAGCACCTCGGACACGCCGGAAAGAACCGACTACCGAAGACCACGCCGCGACCCAAGCTCCTCTCGACGCCATCGTCGTTGCCAAACAGAAACCAACGCCCCGCCTCAGCAAACCACACGGCGAAGATGCCGCCATCGACGGCGAAGATGCCATCATCCACCAGTCTCTCAGTCGTAGCCGGCTCCGAGACGATGCCCCCAAGGAGGGGAAAGACGCTAAGACGCCGCCATCGCCTGATCCAGCGGATCTGAGGTTTCCCTCCGGAGTCAAAGCCATGGGTAGAACGAGGAGCACCTCCACAACGATGCATCCAAGAAAGATCGCGGCACCCTCGGGCGCTGCCGTTGTCGGCTTCGGTGAAGACTGGAGCAAGGATTTCTCCCGGAGATGTGCCGACCACCTGCCACCACCCACCGCCGCCCACTAACAACCACCTCTGCCGAGACCGACCTCACTCTGGCCACGGGATCCCACGATCCACCGTGGCCAGACACGCACCACCCTCTGGCCGAAGCCGCCGCCACCGAACCCGGGGCCGCCGCCCCGGCAACACTGTCAGCCACCATCTTGGACTAGCGCCATCCACGCTAGTTGTGTTTGACTTTTCGGTTTAAAAACACAAAGTCCACCGCGCCGTTGTGTTTGACTTTTTACCAATCAAACTAGCACTATATATACAAACAGTTTTGCTAGAACTCATCTAGATGAGGCCGCAACTCCATTCCAAAGTCGAGATGTACGCTCGCTGGGCAGCTATAGCTCTACGCGCGTGCATGCTCTCCTCCGCCTTTACCATTGCCAAACTGATCGACCTTCATCATGAAGAGTTGCTAATCGATGGACGATGACGACTGGGTCTCGGGATGGTGGTGAGGAGCTGCGGTGACGGCGCCCTGGGCTATGAAGCATAGCCTCCTCGCCTGGAAGTCGCCCGTGTGTTGTAGGATCCGGCGGAGTTCGTGGGGCGACTGGCGATGGCGGCATCGATCCACGTCGTTGTCATTGTACGATAGTGCGGCGAGGCTGGTGCGGGAGCGCCACATGCAGCGGAGGCAGGTGGTTGGGCCGGTGATACCTGGGGTGGTTTGGAGAAACATGAACAGGAGGGCAGGAGGTTGAAGGAGGCGATCTTGCCATTCATTTTGCATCGGATGACTAAAACAAAATCGACTGACCCTAGAAAAAAAAAACAGTCGAGTGACACCAAACGACTGCTAATTATCAGCTATGTATACATACAAGATGCCATTCCTTGTGCATGCGTTACTCTGGAACTTCTATATATACAGAAGCCAGGATCAATTTATTGCTTGAATATTACCTTTACTCTCTTAGCATTAACATTTGAGTAAATCATTAAGTATTATAAGAAACAATATACATCGATATCATATAATTGAGTAAAATATGTGTTGATTCTCCTCGTTTTCTTGCTTACGTCCACGTTTTGCATTTTGCACTTGGATCTCAAATTTCTAAACGGTGGCCTCATCGGTGCTGGACAAGCAGAGGTGTGCAAGGATCTTGTTGAACTTGGGCCTCTGCCTCGTGATCGCGATGCACACATCATTGGGGAAGAGGTCCTTACTCACGAAGGCATGGTATACGGTGCTGACCATGACTCCAATGACTGTTACGGTGGCGATCCCTGCCAGCCCGACCGCCAATGCTCGGGTCAGCATGTTGTCCACCTCCGATGCATACAACACAGTGGCCAGCGCGGCGCTGGTTAGCGGGAACGTGTAGGCCCACCATGTCAGTGAGAACCGAACCCCCCTGAACAGGTTGATGCGTACCACCAAGGATGCATAGAGAAAGAGTGAGACGAAGTAAAGAAACTTGGGGCCGTGGCCGAACTCGCCAGAGATCCTTGCCCAGGCCATAGAAGCGACACTGGGTACGGTGACGAAGAAGAAGAAGATCGGATGGAGCTCCTTGGGGAGCTGCACGTTGGTGGGGAGTCTTTGGTAGAGGGTAACAAAGAGCACGAGGTAGTGAGCGAGCCCGACGGCAAGGAAAAAGATGGGCAACTCACGGAGGCCCATCTTGGCACCGAGTAGTGCTCCCACAAAGTTGCCAACAACGGCGAGGTGGTTCGACGGGTTGGCCACCTTGGAAAGCCGGCACTCGCCGCTGGACATCCATTGGCCGTAGATCTTGAGATCAAGGCAGAGGATGGGTGTCATGAGGAGGTACCATACTATGTGTCTGATCTCCCTCTCGGGGCGGGGCAAGCCCTTGACAAGGAAGAGGCAAGTGATCCAAGGTGCAAAAAAGAAGTTGACACGGACCGGATGGTGGAACTCGCGGCGGACGGCCTCGAAGTAGAACACAACCTTGAGTAGGTACGTGATGGATACAATGACGGTGAGGGCGGCGGAGGCCCACCAGAGGACGTGGTTGACGGCGGGGTGCACGCCGAGGAACCCCGTGGAGTGCTCTGACGAGAGAGTCTTGCACAACATTGTCTGGCTGCTCACGCCCAGGCACATTCCGAACGCACTGATCGGAAACCGGAGGAGAAACGGCCAGGGCTCGTCATTGGGCAGCACCGCCACCTCTGTTGACTGCACGTCCAAGTAGTAGTTGTTAGGGAAGACGACGACTCGAAAGGTAAATGTTTTGGAATGCATATTCTTCATCAAAAAATGTAGCATGGTTATGTGGTACGTACCCGAAGGGTCTCAAGTTCAGGGCCTTCAAGGGCGGCGAAGTAGCGGTCGGCGGAGGGGATGTCACTGTCCTCATCGGCGTGCTCCATGGAAATCTCGGCCGTCGCGTTACACTCAATGTCGTCCGCCGGTGACTCATGCGGCACCACCCCACGGAGGATGGAGAGCTGCCGCTCGAGACGGCCTGAGAAGGTCCTGAAGTGGTCGAACCGCCGGTCCCACTCCCGCATGCTTTCACTCCGCGGCATAGCCGGCGCCTCGGCGCCACCTCTGATCAGCATGGACGGCTGCGAGTGGAAGCGGGCATGTTTCATCAACCGCGGCCTAGCGGGGTCGTGGACCTCGACCTTTGACCCGCCCGCCATAGCCATATTCTGTGCGAGGTGGAGCCCCGACGGCGAGGCCGGCATGCTAAACAAAACGGAGCACGTCGCCTCATCTTGATCCTGAAGCGCTCCCGGAGACTCGTCCAGTACCCCCGTTGCCATCTGGATGCTGCATATGCTCTCCCCATCCCTGGACGCCATGGCCAACAACCCTGGATATCAACAGGAGTAGTTAGCTATAGCCAACCGATCAAGGACGTACGATCAAGGACGATCAAGGACGTACGCTATAGCCAAGGCAAGCTCCTGAAAATACAACCCTGGATATCAACAGGAGTAGTTAGCTCGGCTCGTCGTGAAAAAACGCACGCACACATAGAACACCTGCATGGCTTACGTACCCGGACAATGCTAGCGCACGCGCCGAATTCTTCCACGAGTCGAGGCAATCGAGATAGCGAAGCAAACCTGGTATCTGCCAGTTTATATAAGGTTCCAGAGGTCGACGTTAGATGTCACTGACTCGACAAGTGTGGACTGATTCCACTCCATGGATCGGCAGTTGACTAATTGACTTGAAGAATCACCAATAATACAGGCATATGCATGGGCCAGGTCGTGCGTGCTCAGACGAGTCACAATCTGAAAGGAGCATAATATTCGTTTCATATCTCGAACAACCAACGAAGTGGTCCGCACAAATGCGCTGGCTACTCGTCGTATATGGTAATGGTAAGCAAACTCAAAACAAACAATGTCAAAAAATAATGCGCTTGTTACATGTGTGCTCGTTCGCCAGATAACATTCCCATTGAAATATCCTTCTTTTGGTAAGTTCTGGTAGCTACCAATATTAAAGGTGTTCTCCTCTCTATAAATAAAATCAATCCGATCATAGTGAATGTGTAAATTTCATCTCGATTACTACAAATAAAGGACTATAAAATTGAATTATCATTGTTTGTGTCTTATGCAGATGTTTTCTACTCCTATTTACCTCATACATTTTGAAATGCACAATATGTTAGACCTTGATACATTTCCAGAGGTGCAACTTTAACCTTTATTCTATATATATGAATATATGATTGTGTTGCTAATAAAGAACACAAATATTTATGAAATACATTTTCGGGAAAATCCTAGATGTATTCTTTCGTACTTTCCCAATGATATTTTTACATTAATGTTAACGTTCAGACGTGTGGCACGAAGCAACATGGCCCGTATCCATTACCATTCATTTTGCCACGTCAAAACAGATGAAATCACGGGAATCTTTTTGGTTTTCGGCTTAAAAATGTTTTATCTCCTAATTAGAAAATCCAATTAAAAATCCATTTTCACCATTCAATCCGTCTCGACGAGATCTCCAAAACTAGATCCCACGTCAATATGTTTTGACGAAAAAAAATTAGCCAAAAGTTGTCATGATGTTTACACTGTAGTTGTCCTAGTGTTTACACATGTTTTATCTATTTTTTTCTTCTAGATTTAAAGCTATCGTTGTATTTTCAACTACTTTTTATGGTAATTTTTTATTAATTGAACATGGCATTTTTTAGTAATTAACCACGGAAAATTTAGTGCATGGATCATGGCAATTTTAGTTTATAGATTATGGCAATTTTAGTATAAAAATCATGAAAATTTTAGTATTTTGACCACGGCAATTCCAGTAGTTTGACGATGGAAATTATTTTTTGTATGAACCATGGCAAATTTAAGTGCATGTATCATGGCAATTTGAGTTTATGGTTCATGGCAAGTCTAGTTTCTTAATTCCCCATTTTATAATATGACAAAATTTACTTTTAAAGATAGAAGAAAAAAATAGCTGAAACATATCATGACAACTTCAGTGTAAACGCCATGGCAATTCATGTGCAATAGGCATGGCAACTTTTAACCCAAAAAAAGTTGTCGAAATATATTTATATAAGACCTAATTTCAAAGATATTGTTGCGATGGATTTAATGGTGAAAACGAATCTTCAATCGAATTTTTCATTTAAGAGATAAAACATTTTAAAAACTAGAAATCCAACAAGATTCCCACATGCATTCATGCGGTGACGTGGCACAATCTATATGTTATAGTGCGTGTGGGCGGGTGTTGCTCCCACCACACGTGTGGGCGTTATCAGTGTCCTATTTTTGTATAGTTAGACGTTGACCTGCGAGAACACCAACCATACTAACCTGTAATTTGCGAGCTCTCTAGATCACTTATTGTATGATCAAACATAGATGTTACTCCCCATTTTTATACAGTTAAACGTTCAAGGCTATCCCCCATTTTCATAAATGGAAAAAATGTTTTTATTAATTCAACAACTCTCACGGTGAGCTTGCTCTATTAATATCGAAAGTGTTTTGCTTATCCAATGTAAAAAGTGTTTCCATTCGATCCCCTGTAAATTGAAACTGATATTGGTGATGGTATGTGATGATTTCGGCCACATGGAATGCAGCCTGGTCACACATGGACAATCCGAAATTAGTTTAAATTTTAAAAGTATAGATTATTTTTAGGTTAATATTTTTATTTATTTAATATAAATTACAAGGAAATTAGAAAATAATAGAAAGAAACGACTGAAAAACAAGAAAGTTTAGTTAAAACAAAATAGGTTTAAAAACAAGGAATGTCCAAAAAATAGTTAAAAACTAAATTAAAAAATAATAAACATGATCAAGACTAGACGGCTCTGGCACTTGAAACACCAATCATTTGTGGTACATTAGAGTTGAGGGTCAAATTACACTTTTTGGAATAGTTGTGGGCTCGATCTTCACAAAGATTCAACTTTTATAAATGAACGATGGATATGAATGAATTTAGAGAGAGAGAGAGAGAGAGAGAGAGAGCAACTCATGGATGCCAATTTTGAGCTTTCCATCTAAAAAAACTAATAGAAGCAGTGTCTATTCTTCCCACCTTAATTTTTACACCATCGTTTATTTAAACTTCGTGCATTTGCAACAAGTGATCCTTGTAATTAGTCAGTTCAATGGTCACTCTATATGTTCACTCAAAATAAAATGGTCTCTCTAGATGATATGGAAGGATCAAATTGTCAACCTAACCTATAACTCGACTATCGGTAGTAGCACATAATTGCCATAACTTTCAAAAACATAAATGATATATATTCAGAAATTTTCCCAAGTGAGAAACAAATAATTTATGCTATTACAGCTGACAATCAATACTATACTTATTATATATTGAAGAAAGAAAGGGAGGGATTAATAGAAACTCTAGAATTGATTTATGGCACATTAATTTTCACATTATTGTTTATTTTAATGATATCTTCATATGTAGTATTAGTACGTTTGCATGAAGTTATCCTTGTAATTAGTTGTTTTTAGTGGTCACTCTAGTTTTTCCTTTTTATGCAAAAATGGTCTCTCTAGATGATATGGCAGGACTAAACAATCAACAAGAAGATGCAGATGGATTGCTAGATAACTATATTTCGATTTCCAGAAAATAAAAAAATACATCCAAGGAAAAGTTCTATGAGAGTCCAAGCATATACAGTTCCTTGCTGAGCTTCTAATATTCTTCTTTGAGCTTAAGACAATGACTTGTAAGACTGACTAGGTCGAAAGTACTAGGGATTTGTACTAGGAACATGCATGAAAGCACCATAGAATTTTATTCTAAGCTTGTGGATGATGATCCATCAGGAATTCGTCTGCAGCGGTCGTTCCAGAAACCATAGCACCATGAGACAAATTAAAACGCGACATGAGAGTAGATACTAGATGTAAGGCAGCTGGAAAGACGACCTATTGACTTGGTGTGACACCCGTTAATGTGGAAATACATGGCAGAGATACATGCACTGATGTGTACTGCTTCTAAAGGTGCATGTGAACTGTGAATCATCGTAAAAGTCTCATGCACGTGAACTGATCAGTTTGAGCTCATCGGCTCGGTTCGTCATCAAGTACTTATAAGATCATCTACAATTGGGCGCCTCGAACCCGCCTCATACGTCCAGACGGGTCGCCCGGTCACTGTCCGATCATGATTTTTGACCCAGATGGTCCCCTCAAATGGCCCTCAAACGCCCAGGCTGACCAGCACCCCTCATATCCAGCCCAAATAGGGGGCATATATGGGAATGACCGGGCACGCCCGCCACGTCGGACCCGACAGCCCGACCCCACCCAAATTGCACCAAATCCACCCAAGGCCAACCGGCTTCATTTGCTATCTCCCCTCTTCTTCCACCTCCATGCCGTCCTTCTCGCACTCCGCTGCTGCGCCCGCTCCACAGCTAGCTCCGGAAGAGCCCTCCAGTTGTCGCCGGCCCTGACGGAGTGGAGGCACACGACAACTACTTCAAGCTTATAAGGGATAGCTGCGGCCAACTCTCTTTCTCGGCCAAGCAAAAGTGCACAGCTGCTCTAAGGATACTTGCACTTGGTACTGCTGCAGATGCGGTTAGTGAGAGGGTCAGGATGGGGAGAGCACGTGCTTGAAGACTACTGTCAAGTTTGCCCACCCCGTGATGGAGGTGTTAGAACCTGAGTATCTCAGAGAACCAAATGTGCAGGACACGGAAGTTGTTGGCTATTAGAGATGCAAGGGGGTTTTCAGGAATGCTCGGATCAATTGATTGCATGCATTGGCAATGGAAGACCTGCCCCAAAGGTTTGTGGGGAATTTATCAAGGTCACACCAGAGAGGCTACCATCATACTAGAAGCGGTGGCACCACATGACTTATGGATTTGGCATGCTTTCTTTGGAATGTCGGATTCTTACAACGACATTAACATGCTTCAACGATTTCTGGTGTTCAGGAGGCTTTGCAATGGGGAATCACCGCCATGCAACTGCACCGTCAACGGCCAAGAGTAACACGGGATACTATCTTGCCGATGGTATCTATCCTTGGTGGGCGGCATTTGTGAAGATCATATCCGAACCGCATGGCAATAAACAGAGCCACTTTGCAACAATGCAGGAAGCGGCTAGTAAGGATGTGGAGAGGGCATTTGTTGTTCTTCAGGCTCGTTGGAGAATTGTGCGGAGCGCTGCAATGATGTGGGAATCAAAAACTTTGTGGCGGCTGATGACATGTTGTGTTATTCTGCATAATATGATTGTTGAGGATGAAGGTGATTGTGTAGCCCAAACCCATAATTTCGAAGCACCTGGAGAACAAGTTGAAATCCTGGAAGATCAAGATGCGGCTCAGCTGATGAAATTTCTGTAGATGCATCAGTATCTTCGAGATAAGCAAGTGCACACGCAACTACTCAATGATCTTATGGAGCACATGTGGACCCACAATGGCAACCAAGGAGCCAATGCTTGAGTTTGGCACTTAAAATAAATTTAATGCAAACATTATCTATGATTCGTACCAACATTTGCTATTTGCGTGCGACTTTGACTTGTATGATCGATGTGCAAGTATTTGCATGGATTTGAGAGTCTGAATTTGAGATATGAGGATGTCGGAACGGAAATATAAGGGTCTGTCCGGATGCGCCCGCGGGCGTGCCCGGGCACGTCCACGGACGTATAGGAGGTCGGATTTGCCGAATCCGACTAATAGGAGTACAAAGGTTTCTAGAACCAGGGTGCGTGTGTGTCTCTCCGTGCTTGAAAGATTTTCTCCGTGCTTGAAAGTTGTTCTACATCACACCCGCAAAAAAAAAAGTTATTCTACATCACACCCGCAAAAAAAAAAGTTGTTCTACATCACAATCTGGGAGTACTATTCAAGCAGCTACTCGGAAAGAATCTGGGAGTACTATTCAAGCATGCAGCTATCGAGCCGCTTCTAGCCGGTAAAGAGTATACGTACTATTCATGTGTTAGTCCGAGTGTTAAGTGGTGCACAGTACAGTACTTGGCTCCGTGGAAAAATAAGGAGCCGTACGTAGTTGGACTGGCTCGATTGTGGAATATAAAGGCAACGCATGAACGTGTGAATGCACACGATCTACAGGTCCTGACCGATAATCCTACATGTGAGTAGCAATACTCGGTCCTAACAGTTGGCCAAAAAAAGTCCCAACCTACTCTAATTGGCATTGCATGCATGTGCATGCAACCAAAAATTGCACTAATGGGCATGTCGGCGCTTTGAAACAGGAGCGACTCTCTGCGTACGAGCCACGGGGATCACGCACCGCATGCAAGACCCGGCCAGTTCTTGCCTCTCTGCGTACGTCTTCGAGATATCCTGGTTCCTACGTGCATGACTCGCCCGGAGGCAGTATCTAGTATAATTTCTGCGTATTTTTCTTCATCTTTGCGTGGCTGGCTGCCGGTCCTCCCGTGGAGGGGAGAGACATCAGGCCAACTCCACCGCAAGACCCCATCCGGACGTCCGCTTTCGTCCGTTTAGGATGCGATTTGGCGGACGTCTGAGGGGCGGACAGGCGTATGGGGAATGCGCACTCACCATGCACAAACCGTCCCGGCCCTAAAACGGATGCGCCCTGTCCCGAGCAACTATGCCTCGTCATCATCCCGAGCTCCGCCGCCGCGTGCGCCTTGCCGACGCCGTGCCGCACTTTTCGCCGTGTCCGCCCGAGCGCGACAAGCTCGCCGTGCCGCCCAGCGCCCGCCGTAGCCCAGCGCCAAGCGCTTCGCCCGAGCCGCGCCCGAGCTTCGCCGTGCCGCCTCGCGCCGCCCGCCCAGTCCCGTTCTGCCTGCGCCGCGGCACGCGCCGCCCGCCCGTCCCCGCCACCTCGCCGCCCGATGCGTACCGCCCGCCCGCGCCCTCTCCTGCCGCTTACCCGTGTGTGGCTGCGCCCGTGCAGCGCGCCCGCTCCGCCCACAGCGTACCCGCCACACGCCCGCCCACAGCATGCGCCACGCCAGCGCCAGGCTCCCACGCCACCCGCATGCGCTGAAGCTTCGCCGCGCCCCGCCGAAGCTCCGCCGCGCCAGCTTCGCCGCCTCAGCGCCACTCCTCGCGCCAAGCTCGCCTGCGCCCGAAGCTTCGCGCCCCGCCCGCTTTCCCGCCAGCGCCGCGCCACCCCAGACGCCTGTCCTCCCGGCTTCGCCGGCCCGCCGCGCTCGCCGCCCGCGCCGCTTCAGCGCGCCGCCCCGCCCGCCCTGCGTTCGCTGCCGCACCACTCGAACGCTCCGGCCCCTCCTCTTCGCCGCCGCACCGCCAACGCGCCAGCCCGCCCGCCCGCAGCTGTGTCCTGCGCCGGTGGCCTCGCCGGACGTGAGATGCCGAAGGCGGAGGGACGGCGACCTGCGGCGCACCGGATGTGCTGCGGCGGTGTGGTTGCTCTTAGTCTCACTTATTTGTGGGCCAGAGGGAAGGCGGGGGCGGACAGGAGCGGACGAGAGGGACAAGGAGAGCGTCCGTGTTCTGTCCGTTCGGGAGCATTCTTGGACCAAGTTTGCTCCAGGTTTGGGGTTGGGCGGGACAAAAAAAGTGTCCAAAGACAACTCTGTCAGTTTGGGATTACCGCTGGGTCGTATTTTACCTCAAACGGACAAATTCGGACCGGATGGGTCACGTGGTGGAGACCCCCCAACGATCGTCTCGTCCCTCGATATCGCTAATTTTTTGGCTTGCCCCCATGTCCAGCGCAGGCTTCGCCCCCCTATCCTTCCCCACCCTCATTCTCATTAACGTGTAAGCTTCAGCCCATGTACAGCCCATTACATGCTAAAATAAAAAAATCAGCACAAAAGAAAATTGCCTAACAGGCCATCATGGAAGGAAAAGAGGCATGTTAATTACAACACGCAGCCACGACCTGATTACGCTCTCCCCTGCTAATCTCTCCAAGCCGCCGCTGCTATCGAAACTGACGCCTGATATGGCTGCTGCGATCAGATCTCTTCTTCGGGTCACCATGGAGAGAAGCGGAGAGGGGAAGGGATCGCCGGGATACGCGGGTGTCGATCCACGCACATGTTGCCGGTTCCCAGCAGAGAGGACGCATGGATGAACAACAACCACAAAAGGGGAAAAGGTAATTGTTTCTTGCTTCAGATTGGTTCTTTGCTTTAAAAATTATAGAAGTATAATCAGACAGATTTAGAATCAGTTATAACATTACTACTTGTGCTTGTGTAAACATGAAGAAGAATAAGAGAGCAGGATCGATTCATAAATATTCGATTCAGGTTTTGGGATTGGGTTCAGTCAGTGAAGTCCATCTTGCCAATTCCAATAAATAATATAAGATTAGGTAAAATATTATTTACCCACATTGCATTACTACAAATTATTCTTCGATAAGTTTATCCGGTGTTTCTAGTGTTGTGAATTTTTTTTCATTTGTCAATTTTCTATCAAGTTTGATCATGTGAATGCAATGAACAGACACAAAAAGGGTATGTTGACACCATGGCATCTCCATTAGACCAGACCCTAATTTTTTTTACAACATAGCCGTTGTGTATGAGACTTGGTGTGAAACCTCGCCCCCCCCCCCCCTATATCGAAATCCTGGCTCCGTCCCTGCCACTACGACAAGGACCAGTGAACTGATTGTGCTCAGTTTCTTTAATACGATACATACGCCGCAGATACTTACATACACTCAAGCCCGGTCCTCAGATTTTAGGGGCCCAGGTCGAGATGAGAATATGGGGCCCTTATATAGAAACAAAGATTCTTAGATACAAGTCATTGTCGGTGGTATCAATAGAAGGAGAACAGAAACACGTCTTCTCTAAAATGGCGTTGTCACGCCGGCAAATAGATGTTGTGTGATCTCCTATCAGTGTGGCGGCATAAGGCTGGTGATGTGTGCCTCTGTTTAGGGTGCACATGAGATCACGCGTTAGTTGCAGGCAATCAGGTAGGGACCGATCACACGGGAGAATGTCAAATTGCCTTTACCCTCCTACAAGCCCAATTACGCTCCGTGTGGGTGGCGGAGATCAAACTATATATTTGCTGTGACAAAACCAATTATTAAAGAGAATGTTGTATGGCATAAATGTTCAATCAGTTAATACCAGTCGTGTCATCCAACTTCACAATTGACGAGGTAAGTTTACGTCTGGTTGGCCTACCGTTGGCCATGTGTGTTGCTTCTGACCCTCTGTCATCATACTTTTTTGGGGGGTAATCCAAGTTCTCATTCATCAAAAACAATAGTATGTGGGATACAGTTTAGGCCATGAGGTTGGCCAAGCCAGACATGACGCCCATGACCTAGAGCGAGAACTTGGCTAAACCATGTGTATCCGAACTGGGTCAAACTTTAGTGTCTCGTGCTGCTTCTGACTCTCGGTTGTCATACTTTAGTTTGCTAGTTTTTTTACCTCCTTATGGGTTTATTGGACCTCATCATTTGGATCAAACTTCGACCATCTAAATAATTAACAAAATATGAGGCATATGTTACAAAATGGTATATTATTGTATTTGTATTCAGAATAAATTTATCATGGAATATTTTTTATGACATATAGTTTATATTTTATTATTAAAAAATTAGTCAAATTTGACCCAAAATAAGAGGGGTCTAAAAACCGAGATGGGTGAACAAGTTTGCTAAGTTGTGCCCTTGCGGCAAGCATGCAAGTATCCATCAATTGATCCTTAGTTTCGAATTCCTTTTAACAAACAGATGGCTAATACAAGCATCTTCTTTTCTGAGATCCTTAATTCCATGCCAATATCTCACACGAGAATGCGAGATAGTAGAGATCTCTCGCTGAAGCGTTCGTTGTAATTTGGCCAGCCCATTAGCGACATTCTTTTGAAAATGAAAAACTGAGTAAAAGTGGTATTGCATGGGGATAGAACATGGGACCTCAAGGTTGCTTCATTGCACTAATAACCACTGGAACAACATCCATTTTGTGTTAAACTACTCGGGCGCAACCTATTAAGAAGGAAAAGAGCTGGGTTTTCCCTGGGGTTTTTTTTCTCCATTTTCGTTTGTTTTATTCGGTTTTCTTTGGGTTTTTTCTTTTTTCGTGTTTTCTTTCTTTCTTTTCTTTTTTTCATTATTTTTCCATTTGTTTCTTTGCTTTTCAATGCTTTTTTCATTTTCATTTTTCTTCCCCGGTTTTTTGTTTTGCTTTCATTCTTTTTTTACTATTTCTACATTTGTTTATTTCGTTATATTTTTATTTTATTTATTTTTGGTTTACTTCATTTCTCTTTCAGTTTTAATATTTTGGTTTTCTTTTGTTTACATTCTCAATTTTTGGTATATGTCAACAATATTTTTCTAATACACGCTCAACATTCTTTCAATACAAGTTTAACATTTTTCATACATGGTCAACATTTGTTCTAAACACATTTCTAATAATCTTTAAATGCTTTATCAACATTTTTCAAATACAAGATTCACATTTTTTGTGCAAATTTTACATTTTTCAAATGCTTGACTATGTTTTTCCAAATGCAATATTATTATTTTTAACACATGCTCAACAATTTTTCAATACACATTTGCATTTCCTAAATGCTTGATTAACATTTTTAAATACTTGTTGAACATTTTATTTCAAAAGCCTGATTAACACGTTTATATATATTATACAAAATATATTGTTTTTAAAATACATGCTTAAATAAATTCTAAAAAATTAGCATTTTTCAAATGCTTAATCAATCTTTTCAAATACTTTTCAACACTTTTTCAAATTCTTGGTTAAAATTTTCATATACATGATCAGAAAAATTCATCGCTTTTTAACACATGGTCAACATTTTTATATACACATTTAACATTTTTATATACATGATCAAATATTTTCATCATTTTTTACTACATGGTCAACATTTTTATACACACTTAACATTTCAAATACTTGTTCAACATTTTTTAAATCTTTAATTGACACTTTTATATACATGATCGTATTTGTTTCATCATTTTCAAATACATTGTCAACATTTTTCTATACACATTTAGCATTTTCCAAATGCTTGCTTAACATTTTCAAACACTTGTTCAACACTTTTCAAATGCTTGATTAACTTTTTATATACATGATTAAATTTTTGTCATACACATTTTATTTTTTGTATAAATTTTTCGTATACATGATAAACATTTTATATATACACATTTAACATTTTTCAAATGCTTGGTCAACATTTTCAAATGTTTTTATGAAGAGTCATTTTTGTAATACATTTATTTAGAATATTTGGAAGTATTAACAAAAGTTAAAAAACATGAAAAAAAGACAAAACAGAAACAAGGCTGGTGTTTCCCGCGCGCCTGGGCCGGCTCAACTGAGGTTCCCTTCAGTGAGGGTTCCCTCATGTCTCGCTTATTGCGAGACATAGGGGTGCCCAATATCTCAAGCATTACTAAATCGATGCGCTCCTTGCCCTGATCTGGTGTGGCCTACAATCACTTTATTAGGACAATGGCCCATCATCAACTGTCCATGTTCTTTATCTTTTTTATGCTAAACAAAAAACAGCCCAAGGCCCAGTTTGCTAAAAGAGATAACGCTCGGTATTTTCTTCCTGGAGACACATATCGAACATCTTTTCTCGAATGGCCACTAGGATAGATCGAAACGGGTGCTTGCACTTACTTGGGATGGGGGGCCCTTGGTCCCGGGGCGGCCACGCCTCCCCCCACCCCCTCCTTAGGGTCAGGCCTGCATACACTCACCCATATGAGCGCACACACGCATACTCTGCCCCTATGAGCACCTTCGACATACTGAGCCGACACAACATCTTAATATTCCCTATCCCTATGAGCACGCTTAGTTGGTCAGGTTCCTTGTGGTAAAAATACCAAAACAGCTGCGATCAGAAAGAAGCTAGAATTTCTCTGGAAACAGCCCGAGCGCCCCGGCCAGCAAACCAAAATATAAAAACTATCAGAGGAACTTGATGAACTTCTTCTACGTGAGGAGATGATGTGGCGGCAGAGATCAAGGGTGTCGGAACTGAAGGAAGGGGACAGAAACACAAAGTACTCCCAGAGGAAAGCTACTTGGAGGGAAAAAAGAACTGCATCTCTAAGCTAAAAGATGAGTCTGGAAACTGGATCACAGAGAAGAAAGGAATTGGAGATCATGCTACTCAATTCTTCCGTGAACTGTATACTAAAGACCAGAGCGTGGTCCCTCAAGAACTGATAGAGATGACGCAAAAATCTATTGGAGATGATCTAAATGCCTAATTGACAAAAAGGTTTATAGTGGAGGAAGTGAGCGATGCACTTTTTCAGATTGGGCCGCTAAAGGCGCCTGGACCGGATGGTTTCCCGGCCCGTTTCTACCAATGAAACTGGGCAGTGTTGAAGGATGATGTGGTGGCTGCTGTATTGCACTTCTTTGCTAGCAGAGTGCTCCGAGAAGGCATAAACGACACAGTTATTGTACTAATTCCCAAAAGAAGTGACCCGCAGACGTTGAAAGTTTTTCGCCCCATTAGCCTTTGCAACGTGATCTATAAAGTCATCTCTAAATGCCTAGTGAATAGGCTAAGGCCAAATCTTGATGATATCATCTCCGAGACACAAAGTGCTTTTATCCCAGGAAGAATGTGTTGGGGAACGCGGTAATTTCAAAAAAAAATCCTACGATCACGCAAGATCTATCTAGGTGATGCAAAGCAACGAGCGGGCGAGTGTGTCCACGTACCCTCGTAGACCGAAAGTGGAAGCGTTATATCAACGCGGTTGATGTAGTCATACGTCTTCACGATCCGACCGATCCTAGCACCGAACATACGGCACCTCCGTGTTCAACACACGTTCAGCTCGATGACGTCCCACGAACTCACGATCCAGCTGAATGTCGAGGAAGAGCTTCGTCAGCACGACGGCGTGATGACGATGTTGATGAAGTTACCGGCGCAGGGCTTCGCCTAAGCACTGCAACGATATGACCGAGGTGGATTAAGGTGGAGGGGGCACTGCACACGGCTAAGACAATGTATGTTGTGTGTTCTCGGGTGCCCCCCTACCCCCGTATATAAAGGAGCAAGGGGGAAGGCTGGCTGGCCCTAGGGCGCGCCAAGGAGGGGAGGAGTCCTCCTCCTAGTGGGACTAGGACTCCCCCTTTCCTAGTCCAACTAGGAGGGGGAAGGGGGAAGGAAGGAGAGGGAGAGAGGGAGGGAAAGAGGGGGCGCCGCCCCCCTTCCTTGTCCAATTCGGACTCCTCAAGGGGGGGGGGCAGCCCTAAGGCCCCCTCCTCTCTCTCACACAAGGCCCATGTTGGCCCATTAGTTCCCCCGGGGGTTCCGATAACCCCCCGGCACTCCGATAATTATCTGGTGACCCCCGGAACTCTTCCGGTGTCCGAATATAGTCATCCAATATATCAATCTTTATGTCTCGACCAGTTCGAGACTCCTCGTCATGTTCGTGATCACATCCGGGACTCCGAACATCGTCACTGAACGTTAAGCGTGCGGACCCTACGGGTTCGAGAACTATGTAGACATGACCGAGACACGTCTCCGGCCAATAACCAATAGCGAAACCTGGATGCTCATATTGGTTCCCACATATTCTACGAAGATCTTTATCGGTCAAACCGCATAACAACATACGTTGTTCCCTTTGTCATCGGTATGTTACTTGCCCGAGATTCGATCGTCGGTATCTCAATACCTAGTTCAATCTCGTTACCAGCAAGTCTCTTTACTCGTTCCGTAATGCATCATATCGTAACTAACTCATTAGTCACATTGCTTGCAAGGCTTATAATGATGTGCATTACCGAGAGGGCCCAGAGATACCTCTCCGACAATCGGAGTGACAAATTCTAATCTCGATCTATGCCAACTCAAAAAGTACCATTGGAGACACCTGTAGAGCACCTTTATAATCACCCAGTTACGTTGTGATGTTTGGTAGCACACAAAGTGTTCCTCCGGCATTCGGGAGTTGCATAATCTCATAGTCATAGGAACATGTATAAGTCATGAAGAAAGCAATAGCAATATACTAAACGATCAAGTGCTAAGCTAACGGAACGGGTCAAGTCAATCATATCATTCTCTAATGATGTGATCCCGTTAATCAAATGACAACTCATGTCTATGGCTAGGAAACTTAACCATCTTTGATTCAGCGAGCTAGTCAAGTAGAGGCATATTAGTGACACTCTGTTTGTCTATGTATTGATACGTCTCCGTCATATCTATAAATTTTTATTGTTCCATGCCAATATTCTACAACTTTCATATACTTTTGGCAACTTTTTATACTATTTTTGGGACTAACATATTGATCTAGTGTCCAGTGCCAGTTCCTGTTTGTTGCATTTTTTTTGTTTTGCAAAAAATCTGTATCAAACGGAGTCCAAACGGGATAAAAACTGACGGAGATTTTTTTGGAATATTTAGGATTTTTGGGAAGAAGAATCAACGAGAGACGATGCCCGAGGGGGCCACGAGGCAGGGTGGCGCGCCCAGGGGGTCAGGCGTGCCCTGGTCCCTTGTGGCCACCCCTTAAGGCGGTTGGTGCCCTTCTTTCGCCGCAAGAAAGCTAATTTCTGGATAGAGACCGTGTCCAAAATTCAGCCCTATCGGAGTTACGGATCTCCGGGAATTTAAGAAACGGTGAAAGGGCAGAATCAGGGAACGGAGAAACAGAGAGAGACAGAGAGACAGATCCAATCTCAGGAGGGGAAACCCTTCTCCCATCTAGGGAGAAGGTCAAGGAAGAAGAACAAGGGGGCTCCCCCTCGCTTCCGGTGGCGCCGGAATGCCGCCGGGGCCATCATCGTCACCGCAATCTACACCAACAACTTCACCGCCATCATCACCAACTCTTCCCGCCTCTATGCAGCGGTGTAACCCCTCTTTTACCCGCTGTAATCTCTACTTAAACATGGTGCTCAACACTATATATTATTTCCCAATGATGTATGGCTATCCTATGATGTTTGAGTAGATCCGTTTTGTCCTATGGGTTAATTAATGATCGTGATTGGTTTGAGTTGCATGTTTTACTATTGGTGCTGTCCTATGGTGCTCTCCGTGTCGCGCAAGCGTGAGGGATCCCCACTGTAGGGTTTGCAATATGTTCATGATTTTCTTATGGTGGGTGGCGTGAGTGACAGAAGCAGATACCCGAGTAAGTAGGTTGTTTGCGCATGGGAGTAAAGAGGACTTGATGCCTTATAATGCTATGGTTGGGTTTTACCTTAATGATCTTTAGTAGTTGCGGACGCTTTCTAGAGTTCCAATCATAAGTGCATATGATCCAAGTAGAGAAAGTATGTTAGCTTATGCCTCTCCCTCAAATAAAATTGTAATAGTGATTACCGGTCTAGTTATAGATTGCCTAGGGACAAATAACTTTCTCGTGACAAAATGCTCTTTACTAAAACTAACTTAGTTGTGTCTATATCTAAACATCCCCTAGCTTTTAATTACGTGCTCTTTATTATCTTGCAAACCTATCCAACAACACTTCTAGTTTCATACTTGTTCTAGGTAAAGTGAACGTCAAGCGTGCGTAGAGTTGTATCAGTGGTCGATAGAACTTGAGGGAATATTTATTCTTCCTTTAGCTCCTCATTGGGTTCGACATTATTACTTATCGAAAGAGGCTACAATTGATCCCCTATACTTGTGGGTTATCATGTATTCACACATCTACTAAGTTTCCGGTTAATACAATTCTAGCATGAATAATAAACATTTATCATGATATAAGGAAATATAAATAAAAACTTTATTATTGCCTCTAGGGCATATTGCCTTCAGTCTCCCACTTGCACTAGAGTCAATAATATAGTTCACATCGCCACATTCAGATCCGTATGTATTTTGCAAATTTCTATGTCTACAATGCTCACGGAGCTACTCCAGCTAAATGCTCCCACTTTCAATATGTATCCAGATCGAGACTCAGGGTCATCCAGATTGGTGTCAAAGCTTGCATCGACATAACTCTTTATCACCTCCATAACCGAGAAATATTTCCTTAGTCCTCTTAGGATAATTTTGACCAATGTCCAGTGATCTACTCCTAGATCACTATTGTACTCCCTTGCCAAACTCAGGGTAGGTATACAATAGGTCTGGTACACAGCATGGCATACTTTATAAAACCTATGGCTGAGGCATAGGGAATGACTTCCATTCTCTCTTTATCTTCTGCCGTGGTCGGGCTTTGAGTCTTACTCAACTTCACATCTTGCAACATAGGCAAGAACTCCTTCTTTGACTTTTCCATTTTGAACAACTATTGAAAAAACTTATCAAGCGTCTTGATCTATCTCTATAGATCTTGATGCTCAATATGTAAGCAGCTTCACCGAGGTCTTTCTTTGAAAAACTCCTTTCAAAAACTCCTTTATGCTTTCCAGGAAATTCTACATCATTTCTGATCAACAATATGTCATTCACATATACTTATCAGAAAATTTGTAGTGCTCCCACTCACTTTCTTGTAAATTCAGGCTTTACCGCAAGTCTGTATAAAACTATATGCTTTGATCAACTCATCAAAGCGTATATTCCAACTCCGAGATGCTTGCACCAGTCCATAGATGGATCACTGGAGCTTTGCACACTTTGAGTACCTTTAGGATCAACAAACCTTCTGGTTGCATCATATACAACTCTTATTTAAGAAATCCATTAAGGAATTAGTTTTGACATCCATTTGCCAGATTTCATAGAATGCGGCAATTGCTAACATGATTCGGATAGACTTAAGCACCGATACGAGTGAGAAAATCTCATCGTATTCAACACCTTGAACTTGTCAAAAACATTTTTTAGAAAATTCGAGCTTTGTCTATAGTAACACTACTATCAGCGTCCATCTTCCTCTTGAAGATCCATTTATTCTCTATGGCTTGCCGATCAACGGGCAAGTCAACCAAAGTCCACACTTTGTTCTCATACATGGATCACGTCTCAGATTTCATGGCCTCAAGCCATTTCGTGGAATCTGGGCTCATCATCGCTTCCTCATAGTTCGTAGGTTCGTCAAGGTCTAGTAACATGACTTCCAGAACAGCATTACCATACCACTCTGGTGCGGAACGTACTCTGGTTGACCTACGAGGTTCGGTAGTAAATTGATCTGAAGTTTCATGATCATCATCATTAACTTCCTCACTAATTAGTGTAGACATCACTGGAACTGATTTCTGTGATGAACTACTTTCCAATTCGGGAGAAGGTACAATTACCTCATCAAGTTCTACTTTCCTCCCACTCACTTCTTTCGAGAGAAACTTCTTCTCTTGAAAGAATCCATTCTTAGCAACAAAGATCTTGCCTTCGGATCTGTGATAGACGGTGTACCCAACCTTTTCTTTTGGGTATCCTATGAAGACGCACTTCTCCGATTTGGGTTCGAGCTTATCAGGTTGAAACTTTTTCACATAAGCATCGCAACCCCAAACTTTAAGAAATGATAGCTTAGGTTTCTAGCCAAACCATAGTTCATATGGTGTCGTCTCAACGGATTATACGGCGCCCTATTTAATGTGAATGTAGCTGCCTCTAATGCATAACCCCAAAACGATAGTGGTAAATCGGTAAGAGCCATCATAGATTGCACTATATCCAGTAAAGTACGGTTATGACGTTCGGACACACCATTATGATGTGGTGTTCCAGGTGGCATGAGTTTGTGAAACTATTCCACATTGTTTTAATTGAAGACAAAACTCGTAACTCAAATATATATTCGTCTCCGTTATCAGATCGTAGAAACTTTATTTTCTTGTTACGATGATTTTCCACTTCACTCTGAAATTCTTTTAACTTTTCAAATGTTTCAGACTTATGTTTCATCAAGTAGATATACCCATATCTGCTCAAATCATCTGTGAAGGTCAGAAAATAACAATACCTGCCGCGAGCCTCAACACTCATCAGACCGCATACATCAGTATGCATTATTTCCAATAAGTCAGTTCTTGCTCCATTGTTCCGGAGAATGGAGTCTTAGTCATCTTGCCCATGAGGCATGGTCCGCAAGCATCAAGTGATTCATAATCAAGTGATTCCAAAAGCCCATCAGCATGGAGTTGCTTCATTGTTTCTTCATGTGCTTTACACCAATATGACCTAAACGGCAGTGCCACAAATAAGTTGCACTATCATTATTAACTTTGCATCTTTTGGCTTCAATATTATGAATATGTGTATCACTACGATCGAAATTCAATAAACCATTTATATTGAGTGTATGACCATAGAAGGTTTTATTCATGTAAATAGAACAACAATTATTCTTTGACATAAATGAATAACCGTATTGCATTAAACATGATCCAATCATATTCATGCTCAACGCAAACACCAAAAAACATTTATTTTAGGTTCAACACTAATCCCCAAGGTAAAGGGAGTGTGCGATGGTGACCTTATCAACCTTGGAATCACTTCCAACACACATCATCCCCTCGCCCTTAACTAGTCTATGTTTATTTTGCAACTCCCGTTTTGAGTTACTACTCTTAGCAATTGAACCAGTATCAAATACCGAGGGGTTGCTATAAACACTAGTAAAGTACCCATCAATAACATGTATATCCAATATACCTTTATTCACTATGCCATCCTTCTTATCCGCCAAGTATCTAGGGCAATCCACTTCCAGTGACCATTTCCTTTGCAGTAGAAGCACTCGGTTTCAGGCTTGGGTCTAGCTTTGGGCTTCTTCATGGGAGTGGCAACTTGCTTGCCATTCTTTTTGAAGTTCCCTTTCTTTCCCTTGCCCTTTTACTTGAAACTAGTGGTCTTGTCAACCATCAACACTTGTTGCTTTTTCTTGATTTCTACCTTCGCCGATTTCAGCATCGCGAAGAGCTTGGGAATCGTTTCTGTTATCCCTTGCATATTATAGTTCATCATGAAGTTCTAGTAACTTGGTGATAGTGACTAGAGAACTCTGTCAATCACTATCTTATCAGGAAGATTAACTCCCACTTGATTCAAGTGATTGCAGTACCCAGACAATCTGAGCACATGCTCACTGGTTGAGCTATTCTCCTCCATCTTGTAGGCAAAGTACAGTCAGAGGTCTCATACCTCTTGACACGGGCATGAGTATGAAATACCAATTTCAGCTCTTGGAACATCTTATATGCTCCATGGCGTTCAAAACATCATTGAAGTCCCGGTTCTAAGCTGTAAAGCATGGTGCACTAAACTATCAAGTAGTCATCATACCGAGCTTTGTCAAACGTTCATAACGTCTGCATCTGCTCCTGTAATAGGTCTGTCACCTAGCGGTGCATCAAGGACATAATTCTTCTGTGCAGCAATTGGGATAATCCTCAGATCACGGACCAAGTCCGCATCATTGCTACTATCATCTTTCAACTTATTTTTCTCTAGGAGCATATAAAAAATAAACGGGGAGCTACATCGCGAGCTATTGATCTACAACATAGTTATGCAAATACTAACAGGACTAAGTTCATGATAAATTAAAGTTCAATTAATCATATTACTTAAGAACTCCCACTTAGATAGACATCCCTCGCGTCATCTAAATGATCACGTGATCCAAATCAACTAAACCATGTCCGATCATCACGTGAGATGGAGTAGTTTTCAATGATGAACATCACTATGTTGATCATATCTACTATATGATTCACGTTCGACCTTTCGGTCTCCAGTGTTCCGAGGCCATATATGCATATGTTGGGTTCATCAAGTTTAACCCGAGTATTCTGCGTGTGCAAACCTGGCTCGCACCCATTGTATGTGAAAGTAGAGCTTATCACACCCGATCATCACGTGGTGTCTCGGTACGAAGAACTGTCGCAACGGTGCATACTTAGGGAGAACACTTGTGATACGTCTCCGTCGTATCTATAATTTTTTATTGTTCCATGCCAATATTATACAACTTCCATATACTTTTGGCAACTTTTTATACTATTTTTGGGGACTAACATATTGATCCAGTGCCAAGTGCCAGTCCTATTTGTTGCATGTTTTTCGTTTCGCAGAATATCCATATCAAACGGAGTCCAAACGGGATAAAAACGGACGGAGCTTATTTTTTAAATATTGGGAAAATTCCGGAAGAAAAATCCACGCGAGACTGTGCCCGAGGTGGCCACGTGGCATGGGGGCGCGCCCTACCCCCCAGGGCGCGCCCCTGACCCTCATGGGCCACCCGTAAGAAGGTTGATGCCCTTCTTCGGCCGCAAGAAAGCAATTTTTTGGTAAAAAATCACGGCGAAAGTTTCAGTCCAATCGAGTTACGGATCTCCATATTGAACATATAAACCTTGCTAGAGTACCCGCTATCCTGGGGCCTTCGCGTCACGCATGCGATCTGAGTCGCTCGTTCGGCTGTGCTGTAAAGTTTTCTGTACGTTTTACCTCTCTGTCAAACATCCAGCCATTGGTTTAAACTCACGCCATGATTCAAGTTTTGAGCAGATGACGGCTGGGCCAGGCATATGGGCGGGGCCGGCGTCGCATTGTGTGTTGCGCGCGTAAGTTCGGGCAAAAAAGGGTGGACTGCAGCGGTCGTACGGTCAAAAACCTAGCCCGCACACGACCCTCGCTCCTTCTCCTCGACCTCCCTCCTCTTCCTCCTCTTCTGCCGCCGCCGCCTCTCCTCTTCTTCTCTCTCCTGTGCCGTCGCGCTTCTCATCCCCTCTTGCACGCTTAGCACGGTAGGGTCATCGGGATGAGCAGCGGTGGGCATCTGTCGGTGTGCCGGAGTACAGCGGCGGGCTTCTGTGGTGTGCTGGAGTGCGTGGATGACGAAAGCAGCGGGAGGAGAACGCAGTGCAGGGTGAGGCAGTGACCGCGCCCTCCTCTGCGCTTCCTCTCCAAATACCCTCGACTTCCGGTGAGTTCTCCTTCTCTCTTTTCCTCTCTTCCTCACTGCTCCTCTTCTTCCTTCAATCTCTCCTGTTCAGCACGGTGGAGACGGGTACACGGGCTAGGCAGGCCACGGGATGACGGGTGGTCGAGCACCCACCACAGTGAGGAGAGATCGAGTACAACTCCCAGTTCATGGAGGGATCTTGTCTGGTGAGCTCTTTCTTTCTAATTTCCCCATCTTCCCATGGTGCCTGAGCTCTTCCTAATTTTTTTAGGTTTGCTCTCCTCCTCCGCCACACCCAGGCCCAGCAGGCACCGCGACACATGAGCAGGAGGAGGAGCCCTTTCCAGGCTCGTGGGCCCATCATGATGAAGCCGCCAAGGAGGAGGACACAGACGACGATCTGCTAGCCGAGGAGCCCTAAAGAATTTCCCCAAACTTTCCTGCGCCTCCGCCTCCTCTTGATTCAGTTAAGTTTTGATCATTTCTCTGTAGTAGTTGAAGTTTCTGCCTTACATTGATCCTGTTGGAATTGATTAAAAGATCATTTTATTATTTTCCTATTAGCATTTTCCATGAAACATGATGATTACGTTCAGTGAGGTTCTGAATTTAATATTCCGAATGCACATATGTTTGATATTCAATTTGATAACAAAGTAACCTCGACCAATAGTTTTTGGCCATTTGCATATAGGTTGAGGGAGTACTCCTTGCTTCGACAAATACTTTTGATTAAAGCTTCTTCGATGCCCCATGAACACTCAGGTTTGCTTTCAAGCTGCACCATGCTGATATACTTCATGCTGAGCATGCTTTTGACATCCATTAATGATGCCCTGTTTTGACTTTTGAGTAGACGATTCTTTATTTATTAACCTATACACCAATATTGTTTCCATTGATCAATCTCATAGTACTTTGTGTGTGTTTTTCTTATCTTGAGCTGAAAACTTATTGTCAGGTTAAACTATTTTTTGGATCATTTATAATATGGATGTTCTGTAAAAGAATATTTACTGGAATGTTATGTAAAACCTAAGGCTCAAAAGGAAAGCTTCGGTAAATTAGAATATTTATTGAAATATTTAAGTGTTTCATTAAATTGGTCTGGAAGTCCAAGCTCACCCATTTAATTATTTGAGAGCATCATCGGTATAGTTTTTCCCAGAGACACAATTTTGAAAAAAAAGATACATGGCCACCAAATGAATGTGTTGCTATGCCGACTACTGTCCAGTCCATTTACACTTCTTAATTTGCTCTCTCCTGGATTTCACAGGACTCGAGTCCTATATATATTCTAAATGTATTTTATGCAATTTTACTCTGGTGCTTGCACATCCATGGATCTGAAAGTATTGCGGAGCTCCCATGATGGACTATGATGAAAAAGTATTTCTTGTTGCCTGTTCTGTTGTGGTGCAAGTGTACCATGATGGACTATGATGAAAAGTAAAGAGGGCATTGCCGCTCTACTTCTTGCTCGATCAAGGACCTAAGCTCCTGGTAAGACCCTCTTTCATTTGTTTTCTTTTCTTCCATGCCTGCATATCTCTAACTTTTATTAGTTTACCCTTTTTAATTTGTGTGATTAATTTGTTGGTTATATTGTTGTTACTAGCTCCTAATTTGGGTGTTGAACAAATTGTTTAGATTTTTTGTGTAAATCTGAGACGCTACATTGGTTTGGAAGTGAATTTGTAACCTTTTGTTTAATTTAATGGCATGCTAAAGCTGATGCAGATGTCCTGTATTTGCTAATGCTGTCCATAGGAACGGCCCTCCTATGCCCTGCTCCTCCCGCATTGGTGCAAATTCGCTTCCTCCCCCGCCTCCGTCTCCACGTGTGCAGCGACAACCCCGGGAGGAGCTCGAGCCGGAACGGTGGTCCATGGTGTCGTCGCCGTCGTCCTCGGCAGGAGAAGCGTGGGCTGCAGAGACGGCCGGATTCGTCTGACCCTCGCGCTACTGTCTGTCCACCCTTGAGGTCCGTCCCCACGTCCTCACCTCCATCTTCTCTCACTGTCATGTACGCTCTCATGACCAGACGAGGCGACGTGGAAGCTGCAGTGGCGCAATGACATCTTCGCTTGTTTCTGTACTTGTTGAAACAATCGATGACCTCTTTTTTCCTGCAGGATAATGTGTTTGTTCCGCTGATCTGTACAGTTTCAATACCGAGTTGTTAAGGAGAATGCTGATGATGCATATTCTACGAGTTGCAGACCCCCCAAAAGCAAATTCAGTCCTACGTCTTTGATGGTAAATATTAATATTTTTCTGTGTCGTTATACTGTTTTTTCAAAGGCTATAAGTTGGTATTCTTTTTCTGAAAATAGTGGTTCGAGCCATAGTTGGAACTGGACAGTCTTTTTGAGCAAAAAATGATATCGCAAAGGCCAGGATCAAAATCAATACATAAGTATATGTGCGTGCGCTAGACCCCTTTCTTTGTTTGCCAAATCAATACATTAGGCTTTTTGTTCCTGGATAGATCACACGGTTTTTGTTTGTTTGCCAAAGTAGTATATGTGCGTGCGGTAGACCCCTTTCTTGTGTTACATGGCCTTTTGGATAGTCGTCATCTGTTACCTTTATACTCCTGAGGTGGCTGAATTTTTTGAATGAACTGCCAGTCTTCAGAACCGCTGCCTAATTTTATTTCAAGAACTAATTGACTTGTAGATGTTCCTTACTGTCACACCATACATGGCTATGCCTCCAATAGATTCTTGTGGATATTTGAAATTAAATGTGTTCTTCATGAAGACATTTTGGCAAAACTCTTGACTGTGCTTACCCCGTGCATTTGGGGAAGTGCTTATGCGGTATATGTTTACCCAGGCAATACTGCAGAAACTTAAGAAACTATTTCTTAAGAAAAAACAGATAGCCTTTTGTTAGCAGTTATTATTTTTGGAAATATTTTCCAAGGTGTGTATTCTCATATAGTCATATATTTGCGAGGTGAAAAACTAACTGTGATGCACACATTATTAAGCTCTGTAGATAGGGAAATATGTCCAACTCCACTAATTCATTATATCTGTGTGAACAGGTGAAGCGTGAAGAGCTACTTGAATACACGTGAAATGTCATTTTATTTTATTTCAGGACTTGAGAGAAATGCTGATATTATGAGGTGCAATGCTCATTTACTTAATCTTCTAATTAGCTGATATTATGAGGTGAAATGCCATTTCACAACTTATGAGAAATGCTGATATTATGTGTGAAATGCTCATTTACTTAATATAGAAACGTTTACAAGGATGACAGACCGTGTGCGGCACAGACCTCGATGGCGTGCCGCATCATTTCGGCCCAACCCCAATGTTTCCCTCGCCACCCACGGCCAGATGGTAAGTACCTGCAAATCTCACACTGCCACCGGGGTGCTCTGCCTCCACCTATTTGCATTAATGCATGCTCAATTGCTTATTGTGGTGTGCCCTGTAGGTCGAAGACATCCCGACGGAGCAGCACATGCCTGTCCCTTCTTTCATTGGCGGTGGGAGAAAGAGGATCCACCCGCTCCCTTATGTTGATCTGAGCCTTCCTTGTGAGTTGGCTCCAATTTTTCTACTGACTATATCTTCTACTTTTTGCTTTGTGAATCCTATGAAATGGTGCAAGTGAATGCATTATGGTTATTGTGTATCATATCAACAGACACATGTTCATTCATTATAAGTGGAAATTGTGGTTGGATCATGTTAAGAACTTATGTCTGCTGTAACTGATTTTGGTGAAGAACAACTGCATTTTTTTTCTCTAGCTTGTGAACGTTGAACACTTTGGTCTTCCTGTTGGTGCTTCTTTCTCATGTGTTATGAATTTGCTATGGGTTTGAAGTGCTTTGACTTCTTGCATTTTTTCCGTCTAAGTTATTAGGCTACTACTGCCTGGTTTGCCCATGATTAACCACTAATTATGATGCACTGCTGGCTGGTCTGCCTTTTTTATGCTTTTTTAGTGACAACATTCAGACTTAATGTTTATTACTTCATTTCAGAGTTTTAAATTAAGACATTGCGGTCAATTTATATGGTCTTCTGAAGTTTCACCTTCCCTTTGTCATATTGGTTTGATCAAATCAATGGGAAGCAGGCATTACTTTGATGTATTGGCTTACAGTCTTATTAAGTACTCCCTCTTCAAACTAATACAAGACCTTTAAGATCACTACTTACCTTTTAGATCACTAAAATAGTGATCTAAAAGGTCTTACATCTTAGCGCACATTTAACTACTTTATTTGCTGTACTATTGTGGATGTACCGCAAAATAAAGCAGTCCTCCATTTTTCTTCTCTGTAGGCTGATGTTCTTGCTCAGTATAAACCAACAATGGAGAAACTGACCAAGCTATCTTTCATGATCAGTTACACACCAAGCCTATATTTTTGCTGCTTCTACATGTTGCTATGATGGTCATTCAGCCCATTTTCTTGAACCTGCACTACAACGAGAGATCTGGGTTGCTTCTTTGTGGCTTCCAAACTTGAAATGTTTGTTTGGAAGTTAGTTTATTTTTTGTTGTGGATTCACAGCTTCTCTCATGTACCGTCCTATTAGAGCTTTAGATTTACAAAGAAACTAAATGAAGATATGGTGGTATGGTCTCAATAGTACAACTTAAAGCCTTCCATGCTTTATATTTTCTCTAAAATTTGCTCTTGAAGAATCATGTACCTATGTTAGATCCGGTGAGAAAAGGCGGCTTCCAAGCAGAGGATGCGGGAATGTTGGCCACATTTGGTTTTCGACTTGGGTGTCGAAATATTCTCACAATACTTGGCTCCCTCTCGGCCTTTGCGCCATTGGCGCAACAAGTCATCTAGTATATACGAAATGGTGAAAGGGCAGCAGACGAAAAACGCAGAAATAGAGAGAGACGGAGAGACAGATCCAATCTCGGAGGGGCTCTCGCCCCCTCGCTTCCAGTGGCGCCGGAACGCCGCCGGGGCCATCATCATCACCGCAATCTTCACCAACAACTTCACCGCCATCATCACCAACTCTTCCCCCCTCTATGCAGCGGTGTAACCTCTCTCTTATCCGCTGTAATCTCTACTTAAACATGGTGCTCAACGCTATATATTATTTCCCAATGATGTATGGCTATCCTATGATGTTTGAGTAGATCTGTTTTGTCCTATTGGCTATTTGATGATCAAGATTGGTTTGAGTTGCATGTTTTATTATTGGTGTTGTCCTATGGTGCTCTCCGTGTCGCGCAAGTGTGAGGGATCCCCGCTGTAGGGTTTGAAATATGTTTATGATTTGCTTATGGTGGGTGGCGTGAGTGACAGAAGCACAGACCCGAGTAAGTAGGTTGTTTGCGTATGGGATAAAGGGTACTTGATACTTTAATGCTATGGTTGGGTTTTACCTTAATGATCTTTAGTAGTTGCGGATGCTTGCTAGAGTTCCAATCATAAGTGCATATGATCCAAGTAGAGAAAGTATGTTAGCTTATGCCTCTCCCTCAAATAAAATTGCAATAGTGATTACCGGTCTAGTTATCGATTGCCTAGGGACAAATAACTTTCTCGTAACAAAAAGCTCTTTAATAAAACTAATTTAGTTGTGTATTTATCTAAACAGCCCCTAGATTTTATTTACGCGCTCTTTATTACATTGCTTGCTTATCCAAAAACACCTACAAAGTACTTCTAGTTTCATACTTGTTCTAGGTAAAGTAAACGTCAAGCGTGCGTAGAGTTGTATCGGTGGTCGATAGAACTAGAGGGAATATTTGTTCTACCTTTAGCTCCTCATTGGGTTCGACACTCTTACTTATCGAAAGAGGCTACAATTGATCCCCTATACTTGTGGGTTATCAACTTGTACCTTGAAATTTAGTGAGAGATCATCTTATAATGCTACCGTCGTACTAAGCAAAATAAGATGTATAAAAGATAAACATCACATGCAATCAAAATATGTGACATGATATGGCCATCATCATCTTGTGCTTTTTATCTCCATCTCCAAAGTACTGCCATGATCTCCATTGTTACCAGCATGACACCATGATCTCCATCATCTTGATCTTTTATCAACGTGTTGTCACATGGTCGTCTCACCAGCTATTGCTTTTGCAACTATTGCTATCGCATAGCGATAAAGTAAAGCAATTACATGGCACTTGCATCTAATGCAATAAAGATACAACCATAAGGCTACTACCAGTTGCCGATAACTTTAACAAAACATGATCATCTCATACAACAATTTATATTTCATCACGTCTTGACCATATCACATCACAACATGCCCTGCAAAAACAAGTTAGACGTCCTCTACTTTGTTGTTGCAAGTTTTACGTGGCTGCTACGGGCCGAGCAAGAACCGTTCTTACCTACGCATCAAAACCACAACGATTTTTTGTCAAGTATGTGTTGTTTTAACCTTCAACAAGGACCGAGCATAGTCACACTCGATTCAGCTAAAGTTGGAGAAACAGACACCAACTAGCCACTTGTGTGCGAAGCACGTCGGTAGAACCAGTCTCGTGTAAGCGTACGCGTAATGTCGGTCTGAGCAGCTTCATCCAACAATACCGCCGAGTCAAAGTATGACATGCTGGTAAGCAGTATGACTATTATCGCCCACAACTCTTTGTGTCCTACTCGTACATATAACATCTACGCATAGACCTGGCTTGGATGCCACTATTGGGGAACGCGGTAATTTCAAAAATTTCCTACGATCACGCAAGATCTATCTAGGTGATGCGTAGCAACGAGCGGGAGAGTTTGTCCACGTACCCTTGTAGACCGAAAGCGGAAGCGTTATATCAACGCGGTTGATGTAGTCGTACGTCTTCACGATCCGACTGATCCTATCACCGAACGTACGGCACGTCCGTGTTTAGCACACGTTCAGCTCGATGACGTCCCGAACTCTCGATCCAGTGAGTGTCGAGGGAGAGCTTCGTCAGCACGACGGCGTGATGACGGTGTTGATGAAGTTACCGGCACAGGGCTTCGCCTAAGCACTGCAACAATATGACCGAGGTGGATTATGGTGGAGGGGGCACCGCACACGGCTAAGACAATGTCTGTTGTGTGTTCTCGGATGCCCCCTGCCCCCGTATATAAAGAAGCAAGGGGGGAGGCCGGCCGCCCCTAGGGCGTGTCATGGAGGGGAGGAGTCCTCCTCCTAGTGGGAGTAGGACTCCCCCTTTCCTAGTCCAACTAGGAGGGGGGAGGGGGAAGGAAGGAGAGGGAGAGAGGGAGGGAAAGAGGGGGCACCGCCCCCCTTCCTTGTCCAATTCGGACTCCTCAAGGGGGGCGCGCAGACAGCCCTAAGGCCCCCTCCTCTCTCTCTCACACAATGCCCATGTTGGCCCATTAGTTCCCCCGGGGGTTCCGATAACCCCCCGGCACTCCGATAATTATCCGGTGCCCCCAGAACTCTTCAGGTGTCCGAATATAGTCATCCAATATATCAATCTTTATGTCTCGACCATTTCGAGACTCCTCGTCATGTCCGTGATCACATCCGGGACTCCGAACAACCTTCGGTACATCAAAACACATAAACTCATAATACAGATCATCACCAAACGTTAAGCATGCGGACCCTACGGGTTCGAGAACTATGTAGACATGACCGAGACACGTCTCCGGCCAATAACCAATAGCAGAACCTGGATGCTTATATTGGTTCCCACATATTCTACGAAGATCTTTATTGGTCAAACCGCATAACAACATGCGTTGTTCCCTTTGCTGTCAGTATGTTACTTGCCCGAGATTCGATCGTCGGTATCTCGATACCTAGTTCAATCTCGTTACCAGCAAGTCTCTTTACTCATTCCGTAATGCATCATCCCGTAACTAACTCATTAGTCAAATTACTTGCAAGGCTTATAATGATGTGCATTACCGAGAGGGCCCAAAGATACCTCTCCGACAATCGGAGTGACAAATCCTAATCTCGATCTATGCCAACTCCACAAGTACCATCGGAGACACCTGTAGATCACCTTTATAATCACCCAGTTACGTTGTGACGTTTGGTAGCACACAAAGTGTTCCTCCGGTATTCGGGAGTTGCATAATCTCATAGTCATGGGAACATGTATAAGTCATGAAGAAAGTGACACGTCTCCGTCGTATCTACTTTTCTAAACACGTTTGCCCTTGTTTTGGACTCTAACTTGTATGATTTGAATGGAACTAACCCGGACTAACGTTGTTTTCAGCAGAATTGCCATGATGTTGTTTTATGTGCAGAAAACAAAAGTTCTTAGAATGACCTGAAACTCCACGGAATATCTTAGAATAAATAATAAAAAATCCTCACCAAAGATGAAGTCTAGGGGCCCACACCCTGTTCACGGGGGTGGGGGCCCCCCCTCCCTCCTGGGCGCACCCCCTTACCTCGTGGGCCCCCTGGAAACCTTCTGACGCCAACTCCAACTCTATTTATTGGCTTTCGGGGAGAAAAAAACCAGAGAGAAGAAATCATTGCGTTTTACGATACGGAGCCACCGCCAAGCCCTAATCTCTCTCGGGAGGGCTGATCTGGAGTCCGTTCGGGGCTTCGGAGAGGGGGATTCGTCGTCGTCGTCATCATCAACCATCCTCCATCACCAATTTCATGATGCTCACCGCCGTGCGTGAGTAATTCCATCGTAGGCTTGCTGGACGGTGATGGGTTGGATGAGATTTATCATGTAATCGAGTTAGTTTTGTTAGGGTTTGATCCCTAGTATCCACTATGTTCTGAGATTGATGTTGTTATGACTTTGCTATGCTTAATGCTTGTCACTAGGGCCCGAGTGCCATGAATTCAGATCTGAACCTATGATGTTTTCATGAATATATGTGAGTTCTTGATCCTATCTTGCAAGTCTATAGTCACCTACTATGTGTTATGATCCGGCAACCACGAAGTGACAATAATCGGGACCACTCCCGGTGATGACCATAGTTTGAGGAGTTCATGTATTCACTATGTGCTAATGCTTTGTTCCGGTTCTCTATTAAAAGGAGGCCTTAATATCCCTTAGTTTCCAATAGGACCCCGCTGCCACGGGAGGGTAGGACAAAAGATGTCATGCAAGTTCTTTTCCATAAGCACGTATGACTATTTACGGAATACATGCCTACATTACATTGATGAATTGGAGCAAGTTCCGTGTCACCCTATGTTATGACTGTTACATGACGAACCGCATCCGGCATAATTATCTATCACTGATCCGGTTCCTACGAGCTTTCCATATACTGGTTCTCGCTTATTTACTTTTCCGTTGCTACTGTTACAATCACTACAAAATACCAAAAACATTACTTTCGCTGTCTTTACTTTTTTACCGTTACCACCACTATCATATTACTTTGCTACTAAACACTTTGCTGCAGATACTAAGTTTCCAGGTGTGGTTGAATTGACAACTCAGCTGCTAATACTTGAGAATATTCTTTGGCTCCCCTTGTGTCGAATCAATAAATTTGGGTTGAATACTCTACCCTCGAAAACTGTTGCGATCCCCTATACTTGTGGGTTATCAAGACCTTTTTCTGGCGCCGTTGCTGGGGAGCATAGCTCTATTCTTTGAGTCACTTGGGATTTATATCTGCTGGACACTATGAAGAACTTGAAAGATGCTAAGACAACAATTTATCCCTCAACTATGAGGGGAGGTAAGGAACTGCCATCTAGCTCTGCACTAGATTCACCTTCTGTTATGAGTAAGCTAACGACACCTAAACCTGCTTCTGCTATTCGTTCCGATATGTCGCATGTTACTAATGATGCCACTTCTGCTATGCATGATACTTATGATGAAACTACTTCTACGCTTGATACTACTGTGCCCCTTGGTGAATTTCTAGATGAACAAATTGCTAGGGCTGGACAGAAAGAAATTATTGAATCTGAATACGATGATGAAAGTGATGATGAAAATATGCCTGTTATTCCTGAGGGTTATGTTTTTGATATGGAATCTTCTGCAGCTATTTTTGCTTGCAAAGATAGATATGAGCTCAAGAGGTTATTAGTTAAATGGAACAAAGAATCTCTTAGAGACAGAATGAAACCCGATCCTGTTTTTGCAACTTCACCTATCTGTGTTCCTAATAAGGATTATGAATTTTCTGTTGATCCAGATATAATTACTTTGGTCGAATCTGATCCTTTTTATGGCTATGAATCTGAAATTGTTGTGGCACATCTTACTAAGTTAAATGATATAGCCACCCTGTTTACTAATGATGAGAGATCGCGCTACTTTTATATACTCAAAATATTTCCGTTCTCATTAAAGGGTGATGCTAAGATATGGTTTAATTCTCTTGATCCTGGTTGTGTGCGTAGTCCCCAGGATATGATTTATTACTTATCTGCTAAATATTTCCTTGCTCATAAGAAACAAGCTGCTTTGAGGGAAACATACAACTTCGTGCAAATTAAAGAAGAGAGTCTCCCACAAGCTTGGGGGAGGATTCTCAAGTTACTTAATGCTTTGCCTGATCATCCTCTTAAGAAACCTGAAATACTTGATATCTTTTATAATGGACTAACCGATGCTTCCAGAGATTACCTGGATAGTTGTGCTGGCTCTCTTTTCAGGGAAAGAACACTGGATGATGCTGAAATTCTGTTGAATAATATGTTGACAAATGAAAATAATTGGGCACCTCCTAAGCCAACTCCCGAGCCAGCTCCTGAGCCAATTACTGAGCCTATTCCTAAACCAACTCCGAAGAAGAGAGGTGTTCTATTTCTCAGTCCTGAAGATATGCAAGAGGCAAAGAAATCTATGAAAGAAAAAGGTATTAAAGCTGAAGATGTTAAGAATTTACCTCCTATTGAAGAAATACATGGTCTTAATTTACCGCCTGTTGAAGAAGTATATGATCTCAATTCTTTATTCACTGAAGAACCTCCTGATCCCGATATCCTGACACAGGTAGTAAAGGTAAATTCTCTCTATAGATATCATAAGGTTGAAGTCCCTCCTACTAAAATTGCTAGTCAATGCTTGGATGAGTTTGATAACTTTATGTTTAAGCAAGATGACTATAATGCTTATTTTGGTAGACAATTAAAACAAAATACCTATATGATTAAACACTTGGGTGATTATATGGCTAATATTAGAGGTGAACTTAAACTTGTTAGCAAACATGCTTCTATGGTTACCACTCAAGTAGAACAAGTACTTAAGGCTCAGAAAGAAGTGCTTGATGAAATGAATAGTAAGAAAAATGATTATGCTGTTAGAGTGGCTACTAGAACTGGTAGAATGACTCAGGAACCTTTGTATCTTAAAGGTCACCCTAAGAGAATCGAGAAAGATTCTCAGAGAAATAATATTGACGTACCTAGTTCTTCTAAAAGGAAGAAAAAGAAAAATGATAGGACTTTGCAAACTTCTAGTGAACCTATTGCTGAACCACCTGAGAATCCAAATGATATCTCTATGTCTGATGCTGAAACACAATCTGGTAATGAACATGAACCTAGTGAAAATGTTAATGATGATGTTCATGATGATGCTCAACCTAGTAATGATAATGATGTAGAAGCTGAACCTGTTGTTGATCTTGATAACCCACAATCAAAGAATCAACGTTATGATAAAAGAGACTTCGTTGCTAGGAAACATGGTAAAGAAAGAGAACCATGGTGAGGGAGTCCTGGACTAGGGGGTGTCCGGATAGCCGAACTATCATCACGGCCAGACTCCAAGACTATGAAGATACAAGATTGAAGACTTCGTCCTGTGTCCGGATGGGACTTTCCTTGGCGTGGAAGGCAAGCTTGGCGATACGGATATGTAGATCTCCTACCATTGTAACCGACTCTGTGTAACCCTAACCTATCCGGTGTCTATATAAACCGGAGGGTTTTAGTCCATAGGACGAACAACAATCATACCATAGGCTAGCTTCTAGGGTTTAGCCTCTCTGATCTCGTGGTAGATCTACTCTTGTACTACACATATCATCAATATTAATGAAGCAGGAGTAGGGTATTACCTCCATCAAGAGGGCCCGAACCTGGGTAAAAACATCGTGTCCCTTGTCTCCTGTTACCATCCGCCTAGACGCACAGTTCGGGACCCCCTACCGAGATCCGCGGTTTGACACCGACATTGGTGCTTTCATTGAGAGTTCCTGCGTATGCGTCACCGATAGGCCCGATGGCTCCTTCGATCATCAACAACAACGCGGTCCGGGTGAGACTTTTCTCCCGAGACAGATCTTCGTATTCGGCGGCTTTGCATGCGGGCCAATTCGCAGCCATCCGGAGCAGATCGAAGCTACGCCCCGCCATCAGTCAGATTTGGAAGTTTGAACTATCGGCCAATGTCGCGGAGACTTGATCTTCGACGGATTCGAGCCGCAGCCCAGCGTGCCGCCTTGTCTCGATGGGCATGATCTAGCTCTGCAGCGAGCGATGCCACGGAGGCCGCACCAAAGATCCGCTCCACCCTTAATCCGGGCGGATTCCCGATCGAGGGCGAGTGGTTGGACACCGCCTCGGGGCTACAATCTCTGGCGATTGAGCGAACTCCATCCTGTCGCTGCGAAGACCTTGACTCAAGGGTGCGGACTCCTCTCCGACTCGAACCCTCCGCGCCCCTGCCAATGGAATCCGATTGGGCGCCGGTCATGGAGTTCACTGCCGTGGACATCTTTCAAAGACTTCGCCCTTTGGCGACATCCTGAATTCACTAAAGTCTCTCTCTTTATCCGGAGAGCCCTGGCCGGCCTACGGACAGGAAGGTTGGGATACGGACGACGAAGAAATTCAACGCCCACCCACCACCCACTTTGTAGCCACTGTCGATGATTTAACCGACATGCTCGACTTCGACTCCGAAGACATCGACGGTATGGACGACGATGCCGGAGACGACCAAGACTGAGGGAGTTCCGGACTAGGGGGTGTCCGGATAGCCGAACTATCATCATCGGCCGGACTCCCAAGACTATGAAGATACAAGATTGAAGACTTCGTCCCGTGTCCGGATGGGACTTTCCTTGGTGTGGAAGGCAAGCTTGGCGATACGGATATGTAGATCTCCTACCATTGTAACCGACTCTGTGTAACCCTAACCCTATCCGTGTCTATATAAACCGGAGGGTTTTAGTCCGTAGGACGAACAACAATCATACCATAGGCTAGCTTCTAGGGTTTAGCCTCTTTGATCTCGTGGTAGATCTACTCTTCTAACACACATCATCAATATTAATCTAGCAGGACGTAGGGTTTTACCTCCATCAAGAGGGCCCGAACCTGGGTAAAACATCGTGTCCCTTGTCTCCTGTTACCATCCGCCTAGACGCACAGTTCGGGACCCCCTACCGAGATCCGCGGTTTGACACCGACATTGGTGCTTTCATTGAGAGTTCCTCGTGTCGTCGCCGATAGGCCGATGGCTCCTTTGATCATCAACAACGACACGGTCCAGGTGAGACTTTTCTCCCGGACAGATCTTCGTGTTCGGCGGCTTTGCTCTGCGGGCCAATTAAGCAGCCATCTGGAGCAGATCGAAGCTTCGCCCCGGATGTCGAGTCAGATTTGGAAGCCTAAACTATCGGCCGATATCCGCGGAGACTTGATCTTCGACGGTTTGAGCCCCAACCAAGCGCGCCGCCTTGTCTCGATGGGCATGATCTAGCTCTGCAGCGAGCGGTGCCACGGAGGCCGCACGAGAATCCGCTCCGACCCTTAATCCGGGCGGATTCCCCGATCGAGGACGAGTGGTTGGACACCGCCTCGTGGGCTTTAATTTCTACGGCGATCGAGCCGAACTCCATCCCTGTCCTTTGCGAAGACCTCGACTCCAGGGTGCCGGACTCCTATCCGGACTTCGGACCCTCCGCGCCCTTGCCGATCGAATCCGATTGGGCGCCCGTTATGGAGTTCACGACCGCGGACATCTTTCAGCACTCGCCTTTTGGCGACATCCTGAATTCACTAAAGTCTCTCTCTTTATCCGGAGAGCCTTGGCCGGACTACGGTCAGGAAGGTTGAGATACGGTCGACGAAGAAATTCGACGCCCACCCACCACCCACTTGGTAGCCGCTGTCGACGACCTAACCGACATGCTAGACTACGACTCCGAAGACATCGGCGGTATGGGCGGCGATCTTTGGAGCGACCAAGACCCAGCGCCTACAAGGCACTGGAAGGCCACCTCGTCATACGACATAAACATGGTGGACATCCCAAAAGATGGGAACGGCGATGGAACAACGGAGGATGACCCCTCCAAGAAGCAGCCCAAGCGCCGGCGTCAGCGGTGCCGCTCTAAATCCCGCCACAGCAAGAATGATGATTCCGGCACCGGAGATAACAATACATCGGACAACGCAGAAGACAATCCACTCCAGCAAGATCCATCGCAGGAGGATGAAGACGCCATCCCTCAAGAGAGAGCGGCAGAAGAAGAGGTAGAGGATTATATGCCTCCCTCCAAAGACGAAGCAAGCCTCGACGACAATGAATTCGTCGTGGCTGAGAATCCCGTCGAACAAGAGCGCTTTAGACACAGGCTTATGGCCACGGCAAACAGCCTAAAGAAAAAGCAGCAACAGCTTAGAGCTGATCAGGATCTGCTAGCCGACAGATGGACCGAAGTCCTCGCGGCCGAAGAGCATGAGCTCGAACGCCCCTCCAAAAGCTACCCTAAACGCAAGCTGCTCCCCCGATTAGAGGAGGAGGCTTACGAACCCGCATCACCAGGAGACAATACGGCTGACCGACCACCCCGTGGCCGCGACAGAGAGGCCTCTAGGCCCTCCACTAGAACCGTACCCCGACATCGCTCAAAAAGCACTTGGCCAAAGGGGAAGGCTCCGGACCTGCGAGATATATTGGAGGACAAGGCAAGACAATCAAGATCGATCTATGGATCGCGTGGGCGCCCACGATGCGTGGCGACAACCGTCGCGCGGACCTGATAAGTCCGCCGGGCGAACAAAACAAACCAAGCTCTTTTGAGCTCCGTCGTGATATCGCCCGATCAGAGGCGCCAAGACACCCACTATGCTTCACAGACGAAGTAATGGATCATCAAATCCCGAAGGTTTGAACCCGTCAATATTGAATCCTTTGATGGCACAACAGACCCAGCGGTTTGGATAAAGACTATCTCCTTCACATCCACATGGCCCGCGGTGGCGATCTTCACGCCATCAAATACCTCCCCCTCAAGCTTAAAGGACCAGCCCGGCATTGGCTCAACAGCTTGCCAACAGAGTCAATTGGGAGCTGGGAGGACCTGGAAGCCGCATTCTCGATAACTTCCGGGGCACTTATGTGCGACCACCGACGCGATGACCTAAGCCACATAATTCAGCAGCAGACGAATCGGCGGACAATTCGGACACGGTTCTTAACCAAGAAAAACCAAATCGTCGATTGTCCGGATGCGGAGGCCCTCGCGGCCTTCAAGCATAACATCATGACGAGTGGCTTGCACGGCACCTAGGACAGGAAAAGCGAAATCCATGGCAGCCCTCACATCACTCATGACCCGCTTCTGCGGGTGAGGACAGCTAGCTAGCACGCAGCAACAACCTCGGCAAAAATTCTGGCAGTCCGGACTTCAAGGACCAAAGCGGCAGGCAGCGTCGTAACAAAACAAACGCCGCACTAACGGCAACAATATTGAGGATCGGCGGTCAATGCGGATTCAAAGGCTCTAAACCAGGTCAGCGGAAAAAGCCATTCAAGCGAACTACTCGGGTCCGTCCAGTTTGGACCGAATACTCGACCGCTTGTGCGGATACACGGCACCCAAAAGCCAGCTAACCACACCAGCAGGGACTGTTGGGTATTCAACAGGCAGGCAAGTTAATTGCCAAAAACAATGACAAGGGCTGCATAGCGATGGCGAGGACGAGACCCAACCGCAGAACAATAGAGGATGAAGGTTTCCCCCACAGTGCGGACGGTGAACATGATATCGCAACCCACATACCCAAAAGGGAGCGGAAGCGTGCACTCGAGGATGTCTCGCGATGGAGCCAGTTGCCCAAGTTCAATCCATGGTCCTCCCGCCCGATCACTTTTGACCGAAGGACCACCCCACCAAAGATCCGCCACGGTGGATTCGCCGACTGGTCCTAGACCCAATCGTCGATGGATTTCACCTAACGAGTCCTCGATGGACGGCGGCAAGAACTGAACCTGCTTTACCGGGATATAGTCGCAAAATGGGCATAGACCCTCAAGGATTAAACCTACCAAAACGACCTTTAAAGGCGTCATACCAGCGTAGAAGCCAATTGTACATGCTCAATTACACCGAAGTGGTCTTGGATCCCGGATAACTTCCGGCGAGGAGTTAATCTTGACATAGTCCCGTTCATGCGGCTATCATGCCTTGCTCGGACGTGCAGCGTTGCAAAGTTCAGCGCGTGCCGCACTCGCATACCTCAAGCTCAAGATGCGGGCCCTCGAGGAGTCATTACGGTCAACGGAAACACTGAGCGTTCCCTCCGCGGGAGGAACATCTGCGGCTCTCGCGGCGAAGTGCAATACAGCCTCTTAAGGCAATTATCGAATCCGGCGATAAGCGGCGGACACAATAGCGCCGCCGGAGTAACTTACAACAAGACCACAGCACGTCCCGAGCAGCGCGCGATGCGGCCCCAAACCCAGCTCTGCGAAGCGTCAAAGCAGGTCCTTCGCGTACACCATTACGCTCTGAAGATACCATGGGCATGGGGAGGGGGGCACGACCACAATGCACCCAGACTGCGGCTCAACCACACAAGGGGCTCTCAAGTGTGTCATTCCTTTTTCTTTTCTTTTTACCTTTTACTTTTTAAACACAGGACTCCGTTTGTCAGAAGCCCTGTCCGGCAGCATACCTGTCGAACTCACGATGCAACAGCCAGGGAATGATAAAGGCCACAACGAATATACAAGTGGTCTCCATTACGAGCATTTTCATACACCAATCTGCAGCCTACCCCTGGAAGGGGACATGTTTAAACAGTCTCCTACCTTGCTTATCGCACTATTTGTATCGTTCTGCATTCGTAGCAGCACTTATTGAATAAAACAATGCAACACCTTTTTGCTTATAATTGCATTTCTTTTTCATACATATGTTCATTCACGACATGTTGCATCGGTACACTTTGGTATGGCTAATATACACCAGGGGCTTATGTTTCCCGCGTTATGGTGTGATGAGTCCGAACACTTTCACAAGTGCGGCACCCCGAACTTATAGCACTATATGCATCGGCTCCGAATCATGTCTTGGGTCAATAGTTGGGTTTGCCCGGCTCCCGTGTTTTGGTACCTTACGTTCCGTTATATCGGCTAAGGTAGCACCGGGAGAACCACTGCGATTCCGCCCCAGTTCGGCTGGGTTAACACCTCAGTGGAGAAAGCTAAAACTGACCGTCATGATGAGGCGAGAGACCGGTCGCTGTTCGAGAGGTTTTCTGCGAGTCCTTAAAGACTTATACCGCTTAGAGAGAGGAGTCGGATACTGTCCGTCCAAGGCGTGGATAGCGCCCCAAATTCAGCCTTCCGAAGACTAGGGGCTTCGCCGAAATTTAAAATTATAGAATTCTATGGCTAAGTGAGAGTGTTCAAGCATTATAAGTCTGGTTGCCTTGTTCGTTGTGTTGAGCGCCTCCCTAGATGGACCCAAAAATGGGAACAAGAGCGCTCAAGTTTATCCCGAACACCCCAGCACTCGTGGCATGGGGGCTGAAGCCGACGACTTGCCATCTCTCAGATTTGATAAACAGCCGCACAGAAAGTAATATTTTAAATTAACAAGCGTTGCTTAGCGCATATGAACTAAGTTTTCAGCGCACAGGATAACAAAATGCGAGTCTACTCAAACATTACATCTTTGGAGCACTCACCCGCAATAGTGCGGGCGCCCTTCAACACACTCTTATAATGCATCTCGGGCGTGCGATGCTCCTTGCCCTCTGGTGGCGGGTTCGTCACGAGCTTCTGGGCATCCATCTTGCCCCAGTGCACCTTTGCGCGGGCAAGGGCCCGACGGGCACCCTCGATACAAGCGGAATGCTTGATAACTTCAACCCACGGGCACGCATCCACCAGCCGCCGCACCAGGCCGAAGTAGCTCCCAGGCATGGCCTCCTTAGGCCACAGCCAAACTATAAGGCCCTTCATGGCCTGTTCGGCCGCCTTGTGGAGCTCGACCAGCTGCTTCAGCTGGTCGCTAAAACACACGGATGTCCGGCCTCGACATCTTGAGACCGAAGACCTTCTCCGTTGAACTCCCCTCCTCGGCCCGGTAGAATGTGGCAGCATCGGACACGCTGTGAGGAAGCTCTGCGAACGCCCCTGGAGAGCTCGGAATTCGGGTAAGCAACAGGTAATTAACACTCACATGCTTACTCTGCATGAAAAATGCCTTACCTGCTGCTATTTTCTTCACCGCTTCATTCTCCTGGAGGGCCTTGTAAGCTTCGGCCTTAGCGGTTTTGGCACTCTCAAGAGCCGTTGCAAGCTCAGACTCTTGAGTCTTCGAGTCACGCTCCAAGTTCTCATGTTTTTTCACAAGATCCTGGAGCTCTTGCTGTACCTCCGCCACCCGCGCCTCCTGCTTCTCTCGCTCGGTGCGTTTCGCGGCCGCATTACGCTCGGCCGCGGCCACCGCCTCCTTCAGGGTCGCCACCTCGTTAGCGGCCCCTACAATACCCACGTTATCCTTGTCATTTTTCTTGCAACCAAATCCTTTTCTGTAAGGTACAATTTTCATAAGGTATTACTCACCTTCTTTTTCCTCGAGATGCTTCTTGGCATGGCCGAGCTCGTTCTCGGACCGCTCGAGGTTTTTCTTCAAAGTATTGACCTCCATGATCGGTCTGGCGGAGGTCAGCAGACAACCTGCAATCCCATATTGACATATTTTTATGACTCCTGCGTTTATCTTTCTAAAGATCCTCAGCCCGGCTTTTCTTTCCAACACGAACCGAGCATCGGGGCTCTGTCTATGCGGTACCATTTTACATATGTTGAAATTCTTACCTCAAAGCTTTGTTAGAAGGCTATTGCGAGCTTCGTCACCTGCTCTTGGCGAGCTGAACCTTTCGAACCACCGCACTCATAACGGTGCGGTGTTCCTCTTCGATGGGCGCCATTGGCGCCTCTAGCAAATATCCGGCACCTCCGGTTTGACGGAGGCAGCGGCGTCTCGTCTTGCCCTTCTTACGAAGGGCCGCCCGCCGGACTCCGGAGCCACTCGGCCTCCGGGCTGAGTCCGGTGCACAGTCCGGGAGGGTGTCCTGCGACACCTCCGGGGCCTCCCCCTCCTGGTGGGTCCTTTTCTGGGATCCCACCTCGGCGTCATCCGCGGCACGGAGGGTGGAGGCAGTCGGAAGGGAATCCATATCCGACACACCCAAGGACCCGCTCGACGAAACGGGAAGATCATCCTTGGGCGGACTGCAGGGTTGTATGCGGCATTAGAAAGACGTTATGTGGCGAAAGCAAAAACCTTGAGGTTATTCGGGTATCCGGACACTTACGATCTCGCCAGGGGCTTGGCCCTCGTAGGCCGATCCCCCTCGTCCCCTGGTTTGCTGTTGTAACCTGCTCTATGTTGATTTCAGTTTCAATTGAATAAACAGTTATGTTCTCATGTCACGTTACAAGTGTTGTTATTGATCTATAGTTACCCACACTTATATTCTGTCTATTCTTCTTTGTCTTGAACAACTATTATTTGAACTGTGTCTCTATCTTGATTTGGCAACAAAAACTAGAATGATATAGACCATAAAGTGACCATGGCACATAGATATATGTTTGTTTCATGCTGTTATCCTGTCCACTTTACTACTGAACTCATTTACCAAAATGAGTTTCATATACAACATAGTAAACATGTGATGTATGCCTTGTTTCTCTTTTAGAATGCGGACAAAATATTGGAGAACAATACCGCGTCATCCAATGGTAAAGGAAGTAATGCAGATAAGGTTCAAGATAGTGAGACATCCTGTTGGTCTCCAAGAAAGCTGATAAAACTATCTTGACGACGGTGAGGGAACCCAAAAGTCCTGTCTTGATGTAGTGTTCGATTCTCGGCCACTCTCGCTGGCACAAGCTCTTGAACTCGCTGCCTGAATCAGTTTGTCTTCTTGAGTCTCAACTTCAAGTTGAAAGACATCGATCGAGATGTCTTTGCGACAGAAGTCAAGGACCGAGGAAGTCCCTGCAAAATTCAGATGCATATTTTCTGGTGCAACGACAAGTTACCGGAGGATTTAAGCGCCAAACAAGAGAAAGTTAATAAGCTTGCCAAGCATCTTGCCAGCATTATGGGTACCCAGGATATTGTTTCTTGAGATCTTCTTAAGTGGTTTCAGTTCTGGATTTGTTTTGCTGCGGCGTTTATTTGCGCTGGTCGCCAACTTTGACAACCAGTGTATATGATATGCTCCTTTGTTCCCTATATTTGCACTGGTGGCGACCTTTGATGCCCAGTGGATGTAATATGTGTAACAGCCGTGATAGCCTAGCATAAGTTGCTTGCTTATTTATTTCCTTGTTGTCTTGTTTATTTGTTTGCTTGTAGTCAGTGCAGTTCTTTTTAAAACTAGGCCACAATAACCATGGGCTAATATTTACTATAGTGATACTGGGCCTCCTACGGGCCGTAGAAACAGTGGGCCTTCTACGGGCCGTAGAAACAGTAGGCCTTCTACGGGCCGTAGAAACAATGGGCCTTCTACGGGCCATAGAAACAATGGGCCTTCTACGGGTCGTAGAAACAATGGGCCTTCTACGGGCCATAGAAACAATGGGCCTTCTACGGGTCGTATCATCAATGGGCCTTATATGGGTCGTATGACCATGACGGGCCATCGTTAATAGGCCGTATTTGATGACGCTATGAAAATGGCCCAACGTATTGACGGACCACAAACGGGCCGATGTAACCACGGGCTGAATTTGGCCCACAAGCGAAAATAGCGAGAACGGGCCGTAAGTAAACGAATGCTGGAAATGAGCCCAAGAATAAATGGGCTCTGAGAAGGCCGAAAGATAACATTTGCTGGAAACGGCCCAACTGAATAACGGGCCTTTAATGGGTATAAAGTGATATACTTTTCATTACGGGCCAGTTTGACCACGGGCCGTTAATAGGCCAAGAGTTACATAGGGCCTCATATGGGCCGAAAGACGTCATGGGCCATACATGGGCCAGAAGTGAAAACGGGCTGGAATCATATTGGGTGGCCCAGATGACGCTATTGGGCCTAATTCGGATAGGGCGTAATAGGCCTTGGGTTAGCGGGCTATAAATGGGCTATATGCGAACAGGCCGTTAACAGGCTTTCCATGGGCCGGCCCGCCACCTTTTGACCAAGTCAAATGGGCCGGCTTTTTCACAGGAATGGGCCTCTGTTGGGCCGTGCCACGTGTCGACGTATCATAGGTGCCTTCTGTTAAATGAGTGGATGACATCTGTCCCAACGGTGAGCCGACACGTGTTTCCTCCAGCCAATGATGATTTTACATGTGGAAAATCCCCATTGGTCGGGGCTGTTAACGGGTTATCGGATCCAAAACCCGACCCGATAGCTTAACGGCGTTCCGTTACGGTGGATGCCACGTGTCGGTCACCCTTGACGAAAGCACTTCGTGGACGCGATTTATCGTCATGGAAGTGGACACTTCCGTGATGATAATTTTGGTAATGTCATGGAACACTTCTACGACAACACATGTATGACTATCTTGATTCTGTCATAAATTTGGCATGGATGTACATGCATGAAAAAAACGCGACCTACTGTGACAAACACATATCATCACGGAAGTGTATTTTTTTGTAGTGAAAGGGCCAGACGAGTGGAATGGTCTTCAGAGCTGACGCAGGCTTGTGAGACATATTGGAGTAAAACTGGCAGCCCTCACATTTGTCGACTATATCTTTTGCCATTTCATTTGCTCGTGGCCAGTAAAATCCAGCTCGGTATACTTTAGCCACAATGGTCCGAGAGGACGCATGGTGACCACAGGTCCACGAGTGGATGTCGTTGAGGATCATTCGACCTTCTTTTGGCGTTATGCATTTCTGGCTGACTCCAGTCACACTTTCTATGAACAGTTGTCCTCTTATCACAGTAAAGGCTTTGGATCGACGGACGATCTGTCGAGCCTCTTCTTCATCCTCTGGGAGTTCCTTACTCGGGATATACACAACGTATGGCACTGTCCAGTCGGGAGTGATGACCAAAACCTCCATGATCAGGACGACCACGGCTGGGACTTCGACTTTAGTCAGATCCGTGGCACTCTTAGGTTGCGGGGGCTCTTCAGTGAAAGGATCTTCTTGAACTGAAGGTGTATGAATGTGTTCCAAAAACACATTGCTGGGAATGGCTTCTCTCTTGGAACCTATCTTTGCCAACTCATCGGCTGCTTGATTTTTCAGTCGGGGTATGTGATGGAGATCTAACCCCTCAAACTTCTTTTCCAACTTCCTCATCGCATTGCAGTAACCAATCATAGCTGGGCTTCTAACGTCCCACTCCTTCATCACTTGATTGACTACCAAATCTGAGTCACCGTGGACCATGAGGCGAGGGACGCCCGAGTGAGATGGCCATACGCAAACCATACAAGAGTGCTTCATATTCTGCTTCGTTATTGGAGGAATCAAAGTGAATCTGGAGAACATATTGGAGCTTGTCTCCTCGGGGGGATACCAGCACCACCCCGGCACCGGAACCATTCAGCATCTTGGAGCCATCAAAGAAAATGGTCCAATGCTCCGAGTGGACTTGAGTCGGCAGTTGCTGTTCAATCCACTCGGCGAGGAATTCTGCTATTGCTTGGGACTTGATAGCTTTCTTTGCCTCAAACTTGATATCTAAGGGAAGGAGATCAATCGCCCACTTTGCCACTCGACCAGTTGCATCTCTGTTGTTCAGAATCTCTGATAATGGAGCGTCGCTGACGACTGTAATGGAGTGATCAGAGAAATAGTGTGCAACCTTCTTTGTGGTCATGTAAATCCCATAAACAAGCTTCTGATAATATGGATATCTTTGCTTTGATGGAGCCAGAACTTCAGAAACATAATATACTGGGCGCTGAACTTTATAGGCTTTTCCTTCTTCTACCCCGCTCGATCGTAAGTACTGTACTGACAACTTGTCCAGTGGCTGCAATGTAAAGCAGTAAAGGCTCTTTTCTGATTGGAGCAGCAAGCACCGGCTGGGTGGAAAGCAGGGCTTTGAGCTCTGCAAACGCTGCATCAGCTTCAGGAGTCCACTCGAACTTATCAGACTTCTTCATCAGTCGGTAAAGAGGCAATGCCTTTTCATCGAGGCGACAAATGAATCGACTTAAGGCGGACAAACAACCTGTAAGCTTCTGAACATCGTGCACACGCACAGGGCGTTTCATTCAGAGAATGGCACCAACTTTCTTTGGGTTAGCGTCGATCCCCCGTTCGGAAACGAGGAAGCCGAGTAATTTTCCACCCGGAACTCCGAATGTGCACTTTGATGGATTAAGCTTGATATCATACCTTCTGAGGTTGGCAAAACTTTCGGCAAGGTCAGCCAGCAGGTCGGAACCTTTACGTGACTTGACCACAATGTCATCCATGTATGCTTCCACATTCGGACTGATTTGAGTGAGTAAACACTTCTGAATCATCCTCATGAATGTGGCTCCAGCATTCTTCAGGCTGAATGGCATGGTGACATAACAGAAGCACCCAAATGGAGTGATGAAAGCTGTTTTCATCTCATCGGGCCCATACAGTCGGATCTGATGATACCCGGAATAAGCGTCCAAAAAGGACAAGCGCTCGCACCCCGCAGTCGAGTCAACTATTTGGTCGATGCGGGGGAGGGGAAAGTAATCTTTCGGGCAGGCCCGATTGATATGCTTGAAGTCAATGCACATGCGAAGTGAGTCGTCCTTCTTGGGGACCATGACAACATTGGCTAGCCACTCGGAGTGGTAAGTCTCTCGGATAAACTCAGCTGCTAGGAGCCGAGCGACTTCTTCGCCGATTGCTTTTCTCTTCTGTATGGCGGACCGTCGAAGATGTTCTTTGACTGGTTTCACTTTTGGGTCGACTCGTAAACGGTGCTCAGCCAGCCCCCTGGGAACACCCGGCATGTCAGAAGGTTTCCATGCAAAGATGTCCCAGTTCTCACAGAGGAACTGGATGAGCGCTTCTTCCTATTTGGAGTCGAGTGTTGTCAAAATGTGAGTCGGAGCAGCATTGGGATCGGTCGGGTGAATGTGAATCGGCTTTGTTTCACCAGACGACTGAAATGCAGAGTCTGTGGCGGGCTTCTTGGCTCGCAGCAAATCACTCGGATCTGCGTTTTTCTGATACTCTTGTAATTCTACTACTACCATTTGTGCATCGACGATCTTTGAGCCCTTCTGGAAGCACTCTTCTGCCTTTTTCCGATTGCCATAGATAGTGATCACTCCCCTAGGACTGGGCATCTTCAATTTGAGGTACACGTAACATGGTCGAGCCATAAAACGTGCATAAGCTGGCCTGCCCAGTATAGCATGATAAGCACTCTGGAAATCCACGACTTCAAATGTCAACTTTTATTTGCGATAATTCTTGGAATCACCGAAAACCACATAAGGACAATCTGGCCGAGTGACTCGGCCTTCTTGCCAGGAATAACTCCATGGAAACTCATATTGCTTTCACTGAGTCTCGACATAGGAATGCCCATTCCCTTCAAGGTCTCTGCATACAGTATATTCAGGCCACTGCCACCATCCATCAGAACCTTAGTCAACCGAGTGCCTTCGACGACTGGGTCGACCACCAACGCTTGCCTCTCAGGGGTGGCTATGTGCGCCGGGTGATCAGACTGGTCGAATGTAATGGCAGTCTGAGACCACTTCAAATAACTGGGTGTCGCCGGAGCGACCATGTTCACTTCTCTGTTGATGACTTTCAGTCGACTCTTGCTCTCAACATCAGCAAAAATCATCAGAGTGGAATTGATGTGGGGGTAACCATCATCATCCTCTTCCTTATCCTCAACTTTGTTCGATTCTTTCTCCTTCTCTTTGTGTTGTTTCTCTCGGAACTGCTGGATCAGGAGCCGGCACTGTCAAGTGGTATGTTTAGGATAAATGAAATTACCCTCCTCATCTTTTTTAGTGTGAATGTGGCACGACAAATCCAACACATCATTTCCATCTTGATCTTTCACTTTCTTGGGGTGCCATGGCCCTTTGGGCTTCCCCTTGAATTTTCCTTGAGTCACGGCTAAGGCTTCACCAGGAGCAACTGGCTCGGCCTTGTGCTTCTGGTTCCGATTGGAGTTCCCTCCACCGGTTTCTTGGGCGACTGTTTTGTGCTTGCCACTCCGGAGCCGATCCTCCTCTTCCCCATTGGCATATTTGGTGGCAATTTCCATCATCCGACTGAAGGACATATCTCCGGTCCGACCGAACTTCAGGTTCAATTCTCGATACTTGACACCCTCTTTGAAGGCACAAACTGCTTGGTGATCTGACACATTCTCCACCATGTGATGCAATGTGATCCATCTCTGGATATAATCCCTCAAGGTTTCATTCGGCTTCTGCACACAGGATTGCAGCTCTGTTAGCCCTGCTGGCCGTTTGCATGTACCTTTGAATGTTCTGACAAACACTTGGGCAACTTCTTCCCAGCTATAAATACTGCCGGGTGCTAACTGATTTAACCATGCTCTAGCCGAGCCCTCCAACATCAGAGGAAGGTGCTTCATGGCCACCTCATCATTGCCTCCACCAATCTACAGAGCCACTCGGTAATCCTCAAGCCAAGTGACAGGCTTGGACTCACCAGCGAACTTACTGACTCCAGTCGCCAACCTGAAGTTGGGAGGAATCACCGTGGTCCTGATGGCTCTGCTGAAGCACTCTGGACCTGAGACATGCACTCAGCTGCTGGTCGGATAATCTCTATCATGACCTTCTCTATGAGCTCTGTTTCTGTCGACCAGACCCTGAACGAGAATATACCTCGCATCAAAGCCTGGTTCCCTGGGGTCGACTGGAATCCTTCACCCACCACTATGGGGGCGCCTGTCATCGTGCTGCCGAGGCACATATGACCGACTCCTTGGGGGAGGTGTGGGCACTCGACGACGATCGTCGTGATCGAGTGGGTCATCATACTGCTCACGGTTTCTGTACTGATCTCGCCGATCTCCATGTCCCTCACGCCTCGGGGGCGATCTTGGGCTGTGAGCTGACTGGACTGTGTCTGCAACCACGGATCTGCTATGGATCCTATTCCGCGACTGAGATACTACTGTGTTCTACTCTCCCGCTGCCCGAAGAAGAGCCCGGATCTGCAGCAAACCTCTGCCAGCTTCTGACTGGGAAGGCTGAATCGACTCTGCTATTCGGGCTGCAGTTGTGAGATTCTGAATCGGAGTTCGGTATACCTGAGTCGGAGGCGGGAAAAGCTGTCGTCGACTGGATTCAGGAATCCGTTGTCGAGCACGCTCGTCGAGTGCGTGCTGGAGATTCTCTAGTCGAGTGCGCTCGGCCAAGTTTGCCAAGAGCGCCTCCTCCAAGGCCTGGGCCTCGGGGGTGTCTCCAACGATAGGAGTGTGTAGTGTGTCAATATTGCGGCGGCGGAGCTCTTCCCTCTGATGTGACGAAAGAGGCTCGGGGCAGTATTTGTCGTGAACACGCGACGGATCGCCACCGCCATCGCCACCATCACCGCGGGGGAAGCCAGGAGGACTGCGTGGTCCATTGACCATCAAGACTTCCGCCGCGGGGTCACTGCTGTCGCACTCGGACGCAGTCTCGACGGAGCCAGTCGACAGGTCGAACAGGCCGTAGAGAGTTTCGTCGGGCTCAATTGTCGCGACTTGGGGGGTGGTCGATTGGTGACCCACCGCATGCCTCACCCATCGTTGGAGCCTCGACCGACCGGAATGTTTGCGCCGGCGGGCAGCGGGGAGCGAGGACGCTACGGGAGCTGACCGATACTGGGTCGACGGCTGCCGCAAGAGGACGCCGCGAATGCATGCGCGAAAGTGCGTTGCCCCGCGGACAGGGAGTGCCTCGACGTCGAGCGGAGCTTCTTGGAGCCAAGCAGAGTCGTTGGCGACGAACACGAGCGCGCCGAGACGGATCTCGCGGCCCTCGGCCAAACCTCCGCCTGAAACCATGCTGATGGGGATCGAAAAAATCGCAACTTCTCCAACAAGTCGCTAAGACACCTGCCCCATGGTGGGCGCCAACTGTCGTGGTTCTAAGTCTGACAGTAGAATGGGGGGTGGGTATGTAGAGGCAAGATCCTAGCTATGGCGAAGTTGTACACGCAAGTTTTACGAGTTCAGGCCCTTCTCGGAGGAAGTAACAGCCCTACGTCTCGGTGCCCGGAGGCGGTCGACTGGATTATATGCGTGTGTGTTACAGGGGGTGCGACCCCTTGTGCCTGTGGAGGGGGGTGGCTTATATAGAGTGCGCCAGGACCCCAGCCAGCCCACGTTACAAGGGGTTTAAGATATATTAAGAGGAGGGCGTTTCTGGTAACGCCAGCAATAAAGAGACATAATGACCATTAAAGCTATGACTTAATTTCCGACCGTTGCAGTGCGGAGTGGCTTTAGATCTTCTGGTGGTCGAGTGATAGCCCACATGGTCGAGTGACTTCAAGACTGTCGAGTGGAATGCTTCATGGTCGAGTGGATGATGATTCTTCTTCGAATGCTTCTGGTTTTAGGGAGATGTCCTTGGAGAGGGTATCTTGGACAGGTTTATGACCCTACCATAGGTACATAGCTTCATCAGCACATAATTGCCATAACTTTCAAAAACATAAATGATATATTCAGAAGTTTTGACACTTGAGAAACAAATAATTTATGCTATTGCAGCTGACAATCAATACCATACTTATTACAATATTACAGAAAGAAAGGGAGAGATTAATGGAATCTCTAGAATCGATTTATGCCACATTAATTTTCATGTTTATTTAATGATATCTTCATGTGTAGAATTAGTACGTTTGCATGAAGTTATCCTTGTAATTAGTTGTTTTTAGTGGTCACTCTAGTTTTTCATTTTTATGGAAAAATGGTCTCTCTAGATGATATCGAAGGACTAAACAATCAACTAGAAGATGCAGATGGATTGCTAGATAACTATATTTCGATCTCCAAAAAAAGAAAAGAAAATACATTCCAAGGAAAAACTCTACGCAGAGAGTCCAAGCATATACAGTTTCTTGCTGAGCTTCTATTACTCTTCTTTGAGCTTAAGACAATGACTTGTTAGACTGACTATGTCAAAAGTACTAGGGATTTGTACTAAGAACGTGCATGAAAGCACCATAGAATTTTGTTCTAAGCTTGTGGACGATGATCCATCAGGAATTCTTCTGCAGCGGTCGTTCCAGAAACCATAGCACCACGAGACAAATTAGCACGCGACATCACAGTAGATACTAGATGTAAGGCAGCTGGAAAGACGCTCTATTGACTAGGTGTGACCCCCGTTAATGTGGAAATACATGGCAAAGATACATGCACTGATGTGTACTGCTTTTAAACGTGCATGTGAATTGCCGAATCATCGTAAAAGTCTCATGCATGTGAACTGTTCAGTATGAGCTCATCGGCTCGGTTGGTGATCAACTATGTATAAGATCATCTACAGTCGGGCGCCTCAAACCCGCCTTATACGCCCGGGCAGTTCGTCCGGTCACTGTTCGATCATGATTTTTGGACCCAGACGGTCCCCTCAAATGGCCCTCAAACGTTCAGGATGACCGGCACCCCTCATATCCAGCCCAAATATGGGCGAATTTGGGAGCGCCCAGACACGCCCTCCACGTCGGACCCGACAGCCCGACCCCAACCTAAATTGCACCAAATCTACCCCAAGACCAGCCGGATCCATTTGCTATCTCCTCTCTTCTTCCTCCTCCGCGCCGTCCGTCTCGCGCTCCGTCGCTATGCCTGCTCCGCAACCGTTTCTAGGTTCTCCACCACCAACTTCGGAAGAGCCCTCCCGTCATCGCCACGGGGGACGTCATCACTGGCCTGGAGGGACTAGAGGCACAACACGACTACTTCAAGCTCACAAGGGATTGTTGCGGTCAACTCTCTTTCTCGGCCAAGCAAAAGTGCACGGCTGCTCTGAGGATGCTTGCACTTGGTATGGCTGCAGATGTCGTTGGTGAGATAGTTAGGATAGGGGAGAGCACGTGCTTGAAGACTACTGTCAAGTTTGCTCGCACCGTGGTGGAGGTGTTTGGACCTGAGTATCGAACCAAATGCGCAGGACACGGAGAAGTTGTTGGCTATTGGAGAGGCAAGGGGGTTTCCAGGAATGCTCGGCTCAATTGATTGCATGCATTGGCAATGGAAGAACTGTCGCAAAGGTTGCGGGAAATGTATCAAGGTCACACCAGAGAGGCCACCATCATACTAGAAGCGGTGGCATCACATGACTTATGGATTTGGCATGCTTTTTTTGGAATGTTGGGTTCTCACACAACGACATCAACGTGCTTCAATGATCTCCGGTGTTCAGGAGGCTTTGCAATGGGGAATCACCGCCGTGCAACTGCACCGTCAACGGCCGAGAGTACAACATGGGATACTATCTTGCCGATGGTATCCACCCTCAGTGGGCCGCGTTTGTGAAGACCATATCCAAACCGCATGGCAATAAACAGAGCCACTTTGAAACAATACAGGAAGTGGCTAGGAAGGATGTGGAGAGGGCATTTGGTGTGCTTCAGGCTCGTTGGGGAATTGTGCGGAGCGCTGCAATGATGTGAAAATGAGAAACTTTATGGTAGCTGATGACATGTTGTGTTATTCTGCATAATTTGATTGTCGAGGATGAGGGTGATGGTGTAGCCCAAACCCATGATTTCGAAGCACATGTAGAACAAGTTGAAATCCTGGAAGATCAAGATGCGGCTCAGCTGATGAAATTTCTGTAGATGCATCAGTATCTTCGAGATAAGCAAGTGCACACGCAACTACTCAATGATCTTATGGAGCACATGTGGACCCACAATGGCAACCAAGGAGCCAATGCTTGAGTTTGGCACTTAAAATAAATTTAATGCAAACATTATCTATGATTCGTACCAACATTTGCTATTTGCGTGCGATTTTTGACTTGTATGATCGATGTGCAAGTATTTGCATGGATTTGAGAGTCTGAATTTGAGATATGAGGATGTCGGAACGGAAATATAAGGGTCTGTCGGATGTGCCCGGCGCGTGCGCGGCACGTCCACGGTCGTATAGGAGGTCGGATTTAAATCCGACTAATAGGAGTACAAAGGTTTCTAGAACCAGGGTGCGTGTGTGTCTCTCCGTGCTTGAAAGATTTTCTCCGTGCTTGAAAGTTGTTCTACATCACAATCTGGGAGTACTATTCAAGCATGCAGCGATCCGCTTCTAGCCGGTAAAGAGTATACGTACTATTCATGTGTTAGTCCGAGTGTTAAGTGGTGCACAGTACAGTACTTGGCTCCGTGGAAAAATAAGGAGCTGTACGTAGTTGGACTGGCTCGATTGTGGAATATAAAGGCAACGCATGAACGTGTGAATGCACACGATCTACAGGTCCTGACCGATAATCCTACATGTGAGTAGCAATACTCGGTCCTAACAGTTCGCCAAAAAAAGTCGCAACCTAATTGGCATTGCATGCATGTGCAACCACAAACTGCACTAATGGGCATGTCGGCGCTTTGAAACAGGAACGACTCTCTGCGTACGAGCCACGGGGATCACGCACCGCATGCAAGACCCGGCCAGTTCTTGCCTCTCTGCGTACGTCTTCGAGATATCCTGGTTCCTACGTGCATGACTCGCCCGGAGGCAGTATCTAGTATAATTTCTGCGTATTTTTCTTCATCTTTGCGTGGCTGGCTGCCGGTCCTCCCGTGGAGGAGAGAGACATCAGGCCAACTCCACCGCAAGACCCCATCCGGACGTCCGCTTTCGTCCGTTTAGGATGCGATTTGGCGGACGTCTGAGGGGCGGACAGGCGTATGGGGAATGCGCACTCACCATGCACAAACCGTCCCGGCCCTAAAACGGATGCGCCCTGTCCCGAGCAACTATGCCTCGTCATCATCCCGAGCTCCGCCGCCGCGTGCGCCTTGCCGACGCCGTGCCGCACTCGCCCGTGTCCGCCCCGAGCCGCGACAAGCTCGCCGTGCCGCCCGCGCCCGCCGTAGCCCAGCGCCCGCGCTTCGCCCGAGCCGCGCCCGAGCTTCGTCGTGCCGCCTCGCGCCGCCCGCCCAGTCCCGTTCTGCCTGCGCCGCCGCACGCGCCGCCCGCCCGTCCCCGCCACCTCGCCGCCCGATGCGTACGCCCGCCCGCCCCTGCTCCTGCCGCTTACCCGTGTGTAGCTGCGCCCGTGCAGCGCGCCCGCTCCGCCCACGCGTGCCCGCCACACGCCCGCCCAGCGCATGCGCGCCACGCCAGCGCTTCCACGCCACCGCATGCGCTGAAGCTCGCGCGCCCGCCCGAAGCTCCCGCCCGTGCCAGAAGCTTCGCCGCGCCTCCGCGCCACCCGCCGCGCCCGAAGCTTCGCGCGCCCGCCCGAAGCTCCCGCCTGCGCCAAGCCACGCTTCGTGCAGCTTCGCCGCGCCCAAGGCCACCCGCCACCCGTCCTGTCCCTGCTTCGCCAGCCCGCCCGCTTCGCCGCCCGCGCCGCTTCAGCGCGCCGGCCCCGCCCGCCCTCGCGCTCGCTGCCGCACCACTCGAACGCCCGCCCCCCCCGCTGCGCGCCGCACCGCCTGAACGCGCCAGCCCGCCCGCCCGCAGCCCGCCTCGCCCCGCAGCTGTGTCCTGCGCCGGTGGCCTCGCCGGACGTGAGATGCCGGAGGCGGAGGGACGGCGACCTGCGGCGCACCGGATGTGCTGCGGCGGTGTGGTTGCTCTTAGTCTCACTTATTTGTGGGCCAGAGGGAAGGCGGGGGCGGGCAGGAGCGAACGAGAGGGACGAGGAGAGCGTCCGTGTTCTGTCCGTTCGGGAGCATTCTTGGACCAAGTTTGCTCCAGGTTTGGGGTTGGGCGGGACAAAAAAAGTGTCCAAAGACAACTCTGCCAGTTTGGGATTACCGCTGGGTCGTATTTTACCTCAAACGGACAAATTCGGACCGGATGGGTCACGTGGTGGAGACCCCCCCAACGATCGTCTCGTCCCTCGATATCGCTAATTTTTGGCTTGCCCCGTGTCCAGCGCAGGCTTCGCCCCCCTATCCTTCCCCACCTCATTCTCATTAACGTGTAGCTTCAGCCCATGTACAGCCCATTACATGCTAAAATAAAAAAATCAGCACAAAAGAAAATTGCCTAACAGGCCATCATGGAAGGAAAAGAGGCCTGTTAATTACAACACGCAGCCACGACCTGATTACGCTCTCCCCTGCTAATCTCTCCAAGCCGCCGCTGCTATCGAAACTGACGCCTGATATGGCTGCTGCGATCAGATCTCTTCTTCGGGTCACCATGGAGAGAAGCGGAGAGGGGAAGGGATCGCCGGGATACGCGGGTGTCGATCCACGCACATGTTGCCGGTTCCCAGCAGAGAGGACGCATGGATGAACAACAACCACAAAAGTGGAAAAGGTAATTGTTTCTTGCTTCAGATTGGTTCTTTGCTTTAAAAATTATAGAAGTATAATCAGACAGATTTAGAATCAGTTATAACATTACTACTTGTGCTTGTGTAAACATGAAGAAGAATAAGAGAGCAGGATCGATTCATAAATATTCGATTCAGGTTTTGGGATTGGGTTCAGTCAGTGAAGTCCATCTTGCCAATTCCAATAAATAATATAAGATTAGGTAAAATATTATTTACCCACATTGCATTACTACAAATTATTCTTCGATAAGTTTATCCGGTGTTTCTAGTGTTGTGAATTTTTTTTCATTTGTCAATTTTCTATCAAGTTTGATCATGTGAATGCAATGAACAGACACAAAAAGGGTATGTTGACACCATGGCATCTCCATTAGACCAGACCCTAATTTTTTTTACAACATAGCTGTTGTGTATGAGACTTGGTGTGAAACCTCCCCCCCCCCCCTATATCGAAATCCTGGCTCCGTCCCTGCCACTACGACAAGGACCAGTGAACTGATTGTGCTCAGTTTCTTTAATACGATACATACGCCGCAGATACTTACATACACGCACATACACTCAAGCCCGGTCCTCAGATTTTAGGGGCCCAGGTCGAGATGAGAATATGGGGCCCTTATATAGAAACAAAGATTCTTAGATACAAGTCATTGTCGGTGGTATCAATAGAAGGAGAACAGAAACACGTCTTCTCTAAAATGGCGTTGTCACGCCGGCAAATAGATGTTGTGTGATCTCCTATCAGTGTGGCGGCATAAGGCTGGTGATGTGTGCCTCTGTTTAGGGTGCACATGAGATCACGCGTTAGTTGCAGGCAATCAGGTAGGGATCGATCACACGGGAGAATGTCAAATTGCCTTTACCCTCCTACAAGCCCAATTACGCTCCGTGTGGGTGGCGGAGATCAAACTATATATTTGCTGTGACAAAACCAATTATTAAAGAGAATGTTGTATGGCATAAATGTTCAATCAGTTATCCAACTTCACAATTGACGAGGTAAGTTTACGTCTGGTTGGCCTACCGTTGGCCATGTGTGTTGCTTCTGACCCTCTGTCATCATACTTTTTTGGGGGGTAATCCAAGTTCTCATTCATCAAAAACAATAGTATGTGGGATACAGTTTAGGCCATGAGGTTGGCCAAGCCAGACATGAAGCCCATGACCTAGAGAGAGAACTTGGCTAAACCATGTGTATCTGAATTGGGTCAAACTTTAGTGTGTGCTGCTTCTGACTCTCTGTCATCATACTTTAGTTTGCTACTCCCTCTGTTCCATAATGTAAGACATTTTTTCACTCTAGTGTAGTGTCAAAAAAAGGGAGTCCCATAATGTAAGACTTTTTACACTCTAGTGTAGTGTCAAAAAACGTCTTACATTATGAGATGGAGGGAGTAGTTTTTTTTACCTCCTTCTGGGTTTATTGGACCTCATCATTTGGGTCAAACTTTGACCATCTAAATAATTAACAAAATATGAGGCATATGTTACAAAATGGTATATTATTGTATTTGTATTCAGAATAATTTTATCATGGAATATTTTTTATGACATATAGTTTATATTTTATTATCAAAAATTTAGTCAAATTTGACCCAAAATAAGAGGGGTCTAAAAACCGAGACGAGTGAACAAGTTTGCTAAGTTGTGCCCTTGCGGCAAGCATGCAAGTATCCATCAATTGATCCTTAGTTTCAAATTCCTTTTAATAAACAGATGGCTAATACAAGCATCTTCTTTTCTGAGATCCTTAATTCCATGCCAATATCTCACGCGAGAATGCGAGATAGTAGCGATCTCTCGCTGAAGTGTTCGTTGTAATCGGGCCAGCCCATTAGCGACATTCTTTTGAAAATGAAAAACTGAGTAAAAGTGGTATTGCGTGGGGATAGAACATGGGACCTCAAGGTTGCTTCATTGCACTAATAACCACTGGAACAACATCCATTTTGTGCTAAACTACTTGGGCGCAACCTATTAAGAAGGAAAAGAGCTGGGTTTTCCCTGGGTTTTTTTTTCTCCATTTTCGTTTGTTTTATTCGGTTTTCTTTGGGTTTTTACTTTTTTCGTGTTTTCTTTCTTTCTTTTCTTTTTTTTCATTATTTTTCCATTTGTTTCTTTGGTTTTCAATGCTTTTTTCATTTTCATTTTTCTTCCCCGGTTTTTTGTTTTGGTTTCATTCTTTTTTACTATTTCTACATTTTTTATTTCGTTATATTTTTATTTTATTTATTTTTGGTCTACTTCATTTCTCTTTCAGTTTTAATATTTTGGTTTTCTTTGTTTCTTTTGTTTACATTCTACATTTTTGGTATATGTCAACAATATTTTTCTAATACACGCTCAACATTCTTTCAATACAAGTTTAACATTTTTCATAGATGGTCAACATTTGTTCTAAACACATTTCTAATAATTTTTAAATGCTTTATCAACATTTTTCAAATACAAGATTCACATATTTTTTGCAAATTTTACATTTTTCAAATGCTTGACTATTTTTTTCTAAATGCAATATTATTATTTTTAACACATGCTCAACAATTTTTCAATACACATTTGACATTTCCTAAATGCTTGATTAACATATTTCAAATACTTGTTGAACATTTTATTTTAAAAGCTTGATTAACACGTTTATATATATTATACAAAATATATTATTTTCTAAATACATGTTTAAATAAATTCTAAAAAATTAACATTTTTCAAATGCTTGATCAACATTTTTCAAATATTTTTCAACACTTTTTCAAATTCTTGGTTAAAATTTTAATATACATGATCAGAAAAATTCATCGCTTTTTAACACATGGTCAACATTTTTCTATACACATTTAACATTTTTATATACATGATCAAATATTTTCATCATTTTTTACTACATGGTCAACATTTTTATACACACTTTACATTTCAAATACTTGTTCAACATTTTTTAAATCCTTAATTGACACTTTTATATATATGATCGTATTTGTTTCATCATTTTCAAATACATTGTCAACATTTTTTCTATACACATTTAGCATTTTCCAAATGCTTGCTTAACATTTTTCAAACACTTGTTCAACACTTTTTCAAATGCTTGATTAACTTTTTTATATACATGATTAAATTTTTTGTCATACAATTTTTATTTTTTGTATAAATTTTTCGTATACATGATAAACATTTTATATATACACATTTAATATTTTACAAATGCTTGGTCAACATTTTCAAATGTTTTTATGAAGAGTCATTTTTGTAATACATTTATTTAGAATATTTGGAAGTATTAACAAAAGTTAAAAACATGAAAAAAAGACAAAACAGAAACAAGGTTGGTGTTTCCCGCGCGCCTGGGCCGGCTCAACTGGAGGTTCCCTTCAGTGAGGCTTCCCTCATGTCTCGCTTATTGCGAGACATAGGGGTGCCCAATATCTCAAGCATTACTAAATCGATGCGCTCCTTGCCCTGATCTGGTGTGGCCCACAATCACTTTATTAGGACAATGGCCCATCATCAACTGTCCATGTTCTTTATCTTTTTTATGCTAAACAAAAAACAGCCCAAGGCCCAGTTTGCTAAAAGAGATAACGCTCGGTATTTTCTTCCTGGAGACACTGATATAGAAACGAACAGCTTTGCTCGAATGGCCACTAGAATAGATCGGAAGGGGTGCTTGCACTTACTTGGGATGGGGGGCCCTTGGTCCCGAGGCGGCCACGCCTCCCCCCTGTTGGGGAACGTAGTAATTTCAAAAATTTCCTACGATCACGCAAGACCATGGTGATGGCATAGCAACGAGAGGAGAGGTCCGTCCACGCACCCTCGTGAGACCGAAAGCGGAAGCGTTATAACAACGCTGTTGATGTAGTCGACGCGTCTTCACGATCCGACCGATCCAAGCACCGAACGACGGCACCTCCGAGTTACGCACACGTTCAGCTCGATGACGATCCCGGACTCCGATCCAAAAAGTGTCGGGATGAGTTCCACAACCGACGGCGTGGTGACGATGTTGATGCTCCACCGACGCAGGGCTTCGCCTAAGCTCCGCGACGATATGACTTCTCCGGCGCAGGGCTTCGCCTAAGCTCCGCGACGATATGACCGAAGTGGAATATGGTGGAAGGGGGCACCGCACACGGCTAAGGAAAGATCCGTAGATCAACTTGTGTCTCATGGGGTGCCCCTTGCCCCAGATATAAAGGAGCAAGGAGGGGTGCGGCCGGCCCAGAGAGGCGGCGCTGGAGGAGTCCTACTCCCACTGAGTAGGACCCCCCCTTCTCCTAGTTGGACTAGGACTTGAGGAAGGGGAAGAGGGAGGGTGCGGCCCCTCCCCTAGTCCAATTCGGACTAGGCCATGGGGGCGCGCCTGCCCTAGGCAGCCCTCTCTCTTTCAGGGCCCAATAAGGCCCAATACTTCTCCCGGCGAATTCCGTAACTCTCCCAGACTCAAAAATACCGAATCATTCGAACCTTTCCGAACTCCGAATATAGTCGTCCAATATATCGATCTTTACGTCTCGACCATTTCGAGACTCCTCGTCATGTCCCCGATCTCATCCGGGACTCAACTCCTTCGGTGCATCAAAACTCATAAACTCATAATATAAGCATCATCGAAACCTTAAGCGTGCGGACCCTACGGGTTCGAGAACTATGTAGACATGACCTAGAACTATTCTTGGTCAATAACCAATAGCGGAACCTGGATGCCCATATTGGTTCCTACATATTCTACTGAAGATCTTTATCGGTCAAACCGCATAACGACATCGTTGTTCCCTTTGTCATCGGTATGTTACTTACCCGAGATTCGATCGTCGGTATCCAATACCTAGTTCAATCTCGTTACCGTAAGTCTCTTTACTCGTTCCGTAATACATCATCTCACAACTAACTCATTAGTTGTAATGCTTGCAAGGCTTAAGTGATGTGTATTACCGAGAAGGCCTAGAGATACCTCTCCGACAATCGGAGTGACAAAACCTAATCTCGAAATCGCCAACCCAACAAGTACCTTTGGAGACACTTGTAGTACTCCTTTATAATCACCCGATTACGTTGTGACGTTTGGTAGTACCAAAGTGTTCCTCCGTAAACAGGAGTTGCATAATCTCATAGTTACAGGAACATGTATAAGTCATGAAGAAAGCAATAGCAACATACTAAGCGATCAAGTGCTAGGCTAACGGAATGGGTCATGTCATTCAGATCATTCTCCTAATGATGTGATCCCGTTAATCAAATGACAACTCATGTCTATGGTTAGGAAACATAACCATCTTTGATTAACGAGCTAGTCAAGTAGAGGCATACTAGTGACACTCTGTTTGTCTATGTATTCACACATGTATTATGTTTCCGGTTAATACAATTCTAGCATGAATAATAAACATTTATCATGATATAAGGAAATAAATAATAACTTTATTATTGCCTCTAGGGCATATTTCCTTCAGTCTCCCACTTGCACTAGAGTCAATAATCTAGTTCACATCGCCATGTGATTTAACATCAATAGTTCACATCTATATGTGGTTAACACCCATAGTTCACATCGACATGTGACCAACACCCAAAGGGTTTACTAGAGTCAGTAATCTAGTTCACATCTCTATGTGATTAACACCCAAAGAGTACTAAGGTGTGATCATGTTTTGCTTTGTGAGATAATTTTAGTCAACGGGTCTGTCACATTCAGAGCCGTAAGTATTTTGCAAATTTCTATGTCTACAATGCTCTGCACGGAGCTACTCTAGCTAATTGCTCCCACTTTCAATATGTATCCAGATTGAGACTCAGAGTCATCTAGATTAGTGTTAAAACTTGCATCGACGTAACCCTTTACGACGAACCTTTTTCCACTTCCATAATTGAGAAACATATCCTTATTCTACTAAGGATAATTTTGACCGCTGTCCATTGATCTACTCCGAGATCACTATTGCACTCCCTTGCCAAGCTTAGTGGTAGGGTATGCAATAGATCTGGTACACAGCATGACATACTTTATAGAACCTATGGCTGATGCATAGGGAATGACTTTCATTCTCTTTCTATCTTCTGCCGTGGTCGGGTTTTGAGTCTTACTCAATTTCACACCTTGTAACACAGGCAAGAACTCTTTTCTTTGACTGTTCCATTTTGAACTACTTCAAAATCTTGTCAAGGTATGTATTCATTGAAAAACTTATCAAGCGTCTCGATCTATCTCTATAGATCTTGATGCTCAATATGTAAGCAGCTTCACCGAGGTCCTTCTTTGAAAAACTCCTTTCAAACACTCCTTTATGCTTTGCAGAATAATTCTACATTATTTCCGATCAACAATATGTCATTCACATATACTTATCGAAATGCTGTAGTGCTCCCACTCACTTTCTTGTAAATACAGGCTTCTCCAAAAGTCTCAGATAAAACCATATGCTTTGATCACACTATCAAAGCGTTTATTCCAACTCCAAGATGCTTGCACCAGTCCATAGATGGATCATTGAAGCTTGCACATTTTGTTAGCTCCTTTAGGATTGACAAAACCTTCTGGTTGCATCATATACAACTCTTCTTTAATAAATCCATTAAAGAATGTAGTTTTGACATCCATTTGCCAGATTTCATAAAATGTGGCAATTGCTAACATGATTCGGACAGACTTAAGTATCGCTACAGTTGAGAAAATCTCATTGTAGTCAACACCTTGAACTTGTCAAAAACCCTTTTGTGACAAGTTGAGCTCTGTAGATAGTAACACTACTATCTGTGTCCGTCTTCCTCTTGAAGATCCATTTATTTAACATGGCTTGCTGATCATCGAGCAAGTCAATCAAAGTCCATACTTTGTTCTCATACATGGATCCTATCTCAGATTTCATGGCCTCAAGCCATTTCGCGGAATCTGGGCTCATCATCGCTTCCTCATAGTTCGTAGGTTCATCATGGTCTAGTAACATGACTTCCGAACATGATTACCGTACCACTCAGTGCGGATCTTACTCTGGAAGACCTACGAGGTTTGGTAGCAACTTTGATCTGAAGTTTCATGATCATCATCATTAACTTCCTCACTAATTGGTGTAAGAATCACTGGAACTGATTTACGTGATGAACTACTTTCCAATAAGGAGAAGGTACAATTACCTCATCAAGTTCTACTTTCCTCCCACTCACTTCTTTCGAGAGAAACTTCTTCTCTAGAAAGGATCCATCTTAGCAACGAAAAACTTGCCTTCGGATCTGTGATAGGAGGTGTACCCAACATTTTCTTTTGGGTATTCTATGAAGACGCACTTCTCGATTTGGGTTCGAGCTTATCGGTGAAAACTTTTTCACATAAGCATCACAACTCCAAACTTTAAGAAACGACAGCTTAGGTTTATCGCTAAACCATAGTTCATACGGTGTCATCTCAACGGATTTAGATGGTGCCCTATTAAACGTGAATGCAGCTGTCTCTAATGCATAACCCCAAAACGATAGTGGTAAATCGGTAAGATACATCATAGATCGCACCATATCCAATAAAGTGCGGTTATGACGTTCGGACACACCATTATGCTGTGGTGTTCCAGGTGGCGTGAGTAGTGAAACTATTTCACATTGTTTTAACTGAAGGCCCAACTCGTAACTCAAATATTATTCCTCTGCGATCATATCGTAGAAACTTTTATTTTCTTGTTACGATGATTCTTCACTTCACTCTGAAATTCTTTGAACTTTTCAAATGTTTCAGACTTGTGTTTCATCAAGTAGATATACCCATATCTGCTCAAATCATCTGTGAAGGTCAGAAAATAACGATACTTGCCGTGAGCTTTAACACTCATCGGACCGCATACATCAGTATGTATTATTTCCAATAAGTCATTTGCTCGCTCCATTGTTCCGGAGAACAGAGTCTTTTAGTCATCTTGCCCATAAGGCATGGTTCGCAAGCATCAAGTGATTCATAATCAAGTGATTCCAAAATCCCATCAGCATGGAGTTTCTTCATGCGCTTTACACCAATATGACCTAAACGGCAGTGCCACAAATAAGTTGCACTATCATTATTAACTTTGCATCTTTTGGCATCAATATTATGAATATGTGTATCCCTACGATCGAGATCCAACGAACCATTTTCATTGGGTGTGTAACCATATAAGGTTTTATTCATGTAAACAGAACAACAATTTATTCTCTTACTTAAATGAATAACCGTATTGCAATAAACATGATCAAATCATATTCATGCTCAACGCAAACGCCAAATAACATTTATTTAGGTTTAACACTAATCCCGAAAGTATAGGGAGTGTGCGATGATGATCATATCAATCTTGGAACTACTTCCAACACTCATCGTTACTTCCCCTTCAACTAGTTTCTGCTTATTCTCAGAACTCCTGTTTCGAGTTACTAATCTTAGCAACCGAACAAGTATCAAATACTCAGGGGCTACTATAAACACTAGTAAAGCACACATCAATAACCTGTATATCAAATATTCCCTTGTTCACTTTGCCATCCTTTTTATCCACCAAATATTTGGGGTAGTTCCGCTTCCAGTGACCAGTTCCATTGCAGCAAAAGCACTTAGTCTCAGGCTTAGGTCCAGACTTGGGCTTCTTCACTCGAGCAGCAACTTGCTTGCCGTTCTTCTTGAAGTTCCCCTTCTTCCCTTTGCCCTTTTCCTTGAAACTAGTGGTCTTGTCAATCATCAACACTTGATGCTCTTTTCTTGATTTCTACCTTCGTCGATTTCAGCATCACGAAGAGCTTGGGAATTACTTTTGTCATCCCTCGCATACTATAGTTCATCACGAAGTTCTAGTAACTTAGTGATGGTGACTAGAGAATTCTGTCAATCACTATCTTATCTCGGAAGATTAACTCCCACTTGATTCAAGCGATTGAAGTACCTGCATAATCTGAGCACATGCTCACTAGTTGAGCGATTCTCCTCCATCTTTTAGCTATAGAACTTGTTGGAGACTTCATATCTCTCAATTCGGTATTTGCTTGAAATATTAACTTCAATTCCTGGAACATCTCATATGGTCCATGACGCTCAAAACGCCTTTGAAGTCCCGATTCTAAGCCTTTAAGCATGGTGCACTAAACTATCAAGTAGTCATCATATTGAGATAGCCAAACGTTCATAACGTCTGCATCTGCTCCTGCAATAGGTTTGTCACCTAGCGGTGCATTAAGGACATAATTTTTCTGTGCAGCAATGAGGATAAACCTCAGATCACGGATCCAATCCGCATCATTGCTACTAACATTTTTCAACATAATTTTTCTCTAGGAACATATCAAAATAATCATATGAAAGCAACAAACATAGGGAAGCAACAACGCGAGTTATTGATCTACAACATAATTTGCAAAATACTACCAGGACTAAGTTCATGATAAATTTAAGTTCAATTAATCATATTATTTAAGAACTCCCACTTAGACTGACATCTCTCTAGTCATCTTAAGTGATTACGTGATCCAAATCAACTAAACCATGTCCGATCATCACGTGAGATGGAGTAGTTTCAATGGTGAACATCACTATGTTGATCATATCTACTATATGATTCACGCTCAACCTTTCGGTCTCCGTGTTCCGAGGCCATATCTGTTATATGCTAGGCTCGTCAAGTTTAACCTGAGTATTCCGCGTGCGCAACTGTTTTGCACCCGTTGTATTTGAACGTAGAGCCTATCACACCCGATCATCACGTGGTGTCTCAGCACGAAGAACTTTCGCAACGGTGCATACTCAGGGAGAACACTTCTTGATAATTTTGGTGAGAGATCATCTTATAATGCTACCGTCAATCAAAGCAAGATAAGATGCATAAAGGATAAACATCACATGCAATCAATATAAGTGATATGATATGGTCATCATCATCTTGTGCTTGTGATCTCCATCGCCGAAGCAACGTCATGATCACCATCGTCACCGGCGCGACACCTTGATCTCCATCGTAGCATCGTTGTCGTCTCGCCAACTATTGCTTCTACGACTATCGCTACTCCTTAGTGATAAAGTAAAGCAATTACATGGCGTTTGTATTTCATACAATAAAGCGACAACCATATGGCTCCTGCCATTTGCCGATAACTCGGTTACAAAACATGATCATCTCATACAATAAAATATAGCATCACGTTTTGACCATATCACATCACAACATGCCCTGCAAAAACAAGTTAGACGTCCTCTACTTTGTTGTTGCAAGTTTTACGTGGCTGCTACGGGCTGAGCAAGAACCGTTCTTACCTACGCATCAAAACCACAACGATATTTCGTCAAATAGACTCCTTTTAACCTTCTCAAGGACCGGGCGAGCCACACTCGATTCAACTAAAGTGAGAGAGCAGACACCCGCCGTCACCTTTAAGCAACGAAAGTGCTCGGAGCGGTGAAACCAGTCTCGCGTAAGCGTCGCGTAATGTCGGTCCAGGCCGCTTCATCTCACAATACCGCTGAACCAAAGTATGACATGCTAGTAGGCAGTATGACTTGTATCGTCCACAAATCACTTGTGTTCTACTCGTGCACATGACATCAACGCATAAAACCAGGCTCGATACCATCTGTTGGGGAACGTAGTAATTTCAAAAATTTCCTACGATCACGCAAGACCATGGTGATGGCATAGCAACGAGAGGGAGAGTGTCCGTCCACGCACTGTGAGACCGAAAGCGGGCGTTATAACAACGCTGTTGATGTAGTTATACGTCTTCACGATCCGACCGATCCATGAACCGAACGTCGGCACCTCCGAGTTCTGCACACGCTCAGCTCGATGACGATCCCGGACTCCGATCCAGCAAAGTGTCGGGATGAGTTCCATCAGACGACGGCGTGGTGGACGATGTTGATGCTCCACCGACGCAGGGCTTCGCTTAAGCTCCGCGACGATATGACTTCTCCGCGCAGGCTTCGCTTAAGCTCCGCGACGATATGACCAAGTGGAATATGGTGGAAGGGGCACCGCACACGGCTAAGGAAAGATCCGTAGATCAACTTGTGTCTCATGGGGTGCCCCTTGCCCCGTATATAAAGGAGCAAGGAGGGGTGCGGCCGCCCTAGAGAGGCGCGCTGAGGAGTCCTACTCCCACCGGAGTAGGACCCCCCTTCTCCTAGTTGGACTAGGACTTGAGGAAGGGGAAGAGGGAAGGGTGCGGCCTCCCCTAGTCCAATTCGGACTAGGCCATGGGGCGCGCCTGCCCTAGGCAGCCCTCTCTCTTTCCCGCAGGGCCCAATAAGGCCCAATACTTCTCCCGGCGAATTCCGTAACTCTCCCAGTACTCGAAAAATACCGAATCATTCGAACCTTTCCGAACTCCGAATATAGTCGTCCAATATATCGATCTTTACGTCTCGACCATTTCGAGACTCCTCGTCATGTCCCCGATCTCATCCGGGACTCGAACTCCTTCGGTGCATCAAAACTCATAAACTCATAATATAACCACATCGAAACCTTGCGTGCGGACCCTACGGGTTCGAGAACTATGTAGACATGACCTAGAACTATTCTTGGTCAATAACCAATAGCGGAACCTGGATGCCCATATTGGTTCCTACATATTCTACGAAGATCTTTATCGGTCAAACCGCATAACGACATAATGTTGTTCCTTTGTCATCGGTATGTTACTTACCCGAGATTCGATCGTCGGTATCCAATACCTAGTTCAATCTCGCTATCGTAAGTCTCTTTACTCGTTCCGTAATACATCATCTCACAACTAACTCATTAGTTGTAATGCTTGCAAGGCTTAAGTGATGTGTATTACCGAGAAGGCCTAGAGATACCTCTCCGACAATCGGAGTGACAAAACCTAATCTCAAATACGCCAACCCAACAAGTACCTTTGGAGACACATGTAGTACTCCTTTATAATCACCCAGTTATTCGTTGTGACGTTTGGTAGTACCAAAGTGTTCCTCCGTAAACGGAGTTGCATAATCTCATAGTTACAGGAACATGTATAAGTCATGAAGAAAGCAATAGCAACATACTAAACGATCAAGTGCTAGGCTAACGGAATGGGTCATGTCAATCAGATCATTCTCCTAATGATGTGATCCCGTTAATCAAATGACAACTCATATCTTTGGTTAGGAAACATAACCATCTTTGATTAACGAGCTAGTCAAGTAGAGGCATACTAGTGACACTCTGTTTGTCTATGTATTCACACATGTATTATGTTTCCGGTTAATACAATTCTAGCATGAATAATAAACATTTATCATGATATAAGGAAATAAATAATAACTTTATTATTGCCTCTAGGGCATATTTCCTTCACCCCCACCCCTTCCTTAGGGTCAGGCCTGCATACACTCACCCATATGAGCGCACACACGCATACTCTACCCCTATGAGCACCTTCGACATACTGGGCCGACTAAACATCTTAACATTCCCTATCCCTATGAGCACGCTTAGTTGGTCAGGTTCCTTGTGGTAAAAATACCAAAACAGCTGCGACCAGAAAGAAGCTAGAATTTCTCTGGAAACAACCCGAGCGCCCCGGCCAGCAAACCAAAATATAAAAACTATCAGAGGAACTTGATGAACTTCTTCTACATGAGGAGATGATGTGGCGGCAGAGATCAAGGGTGTCGGAACTGAAGGAAGGGGACAAAAAACACAAAGTACTCCCAGAGGAAAGCTACTTGGAGGAAAAAAAGAACTGCATCTCCAAGTTAAAAGATGAGTCTGGAAACTAGATCACGGAGAAGAAAGGAATTGGAGATCATGCTACTCAATTCTTCCGTGAACTGTATACTAAAGATCAGAGCGTGGTCCCTCAAGAACGGATAGAGATGACGCAAAAATCAATTGGAGATGATCTAAATGCCTAATTGACAAATAAGTTTACAGTGGAGGAAGTGAGCGATGCACTTTTCCAGATTGGGCCGCTAAAGGTGCCTGGACCGGATGGTTTCCCGGCCCGTTTCTACCAACGAAATTGGGTAGTGTTGAAGGATGATGTGGTGGCTGCTGTATTGCACTTCTTTGATAGCGGAGTGCTCCGAGAAGGCATAAACGACACAGCTATTGTACTAATTCCCAAGGGAAGTGACCCCCAGACGTTGTAAGATTTTCGCCCCATTAGCCTTTGCAACGTGATCTATAAAGTCATCTCTAAATGCCTAGTGAATAGGCTAAGGCCAAATCTTGATGATACCATCTCCGAGACACAAAGTGCTTTTATCCCAGGAAGAATGTGTTGGGGAACGCGGCAAGATCTATCTAGGTGATACATAGCAACGAGCGGGAGAGTGTGTCCACGTACCCTCGTAGACCGAAAGCGGAAGCGTTATATCAACGTGGTTGATGTAGTCGTACGTCTTCACGATCCGACCGATCCTAGCACCGAACGTACGGCACCTCCGTGTTCAGCACACGTTCAGCTCAATGACGTCCCACGAACTCTCGATCCAGCTGAGTGTCGAGGGAGAGCTTCGTCCGCACGACGGCGTGATGACGATGTTTATGAAGTTACCGGCGCAGGGCTTTGCCTAAGCACTGCAACGATATGACCGAGGTGGATTAAGGTGGAGGGGGCACCGCACACGGCTCAGACAATGTATGTTGTGTGTTCTCGGGTGCCCCCCTGCCCCTGTATATAAAGGAGCAAGGGGGAAGGCCGGCTGGCCCTAGGGCACGCCAAGGAGGGGAGAAGTCCTCCTCCTAGTGGGAGTAGGACTCCCCCTTTCCTAGTCCAACTAGGAGGGGGAAGGAGGAAGTAAGGAGAGGAAGAGAGGGAGGGAAAGAGGGGGTGGCGCCCCCCTTCCTTGTCCAATTCAAACTCCTCAAGGGGGGGGGGGCAGCCCTAAGGCCCCCTCCTCTCTCTCACATAAGGCCCATGTTGGCCCATTAGTTCCCCCGAGGGTTCCGATAACCCCCCGGCACTCCGTTAATTATCCGGTGACCCCCGGAACTCTTCTGATGTCCGAATATAGTCATCCAATATATCAATCTTTATGTCTCGACCATTTCGAGACTCCTCGTCATGTTCATGATCACATCCGGGACTCCAAACATCGTCAACGGACGTTTAGCGTGCGGACCCTACGGGTTCGAGAACTATGTAGACATGACCGAGACACGTCTTCAGCCAATAACCAATAGCGAAACCTGGATGCTCATATTGGTTCCCACATATTCTACGAAGATCTTTATCGGTCAAACCGCATAACAACATACGTTGTTCCCTTTGTCATCGGTATGTTACTTGCCCGAGATTCGATCGTCGGTATCTCAATACCTAGTTCAATCTCGTTACCGGCAAGTCTCTTTACTCGTTCCGTAATGCATCATCTCGTAACTAACTCATTAGTCACATTGCTTGCAAGGCTTATAATGATGTGCATTAACGAGAGGGCCCAAAGATACCTCTCCGACAATCGGAGTGACAAATCCTAATCTCGATCTATGCCAACTCAACAAGTACCATCGGAGACACCTGTAGAGCACCTTTATAATCACCCAGTTACGTTGTGATGTTTGGTAGCACACAAAGTGTTCCTCCGGTATTCGGGAGTTGCATAATCGCATAGTCATAGGAACATGTATAAGTCATGAAGAAAGCAATAGCAATATACTAAACGATCAAGTGATAAGCTAACGAAATGGGTCAAGTCAATCATATCATTCTCTAATGATGTGATCCCGTTAATCAAATGACAATTCATGTCTATGGCTAGGAAACTTAACCATCTTTGATTCAGCGAGCTAGTCAAGTAGAGGCATACTAGTGACACTCTGTTTGTCTATGTATTGATACGTCTCCGTCGTATTTATAATTTTTGATTGTTCCATGCCAATATTCTACAACTTTCATATACTTTTCGCTACTTTTTATACTATTTTTGGGACTAACATATTGATCCAGTGTCCAGTGCCAGTTCCTGTTTGTTGCATGTTTTTTGTTTCGCAAAAAATCCGTAACAAACGGAGTCCAAACGGAATAAAAACTCACAGAGATTTTTTTGGAATATTTATGATTTTTGGGAAGAAGAATCAACGCGAGACGATGCCCGAGGGGGCCACGAGGCAGGGGGCGCGCCCAGGGGGTCAGGCGCGCCCTGGTCCCTCGTGGCCACCCCGTAAGGCGGTTGGTGCCCTTCTTTCGCCGCAAGAAAGCTAATTTCCAGATAGAGACCGTGTCCAAAATTCATCCCAATCGGAGTTACGGCTCTCCGGGAATTTAAGAAACGGTGAAAGGGCAGAATCGGGGAACGGAGAAACAGAGAGAGACAGAGAGACAGATCCAATCTCGGAGGGGCTCTCGCCCCTCCCGTGCCATGGAGGCCATGGACCAGAGGGGAAACCCTTCTCCCATCTAGGGAGAAGGTCAAGGAAGAATAAAAGGGGGCTCTCTCCCCCTCGCTTTCGGTGGCACCGGAACGCCGCCGGTGCCATCATCGTCACCGCAATCTACACCAACAACTTCACCGCCATCATCACCAACTCTTCCCGCCTCTATGCAGCGGTGTAACCCCTCTTTTACCCGCTGTAATCTCTACTTAAACATGGTGCTCAACGCTATATATTATTTTGTTGGGGAACGTAGTAGAAATTCAAAATTTTCCTATGTGTCACCAAGATCTATCTATGGAGAAACCAGCAACGAGGGGAAGCAGAGTGCATCTACATACCCTTGTAGATCGCTAAGCGGAAGCGTTCAAGAGAACGGGGTTGAAGGAGTCGTACTCGTCGTGATCCAAATCACCGGAGATCCTAGTGCCGAACGAACGGCACCTCCGCGTTCAACACACGTACAGCCCGGTGACGTCTCCCATGCCTTGATCCAGCAAGGAGAGAGGGAGAGCTTGGGGAAGACTCCACCCAGCAGCAGCACAACGGCGTGGTGGTGGTGGAGGAGCGTGGTGATCCAACAGGGCTTCGCCAAGCACCGCGAGATATGAGGAGAAAGAGAGGTAGGGTTGCGCCAACATGAGAAGAACTTCGTGTGTTGGGCTGCCCCTTTGCCTCCACTATATATAGGGGGAGAGGGGGGCTGCGCCCCCACCTAGGGTTCCACCCCTAGGGGCGGCGGCCAGCCCTAGATCCCATCTAGGGGGCGGCCAAGGGGGGAGGAGTGCCTCCCAAGTCAAGTGGAGGCCCTCCCCTTAGGGTTTCCCCTCTCCCATGTGCATGGGCCTTGGGGGGCTGGTGCCCCTGGCCCATTAAGGCCAGGGCGCCCCCCTACAGCCCATGCTGCTGTATTGGACGTGGTGGAACAATTTCCGGACCTCCGGACCACTCCGGAATCCTCCGGAACCTTCTGGAAGCTTCCCGGTACAATACCGAAAAAACCCGAACTTATCCCGGAACCCGAACAACAACTTTCCATATATAAATCTTTATCTCCAGACCATTCCGGAACTCCTCGTGACGTCCAGGATCTCATCCGGGACTCCGAACAACATTCGCTAACCACATACAAACTTCCTTTATAACCCTAGCATCATCGAACCTTAAGTGTGTAGACCCTACGGGTTCGGGAACCATGCAGACACGACAGAGACATTCTCCAGTCAATAACCAACAGCGGGATCTGGATACCCATGTTGGCTCCCACATGTTCCACGATGATCTCATCGGATGAACCATGATGTCAAGGACTCAATCGATCCCTCATACAGTTCCCTTTGTCTAACGGTATTGTACTTGCCCGAGATTCGATCGTCGGTATACCGATACCTTGTTCAATCTCGTTACCGGCAAGTTTCTTTACTCGTTCCGTAACACATCATCCCGTGATCAACCCCTTGGTCACATTGTGCACATTATGATGATGTCCTATCGAGTGGGCCCAGAGATACCTCTCCGCTTACACGGAGTGACAAATCCCAGTCTCGATTCGTGCCAACCCAATGACACTTTCGGAGATACCTGTAGTGCACCTTTATAGCCACCCAGATTCGCTTGGACGCTTGGTACACCCAAAGCATTCCTACGGTATCCGGAGTTGCACAATCTCATGGTCTAAGGAAAAGATACTTGACATTAGAAAAGCTTTAGCATACTAACTACACGATCTTTGTGCTAGGCTTAGTATTGTCTTGTCCATCACATCATTCTACTAATGATGTGATCCCGTTATCAACGACATACAATGTCCATGGTCAGAAACCGTAACCATCTATTGATCAACGAGCTAGTCAACTAGAGGCTTACTAGGGACATGGTGTTGTCTATGTACCCACACATGTATCTGAGTTTCCTATCAATACAATTATAGCATGGATAATAAACGATTATCATGAACAAGGAAATATAATAATAACTAATTTATTATTGCCTCTAGGGCATATTTCCAACAGTCTCCCACTTGCACTAGAGTCAATAATCTAGTTCACATCGCCATGCGATTAACACTCACATGTCATATCACCATGTGATCAACATCCAAAGAGTTTACTAGTGTCACTAAACTAGTTCACATCATCATGTGATTAAGACTCAATGAGTTCTGGGGTTTGATCATGTTTTGCTTGTAAGAGAGGTTTTAGTCAACGGGTCTGCAACATTCAGATCCGTATGTACTTCGCAAATCTCTAGGTCATATTGTAAATGCTGCTTCCACGCTCCACTTGGAGCTATTCCAAATGGTTGCTCCACTATACGTATCCGGTTTGCTACCCAGAGTCATTCGGATAGGCGTTAAACCTTGCATCGACGTAACCCTTTACGCCGAACTCTTTATCACCTCCATAATCGAGAAACATGTCCTTATTACTCCAAGGACATTTTTGACCGCTGTCCAATGATCCATTCCTGGATCACTCTTGTACCCCCTTTCCAGACACGTGGCAAGGCACATATCAGGTGCGGTACAAAGCATGACATACTGTATAGAGCCTATGGCTAAGGCATAGGGGACGACATTCGTCCTTTCTCTTTCTTCTGCCGTGGTCGAGCTTTAAGTCTTCACTTCATACCTTACAACTCAGGCAAGAACTCCTTCTTTGACTGATCCATCTTGAACACCTTCAAGATCATGTCAAGGTATGTGCTCATTTGAAAGTACCATTTAGCATTTTTGATCTATCCTCATAGATCTTGATGCTCAATGTTCAAGTAGCTTAATCCAGGTTTTCTATTGAAAAACACCTTTCAAATAACCCTATATGCTTTCCAGAAATTCTACATCATTTCTGATCAACAATATGTCAACAACATATACTCATCAGAAATTCTATAGTGTTCCCACTCACTTCTTTGGAAATACAAGTTTCTCATAAACTTTGTATAAACCCAAAATCTTTGATCATCTCATCAAAGCGCACATTCCAACTCCGAGATTCTTACTCCAGTCCTTAGAAGGATCGCTGGAGCCAGCATACCTTTTAGCATCCTTAGGATCGACAAAAACTTTCTGATTGTATCACATACAACCTTTCCTTACGAAGACTGGTAAGGAAACTCGTTTTGACATCCATCTGCCAGATTTCATAAATGCAGCTAATGCTAACATGATTCCGACGGACTTAAGCATCGCTACGGATGAGAAAATCTCATCGTAGTCAACTCCTTGAACTTGTGAAAAACTCTTCGCAACAAGTCGAGCTTCATAGATGGTGACATTACCGTCCACGTCCGCCTTCTTCTTAAAGATCCATTTATCTCAATGGCTTGCCGATCATCAGGCAAGTCCACCAAAGTCCATGCTTTGTTCTGATACATGGATCCTATCTCCGATTTCATGGCTTCTAACCATTTGTCGGAATATGAGCCCACCATCGCTTCCCCATAGCTCGTAGGTTCATTGTTGTCTAGCAACATGACCTTCAAGACAGGATTACTGTACCACTCTAAAGTAGTACGCATCCTTGTCACCCTACGAGGTACGGTAGTGACTTGATCCAAAACTTCATGATCACTATCATAAGCTTCTACTTCAATTGGTGTAGGCGCCACAGGAACAACTTCCTATGCCCTGCTACACACTTGTTGAAGTGACGGTTCAATAACCTCATCAAGTCTCCACCATCCTCCCACTCAATTCTTTTGAGAGAAACTTTTCCTCGGGAAAGGACCTAATTCTAGAAACAGTCCTTTTGCTTCCGGAACTGAGACTGGAGGTATACCCAACTGTTTTGGGTGTCCTATGAAGATGCGTTTTATCCGCTTTGGGTTCGAGCTTATCAACCTGAAACTTTTTCACATAAGCGTCGCAGCCCCAAACTTTTAAGAAATGACAATTTAGGTTTCTCCAAACCATAGTTCAAATGGTGTCATCTCAACGGAATTACGTGGTGCCCTATTAAAGTGAGTGAGGTTGTCTCTAATGCCTAACCCATGAACGATAGTGGTAATTCGATAAGAGACATCATGGTACGCATCATATCCAATAGGGTGCAACTATGATGTTTGGACACACCATCACACTATGGTGTTCCAGGCGGTATTTATTGTGAAACAATTTCCACAATGTCTTAATTGCATGCCAAAGCTCGTAACTCAGATACTCATCTCTATGATCATATCATAGACATTTTATCCTTTTGTCACGATGATCTTCAACTTCACTCTGAAATTACTTGAACCATTCAATAATTCAGACTTGTGTTTCATCAAGTAAATACACTCAATATCTACTCAAATCATCCATGAAGTAAGAACATAACGATATTCCCTGCATGCCTCAGCACTCACTGGAATGCACACATCAAAATGTGTTACTTCCAACAAGTTGCTATCTTGTTCCATCTTACTGAAACCGAGGCTTTTCAGTCATTTTGCCCATGTGGTATGATTTGCATATCTCAAGTGATTCAAAATAAAGTGAGTCCAAACGATCCATCTGCATGGAGTTTCTTCATGCGTATACCAATAGACATGGTTCGCATGTCTCAAACTTTTCAAAAACGAGTGAGTCCAAAGATCCATCAACATGGAGCTTCTTCATGCGTTTTATACCAATATGACTTACATGGCAGTGCCACAAGTAAGTGGTACCATCATTACTATCTTATATCTTTTGGCATGAAAATGTGTATTACTATGATCGAGATTCAATAAACCATTCCTTTAGGTGAAAGACCATTGAAGGTATTATTCAAATAAATAGAGTAACCATTATTCTCCTTAAATGAATAACTGTATTGCGATAGACATAATCCAATCATGTCTATGCTCAACGCAAACACCAAATGACAATTATTTTGGTTTAATACTAATCTTGATGGTAGAGGGAGCATGCGATGTTTGATCACATCAAACTTGGAAACACTTCCAACACATATCGTCAGCTCACCTTTAGCTAGTCTTCGTTTATTCCGTAGCCTTTTATTTCGAGTTACTAACACTTAGCAACCGAACCGGTACCTAATACCCTGGTGCTACTAGGAGTACTAATAAAGTACACAATAACTTAATGTATATCCAATATACTTCTATCGACCTTGCCAGCCTTCTCATCTACCAAGTATCTAGGGTAATTCTGCTCCGATGGTTGTTCCCTTATTACGTAAGCACTTAGTCTCGGTTTGGGTTCAACCTTGGGTTTCTTCATTAGAGTAGCAGCTGATTTGTTGTTTCATGAAGTATCCCTTCTTGCCCTTGCCCTTCTTGAAACTAGTGGTTTCACCAACCATCAACAATTGATGCTCCTTCTTGATTCCTACTTTCTCGGTGTCAAACATCGCGAATATCTCAAGGATCATCATATCTATCCCTGATTTGTTATAGTTCATCACGAAGCTCTAGCAGCTTGGTGGCAATGACTTTGGAGAAACATCACTATCTCTGGAAGATCAACTCCCACTCAATTCAAGTGATTGTTGCACTCAGACAATCTGAGCACAAGCTCAACGATTGAACTTTTCTCCCTTAGTTTGCAAGCTAAGAAAATCGTCGGAGGTCTTATACCTCTTGACGTGGGCACGAGCCTGAAATCCCAATTTCAGCCCTCGAAACATCTCATATGTTCCGCGACGTTTCGAGAAACGTCTTTGGTGCCTCAACTCTAAACCGCTTAACCGAACTATCACGTAGTTATCAAAACGTGTATGTCCGATATTCGCAACATCCACAGCGGACGCTTGGGGTTCAGCACATTGAGCGTGCATTAAGGACATAAGCTTTCTTCCGTCTCGCATAATCGCTATCATCAACTTTCAACTATATTTTCTCTAGGAACATATCTAAACAAAGGAGCTAAAACACGAGCCATTTACATAATTTGCAAAGATCTTTTGACTATGTTCAGGATAATTAAGTTCATCTCATGAACTCCCACCGATAGACATCCCTCTAGTCATCTAAGTGATTACATGATCCGAGTCCACTAGGCGTGTCCGATCATCACGTGAGACGGACTAGTCATCATCGTGAACATCTTCATGTTGATCGATCCTCCATACGACTCATGCTCGACCTTTCGGTCTCTTGTGTTTCGAGGCCATGTCTGTACATGCTAGGCTCGTCAAGTTAACCTAAGTGTTTCAAGTGTGTAAATCTGGCTTACACCGTTGTATGTGAACGTAAGAATCTATCACACCCGATCATCACGTGGTGCTTGAAACGACGAACTTTCGCAACGGTGCACGCTTAGGGGAACACTTTCTTGAAATTTTAATGAGGGTCATCTTATTTACTATCGCCGTTCTAAGCAAATAAGATGTATAAACATGACAAACATCACATGCAATCAAATAGTGACATGATATGGCCAATATCATATTGCTCCTTTGATCTCCATCTTTGGGGCTCCACGATCATCATCGCCACCGCATGACACCATGATCTCCATCATCATGATCTCCATCATCGTGTCTCCATGAAGTTGTCTCGCCAACTTATTACTTCTACTACTATGGCTACCGTTAGCAATAAAGTAAAGTAATTACATGGCGTTGTTCAATGACACGCAGGTCATACAATAAATAAAGACAACTCCTATGGCTCCTGCCGGTTGTCATACTCATCGACATGCAAGTCGTGATTCCTATTACAAGAACATGATCAATCTCATACATCACATATCATTCATCACATTCTTTTTGGCCATATCACATCACATAGCATACCCTGCAAAAACAAGTTAGACGTCCTCTAATTGTTCTTTGCATGTTTTACGTGGCTGCTATGGGTTTCTAGCAAGAACGTTTCTTACCTACGCAAAACCACAACGTGATATGTCAATTGCTATTTACCCTTCATAAGGACCCTTTTCATCGAATCCGATCCGACTAAAGTGGGAGAGACTGGCACCCGCTAGCCACCTTATGCAACAAGTGCATGTCAGTCGGTGGAACCTGTCTCACGTAAGTGTACGTATAAGGTCGGCCCGGGCCGCTTCATCCCACAATGCCGCCGAATCAAGATTGGAATAGTAACGGTAAGCATATTGAACAAAATCAACGCCCACAACTACTTTGTGTTCTACTCGTGCAAAGAATCTACGCAATAGACCTAGCTCATGATGCCACTGTTAGGGAACGTAGCAGAAATTCAAAATTTTCCTACTTGTCACCAAGATCTATCTATGGAGAAACCAGCAACGAGGGGAAGGAGAGTGCATCTACATACCCTTGTAGATCGCTAAGCGGAAGCTTTCAAGAGAACGGGGTTGAAGGAGTCATACTCGTCGTGATCCAAATCACCGGAGATCCTAGTGCGGAACGGACGGCACCTCCGCGTTCAACACACGTACAGCCCGGTGACGTCTCCCATGCCTTGATCCAGCAAGGAGAGAGGGAGAGGTTGGGGAAGACTCCATCCAGCAGCAGCACAATGGCGTGGTGGTGGTGGAGGAGCGTGGTGATCCAGCAGGGCTTCGCCAAGCACCGCGAGATATGAGGAGAAAGAGAGGTAGGGCTGCGCCAACATGAGAAGAACTTCGTGTGTTGGGCTGCCCCTTTGCCTCCACTATATATAGGGGAGAGGGGGGGGGGGGCTGCGCCCCCACCTAGGGTTCCACCCCTAGGGACGGCGGCCAGCCCTAGATCCCATCTAGGGGGCGGCCAAGGGGGGAGGAGTGCCTCCCAAGTCAAGTGGAGGCCCTCCCCTTAGGGTTTCCCCTCTCCCATGCGCATGAGCCTTGGGGGGGCTGGTGCCCCTGGCCCATTAAGGCCAGGGCACCCCCCTACAGCCCATGCTGCTGTATTGGACGTGGTGGAACAATTTCCGGACCTCCGGACCCCTCCGGAATCCTCCGGAACCTTCTGGAAGCTTCCCGGTACAATACCGGAAAAACCCGAACTTATCCCGGAACCCGAACAACAACTTTCCATATATAAATCTTTATCTCCAGACCATTCTGGAACTCCTCGTGACGTCCGGGATCTCATCTGGGACTCCGAACAACATTCGGTAACCACATACAAACTTCCTTTATAACCCTAGCATCATCGAACCTTAAGTGTGTAGACCCTACGGGTTCGGGAACCATGCAGACATGACCGAGATGTTCTCCACTCAATAACCAACAGCAGGATCTAGATACCCATGTTGGCTCCCACATGTTCCACGATGATCTCATCGGATGAACCACGATGTCAAGGACTCAATCGATCCCGCATACAATTCCCTTTGTTTAACGGTATTGTACTTGCCCGAGATTCGATCGTCGGTATACCGATACCTTGTTCAATCTCGTTACGCAAGTCTCTTTACTCGCTCCGTAACACATCATCCCGTGATCAACCCCTTGGTCACATTGTGCACATTATGATGATGTCCTACCAAGTGGGCCTAGAGATACCTCTCCGCTTTACGGAGTGACAAATCCAGTCTCGATTCGTGCCAACCCAATGACACTTTCGGAGATACCTATAGTGCACCTTTATAGCCACCCAGTTTCGCCAGGACGCTTTGGTACACCCAAAGCATTCCTACGGTATCCGGGAGTTGCACAATCTCATGGTCTAAGGAAAAGATACTTGACATTAGAAAAGCTTTAGCATACGAACTACACGATCTTTGTGCTAGGCTTAGTATTGGGTCTTGTCCATCACATCATTCTGCTAATGATGTGATCCCGTTATCAACGACATACAATGTCCATGGTCAGGAAACTGTAACCATCTATTGATCAACGAGCTAGTCAACTAGAGGCTTACTAGGGACATGGTGTTGTCTATGTACCCACACATGTATCTGAGTTTCCTATCAATACAATTATAGCATGGATAATAAACGATTATCATGAACAAGGAAATATAATAATAACTAATTTATTATTGCCTCTAGGCCATATTTCCAACATATTTCCCAATGATGTATGGCTATCCTATGATGTTTGAGTAGATCAGTTTTGTCCTGTGGGTTAATTGATGATCGTGATTGGTTTGAGTTGCATGTTTTATTATTGGTGATGTCCTATGGTGCTCTCCGTGTTGCGCAAGCGTGAGGGATCCCCATTGTAGGGTTTGCTATATGTTCATGATTTGCTTATGGTGGGTGGCGTGAGTGACAGAAGCACATACCCGAGTAAGTAGGTTGTTTGCGTATGGGAGTAAAGAGGACTTGATGCCTTATAATGCTATGGTTGGGTTTTACCTTAATGATCTTTAGTAGTTGTGGATGCTTGCTAGAGTTCCAATCATAAGTGCATATGATCCAAGTAGAGAAAGTATGTTAGCTTATGCCTCTCCCTCAAATAAAATTGCAATAGTGATTACCGGTCTAGTTATCGCTTGCCTAGGGACAAATAACTTTCTCGTGACAAAAAGCTCTCTACTAAAACTTACTTAGTTGTGTCTTTATCTAAACAATCCCTAGCTTTTAATCACGTGCACTTTATTATCTTGCAAACCTATCCAACAACACTTCTTGTTTCATACTTGTTCTAGGTAAAGCAAACGTCAAGCGTGCGTAGAGTTGTATCGGTGGTCGATAGAACTTGAGGGAATATTTGTTCTACCTTTAGCTCCTCGTTGGGTTCGAACTCTGACTTATCGAAAGAGGCTACAATTGATCCCCTATACTTGTGGGTTATCAAGACCTTTTTCTGGCGCCGTTGCCGGGGAGTCATGGCGTGGGGTGAATATTCTCGTGTGTGCTTGTTTGATTTATCACTAAGTAATTTTTATTTGCTATTCTTGGTTGTTCTCTATCTTTAGTTATGGATATGGAACACGAAATACCAAAAAAAATAGGTGTACTTGCTACTCATGGAGATCGGGAACCTCCTAAAACCCTCGATGCTGGTTATGTGAAAAATATAATGTACTACTTTGATAATCCTGAGAAAACCCCATTCAGTTATGTTATGGGAGACACGTTGGATCAACGTGAATACTTTAGGGATTATCGCTTGACACAAAAAGGGAAACTATTATGGGATCAAATTCATATGTTGCATTGGTATGTTCGGCAACTATGCTTGAGATATGATTATACTTGTTGCTCTAGGATGAAGGCTCCACACCTTCCCTTTTCATGCAAATTTAATGATGATAAAACCTTGTCTTCTTATGCTAATGGTATATATGATTACTATGATGTGGAAAAAATAGAAGAATTCGTTGCTTTTATGGATTCTTATGAAATTGAATCTCTGTTTAAAGAGTGTGAAAATCTTGATGATGCTGTTTACAGACCTGAAATTTTTGCTATACTTAAATATTGTTATGAGAATTATGAATAAAATTCCAATATTGATGCATTTATTGAGAAAGTCTTCGCTGTCCAAGAAGAAACTAATATTTTGCAGGAGTCTATGGAAGAAGAAATTGATGAAACTGTGAGCTCATTGGATGAAAAAGATGATGAGGAGAGCGAAGAACAAAAGGAGGAAGAGCGGATTAGCTACCCATGCCCACCTTCTAATGAGAGTAACTCTTCAACTCATACATTGTTTAATTCCCCTTCATGCTTACCGAAGGATGATTGCTATGATGATTGTTATGATCCCGTTGATTCTCTTGAAATACCCCTTTTTGATGATGCTTGCTATGCTTGTGGCCAAGATGCCAATATGAATTATGCTTATGGAGATGAACTTGCTATAGTTCCTTATGTTAAATATGAAACTTTTGCTATTGCATCCACGCATGATAGTCCTATTATCTTTTTGAATTCTCCCTACTACACTATATCGGAGAAGTTTGTGCTTATTAAGGATTATATTGATGGGTTGCCTTTTACCGTTGCACATGATAATTTTGATAGATATAATATGCATGTGCTTGCTGCTCCAACTTGCAATTATTATGAGAGATGAACTATATCTCCACCTCTCTATGTTTCCAATATGATAGAATTGCAAGAAACTGCTTATACTATGCATTGGCCTTTACTTGGCGTGCATGAATTGTTCTTTTATGACATGACGATGCATAGGAAGAGAGTTAGACTTCGTTGTTGCATGATATATGTTACTTTGTGCTCACTACTAAATTACAAATCATTGTTAATTAAAATTGGCTTTGATATACCTTGGGATTCGGGTGGATCCATTACTTGAGCACTATATGCCTAGCTTAATGGCTTTAAAGAAAGCGCTGCCAGGGAGACAACCCGGAAGTTTTAGTGAGTCATTTATTTCTGTTGAGTGATTTTATAAAGTTTAAAAACAAAAAAAATAAAGAGGGGAACCCAAAAACTTTTCAAAAAGGAAAGTGAAAGTGAGAGAGACAAGCATTGTTGAAGTGGGAGAGCTCCTTGAACTTTGTTCATGCTCACGGAAACTTTGTGAATCTTAATTACAGAAACTTTTCAATAAAAATAATTATCCCCTTGTACAATTCCATTGTATTATTAAAATAATGTGCCAAGGTTTGCCTTTAGGATGTTTACAATGCTTGTTGGTTTGTGCGGTGCAGGACAAAAACTTTGGCTATAGTGCGTGAGTTTTCATTTTTTACTAGAACGTCAAACAGTTCTGAACTTTTTGCACTGTCTTTCTATACAAATTGTTTATTTTTCCTAATTGTTTTAGAATTGTTTGGGTTACAGAAGTATGGTGGATGTTTGAATCTTTACAGACTGTCCTATTTTCACAGATTGCTGTTATAGCTTCATTATTTGCATATGTTTGAATTCTTGTTGAAGCCTCCTTGACTTGAGGCCATAGAATTGTTATAGAATATAGTGGGTAATGTTTGTTTATAATTATACAATAATGTTACAGCAGTACATGATGGGATTTCTTTGCCATATTCACTAACCCCGCCACTAAAAGTTCGGTTAAGTTTTGTGTGAATGAAGTGTTCGAAGATCGAGGAGGTCTCGATGTGAGGAGAAGGAGGAGAGGCAAGAGCTCAAGCTTGGGGATGCCCGAGGCACCCCAAGTAAATATTCAAGGAGACTCAAGCGTCTAAGCTTGGGGATGCCCCGGAAGGCATCCCATCTTTCTTCAACAAGTATCGGTATGTTTTCGGATTCCTTTCATTCATGCGATATGTGCAAATCTTGGAGCGTCTTTTGCATTTAGTTCTATTCTTTTATGCACCATGCTGGTATGTGATAGTCCTTGGTTGAATTATAGAATGCTCATTGCACTTCACTTATATCTTTTGAGCATGGCTATATAGAATGCTTCATGTGCTTCACTTATGTCATTTGAAGTTTGGATTGCCTGTTTCTCTTCACATAGAAAACCGCCATTTGTAAAATGCTCTTTTGCTTCACTTATATTTGTTAGAGCGTGGGCATATCTTTTGTAAAAAGAATTAAACTCTCTTGCTTCACTTATATCTATTTAGAGAGATGACAGGAATTGGTCATTCACATGGTTAGTCATAAAATCCTACATAAAACTTGTAGATCACTGAATATGATATGTTTGATTCCTTGCAATAGTTTTGCAATATAAAGGTGGTGATATTAGAGTCGTGCTAGTGAGTAATTGTGGATTGGTAGAAATACTTGTGTTGAGGTTTGTGATTCCCGAAGCATGCACGTATGGTGAACCGTTATGTGATGAAGTCGGAGCATTATTTATTTTTTGATTGCCATCCTTAGCGTTGAGATCAGGATCGCGCGATGGTTAACTCCTACCAACCCTTCCCCTAGGGGCATGCGTGTAGTACTTTGTTTTGATGGCTAATAAATTTTTGCAATAAGTATGTGAGTTCTTTATGACTAATTTTGAGTCCATGGATTATACGCACTCTCACCCTTCCATCATTGCTAGGCTCTTCTGTACCGTGCATTGCCCTTTCTCACCTCGAGAGTTGCTGCAAACTTCGCCGGTGCATCCAAACCCCGTGATACGATACGCTCTATAACACATAAGCCTCCTTATATCTTCCTCAAAACAGCCACCATACCTACCTATCATGGCATTTCCATAGCCATTCCGAGATATATTGCCATGAAACTTCCATCATCATCATCATATACATGACTTGAGCATTCATTGTTGAAAGTGCAACTATCCCTGGGTGGTTTTGGTAATTCCTAACAACATACAGCTCATTGAGCTAACATCATTCCAAGATGAATATTTCAGGAAAAGCTCAATGAATGGCATGGCATGGATGAGGAAAGTGGACCCCTCAAAATACTAAGGATAAAAGGATTGGCTCAAGCTCAAAGCTCAAGACTCTACATTTTATATTTTAGTGATCCAAGATCACATTGAGTCTATAGGAAAATCCAATACTATCAAGGAGGGATGAGGTGTTGCTTAATGGCTTGCTTGCTCAAAGTGCTTAGTGATATGCTCCAAAACCCTCAACTACTTTCCCACATCCACATATGACCTAAACCAAAAGTCAAACTCGGCCCCACCGACTCTTTCTATCCGACGCCACCGAGTTCAGATGTCATAGCCACTGCCACAAACCCTAGGCAAATCGGTCTCACCGATAGGGATCTCGGTCTCACCGAGATGGGATTGTAATCTCTCTATTTCCCTTCGTAACATTTCGGTCCCACCGAGATGAGCGATCGGTCCCACCGAGATTGCAATGTAAACTCTCTGTTTCCTTTTTGTAACATTTCGGTCTCACCGAAATGAGCGAATCGGTCCCACCGAGTTTACCTGACCAACTCTCTGGTTAGCTTATTACCAAAATCGGTCCCACCGAGTTTGTGTAATCGGTCTCACCGAGATTACGTTATGCCCTAACCCTAACCATATCGGTCCTACCGAGTTGCATGTCGGTCCCACCGAAAATCCTAACGGTCACTAGATTTGCTAAATTGGTCCGACCGAGTTTCTCAATTCGGTCTCACCGAGATTGGTAAATTGTGTGTAACGGTTAGTTTTTGTGTGGATGCTATATATACCCCTCCAGCCACTCTTCATTCGTGGAGAGAGCCATCAGAACGAACCTACACTTCCAATACACATCTTCTGAGAGAGAACCACCTACCCTTGTGTTGAGGCCAAGATATTCCATTCCTACCATATGAATCTTGATCTCTAGCCTTCCCCAAGTTGCTTTCCACTCAAATCTTCTTTCCACCAAATCCAAATCCTGTGAGAGAGAGTTGAGTGTTGGGAAGACTATCATTTGAAGCACAAGAGCAAGGAGTTCATCATCAACACACCATTTGTTACTTCTTGGAGAGTGGTGTCTCCTAGATTGGCTAGGTGTCACTTGGGAGCCTCCGACAAGATTGTGGAGTTGAACCAAGGAATTTGTAAGGGCAAGGAGATCGCCTACTTCGTGAAGATCTACCGCTAGTGAGGCAAGTCCTTCGTGGGCGACGGCCATGGTGGGATAGACAAGGTTGCTTCTTCGTGGACCCTTCGTGGGTGGAGCCCTCCGTGGACTCACAAGCCGTTACCCTTCGTGGGTTGAAGTCTCCATCAACGTGGATGTACGATAGCACCACCAATCGGAACCACGACAAAAACATCCGTGTCTCCAATTGCGTTTGAATTCTCCAAACCCTTCCCTTGACATTCTTGCAAGTTGCATGCTTTACTTTCTGCTGCTCATATACTCTTTTCATGCTTGCTTGAATTGTGTTAAGATTGCTTGACTTGTGCTAAGATAGCTAAAATATGCCAAAGAATAAAATTGGGAAAAGGATAAGTTTTTATTTGGTCAAGTAGTCTAATCACCCCCCCCCCCTCTAGACATACTTTCGATCCTACAAGTGGTATCAGAGCTTTGGTCTCCATTTGCTTTGATTTCGATAGCTTTTGGTGGTCATAGCCTTGGTTTGACAACCTAGGAGAGTATGGCGTCTAGCGAGGGAAATTATCACCGTAGAGGTCCTTACTTTGATGGTACTAATTTTGCTAGTTGGAAGCATAAGATGAAAATGCATATTCTTGGACATAACCCCGACGTTGGGCTATTGTGTGTATTGGCTTGCAAGGTGAATTCTTTGATGGGAGAGAACCGAACCATGAAGCTAGCGCGGAAGAGTTGAAGATGCTGCAATACAATGCTCAAGCTTGTGATATTCTCTTCAACGGATTGTGCCCCGAAGAATTCAACAAAATCAGCCGCCTTGAGAATGCAAAGGAAATTTGGGATACTTTGATTGATATGCATGAAGGTACCGACTCAGTCAAGGAATCCAAGTTGGATGTGCTTCGAAGTCAACTTGACAAGTTCAAAATGAAGGATGGTGAAGGTGTCGCTGAAATGTACTCTAGGCTTGCTCTTATCACAAATGAGATTGTCGGCTTAGGAAGTGAAGAGATGACCGACAGATTCATCATCAAGAAGATCCTAAGAGCCTTGGATGGAAAATATGATACCGTGTGCACATTGATCCAAATGATGCCCAATTACAAAGATCTCAAGCCAACGGAAGTCATTGGAAGAATTATTGCTCATGAGATGTCACTCAAGGATAAGGAGGAACTTCACAACAAATCAAGTGGTGCTTACAAAGCCTCATGTGAAGCCCCCACATCATCAAGTGAGAAACAGACCTTCAATAAAGAATTGAGCTTAATGGTGAAGAACTTCAACAAATTCTACAAGAGTAGAAGCAAAGAGAGAAGCTCCAAGTCAAGTTCCTACAATGACAAAAGATCTTCTAGTCGAGAGTGTAATTGCTACAATTGTGGAAGACCCGGACACTATTCCAATGAGTGTACGGCACCCTACAAAAGAAGAGAAGAAGTAGAACAGAAGAATCACCACCTAGAGAGAGAAGGAGTAGAGATGATCGTTATGAACGAAGACCCTCATGGAGAAGCAAGGATTCGGAAAGGAAGGACAAGTCATCAAGGAGCTACACAAAACAAAGACATCAAGCTCATGTTGGTGAATGGGTATCCGGCTCCGACTCCGACAATCACTCCGAGAGAAGCTATCACTCCGACTCCGAATATACTCAAGATGAAGGTGTTGCCGGTCTAGCACTTGTGTCAACCAACTCCTGCGACATATTTGATTCACCAAATGAAGGAATTGGAAGATGCTTCATGGCCAAAGGTCCAAAGGTAACACATCCCGAGTATGTTGATTTCAATAGTGATGAAGATGACTTGTTAGGTGATGATGATTTACTTGTTGACAACTCTAGTGATGAATACTATGATGAAACGTCAATTAATCATGCTAATCAAGATAAAATGAATGACAATGATAAGGAGAAGATTGAGCTTCTAACTAAAGAACTAAACACTCTTAAGTTAGCTCATGAAACTATCTTAGAAGATCATCGAGAACTTTTAAGGACTCATGAAAAGTTACGCTTTGAAAAGCTCAACCTTGAGCAAGAGCATGAGTTATTAAAGGCAATCAATGATGATCTTCGCAAGAAAAGTTCTTCTTACATTGCCAAGCGTTTACTCTTATCTACTTACATGCCTCAAGTCAAGTCTAGTAACAAGAACAAGAAGGATTCTTCCTCTAGTAGTAACAATAATCATGCTAAATCCAATGTTGTTGCTTCTAGTAGTTCTCTTGATTCCACTAATGATTCTCTTAGCCAAGTTACACTTGAGCAAGAAAATAGCTTATTGAAGGGAATTATAGAGAACGGTGTTTACAAGAGCCTTGCCGGGAGTAAGCAATTTGAGGAAATTGTACGCAAGCAAGGAAGGCACCGGAAGAATCAAGGTGTTGGTTTTGAACGAAAGTTCAATGCCAATGGAGTTGAGTGGGAAGAAGATCAATACCCCAAGATGAAGTTTGTTCCCCAACAAGAGAAGTATGATCCAACTTGTTTCAAAGGGACACAAGCTCAAGATGATCTTCCACCACAAGACCACAAGCAAAAAGGCAAGGACAAGCTTCAAGAAGAAATTGCTGCATTTGAAGAAGCTCCTAAGACCTTGGTCAAGTGGGTTCCCAAGACTAAATCAAGTTCCACTTCATCAAGTACGACTACAACTCCAAGGATTCCCATCAAGATGATGTGGATCCCCAAGAAGAAGAACTAGAGAGTTCTTGAGGGTGACTCCGCAAACATATTTCACTCATATCATTTTGGCAAGAACAAGTGCAATCAACTTCCACATCTTGCACTAGTTTAAGGAGTCACAAACCCTCTTGTTGGTAAGACAAGGGACAAGGTAACCTAATGCTCTCATAGACATTATCTTGTGTGTGCATCACTCTATGTCTATGGATATCCTTGTTTGTTCCTTGTGGGACTAACCCGTGTAGGTATTGAAAGTGCAACTCACTCCAAAGGATTGCTCCAAATGATCTGCATCAACATTGAGCATCCACATCTTCAACACCTACATGAAGTCATCATCGACAAAACCCAAGGTTAGTTTATCCCTCTATAAGGGGGATCTCACATCTAGGGGGAGCTTTACTCTAAGAATTGAGATAAAGCAACTCTAATGGTGTGAACACAACAATGCATTATGTAAAATTGGTAACCCCACTTGAGCTTAAACGATGAGTATGACCTATGATCAAATGTTCTCATTTGACTCCTAAGTCAATATGCTCATATATAGATGACCTAGTCATCGCCAATTGCTTGATAGATGCTAGAATTGGTTGTGCATGCTTTGCCACATATTTCATTTGCCATTTTATTGTCTGAGCATGTTGATTGCATATTTTACTCATTCGAGGACATCCACTTGTTGTTTTGATTGATTGTTTTATTTTTCTTTTGCCAAGTGGATGGACAAGAATGCCTAAGAACCTTCTCTAGCTATCTATGCTCTTCTCGTCTCAAACTCTATTCATGCTACATCACAAAATTTGATCAAGTCAGATTCGAACCACTCTGTGTGAGGAGCACTCGGAGTCCCCGATTCGTCATAGACTTAAACTTCCAAAACTTCTTTGTGCGTTTCGGTCTGACCGATTCATCCATTTCGGTCATACCGAGATCACTAAGTCGATCTAGGTTTTCAATCTCGGTGTAACCGATTTGAACTTTTCGGTCACACCGAGTTGCTGTAACTGCTTGCAGTTATGCATCTCGGTGCCACCGAGTTGTTCCACTCGGTCACACTGACAGGGTCGGGCTATATATACCCACGGGCAAAATTTTGGGAAATTTCTCCGAACTCCTTCGCCCGCGCTCAGCCCGCTCTGCCTCCTGGGTCTCCGGATCGTCCTCCTCGTCGCCAGCTGCCTCCTGCCGCTGGTCTCCGCCACTGTCAACGGGAATCATCCCCGCCGTTGCCGCCGTAGCGAGTTCATCGCTGAACTAGGGTATGAACTTGATCACTGTGCTATCCTTATCTGATTCCTAGCACATTGTGTTCGTCATGAATCTTGCCACGATTGAAACTATCCTATCTAGTCAAAACACTCAATAGATTAGAGATGAATTGAAAAATTAGGGTTAGGTTTCCGCCGAAACCATCTCGGACCAACCGAGTTGTGGAACTCGGTACCACCGATTCGGCTAAGGCCATTGCACATGTAACTCTCGGTCTGACCGAGAATTGCAAATCGGTGTGACCGAGTTCAGAACTTTGTGAAACCCTAGCAGTCTCGGTGCCACCGAACTGTGACTCGGTCTGACCGAGTTCACTAGTTTAGGTTCCAAAAGCTGCTTCGGTATCACCGAGTTTACAAATCGGTAGATCCGAAATTCTTTATGTGGAAAACTAAAACTAAGTTTTTGACTCATTCTTTTGCAAAAACCTCTGTATTTTGTGATGCTCATCCACTCTATCTCATCTATATCTACTCACAGGGTCTGTTGTCAGTGATTGCAATATGTCTGATCAAAGTGACAGCCAGAACAGGGAAGAGGAGCAGGTTCACATGAGTGAGGGCACTAGTCCCTCTAGCAGCTATGATGAGGGCAGCAGGAGCACCCCAAGCAACCTACCCAAAGCTGCCACCAGGGCCAGAAAGAAGAAAACTTCAGAATCTGAGGATGAAGACTATGTGGTAGTTGAGGATGAGGCCACTTCCAAGAAGAAAGTGCTCAAGAAAGAATATGGATCAGCTGCAGCAACTAAGCCAGGTCTGAAGACCAAAAGGCCAGCAGGAAGACATCCCATGTATAAAGCCAGAACCTCCACTCAAGCATCTCTGGAAGCTGAACCCAAAGAGGATGCTGCAGAAGGGAAGAAGAGGAAGGAAAGGGTCAAAAAGACCATGGCCAGAGTAATTGGAAATCCTTCCATGATGGAAGAGGAGGAAGAAGAAGAGGATGTTGCACCAGCACCCAAAGCTCAGAAGCTTATGGGTGATGCTATTAGGTCAGGGGCTGCTTCATCTAAGCCCAAAGTAGCACCCAAGGCTGCCTCCAAACCCAAGACTGCACCCAAGAGGAGTACCAAGAACATTCCAGCTGCTGAGAAGAACAAGGCCCCAGTGCCTGAAACTGCTGCTGAAGAAGAAGATGATGAGACACATGTTTTGAGAAAATTGAAGCCTAAAATTCCAGATCATAATGATGCCCATCCTGTAGCTGAGAACATGAAGATCAGGAAGGACTCGGGATTAAGGCTATGGAGAGAGTCAGATCCATATGCCACCAGAAGGAGAACTGCTGTAGACTACAGGTTCCACACAAAGGAATAGCAGGACTTCTATGAGACAATTCTGCTGGACAAGAAACCAATAGTGTGTGACATGAGATGGGTCAACTGGGAATACATTAAGGAGAATGAAGAACACTATCCTGGTGTGTATGACAGCTTCAGTGCTTGTGGAGTAGCAGACTTTGTGGGGCAGAAGCTCACAAAGTGGAATGATGAGTTAATAATGCAATTTTACTCCACAGCACACTTCTATCCAGATGGCAGGATAGTATGGATGTCTGAAGGTACTAGGTACCAATCATCAATTGAAGAATGGGCTAATCTGATCAATGCACCTAAGGAGGAAGAGGATGACTTGGATGTCTATGCCAAGAAGAAGATGGATCACAACACTATGGCACATATGTACAAGGAGATCCTAGATGCTGCTATAGAATCACACAAGTTTGGATCAAGACATTACCTTCATCGTCAGACTGCCAACCATTAACGGATCCTCGTGCACACTCTCTTGCCCAAGTCAGTGATCACAACATGATCGAGGCCATGCAATAAATCTGCTACATTTATTTTATGTGCCACAAAAGTTCAAGGTCATGAGTCTTATAGTTGAAACTATCAAGAGGACAGCTGCTGACCATAAGAGAAGTTGTGGGTATGCCCCACAGATCCAGGAGCTGATTAACTCCAAGATGGGCACTAGCACATACTTGTTGGACAAGGAGCACATGCCTATCTATCCAGACTTTGAGGACAACCAAGTTGTTATGAATGAAGATGAACCATCTTCTGTGCAAGCTCAAGCGAAGAAGGAGAAGGCAAGGACTGAGAAGGCTGCCAAGATGCCAACAATGGAAGAGGCATCTCAGTACTTCTTGAAGAGAAAACAGGATCAACTTGGCTACTTGATTGCATCCACTCTGAGGATTGAGAAGGGGCTGGCCACCTTGACTCAAAACCAGGAGAGCCTGGAAAGGATCATGGAGCAGAAGTTATATGACATGGATGTGAAGCTAACTGAGATCCAGTCTGTTGTTGAGCAACTTCTGGATGATATGCAGGAGAGGAAGGGCAAGTCAACCACTAAGGCGTTTGCCAGAGTGCCTAGAGCTCAGAGATCAGCTGCAGTGCCAGTGACAGACACCAGAGCCACTTCATCTGCACCAGCTACAGCTTAAGTGCCACCAGCTCCAGCACCTACTCCACCAGCTCCATCTGCATCAACTGATGCCTTCGTCATTGGCGTTCTGTCTACACCACCACCTGAAGATCAAGCCTGAGAGACGATTTAGTGCTATGCATTTTCTATGAACTTTTTGGTAACTTGTTGCCAAAGGGGGAGAAAAATGTATAGATCATAGGCTTCGAGAGAGAGCGTTGTTTTTTTTCTCTCTTGCCTTGGTGGTTAAACTTTATTTGTTTGATTGAGAGAAAAATGTATAGATCATGGGCCAATAGCTCCTGTGCGACGTTTTTGAGGTGAACTGACAAGTGTGCGACGTTGTTCGAGCGAATGGCTATGGTGCGACACATTTGAGAAGGTAAATAGCCCACGCACGACATGGCTGTTAAATGTGTTTAAATTGGTCGTCAACCAAGCCCGCCCGTTTATGTTAGGACATGTGGGTCCTACTTAATTGTTCCTCAAAACAGCTCACCGTACCCTGCCGCCCGACCGTGCCGGGTCCGCCACTCTGCCCCCCTTCTTCTCCGGTGGCGGCGGATCTTGCGTTCTCGGTGGCGGCGGCGGAGCCCTCGTTCTCAACGGCGGCGGAGCCTTCGTCCTCAGAAAATTGTGAGTGAATTCAAACCCTAGTCGCCTTCCCGTTCCTCTCTCGGGCCCGTAGATCTCAGCTCGTTTCCTCTGTTTTCGCTTGCGGAATCGATAGGTTGTGAGGGAGCCCGTGGGCATACCGAGATGGAGCCGCCAGATTCAACTTGAATAGGTAATGCCTCTCTCCGATCCAATTTTGCATGCAATTAGGGGTGGCCTCGTCTGCTCTTTCTCACGGGCTCACACTGTCCGCCATCGACAGAGGGGATGCTGCCGCCGGACCTTGAATTGACAGTCTATTTCTTTCCATCAAAGGCAAAATTAGTTGATGGTAGCATACAGAACATTGAGAGAGACACAACTGTTAAATGGGAGGTTGAGTTTACAGAGATTGATCCACAAGTTCTACGTAACATGGGAGAGACGCAGTGAAGAAATGGGTGGAAAAATTGGGGAGAATATTGTTTAGGGTCCAGAGCAAGAAGTATCACTGTTGCGGTTTGATGATTGGAAAGGAGAGTATGTTAGAATAGAAGATGGTGAACAGATTGTTGAAGAAATCGATCGGCAAAGCGGCTGGACAAGCAAACGGGCTAATTTTTTTTTGAGCTCGTTGGTCGAACATTTTTTGAAGGTTGGATATGTGCCATCACAATTGGCTGCGCAGATGGTAGACAATGATTGGGCTACAGAGGCCATTGATTCCCATGTGTACCGAACTTACAGAATAGCGAAGAGGGACATGTGATTGAACGGAAACTGAAACTGCAGCAACTGTTGATTGGAATGTAGTTGAATTAGATTAGCCTACTGATTTGGTCATTGCACCAATGCTCGACATTGAGATGGCCAAACTTTTGGCATTCCAGTTGATGATGAGATAAGCAGGAGAAGGGCGAATCTAGTTTGCCTGCTAATGCTGATGAAGAAGTAGATGGACAGTTGATGGAACAAGCTGCAGATGAAGTAGATGATGCACATGATGATGAGCTGGTGCATGTGTATGACAAAGAAAACCTTGTCATTTAAGTAGGCAAGTTGTTCCCAAGCATGAAGGTCAAGACTTATGCAATGAAACATGAGTTTGATGCCAGACTGTTTGGACTGATAAAAAGAAGTTTTATGCGAGGTGCAGAGGATTTGATGGTAGTGTGAAGCCTTGCAAGTGGTACATATCTGCTAGATCGCAACTTTGATGGAAATCTTGTGTGGTTAACCAAATCCCCAATCAACATACTTGTATTACAAGTTCACAGATAGTATCAACCATGACATCACAACTTTGGGTTGCAGAAAAGATCACCCCAATTTTAGCCAAAACACCAAACACTACTGCCAACAAACTCAAAGTAGACTTGGAAAAGATGTACCCCATTAAACTGAAATATACCACGGTGTGGAAGGCAAAACAAAGGGTAATGAAAAATTTATATGGTGATTGGGCAAATACATTTAGGATGCTTTACAACTTGAAAGCAGAGGTGGAAAAGAGGTCACCTGGCAGTGTTGCGGAGATAGATACAGAGGTATCACCCTCAGGTAAGTCAAGTTCTCCAAGTTTTTTATGGCTTTGAAGCCTTGCATCGATGGGTTCAAAGCAGGGTGCCGTCCATATTTGAGCATAGACTCATCATTTTTGACAGGCAAGTGGAATGGTCAGTTGGCAGCATGCAATGATCTAGATGGACACAACTGGATGTTTCCTATTGTTGTTGGCTTGTTTCAATCGAAATGAGGCTTCATGGACATGGTTCATGATCCAGTTGAAAAGATGCCTAGGGCCAATGTCACCTTTGGCTATACACACAGATGCATGTAAGGGCTTGAAAATTCAGTGAAAATGTTTTCCCACATGCTGAGCGGAGGGAGTGCTTTGGTCATTTGTGGATGAATTTGATCAAAAAATTTAGAGGAGAAGAATTTGGGCGCATGTGGCCAGCAGCAAGATCTTACACTAGATGACACACAAATATCATCTTGATAAGATAATGGCAGCATGTGATGAGTTTGGTCCATGGCTGAACACCTACCATTCTTTGTTATGGTACAGGCCAGCATTCAACACTGCCATCAAGTGTGACCACATCAACAACAATTTGGCGAGAGTTTCAACAACAAGGTGAAGGAGTTAAAAGATTTGCTGTGCATGACATGGTTAACCAAATCAGGATCATGCTCATGCGGTTGTGGGAATTGAGAAGAAGGATAGGCGATTATGCGCAGGTGATAAGCTTCCAGCAGTGGTACAACAGGTGGTCAATAGGAGCAGAAATCTTTCACATTTGTTTGTTGAAAATCTTCACCTTGGGGTGCTGAAGTTAGAGATAACAAAACTGGAAGGAGACATGTTGTTAACACTGAATTGCATGATTGCACTTGCCTCGAGTGGCAACACACTTGGTAAACCATGTGAGCATGCCATTCTCTTCTTAGCATCCCAACCAAGATAAACATGCACCCATATTTGCATGAATATTATTCGTAGCAAGATTCAAAGCTGTATATGCTACTCCAATTCCAGCACTTACAGATCAGTCTTAGCGGCTGAAGTGGACATTGAATTTTCCATGTGTCCTCCTTGACGAAAAGGAAGGCTGGCAGGCCTAAGCAGAGTAGATTCAAGGCATGGTTTGAGAAAGGTGGGAGTAGTAAGAAGGGAAAGAAAGATGGAAACCAAAAGGGCCCAAAAGGTAACAAAACAGATGCAAGTTGTGCCAGGAACTTGGGCGCAGTGGGATCTGTCAAATGCCGTTACACTCTGATAAGCCAAAGTATGTTCTTGTTTGTTTATGCGTGTTTTGATTTGGTGCTTTTTTCTAATTACTATATGTATAACATTTTCCCAATGGCCAGGAGGAAGCGAGCAAGTCAACCCCTTGTTGTTGAACAGTGTTGGCCAACAAAAAAGCAAGAGTCAATGGCGGTAGAAAGAAGAGAAGTGTGCCCGAGCCCGAGCAGGTGAAGAAAATCCTGCTGCAGTCAACATTCAGATGAAGAAACTGCTCTCGAGGTTGAAACTGAACCTGAGCGTGTCGAGGTTCGGATGAAGAAACCCATGTTGAGGTACACACCAAGAAACTGCTCGAGGTTGAAACTGAACCTGAGCGTGTCGAGGTTCAGACTGAAGAAACCCATGTTGAGGTACACACCGAAGAAACTGAAACTGCTGTCAACATTGAGACTGAAGACACTGATCATGAGGGTGTTGGCGAGGTGTTGAAAAGACTAGTGAAGAAAACCAAGATGATCAGTGAACTTGTGTGTGTAGTAGAACCAAAAATAAGAAGTGCTAAGGCGAAGAAGGGCACGCGACGTGGTAGGAAGAGGTAGAACAGAGAACAGTTTGAAAATTTGGGGCATGTAATAATATTTGTAACTTGATGCGTACTGGTAGTCACTATGTACCCCCGTATTTCTATTCGAACTTGTTTGTTGGTACCTACCAGCCAAATAAAATTCAAATTTAAATTCAAATTTGGGCTCAAATTTGAATTAGGGATGGGGTATTGATGTTTTAATGCTATCTAAAGTACCTCAACTGAAATTATGTTTGCTTGCTGATCATTCCGAGCCCTTTTGGTAAGTTGAACTCATAGTCATGAAAAATGTGTCTCAAATGACCTCCAAAAGTAGGGTAAATGGCCTCATATTTAAGCAAGTTTTTTTGGCACCTTGTCTAAACCAGCCAAATAATTTTTCTACACATCTATTCTACCTATATAGTGTAAATCCAAAATGAAGTTTTGGTGAGGTTTTCACACTTTCCATTTTCAAAACCCCACCTACTCTCTCGGGTGCCCACTACTCTCTCCCTTGAACTCCATACTACATTGTTCGAGGAATGACAATTTTGTGAAGGATTTTTCGTAAAAATGTATGTAAACCATATTTATATTATTTTTTCTCGTTATTACACGACATAATAAGACTATGAGCGCAAGTTTTATATTTTTTTTGATTTTTTTGAATTAGTTATGCTCAACCCTAATTAGCCAAAACCCCTCAAAACCCCTCTCAAAACCCCTCAAAACCCGCACACTACCGGGCCGTCGATCGTTGTCGTGGGCGGTTGAGATCAGCGCTAGGGTTAGCTACGGTGTGCATCGATCCGCATGAGGCGCGCTGATTGGTTGAATCGGTGTGCATCGATCCGCATGAGACGTCTGATTGGTTGAATCGGTGGGGTTTGGATCAGCCTCTCGTTGGGGCATCGGGACCGTTCATTTGAATCCAACGGCAAGAGTTGACGCGGTGCATGGACCAAGCCTACGCAGTGCCCTTTCCATCATTGCATGCGTGCCTGAGCCTACCCGCAGCATGCATGCCCACCCGCAGAACTGCGCTCGTGCGTTGCATGCATGCCCTCGACGTAGCCCTGCTCCGCCACCCCTATCGACGCAGTAAGCTGTCGCATGCCTACCATTAGAACCAATGCATCGTCGCATCAAAGCATGCACCCGGCCACAATGCAGCAGCCCGATGAAGACAACCAAAAATCCAACGCTGCATGGCGTGCTCCTCTTTGAGGACGCAATACTGGCATGGGGTATCGATGTGGGTATCTATGCAGTTCAAACAGCGTGCTGCCCGTTACAAGATGGGCAAATGAAGGCGCCCATTATTGTCACGTCTCCCATCGACCAAACGTTGCCCTCTAGCCAGGCCCTAGCAAGAATGGGCTAGGGCATGAATGCACGGGCGGCACACGCAGAGAACCCGGGGCAGGCGTGTCCCCTTGACCCACGACGACACAGACGCGTGCGTGAGCCCGTCCCCCTTGACCCGCAACCGGTGGCACAGAAGGATCGCAGCCCGTTTCCCACACTCCCACCAAACGCAGCCACCCCCTCGTGTACACACTTTCATGGGGCGCCAAGCCCCCACTAAACGCCGCCCGCCCATTAATTCTACAGGGTGAAACCACGTCGCACTTGGGCTATTTAAGTCAGGCACTATCGTCTTCCTCTCCCTCCTCATCCACACCCCATCCGCCTCCTCTGCCCTCCTTCTTCCTTCTTCACCAGCAAACCCGATCGAGCCCTCGAGCCACCCCGCCACCATGCAGTACACCGGCCCCACCTACCGCTTCCCCCCAACCGTGCTGGAAAGGCTCTACCCAGACGGAGTGTATGTAGAGAGAACCCTTAGAGTTTGGGCGATCTCGAGGTGGAGGGGCGCTAGGGAGTTAACGGAGTTCTTCCTTGGGGTCGGCTTCCGCCACCTCCCCCGCGGCTCTCCTCGGATGTACCATCTTGAGGAGGTCAAACCACAACGGCATTGTGGTTGGGCTCCTCGCCACGTTCACTAACCCTTTCGATGCTTTCCATCTCCTCGGACGAGCGTATTGGGTTGGTTGTGAGTTCATAGCTTTCACAACCTACAATATCTACACCGACTTCAACGGCATCTTCCCCAACAACGGCGTTATGCACACGCTCCCGTACCCCATCAACAACGGGGGGGAGGAGTGAAGGGCGGCGCCCGGAGGAGCGAGGTGTCCCCGGAGGAGGAGGAGAAGAAGAACTCAAAGAACCCGCGTTTGGTGCCCCCCTATCTATCTAGCGAGATCTATCGTATTAGTTTTTTTAAGTTGTAATCGTTATGCTACTATTATTAAGTTTTATTAGTACTTTAATTTGTAAGGCTATCATGGAGTTGTAAGGCTATCATGGAACTATGGGTTGCAATCTTTATGCTTCTATATAATCGTTATGCTACTATATATATTGTGTGTTTCGTGCTATTATTTGTGGATTGCTATGGGTTGTTTTTGCTTATTATTCATGTATTGCTATGGGTTGCCATGGGCCCGGGTTTATACACCCCAATCACCACATGGGCGCCCTCACCACACACACCATCTTCAAAATATTTGCCAAACCATGGACATGCAACTAGGAGCCCCATGCAAACACACTATGGACATGGGTGCAACTAGGAAATGCAAACTAATTTACTTCAGGCACTTCATGCAAGCATGCAACTCATTTATTTCATGGAACCGTAGACATGCATTAGTTTTAGTGCATCAAAAAATGACCCATCACAAAATTTAGTGCAAGAAAAAGGCCAAAGTAAAAACAAGTAACATTTTATTTGCCGAAGTTAGAGGTGGGCTGGTGCCCTTACGCGGGTGGGCTGGTCTCTATTTGGGCATGGTTATTTTCTCAGGGCCCATTTTCTCATGGCCCAACATCTATTCGGCAGCCCAGTTTTTTTTACTAGAAACTGAATTTGGGTGTGTACTCTGTTAACTGAAGAACAAAAACAGAGGAAACAGAGCATGAACACTAAATAGGGCCCCTGAGAATATCATTACAATAATTCAAGCAAGTTTTGCTTCACACAAATTCAAATTCATCTAACAAATGATCCCTGGCTACTCGGCACCCCTGAAACTAGCTGACTAACTAACTGAAAATCTAATAAATTCTAGCGATTGATGAACATCAAGTAAAATAAACCCATAGCAATGACACAACCATAAAATGCTCCAGCCATCATATTTTCTTGCTGCTTCAAATCGATCAGATGCTTTAGTTGCTTGCCAATTTTCTTCAATTCACACTTCAGTTCTGCATTGTGCATCATCGGATCGGCTCTATCCGCCAAATTGGGGGCTTGTTCCACTGCAAGCCGCCCCCCAAAATTGAGCTCTTGGGTTGGGGTTGATCCCTCCAATTTCAACCTTTCAACATAGTCATCGAGCCACTCAAAATGCCCACATTTCTTCAGAACCTGAAAAACAGGGGGCCGGCGGCGCATGAATCCTAGATCCACCACCCAGATCCACCGCCCTAATTCGAGGAAAAAAGAAAGAAATTAGGAGAAATTAGACCATAGGGTTGGTCAAGAACACAGATCTAACCTGCCCCGGCTGTGGCTTGCTCAAACATTTCACAAACTCGCGCCCACGGTTGCCATTTTCTTCCCTCACACAAGTCAAACGCTTCAGAGGCTCCATGCGCGGGCAATCGGGGCATCTTGTCAACGGCAGTGGACCGTACTGCGTCCATGATTGGCGGGTGGCCGAAGTCGAGCTAGACATTACCCGCCGGCGGCGCGCTTCGTTGCCGGAGCAGAGGAAGAAGAAGGTGGGAAAGGAAAGGGGCAGGGCAAGCAATGGAGGAGGGCGGGTTGGCTCGGGCTCGTGGGTGGCTCGGGTTGGGGCACGCTGATGAGCACGGGCATGCTTGTGTGGATAAGTTGTGGGTCCCACCCGCATGCGAGTAACTGGTGGGTCTCGCGTGTCATAACTCAAATCGCTAACCCCTCATGTTTTTCATTTCACGGTTAAACAGAGCCATGTAGCATTGGAGCTATTGTTGGCTTCGAAGACGTCGCATCACAGCCATTCATTCGAACTACATCGCACTCCTTCCAATTCGCATGAAAAACGTCGCACAGGAGCTATTGGCCCATAGATCATAGGCTTCGAGAGAGAGCGTTGTTTTTTTTCTCTCTCTTGCTTTGGTGGTTAAACTTTATTTGCTTGATTGAGATACTTTCTGTCTGTGTGATACTTGGATGATCATGTGTTTGATCATATGCTACATTAATGCTTGCTGGATGACATTATCCTTTTTTCTCTATATGATCATCCACTTTGCTTGGTGATGAGTGCATGTATTCTATTGTTATCATTTTGAGCGCTCCACCAAGATGTATGTGACATGGAAGAGTAACCCATAAACCTAACTCTTTGTGCATTTGCAGTCAAAAGCAAATCTTAAACTATGCACAAATTTAGGGGGAGCTCTTGCTTTTTCACATACTTCTCAAAGCGACAATGTTTTTAACTCTTATTATCATTTGTCGAAGCTTTGATCTATATGTTGTCATCAATTACCAAAAAGGGGGAGATTGAAAGTGCAACTATCCCTGGGTGGTATTGGTAATTCCTAACAACATATAGCTCATTGAGCTAACATCATTCCAAGATGAATATTTTAGGAAAAGCTCAATGAATGGCATGGCATGGATGAGGAAAGTGGACCCCTCAAAATACTAAGGATAAAAGGATTGGCTCAAGCTCAAATCTCAAGACTCTACATTTTATATTTTAGTGATCCAAGATCACATTGAGTCTATAGGAAAAGCCAATACTATCAAGGAGGGATGAGGTGTTGATTAATGGCTTGCTTGCTCAAAGTGCTTAGTGATATGCTCCAAACCCCTCAACTACTTTCCCACATCCACATATGACCTAAACCAAAAGTCAAACTCGGCCCCACCGACTCTTTCTATCCGGAGCCACCGAGTTCAGATGTCATAGCCACTACCACAAACCCTAGGCAAATCGGTCTCACCGATAGGGATCTCGGTCTCACCGAGATGGGATTATAATCTCTCTATTTCCCTTCGTACCGTTTTGGTCCCACCGAGATGAGCGATCGGTCCCACCGAGATTGCAATGTAAACTCTCTGTTTCCTTTTTGTAACATTTCGGTCTCACTGAAATGAGCAAATCGGTCCCACCGAGTTTACCTAACCAACTCTCTGGTTAGCTTATTACCAAAATAGGTCCCACCGAGTTTGTGTAATCGGTCTCACTGAGATTACATTATGCCCTAACCCTAACCATATCAGTCCTACCGAGTTGCATGTCGGTCCCACCGAAAATCCTAACGGTCACTAGATTTGCTAAATCGGTCCGACCGAGTTTCTTAATTCGGTCTCACCGAGATTGGTAAATTGTGTGTAATGGTTAGTTTTTGTGTGGAGGCTATATATACCCCTCCACCCACTCTTCATTTGTGGAGAGAGCCATCAGAACGAACCTACACTTCCAATATACATCTTCTGAGAGAGAACCCCCTACCCTTGTGTTGAGGCCAAGATATTCCATTCCTACCATATGAATCTTGATCTCTAGCCTTCCCCAAGTTTCTTTCCACTCAAATCTTCTTTCCACCAAATCCAAATCCTGCGAGAGAGAGTTGAGTGTTGGGGAGACTATCATTTGAAGCACAAGAGCAAGGAGTTCATCATCAACACACCATTTGTTACTTCTTGGAGAGTGGTGTCTCCTAGATTGGCTAGGTGTCACTTGGGAGCCTCCGACAAGATTGTGGAGTTGAACCACGGAGTTTGTAAGGGCAAGGAGATCGCCTACTTCATGAAGATCTACCGCTAGTGAGGCAAGTCCTTCGTGGGCGACGGCCATGGTGGGATAGACAAGGTTGCTTCTTCGTGGACCCTTCGTGGGTGGAGCACTCCGTGGACTCGCGCAACCGTTACCCTTCGTGGGTTGAAGTCTCCATCAACGTGGATGTACGATAGCACCACCTATCGGAACCACGACAAAAACATCCGTGTCTCCAATTGCGTTTGAATTCTCCAAACCCTTCTCATATTGCATGCTTTACTTTCCGCTGCTCATATACTCTTTGCATGCTTGCTTGAATTGTGTTAAGATTGCTTGACTTGTGCTAAGATAGCTAAAATCTGCCAAAGACTAAAATTGGGCAAAGGATAAGTTTTTATTTGGTCAAGTAGTCTAATCACCCCCCCCTCTAGACATACTTTCGATCCTACAATTGTCATATTGCTTTGCATGATCGTAAGACAGCTAGCATGATGTTTTCATGGCTTGTCCGTTTTTTGATGTCATTGCTACGCTAGATCATTGCACATCCCGGTACACCACCGGAGGGATTCATATAGAGTCATATCTTTGTTCTAGATATCGAGTTGTAATATTGAGTTGTAAGTAAATAAAAGTGTGATGATCATCATTATTAGAGCATTGCCCCAGTGAGGAAAGGATGATGGAGACTATGATTCCCCCACAAGTCGGGATGAGTCTCCGGACTATGTGAAAAATAAAAGAGGCCAAAGAAGCCCAAATAAAAAAAAGAGGCCAAAGAAGCCCACCAAAAAATGAGAGAAAAAGAGAGAAGGGATGATACGTCCATTTTGCATCATGCTTTTATATCGATATTTATTGCATTATGGGCTCTTATTACATGTCATGTCACAATACTTATGACTATTCTCTCTCTTATTTTACAAGGTTTGCATAAGGAGGGAGAATGCCGGCAGCTGGAATTCTGGGCTGGAAAAGGAGCAAATATTAGAGACCTATTCTGCACAACTCCAAAAGTCCTGAAACTCCAGGGAACATCTTATAAAAAATAATGAAAAATCCTTGCCAAAGTTGAAGACCAGGGGGCCCACACCCTGTCCACGATTGCGGGGGGCGCGCCCCCCTCCTAGGGCGCGCCCCCCTACCTCGTGGGCCCCCTGGTGGCTCTTCGATGCCCATCTTCTGCTATATGAGGTCTTTCGTCGAGAGAAAAATAAGAAGCAACCTTTCGGGACGAAACTCCGCCGCCACGAGCCGGAACCTTGGCGGAACCAATCTAGGGCTCCGGCAGAGCTGTTCTGCCGGGGACACATCCCTCCGGGAGGGGGGAATCATCACCATTTTCATCACCAACGCTCCTCTCATCGGGAGAGGGCAATCTCCATCAACATCTTCACCAGCACCATCTCTTCTCAAAACCCTAGTTCATCTCTTGTATCCAATTCCTGTCTCCAAGTCCGGGATTGGTACTAGTAGGTTGCCAGAAGTGTTGATTACTCCTTGTAATTGATGCTAGTTGGTTTATTTGGTGGAAGATCATATGTTCAGATCCTTTATGCATATTAATACCCCTCTGATTCTAAACATGAATATGCTTTGTGAGTAATTACTTTTGTTCCTGAGGACATGGGAGAAGTCTTGCTATTAGTAGTCATGTGAATTTGGTATTCGTTCGATATTTTGATGAGATGTATGTTGTCTAGCCTCTAGTGGTGTTATGTGAACATCGACTACATAACACTTCACCATTATTTGGGCCTAGAGGAAGGCATTGGGAAGTAATAAGTAGATGATGGGTTGCTAGAGTGACAGAAGCTTAAACCCTAGTTTATGCGTTGCTTCGTAAGGGGCTGATTTGGATCCCTATGTTTCGTGCTATGGTTAGGTTTACCTTAATACTTTTGTTGTAGTTGCGGATGCTTGCAATAGAGGTTAATCATAAGTGGGATGTTTGTTCAAGTAAGAACAGCACCCAAGCACCGGTCCACCCACATATCAAATTATCAAGAACGCGAATCATATGAACGTGATGAAAACTAGCTTGACGATATTCCCATGTGTCCTCGGGAGCGCTTTTCCTATTATAAGAGTTTGTTCAGGCTTGTCCTTTGCTACAAAAAGGATTGGGCCACCTTGCTGCACTTTATTTACTTTTGTTACTTGTTGCTCGTTACAAATTATCTTATCACAAAACTATCTGTTACCACTTATTTCAGTACTTGCATAGAATACCTTGCTGAAAACCGCTTATCATTTCCTTCTGCTCCTCGTTTGGTTCGACACTCTTACTATCGAAAGGACTACGATAGATCCCCTATACTTGTGGGTCATCAAGGTACAATGTTACTATCCTTTTACCACACGTGTGCTTCAGAGTAGCACCATGTTCTTCATATAGAGAGTCTCTTGAGTTATCACTTTCATATACTAGTGGGAATTTCTCATTATAGAACTTGGCTTGTATATTCCGATGACGGGCTTCCTCAAATGCCCGAGGTCTTCATGAGCACGCAAAGTGGATGCACACCCACTTAGTTTCCAGTTTGAGCTTTCATACACTTATGGCTCTTAGTGCATCCGTTGCATGGAAATCCCTACTCCTCACATTGACATCAATTGATGGGCATCTCCATAGCCCGTTGATTAGCCGCGTTGATGTGAGACTTTCTCCTTTTTGTCTTCTCCACACAACCTCCACCATCATATTCTATTCCACCTATAGTGCTATATCCATGGCTCACGCTCATGTATTGCGTGAAAGTTGAAAAAGTTTGAGAATACTAAAGTATGAAACAATTGCTTGGCTAAAACCGGGATTGTGCATGACTTGAATATTTTGTGTGGTGAAGATGGAGCATAGCCAGACTATATGATTTTGTAGGGATAACTTTCTTTGGCCATGTTGTTTTGAAAAGACATGATTGCTTTATTAGTATGCTTGAAGTATTATTGTTTTTATGTCAAATGATAGACTATTGCCTTGAATCACTCATGTCTTAATATTCATGCCATGATTAGATTACATGATCAAGATTATGCTAGGTAGCATTCCACATCAAAAATTATCTTTTTATCATTTACCTACTCGGGGACGAGCAGGAGTTAAGCTTGGGGATGATGATACGTCTCCGTCATATCTATAATTTTTTATTGTTCCATGCCAATATTCTACAACTTTCATATACTTTTGGCAACTTTTTATACTATTTTTGGGACTAACATATTGATCCAGTGCCCAGTGTCAGTTCCTATTTGTTGCATGTCTTTTGTTTCGCGGAAAATCCGTATCAAAATGGAGTCCAAACGGGATAAAAACTGACGGAGATTTTTTTGGAATATTTATGATTTTTGGGAAGAAGAATCAACGCGAGACGATGCCCGAGGTGGCCACGAGGCAGGGGGGCGCGCCCCAGGGGGTCAGGCGCGCCCTGGGCCCTCATGGCCACCCTGTAAGGCGGTTGGTGCCCTTCTTTTGCCGCAAGAAAGCTAATTTCCGGATAGAGATCGTGTCCAAAATTCAGCCCAATCGGAGTTACGGATCTCCGGAAATTTAAGAAACGGTGAAAGGGCAGAATCGGGGAACGGAGAAACAGAGAGAGACAGAGAGACAGATCCAATCTCGGAGGGCCTCTCGCCCCTCCGTGCCATGGAGGCCATGGACCAGAGGGGAAACCCTTCTCCCATCTAGGGAGAAGGTCAAGGAAGAAGAAGAAGAAGGGGGGCTCTCTCCCCCTCGCTTCCGGTGGCGCCGGAACGCCGTCGGGGCCATCATCGTCACCGCAATCTACACCAACAACTTCACCGCCATCATCACCAACTCTTCCTGCCTCTATGCAGCGGTGTAACCCCTCTTTTACCCGCTGTAATCTCTACTTAAACATGGTGCTCAACACTATATATTATTTCCCAATGATGTATGGCTATCCTATGATGTTTGAGTAGATCCGTTTTGTCCTATGGGTTAATTGATGATCGTGATTGGTTTGAGTTGCATGTTTTATTATTGGTGCTGTCCTATGGTGCTCTCCGTGTCGCGCAAGCGTGAGGGATCCCCACTGTAGGGTTTGCAATATGTTCATGATTTGCTTATGGTGGGTGGCGTGAGTGACAGAAGCACATACCCGAGTAAGTAGGTTGTTTGCGTATGGGAGTAAAGAGGACTTGATGCCTTATAATGATATGGTTGGGTTTTACCTTAATGATCTTTAGTAGATGCGGATGCTTGCTAGAGTTCCAATCATAAGTGCATATGATCCAAGTAGAGAAAGTATGTTAGCTTATGCCTCTCCCTCAAATAAAATTCCAATAGTGATTATCGGTCTAGTTATCGATTGCCTAGGGACAAATAATTTTCTCGTGAAAAAATGCTCTTTACTAAAACTAACTTAGTTGTGTCTTTATCTAAACAGCCACTAGCTTTTAATTACGTGCTCTTTATTATCTTGCAAACCTATCCAACAACACTTTACTTGTTCTAGGTAAACAGAACGTCAAGCGTGCGTAGAGTTGTATCAGTGGTCGATAGAACTTGAGGGAATATTTGTTCTACCTTTAGCTCCTCGTTGGGTTCGACACTCTTACTTATCGAAAGAGGCTACAATTGATCCCCTATACTTGTGGGTTATCATGTATTCACACATGTACTAAGTTTCCGGTTAATACAATTCTAGCATGAATAATAAACATTTATCATGATATAAGGAAATATAAATAACAACTTTATTATTGCCTCTAGGGCATATTTCCTTCAGTCTCCCACTTGCACTAGAGTCAATAATCTAGTTCACATCTCCACATTCAGATCTGTATGTATTTTTCAAATTTCTATGTCTACAATGCTCACGGAGCTACTCCAGCTAAATGCTCCCACTTTCAATATGTATCCAGATCGAGACTCAGAGTCATCCAGATTGGTGTCAAAGCTTGCGTCGACATAACTCTTTATGACGAAATCTTTATCACCTCCATAACCGAGAAATATTTCCTTAGTCCTCTAAGGATAATTTTGACCAATGTCCAGTGATATACTCCTAGATCACTATTGTACTCCCTTGCCAAACTCAGGGTAGGGTATACAATAGGTCTGGTACACAGCATGGCATACTTTATAGAACCTATGGCTGAGGCATAGGGAATGAGTTCCGTTCTCTCTTTATCTTCTGTCGTGGTCGGGCTTTGAGTCTTACTCAACTTCACATCTTGCAACACAGGCAAGAACTCCTTCTTTGACTGTTCCATTTTGAACAACTATTGAAAAAACTGATCAAGCGTCTTGATCTATCTCTATAGATCTTGATGCCCAATATGTAAGCAGCTTCACCGAGGTCTTTCTTTGAAAAACTCCTTTCAAACACTCCTTTATGCTTTCCAGGAAATTCTACATCATTTCTGATCAACAATATGTCATTCACATATACTTATCAGAAAAGTTGTAGTGCTCCCACTCACTTTCTTGTAAATCCAGGCTTCACCACAAGTCTGTATAAAACTATATGCTTTGATCAACTCATCAAAGCATATATTCCAACTCCGAGAAGCTTGCACCAGTCCATCGATGGATCACTGGAGCTTTGCACACTTTGTTAGTACCTTTAGAATCAACAAAACCTTCTGGTTGCATCATATAAAACTCTTCTTTAAGAAATCCATTAAAGAATTAGTTTTGACATCCATTTGCCAGATTTCATAAAATGCGGCAATTGCTAACATGATTCGGACAGACTTAAGCACTGATACGAGTGAGAAAATCTCATCGTATTCAACACCTTGAACTTGTCGAAAACATTTTTTCGACAATTCGAGCTTTGTCTATAGTAACACTACTATCAGCGTCCGTCTTCCTCTTGAAGATCCATTTATTCTCCATGGCTTGCCGATCAACGGGCAAGTCAACCAAAGTCCACACTTTGTTCTCATACATGGATCCCATCTCAGATTTCATGGCCTCAAGCCATTTCGTGGAATCTGGGCTCATCATCGCTTCCTCATAGTTCGTAGGTTCGTCAAGGTCTAGTAACATGACTTCTAGAACAGCATTACCGTACCACTCTGGTGCGGAACGTACTCTAGTTGACCTACGAGGTTCGGTAGTAAATCGATCTGAAGTTTCATGATCATCATCATTAACTTCCTCACTAATTAGTGTAGACATCACTGGAACTGATTTCTGTGATGAACTAATTTCCAATTCGGGAGAAGGTACAATTACCTCATCAAGTTCTACTTTCCTCCCACTCACTTCTTTCGAGAGAAACTTCTTATCTAAAAAGAATCCATTCTTAGCAACAAAGATCTTGCCTTCGCATCTATGATAGACGGTGTACCCAACATTTTCTTTTGGGTATCCTATGAAGACGCACTTCTCCGATTTGGGTTCGAGCTTATTAGGTTGAAACTTTTTCACATAAGCATCTCAAACCCAAACTTTAAGAAACGATAGCTTAGCTTTCTAGCCAAACCATAGTTCATATGGTGTCGTCTCAACGGATTAGACGGCGCCCTATTTAACGTGAATGTAGCTGCCTCTAATGCATAACCCCAAAATGATAGTGGTAAATCGGTAAGAGACATCATAGGTTGCACTATATCCAATAAAGTACGGTTATGACGTTCGGACACACCATTATGATGTGGTGTTCCAGGTGGCATGAGTTTGTGAAACTATTCCACATTGTTTTAATTGAAGACAAAACTCGTAACTCAAATATATATTCGTCTCCGCGATCAGATCATAGAAACTTTATTTTCTTGTTACGATGATTTTCCACTTCACTCTGAAATTCTTTGAACTTTTAAAATGTTTCAGACTTATGTTTCATCAAGTAGATATACCCATATCTGCTCAAATCATCTGTGAAGGTCAGAAAATAACAATACCCGCTGCGAGCCTCAACACTCATCGGACTGCATACATCAGTATGTATTATTTCCAGTAAGTCAGTTGCTTGCTCCATTGTTCCGGAGAATGGAGTCTTAGTCATCTTTCCCACGAGGCATGGTCCGCAAGCATCAAGTGATTCATAATCAAGTGATTCCAAAAGCCCATCAGCATGGAGTTGCTTCATTGTTTCTTCATGCGCTTTACACCAATATGACCTAAACGGCAGTGCCACAAATAAGTTGCACTGTTATTATTAACTTTGCATCTTTTGGCTTCAAGATTATGAATATGTGTATCACTACGATCGAAATTCAATAAACCATTTATATTGAGTGTATGACCATAGACGGTTTTATTCATGTAAATAGAACAACAATTATTCTTTGACTTAAATGAATAACCGTATTGCATTAAAGATGATCTAATCATATTCATGCTCAACACAAACACCAAATAACATTTAGTTTAGGTTCAACACTAATCCCGAAGGTAAAGGGAGTGTGCGATGGTGACCTTATCAACCTTGGAATCACTTCCAACACACATCATCGCCTCGCCCTTAACTAGTCTTTGTTTATTTTGCAACTCCCGTTTTGAGTTACTACTCTTAGCAATTGAACAGTATCAAATACCGAGGGGTTGCTATAAACACTAGTAAAGTACCCATCAATAACATGTATATCCAATATACCTTTATTCACTATGCCATCCTTCTTATCCGCCAAGTATCTAGGGCAGTTCCACTTCGAAGACCATTTCCTTTGCAGTAGAAGCACTTTCGGTTTCAGGCTTGGGTCTAGCTTTGGGCTTCTTCATGGGAGTGGCAACTTGCTTGCCATTCTTTTGAAGTTCCTTTCTTTCCCTTGCCCTTTTACTTGAAACTAGTGGTCTTGTCAACCATCAACACTTGATGCTTTTTCTTGATTTCTACCTTCGCCGATTTCAGCATCGCGAAGAGCTTGGGAATCGTTTCCGTTATCCCTTGCATATTATAGTTCATCACGAAGTTCTAGTAACTTGCTGATAGTGACTAGAGAACTCTGTCAATCACTATCTTATCAGGAAGATTAACTCCCACTTGATTCAAGTGATTGTAGTACCCAGACAATCTGAGCACATGCTCACTGGTTGAGCTATTCTCCTCCATCTTGTAGGCAAAGTACAGTCAGAGGTCTCATACCTCTCGATACGGGCATGAGTGTGAAATACCAATTTCAGCTCTTGGAACATCTTATATGCTTCATGGCGTTCAAAACATCATTGAAGTCCCGGTTCTAAGCCGTAAAGCATGGTGCACTAAACTATCAAGTAGTCATCATACCAAGCTCTGTCAAACGTTCATAACGTCTGCATCTGCTCCTGCAATAGGTCTGTCACCTAGCGGTGCATCAAGGACATAATTCTTCTGTGCAGCAATTGGGATAATCCTCAGATCACGGACCAAGTCCGCATCATTGCTACTATCATCTTTCAACTTATTTTTCTCTAGGAACATATCAAAAATAAACGGGGAGCTACATCACGAGCTATTGATCTACAACATAGTTATGCAAATACTAACAGGACTAAGTTCATGATAAATTAAAGTTCAATTAATCATATTACTTAAGAATTCCCACTTAGATAGACATCCCTCGCGTCATCTAAATGATCACGTGATCCAAATCAACTAAACCATGTCTGATCATCACGTGAGATGGAGTAGTTTTCAATGGTGAACATCACTATGTTGATCATATCTACTATATGATTCACGTTCCACCTTTCGGTCTCCAGTGTTCCAAGGCCATATCTGCATATGCTAGGCTCATCAAGTTTAATCCAAGTATTCTGCGTGTGCAAAACTGGCTCGCACCCGTCGTATGTGAACGTAGAGCTTATCACACCTGATCATCACGTGGTGTCTCGGCACGAAGAACTGTGGCAACGGTGCATACTCAGGGAGAACACTTGTGATACGTCTCCGTCGTATCTATAATTTTTTATTGTTCCATGCCAATATTATACAACTTCCATATACTTTTGGCAACATTTTATACTATTTTTCGGACTAACATATTGATCCAGTGCCCAGTGCCAGTTCCTGTTTGTTGCATGTTTTTTGTTTCGCAGAATATCCACATCAAACAAAGTCCAAACGGGTTAAAAACAGACGGAGCTTATTTTTGGAATATTTGGAAAATTCCGGAAGAAAAATCCACGCGAGACAGTGCCCGAGGTGGCCACGAGGCAGGGGGGCGCGCCCTACCCCCCAGGGCGCGCCCCTGACCCTCGTGGGCCACCCGTAAGGCAGTTGATGCCCTTCTTCGGCCGCAAGAAAGCTATTTTTTGGTAAAAAAATCACGGCGAAGGTTTCAGTCCAATCAGAGTTACGGATCTCCATATATATACAAAACGGTGAAAGGGCAGCAGACGAAAAACGCAAAAACAGAGAGAGACAGAGAGACAGATCCAATCTCGGAGGGGCTCTCACATCTAGGGAGAAGGTCAAGGAATAAGAAGAAGGAGGGGGGGCTCTCTCCCCCTCGCTTCTGGTGGCGCCGGAACACCGCCGGGGCCATCATCATCACTGCAATCTTCACCAACAACTTCACCGCCATCATCACCAACTCTTCCCCCCTCTATGCAGCGGTGTAACCTCTCTCTTACCCGCTGTAATCTCTACTTAAACATGGTGCTCAACGCTATATATTATTTCCCAATGATGTATGGCTATCCTATGATGTTTGAGTAGATCTGTTTTGTCCTATTGGCTATTTGATGATCAAGATTGGTTTGAGTTGCATGTTTTATTATTGGTGTTGTCCTATGGTGCTCTCCGCGTCTCGCAAGCGTGAGGGATCCCCACTGTAGGGTTTGCTATATGTTTATGATTTGCTTTTGGTGGGTGGCGTGAGTGACAGAACCACAGACCCGAGTAAGTAGGTTGTTTGCGTATGGGATAAAGGGGACTTGATACTTTAATGCTATGGTTGGGTTTTACCTTAATGATCTTTAGTAGTTGCGGATGCTTGCTAGAGTTCCAATCATAAGTGCATATGATCCAAGTAGAGAAAGTATGTTAGCTTATGGCTCTCCCTCAAATAAAATTGCAATAGTGATTACCGGTCTAGTTATCGATTGCCTAGGGACAAATAACTTTCTCGTAACAAAAAGCTCTTTACTAAAACTAATTTAGTTGTGTCTTTATCTAAACAGCCCATAGCTTTTATTTACGCGCTCTTTATTACCTTGCTTGCTTATCCAAAAACACCTACAAAGTACTTCTAGTTTCATACTTGTTCTAGGTAAAGTAAACGTCAAGCGTGCGTAGAGTTGTATCGGTGGTCGATAGAACTTGAGGGAATATTTGTTCTACCTTTAGCTCCTCGTTGGGTTCGACACTCTTACTTATCGAAAGAGGCTACAATTGATCCCCTATACTTGTGGGTTATCAAGACCTTTTTCTGGCGCCGTTGCCAGGGAGTTATAGCGTGGGGTGAATATTCTCGCGTGTGCTTGTTGGTTTTATCACTAAGTAATTTTTATTAGCTGTTCTTAGTTGTTTTTTATCTTTAGTTATGGATATGGAACACGAAATACCAAAAAAATTAGGTGTACCTGCTACTCATGGAGATGAGGAACCTCCTAAAACCCTCGATGCTCAATATGTGCAAAATATTATGTACCACTTTGATAATCCTGAGAAAACCTCATTCAGTTTGATAATGGGAGTAACATTAGATCAACGTGAATACTTTAGGGATTATCGCTTGACACAAAAAGGGAAACTATTATGGGATCAAATTTATATATTGAAGTGGTATGCTCGGCAAGTATGCTTAAATTATGATTATAATTGTTGCTCTAGGATTAATGCTCCACACCTCCCCTTTCTATGCAAATTTAATGATAATGAAACCTTGGCGTCTTATGCTAGAGGTTATATGATTTCTATGATGTGGAACAAATAGAAGAATTTGTTGCTTTTAAGGGTGCTTATGAAATTGAATCTTTGTTTGAAAAGTATGAAGCTTTTGATGATGATGTTTATAGGCCTGAAAATTTAGCTATCCTAAAATATTGCTATGATAATTATGAATATAATGCCTATATTAATGCACTTACTGAGAAAGTCTCCGCTGTCCAAGAAGAGACTAATATTTTGCAGGAGTCTATGGAAGAAGAAATTGATGAAACTGTGAGCTCATTGGATGAAAAAGATGATGAGGAGAGCCAAGAACAAAAGGAGGAAGAGCGGATTAGCTACCCGTGCCCACCTTCTAATGAGAGTAACTCTTCAACTCATACATTGTTTAATTCCCCTTCGTGCTTACCGAAGGATGATTGCTATGATGACTGTTATGATCCCTTTGATTCTTTTGAAATATCCCTTTTTGATGATGCTTGCTATGCTTGTGGCCAAGATGCCAATATGAATTATGCTTATGGAGATGAACTTGCTATAGTTCCTTATGTTAAACATGAAATTGTTTCTATTGCACCCACGCATGATAGTCCTATTATCGTTTTGAATTCTCCAAACTACACTATATCGGAGAAGGTTGTGCTTATTAAGGATTATATTGTTGGGTTGCATTTTACTACCACACATGATGATTTTGATAGATATAATATGCATGTGCTTGCTGCTCCTACTTGCAATTATTATGAGAGAGGAACTATATCTCCACCTCTCCATGTTTCCAATGTGATAGAATTGCAAGAAACTGCTTATACTATGCATTGGCCTTTACTTTGCATGCATGAATTGTTCTTTTATGACATGCCGATGCATAGGAAGAGAGTTAGACTTCGTTGTTGCATGATATATGTTACTTTGTGCTCATTACTAAATTACAAATCATTGTTAATTAAAATTGGCTTTGATATACCTTGGGATTCGGGTGGATCCATTACTTGAGCACTATATGCCTAGCTTAATGGCTTTAAAGAAAGCGCTGCCAGGGAGACAACCCGGAAGTTTTAGAGAGTCATTTATTTCTGTTGAGTGCTTTTATATAGTTTAAAAAATAAAGAGGGGAACCTAAAACTTTTTCCAAAAGAAAAGCGAAAGTGAGAGAGACAAGCATTGTTGAAGTGGGAGCTAGCCTTGAACTTTGTTCATGCTCACGGAAACTTTGTGAATCTTGATTACAGAAACTTTTAAATAAAAATAATTATCCCCTTGTACAATTCCATTGTATTATAAAAATAATGTGCCAAGGTTCGCCTTTAGGATGTTTACAATGCTTGTTGGTTTGTGCGGTGCAGGACAGAAACTTTGGCTGTAGTGCTCGATTTTTAATTTTTTGCTGGAACGTCAATTGGTTCTGATTACTTTTGGACTATCTTTATATACAAATTTTTTATTTTTCCTAATTTTGGCAGAATTTTTCAAGTATCATAAGTATGGTGAATGTTCAGATTGTTACAGACTGTCCTGTTTTAGACAGATTCTGTTTTTGATGCATAGTTTGCTTGTTTTGATGAAACTATCAATTTATATCAGTGGATTAAGCCATGAAAAAGTTGTAATACAGTAGACACAATGCAAAAACAAAATATGAATTGGTTTGCAACAGTACTTAGAGTAGTGATTTACTTTATTATACTAACGGATCTTACCGAGTTTTTTTGTTGAAGTTTTGTGTGGATGAAGTGTTCGATGGTCGAGGAGGTCTCGATGGGAGAAGAAGGAAGAGAGGCAAGAGCTCAAGCTTGGGGATGACCAAGGCACCCCAAGTAAATATTCAAGGAGACTCAAGCGTCTAAGCTTGGGGATGCCCCGGAAGGCATCCCCTCTTTCTTCAACAAGTATCGGTATGTTTTCGGATTCGTTTCGTTCATGCAATATGTGCAAGTCTTGGAGCTTCTTTTGCATTTAGTTTTCACTTTTCTTTTATGCACCATGCTGGTATGAGATAGTCCTTGGTTGATTTATAGAATGCTCATTGCACTTCATTTATATCTTTTGAGTATGGCTTTATAGAATGCTTCAAGTGCTTCACTTATATTATTTGAAGTTTGGATTACCTGTTTCTCTTTACATAGACAACCGCCATTTGTAGAATGCTATTTTGCTTCACTTATATTTGTTAGAGCGTGGGAATATCTTTTGTAGAAAGAATTAAACTCTCTTGCTTCACTTATATCTATTTAGAGAGATGACAGGAACTGGTCATTCACATGGTTAGTCATAAAATCCTACATAAACTTGTAGATCGCTGAATATGATATGTTTGATTCCTTGCAATAGTTTTGCGATATAAAGGTGGTGATATTAAAGTGTGCTAGTGGGTAGTTGTGGATTAGTATAAATACTTGTGTTGAGGTTTGTGATTCCCGTAGCATGCACGTATGGCGAACCGTTATGTAACGAAGTTGGAGCATGAGGTATTTATTGATTGTCTTCCCTTGTGTGGAGGTCGGGGGCACGCGATGGTTAACTCCTACCAACCTCCCCCTAGGAGCATGCGCGTAGTGCTTGGTTTTGATGACTTGTAGATTTTTGCAATAAGTATGTGAGTTCTTTATGACTAATGTTGAGTCCATGGATATACGCACTCTCACCCTTCCAAAATTGCTAGCCTCTCTAGTACCGTGCAACTTTCGCCGGTGCATTACACCCACCATATACCTTCCTCAAAACAGCCACCATACCTACCTATTATGGCATTTCCATAGCCATTCCGAGATATATTGCCATGCAAATTCCATCATCATCATATACATGACTTGAGCATTTATTATCATATTGCTTTGCATGATCGTAAGATAGCTAGCATGATGTTTTCATGGCTTATCCGTTTTTTGATGTCATTGCTACGCTAGATCATTGCAGATCCCGGTACACCGCCGGAGGCATTCATATAGAGTCATATCTTTGTTCTAGTATCGAGTTGTAATATTGAGTTGTAAGTAAATAAAGTGTGATGATCATCATTGTTAGAGCATTACCCCAGTGAGGAAAGGATGATGGAGGCTATGATTCCCCCATAAGTCGGGATGAGACTCCGGACGAAAAAAAAGAGAAAGGCCAAAAAAAGAGAAGGCCCAAAAAAACAAGAAGAAAGAACAAAAAAAAGAGAGAAAAAGAAAGAAGGGGCAATGTTACTATCCTTTTACCACACTTGTGCTTCAAAGTAGCACCATGTTCTTCATATAGAGAGTCTCTTGAGTTATCAATTTCATATACTAGTGGGAATTTTTCATTATATAACTTGGCTTGTATATTCTGATGACGGGCTTCCTCAAATGCCCGAGGTCTTCATGAGCAAGAAAGTTGGATGCACACCCACTTAGTTTTCAGTTTGAGCTTTCATACACTTATAGCTCTAGTGCATCTGTTGCATGGCAATCCCTACTCACTCACATTGATATCTATTAATGGGCATCTCCATAGCCCGTTGATACGCCTAGTTGATGTGAGACTATCTTCTCCTTTTTGTCTTCTTCACCACCATCATATTCTATTCCACCTATAGTGCTATGTCCATGGCTCACGCTCATGTATTGCGTGAAACTTGAAAAAGTTTGAGAATAGTAAAGTATGAAACAATTGCTTGGCTGAAACCGGGGTTGTGCATGATTTGAATATTTTGTGTGATGAAGATGGAGCATAGACAGACCATATGATTTTGTAGGGATAGCTTTCTTTGGCCATGTTGTTTTGAAAAGACATGATTGCTTTATTAGTATGCTTGAAGTATTATTGTTTTTATGTCAAATGATAGACTATTGCTTTGAATCACTCGTGTCTTAATATTCATGCCATGATTAGATTACATGATCAAGATTATGCTAGGTAGCATTCCACATAAAAAATTATCTTTTTATCATTTACCTACTCGAGGACGAGCAGGAATTAAGCTTGGGGATGATGATACGTCTCCGTCGTATCTATAATTTTTTATTGTTCCATGCCAATATTATACAACTTCCATATACTTTTGGCAACTTTTTATACTATTTTTGGGGACTAACATATTGATCCAGTGCCCAGTGCCAGTTCCTGTTTGTTGCATGTTTTTTGTTTCGCAGAATATCCATATCAAATGTAGTCCAAACGGGATAAAAACAAACGGAGCTTATTTTTGGAATATTTAGAAAATTCCGGAAGAAAAATCCACGTGATACAGTGCCCGAGGTGGCCACGAGGCAGGGGGCACGCCCTACCCCCCAGGGCGCGCCCCAGACCCTCGTGGGCCACCCGTAAGGCGGTTGATGCCCTTCTTCGGCCGTAAGAAAGCTAATTTTTTGTAAAAAAATCATGGCGAAGGTTTCAGTCCAATCGGAGTTACGGATCTCCATATATATACGAAACGGTGAAAGGGCAGCAGACGAAAAAGGCAGAAACAGAGAGAGACAGAGAGACAGATCCAATATCGGAGGGGCTCTCGCCCCTCCCATGCCATGGAGGCCATGGACCAGAGGGGAAACCCTTCTCCCATCTAGGGAGAAGGTCAAGGAAGAAGAAGAAGGAGGGGGGCTCTCTCCCCCTCGCTTCCGGTGGCGCCGGAAAGCCGCCGGGGCCATCATCATCACCGCAATCTTCACCAACAACTTCACCGCCATCATCACCAACTCTTCCCCCCTCTATGCAGCGGTGTAACCTCTCTCTTACCCGCTGTAATCTCTACTTAAACATGGTGCTCAACGATATATATTATTTCCCAATGATGTATGGCTATCCTATGATGTTTGAGTAGATCCGTTTTGTCCTATTGGCTATTTGATGATCAAGATTGGTTTGAGTTGCATGTTTTATTATTGGTGTTGTCCTATGGTGCTCTCCGTGTCGCGCAAGCGTGAGGGATCCCCGCTGTAGGGTTTGCAATAAGTTCATGATTTGCTTATGGTGGGTGGCGTGAGTGACAGAAGCACAGACCCGAGTAAGTAGGTTGTTTGCGTATGGGATAAAGGGGACTTGATACTTTAATGCTATGGTTGGGTTTTACCTTAATGATCTTTACTAGTTGCGAATGCTTGCTAGAGTTCCAATCATAAGTGCATATGATCAGAGTAGAGAAAGGATGTTAGCTTATGCCTCTCCCTCAAATAAAATTGCAATAGTGATTACCGGTCTAGTTATCGATTGCCTAGGGACAAATAACTTTCTCGTAACAAAAGCTCTTTACTAAAACTAATTTAGTTGTGTCTTTATCTAAACAACCCCTAGCTTTTATTTACGCGCTCTTTATTACCTTGCTTGCTTATCCAAAAACACCTACAGAGTACTTCTAGTTTCATACTTGTTCTAGGTAAAGTAAATGTCAAGCGTGCGTAGAGTTGTATCGGTGGTCGATAGAACTTGAGGGAATATTTGTTCTACCTTTAGCTCCTCCTTGGGTTCAACACTCTTACTTATTGAAAGAGGCTACAATTGATCCCCTATACTTGTGGGTTATCAACTTGTACCTTGAAATTTAGTGAGAGATCACCTTATAATGCTACCATCGTACTAAGCAAAATAAGATGTATAAAAGATAAACATCACATGCAATCAAAATATGTGACATGATATGTCCATCATCATCTTGTGCTTTTGTTCTCCATCTCCAAAGTACTGCCATGATCTCCATTGTTACCGGCATGACACCATGATCTCCATCATCTTGATCTTTTATCAACGTGTCGTCACATGGTCGTCTCGCCAGCTATTGCTTTTGCAACTATTGCTATCGCATAGCGATAAAGTAAAGAAATTACATGGCACTTGCATCTTATGCAATAAAGATACAACCATAAGGCTACTACCAGTTGCTGATAACTTTAACAAAACATGATCATCTCATACAACAATTTATATCTCATCACGTCTTGACCATATCACATCACAACATGCCTTGCAAGAACAAGTTAGACGTCCTCTACTTTGTTGTTGCAAGTTTTACGTGGCTGCTACGGGCTGAGCAAGAACCGTTCTTACCTACGCATCAAAACCACAATGATTTTTTGTCAAGTATGTGCTGTTTTAACCTTCAACAAGGACCGGGCATAGTCACACTTGATTCAGCTAAAGTTGGAGAAACAGACACCCACTAGCCACTTGTGTGCGAAGAACGTCGGTAGAACCAGTCTCGCGTAAGCGTACGCGTAATGTCGGTCTGAGCCGCTTCATCCAACAATACCGCCGAATCAAAGTATGACATGCTGGTAAGCAGTATGACTATTATTGCCCACAACTCTTTGCGTTCTACTCGTACATATAACATCTACGCATAGACCTGGCTTGGATGCCACTGTTGGGGAACGCGGTAATTTCAAAAATTTCCTACGATCACGCAAGATCTATCTAGGTGATGCATAGCAACGAGCGGGAGAGTGTGTCCACGTACCCTCGTAGACCGAAAGCAGAAGCGTTATATCAACGCGGTTGATGTAGTCGTACGTCTTCACGATCCGACTGATCCTAGTACCGAACGTACAGCACCTCCGTGTTCAGCACACGTTCAGCTCGATGATGTCCCACGAACTCTCGATCCAGCTGAGTGTCGAGGGAGAGCTTCGTTAGCACGACGGCGTGATGACGGTGTTGATGAAGTTACCAGCGCAGGGCTTCGCCTAAGCAGTGCAATGATATGACCGAGGTGGATTATGGTGGAGGGGGGCACCGCACACGGCTAAGACAATGTATGTTGTGTGTTCTCGGGTGCCCCCCTGCCCCCGTATATAAAGGAGCAAGGGGGAGGCCGGCCGGCCCTAGGGCGCGCCATGGAGGGGAGGAGTCCTCCTCCTAGTGGGAGTAGGACTCCCCTTTTCCTAGTCCAACTAGGAGGGGGAAGGGGGAAGGAAGGAGAGGGAGAGAGGAAGGGAAAGAGGGGGCGCCGCCCCCCTTCCTTGTCCAATTCGGACTCCTCAAGGGGGGCGCGCGGACAGCCCTAAGGCCCCCTCCTCTCTCTCTCTCTCACAATGCCCATGTTGGCCCATTAGTTCCCCGGGGGTTCCGATAACCCCCCGGCACTCCGATAATTATTCGGTGACCCCCGGAACTCTTCAGGTGTCCGAATATAGTCATCCAATATATCAATCTTTATGTCTCGACAATTTCGAGACTCCTCGTCATGTCCGTGATCACATCCGGGACTCCGAACAACCTTCGGTACATCAAAACACATAAACTCACAATATTGATCATCACCGAACGTTAAGCGTGCGGACCCTACGGGTTCGAGAACTATGTAGACATGACCGAGACACGTCTCCGGCCAATAACCAATAGCAGAACCTGGATGCTCATATTGGTTCCCACATATTCTACGAAGATCTTTATTGGTCAAACCGCATAACAACATACTTTACAATATTTTTTTATTGGTCAAATAGCAGAACCTGGATGCTCATATTTTCTTCCCATTTTTTTCTCTTTCTAGATTGTATTTTACAATATTTTTTCTTTTATAATGATTTCCAACATATTTTACCATGAGAATTATTATATTTTTATGTTTAAATTAATAAATTTATAAGAAAATAGATGCTTGTTTTACTAAGAATAATAAAATTCAAAAGTAGAGTGACCATTTTACTCGATAAACACATGCATTTTATATGAAATAGTGCATATTCTTCATATCTAGTGAATTATAACCGAGTATCTTTTTTACTATTTGCACACTAGATGAAACCCCGCGTGTTGTTGTGGTAATCGAATATAGTATATTTTAATGGGTTTTGGTTGTATTTTTGCTTGGTAGACCAAAGATAAAAATACATATTATATATTGCATTTGATTATTGTATAGTTGAAAATATTTATTGAATATAAGTACTTTATAATGGAAAACATTTCCCATGCATGTTGAGGTGGGCCCTTGATGAGGTGGCATGTGTGATGAGATGGTTTGTTTACATGTTGATAATAGAAGTAGTGGGGATGAATTAATAATGGATAAAAATCCCATGCATATTGTGGTGGGCCTTTGATGAGATGGCATGTGTGCAGACGAGGCGGAGCTAGAAACGGCAAACCAGGTCGTGGCCCACCCAAGGTAGAAACAAATACAGTGAAGATTCAGTAGGTCATAAGAGAAAATTTTGGGAGGTCAACTTTAACTGGCCTGTCAAAATAGCCAGAAATAGCCCGGGCATCTCAAACCTGCTTGTCACGGATGATAGTTTTCTTTTCTTCAAGGGGACAGTAGAGGAGGCTGTGGCGGTCAAGAGGGTTCTAGAGTTATTTCAGAAATGCACAGGACACCTGCTCAGTGCAAGTAAATGCTCGATCCTCTTTAGCGACCTATGCCCAGAGCAGGTAAGAGAGGAGATTAAGGTGGTGTTGGAAGTTGAGACAGCCACCTTCAAAAGCAAATATTTGGGTCTCCCCACACCTGAGGGAAGGATGAAGGATGAAGTGTTCCAACCCATTATGGACAGACTGGGAAAAAGATGCAATATTTGGAATGAAAGGTTTATGTCGTGTGCCGCCAAAGAAGTCCATGTTAAATCAGTAGTCCAGGCGCTTCCTACTTTCATTATGGGCGTTTTCTTACTGTCCAAGGGATTTTGTGAGAAGTATGAAAAAATGATTAGAGACTTTTGTTGGGGAGATGAGGAGGGTCAGAGGAGGGTTCACTGGATGTCTTCGGAACGTATGATAAAACTAAAGAGGGCGGGAGGGATTGGGTTTCGTGATATGCATCTGTTCAATTTGGCGTTGTTAGCTAGACAAAGATGGAGACTCGTCCAATACCCGGAAAGCCTATGCGCTAGAGTTCTCAAGTCAAAGTACTACCCTAGAGGTGACTTACTTAACACGGTCTTCTCTTCGGATGCTTCCCCGGTCTGGAGAGGAATCGAACATGGATTAGAGCTTTTGAAAAAAGGCCTCATCTGGAGAGTCGGTAACGGGAAAAGCATCCAAATACAAAGGGACCAGTGGATCCCAAGAGAGGATGGCCTAAGAACATCAAATTTCATAAAAAGAGCTAGGCTCCGATGGGTTAATCAGTTAATTGATTTGGAGAAAAAGGAGTGGAATAAAGATCTGACTGGGAGCATTTTCTATCCTTTTGACGCTGAGGAAATATACAAAATCAAAATTCCCTTGGTGGAGGTTGAGGATCGTGTAGCCTGGCACTATGAAAAAACGGAGTTTCACTGTCCGGAGTGCTTACAAACTTGTCGCATGCCTAGAAAACAGCACAAGTGCGGGAGCATCAAGTTCGGTAATCCAGGCATGACATAGAAGTATTTGGGATGTTATTTGGAAATTGAACATTCCACAGAGTATAAAAATATTTGGATGGCGTATTGCGACGAAAACTTTGGCAACCAAAAGGAACAAGTACGGACAAACTATTGTTCAGGATAGTATATATGACATATGCGGAAATGGGGATGAAGACGAATTCCATGCCGTTGCTTCATGCACTAAATGCAAAGCTCTAAGATTTGCAATGGCGAATTCCAGAAGTTACCAGAGGAAAAAGATTTCTGGTACACGGGGACAGATTGGCTTCAAGTACTGCTGGATAAACATGACTCGGACATGAGGATTAAAATTCTGTTGCTCTTGTGGCGCGCCTGGTTACTGAGGGACAATTGTGTGCATAATGATGGCAAGGAAACAATCACGAGATCGGTGCTATTCCTGGTACAGTACGAGGAAGAAATCAGGAATCCGTCACTATCAAATAATGGGTATAAGGGTAAGAGCAATTGGTCCCTGGCGCCTGTCCGGAACAATTCTCATGTTCAGGCGAAGACAGATCGGCCTCCTCTATGGGAGGCGCCACCAACGGGTGTAGTTAAGCTGAACACTGACGCAGTTTTCCTGGTACAAACGGGACAATGCTGGGCTGGTGCAGTTGCACGGAACCCTTGGGGAAGGTGTTTTATTCAGAGAGCAAATCAAGGGAGCCATGCAAATCAGTTGAAGAGGCAGAAGGGCAGGCCATTCTGCTAGGACTCTCATCGCTGTCAACTCTGTACAAGGGTCCGCTGATCGTTGAAACAGACTGTACAGTGCTTGCGAAGGAACTGGGAGAGGAGAGCTCGAACAGATCAGAGTGCTTCTAGGTGGTCAGTGAGATAAAAGGTGTTATGCAGCTCTTCAAATCATCCAAAATCAAGGTGATTAAAAGGGACCAGAACAACCTAGCACATGAACTTGCCGTCAGAGCTAGACGAAATGAAGATACTCTGTTGATTGCGGACGTGCCGGAGGAACTCCGTCCGCTGATGCTATCTGAATGTACCAAGTGATGCCTTTGGTAGTTTTAGGTAGTTATCCTAAAAAATACCAAAACAGTGATACAGTAGTAATCTAAAAAGATTATTAGCATTCCACGTGCCAAAAAAGGATTATTAGCATTATGGAAAACCATACATGCCGCTACTACAATTGTTCGGAAAATTGCGATGCAAGTCACCTGGGATTGCAACCACACAGTGGCAACTACCAACTCTTTGTTTTCAAATCTATTATAAAAATTTACACCACATTAAACTAGTTCATCTTGCCTTCAATCCATTAATCAATCATATACAATACAAACCAATTCCTAAGACTAATACTCCTGTGTTCATATAGAAAGGTATCTCTAAAACCATCCCTACAGGCGGAGTGGAATTGACCAATCATGTGGCTCTCGCTCTCGTTGTAGGTTGTAGATGGTATGTTTGCTGGAGTTGTAGATTGGTCGGCCGAGCCTGCACCTATCATTTTTCCTCTAGCTTTTTTTAATGTTTTTTGTTATTTTGATTTGTAATAACTTTGTCATGTTTTCTTTACTAGAAATCCATGAGGAGGCTAGTTGTTTCAAAAGAATGCGGCTCTAGCTCAGATGGTATGTTTATACATAAATATCTATTATATTGTACTTTTCACTTATTTATCTAAATTTTCATGTATTTTGTATTGTACATAATGGGTCGCAGCAAATTTATATTATTTTGGAAATTGAAATATTTATATAATTTTCAAAACGATAATGTCTAATTTCTGACATTTTTCATTCAAACCCGTTCAAGTATTCAAGTGACATTAAAGAGAAGTAATTGTTTATTCAATTGTTTGAAATATTTCAGTGGCACATCATTGTTTCAAAAAAGTGTGAAAACATATTCCGTACAAAATGTGTACACATCAGAGTATGGCAACAAAAAATGGAGCATTGGTGAAGTAGAAGGGGAATGGAAAGCAACAGATTTGAGGGGTGAGAAAGGAAACGTAGTGTTCAGTGAGAATGTAGAAGCACACTCAGAGTAAGAATAGAATAGAAGAGTGCATAATGAGTTGGCGCCTGGATGGTATACACTAATGAGTCTGTGTTGTTTTCGTTCTTCTCGCCTTTGTTTGATACTTTAGTGTTCCATAGTAAACATATGGGTACCTAATTAACTACTCCCTCCGTTCTCAAATATAAAATGTTTTGGATATTTAAATATGGTCTGTATATGGACCAAAATGAGTGAACAAACACACTAAAACATGGATGTATACAGTTGATCCAGAAAAAAAGTTAGAACATATTATATTTATGAACAGAGAAAGTAGTTTTTATAGTGCCTCTTTGAAGATGCCCATGTTCAAATTTCTTTTTTCTTCCCATTTTTTCTCTTTCTAGATTGTATTTTACAATATTTTTCTTTTATAATGATTTCCAACATATTTTACCATGAGAATTATTATATTTTTATGTTTAAATTAATAAATTTATAAGAAAATAGATGCTTGTTTTACTAAGAATAATAAAATTCAAAAGTAGAGTGACCATTTTACTCGATAAACACATGCATTTTATATGAAATAGTGCATATTCTTCATATCTAGTGAATTATAACCGAGTATCTTTTTTACTATTTGCACACTAGATGAAACCCCGCGTGTTGTTGTGGTAATCGAATATAGTATATTTTAATGGGTTTTGGTTGTATTTTTTGCTTGGTAGACCAAAGATAAAAATACATATTATATATTGCATTTGATTATTGTATAGTTGAAAAATATTTATTGAATATAAGTACTTTATAATGGAAAACATTTCCCATGCATGTTGAGGTGGGCCCTTGATGAGGTGGCATGTGTGATGAGATGGTTTGTTTACATGTTGATAATAGAAGTAGTGGGGATGAACTAATAATGGATAAAAATCCCATGCATATTGTGGTGGGCCTTTGATGAGATGGCATGTGTGCAGACGAGGCGGAGCTAGATACGGCAAACCAGGTCGTGGCCCACCCAACGTAGAAACAAATATAGCGAAGATTCAGTAGGTCATAAGAGAAAATTTTGGGAGGTCAACTTTAACCTGCCTGTCTGGCCCGCCTAACGAATTTACCGTGGTTCCGCCACTACATGTGTGCATGTTAAGATAATAAAAGTAGTGGCGATTAACTATTTTATGTATAATATAGGATATATGCACATTTTATTTTATAAACGTGCACATTATTCATATATGGTGAAACATATTAAAGAATCATTTTGATTAGATAAGAAAAATGGTATAATGAAAATTGTAGAACGAAAGTGAAAAAATTATGTGTCCAACGTGTAAAACCATAGACTTAACCTCTTAATCCAATCTGCAAAAAAAAACTCAATAATTCATTATGAAAGGAACCACAAGGCAAACTCACTAAAATTCGCACATCTCTCTTCATTATTGCCTCAAATCGCTCATATTTTCCATCAAAGTTTCAAATCCTAGTACAATCTAATGTCATAACTTCTCCTGAACCATTTGCACGTTGGAGGAGATCGTGTTGGGGAACGTAGTAATTTCAAAAAAATTCCTACGATCACGCAAGACCATGGTGATGGCATAGCAACGAGAGGGGAGAGTGTCTGTCCACGTACCCTCGTAGACCGAAAGCGGAAGCGTTATAACAACGCGGTTGATGTAGTCGTCGTCTTCATGATCCGACCGATCCAAGCACCGAGCGTCGGCACCTCCGAGTTCTGCACACGTTCAGCTCGATGGCGATCCCGGACTCGATCCAGCAAAGTGTCGGGGATGAGTTCCGTCAAGACGACGGCGTGGTGGCGATGTTGATGCTCCACCGGCGCAGGGCTTCGCCTAAGCTCCGCGACGATATGACTTCTCCGGCGCGAGGGCTTCGCCTAAGCTCCGCGACGATATGACCAAGTGGAATATGGTGGAAGGGGCACCGCACACGCTAAGGAAAGATCCGTAGATCAACTTGTGTGTCATGGGTGCCCCCTGCCAGATATAAAAGGAGCCAAGGGGTGCGGCCAGCCTTGGGAGGCGCGCCTGGAGGAGTCCTACTCCCACCGGGAGTAGGACTCCCCTGTCCTAGTTGGAGTAGGATTGGGGAGGGAAGAGGAAGGCGCCCCCTCTCCTTGTCCTATTCGGACTAGAGGGGGGAGGGGGGCGCGCAGCCCACCTGGCCGGCCCTTCCTCTTCTCCCTTGTGGCCCATGAAGGCCCATATACCCCCCGGGGGGTTCCGGTAACCCCCCGGTGTTCCGGTAACTTCCTGTTTTCACTCGGAACCCTTCCGAAGTCCAAACATAGGCTTCCAATATATCAATCTTTATGTCTCGACCATTTCGAGACTCCTCGTCATGTCCGTGATCACATCCGGGACTCCGAACAAACTTCGGTGCATCAATACTTATAAACTCATAATGAACTGTCATCGAAACGTTAAGCGTGCGGACCCTACGGGTTCGAGAACTATGTAGACATGACCTAGAACCATTCTCGGTCAATAACCAATAGCGGAACCTGGATGCCCATATTGGTTCCTACATATTCTACGAAGATCTTTATCGGTCAAACCGCATAACGACATACGTTGTTCCCTTTGTCATCGGTATGTTACTTACCCGAGATTCGATCGTCGGTATCCAATACCTAGTTCAATCTCGTTACCGGTAAGTCTCTTTACTCGTTCCGTAATACATCATCTCACAACTAACTCATTAGTTGTAATGCTTGCAAGGCTTAAGTGATGTGTATTACCGAGAAGGCCTAGAGATACCTCTCCGACAATCGGAGTGACAAAACCTAATCTCAAATCGCCAACCCAACAAGTACCTTTGGAGACACCTGTAGTACTCCTTTATAATCACCCGATTCGTTGTGACGTTTGGTAGTACCAAAGTGTTCCTCCGTAAACGGAGTTGCATAATCTCATAGTTATAGGAACATGTATGGGTCATGAAGAAAGCATTAACATACTAAGCGATCAAGTGTTAAGCTAACGGAATGGGTCATGTCAATCAGATCATTCAACTAATGATGTGACCTTGTTAATCAAATAACAACTCCTTGTTCATGGTTAGGAAACATAACCATCTTTGATTAACAAGCTAGTCAAGTAGAGGCATACTAGTGACATACTGTTTGTCTATATATTCACACATGTATTATGTTTCGGTTAATACAATTCTAGCATGAATAATAAACATTTATCATGATATAAGGAAATAAATAATAACTTTATTATTGCCTCTAGGGCATATTTCCTTGAGTCTCCCACTTGCACTAGAGTCAATAATCTAGATTACAAAGTAATGATCCTCACACCCATGGAGTCTTGGTGTTGATCATGTTTTGCTCGTGGAAGAGGCTTAGTCAACGGGTCTGCAACATTCAGATCCGTATGTATTTTGCAAATCTCTATGTCTCCCACTTGGACTTGGTCCCAATGGAATTGAAGCGTCTCTTGATATGCTTGGTCCTCTTGTGAAATCTGGATTCCTTTGCCAAGGCAATTGCACCAGTATTGTCACGAAGATCTTCATCGGTCCCGATGCACTAGGTATGACACCTAGATCGAAATGAACTCTTTCATCCAGACTCCTTCATTTGCTACTTCAAGCAGCTATGTACTCCGCTTCACATGTAGATCCCGCCACGGCGCTTTGTTTAGAGCTGCACCAACCGACAGCTCCACCATTTAATAAAAACACATATCCGGTTTGCGATTTAGAATCGTCCGGATCAGTGTCAAAGCTTGCATCGACGTAACCATTTACGACTAGTTCTTTGTCACCTCCATATATGAGAAACATATCCTTAGTCCTTTTCGGTATTTCAGGATGTTCTTGACCGCTGTCCATGATCCATTCCTGGATTACTTTGGTACCTTCCTGCCAAGCTTACAGCTAAGCATACGTCAGTCTGGTACACAGCATTGCATACATGATAGAGCCTATGGCTGAAGCATAGGAACATCTTTCATTTTCTCTCTATCTTCTGCTGTGGTCGGGCATTGAGTCGACTCAATCTTACACCTTGCAACACAGGTAAAAACCTTTCTTTGCCTGATCCATTTTGAACTTTTTCAAAACTTTATCAAGGTATGTGCTTTGTGAAAGTCAATTAAGCGTCTTGATCTATCTCTATAGATCTTGATGCCCAATATGTAAGCAGCTTCACCGAGGTCTTTCATTGAAAAACTTTTATTCAAGTATCCTTTTATGCTATCCAGAAATTCTATATCATTTCCAATTAATAATATGTCGTCCACATATAATATTAGAAATGCTCTGAGCTCCCACTCACTTTCTTGTAAATACAGGCTTCTCCAAAAGTCTGTACAAACCCATATGCTTTGATCACACTATCAAAGCGTTTATTCCAACTCGAGAGGCTTGCACTGGACCATAAATTGATCGTTGGAGCTTGCACACTTTGTTAGCACCCTTTGGATCGACAAAACCTTCTGGTTGCATCATATACAACTCTTCTTCTAGAAATCCATTCAAGAATGCAGTTTTACATCCATTTGCCAAATTTCATAATCATAAAATGCGGCAATTGCTAACATGATTCGGACAGACTTAAGCATCGCTTCTGGTGAGAAAGTCTCATCGTAGTCAACCCCTTGAACTTGTCGAAAACCTTTCGCAACATGTCGAGCTTTGTAGACAGTTATATTACCATCAGCGTCAGTCTTCTTCTTAAAGATCCATTTATTTTCAATGGCTTGCCGATCATCGGGCAAGTCAACCAAAGTCCATACTTTGTTCTCATACATGGATCCCATCTCAGATTTCATGGCTTCCAGCCATTTTGCGAATCTGGGCTCACCATCGCTTCTTCATAGTTTGTAGGTTCGCCATGATCAAGTAACATGACTTCCGAATAGGATTACCGTACCACTCAGTGCGTATTTTACTCTGGTTGACCTCGAGGTTCAATGAGTAACTTGATCTGAAGCTTCATGATCATCATCATTAGTTTCTTCACTAATTGGTGTAGTTGTCACAGAACCATTTCTTGTGATGAACTACTTTCCAATAAGGGAGCAGATACAGATTATCTCATCAAGTTCTACTTTCCTCCCACTCACTTCTTTCGAGAGAAACTCCTTCTCTAGAAAGGATCCGAATTTAGCAACGAAAATCTTGCCTTCAGATCTGTGATAGAAGGTGTACCCAACAGTCTCCTTTGGGTATCCTATGAAGACACATTTTCCGATTTGGGTTCGAGCTTATCTGGTTGAAGTTTCTTTACATAAGCATCACAGCCCCAAACTTTAAGAAACGACAACTTTGGTTTCTTGCCAAACCACAGTTCATAAGGCGTCGTCTCAACGGATTTTGACGGTGTCCTATTTAACGTGAATGCGGCCGTCTCTAAAGCATAACCCCAAAGCGATAGCGGTAAATCGAAATAGACATCATAGATCGCACCATATCTAGTAAAGTACGATTCGACGTTCGGACACACCATTTCTCTGTGGTGTTCGGGTGGCGTGAGTTGCGAAACTATTCCACATTGTTTCAAATGTAAACCAAACTCGTAACTCAAATATTCTCCTCCACGATCAGATCGTAGAAACTTTATTTTCTTGTTACGATGATTTTCCACTTCACTCTGAAATTCTTTGAACTTTTGAAATGTTTCAGATTTGTGTTTCATTAAGTAGATATACCCATATCTGCTCAAATCATCTGTGAAGGTGAGAAAATAACGATACCATGGCGTGCCTCAACATTCATTGGACCACAAACATCGGTATGTATGATTTCCAACAAATCAGTTGCTCGCTCCATAGTTCCGGAGAACGGCGTTTTGGTCATCTTGCCCATGAGGCACGGTTCGCAAGTACCAAGTGATTCATAATCAAGTGATTCCAGAAGCCCATCAGTATGGAGTTTCTTCATGCGTTTTACACCGATATGACCTAAGCGGCGATGCCACACAAATAAGTTGCACTATCATTATCAACTCTGCATCTTTTGGCTTCAACATTATGAATATGTGTATCACTACTGTCGAGATTCAACAAGAATAGACCATTCTTCAAGGGTGCATGACCATAAAAGATATTACTCATATAAATAGAACAACCATTATTCTCTGATTTAAATGAATAACCGTCTCGCATTAAACAAGATCCAGATATAATGTTCATGCTCAACGCTGGCACCAAATAACAATTATTTAGGTCTAAAACTAATCCCGAAGGTAGATGTAGAGGTAGCGTGCCGACCGCGATCACATCGACTTTGGAACCATTTCAACGCGCGCGTCACCTCGTCCTTAGCCAATCTTCGCAATCCGTAGTTCTGTTTGAGTTGCAAATATTAGCAATGAACCAGTATCAAATACCAGTACTACTGCGAGTATTAGTAAGGTACACATCAATAACATGTATATCACATATACCTTTGATCACCTTGCCATCCTTCTTATCCGCCAAATACTTGGGGCAGTTCCGCTTCGATGTCGGTTTGCTTGCAGGTAAAACACTCGATTTCAGGCTTAGGTCCAGACTTGGGTTTCTTCTCTGAGCAGCAACTTGCTTGCTGTTCTTTTGAAGTTTCCTTCTTCTTCCTTTGCCCTTTTCTTGAAACTAGTGGTCTTGTTGACCATCAACACTTGATGCTCTTTCTTGATTTCTACCTCCGCGCTTTTTAGCATCGCGAAGAGCTCGAGAATTGTCTTAGTCATTCCTTGCATATTATAGTTCATCACGAAGCTCTTGTAGCTTGGTGGCGATGATTGGAGAATTCATCAATGACACTATCATCCGGAAGATTAACTCCCAGCTGAATTAAGTGATTGTTATACCCAGACATTTTGAGTATGTGCTCACTGACAGAACTATTCTCCTCCATCTTGCAGCTATAGAACTTATTGGAGACTTCATATCTCTCAATCCGGGCATTTGCTTGAAATATTAACTTCAACTCCTGGAACATCTCATATGCTCCATGACGTTCAAAACGTCGTTGAAGACCCGGTTCTAAGCCGTAAAGCATGGCACACTGAACTATTGAGTAGTCATCAGCTTTGCTTTGCGGACGTTCATAACTTCGCTCGGCATCTGCAGCAGCTGTCACCCAGCGGTGCTTCGGGACGTAATTTTTACGTGCAGCAATGAGGATAATCCTCAAATTCGGACCCAGTCCGTGTAATTGCTACCATCATCTTTCAACTTTGCTTTCTCAAGGAACGCATTAAAATTCAACGGAACAACAGCACGAGCCATCTATCTACATAAACATAGACACGCAAAATACTATCGGTACTAAGTTCATGATAAATTTAAGTTTAATTAATCATATTAAAACCTCCCACTTAGACAGACATCTCTCTAGTCATCTAAGTGATTACGTGATCCAAATCAACTAAACCATGTCCGATCATCACGTGAGATGGAGTAGTTTCAATGGTGAACATCACTATGTTGATCATATCTACTATATGATTCACGCTCGACCTTTCGGTCTCTGTGTTCGAGGCCATATCTGTTATATGCTAGGCTCGTCAAGTTTAACTTTGAGTATTCGCGTGCGCAACTGTTTTGCACCGTTGTATTTGAGCGTAGAGCCTATCACACCCGATCATCACGTGGTGTCTCAAAGACGAAGAACTTTCATAGCGGTGCATACTCGGGAGAACACTTCTTGATAATTTTGGTGAGAGATCATCTTATAATGCTACCGTCAATCAAAGCAAGATAAGATGCATAAAGGATAAACATCACATGCAATCAATATAAGTGATATGATATGGTCATCATCATCTTGTGCTTGTGATCTCCATCGCCGAAGCAACGTCATGATCACCATCGTCACCGGCGCGACACCTTGATCTCCATCGTAGCATCGTTGTCGTCTCGCCAACTATTGCTTCTCGACTATCGCTACTCCTTAGTGATAAAGTAAAGCAATTACATGGCGTTGCATTTCATACAATAAGCGACAACCATATGGCTCCTGCCATTGCCGATAACTCGGTTACAAAACATGATCATCTCATACAATAAAATATAGCATCACGTCTTGACCATATCACATCACAACATGCCCTGCAAAAACAAGTTAGACGTCCTCTACTTTGTTGTTGCAAGTTTTACGTGGCTGCTACGGGCTGAGCAAGAACCGTTCTTACCTACGCATCAAAACCACAACGATACTTCGTCAAATAGACTCCGTTTAACCTTCTCAAGGACCGGGCGTAGCCACTCGATTCAACTAAAGTGAGAGAGCAGACACCGCCGTCACCTTTAAGCAACGAGTGCTCGGGCGGTGAAACCAGTCTCGCGTAAGCGTCTGGCGTAATGTCGGTCCGGCCGCTTCATCTCACAATACCGCTGAAGCAAAGTATGACATGCTGGTAGGCAGTATGACTTGTATCGTCCACAACTCACTTGTGTTCTACTCGTGCACATGACATCAACGCATAAAACCAGGCTCGATACCATTTGTTGGGGAACGTAGTAATTTCAAAAATTTCCTACGATCACGCAAGACCATGGTGATGGCATAGCAACGAGAGGGAGAGTGTCCGTCCACGTACCCTCGTGAGACCGAAAGCGAAGCGTTATAACAACGCTGTTGATGTAGTCGTGCGTCTTCATGATCCGACCGATCCAAGCACCGAGCGTCGGCACCTCCGAGTTACGCACACGTTCAGCTCGATGGCGATCCCGGACTCCGATCCAGCAAAGTGTCGGGATGAGTTCCGTCAACCTGACGGCGTGGTGACGATGTTGATGCTCCACCGACGCAGGGCTTCGCCTAAGCTCCGCGACGATATGACTTCTCCGGCGCGAGGCTTCGCCTAAGCTCCGCGACGATATGACCAAGTGGAATATGGTGGAAGGGGCACCGCACACGGCTAAGGAAAGATCCGTAGATCAACTTGTGTGTCATGGGGTGCCCCTGCCCCGTATATAAAGGAGCCAAGGGGTGCGGCCAGCCTTGGGAGGCGCTGCTGAGGAGTCCTACTCCCACCGAGTAGGACTCCCCTGTCCCTAGTTGGAGTAGGATTGGGGAGGGAAGAGGAAGGCGCCGCCCCCTCTCCTTGTCCTATTCGGACTAGAGGGGGGAGGGGGGCGCGCAGCCCACCTGGCCGGCCCTTCCTCTTCTCCCTTGTGGCCCATGAAGGCCCATATACCCCCCGGGGGGTTCCGGTAACCCCCCGGTGTTCCGGTAACTTCCTGTTTTCACTCGGAACCCTTCCGAAGTCCAAACATAGGCTTCCAATATATCAATCTTTATGTCTCGACCATTTCGAGACTCCTCGTCATGTCCGTGATCACATCCGGGACTCCGAACAAACTTTGGTGCATCAATACTTATAAACTCATAATGAACTGTCATCGAAACGTTAAGCGTGCGGACCCTACGGGTTCGAGAACTATGTAGACATGACCTAGAACCATTCTCGGTCAATAACCAATAGCGGAACCTGGATGCCCATATTGGTTCCTACATATTCTAGAAGATCTTTATCGGTCAAACCGCATAACGACATACGTTGTTCCCTTTGTCATCGGTATGTTACTTACCCGAGATTCGATCGTCGGTATCCAATACCTAGTTCAATCTCGTTACCGGTAAGTCTCTTTACTCGTTCCGTAATACATCATCTCACAACTAACTCATTAGTTGTAATGCTTGCAAGGCTTAAGTGATGTGTATTACCGAGAAGGCCTAGAGATACCTCTCCGACAATCGGAGTGACAAAACCTAATCTCAAATCGCCAACCCAACAAGTACCTTTGGAGACACCTGTAGTACTCCTTTATAATCACCCGATTCACGTTGTGACGTTTGGTAGTACCAAAGTGTTCCTCCGGTAAACGGGAGTTGCATAATCTCATAGTTATAGGAACATGTATGGGTCATGAAGAAAGCATTAACATACTAAACGATCAAGTGTTAAGCTAACGGAATGGGTCATGTCAATCAGATCATTCAACTAATGATGTGACCTTGTTAATCAAATAACAACTCCTTGTTCATGGTTAGGAAACATAACCATCTTTGATTAACAAGCTAGTCAAGTAGAGGCATACTAGTGACATACTGTTTGTCTATATATTCACACATGTATTATGTTTCCGGTTAATACAATTCTAGCATGAATAATAAACATTTATCATGATATAAGGAAATAAATAATAACTTTATTATTGCCTCTAGGGCATATTTCCTTCAGATCGACCCCTCCGCTGCATGAGCACACATTACTCCTCCATTTGTCGCCACCACACTCCAACCTCACCCCACAAGTAACCCAATATTGCTCCTTAGTTGTGTTTACGCCATCCACACGCACTTTCACTATCGCTGGTTCATCCCGACTATCGTTAAAGCCTAAAGAAATAGTTAAGTTTAATACTTATTATAAGAATCTTTATTCAAATGATGTGGTTGTCACTGGGAACGCCCTATTGTTGCCATGTTGTTATTTATATCTCAGGGCCATCTGAGAATTGCTTTTATCTAGGACGATTTAATTTATACAAAACTCTTATATTTCTTTATAACATTGTATAACTCATCTAATCATACTATAATCTTAAGAACTATATCTCTTATTAGATATTTTAACTACATTTTATGTTAAGAGATATTATATTTTTTTTATAGATGTTATCCATATAATTTAAATTGCACTTGTGTTGTGCTAAGTTTAAGACATTTTTCAATTATTTTTTATAATTTTGGTAATTACATAGCGTTTGTATATATTTGTGTGTGTATATGTGCTCATTTATATTTAATATCCTTAAAAACTTTTGTGGCGATCTCTAAAGTATGTACCAAACAAATACATTACTTGTGCCTTATAGTGTATGTTTAGGTGAAGAAACTTATAGAAGCTTCTAGTGTATAATTTGAACCGTTGACATATTTTAATGGGTTTTCGATGGTGAAATTTGTTGTAAATCTTATAGTGGATTCAGTAATAATATAACAATTTATGCATGCTCTATAGTAGGTACTAAAAATACCATCACTAATACTAACCACTCTCGAACATAAAAAAGCGGTGAATTTCGGTAATTTTTCATACATTAGATTTGACTATTTCACATGCTTGTCGCAAGTATGTTTGGTATCATCTAATGTTTAGAAAGTGATGATCTTAGTTTCTTTAATAAAAAGCCATGCATGAATAACATGAGAATTTGAATTACATAATTTTCAATCAAATGTGTGGGACATCGATATGAGAGATCTATTAGCCTAACTAATCACATTATCTCCGATCAAACTGGCCAGTTCCTACGTGGTATGTGTTATCAGTCCCTGATTTGGGCATGGTACAATTAACAATAACTATAAACAAAAATCATCAAACATCAAAACCAATAACATGATGTTTTTTTTAAAAAAAACTTCTACGTTTAGTGAAGTAAATACATAAAACATCAAGTTCCAATAAATATTTTGACAAGGAAACACATTGTATTCAAGTGAGGATGTGGAAGAAGATACAATGCAAGCAAAAAGAGAATCAAAGCGTGCATAGTGAATGGACACCTAAATGGTGTATTCTTTATCACCTCTTTTTATTATTATTTGTGTTTCGTTGCAAATGCACAGATATCTAACTAGTTCTTGTAGTGCCTCTTTGACAACTCCACTGGCCAAATTTCTTCTTTTTCTTCTTGTTTTTTTTTCTATTTCCCCTTTCAAGATTGTATTGTTCAATCTTCCTTATTTTATATTTGTTTATTTTATTATATATAATGGATTTATTAATTAACATTTAAAAATTGGAAAAATAATTTATAAAAATTAAGGCTTGTTTAAATAACAATAATAAATTTTAAAAGTAGTCTGAACATTTTATTTGGCATGCACACACATTTTAGTTTCATTCATAACGTATAAATTTATACCAAAATTAATTTTACATTCGAACATATTTATCCACTGAAACAATACTTTATAAGTTTTTTTAGACAAACAATACTCCCTCCGTCCCATAATGTAAGATGTTTTTTAACAAGTGTTAAAAAACATCTTACATTATGGGACGGAGGGAGTACTTTATAAGTAGTCTTTCACATTCAGTTTGACATACATGAGCATTTGTCAGGACGCTCATAGTCGGGCCCGGCTAAGCTTTTATGGCACCCCAATGGGAATCCGGTCAAAATCTATATCTCCCCTACTGCGAGCTTGAGTACAATCACACATTAGGCAAGTGGTAGGATGGGCCAACCCAATTAACACGTACACAACCGGTTTTGCAAAGGTCTTGCACCGATTTTGGGAAGCTTCAATGTAGGTTTTTTATTTTGTTTTTTCTGTGTTTTTCTTTATGGTTTCTAGCGGGAGTTAATATTTTATTTTTAGTTTTTCCAAATGCATGTCTACTTTTTTTTATACATGTTGTACATAATTTGTATTCACACTAACCATTTTTTGATACTCATTGAATATTTTTAAAATACATGGTGAATTTTTTTCAAATAAATGTTTGAATATATATATTTTCAATACATGTTTATAAAAGAAAATACATGTTGACCAATTTTCTAATATATGCATTGAACATTTTTCAATACATGTGGAGCATTTTTCAGATACACCTCCACATTGTTTTTGAAAACATGATGAACATTTTTTGAAATACACGTTGAATTTTTTGAATATGTCTTGTACATTTTGTATACATGCTACATTTTTTTGATACATGATGAATATTTTTTTTGAAAAGGCCATAAACATAAATTTTTCAACGTGTCAAATATTTAAATGTCACGAACAGTTTTTAATGGTGCGAACCTTTTAACACCTGCAAAAACAAATATTTTACATTGCATGGTCAGTTTTTAGACCCGTCATTTTTTAATGAATTTTTTTTCATAAACTAGGAGAACAAAATTTTACATTCCACAAATATTTTTATAATATACGGAGAACATTTCAAAAAACTAAAATATTAATATTTTCATATATTTACCTATATTTTAGAGCATTTTCAAATATAAACATAAGTAACAGAAAGGAAAAACAAAAACCCTCGCAGATTTTCTTCTATCAGTTGTGCTTCTAAAAAAAAGAAAAATTGTGCTTCCATGAGAAGCACAAATTTGCTTTTCCGAGAAGTATAGCTATGCTTCTCGAGAAAAAAAATGTGCTTCCGCGAGAAGCACATATCTGGTTCTCGTGGAAGCATAGATTTGCTTCTTACGAGAAGCATAGTTGTGCATCTCTGATAAAAAAATATGTGCTTGCATGAGAAGCAACTCTCGTGGAAGCACGGTTTTGCTTCCGCGAGAAGCATAGTTGTGCTTCTCCCGAGAAAAAAGGAAAAATCACAGTCATGACCACCCTGAAAAATGAAAACACATGTAATCAAGCCTTTTGGATCAAAGAAATTAATGAAGATATAAAACTTGATTCCTTCCTACAACCACATGCTGACAAATCAACGGCTGGTTACATACGAAGAGACGCTGACCTGGGAGGTGGATCCAAGAATCTGAGTGTCTGTAAAATGGGTCTTGATTCCATCATGTTGAGTGATTCAGTGTGTATATACCCACGTATCATTGCCACTTACCGCATCTTCGATCTTGCCGCTACTAGAAGCCTCCTTGCACAACATCTTGTTCTCTCCACCACCTCAAAGGTCATGCGTCTCCTCGACGCCTGCCACCGGCTCGAGCTCCTCTCCTCGCGCCCAACTGTTGAAGAAATCATTTTCCTCAAGAAAAAAGAAACTTTGCTGACCTGGTTGGTCTCCGTTCCCTTTCGAATCTTGTTTGAATGCTGCCAAGTGGCATTATTAATTTAAAGCTGGACGCCCCTAGCATCTTTGTTCCACAAAAAAGAAAAAAAAATGTTGAAGAAATCGATGCTCCTAGTTTTTTACTCCTGGCCTTTGGAAGTCCTTGGTCGCTCCTTCCCTAGAGTCGAGCTGATCTTGTCACCAAACTTGATGCTTTCCCGTCACGTGTACCCACTTCAGGCCTGGAGATAAACGAGACGTTGCTACGTCCAACATATTGTGCTACATGTTCTTTCACTCTTTTGTTACAGGCTTGCACTGTACACGCATGCCTGAGCGAGTGCATGAACTGCATGAGCGTGGTGGTTCCTGGTGCGTCGACAAGCCGACGGAGAGGGCCGGCAAGGGGGAGATTCTATTCCATCCATGCGCACCAATTATTTGCTCCATCCATCAAGTTGGTTAATTATCACGTTTGCATGTCTCATGACCCCATGCATGCGTGCTGCCAACCTAGGACACGGGACAAGTGTGCTCCAGGACCTGCCTAGCTACAAGTTTAACCTAGTTAGAGGGAGAGGATATGAAAAAAATAACAATTCAACAAAAAGTCAAAAAATTTCTAAAAATATTGTTAAAATAAACTCGACCTTTCATTGTACTAGTGAAAAAAGTTTCAGAAAAGAAAATTCCTCTTTGACTTCTTTTCAAAAAGACAAAATTTTTATCAAAATAACATGAATAGTGACCTATAATAGCAAATAAATTTTGTTTTTTTCGCTGCAGAGTCAACGTTGTTTTTTCAAAAAATATATATACTAGTGCACAAGTAAGTCAAGTTTAATCTAAAAGTACTTTTGACCTATTTTGACTTTTTGTTTAATTGTTTTAAAAGTCCCCAATATAGGGTGTATATACATGCAGGAGCCAAAGCGTATTTCCCCTAGTTAGAGCATCTACACCCGGATATATGACAAATATGGCCCCTCAAATGCTCGCAGAAGCCCCCGAACGCGTCCGTGAGCAGTGACCAGACACTCCTCAAATCAACACAACTGCATCCGGACATCTCATACTAGATTCTCAAATACAAAGCATGCAAAGTTAAAAACCTACATACTACGTAGCTAATCCTCGTCGGAGATGTCGACAAGCTCCGTGCCCGGCTCCGGGTACATGGGCGGTAGTTGCAGCTCTGGCGCCTCCGGCTGTTCCGCTCCGGCCTCCTCCTCCTCCTCTATCTCCGCTCGAGGTCGGCGAAGAGCGCGTCGGACGCCCCTAGTCCTGCCGGAGGAACTGCCGGTTGTCCTCCGCATAGGCCTCATCCTGGATGGACTCCAGGATGGCCTGCTGCTACGCCATCTCCACGGCTTGGGCGACGGCGAACTCCGCATCTACCTTCACCATGGTGACACCCCACGCCCCCCTCGAGCAGGTTATTCCGCCTCCTCCATTGGATCCACCACTTCCATCGTCTCACGCAGCGGCTCTCCCTCCTCCGGTTGCTTCTCATCCTCCTACTCCGGCTCCGGCAACTCCGGAGGCAGCCTGGCAGTGATGCGGGCGGCACGCCGTGCCTGGATCTTCTACGTGATCCGCCTCCGGCGCTCCGGCATGAGCATAGCCTACGTGGTGATCAGCCGCCGGACCATGGCGATGCCGGAGAGCGTGGGAGAGTGAGGGAAAGGAGGCGGACAAGCTCAGGTGGCGGCGCGGAGAGGGAGGAGGTGGATGGGCTAGGGTTGGGGGACGCCGGCCGGCTTAAATAGCTTGCTTTGGCCTCGGGCGGCGAGCCCGAGCGGCGCCAACACCGCGGCGACGGATGAGGCGTCCATCAGACCCTTAGGTTTTCGAGTGTTTTCGCGTGGGACCCCATCATCAGTCTTACGTGGCGGGCGCCCCATATCCGCCCCATATTTGGGCTGGATATGAGGGGTGTCGGCCAGCCTGGTCGTTTGAGGCCCGTTCGAGGCGCCCGTCTGGGTCAGACTTATTGAATTCATGCTCCAGCCAACTCATCCAAAAATTCGAGCTGATGGAGAGAGGCGGACAATATACTTCAACACCCCCCCCCCCTCCTCCACGTCTAGTCTTATTTAGCTCTTAGATGTGGGATTTATGTAGGCCACAGAATCCCTTTTTAAATACTGCGTTGGCAGGGTCTTGAACTCAAGACCTCCTGGCTCGGATACCATATTAAATTCATGCACCAGCCAACTCATCTAAAAGTCCGAAGTAAGGGAGAGAGCCGGACATTATACTCTAACAAGACTTTCGTGACCGGGCGGGCCGCCCGGTTGTTTGAGGCCGGTTTGGGGCTCCCGACTGTAGACGCTCTTATACCATGCTCTTGTACCCTCCCACGTACGTGGTCCATGCATTGTACAAGTGTCTCTGTGTACGTACGTGGCCGCAGCACAAGTTGCATCGAGACCATTAACAATGGCTGCCATGCCAACATGCAGTGCAACACTTCGTCGTTTTCCGTTAAGAAATGAGATGGCTTTTGTTGTCCATGTGCGCCTTGACGCCCTCACGATCCATCATGTCAAAATTTTTTTATTAAGACCATCGTCTCAGTCCCAACAATAAACTAACTAATTAAGCCTCCTTCATTTGAATCCTGGCCAGTTGATCTGATCCGATTGGTTGGCCATGCTCATGCATCCTTTGCATGATGCCTGCCCTGATTCCCTGTCACTAATTAAGCGTACGGTTAGTGTCTGATGGACGCCATGTTCCCCATCCAGGCTAGGGGTAGCCCCAAGCTACGCTAAGCTTGCAACTTTTTCCATGGCAGCCGGGCGGTGACATGCATGCATATGCACCGATCACAGGGCGGTGACATGTGTAACATTTTTTGATATGCGTGAACATTTTTCAAATACATGATGAATATTTTCCAAATACATGTTTGAACGTTTTTTATAATAAATGTTAAACATTTCCAAAATATACAATGACCATTTTTTTAATGGTACCAAACATTTTTATATTATCAGTACATGTTTATTACATAATTATTATTTAAATGTCACGAACATATTTTTGGAACGGTTGACATTTATTAAATGTCAGATGTATTTTGTAATGATACAAAATATGTTTGTGAACTTATACGGATAGTTTTCTTACATTGTATAAACATTTTTCTGAAAATCATGAAGATTTCTTTCGAAACACGTGAACTTCTTTCTAAAATATCAAGAACACTTCTTTAAATGGTACGGTACGTAAGTTACACAAACATGTCTTTACACTGTATAAAAGAGATTACAAGTACCACGAGTTTTTTATATGCATGATCATTTTCCAACGCCTAGATCATTTTTCAAATGGTAAGATTTGTTTTACAAATTGCACGAAAAGTATTTTGACACCATGTTAACATTTTCTAAACATGTGATGAATGTGTTTAAAATTTTAAATAAATTAATTTTTGAAGTATATGTAATTAGAATATTTTTAAATATAACTAAAAATGGAAAAAATGAACACAAACCAACGAAAGAAACAAGCAAAGCAAGGCAACAGCTCCCAACTGGTCCCGGCCCACTACAGCGCTCCTTGAGGCGACTTGTTGTTCGGTCTTGCATGAGGCGAGACAAAGCTGCTCCCCAAATAGGATGTGACTCTCTAGACCAGCATGTGCATGTCAAAACGCTCTTTTGGACGTGGATTAGCTGAGTTCGAGCTCATATGAGCTCGGGTGAACAGTAAGATCTAATGAAAAAATGAAAACAATTTCAATAAATTCTGAAAAAAATGTGGCAAAATTTCATAAATGTTTTAAATGCTTGCAAAGTTTCATCAGAGTGACATTTGTGGAAGTCATGGCAAAAAATAATCAGCACTCCAAAATAACTTTTTTGGACATTGATTTTTTTCCTATGACTTCCATAAATGTTATTTCATGATGAAACTTTGCAAGAGTTGAAAAAAAAAATCAAAGTTTGACACAGAAAAAAATCAATTTTTATTTATTTTTTCAACAAAGAAAAATCGGATTTCACTTTTCACTCGAGCTCATATGAGCTCGAGCTGAGAAGCACACTTTCGCTCTTTGTGGGGATTTCGTACCGACTGGGCGCAGCCTAGGCTTTCATGGAATCATGGCACCCCAACCCTAGAAAGAAGAATTCGTAAGGGTGGTTTGCCGTTTTACTATCCAAAAGAGCATGGATGCCCATGTGTAGAGTCCACCACACTTCAATCCATAATTAAGCCCTTGGGATCCATGGGTCACCCTCAATCTCTACATTATAACACTAAAAAAAATCAATCTCTAATAAATATCAGTCCCAAAATAAACTCACTAATTGAGCCCCCACCGCACACCTCAGAGGCCGCATGTCTGCTCAACGCTCAAGCTCCTCTCCTCGAGCCACCGCACCACCTCTGTTGTGCAGATCATCGCTCCCAGTTGCGGCTCTTTGCTCCTGGCCTTATGAACTCCATGGTTGCTCTTCCTCCTTGGATGAACTCGAGCTGGTCATGGTCAATTGGTCACAAAACTTCCCGTCGCGTACGTACATGGTCATGGATAAACGAGACATTGCTACGTCCAGCAGACTGTGCTACATGTCCTTTTAATCGTGCCGCAACTTCTATATGCACTGTAGTGGGTGCATGCACTGCATGAGCGTGGTTGTTCCTGCTGCGCCGACAAGCCGCCGGAGACGGATCGTGGGCCGGCGAGGGGGAGATTCCATTCCACCCATGTACACCAATTATTTGCGCCATTCCATCAAGTTGGTTAATTATCACGTTTGCATGGGTCTCATGGCGTGCTGCCAACCTAGGACACGGGACAAGTGTGCACCAGGACCTGCCTAGCTACAAGTTTAACCTAGTTATAATCCCCTAGGTACGTGGTCCATGCATTGTACAAGTGACTCTGTACGTACGTACGTGGCCGCAGCACAAAGTTGCATCGAGGCTATTAACAATGCTTGTCGCGGCAGCATGCAGTGCAACATTCTTTCTCCACCAGTATAAAAAAAAATGAGATGTCTTTAGCTGCCATTGGGCGCTCTCGGCCAGGAACCATGTGCGCCTTGACGCCCTCACAATCACAGCTAGCCATTCATCGATCCATCACGTCAATTTTTTTGATTAAGACCATCGTGTCAGTCCCAACAATAGACTAACCAATTAAGATTTTCGTGTGAACCCCGGCCAGGCCAGCTGATCTGATCCGATTGGTTGGCCATGCTCATGCATCCTTTGCTTGACCCTGATGCCTGTGCTGATTCCCTGTCACTACTTTATCTACCGCGGGCCGATAATCAATTCACTGGACTGGAGCGTACGATCAGTGTCGGATGGACGCCATGTTCCCCAGCGAGGCTAGGGGGTAGCCCCAAGCTACGCAGCCTTTTCCATGGCGGCCGGACGGTGACATGCGTGCACGCATATGCACCGATCGTGGGAGCAGAGCTAGCTAGTGTGCAGCACCACCGCCGAGTAGACCGTAAAGAAATTTTGTAATCTTTCGACCGACACGCACGACCGGGACGGGGATCGATCCTGGTCACTGTCAAGCCCGGATTTTCCAATGTATATTGAGCTAGTGTGTTACACCTGCTGGTCGTCCAGGGTGGCAGGTTAATTAGTAAAGGGCCTTTGTGCATGCCTGCCAAATAGGATGCCCACTACTACAAGCGAGCTAGCTGAGTGGCCTCATCGTGCGTGCGATGGACGATCGAGCGAGCGGGTGGCCGTGCGTGGTTGTTGACCTAATTTGCGTTTGCATGCCTTCTGGCCGCTCCTTTTGAGTTCCCTCCGTGTGCACCGTTGAAGATCCAGATTAATTCCATCCGCTGAATTTTCCTTCTGTTCGTGTGTGCACCGTTGGCATTACAATCTTTATATATGCATACCTATGCGTGATGTTTGTGCTGTGCCAACCTGCTTGCACGAGAGTGTATATGATCAGTCCACATCTACAGATGTAGATGCCTGTTAGGATGTGGAGTAGAGTATTCTCAGAGCCTAACTGATCCACTAGCCAGCCTAGTGTTGCTACGGGATGGATAGCAGCAGTACCATACAGTGTATGGAATAGGATTCAGCGTACATGTTAAAATAGAACATGGCCGTACGACACAAGCTCAAGATGCTACTACCACAAGTGACAGTATAGCTGTATAGTAGTGTGGATCAGGGTATGTTTCTGCAATTCTGCTGTCGACAGTATTCTATTTTCATTCATCGAAAAGGAGTGGTGCCGGCTGCTATGCTAGTGTACAGTGCACATGCTGGAGATGCAGATGCAGTGGGGGTGTCTGTGTGAAGAATATTCGTAGCGATCGGTCGACAACGCAACCTGACATGGTGACATGCAGCCGCTGGTCCAGCGAGGCAGGCAGGCACGCGATCTTATCCTGACTTATGGGAGCTGCTGCAACATCTTCACGTACGCAGGTACTGTACATGCCAACATGTGTGTGCCGGCAGGCGGCAGGCGGCAGTGGAACGTACGCATGGTCCCTCGATCTCCTCTGCCATGCGTTGCAAAATCAACGTGCTGGCTAGGTGGGTGATCGTATGGTACGCATGGTCCCTCGACTATCCTCTGCCGTGCATTGCATAAGCAACGTGCTGCATAAACGTACGTAGATTCCCGTGCGTTAGCTAGTAAGGATTCTTCATGAGACACATTGCCCGCCCGGGATACTGATGATTTATCTGTGCGCAACGGCTATTTTTTAAGTTGCCTGAATGCACATTTTGGGTCTGTCAATTCAAAAGAGGAGGTGACACATGGCACTTGCCGATGCCGAAGACATGGGCACCATGGTGAGCACCACCGAGGCGAGGGGACGCCAGCAAGGCATCGGACAGGAGCGACGAAGAGTCGGTGATGATGCGACACAACATCGCGGGTGAAGAGAAGTTGAAGGTTGACGGTTTGGGCGCCGGAGTGGAAGAAGAGAGGGTGGTGTGGTTTCCGTCATAGAAGAAGAACACGAGATGGGGATTTAGAGGGATGGCCGGGACGGCGGGTGGCGAGGTGCGCACGTGAGCTCCGCTAACCACAGCTGGTGGTAGCAGTTGGCCCGGCTGCCGTCGGAAGGCGTATCAAAGGGATGAACGGTTGGAGGTAGAATAATGCACCGCAGCCATTTGATTTAGATCCAACGGCTAAAAAATCGAGTGGCCATTGTGTTTTTCTTTCACGTAATTTATCTATAGTCGGCCCTTTAGGGTGTGTTTAGTTGTAGAACCAAGTGGAATGGAATGGAATGGTTCCATTCCATCGGAACGGAATGGTTCCGTCTTAGTGTTCAGTAGAGCTAACGAGATGGAATGGAATGGTTCCGTCTCAGCGTTTGGTTAGAGGAATAAGATAAGATACAGGTCACGAAGAATTATTTTCTCCAAGTGCTAGTACGGTGATTAAATACGCATCAACTAGTACTGGTACTGAGCATCAACAGCAGCGCATCAACTAGTAATATCAAGCAGGGTGGAAGGAAAATTGATTTCTTCCGTCGCCGACCAGGTGAAGATTGATGCTCTCGCCGTCAAATTCAGAAGTATCAAGTAGTATGAAGATTGCTGCTCACGGAAATCAATTCGAATGTATCAACTAGTATCAAGGTAGGTGCTCCTGGAAATCAATCTGAAGTCAGGCAAATCGCTCCAACCGAGCGGTGTCAAGCACCAATAGCGGCGAGGCATTGTCGTCCTGCTTGTGCTCTGCTTCGCACCAACAGCAGCGACGACAGGAACAAGGCGCGGGAAAAGAAGACCCACCAGTCCGTCGGGACGACACGGCGGCCACCGACGACGACAGGAACAGGCAACCGCGTCCTGCTCTCTGTTTATGTTGCTCCGCTGGCTACTAGCCTACCGCCTGCTGCTAGATCGCCTCCAAGTTGTTGCTGCACGCCATGGGAGAGGATAGACGACTGGGACGCGAGGTACAGCCGCCGCCGGAGAGCGAGAGAGGTGTTTTGGGCGGCGGCGGCTCAGATAGAGAGAGGGAGAGGTGCGGGAGGGACGCGGCGCTGATGGGGAGAGGCACGCGAGAGAGGTGGTTCCGCGTGGTCCGCTCGTTTTCGAGGAACGCCTCGGTTCGGCATAATCAGCGAATATGCTGTTTCATGGAACTAGTGGGTTCCGATTCCTTCGACTAACTAAACACGGGAACGGGTCCTAGGGATGGAACCGACCCATTACATTCCATCCGATGACAGAAACCAAACACACCCTTAGTGCATCTACAAACGGACTTGGCAAATATGACCCTCTAAATGCCCGCGGACGCGCCCGGTCATTGACCGGACGTGTCCGTTATTTGTCCGTTCGTGCAGCCACAATCCTCATTTTTTTCCTCATATGTCCGGTCACTTGCACGTGATTGATAAAGATGAAGAGAGAAAATTAGAAGAATGGATAAAGAAAGAGAAAATATGGTTCGGGTAGGGCCGCATACTACATGGCGGACTTACATGACGCCTGGGCGCATCTGGGAACCACCATATCCTCCCTACATCTTCACCTACGCACATTGGCGGACCTAGAGGGTGTGCCAGGTGTGCCGTGGCACACCCCGCATTTTGCAGATTTTTTCACTATATGTCATCTTGCTGATTTTGTTGGTTTTATTTGTGGTACTAGAACTAATTCACCTGAAGCTGTACACGTACATGCAAACCTAGCAAACCATATAAGCAGCTTGACTGATTTTTCTACTAGCAGCACTATCAGCCAAAGACTCCTGTAGATACATGAGCCCGGTAGAAGCTAGCTAGATCAGTTCCATCCATCAATTCGACGGAAACTCTAGCGGCAACTTGCCTAGATTGCAAAGAAAAAAAAAGGAAAAATATTAGGACTCTTCGATGTTATCACGTTATTTTTCAAGACAACTTCGATCTACCACGTAACCATACCTAATGTTAGGGCATCTTCAACACTGACACATAAATTTTCTCCCGCATCTGTCCGTGGAGGGAGGGGGGCAGTCCACGGACACGGATGCAAGAGCCGGCCATTGAAACCAAATCTCCCGTCTCGACTGCTCGTCTGCATTTCGGACATTGCCGCTTCCCTCCCGTGCTTCCCTCCCCTCGGCCGCTCGCCTTGTCGCCTGGTCCCTTCCCCTCCTCTCGCCACCGGCTGTCCGCCCCGAAACACTTGCCATTGACCAGCCGGACATGGATTACCCGTATCCGCAGCCCACTTGTCCGTGGAAATAGGCCATTGCAGCCAATTTAAGTCCATGTGCTTGTTCGCTTAAAGACATAAAGATTATTTATCCTTTGAACAAACCAATCGTCACCGTTTTGTTGTAATGTAGGACTCTTTACTTTTTGTTTGAGGTTGGTAGTATTATGTCCATTTTGTTGAAAAAATGAGGTCAAAATAAAGAAGGTTGCAGCAGAAGGGCAAACTGAAGTTATTCTTGTGTATCTTTCATGCAAGACTATTTGTATTGTAATTCCACAATTTTGAAATGATTTTTTGAAACATAATATTGTGAGAGTCAATTGAGCTATTTGTGTTATTCTTTTGACATATATGACATATGACACTTAGATTAGCAGTTCTTTTTTAAAAAAAAGTGTGCACACCCTCATTTTTTTCCTGGGTCCGCCACTGCCTACGCAGGTACATGTCAACATGTGTGTGCCGGCGGACGGCAGTGGAACGTACGCATGGTCCATGTCCCCTCTGCCATGCATTGCAAAGCCAACGTGCTGGATAGATGAGCGATAAGTGTCGTACGCATGGTCCCTCTCTTCTGCCGTGCATTGCATAAGCAACGTGCTGCTTACATGAGAGAGATCGCACGTACATGCATAGACGTACGTCCATTCCCGTGCGTTAGCTAGCATGGATTCTTCATGAGACTCATTGTTGCAACGGCTATTTGTAAGTAGACTGAATTTATATTTTGGGTCGGTCGATTAAGAAGAGGAAGAGGCACACGCCGATGCCGAAGACTTGGGTGCCGCTTTGTGTGCCGGTGAGGCGAGGTGACCGCCCGCAAGGCGTCGGACAGGAACGATGCAGAGTCGGCGACGACGCGGTATGGCCTCGTGAGTGGAGGGGAGTCGAAGATTGGCGGTTTTCAGGTGCCGGGGAGGAAGAAGAGAGGATGGTGGTTGCCTTCAACGAAGAAGAACATGAGATGGGGATTTAGAAAGATGGTCGGTACGGCAGGTGGCGAGGTGCGCACACGAGCACCACACACCGTGGCTGGTGGTAGCAGGCGGCCCGACCGGCGTCAGAAGACGGATCAAAGGAAGAAGCGGTTGCTGAGAATGCACCACAATCATCCGATTTAGATCGAACGGCTCAAAAATCCATGGCCCTCGTGTTTTTTTTTTATCGCAGTTTATCTATAGTCGACCCCTTGCCAGTGTGCACCTCTCATGCAGTAGTACACCACCTCGGTAGTCCTTGCTGGAATATCACTGACTGTCGACGGTATTTCGATCAAAGGTGCATATAAACTGTACAAGAATTTCCAACATAAAATAAAATAAAAAGACTAAAAGTATTTCTTGCCATTTGGTGATATGTGATGACAGAGGTGACAAGGAACATGGGCCGGTGCCCGCCTCCGCTGCTGAGCTGGTTGCAGTGGGTGGTGACTCACCGTCGACGCAAAGGAATCGCCGTCTCCGGGCAGGGCCGGCACGCTGCCCGTCGACACGTCACGCTGGCTACCCTGTGCATTGCCAGCCGTTGCTGCCATAGCATGGACGGACGATCCACTGCCTCCAAAAGTTGTTTGGCAGGGAGCGGCGCGTGCAACCGTCGCTCTGTCGACCCATCGAGCGACGCCCGGCACATGGATGCAATCCATCCCATTCCCATGCATGCACATGCACCCACGAACTAATTCAGCCTTTGCTAATTTCCGTTTTTCATGTCGCCTAAAATGCATGTGAGACCGAACATATTTCTGTAAAATGTTACGTTTACTTTGCACCTTTTGTAACACCGCAAATTTTGTTTACATCTTTTTAAGATCGTCGGATGCACATTTAATTTCCTTTACTTGTGGAATCGTCATTTTCCCGAGAAGGTTAGATCAGCGATCCATGCGCTAACCCCTCATAGCATGATTAATAATACAACCAACGGACGACTATAATATGTTGTCATGTCTTCTACAGCCTACCTCTTAGCCGGCATGTACAATAGTAAGTTTTAAAGATGTACTAGTTTATCAATAGTTGGTCTACCTTACATCCTCATAATGCGTCTTGAGTCTCATGTTGCAGCTGGCTACTAACCAAGAGCCCGCTTCTCTTTTCTTTTCTATTCTCTCTCCTCCAACTAAGCAAACATATATTATTCTATTTCTTATAGACTATTTATGTCACCCTATTGTACTTGCTCTCAATGGAATTGATTTCTTTTTATAAAGAATGCTTGTCTTCTTTTCCCATGCATCAATCTTCCACGCAAATTTGATTAACTTTGTGCCTTTTTTAAGCTTCATTCTTCTTTTATTGTAAACCATTCTTCCTCTATAGAGTTCTATCTCGTTTTATCTCGTTTTACTCGTGGGTAATGCTTCTTCATGAATTTTTCCAAAAAATTTGAACATGAGGGATTTCCCCTTCATCTCCATCTCCATGAATTCATTCTTGAATAGGAATTTATTTACGTGACTTTTGATATTGTTTCTCCCTCTTTTCCCTTCCAGATAACGACCATCATCTGAGACTAATAAGACCTTCACCGTTCCCCGAGAATCCAAAAATATTAGGCATGTCGTCGAGATTGATATGCCTTTGCCAACGTATTCACTTGATGATCACCAAGTGGATTTTGATTTGCCCATTGTATGTACAGCCATGCCTACAAGACAGTTGTTCAAACTAATATGCAGATGTCAACTACTCTAAGAATATATCTCGATGCAACATATACACTATAATGCATGTGCGTGTGCATGGAACGAAGGAAAATAGCTAAACAAACAGTGAACTTGACAACTTGTAGCATCGATCGTTATGCATTGCTTGTACGTGACCAAAAGGCGGACGGATCGTGTCCATGCATCACACAAAGCCGATCGCGGCGATACCAAGAGCCTTTGTCCCCAAGCAAACTGCAGCTAGCATATGCACTAGCCAGCCAAAAGAAGGCAAGGTGAATGGCCTCAAGTAAAGAATATTTGTTTGCAACGCTCAAGGTGGTATTCTGAAAGCAACGCATTGGAAAGTTTTGAGTAAAAAAAATAGGAGGGCCAAAAAAGTTATCATGCATGAGAGCGACACCATAGGCAAATACATAAGAAATGAAAAAGGTTGGCCAAAATTAAAGCCACACTAAGATTACTTGGTTGCTAATTAACCGGTGCAAAAAGGCTCTTATATATGCTAACTCTCATTTCATGCACTACCTTTGGCTAACTAGCTAGCTCAGTGCATGTGCAACTTTCTTTGAACTTTTCACCTTTCACAAACCCCCTGATGTGGTTGGTGCTTTTTTGGCTTGTAAAGGTGGTCGCTAGTGCCACCTTTGCCACGTCGGAGGCACCAACGAAATTACCAATTGATTCTTGTCTTGGTTAAGTTATGCATGCGTGTCAAATCTGTTGTTAGAAGGGACTAAAGAATTGTAGACGCTTGACAGTGTCCACACCATCTTGTCCGGCAATTACCCATAATTTGCTTTCCTACCGACCATTTGACCAATAGCAAAACTCTACTTAGGTTTACCATTTTTTAATATAAAAAAGAGTGCATATTCTAACTTGTGCATCAATTGATGCACACAAACATACTCCCTCCGTCCCAAAATTCATATCTAAATACATCCGTATCTAGACAAATTTAAGACAAGAATTTTGAGACAGAGGTAATACAATTACCATATATATACATTTGCATGTATCTATATATACATGTATGTACTTGAAAGCATCTTTCGAAGAAAGATTTCGGCGAAGATTCAAGAAAGCAACCGGGCAACAACTGAATATCATACATTGGCGTTTTGTTGGATCCAACATTAGCTGCGTTGGCTTTTGGCTTTTGCATGTTGGCAAACTTTTACCACCTTTGATTGATTGATTGTTTAAGCCCAGCACATCACGCCTTTTCCCCAAGTAGTGCCGCATCAGTACCACATATGCGAGAGGATGGTTTTGATTCCGCACCGTCCTTTTGCACACAGATGAGATTATAATATAATATACTGGCCATGACCTGTGTTCGGTACGAAAGAAAACAAAATATAAATATGCCATGACACACAAAAGAAATTAGAAAATATGCCAACAATAATGGAACGTGTCCAACGGAACATTATGTATGTGCTTGCTGGAAATGAATCAGTGATGGGTCTATTTTTATAGATCACATAATATATATAACGATATGTACTTCGGTACACGGCTTGACACTTGTGGACAAGGACTCCATTTTGTAAATCACTTGACCTAACATTGTGGCCAATCATCTACCATATGCCAGTTGTTCAATTGGTACGGAGTGCTTATGAGGAAACAACCAACTATAAGAAACAATTAGCTGATCAAACGAACAAAAGTGTCTTTTTCCTTTTGTAACAATAATTAATTAGTTACAAGTGTCGTTTCATTCTGAGGGAAAATATATATTTAAGGTAGATAGGACGTGGACAAGAGCAATGATGGCTTGTTAGGCCGTGTGACATGGGTGCCATGTAGGATGGTGTCTCTTCCCGACCAACCACATCTCATAACCGATGGTTCAAGGCTTCCGCTTCTTGGATGGATTCACAAAAATAAGGCATTTTTCAAAGATACAAAAGGAATATGAGGGATTACAAATGTTATGTCCACTCGAATCCTACATGACCTGATCTGCACTAATTAACTTGCTTGGCCGCACCGCAGGGAAAACAATTGATTTTTCTTACAAGAGGTTTGATTGGTTAGGAATTTTTTTCCCTATGAAATATAGTGCAACAAAACATTTAGAAAAAAAAAAACTCATCTAAAATTAAATTGTAGAAATTAAAAAACTCATGTGGGAAAATTCTAGGGGTAACCCCTCTGATAGATTGAGATATTGGAGAAGTAATTGTTGTATTGATTGGGGCCTCAAGGGTTGTTTATATAGATTACAAAGCTTGGGCTTCAAGACTAGACTAATAGAGATAGATTACAATACGAATAGACTTTATACTCTAAGATCCCCCCGCAGTCTCAACGTCAGGTGAAACAATGTTGAGACTGGAGCGTATGTCGGTGAACGATGCAGTCGGGAGTCCTTTGGTAAAAATGTCAGCAAATTGGGCACTTGTAGGAACATGAAGAACGCGAACCTCGCCAAGAGCCACCTTTTCACGAACAAAGTGAATGTCAATCTCAATGTGCTTTGTGCGACGATGTTGAACTGGATTGGAAGCCATGTATACTGCAGAGATGTTATCACAGTAAACAATGGTAGCACGTGGGAGCGGACGATGAAGTTCAACGAGAAGCTGCCGTAGCCACACCGCCTCGGCCACAGCGTGAGCAACCGCCTATACTCAGCCTCAGCAGAAGACCTGAAACTGTTACCTGCCTTTTAGAACACCAAGAAACAAGATTATCACCCAAATAAATGCAAAATCCGGATGTAGATCGTCGAGTATCTGGACAACCTGCCCAGTCTGCATCGAATAAACTGTCAAGCTTGTAGGTGAAGAAGAACTAATAAGGAGACCGTGATCAAGAGTGCCTTTTAAATAGCGGAGAATGCATCGACATGAGCGGATGAGGAGCACGAGGATCATGCATAAAGAGACAGGCTTGCTGAACTGAATAGGAGATTTCAGGACGAGTAAGAGTGGCATATTGAAGAGCGCCATGATGCTACAATATAAAGTAGGATCGAAGAGGATCACCATCAGCCGACAGTTTAGCACCAACGTCGGCTGGAGTACGAGAGGGTTGACAATCAGACATACCAGAACGAGAAAGCAAGTCTAAAATGTATGACCGTTGAGAAAGAAAGAAGGAAGATTTTGTGCGAGAAACATGAATACGTAGAAAATGATGAAGAGGACCAAGATCAGTCATGGAAAACTCCCGATTGAGAGAAGAGATGGTATGTTGAAGAAAAGAATCAGAACTAGCCGTGAGAATGATATCATCAACATAAAGCAAGAGGTAGCGCAGTAAGTAGAAGACTGATAAACAAAGAGAGAAGAATCGGTTTGGAGGAATAAAGCCTATGGTTTGAATAAAAGTAGCAAAGCATTGAAACCATGCACGAGGAGCTTGTTTAAGGTCATAAAGAGATTTGTTGAGGAGACAAACAAAATTTGGAGACGAGGGATTCTCAAAACCAGAGGGTTGCTGACAATAAACAGTTTCATTGAGAGTGCCATGAAGAAAAGCATTTTTAACATAAAGTTGATGAATAGGCCAAGAAGAGGAAACAGCAAGACTAAGAACAACACGAATAGTGCTTGGTTTAACAACAGGAGAAAAAGTCTCATCAAAGTCAATACCAGGCTGCTGGGAGAAACCACGACACACCCAACGAGCTTTGTAACGAGCGAGAGTGCCATCGGAATGAAATTTATGACGAAAACCCATTTGCCGAAACAATGTTAACACCAGGAGGTTTGGGAACAAGAGTCCATGTATTATTTTGCTGAAGAGCTTCAAATTCATCGCAAGATAGCAGAAAGCCGAGAGGGTCAAGAAGAGCTCGCTTATAACTGGTTGGAATAGGAGAGATGGTTGGGGTGGCGGTAATATTGAGACGTTTGGTGGGGAGAAGAAATCCTCGTTTTCCACGGGTGCACATGACATGATCATTGGTGAGCGGTGGTATAAGAACGGCATTGGGTGGCAGTGGGTTTTCGGTTGAAGAGGATGGTGAGAAAGAAGAATCAGAGGTGGTGGGTGTCGAGGGGTTGCCGTGGTAGGATGTGGTGAGGGAAATCTGGCTGGGGTAGAGGATGCGATTCTTGGGAGAGGTGGGGGACGGGGCAGGAGGGTGGCTAACGTTGGGCAATTCCGGCTGAGAGACGGAACAAGATTCCATGGCAGCAGAGATGACCGAAGGCCGAACTAGGGAAGGGGTTTTGGTGGTGGCGGATTGTGGTGGAATTGGTGTTGTGGTTGTAGTGACAGAAAAAGGAAAAGTATTTTCATCGAATGTGACATGACGAGAGAGAATGATACGACCGTAAGATGGTTCAAACAACGATATCCTTTGTGATCATCGAAAGACCAAGGTGAATGCAAGGTAGTGGCGTGGTTCTAGTTTGTTGGAGGCGGTAGAGGCGATGTTGGGAAAGCATAGACAGCCAAAACACGCAGAAAAGAATAGTCAGGTGGGAGAGAAAAGAGATTGGAAAGGCGAATAAAGAGGGCAAGTTTTAGTTGGTCGAATATTAAGAAGGAGTGTGGCGGTGCGAAGGGCTTCAACCCAAAAACGGGAAGGAAGAGAGGCTTGTAAAAGCAATGTGCGAAGAACATCATTAATAGAGCGAAGATAGCGTTCAGCTTTACCATTTTGAGAAGATGTATAAGGGCATGAAAAGCGAAGAAGAATGCCTTGGGAGAGAAAGAAGGTGCGGTTTTGGGTGTTATCAAATTCACGACCGTTATCACATTGAATAAATCGAATTGGCAAGCCAAAGTGTGTGATTACATATTGTCGAAAGTTCAGAAAGATTGCAGGTACTTCAGATTTAGGGCGGAGAGGAAAGGTCCAAGTATAGTGACAATAATCATCCAAGATCACAAGATAATATTTATAACCAGAAACACTAGGGACTGAGGAGGTCCATAAATCACAGTGAAGTAACTCAAAAGGAAAAGTACTAATGGTAATAGAGGTTCCAAAAGGTAATCTAACATGTTTGCCGCATTGACATGCATTACAGAGAGAGGGATTATGGGGACTGCTAGAACTAGGGATACAAAATTCTTGGAGTAAAGACGTCAAAGTGTTTTTGCTGGGATGACCGAGGCGACGATGCCATAGATCAACGGATGCGAGCATGGCACGAGCGGTGGATGTGGGCGTGCCATGAAGAGGATAAAGATCGCCCGTGCTATTGTACCGAGCGAGGACCGCCCCCGTTGTCAGATTCTTCACAAACAAACCAAAAGGGTCAAAGGCCAGGATAACTTTGTTGTCAATGCAAAATTGTCTAACAGAAATAAGATTTTTGATGATGGAAGGAACCACAAGAATATTGCGGAGAAGAAAATTGGCATGAGAGGAAGGGATGTAAGAGTGACCGGTGCATGAAACAGGGATGGTGGAGCCATCGCCAATGGTGATAGTGGAAAAAGCAGAAGGAAAACAAGCTGACAATAAATTCATATTTGAAGACATATGCATTGATGCACCAGAATCGAAAATCCAATCCGTACCTGCGTCGTTGAGGACAAAATTGTTCATGGCGTTGATGAAGGCGGCTTGGTCCCAAGCCGGCTGTTGGGGAGGAGCAGAGGGGCCAGGAGCTTGCATGTTGACCTAGGGGATAGCGGATGGGTAGTATGTGATTGGGGCCTGCATGTTGCCGTAGAAGACCGGCATGGTGTTGGAGGGCGACGGCGGTCTGGCGTCTTTGGTAGGCGGAGTGGGAGTGGCAGTGTAGACGTCCGCCGGCGGCCTGGGTCCAAGGAGTCCCGGAGAGCCGGTGGCTGGACGAAGACCGGGTCTCCACGTGCCCGTGTACGCAGGAGGGGCACCATACGGCGAGGGGGCCGACCAAGGCATCGACCAAGCCTAGACGAGGCCACCCAAGGATCATGCTTGAGGAGGCCATGACGACGGAGTGGGTGGCGTGAGCGGTGGATGACGGTTTGGGAGGAGGTGTTTGGGTAGTTGTAGAGGAAGAGGTAGGGGATGGGCGCCAGCGGCGCTGAACTCGCCATCAAGAAGAGGGCCGAATCGGCCGGAGCGGCCAGCGGGTGGCGGCCATACCAGTCTTGGAAAACCTAGGCGTCAGATACCATGATAGATTGAGATATTGGAGAAGTAATTATTGTATTGATTGGGGCCTCAAGGGCTGTTTATATAGATTACAAAGCTTGGGCTCTAAGACTAGACTAATAGAGATAGATTACAATACGAATAGACTTTATACTCTAAGACCCTTCATAATTTTTCTCCCATACGACCAAAAGGCCAGGTTCCACTATCATTGCGATAATGGAACGACACCAGCACAGCATGATCAACATCCACCCCAAGTTTAATCCTGAGAATTACAAACCTCTGCAATTTCTATAAAATTCAAAGAATTCGAGACACCCCGCGAAAAAAATTCGAGACACCCTTATTTTGAGTGAGAGAAAACACTAAGAGAAAGCAAAAAAAAAAAAAAAGGTAGTCCAGACGTCAACCCGAAAATAATTACCTGCACAACAACTAGTAGCAAGAGATCAAAACGTACAAGCGACGGAAAACATTAAAACAAACACAAAAGATAAAGATGCAGCGATGGATGAGATGAGAAGGACGAGGAGAGGCACAGGAGGAGGTGGTCAAGGAGGCTGCCGCCGCCGGCTTCAATGCGCATGGCAGGCGCGGCATATGAATATACCTATATACTCCCTCCGTCCGCAAATACTTGTCGGGGAAATGGATGCATGTAGACGTATTTTAGTTTTAGATGCGTCCATTTTTATCCATTTCTCCGACAAGTATTTCCGGACGGAGGGAGTACAGTATATTTTTGAACATTTCGTCGCTGAACAAAGTCCGTTGAAGTTTTGTTTCGTCGTCTTTCTTCAGCCACGGAGAGCGTGATGTGAGGCCGACGGCACCAGGCCGTGGGCACGAAAGGTGGTGCCGTGTCGGATCCACGGCGGAATCCGGGCAGGGCACGTCGGCCCCAAGTGGATCCACCGGCCACTTGCACTTGCATGCGTCGTCTTTGTGTGCGCCCTAATCAACTCGGGCCGTAATGTGTCACCGTCGGCTGATCGCTATGCTAGTGGCCCGATTTGATTAACTATATGGAGCTAGCGCGCACGCACGTTCATTCGGTCCGGATAAAGCGAACACCATGTATGAAAAGCGCATGTACCAAGCTTCGATCATCTCTAGCCGATCCCATAAAAATCTTTTAATTTCTCAGAGAAAATGGTTTTAATCCTAAAAAATTAAATCGGACCTAGCCGAACCCTTAAATGGTTTAAATCCTCAAGAATTATAGAAAGCCGCGCCGGCTGACCCTCAAATATAAGCGCTCGGAGCCGGTTGTCGTGAAAAAAAAAATCCCCTCCCCTGCTCGCCCGCATCCATGCTGGCGTCGCCCTCCTTGCCTCTACCGGCTACGACACACCGGCACCAACACCCTGCTGCACCCGCTGCCCTTCCTTCCAACTTCGATTCACTCGTTATTCGTCAACGTCGCTGGATTCGACGCACCCAGGCCTCGGCACTATCGCGTTTCATCGGGAACCAAACTGGTTAGAGAAGTAAATATTTGGTTTTGAGGGGTTAAACAAGACCTAGCCGATCCCTTGTCGGCTTTATCCCATCAAAATATTTACTCCTCGCGTCGGTGGACGCTTATATTTACTTGACCGGCGTTACTTCTCATGAAAAAAAAAATCTCATTTCCCCTTCCCCCCGGCGCTGAACCGCATCCACTTGGCACGGTCGTCATTGCCTCCGCCGACCATCACGCACCACCGCAAACGCCCCGTAGCACCCGCCGCTCCTCCGCCCTACTTTCATTCGGCCACCACTCATCGATGCCGCCAGATTCGACGCGCGATACGCCCCGCTGCCGCATTTCATCGAGATTCAACAAAAACCGAACCGCGTAGCCACCCGGAGCGCGATAGGTATTCCTCCTCCCGCCGCTTGCATCTCGCTCGTCATCCGACCACCGGTGTATCCTCGTCCGCCGGTCAGTCGGGCTAGTCCCTCACCTAGAAACTCGTCAGCGTGCCTCTGCTGCTCATCAAGTGTGATGACTACTTGCGGCTGGTGCCGCGCTTGGTCTTGAAGGCAATAGAACATTCTGGTTGGGTTTCTTGTTAAAATGGACAAAGTGGGTACATTTTTGTGCGGTAGTTCCTCGGTTCAACTAAAATTTGTGCTTATTGTTATGTAGAAATGTTGCAACTTTTTGCTTTGAGAAGAGTATATTGATATATTGATCGATATAGGTCTATTAGATGTTGGTGGACTAGTTGCTAGAGATGAGATTGCAGATGATGCAATGCCCAAGTTTGAGGAGGCAGAGAAGGAACAAATGTGCAAGTTAGAGAAGTGAATAGAGAAGAGCAATAAGGAGATGGAGAAACAGTCAAGAAACTTGTGTTTCGATTGAAGTGTGCAATTTTTCTTCTCATTTTCTTTGGATCAGTACTCCTAGCGAGGAGCTGGTGAAGTATGTGCCCAAGATATAATTACGTCGGCCTCAAAATAAATGATTTTGTGTTAAAAAAATAGGAGTTAACTTTTAAGGATTCAGCTAGGAACCGCCTTTTCTTATCCCCACAAATATAAGGGAGCTTTTAAGAGGCTAAATTTTAAGGAATCGGCTAGAGATGCCCCTTGATAAAGAAACAAATTTCAGTGGAAATCGATGAAAACCAAGTGAAGATCATATGCTTCAATCTGAAAAATAATACAGTGTGCTAGAGAGACGACCTACAAACATGTAAATTTCAGTCTAAGATTCAAATTCACTTACAAGCTATGAATGCTGAATTTGTTTTTTCTAGCTCCAAATTGAAACTGATTTTGAATTTTTACATGTTTGTTAAGCTATTGACACTATGTTCTTTTCAGAATTCTAAGAACTTTTGAGTAGTAAATCTTTAACTCGATGGCCTCAAAATAAATGATTTTGTGTTAAAAAAGTTGACGAGTTAAGTTTTAAGGATTCTGCAAGGAACCGCTTTTTCTTATCCCCACAAATATAAGGAATTAAGGTATAAGAGAGCTTTGAAGGGGCTAAATTTTAAGGAATCAGCTAGAGATGCCCTTAGCTAGTTACCGAGAAAGTATTTGATAAAAAAATCAGTGGAAATCGATGAAAACCAAGTGCAGATCATATGCTTCAATCTGAAAAATAATACGGTGTGCTGGAGAGACGACCTACAAACACGTAAAGTTTCAGTCATAGATTCAAATTCACTTAGGAGCTATGAGTGCTGAATTTGTTTTTTCTAGCTCCAAACTGAAACTGATTTTGAATTTTTACATGTTTGTGAAGCATACGACGCTATGTTCTTTTAAGAATTTCAAAATTCTTTTGAAATATGGTTTTCACTTTGTTTCATAGGCATCCGCAAAAAAATATTTTTCATCAGGTAATTTTTTCTCAGTAGTAACCCGCCATGAGAACGAGAATGTGAATTCAGGAGCATCTAGCACGTTTTTCGCAACAAAAAAAAAAGGTGCATCTAGCAGGGAAATTCTTGTGGGTTGCGGCTACCATGGGAAACAGATGGTGTCCGTCCATGCGGCTACAAAAGCTATGCTCCAACTGTCGATGGAGCTATCAAATACATGAGGAAAGATGCTGAGGCCGTTGCCACATTTGGGTAGACAGGAGATGCTGGCAGCAAAACAATTCACATGCCATGCATGTACGTATTAGTAGTACATCGCTAAGAACAGCACACGGTTGCTGTCCAAGTGCATGACTTTCCTAACCCACACTCAAAGTGGCAGCTTTGGATCTCCAATGTAGTTCTAGTGTTGCGTATAAAAATGTGGTCTTCTCCCCCAAAAAAATCAGAAAAACATTAATTAGTATGATTTTATCGCACATGAACTAAATTACGTAGTCTGAAATATCACCACAGAGTACCTGGTAGTATCATATACATATGCAACACAAAATGGAGGTATAATGTTGACGATGTGACTGAAGGGCCAAAATCACTGTTTTGACCATTTTCGGTAACTTTAACACGATTTGAACTCTTCCATATTTTATTTTACGATCTGATCCTCTTGGTAACGCCATAAACCGTGCCGTTTCTGCCCTACCTAGACACGCCAAACTTGCCAATGTTTCTTCCCTGAATAGGTGGAGGAGCGTTGCTGGAAACGCCAAGGGCCATGGCGTTTCTTCTTAGGGCAGAAAAGTCATGGGCCATGGCGTTACTGGAAACGTTGTGGCCCATGGCGTTTCTACCCTGCTACTTAGGACGCTTGGCTTGGGCATGGTAAGTAGAAACGCCAAACTTGCCTTTGTTACGATATGTAGCAGAAACGATACAATGCTTTGCGTTTTCAAAAAAAGGTTAAATCGTGCTAAAGTTTTCGGCTGGGTTCATTTTGTGCTAAAGTTACCAAAAATGGTGAAAACAGTGATTTTTGGCCCAACCGAAGGGGCTGCCTCCGCGATGTTGAGACCCATGTATCGAGGGGCATGCATGTTGCACATTTGTCAATAGTCTAATTGAAGGTGAGCTCGCTTGTGTCCTCGGCTATGGCTATGACGCCTGCTCCATGCCCCTTGGAGCCTAGCTCGGCGTCCACTTTTGAGGAGTGGTGGTTTCTTGTTTTCGAGGAGCGTCATTTCATCTCCAAGGTTTGGTTTTGCCTGTTATCTTTGTCGATGTATTTTCCTCAAGTTGCAACCATACGACGAGGCCATCTTTACGATGTTGAGACATGTGTCGAGGGGTTTTAGGAGTTACATGTTGGGAGCGTTTGTCAGTATGTTGATTGTTCTTCTGTCTAGAACTAATCTGTAATGGTTTTTTTCTCGGTTTCCGCCAATTCGCTGGGCTTCTCGCCTTTTTTCTTAATGTATTAGTTAAAAAAATCCTCCGTTTTAGAAAATGTTTGTGATGCACACATGTGTAAAGGTAATTTAGTGACCAAGAAATTAACCATAGGGTGTTTTAGTACACTATATATAATGTGGGTACTACTGTATAATCCAATTACCATATCCACTATGCTAAAAAGCCATTGGTCTAAAAAGCCGCTTTTCCCCCGGAAGCCGAACCCCATGTTCGCCGGCTGGCTCGCCGCCATTGCGCCGCCTATATATACCCCCACCAACCCTCCCCCAATGGCTCATTTCCTCTCCGCCTTCCTCCTCACCTCCCCAACTCTCCCCCGCCGTCCTCTGCTTCCTCGCTCCGCCGGCCGGCCTTCCTCCAAGTTCTTGCGAGCCGTGCGTGCGTGCTCGAGAACGCGGTGATCGCGAGCGCGCGCGTCGAGACCAGCATGGAGCAGAGGAGCCTGCTCGCGTCGGCGGTGGGCATGGGCGTGGGCGTCGGGCTGGGTCTCGCGTCGGCGAGGTGGGCGAAGCCGGCGCACGCGGCCGATGGAGGCTCAGGCGCCGGCGCCGGCGCCGCGGAGGTGGAGGCGGAGCTGCGGCGGCTGCTGCTGGACGGCCGCGACAGCGAGGTCACCTTCGACGAGTTCCACCACCGCCACTGCTACCTCAGGTCCGCTGCCCTTGCCTTGCTCGCCGTTGCCGGATTCCGATCGAACCTCCGATCTGGTTGGTCCGTCGGTTTGACGTTTCCCGATTCGACCGACGGCTCTCTGCCTGCGGGGCGGCGTTCTGTCACTGACTCACTGTAGCCAGTCTGAACTGAGCTCTGCTTTCCAGCTTCTTCACCAAAATGTCCCCACCGTTACCGTCCATGTTCTTCCACCAAAAGTAAAAGGCAGTTCGTTGGGTGATTCGCACGCGTGGTACCGCACATGTTCAGTTGAGTTGGTTGTGAATTTTTCAGCAGGATTTCTTATTAGTGTTATTATGCCATGACCAGTTCAAGTTCAAGTTCAGTTTTTTCGAGTAAAATTCAGTTCAGTTCAAGTTCAGTTCAGTAATATAATGTTGATGCGTGTGCTGCAGCGAGCAGACCAAGGAGGTGCTCATCAGCGCGGCCTTCGTGCACCTCAAGCAGGCCGACCTCTCCAAGCACATCCGGAACCTCTCCGCCGCCAGCCGCGCCATCCTCCTCTCCGGCCCCACCGGTCAGTCCTCCTCTCCCTCCGGCCACCATCCCGATCTCTTTCCACCTCTGCTGCTCCGTTACAGTTGTACATCACCTTCAGATTTAACTGTGGCTTCATGTATGTTTGCAGAGGCTTACCTGCAGTCGCTTGCCAAAGCTCTCTCCCACTACTACAAGGCCCGGCTGCTGCTCCTCGACGTCACCGACTTCTCCCTCCGGGTCAGCAAATTCCGATACCGCTTGTTTTTGCCTTCGTTCTGAATTTTTTGTTGTTGCTGAATGTTGCTGTGATTCTGAATTTTTTTGTTGTTGCTGAATGTTGTTGTGTGCTGCAGATCCAGAGCAAGTATGGGGGCTCCAGCAAGGCCTTGGTGAGTAAAACAACATGCCTGCTTTGTATGCCAGTGTTGTTGGTTGGGGCATCTTGAGATTTTTATTTGGGCAACTTGGCAAACTGGGTCCCTGATTGTATGTCCACAGCGTGACTGATAACAGAAGAAAAAGATATTGCCATCATTCAATTTTGGCTGCATATACATAGCCGTCGCGTCACTTATTTTAGACTGATTTACATGGATTTGTTGTCTTGCTTGCTTCTGTTTTTATGTGTGCTCTGAAAAAATGCTTCTTTTTTTGACAACCTGAAAACATGCTTGTGTTGTGCAGGTTCAGAACCAGTCTGTGTCTGAGACGACGTTTGGGAGGGTGTCCGATTTCATCGGGTCTTTTGCGATGTTTCCAAAGAAGGATGAGCCTAGAGGTACCAGAGCAGTACAATTCAACCTAATTTATTTTCTTTTTGCAAGAGTACATACAGTCTACTGTCTTTGATATGCTTTCTTGATTTGATCAAGAAAAGGGGGTTTTCGACATTTGTTTACTCTTCAGTATGTAACTTTAGAGTACATAGAATTCAACCTGTTTATTTTCTTTTTGCAAGAGTACATACAGTGTACGTAAAACTAGCTGTTATGTGTGCTTTTTGTAGCCCCTTTTTCCACCTACCAAGTTTAAAAAAAAACATGGAAACCTTATTTTAAATAATACTTCATTTTTGTTGCTCAAATATTGAGATTTTGATTTGTTCCTGTCCTGTTGTGGATGGAACACTTGTGCAGAATCATTGCGTCGTCAGACAAGCAGTGCAGATTCGAGAGCTAGGTAATCTATACTTGCCAGTTTATTTATTGAATGTGGAGATTAACTGTGTGCTGTTATCTGATCTATGTACCCATTGTCCATTTTTCTTCAGAGGCTCTGATGTTGCTAGCAATGACCCTTTACTCCGGAAAAATGCTTCTATGCCATCTGATATGAGCGACGTAGCATCACAATGTTCTGTGCATTCAGGTGAACATCTTTGTTGTAGTTTTCTTTACTGTAGTTTTAAGCTATTTTGATTCGAGTATGCAGAATTTATTGTAGATGTCCCATAGATAACAGTTACTAGTGTCCAGTACATTCAGGCTGCATGACAACCACGTTTTCAGGTTCAGTTATGCACTTGAGTATGTACCACTAGTTCATGAAAATGAAGTTCTGGCATACAAATGGCATCTCAACTACAATGACTTCTGTGTGTTTTTAATGCTTTTAGTTTAGAAAGGCTCTTATTCTTTTTGCACATGTGGTTAAGTAGAACAAGAGAATCACATCATCCTTATGTCTGTTAACTTTTTATGTTTATACGATTTCAGCTAGGCGAGCCAGTAGCTGGTGTTTCGATGAGAAAGTTCTGATACAGTCACTTTACAAGGTAATAATTATACTTCTTGGCTGAACTTGACTAGCTCTGTTTTTCCATGGTTTTCTTATCCTCTAACCACTTTTACAGGTCATGATTTCAGTGGCTGAAAGCGATCCGATTATTCTTTATATAAGGGATGTTGACCAATTCCTTCACAGATCGCAAAGAACTTACACCATGTTCCAGAAAATGTTAGCCAAGTTATCCGGGCAAGTGCTGATACTAGGTTCCCGGTTACATAACTCTGACGCTGAGTACAACGATATGGAGGACAGGGTTAGTAGCTTGTTTCCCTATCATGTTGACATTAAACCCCCACAGGAAGAAATCCATCTCAATGGTTGGAAGACTCAAATGGAAGAAGACGCAAGGAAAATTCAGATTCAGGACAACAGAAACCACATTGTGGAGGTACTCTCGGCAAACGATCTAGACTGCGATGATTTGAGCTCAATCTGCCAAGCAGACACTATGGTTCTCAGCAACTACATCGAGGAAATTATTGTGTCGGCGGTCTCTTACCATTTGGTTCATACCAAGGATCCTGAATACAAAAATGGGAAGCTCCTTTTGTCTTCCAAAAGGTTCGGCAATTTATCTTAATGTCAGTATTAATTAGCTTTGTTCTGGTTTTCTTAACAAAAATGTTACCCTGCAGTTTGTCCCATGGATTAAGCATTTTTCAAGAAACTGGCCTTGGTGGGAAAGACACGCTGAAACTGGAAGCAAACGAGGTATTTATAAAATAATATGCTTAAGATAGTGTACCAGTTTACCTACGAGGCTAACTTTGATGCTACTCCTTGCAAAGGATGGTCTGAAAGGTGCACCTGGATCTAAGAAACCTGATAATGATAAATCGCTGGGTAAAGATGGCGACGCCCCGCCACCAAAACCAGTAAGTTCTGTTCAGTTTGCTTGTGCCTTTCGTTCTGCTACATATTTGCAAAAAGACAGGGTAGGGAAAGACCGGTGACAGATTCCATTTTATTTAAAACAAGACCGGAGTCACTGACTACACGTTACAGAAATTAGGGTACACCTCTTTTTATTGCCATGCTGAAGTATCTTGTTTGGTACTCCCTCTGTAAACTAATATAAGAGCGTTTAGAATACTAAAATAGTGATCTAAACACTCTTATATTAGTTTAGGAGGGAGTACCGAATGTCGAGCAAAGCAAAAGCAAAACATGGTAGTTCTTCTTTGGAAACATTGACAGAAGTTCTTATCCTTGATGCTTTTCCTGTGTGAGCAGGAAATACCCGACAATGAGTTTGAAAAGCGTATCAGACCAGAGGTTATACCACCCAGTGAGCTAGGGGTGACATTTGATGACATTGGAGCCCTGGCTGACATCAAAGAGTCGCTTCAGGAGCTGGTCATGCTTCCTCTTCGACGGCCCGACCTTTTCAAGGGAGGAGGACTTCTAAAGCCTTGCCGGGGAATATTGCTGTTCGGGCCACCTGGAACTGGCAAGACAATGCTTGCTAAGGCTATAGCAAATGATGCAGGTGCCAGCTTCATCAATGTGTCAATGTCCACAATCACATCGAAATGGTTCGGGGAGGACGAGAAGAATGTCCGAGCATTGTTCAGCTTGGCTGCGAAGGTGGCTCCTACTATAATCTTTGTGGATGAGGTAGATAGTATGTTGGGGCAGCGCGCTCGCTGCGGTGAGCATGAGGCGATGCGGAAGATCAAGAATGAGTTCATGAGCCATTGGGATGGCATCTTGTCGAAGTCTGGCGAAAGAATCCTTGTTCTTGCCGCGACAAATAGACCGTTCGACCTTGATGAAGCCATCATTAGGAGATTCGAGCGCAGGTCTGTACAAATGCAGCATTTTAAGGACAGAGAATAAATAGTGTGGTTGTTGGATGATGAGATGCTAATTATTTGCTCCTATCTGTCACCCTAAACAGAATCATGGTTGGCCTTCCCACTCAAGATAGCAGAGAGCTGATTTTAAGGACAGTTTTGTCGAAGGAGAAGGTCGATAAAGACATCGAGTACAAGGAGCTTGCGACCATGACCGAAGGTTACAGCGGCAGTGATCTTAAGGTTAGTGCATTTCCTTTTAACACGGGCTAGTAGGTAGTGTCTGACTGATCACTGAAAGTTGTTAATTTCCTTTTGCACCCAGAATCTTTGTGTGACAGCTGCGTACCGACCGGTTAGGGAGCTCCTGAAGAAAGAACGGTTGAAAGAGATGGTAAGGTTACTTACAAATAAATGTCTTCTTTGTTAAGCATTTACATAAGTGCGTGATGACTTTGAATTGCTGTTAAGCCAACTATGAATACTATACTTATGAACAAACAATTGTGCTGAACATTCCATAATGCTTGTCCAACGATACATTCCTTGATGCTTCAGGAAAGAAGGAAGACGGAGGCGAAGCAGAAAACCGCCGCGGCAGCAGAGGATTCAGACAAGGCAGAGAGCAAGGAGGTGAGTTCAGAGAGCAAAGACAGTTCAGAGAAGGTGGATTCAGATAGCAAAGAGGTTGATGCCTCGGAAGCCAAGGCTGAAGGCGACAAGGAAGCGGCCGTCGATCTTAGGCCTCTGACGATGGAGGACCTGAGGCAGGCCAAAAATCAGGTGAGTTGCTTGCTGCCCTGACTTGCATTTCTGCATGTTAGCACTGATAGAACGGGGCCACTGAACCGTTTGCGATGGTTTGCAGGTCGCCGCGAGCTTCGCCGCGGAGGGCGCTGTCATGAACGAGCTGAAGCAGTGGAACGACCTCTACGGAGAAGGAGGGTCGAGGAAGAAGGAGCAGCTGACCTACTTTTTGTAGAACCGAACGGATGGTGAATGTGTTGTGTTGGGCAAATCGCTGAAGCCTTGGCAGCAGAGCATGAGCATGCATATGTTGGAGGGAAAGGAGAGAGGATTTCCTGTGAGAAACTGTGAGTTAGGATCTTGGAATGGACTCCTTGAGATGTGTGGCAGGTGGCATTGGATCATGTCCGATTCTTTTATACAAACAAGTATTGTAGTTATTCATTATTATATATGTTGTAGTTGGTTTGTTAGCCTGTGTGTATATCTGGATTGAATTTTAGCATGGACTGTTTATGTTTAGGCTATTTGTAATGTGAAGGACTATTAGAAATATAGTATGTCAGTGTTATTTAGTGCCACCATGATGTGTTTGCTTCAGTTGTTCGGTCAGATAAAGAATGTTCACTGTGAGTCGGATAAAGATCAAGTTCATTGTGAGCCTGTTAAAGATCATGATCGGTTAGGAATAAACTGCGACGGCGTGTATGTCCATGGTTGCCGGTGTGTGTGCCAGGGTTCCCGTGGGCTCTGCTATTTTCCTGAAGACGTCGTCGAGGTGTTTCGATCCGTGCCAGTGTTTCGGGTGAAGGCCTCAGCAGCGCCGATGCTCTGCGCCGTTCTCCGTCCTGAGGGCGTTGTTGTGGAGCTTAAGTGTGTTAGGGCGTAGTATGGCGTTGTACTTGGTTCTCCCTATGTTCTTTTCCAGTGGCGTTGTGCGTGATCCGGGTATCCTAAGATCGGCGTTGTATGGGAGTTGCCTCTCCATCTTATATTGTTAGGATCTTGGAATGAACTCTTGAGATGTGGGGCAGGTGGCATTGGATCATGTACAATCCTTTTGTAGTTATTCATTGTTATATATGTTGTAGTTGGTCAGTTAGCCTGTGTGTATATCTGGATTGCATTTTAGCATGAACTGTTTATGTTTAGGCTATTTGTAATGTGAAGGACAATTAGAAATATATGTCAGTGTTATTTAGTGCCACCATGGATGAGAGAGGCGTTGCAGCAACCGAGCTCCACTGCTCTCTATATTTGAATATTTGAAATTCGGGTTTTTGAAGTTTAAAAAATATGTGAATTTTTTTCCAGGGATACATATACACATTCTGATTACACGCGTCAAGTTTCGGTAGAAATCTTGTTTTGTTTTGGGCTATAGGAAAATAAATAAATTTCTGACAGTATAGGATAAAAAGGGGCCATTTATATCAGAAATTTCTCTTTTTTTATTTCCCAAAATACAAAGTATTTCTTTTCCAGATTTTTACCAGGCTTTAGGAAAATGTGCATGTATCCACATATTTGCTTCATATTTTTTTTAGTACCAAAAGTGTGTTTTTCAAAAATTTCAAATACCAAGAGCAGTGGAGCTCGGTAGCTGCAAGCACTTTTCGCACCACGGGTGCTCTTCTCAGCATGAGACAAATACACTATACAAGCCGGAACCTCAACGCATTAATTAAACGACTATGCTGGAGACTAAACTAAATCTCAGCTATCATTAATTAAACGGCTATGCTTGAGATTAAGCGGCTATTAAAAATTCAATGCTTGCTAAGTTTGACGAAGTATATTTACAAAAATATTAAGATAAAAAATATATAACCAGTATCAATATATCGACCATTAGATATATTTTCATAATGTATTTATCAAATATTGTAGTTGTTGATATTTCCTTCTAGACATTTGGTCAAACTCAGAAAGATTTGACCTTTTGACTGGATTTATATGCCATGTATTTTGGGACAGAGGGAGTAAAAGTGTATATAAAATATTTCTGATGTATACAGAAAATGTTCCTAATACATAAAGAAAATGTACAATGTATATGCAAAAGCTGACATAAAAAGTGTATAAAACAGTATTGATCATTTATTTAAAATATGTTAAACATGTATATATAAAATGTTTCTGATACATAAAAAGTACAATGTATACATAAGAAAAGTAAACATAAAAATTATATGTTTTAGAAATGTTAGTCATGTATTTGAAAAAGTTAAACGTGTGTATAAACAATGTTCCTTATGTATACAAAAATGTAGAATGTGCATGAAAAGGTTGGCATATGTCTGAAAAAGCAATTAATCATGTATTTAAAAAAAATCAAACGTGTACACAAAAATGTTTCATGATTGGTTTCAAAACAAAGTTTCATATATTTAAATAAATGTTAAACATGTATATAAAATGCTTCTGTTCAATAGAAAAAGACAAAGAAAAAAGTATGCAAAGAAAACAAAGAAGGACGAAGAAAAAAAAGAAAAAAGAAAACCCCAAAGAAAGTTAGTGCAAAAGATGAAAAACAGTAAAACCGAGAAAGAAACAAGGAAAAGTTGAAGAAAAAGATGAAAACCAAGAAAGAAAGAAATAAAACCGAAAACAATAAGAAGAAAACTAGAAAGTAGAGAAAAAACCAATGAAACCCAATAAAGAAACAAAGAAAAAAGATTGGAAAAAACAGTGAAAACTGACAAAGAAACGAAGAAAAACAAAGAAGAAACCGAAAGGAAAAAAAATAGAAAAAACAGACCAGACAGTACTACGACCGACCGGGCGGCAACTATGTGAGGGGTGCCAAATTTCTGAAAAGGCAGCCACATACACACAGATTTGGCATCGCCTTCTTATAGCACCGGCCACATAGCGTGAACGGTTTGGCATCGGCTCCAGCTCTGGCCCACATACATATAAAGTAGTACTAATATATTAGCTCAGATTACCCAACGACCAGTGTCTCAGGATTGTTTCGCGTAGCAAAGGACGCTTAGTTTATTTGCTCGACGAATATGGCATCGGAGCAACTACATGCATCGGTGCCTTGAACTTTTTATTTGGCACCGGCTGGGCAACGTAGGGTACCGGTGCTAAATGTCAAAAAAACAACTTTAGCACCGCTTTCGGCCTACGTAGTGGAGGGCCTAAATAAGGCGGCCCAGAAACGTTGCGCGAGGGAAAATGCTTCAGGCGAGGCGAGCGCACATCTGGGGTCGCTGTCGCATCCCGGCCGCCGGCCGGCAGCAGGGTCTGGTCGCCGGTCCGGACGGGATGAGATTGGGCCGATCGATCCTCAGCGCCATGCAAACACTAGCTAGACTCGGTCGTCCAGATACCTACCAGTATGCAGGCACGAGTAACCTTGCTTGTCTCGTTCCACTCGTCGCTTAGCTCCATGTCAGCTCGTCGGTAGTAACGTGCGTCCCAGTCACCTCAAATGGCTCCACATTGAACGCTTCCCGGCCAAACCATTCGTCGGTATATACTCGGCGGTACGAGTACAAGACAGTCATCAGTACCTCACTCCACCCTGCCCATCGATGGCTCCGCCGCTCCCACCCCTCCTCCTCGCCCTCCTCGCGGCTGCGGCAGCGGCCGTCTCGCTCGCGACGGCGGCGGCGGCGTTCCCCAAGGAGGCGCTGCCGACTAGCTCGGGGTACCTCTCCGTCGATCCGTCCGCCAACGCCTCCCTCTTCTACGCCTTCTACGAGGCCAGCGCCCCGCTCGCCGCCACGCCGGCCGACACGCCGCTGCTCCTCTGGCTGCAGGGCGGGCCCGGCTGCTCCGGCCTCATCGGCGACCTCTTCGAGCTCGGCCCCTACCTCGCCGACGCGCCCGACGGCAGCTCGCTCTCCCGCAACCCCTTCGCCTGGAACCGCCGCTTCGGCCTGCTCTTCCTTGACAGCCCGCTCGGCACCGGCTTCAGCGCCGCGCCGTCGCCCGCCCTCATCCCCAGGGACCAGCCCGCCGTCGCCGCCCACATCCTCGCCGCGCTCCAGTCGTTTTTCGACGCCAACCCGCCCGCGTTCCGCAAGCGGCCCTTCTTCCTCTCTGGCGAGAGCTACGCCGGCAAGTACGTCCCGGCCGCCGGGGCGCACATCTTCACAGCGAACCCGACGCTGCCGGCGTGGCGGAGGATCAACCTCCGCGGCGTGGCCATCGGGAACGGGCTCACGCACCCGGTCGCGCAGGTGGCCACGCACGCCGACTCGGCCTACTTCATGGGCCTCGTCAACGGGCGGCAGCGGCGGGAGATGGAGGCGATGCAGGCGGAGGCGGTGGCGCTCACGGCGGCCGCGCGGTGGCGGGAGGCGGCTGACGCGCGGGGCCGCGTGCTTGACTGGCTGCAGAATGCCACGGGCCTCGCCACGCTCTACGACTTCGCCAAGCAGCGGCCGTACGCGTCGGCTGGCGTCGAGAAGTTCCTCAACAGGGCGGAGGTCAAGGCAGCGCTGGGCGCGCTCCCGGACGTGACGTGGGAGGGGTGCAGCGACGCGGTGGGAGAGGCCATGTACGAGGACGTGATGAAGAGCGTGCTGCCGGAGGTGGACGCGCTGCTCCGGCAGACGCGCGTGCTGCTGTACCAGGGCATCCGCGACCTCCGGGACGGCGTCGTGTCGCAGGAGGCGTGGATCAAGGACCTGCGCTGGGGCGGCCTGCGCGCGTTCCAGGACGCCGAGCGCGCCGTGTGGCGGACCGGCGAAGGGGAGGAGCAGGAGCTCGCCGGGTACGTGCAGTGGTCGGGGGCACTGACGCACGTGGTGGTGTACGGCGCCGGGCACCTCGTGCCGGCGGACAACAGGCGCGCGACGCAGGAGATGATTGAGGGATGGGTCATGCAGACGGGCGTCTTTGGAAGCGGCATGAGGTAGTGCGGCCTGTTGCCAGGCCGGCGACCTGATTCTTGCGGCTTGAGGAAGCTGGCCTTTTGTCGTGACGAAAATTGTTGCAGTAATACTAATGATTTTTTGACGTGTGGGCTACGGCTATGTGTGGGACCCGCTTGTCTCGTGTATTTTGTGTTGGTCCATCATGTGTTGTCTCGTGCGCTTGTGTGTGTTGATGGGGGTGTGAATGGTCGGATGAGGTTTCTCTTTTTGCCCGCTCCGGTAAGTATATGATTTGTTCCCCGTGTGCTCATAGTTGTGTTTAGGGTTTTTGTTTAATACTAACTACGTAGGATTGGATTGGATTCAATTCGGATCAATTCGGATCTAATCGATTGCGGTTCAGTAACAACAATACTAGATGGCAACGTCTTAGGATGTTCATGGAAGATCGGTGTTGTTAGTGTTGTTCTTGCTACAATCACAATGTTAGATTACTATTGCTTATGGTGTTGATGCTAGATTAGTGTTGGTGGTGGTGTTCTTGGTGCATTGACCATTAGATTGATGATGTTGCTGATGTTCTTAGTAGATTGGTGGTTAGGATGTGTGCATGATCATAGTAAGGACAATGCATGCGCATGCTACAAACAGTAGCAGGACAAATCTGCATGCTATAAATAGAAGTAGGCCAAATTTGAATCCATTTTGGGTGGTTTTGAACATAGCACTGATCATTTGCAATTGCCACCGGTCAGTGGCAGTTGCAAATGATCAGTGCTATGATCAGATCATAACACTGCCCAAGTGCAACTGCCGGTGATCAATGGCAGTTGCAGATAATCATGATCTCCGTACTTACTCGTCCACTTACCTGGCAAGGTCATGAAGACGGACTGGGACATCGAGAGTAGAGGGGCGCAGGTCATTGTTGGCGCCGAGGATGCCGAGGACATCATCCCGATGAACCGCTGGTTGAAGTGGGTCTACGTGCCGGGCAGGGTCGACACCATGAGCCAGTCGCTAGGCATTGGACGCGGGCCTAGGATCGGCCACGAGGAGGTAACACGGGATCCGCTAAGGTTCTAAGTGCCGATCAAGGACCAGAAAGATATCGACATGCTTGTCATCCCGCGGGCCTTCAGGACAGTGATGAAGCAATGGTTATAATCAAGCTATTGGAGGTATGCCCTAGAGGCAATCATGTTATGATATTATTTCCCTATGTATTGATGAGTTATTTCTTTTGTCCTTGAACATCACCAAGGATATATATCAATAAATATGTGGCTCGTTTGTGAAACTATATATTGTATGATGACTGTTCTAATTGTCCTTCATTGATAAGGTTATGCAGGCACATACCGTCTGACTAGTATATGATTCGGTTGATGACTATATTTCACAAGTCATGGGCATGGAGATGTTAAACCGATGGTATGGACTTGCATGTGGAGATCACCGAGTTGGACAGACCCACTTTGAGACGCAACAAGATATTGTTATCTGTTAGTCTCAGGTATGATTTATATGTCATGTCCTAGGCCTGAGGTCCTTGCATGTTCTCGGGATGAGGATCGAATCACTTAGGATCTATCAAATTCTACTCCATAACTAGGTAGTCATAAAGGTAGCTTTCAAGTGAATTGTGAGACATGCCGCAGACATGGTTGACCAAGATGAGATTTGCCCCTCCTATAAGGAGAAACATTCTCTGGGTCCTCTCGAGTGATCAAATTCGGAAAGCATGGCCCTGCTACTTGGTTTAAGAGTTAACATGGTTCGGGAATCCGTATCACGGTTTCAAGAAGAGAGGTCGAGCTACCACAAGGGTGACAAGTACTCGCCTTGAGCTCAACAACATATATTGTGAGGCAAAAGGAATGTCTCATATGACATATTGTCGAGGTTCGTCAAACAACTTTACACACACATGGGAGTTGACACGTTCTGCTAGGAGCCGCTACCAACCACTACTAGGGATAAGCCTAGTAGTGGCGCGGGGTCCCGCGCTACTCCTAATTAGCTGTAGCGCGGGGCTAGAACCTGCGCCACTACTAAATGTGTATCTTTTCCTTATTTATGTAGTATTTATACATCAGTTATATAGTCCAACATACACATACATCATTGAAAGTATATGATGCAATAATGTCTCATCTTCAAAATGATATAACAATATCTCATCATCATAGTGATATAACAATATCTCATCATCATCATAGTGATATAACAATGTCTCATCATCATCATAGTAATATAACAATGTGTCACAGGCTCACAGCCCTGGCATTAGCCTTGCCTGGCATTACATAAGCATCCATGCATCATACTTCAAATTTTGTTAAATTTGAAATGGCGATTGATCCAACCCTAGCACCAAATCAAATCAACTAGTTCAAACTCAAAATATTTTCAATGAACCCAAAATGCCCTTCAAAATGTTCATTATTTATGGAAAAAGGTGAAAACCTTAACCAGAGATGATTCGCATTTGTCTATGGAATTTATGGTCTCTGAATTAATCCAATAATTATTTGCATTGGAGTTATAAATTCATATAATTATATTTATAGCTCCAATAATTTTGAAACTTTTTGTGGAGCTCTGGGATAAGCCATCACTACTAGGGAAAGGCCTAACAGTAGCGCTGATTTTTGTCCTAGCAGTAGCGCGGGGTACCCAACACCGGCTGGCAACGTCTCGCAGGGGGGCTCGATCGGCTTCAGTAAGCAGCAGTAGTGATCGATCGCTTGGGTTCAGTTAGCAGCAGCAACGAAGGAATTGCACGGCTTCAGTCAGCAACGAATGAATCACTCGGGTTCAATTAACAGCCAAGGGATCGATCGCTCGGGTTCAGTAACGTGCAATCGTTACGGGTTCGATTAATAGCGCCTACACACGCCTGCAGCATACCACGAGAAAGCGCGCAATCCACGATCATCGCTCGGCCCCGACCACCCACCGTAATCGGGACCTCCTCGATATTTTCCTCGCCCTTGCTTCTACCACGGCTTTTTCCGTCATGGACGGCCCAAAATGTCATGCAGCTGCGTCTCCGGCCCGCCCAGGACGAAAAGCCTGTTTTCTGTCATGATTATTTGTCATAGAAGTAGGAGCCCACCACATCTATGATGATACCGGGTTTTGTCATAATTATCGTTATAGAAGTGTCATAAGCATTACAGAAAAAATTCGTTCGGCCCAAAATGTCACGGATGTGTCTTTTTTTTTGTAGTGTTATGGAAAAGAACTTGCATGACATATTTTGTCCTACCCTTTTGTGGCAGTGTGGTCCTAATGAAAACTAAGGGATATTAAGACCTCTTTTTAATAGAGAACCGGACCAAAGCATTAGCACTTAGTGAATACATGAACTCCTCAAACTACGGTAATCACCGGAAAGAATCTCAATTATTGTCACCTTGGGGTATGCGGATCCTAACTCGTAATAGGTGTCTACAACTTGCAGGATAGGATCAAGAACACACATATATTCATGAAAACATAATAGGTTCAGATCTGAAATCATGGCACTCGGGCCCTAGTGACAAACATTAAGCATAGCAAAGTCACAGAAACATTAATCTCATAACATAGTGGATACTAGGGATTAAACCCTAACAAAACTAACTCGATTACATGATAAATCTCATCCAACCCGTCACTGTCCAGCAAGCCTACGATGGAATTACTCACTCCCGACGGTGAGCATCATGAAATTGGTGATGGAGGAAGGTTTGTGATGATGATGACGACGGATCCCCCTCTCCGGAGCCCCGAACGGACTCCAGATCTGCCCTTCCGTTGATGAACAGGAGGTGGCGACGGCTCCGTATCGTAAAACGCAATGAATCCTTCTCTCTGGTTTTTTCTCCCTGAATAGGGTTATATAGAGTTGGAGTTGAGGTCGGAGGAGCTTCAAGGGGCCCACAAGCCCTCTAGGCGCGCCCCCGGGCTTGTGGCCTTTGGGTGGGCCCCCTCTGGTTAATTCTGGCGCCAGTATTTTTTATATATTCCACAAAAATTCTCCGTAAATTTTTAGGTCAATCCGAGAACTTTGATTTCTGCACAAAAATAACACCCTGGCAACTCTACTGAAAACAACGTCAGTCCGAGTTAGTTCCGTTCAAATCATGCAAATTAGATTCCAAAACAAGGGCAAAAGAGTTTGGAAAAGTAGATATGATGGAGAGTATCACCTCCACCTTCTTCGCCTCGCCAGAGCCTGCCTCCTCCTTCTGCGCCACCTGCTCCTCGCTGGAGCTCGCCAGAGTGTGCACATCTGGCTGGACTGCGCTACTAGAGCCCGCCTTCACCTTCTCCGGATCTGCAGCATCTGCTGCACCGCCGTGGACGCCAGCATCGTCCTGCACCACTGCGGGCACCGGGCGCTGCAGCGCCACCAGATATGCGCCCCAATTGGCGATTTCGCCACGAGCGTCCTCCATGGCGATGGAGGTGAGGGAGAGGATGCGGTGGGGAGACCTACATGGTGGGGGAGAGGGAGACGACGCAGTGGGAGAGGAGAGGGATAGGAGAGGGAAACGATGCGGCGGGGGGAAATGGTGGGCGATGCGGCCGGAGGTGGTTCCCCTCCTCATTTATATGATGGGACACTTGTGGCATGTTCCCATGGACACGTGCTGCCTCACGGCCGTGTGCGGATGCACACGAAAACGAAACGCCCGGGCATATACGAATACATATACGGCCGCACATATGAACTAACTGGGCCACACGGCCCCCAAGGGCTCCTCGACGGCTATACAAACAGGCAAAAAAGACGATCGTGCCCCTCGTTCTGAACAGTTTTTTGTTAATCCTGACCGTCCTTGTGTTTGTCCCCCTCGCGTACAGCCGGGGGAGCGCCGGAGCAAAAACAATATTCAAACTGCAAGGAGTAGAACTGAAGATGAGCTCTCACATCATCCACAAACAAACAACCAAACTGAGCACATGAATCAATGCTTGGAGACCTACTGTATTTGCATTGTTTTGTCCATAGCACACCCAAGAACTGGAGTAAATGTGTTTTTTTGTGAAAACTGGAGTAAGTGGTTGGCGCTGTACAATTCAGCCTTCCACTCCATGTTGGGTAAAATTCAAAACTACTACATGGACGACAAGTGCCAAACGAAGTGTGCACGATAGAGGAATGGACGGTGATGTCCAGGTGTGCAGTACGCACAGGCGGCTTCATGAGATGCGTCGTCTGCAAATCGTCTAGAGCCTGTCGTGTGTATAGCATCTGTCGGTAAAATTCCATTCATGGTGGTCTGCTGGTAATGACCAAGACAGTAGTACAAGATATAGGAGTGAATTGCAAAAAACCACCACATTTGAAGTTCTCATCCGGAATTGCCACCACATTTCTTGCGCGCCCCAAAAATCCACCTCTTTTCTTGTTAATTTTCTTAATAAACACTGATGACCGGTTTGAAGTAATTAATCTTATTTCTGATAGCCCGGACCCGCTATAAGCGCTGACGTGGCACACAATTGTCAACATTTTTTGTTGACCTGTTAAGTTGGATGGAGGGCCCACCCGTCAGCCACCCTTACCTCTCATGCGGCTGGGTCGTCGCCGGTGAGCCGCGTTGCCAGGGGCCCCTGCTCACTCCTCCGGTTGGGGCGTCATCGGCGAGCCCGCCGCTGGCAACTTCGCCTCCCTCTCCTCTCCTTCTCTCTCCCCAGCACCTCCTCCTCAGATTCTCCTGCATCAGCCACCGTTTGCATCAACACCGCCTCCCGACGAGCAGAGCTCCCCCGTGGCCCTCCACCATTCTCCCGCTCCTCTCACCCTCCTCCTTCTACCCACCTCTTACGCCCGCTCTCGCATGGGCCGCCATGGCTACAGCTCGGCAGCAGAGTGCGCCGCCGCGACACACGGCCCCGCCATGGCCGTCTCCCGCCATTGCGCCGTGAAGCCGATGTGTCAGCCTTCTCCAACCAAGGATGACCACGTCAATGGATGCCTTGCCTCCTGCTGGTGTCGGTGGCGACCCTGCCAGCCGTCGGGCAGCGGCCTCAGACGCGGCTGCTCGGGACGACTTGCACGGAGGCGGCCGCCGTGTAGCTTCGAAACGGTGCGCAAGGCGGCGCGAGACAACCTACATAGATGCATCGGCCATGCGGCTCGGGGACGGCACCCTCCTTGGTGCGGCGGTAGTTGGCGGGCCATGCAGCGGCGCGAGCTTGAGGGCAGCCGCAGCGTTGGATGCACTCAAGTTGTTTGATGGAATGCCTCCAAAGATAATAAGAAGGTTTGGGAGAGACAAGGGTGCTGATAGGTGGGCCCTACGTCCAACTTAACAGGTCAACAAACCATGTTGACAATTTTGTGCCACATCAGTGCTTACAGCGGGCCTGGGCTGTCAGAAATCAGATTAATCATTTTAATCCGGTCATTAGTGTTTATTAAGAAAATTAGTAAGGAAAGCGGTGGATTTTTGGGGCATGCAAGAAATGTGGTGGCAATTCTGGATGAGAACTTCAGATATGATGATTTTTTGCAATTCAAGTCCGCACGCTTTGAGTTATTGCCCAGGCCGCGCAGCAACCATCGGCCAACAGCCAACCAACCATTGTCTTGTCTGTCTATGCATTTGTGCGGTATCTTAAGCTAGTCGTCCCAATTAATACCGTACAAGCAAAAGTCGCTGACAAATTGAATCCGACTTGAAGCCCAGTCGGTCCCGTCCGTTACCGTCACTATCAATCACACCAAATCGTGCGCGCGCACATGAATGATTTACTCCCTCCATTCCCAAATAATCGTCTTTCTAGCCATCTCAAATGGACTACAACATACGGATGTATGTAGACATGTTTTAAAGTGTAGATTCACTTGTTTTGCTCCGTATGTAGTCACTTGTTGAAATCTCTATAAAGACAATTATTTAGGAACGGAGAGAGTAGGTAGGTAGAAAAAGAATTCTCTGTCAGTCAGACTATGCCCGCGCGCCCATAATACGCAGCGCCTATATATATATATATATATATATATATATATATATATATATATATATATATATATATATATATATATATATATATATATATATATATATATATATATATATATATATCTGAATCATCATACCTTTCATCTTCTAACCACATTTCTTTTATTAATTCCTCCTCTTCCTCATAACTTTCTAATAATAACTTATTATTTATATCCCATTGCTCTTCTTCACTAACAATTTCTTCTTTTGAATAATATTCTTATCTTTATTATTATTATTATTGATAGAATTTTTATTAATAATAGCATTTGCTTTTCTTTCTGCGATGCTATAATTTTATCTTCAAACTTGAACTACTAGTGGCAGACATTTTATGGTTTTTAGTTTCTTTAACCTTGCAATTTCTCTAATGATAAATAGTTCTCTTTCTCTAATTTTGGCCAATCCTTTGTCATAGAATGACTATATTCCCATTCAATATGCTTTAGCTTCTTTTCCCAATGAATTATTTCGTCATCTAAATTAGCCTTTTCCATACATTCAGATATACCTTTATTCTTATCATCATTAATTTCTGATTCTGACATAAATGATTCAGAGTCTTCTATTGAAGCAGCTTTATAGTTCATAAATCGAATACTGCTACTTCCTTCACAATTTTGATAGCTTATGTAATTTTCAGGTTGCTTTAATTCCTTTTCTCTATTAGATCTCCTATCTTCCATTCTTCTCCTGCTCTTTCTTGAGCCAATTTTAAGAGGATTCATAAATTTAATACCTTTTGATTGCATGCTATCAATTCGTCATTCACATTCACTCTATATCTGGAGCTACTTCTATTAGTGAGCCTTCCTATAAATTCTATGCTTACTAGCAAATTTGTTCCTTTAAAATCTTCATAACCTTTAGTTTGGAAACCAAAACTCATTTTTCAATAAATTCTTTTACAGGCATCATTAGGTCTGGAGCTATATAGGTTATTAATCTATTTTCATTCATGTCTCCTTCCAAAATCCTAATGCTGCTTTGTCTACTGATTCCCATCTTCTATCTAATAATGTTATTAAAACCTTTGCACCTAATTTCTTTCTTGTCATACCTTTGACTCCTATGATATACATGCCTTGATGAATATATTTGTACCCACAATATTTTAATTCATTTTCAATATTTTTGCTTACAATTCTTAAATCTACTGGATGTGTTAACACACTTAATTCTACTTCTCTGGATATTCTATATAGACCACTTTTACTTTCAAACATACCCATGTGGTATACTTGCTGCGGCTTTATTTTTCTCAGGGTATCTTTTTGATATCTTTCTAGATCTCTTTGTATATCTATAACTTCTTCAATGCTATCAATATCATCAGCTTTGCATGATAATCTATGCTTCATGGCCAGAGGTCTTGAATCTTGCCTTACTAATTGGAGGGTTTTGTCTCTTCTAAGGAAGCCTTTAGATACATCCATTTTTCTGAATTAATATTTCTAGTAGAGGCAACTATTCCAGATGATGATAACACAATTTCTTTGTTGCTTTGAACACTTTTTAGCTTATCTAATACTTGAATTAGTAGTTGGATGATTGTGTTATTTTGTCTTATTATTACTTTTGAATCTTCCTTTGGGGAGTCGTGATCGGAGAATCCGACAGGAGGTGACAGGTATTTTGCTACTTCGTTTAATGCTTGAGTATATTCAGTCATAAAATTATGAGATAATCAAAGTTTTAACCTCTTGCACCAACTTTTTAATTTCAAGTATATCTTGTCTTGTATCAGTGCGTGGGAGTGACTCTTTGCCTTTACTTAAGTAACGGCCTATTGCCAACACTTCCTCTTTAATATAATCGTTATTCTTGCAGACTGTATTCTGTCTTGCTTTTGCTTCCTCTAGCTTATGTAAAGCTAGATCAATTTTATTATTCAAACCTGAATACTTATCCGTAAGTTTTTGGTATTCTTTGAATAAACTTTCAAATTTTTGGTCTAAGTTATCTTGTCTTTTTCCCCAAGATATGTAAAAGTTATATATCAAATCGACGACTGTATTTAACTGGCTATGAGATGAATGCCAGATATGCTCTTCAGAAGGATTTACTCTACACCTTATATTTAGATTTTCCTTAGTATTTATTACTTTACCTGCGCTAACTTCTAAGTTTAAATATTTTAACCTTTCAATGATTAAACGCTGGACCTGATACCAACAATATAGATACATGGGTACTAAAAGAAGAGATTGTGAAAAACCAGTGCAATTCCAAAATTATAAAAACGATGGTGCTATATTAAACCTAGCAGCTCATGATCCAATAGATTGGCCGAATATAATTAGCATATGGAAAGGTTTAATAGTACAAAAATATATACAAAATCAGTATAGCATAGGCACTAAGGTAGAAGATATGTTAACATATCTTGAAACATTTTAAGAGAATCTGTAAAAGTTCTTTGGGAACAATGGGTAGAATCATACCCTAGTCAATATGAAGAATTAAAAGGGCAGGAAGTAACCCTAATAACCCATGAATGTTATCTCAAATATGATCATAGCAGAAGATCCAGAATTAGGTCATACCTCATTGCAAAATGAAAGGTTAAGAGAAATAGAAAAATTAACATTAACTAGCTGGAAAGGTATTAAAGAATTTTCCCAGCATTTTTTGTATAATGCTACTACTGCTAAACAAGGTTTTAATGTAGGTGTAGTAGAAAGATATTTTAATAAGTTGCCTGACCCCCTAGGGTCAATAATATTTGAAGAATATAAAAAGGAAACGGCGGGAAACGTGGTAAATATATCTCAAGCTGTAACATTTGTTTTCAAACAATTAAGAAAGGTGTGTACTAGTATTCAAGCCCAAAGATCTATGAAGAAATCAGATTATAATTTTTGCAATAACATAGTCCAAATACCACTTACATATGGAGAAGAAAGGCATAGGAAAAACAAATATTATAAACCACAAAGGAGAGATAATAGAAATTTTAAAACTAAGAAAAGATATTTCTTAAGAAGGTCAGACAATAGAGCCCCATTCTTGCATAAAAGAAATGTAAGAAGATATAATCCCAAGAAAACCTATGATAAAACATGTAGGTGTTTCATATGTAACTCTCCTGATCATCTAAGTAGAACTTGCCCTAATAAGGACCAGAAAAGATACTCCAGCAAATATGAAGAACAAGAGAGTATTAGTATGTGATGATGAAATAAAAGACGATGAGTCAATATATTCAATTATAGAAACAGATGAAGTAGAAAATGAGGCTCCAGAATATGAATCAAGTGAAGATGAAATAGACCTAATAGATGATTTAGCGGTTTAAAATTGAAATGATGAACCAAGTAGATTGTGAACATGATTGGATTAGAGGAAAAGGTGATTATAACATAAAATGTGCTTTCAGTATATATTACCCAAGCCAAGATAATAGGTTCACTTGTAGCTTGTGTTTAAAACAAGCATGTGCCTCATGTCTAAAAGCCAATAATAAAAAATGGAGACAAGAGATAGAATTGGAACCGAAGAGCGAATATTATCCAGTAGGGTTAGAAATTTAGAAAATAGAATAAATAAGCTAGAAGCAGAGCTAGAAAAACTTAAAGATGAGTTAGAAAATAGTAAAGAGGAAAATGATAATGTTCCAAAAACACAGAAATGAAAGAGCAAATGATAACAGTAAGGGATAAAAAGGAGACAAATTAATACAATTGAAAGATGCAATTACTAGTTTTGGAAACAAATATATTGTTCGATTACCATTCAAAGAAGTGTTAGGAATAAGGATCCCATTAAGATTGTTCGAAGCCAAATATTTCATATAAAATACTGGCACTATTAGATACTGGTTGCACTAAGAATATCATCCATGATAAATATTTTATGAGATGTCCCAAATAGTTGAAACTATAGATGATAATAAAGCTGAAGTATCTACCGATATGTCAGGAATAAAGAAGATCCATAATCAGCTAGCATATAATATTGAAGCTTACATAAATGGCACAAAATATATAATAGATGAAATTACAATAAGAGATTTGTCAGTAATAAATGATGACATGATAATAGGGTTAAGATTTTTACAACAATCTTTACAGACCACAATCATACATGAAGAGGGGGTAACATTTATCCCTTATCAAGATAATGTTCCATACATATCTGAAGTGCGAAAACAAAGAAAGTCCTTGCAAAATGTAGAAATATCTAATTTAGATGATGAATATAGCACAAGTCCAGATCCCCTTGAATTCTGTAAAGACGAAGAACTTAGTGAGACCATAGAAGAATATCATATAGAAAATACATGTACAGAATGCATTGGGTTGCAATCATTCTCTCCAAATTGGTATAGAGATATAAAATCTAAAAAGGATATAGATAAGATTGTGCAAAGACTAGAAAGCATACAAATTATTGGAGAAATACCAATGAAGCATTGGGATAAGAACTCTATAGTTTGCAAAATAAATATCATAAATCCAGATTATATAATTAAGTCAGGACCAATAGAAGCTACTCCTAAAGATATCGAAGAGTTCAAAATGCATATTGAAGAGTTATTAAAGTTAAAAGCTATAAGAGAAAGCGAAGCCCTCATCGATCTGCTGCTTTTATAGTTAGAAATCATGCTGAAGAAGTTAGAGGTAAATCTAGAATGGTAATTAACTTTAAAAGGCTTAATGATAATACAGTTGACGATGCATACAATATACCCAATAAGCAGGAATGGATTAATAGAATACAAGGAAGTAAATATTTCTCCAAATTCGATTTAAAGGCAGGATTTTGGCAAGTAAAAATGGCTGAAGAATCTATTCCATGGACAGCATTTACTTGTCCACAAGGCCATTATGAATGGCTAGTAATGCCATTAGGCCTAAAGAATGCACCTGCACTATTTCAAAGAAAGATGCAAAATATATTTAATGAGAATCAAACATTTATATTAGTATCGTAGATGATTTGTTAGTATTCTCAAAATCATACAAAAGCATATAGCCCATCTTGAAGTGTTCTTTCAAAGGTAGAACAAAATGGGCTCATACTATCTAAAAATAAGATGGAAATTTGCAAAGAGAAAATAAATTTTCTTGGTCATGAAATAGGAGAAGGAAAGATATATCTACAAGAACATATTGCAAAGAAAATACTAGAGTTTCCTGATAATATGAGTGATAAAAAGGTTTTACAACAGTTCTTAGGAATTGTAAACTACGCGCGAAACTATATAGATAACTTAGCAAAGCTAGCAGGACCTTTATATGCTAAATTAAGAAAAAATGGTCAAAGATACTTCAATTCTGAAGATATAAAATTAGTAAAGGCCATCAAGGAAAAGGTCAAGAATTTAAAACCCCTAGAATTGCCTCTAGAAGACAATTATTTTATAATTGAGACAGATGCATCTAAGGTAGGATGGGGTGCGATACTAAAACAAAAGCCCGATAAATACTCTCCAAAGGCAGACGAGAAAATATGCAGATATGCTTCAGGAAGTTACAAATTAAAGACGGTAAATAATATTGATAGAGAAATTCTTGCAGTGGTAAATGCAATAAATGCATTTAGGTTATATCTAGGATTTAAAGAATTTACAGTACGAACAGACTGTGAAGCCATATGCCGATACTACAATAAAATTAATAATAAGAAAAGCTCAACCAGAAGATGGGTCTTATTTGAAGACACCATAGCTGGGAATGGTTATAAAGTTATTTTTGAGCATATTAAAGGGAAGGATAATACCTTACCTGACATATTTTCTCGTGCATCAAATTTGCAGGAATGAAGAGAGGATTATTCGCCAACAAGGATGAATATCTCTTCTTTGGAGAAGAAAATAGGCTGAAAATGTTTCAGCCAAATACATTCAATTTTAAGCCAAAATCCCATATTAAGCTCGATGAAGCCCAAAGATGCATATTGGATAACTTTTGGTACCAATATGCTCGTAAAAGAGAGGAACAAGGATATTTTTTATCAATTCTCAACAGTTTGGCTGAATATTTTAATGAATTAAACAAAAATGTGCCAAAGCCAGCAAAGGTTGAAATACCAAAAGGAGAAACTCTATATCTCATATTCGATGGAAATAAACCTGGCATATATTTGGAATGGGAAAATATTATGATTGAAAAACTAGATGCAAAAAGAAATGGAGGAGATTTAACATTCAAAAGATATTACAGTATAGATGAGGCCTTACTTTGGGCAAGAAAGGTATTAGTGAAGGAAATATGCCCTAGAGGCAATAATAAAGTTATTATTTATTTCCTTATATCATGATAAATGTTTATTGTTCATGCTAGAAATGTATTAACCGGAAACATAATACATGTGTGAATACATAGACAAACAGAGTGTCACTAGTATGCCTCTACTAGACTAGCTTGTTAATCAAAGATGGTTGAGTTTCCTAACCATAGACAAAGGAGTTGTCATTTGATTAACAAGGTCACATCATTGGTTGAATGATCTGATTGACATGACCCATTCCATTAGCTTAGCACCCGATCGTTTAGTATGTTGCTATTGCTTTTATCCATGACTTATACATGTTCCTATAACTATGAGATTATGCAACTCCCGTTTACCGGAGGAACACTTTGGGTACTACCAAATGTCACAACGTAACTGGGTGATTATAAAGGAGTACTACAGTGTCTCCAAAGGCAGATGTTGGGTTGGCGTATTTCGAGATTAGGATTTGTCACTCCGATTGTCGGAGAGGTATCTCTGGGCCTCTCGGTAATACACATCACTAAGCCTTGCAAGCATTACAACTAAAGAGTTAGCTGTGAGATGGTGTATTACGGAAACGAGTAAAGAGACTTGCCAGTAACGAGATTGAACTAGGTATTGGATACCGACGATCGAATCTCGGGCAAGTAACATACCGATGACAAAGGGAACAACGTATGTTGTTATGCGGTCTGACCGATAAGATCTTCGTAGAATATGTAGGAGCCAATATGGGCATCCAGGTCCCGCTATTGGTTATTGACCGGAGATGTGTCTCGGTCATGTCTACATTATTCTCGAACCGTAGGGTCCGCACGCTTAAGGTTTCGATGACGGTTATATTATGAGTTTGTGTATTTTGATGTACCGAAGGAGTTCGGAGTCCCGGATGTGATCACGGACATGACGAGGAGTCTCGAAATGATCGAGACATAAAGATTGATATATTGGGCGGCTATATTCGGACACGGAAAGGTTCGGAAGTTTCGGAGAAAACGGAGTGCCGGAGGGTTACCGGAACCCCGGGAAGTAATGGGCCTTATTGGGCCAAGAGGGAGAGAGAGGCTGCACCAGGAGGTGGCGCGCCCCCATGGGGAGTCCGACTGGACAAGGAGGGGGCGGCCCCCTCCTCTCCCTCCCTCTCTTTCCTTCCCCTTCCTTCTTCCTAGTAGGACTAGGAAAGGGAGTCCTACTCCCACTAGGAAGAGGACTCCCCCTCCCTTGGCGCGCCTCCTAGGGCCGGCCGCCCTCCCCTTGCTCCTTTATATACGGGGCAGGGGGCACCCTAGAACACACAAGTTGATCCTTGAGATCGTTCCTTAGCCGTGTCGGTGCCCCCTCCACCATATTCCACCTCGGTCATATTGTAGCAGTGCTTAGGCGAAGCCTGCGCCGATAAAACATCAATATCGTCACCACGCCGTCGTCTTGACGGAACTCTCTCTCCGGAGCTTTGCTGGATCGGAGTCCGAGGAGCGTCACCGAGCTGAACGTGTGCCAAGAACTCGGAGGTGCCGGAGTAACGGCGCTGGGATCGGTTGGATCGCGAGGAGAACGTACGACTACTTCCTCTACGTTGTGATCGCTTCCGCTTCGGTCTACGAGGGTACGTAGACAACACTCTCCCCTCTCGTTGCTATGCATCACCATGATCTTGCGTGTGCGTAGGAAAATTTTGAAATTACTACGTTCCCCAACAGTGGCATCCGAGCCTAGGTTTTTATGGTTTGATGTTTTGCACGAGTAGAACACAAGTGAGTTGTGGGCGATACAAGTCATACTGCCTACCAGCATGTCATACTTTGGTTCAGCGGTATTGTGAGATGAAGCGGCCCGGACCGACATTACGCGTACGCTTACGCGAGACTGGTTTCACCGTTACGAGCACTCGTGCTTAAAGGTGGCTGGCGGGTGTCTGTCTCTCTCACTTTAGTTGAACCGAGTGTGGCTACGCCCGGTCCTTGAGAAGGTTAAAACGGAGTCTATTTGACGAAGTATCGTTGTGGTTTTGATGCGTAGGTGAGATTGGTTCTTGCTTAAGCCCGTAGCAGCCACGTAAAATTTGCAACAACAAAGTAGAGGACGTCTAACTTGTTTTTGCAGGGCATGTTGTGATGTGATATGGTCAAGACATGATGCTATATTTTATTGTATGAGATGATCATGTTTTGTAACCGAAGTTATCGGCAACTGGCTGGAGCCATATGGTTGTCGCTTTATTGTATGAAATGCAAACGCCCTGTAATTGCTTTACTTTATCACTAAGCAGTAGCGATAGTCGTAGAAGCAATAGATGGCGTAACGACCATGATGCTACGATGGAGATCAAGGTGTCGCGCCGGTGGCGATGGTGATCACGACGGTGCTTGGAGATGGAGATCACAAGCACAAGATGATGATGGCCATATCATATCACTTATATTGATTGCATGTGATGTTTATCTTTATGCATCTTATTTTGCTTTGATTGACGGTAGCATTTTAAGATGATCTCTCACTAAAATTATCAAGTAGTGTTCTCCCGAGTATGCACCGTTGCCAAAGTTAAATCGTGCCGAGACACCACGTGATGATCGGGTGTGATAAGCTCTCGTCCATCTACAACGGGTGCAAGCCAGTTTTGCACACGTAGAATACTCAGGTTATACTTGACGAGCCTAGCATATGCAGATATGGCCTCGAACACGGAGACCGAAAGGTCGGCGTGAATCATATAGTAGATATGATCAACATAAGATGTTCACCATTGAAAACTACTCCATCTCACGTGATGATCGGTTATGGTTTAGTTGATTTGGATCACGTGATCACTTAGATGACTAGAGATGTCTGTCTAAGTGGGAGTTCTTAAGTAATATGATTAATTGAACTTAAATTTATCATGAACTTAGTACCTGATAGTATCTTGCTTGTCTATGTCTGTTTATAGATAGATGGCTCGTGCTGTTGTTCCGTTGAATTTTAATGCGTTCCTTGAGAAAGCAAAGTTGAAAGATGATGGTAGCAATTACACGGACTGGGTCCGTAACCTGAGGATTATCCTCATTGCTGCACAGAAGAGTTACGTCCTGGATGCACCGCTAGGTGCCAGAACTCTTCTTGATGCAACTGACGACGTTAAGAACGTCTGGCAGAGCAAAGCTGATGACTACTCTATAGTTCAGTGTGCCATGCTTTACGGCTTAGAACCGGGTCTTCAACGACGTTTTGAACGTCATGGAGCATATGAGATGTTCCAGGAGTTGAAGTTGATATTTCAACAGAATGCCCGGATTGAGAGATATGAAGTCTCCAATAAGTTCTATAGTTGCAAGATGGAAGAGAATGGGTCTGTCAGTGAGCACATACTCAGAATGTCTGGGTATTACAATCACTTGACTCAACTGGGAGTTGATCTTCCGGATGATTGTGTCATTGACAGAATTCTTCAATCACTGCCACCAAGCTACAAAGGCTTCGTGATGAACTATAATATGCAAGGGTTAGTAAAGACTATGCCTGAGCTCTTCGCAATGCTAAAGGCTGCGGAGGTAGAAATCAAGAAGGAGCATCAAGTGTTGATGGTCAATAAGACCACTAGTTTCAAGAAGAAAGGCAAAGGGAAGAAAAAGGGGAACTTCAAGAAGAACAGCAAACAAGTTGCTGCTCAAGAGAAGAAACCCAAGTCTGGACCTAAACCTGAAACTGAGTGCTTCTACTGCAAGCAGACTGGTCACTGGAAGCGGAACTGCCCCAAGTATTTGGCGGATAAGAAGGATGGCAAGGTGAACAAAGGTATATGTGATATACATGTTATTGATGTGTACCTTACCAGAGCTCGCAGAGCACTGGTATTTGATACTGGTTACATTGCTAATATTTGCAACTCTCGAAACAGGGACTACGGATTAAGCGAACACTGGCAAAGGACGAGGTGACGATGCGCGTGGGAAATGGTTCCAAAGTCGATGTGATCGCAGTCGGCACGCTACCTCTACATCTACCTTCGGGATTAGTTTTAGACCTAAATAATTGTTATTTGGTGCCTGCGTTGAGCATGAACATTATATCTGGATCTTGTTTGATGCGAGACGGTTATTCATTTAAATCAGAGAATAATGGTTGTTCTATTTATATGAATAATATCTTTTATGGTCATGCACCCTTGAAGAGTGGTCTATTTTTAATGAATCTCGATAGTAGTGATACACATATTCATAATGTTGAAACCAAAAGATGCAGAGTTGATAATGATAGTGCAACTTATTTGTGGCACTGCCGTTTAGGTCATATCGGTATAAAGCACATGAAGAAACTCCATCTTGATGGACTTTTGGAGTCACTTGATTATGAATCACTTGGCACTTATGAACCGTGCCTCATGGGCAAGATGACTAAAACCCGTTCTCCGGTACTATGGAGAGAGCAACAGATTTGTTGGAAATCATACATACAGATGTATGTGGTCCAATGAATGTTGAGGCTCGTGGCGGATATCGTTATTTTCTCACCTTCACAGATGATTTAAGCAGATATGGGTATATCTACTTAATGAAACATAAGTCTGAAACATTTGAAAAGTTCAAAGAATTTCAGAGTGAAGTTGAAAATCATCGTAATAAGAAAATAAAGTTTCTACGATCTGATCGTGGAGGCGAATATTTGAGTTATGAGTTTGGTCTACATTTGAAACAATGCGGAATAGTTTCGCAACTCACGCCACCCGGAACACCACAGCGCAATGGTGTGTCCGAGCGTCGAATCGCACTTTACTAGATATGGTGCGATCTATGATGTCTCTTACAGATTTACCGCTATCGTTTTGGGGTTATGCTCTTGAGACGGCCGCATTCACGCTGAATAGAACACCGTCAAAATCCGTTGAGACGACACCTTATGAACTATGGTTTAGCAAGAAACCAAAGTTGTCGTTCTTAAAGTTTGGGGATGCGATGCTTATGTGAAAAAGCTTCAACCTGATAAGCTCGAACCTAAATCGGAGAAATGTGTCTTCATAGGATACCCAAAGGAGACAGTTGGGTACACCTTCTATCACAGATCCGAAGGCAAGACATTTGTTGCTAAGAATGGATCCTTTCTAGAGAAGGAGTTTCTCTCGAAAGAAGTGAGTGGGAGGAAAGTAGAACTTGATGAGGTAATCGTACCTTCTCCCTTATTTGAAAGTAGTTTATCACGAAACTAGTTTCTGCGACATCTACACCAAATAGTGAGGAAGTTGATGATGTTGATCATGAAACTTCAGATCAAGTTACTACGAACCTCGTAGATCAACCAGAATAAGATCCGCACTGAATGGTACGGTAATCCTGTTCGGAAGTCATGCTACTAGATCATGATGAACCTCACGAACTATGAAGAAGCGATGGTGAGCCCAGATTCCGCAAAATGGCTTGAGGCCATGAAATCTGAGATGGGATCCATGTATGAAAACAAAGTGTGGACTTTGGTTGACTTGCCCGAGGGTCGGCAAGCAATAGAAAACAAGTGGATCTTCAAGAAGAAGACTGACGCTGACGGTAATATTACTGTCTACAAAGCTCGACTTGTCGCAAAGGGTTTTCGACAAGTTCAAGGGATTGACTACGATGAGACCTTCTCACCCGTAGCGATGCTTAAGTCTGTTCGAATCATGTTAGCAGTTGCCGCATTTTATGATTATGAAATTTGGCAAATGGATGTAAAGACTGCATTCCTGAATGGATTTCTGGAAGAAGAGTTGTATATGATGCAACCAGAAGGTTTTATCGATCCAAAGGGAGCTAACAAAGTGTGCAAGCTCCAGCGATCCATTTATGGACTGGTGCAAGCATCTCGGAGTTGGAATAAACGCTTTGATAATGTGATCAAAGCATTTGGGTTTATACAGACTTTTGGAGAAGCCTGTATTTACAAGAAAGTGAGTGGGAGCTCTGTAGCATTTCTGATATTATATGTAGATGACATATTACTAATCGGAAATGATATAGAATTTCTGAATAGCATAAAGGGATACTTGAACAAGAGTTTTTCGATGAAGGACCTCGGTGAAGCTGCTTACATATTGGGCATCAAAATCTATAGAGATAGATCAAGACGCTTAATTGGACTTTCACAAAGCACATACCTTGACAAGATTTTGAAGAAGTTCAAAATGGATCAAGCGAAGAAAGGGTTCTTGCCTGTGTTACAAGGTGTGAAGTTGAGTAAGACTCAATGCCCGACCACCGCAGAAGATAGAGAGAAAATGAAAGATGTTCCTATGCCTCAGCCATAGGCTCTATCATGTATGCAATGCTGTGTACCAGACCTGATGTGTGCCTTGCTATAAGCTTAGCAGGAGGTACCAAAGTAATCCAGAGTGGATCATCGGACAGCGGTCAAGAACATCCTGAAGTACCGAAAAGGACTAAGGATATGTTTCTCGATATGGAGGTGACAAAGAGCTCATCGTGGCGGTTACGTTGATGCAAGCTTTGACACTGATCCGGACGATTCTAAATTGCAAACCGGATCGTATTTACACTAAACGGAGGAGCTGTCGGTTGGTGCAGTTCTAAACAAAGCGTCGTGAAGGGATCTACATGTGAAGCGGAATACATAGCAGCTTCGGAAGCAGCTAATGAAGGAGTCTGGATGAAGGAGTTCATATCCGATCTAGGTGTCTTACCTAGTGCATCGGGTCCAATGAAAATCTTTTGTGACAATACTGGAGCAATTGCTTTGGCAAAGGAATCCAGATTTCACAAGAGAACCAAACACATCAAGAGACGCTTCAATTCCATCCGGGACTTAGTCCAGGTGGGAGACATAGAGATTTGCAAGATACATACGGATCTGAATGTAGCAGACCCGTTGACTAATCCTCTTCCACGAGCAAAACATGATCAGCACCAAGACTCCATGGGTGTTAGAATCATTACTGTGTAATCTAGATTATTGACTCTAGTGCAAGTGGGAGACTGATGGAAATATGCCCTAGAGGCAATAATAAAGTTATTATTTATTTCCTTATATCATGATAAATGTTTATTGTTCATGCTAGAAATGTATTAACCGGAAACATAATACATGTGTGAATACATAGACAAACAGAGTGTCACTAGTATGCCTCTACTAGACTAGCTTGTTAATCAAAGATGGTTGAGTTTCCTAACCATAGACAAAGGAGTTGTCATTTGATTAACAAGGTCACATCATTGGTTGAATGATCTGATTGACATGACCCATTCCATTAGCTTAGCACCCGATCGCTTAGTATGTTGCTATTGCTTTTATCCATGACTTATACATGTTCCTATAACTATGAGATTATGCAACTCCGTTTACGGAGGAACACTTTGGTACTACCAAACGTCACAACGAATCGGGTGATTATAAAGGAGTACTACAGTGTCTCCAAAGGCAGATGTTGGGTTGGCGATTTCGAGATTAGGATTTGTCACTCCGATTGTCGGAGAGGTATCTCTGGCCCTCTCGGTAATACACATCACTAAGCCTTGCAAGCATTACAACTAAAGAGTTAGTTGTGAGATGGTGTATTACGGAAGCGAGTAAAGAGACTTGCCATGAACTTGAGATTGAACTAGGTATTGGATACCGACGATCGAATCTCGGGCAAGTAACATACCGATGACAAAGGGAACAACGTATGTTGTTATGCGGTCTGACCGATAAAGATCTTCGTAGAATATGTAGGAGCCAATATGGGCATCCAGGTCCCGCTATTGGTTATTGACCGGAGATGTGTCTCGGTCATGTCTACATTATTCTCGAACCGTAGGGTCCGCACGCTTAAGGTTTCGATGACGGTTATATTATGAGTTTGTGTATTTTGATGTACCGAAGGAGTTCGGAGTCCCGGATGTGATCACGGACATGACGAGGAATCTCGAAATGATCGAGACATAAAGATTGATATATTGACGGCTATATTCGGACACGGAAAGGTTCCGGAAGTTTCGGAGAAAACCGGAGTGCCGGAGGGTTACCGAACCCCGGGAAGTAATGGGCCTTATTGGGCCAAGAGGGAGAGAGAGGGCTGCACCAGAGGTGCCCCCCATGGGGAGTCCGAATTGGACAAGGAGGGGGCGCCCCCCTTTCCCTCTCCTCTCTCTCTTTCCTTCCCTTCCTTCTTCCTAGTAGGACTAGGAAAGGGAGTCCTACTCCCACTAGGAAGAGGACTCCCCCCCCTTGGCGCGCCTCCTAGGGCCGGCCGCCCTCCCTCTTGCTCCTTTATATACACAGGCGGGGGCACCCTAGAACACACAAGTTGATCCTTGAGATCGCTCCTCAGCCGTGTGCGGTGCCCCTCCACCATATTCCACCTCGGTCATATTGTAGCAGTGCTTAGGCGAAGCCTGCGCCGTAAAACATCAAGATCGTCACCACGCCGTCGTCGACGGAACTCTCTCCCGGAGCTTTGCTGGATCGAGTCCGAGGAGCGTCACCGAGCTGAACGTGTGCCAAGAACTCGGAGGTGCCGGAGTAACGGCGCTGGGATCGGTTGGATCGCGAGGAGAACGTCGACTACTTCCTCTACGTTGTGATCGCTTCGCTTGGTCTCACGAGGCGTAGACAACACTCTCCCCTCTCGCTGCTATGCATCACCATGATCTTGCGTGTGCGTAGGAAATTTTTTGAAATTACTACGTTCCCCAACAATTAGGACCAGATTATTATATTGACCCAAAGGCTAAAGACTATATCCAAATGAAAAGAGGCATACCTGCTTCACCAACTCCCACAAAGGGGGAGGCATCAAGCTCAAAAATATAAAGAAGGAAGAATCCCCAAAATATAAGACATACCAAGAATGCCTTCTAAAGGGCTTGACCCTTTAGACAGTGAATACATGGATCAAGAAATGGATAAAAGGTTTGAAGAATTTTCAAAGATAATAAAGAAAGAATTAAAGGAGGAAATATTAAAAGAATTAAGGCAAGAAATGGATGAAAAATTGAAGAAATAAAGAAAGAATGTGATGAAAATTTGATTTCAATCTGTTAAATGATGAGGATCATATGGACATAGCAGGGCATGGGCAGCGGCCTGAATAAAGCCCAAATTGCATATATTGATATTGCTATCAATTATTCGGTATGGAGGACCTATACCCAACCGAATATTGATAGAAATTCTATAATAGATCCTTTAAATATTGATAAGGTATTATCAATTATATGGGCAGGGAGGACCCCCCCTGTAAAAAATAATAATAATAATAATAATAATAATAAAGCAATGTCTAATATTTAAACAAGTTAAATTAAATTTAAATTAAATGAATAAGCAGTGTTGAATATTTAAGCAGCCTTGGCATGTATGTACGCATACACTGACACAAGGATTCCTAAGCAAGAGCTATCTATCTAAAGGCATGAAGAAGTGCATCGCTGGCAAGCGAAGAAGAAAAGAAGAGCCAGCCAATTATTCACCGAGAGACAGTGCCACGTGAAGAAAGCAAATATTCCTGAAGATTGAAGCTTGTCGGCACTCTCTCACATTTTTCTATATTATTAGAAGGACACGTGTGTACCCTAGTAGGACACGTGTGCATACTACCGTGTGTAAAATAAGTGAAGGAAGGCTCCGAAGGCCTCCTTGCAGCCACCCTCATGGCTATAAAAGGAGACGCTGGGCTCAAGAGAACACAACACATAAGAGAAGGGAGAGCACGAAGCACTCAGAGCATCACTCTCCACAAGAGCACCACTTCCTTCATAGTCTAGCCACCACCACTACTAGTAGAATAGCCAAGAAGACGCTTAGTTCGTCAAGAGTTTGAAGGTAATTTCCTAGTTGTGTGTAATCCCTTCGGGGCATCCCGAAAGGGAAAACCATATGTAAATTATGTTGTTGAAATGATGTAGTTTCTTGGTTTCACTTAGTGCTTTTATTTATGAATTTATGGGACGAGTTCTTATGCTAGGGATCCTATAGGAGAAACCTCTGCGTGTGTAGTTCTCTGTGTAGCCCAGGCGGCGCTTGAATGAGAACCGTGTGGCAGTGAGAAGTGTTTCCTTCGGTGGAACTGCCTGGGAAGACGATGGAATTTACCCCATAAATTTGCAATTAAAACTGCTAAGTGAACGAATTAGCTACATCTGATGCAACATAATGAAAAATATGGTGAGTACCGAGTAGGATTTTACTCCTCTGCAAGCACACCGTCGGACGAATTGTTGGCCTCGCCAGCCTCTAAATAGATCCTGCATTAAATATATAATCAAGTTAGAACGTGAAGGTAATCATATTGAATTAAATATTGCTGTGAATAGTGGAATACTATTTCAAATAGTGTATTTAATAGTGGAGCACTATTGTGAATAGTGCCCTACCTAATGAATAGTCAATACTATTCAAGATAAAAAGCATACCTGTCTACCACTTCTACCTAATCCCAATTTAAGCTAATATAAATCTAATCACATATTAACCTAATCAAAATCTTAATTAATATTGATTAGAAAGTGTTAGAAAAAAAATGTAGTATCCCTATATTGTTGGTATCCCTATATATATATATATCCGCCTCTTGTTCGTCTGCACATATCATAACTCGCTCGCTTCCGCCCATGGAGCAGTTAACCACGCTGCTGCTGCCATTCTACCGCTTCGGCTTATGCCTCTTCTGTGCTCTCTTCCTCTATGCCGTCCTGCGCGCCGTCTTGGGCGGCGCCAAGCGCAAGCGGCCTGACCGGGGGCTACCTCCCGGTCCGTGGCAGCTGCCGGTCATCGGCAGCCTGCACCACCTGCTAGGCGGGCTCCCGCACCGCACCATGCGCGACCTCTCACTCCGCTACGGCCCGCTCATGCTGCTCCGGGTTTGCGAGCGCGTGCTGGTTGTCGTCTCCTCCGCCGAGGCCGTGCGGGACATCGCCAAGGGCCACGACGTCGCCTTCTCGGAGCGGCTAACCGGCCCGGGCGTCGACGAGCTCACCAGGCACGGCCAGGGGATCATGTTCGCGCCCTACGGCGAGCACTGGCGCGTGATCCGCCGGATCATCACGACGGAGCTGGTCAGCGCGCGCCGTGTCAGGTCGTTCCGGCGCATCCGCGAGGAGGAGGCTGCACGCCTCGTCTCGTCGCTACGGGCGGCGACGACGCCCGGTGCTGGCCGGCAGCTCGTCAACATCGACGAGCGGCTCGACGAGTTCGTGCTCGAGTCGGTCGTCCGCGCCATCTACGGGGACAAGCTGCCCGAGCGCGCCGCGTTCCACAGGCTGGTCAGGCAAGGAGTGCAACTGTCGTCGCTGTTTGACCTCCGCGATCTCTTCCCTTCGTCACGGCTGGTGCGGCTTCTGCCGCGGAGACGCGGCAAGGCCGCGCGTTACCGGCAGGAGATGTCCCGCCTCATGGAGACCATCCTCAGGACTCACGAGGAGAGGAGGTCGGCCAGAGCTGCCGACGGAGACGACGAGCGTGACATGGTGGACGTGTTGCTGAGGATCCAGAAGGAAGCCGACATGCCGATTTCCATAACCCACGGCGTCACAAGGGAAGTGCTCAAGGTAAGATCATCAATGATCTCTTTCGCTCTCTGCAACTCCAGCGTTTCAAACTGGTGAAGACTCTCACCTAGTGTGGCGTTGAGAACTTGAGATTTACTCTGTTTCCAAAATAACTTGATATTGCCTTTAAAAAAACAACTTGATATTGTATTTACTACCACAAGAACTTCCTTGAAGTGCAACTGCTTCAATCAGTGGTGGTGGGGGGCGAGCAGATATTGTATTTACTACCACAAGAACTTCTTACTACCACAAGAACTTCCTTGAAGTGCAACTGCTTCAGGGGGAGCAGATATTGTATTTACTACCACAAGAACTTCCTTGAAGTGCAACTGCTTCAATCAGTGGCGGAGACAAGGGGGCCTGGCGCCTAATGATCGAGCGATGCATGTAATTAGCGATACAAAAGCAGATATTCTCCACGTATATACATACTCGGCCCCCTATCTCTCAACAAGGAAAAAGGCCCAAGTGAAGCCCACTAGCGGCCAGGTTGGCGATTGCAATCTCTCCTGGTTTGGGCGTTGCGTTCCCACTTCCCATGTGAATAGCCTGTACGTGGATTAGAACACAGAAAGTAGTACTGATCGGTCAGATTTTGCCGTCACGCCGTACTGATCAGATCTACTAGTACTGTAATTAGTTCTGTGCCCTCGCCCGCCCGGCCGCCTCTGCCGTCCATAATGCCTCGCTGCTCCCAATCCTAGTCATATGGCGACGGCGCGACACAGGCTTCTTCACTTGTCAAACCTTCCGGATCCAACCATTTACTAATCTCAATTCATCTTGTATCACTGTTGAACTCATACATCCATTTTTGTTGTTTAATTGTTTTGGTTGTGTGATTTGTGGATAATTCCTATCTTGTTAAACAAGAAGTTATCGCTAGACATGGCAAATGTTGCTGAACAAGCAAAAACATGTGAAATTAGGGATGCCATTGGACAATCAAGATGAAGCTCGAAATTTCTATATATTTGAGGGACCATATAAGCCAAGAAGTTCCCCCAAACACTCTAAATATTAATTTATATTTTAAGCACCACCAAATGGGAGATGAGTTACTTCGGTATGATCTTACTTCGATATTGCATGATCATATATGTTGAAGGCAATTTAGCGGTTAAGTTCTTTTCCAATGAATTTTTCTTCATCTTATTGGCAGTTGTAGAGGTTAAATTTAAACTCATACAACCGTATCCATGTTTTGTAGCGCGCGGCGCATATTACTGTATGATAATAGTTATGTTTTCGGTTTATAAAAATGTTATGAACTTAACTTGGCCCCCCCTATACCAAAATCTTGGCTCCGCCCCTGGCTTCAATCCTCCTTACTCGAGCAGAAAAATGAAAACTAGTTACAAAGTCAATACTGAGATAACCAGCAGACACATAACGCATGCGACAATGCTACTAGCGCAAAGAGCACCGAGAGGACTAAACACACCCCACGCTACGACAAGGCTCATACTTTGACCCGATCGATGTTTTCTTTCAGAGCTGCCTGATAGATGTTAGTATATTGTGGGTACCTTTGATCCTATTCCTATCACCATATATGAAGGAAAACAGAAAAATAACTAGGCAGCTGATTATGGGTAAAAGAGAAAAGATAGCTGAACATTAATTAAAAACATGCTATTATTTATATGTATGCATCATTTTCATAGGATGTATTCGGTGCGGGGCTCGACACCACAATGATTACACTGCGATGGGCGATGGCTGAATTAATGGTGAACCCAAGGGTGATGCAGAAAGCACAATCAGAGATACGGCACGTTCTTGCAGGAGAGGCCAGAGTACATGAGGCTGCCCTAAATGACCTACACTACCTAAAAGCAGTTATCAAGGAGACCTTGCGGCTGCACCCTCCGGGACCGCTCGTACCCAGAATGTGTTTGCAAGATTGCAAGATCCAAGGACACGTCGTGCCACAAGGCGCAATTGTGTTCACCAACGTATGGGCAATATCTAGGGACCCGAAGTACTGGTATGAGCCGGAGAAATTCATGCCGGAGAGGTTTGAGGCTGATGGTGTTGCGGACTTTAGAGGCACGAACTTCGAGTTCACTCCTTTTGGGGTCGGTCGGAGGATCTGCCCAGGGATAGGATTCGCAAATGCAAATATTGAGATTGCTCTGGCTAGTCTTCTTTACCATTATGACTGGGAGCTGCCCGCCGGAGTTAACCCGGAGGAAGTAGACATGACAGAGGTGTTTGGAGCCACAGTTACCAAGAAGGCTGACCTGTATCTGCATCCCGTTCCCCGTTTCCCCCTCTATTAGAAGAACAACCGCAGCTGGAACCTGGAACACCCAGTGCTCTCAAAGCATAGCCAGCCGAATAAATGTGTGCAGTGTTGCATGTGAAGCAGTTATGCTATGTGTATGACAAAGCTTTTATGTAACAGTGATATGTGTTGTGTACTACCAAATATGAAAGAACAGTGTGTTGCCCGTGACACTGTTAATGCTTTCACATTTATGAAAGAACAGTGTGTTGCGCGTGACACTGTTAATGCTTTCACATTTATGAAAGCTTTTATGAAAGAACAGTGTGTTGCGCGTGACACTGTTAATGTTTTCACATTACTATTCATCAACAAGTGCGTATATCATGGTTGGTGAGACGTGCCATATAGGTTAACCTAGCTATGCCCACACGGCGGCACGCCGCACCCATCGACACGTCATGTGTGTATATATTTCTGCCTTCAGATGCGCTGATCCTTTTTGTTGTTTGATTATCTATTCGCGCCTTCAGGTGCCAAGTCTTCTATAACATGTGTCACTGAGTCTTAGAACAGAATACGTGGCAGGCATGACTATGGATAGTGATTGTTGACTGCCATTCTTGAAATAGGGAGTCGTGTTTTTCTCATTGAAAATATGGATGGGCTACATGGCTGGTCTATGCCAATTAATGATGGATGACAATGAAGATGAAGGTTGGCTAATTTTATGGAAGAGTGGAATAATAACCCATAAGACTATTGGCTAATTTGATGGAAGAGTGGAATAGTAATCCATAAGACTATTATCACATATTTAATTTAGTCAATCTTCAATACTTCTACAACACCATAAAATCACTCAAACTTTAGTAATTGAGCATCACAATGGGTTCAAATCAAGTTTTTTACACCCTAGGTTGTATCTTCTATGTATCAGCACTACTACACATCAAGTGTTTATGTGTCTAAATATCATATGCAATTAAACCTGAACCAGAATTCCTTTATCCAGAATTGAAACGCGATGTAATGGAGAGATCAAAACGTGACTCACCATGGCATATTAAAAAATGCAGTTCCTGAATTTTGTTCCAGTAGTTTTCAAAGATTTCAAGCTGAAAAAAGAAGAGAAAGTTCATGTCATGTATATATTGCATGGTCAAAAATTTGGATGGGTGACAATGGTGTATCATCAGAGTCACTATACAATTTTAAGATGCACTTTCGCTAGACTTTTCTATACTCGAAAAAGATTGAAGCAAAATTATTTGTAGTATATGTTTAGGTGTAATGAAGTTGCTGGCACATAATTGAAGATATGAAATATTAGGGGGGAAATCTTAGTCAATCTCTATCTAGGCTAATACCATCCATGTATACCTGAGGCTAACTTCTACTGTTCGCAAAGGATGGTCTGAAAGTTGCACCTGGATCTAAGAAACCTGAGAATGATAAATCGCCGGTTAAAGATGGCGAGGCTCCGCAACCAAAACAGTAAGTTATGTTCAGCTGCTTGTATTTGGCCTGCATATATACAAAAGGTGATATAGAAACATCGGTGAGCGGTTCAATTTTATTTAAAACAAGGCCAACGTCGCACTTCTCGCAAAAAAAAAAAGACCAACGTCGCTCAAAACATGCTTGACAAATTAACAGCAACAAAAGGAAATTAACGTCGCTTGCAAGAACGAGGATTCTCAAGGAATGTATCGTCGGACAAGCATTATGGGATGTTCAGCAAAACTTGTTTGTTCATAAGTATAGTATTCATAGTTGGCTTAGCAGCAACTCAAAGTCATCGCACACTTTTGCACCCAGAATCCTCAAGGAAATTAACAGCGACAAAAGGAAATTAACTTCCTTTTGCACCCAGAATCTCCTTTTGCACCCAGAATCTTTGTGTGATAGCTGCGTGCCGACCAGTGAGGGAGCCCCTGAAGAAAGAACGGTTGAAAGAGATGGTAAAGGTTACTTATAAATGTCTTTTTCTTAAACATTTCAGCAGTTACTAAAGTGTGATGACTTTGAAGTGCTGCCAAGCCAACTATGAACTATGATGAACAAACACCTCCTGCTGAACATCCCATAGTGCTTGTCCAACGGTTCACTCTTTGATGCTTCAGGAAAGAAGGAAAACGGAGGGGAAACAGGAAGCTGCCGTGACAGAGGATTCAGACAAGGCAGAGAGCAAGAAGGTGAGTTCAGAGAACAAAGAAGACACCTCAGAGAAGGTGGATTCAGAAAGCAAAGAGGATAGTTCAGAAACCAAGGCTGAAGGTGACAAGGAGGCGTTCGTCGACCTTAGGCCGCTGACGATGGAAGACCTAAGGCAAGCCAGTTGCTTGCTGCCCTGGCCTGCATTGCATGTTTGTGTTGGTAGAACTGCACAAAAAGATCACTGAACCATCGGCTATATTATTTAGACTGTAATTTGGAGGACAACTAGAAATATATGTCAGCTATATTATTTCTAGAAATATGTGCCGGCTATTCTTCGAAAAACAAATGTCAGCGTTATTTAAGCTTCTTTGTGCAGGAAATCAAGTTGGGCCGATCTGTTTGCCTTTAATTGTTCGGTCAGTTAGTTAAAAGACCATGTTCATTGTGAGTCAGTCAAGATAGTGTCATTGTGAGTCAGTCAAGATAGTGTCAGAAACACTCTTATATTATGAGACAGAGGGAATAATTGTTTGCTTAGATCAAAAGGCCTGATCGTGTGTTCACTGTGATTCGGTTAAATCAGTTTATTTTGATGAAGAAAGGTCTGAGCATGTTCGCTGTGAGTAAGTTGAGATCATGTTCATTGTTTATTTCGATTAAACAAAAGGCCCAATCTTGTTTATTGTGAGTGTTCTTGAGCTTCAGATGCCAACGATGCAACAATTGTCCGTCGTTGGATCTATCTAGATGTACGGATAACGCACGATGAACTGAACTGTTGAACTGAACAGGTCAAAGATTCATATGATTGTTTTCCATTGGCAAGTAAGAACATCAACAAAAGTATTGAGTATTGAATGAAACAGATAATAATGTTCTTAAGACTACTAGACCAGCTTCAAGGAGCCTCTCCCACAGATAATTTGAAGATCAGAAGATTTACTCTCCGAGTAAACGCAACACCTCCATAGCCATCGTAATCGGGCAAAGGGGCTGCCTGAACTTCTTTCACCAAACTTAAATTGAGTATCAGCAGACCTTTATATCTAACCAGAACACAAGAGTTTCACGCAAGATGAATGATGAACATATGGTGTGGTCGTTGAATGATGAGATGCTATTTATTTGCTCCTATCTGTCACCCTAAACATAATCATGGTTAGCCTCCCAACTTAAGAGAACAGAAGAGTTTCAGGAGAAAGCCGATAAAAGACGTTGAAAGCAAGGAGTTTGCCATGATGGTACAGCGGCAGTGATCTTAAGGCCATTGCAGTGTTTTGGACAGAAGTTAATAAAGCTACTGTAAATCTGGCTGAATCACTGAATGATGTAAATACCTTCCGCAACCAGAATTCTCTGGTGACAGTGCGCTGTTTAGCATTTACTGAAGTGTGATGACTTTGAATTGCTTTCAATAACAAACACCTATCTACTAATTTGATGCCTCGGGGAAAGAAGGGAAAAGGAGCCGAAACAGAGAACCATCACGGCAGTTGAGGATTCGGACAAGACAGAGAGCAAGGAGAGTTCAGATACCAAAGAGCGAGCATTGAGGGGGCAAAGTCATGAACAAAAGCTTAGCAGTGGATCGAAGAAGCAGCAGCAACTCGTGTGGAGCAGAGCATGGCCTTGAGACGGTGGCACTGGATTATTTACAATTCTTATATGGGAACAAGTATTGTAGTTGCCCATTGTGTATTGTAGTTATTCATGATTTGTTAGTCCATAATCATTGGCTCAGCCCATCTACTAAGTGCAACTACTTCATTCTTGGTAAAAATCAGATGTCAAGTTACTAAAACTACTCGTAGCAGAAGCTACAATCATATGATATGGACTGCTGGTTAAAACATGTGCAAGTGTATAGAAGAAAACAAAAATTATATTTTGTATTCCTCAAAGAAAACCTCAGGAATATCTTGTTTTAGCATCACCTCAGCCCACCATTAAACAGAACCTAGAAACTGGAATTAATTTACAAACTGATGACACCTAGAGTATTATGCATGCAGAACCTTTTAATACACAAGGACAATAACTATCAAGGCAGAGAACGCGTCATGCCTGGCCGACTAAGAGGATTATCTAGCGATGACGAGCCGATTAATATACCCATCCGGAGGGACTACTTTTCCCTCGGTTCAGGTTCTCGGTTTCAGCACAATGCCATAAGAAATTGGATTTCTAACAGCATCCAAGACAGTCCAATAGAAACAATTTAAGAACAGTAGAACAGTTCAACCAACTAGACACTAGTTTCCGCTGCAACTCTGAACCAGAATTACAACAGAAATGTTATTGCCAAAACCCTAAACCCTAATTGCCAAAAGAAGCAAAAAAAAACACAAAGAGGACAAAGGAAGCAGAAATTAATGGATCAGATTTCTGGCTTGGAATCCTGGTGGGATTACAGTTGCGCAAAGTATAATCATAGTCGATCATTTGGGGAAAGGATCCTCACTTCCATTCAGTTTCGCATTCGTGAAAACAAACGAAATAAAAAAAAACTGGGTGGCAAATATAACCAAAGATGGATCAGATTTCTGGCTTGGAATCCCGGTGAGAATACAGTTGCGCACAGTATACAAATGGTCGATCGTTTGGGTAAAGGATCCTCACTTCCATTCAATTTACAAATCCAAACAGAAAAATAAAGGTAAAATACCATAAGAGAGAGAAAGAACGTAAAATACAAACAGAGAAAACAAAGGTAAAATACCAACAGAGAAAAGGGAGTCACAGATTGTTGGGCGAGATGGATCAGATTTCTGGCTTGGAATCCTCTGATAAAGGATTACATTTGCGCACAGTATAATCATAGTCGATAAGCTGGGGAAAGGATCCTCACTTCCATCTAAATCAAGAAAGAAATCTCAGAACAAATGAGAAACTAAAAGAAATGAAACACCACCAGAATTGATTTTTTACTGAACAAAACATCAAGAAATCAAAATTATGTCGTCCACCAAATGAATGCAGGAACAAACAACAAAATCCCAAATAAAAGTAAAATCTTAAGAAAAGAAATATGCACATTGTCTAATGCTACAAAATGTGCCAGAAGATAGGTAACAGGGCGCAGTTTGATAAAGTGTCATGGTGTTTAATGCAGGCCGGTGTTTCCATTCATCTATGCTTTCCTCTACAGGAACCAAACTGAGCCTCCCCCTCAGCTCATCTTAAGAACAGAGGATTTACTCATTCACTTGTTAGATGGGTAAGAATTGTAGTCATTCATGGTTTGTAATGAACAATTATAAATATATGAAAATAAATAAATAGCTGTGCCACTATGATGCGTTTGCTTCTAATTGTTCAGTCAGTTAAAGATTGTGTTCATTTTGAGTCAGTTTAAGATCATAGGTTGTTTTCCAAGTCAAAACGTCTGATCATGTTCAGTCAAATGTCCTGTTTATAAGGCCTAGTGTGACTCATAGTATTTTTACATGATTTTTACAGTTGCAAGCTCTTGGAAAGATGTGTGAAAAATTCCTATGCTTCCATCAAACAAACACTTGGATCAATTCGTTTGTTTTGCTTCCATAGGATTCAAATGGGCAAGGTATGGCAATCCGCCATCATTTCTATGACTAAAAGTAGCCTTGAGTCAGCTAAAGATCATGTTCACTGTTTTTCCTATACAAAATATCTGATCATATTCATGTGTTGCTAAGCTTCACTTGCCAATGGTGCAACAATCTTGTGACCATGATCTGCTTCAAGTATTCGCATCCAAGATCCGAATAGCCAAAAGCTGAGGGGGAGGCTTTGCTTCCCTCACTAAAGCAGTGATCTAAAACTTAGCCATGAGCATCTAAGATTTTAGACTTGACTGCTGGCATTCGACTGATAGTTTTAGATTTGGTTGTTTGCAGAAACAGACTTACTTGTAATATTTTTTATTATATGACGTTATTTCTACTAAGTTTACTGGAGACACATCATGTTTTTTAGCAATTTCCGAACTCTGTTTTTGGTTAGTACAATGTGTACAGTTTAAAAAAATACATCAGGGCATTCTTCCAGATGTGAAGGAGCATATGCCAAGAAAATATACCGCAAAAAAAGTACAACAAGAAAGAAAAATCATTTCAATTTGCAACACTCCGATAAAAAATATGAAATTTTAGCAAGTTTTCCTCAGTTCAGGTCTCCAAATCGCTTCTGCACCGAGCCATGAGATAGCACATCAGAAGAATGAAAGTATTTAGTTTGATCATCATCGGACAGCTTTAAGCATTAGATCCAGTACAAAAAAAGATCTCGAAAAGAAATAGTCTCTCAAAACATTTGCATAGATGTATCAACAGACTGGTGTTTTTTCAGACAAGGTTGAAACTCAAAATTGCTTAACAGTCAGTCTAGCTGAGGATGTTAGAAAAGGGAGACAAGGAATCATCACTGCAGCAGTCACAGTCTAGCTGTGTTTATTTTCCCAAAAACTAGAAGAGCCTTCATAGGATGTACTGAACTGTAATGAAGAAATCATAAGAAAAATGTGAGTGGGCTCAGATACAAAAGAGAAGTTCATATCACGACTGCCCACTAAAGGAAGTCTCATAATGAGCTGGGTAATAGTATCATCATTGCAAAAATAATCAAGACCCCATGCCACGACTATTACAGAAACAAATTCAGTGGTCTCTCAACAAAGATACGTCAGTTGTTTGGTCACTCAAAGATCAAGTACAGTGGACTCAGCTAAATTGCTTTGTCAATCAGAATGCATGATATGTTCATTCATTTGTTTTCGCCATCATGATCTGTGGTAGGCATAATGCGGTAGATAAGCATAGGTGTTCTTTCACACCGAGCTATGAGATAGCTCACCACAACTTTAGAAGAACGAAAGTATTTAGTTTGATCATCACACTGAGCTTTCTGCAAGTTTAACGGGCTGTTTGGTTTCTGCCCAGATCAGCCTTGACAAATCGCTGGCGCTGTCGGCGAGCAAAAAATTGGGGATCGATTCCACCGCCGTTTCTACCAACGAGGAAGGCTGAGACGGGTTGGACTACCAATTATTTGGATCCCATCCAAACGCCCACCGGAGGCTGGTCAACGACCAATTTTTTGGTCAGGCAACTCAGGGTCGTAAACCAAACAGCCCCTAATCCTCACAAAATTTGATCAAACTAAATACTTTCATTCCATCAAGTTTTCGTTCCATCAAGCTTTCTGCAAGTTTAATCCTCCAAAGCACGTGTAATGCTGGCTTTCTTCCGCCAAAGAATCAGAAAATAAAATCTCAAGAAATAAAAATATGTACTATGTATGTTAGAAATGTGCCAGAAGACAGGTAACATGAGGCGGTTTTGATAGAGCATCATGCTGTTTAATGCTGGCCGGTGTTTCCATTCATCTATGCTTCCCTCTACGGGATGACCAAACTGTCATCAACAGGCCATCCTTCCAGTTGTGAAGCAACAAACACAAAAGGATTTTTTCCATCACAAACTACAAACAGAAAAAACATGAAAAAAGATAGCAAAACTTGCAGATGGTAAGAACGATATAATCAAGCATTTCCTCAGTTCAGGTCTCCAAATTGCTTCCGCACAGCGCCATGAGATAGCACATCAGAAGAACGAAAGTATTTAGTTTGATCATCATCAGACAGCTTTAAGCTTTAGATCCAGTACAGAAAAAATCTCAAAAACAAATTGTCCCCAGAACATTCAACAGATTGGTATTTTTTCAAACAAGGCTGGCACTTACAATTCCACAGGTTGTGTTAAGCCAGTTGCAAATGATGTAGACATATGGCGTCTTTGAATCAATCTTAGTTGTATGCTAATGTTGCAGTGTAGGCAGAGATTTGTTTCAAGTACTGAACTGACTAAAGTATCAAATTGAGCACCACAACATTTCCATTGCCATTGTAGGGCTAGATCATGTTCAAGTAGACCAGGGTCTGTATGTTCATTGTTTTTTGGATAAAAAAAGTCTGTTCATATTCATGAAAATGTTATCAAGCTAAAGGTGTCAAATTGTGTAACTGCTTTATATATCATTGAATCAATCTAGCTGTATGCACCGACCATGAGCTGAGCATTGCCATCCAAGATCTGAATTGCGAGAGAAAGAGAACCATATTCCAAAGAAGAATGATTGAAAGGAGAAAAACAGATCAATTTAACTTGGAAATCGAAAACATCAGAGAGATTCCCATTATAGACGTAGTCTGTCATAACCCCAAAATTCAGGGTTCTGATGTCCCTGTCTTGCTATCATCATTTGTTTTCATGGATCGCAACCAAAAATTAAGAAGGTCAAAATCAAATTGGGTATGAGAAACATCCTGACAATGTTCTTAAGACTACTAGACGAGCTTCAGGGAGGGAAACCAGAGCCTCCCCCTCAGCTAATCTGAAGAGAAAAAGGTTTACTATCCGAGCAACGCAACACCTCCAATGCCACTGTAACGGTAGAGAGGCTGCCTGAATCGTCACTCGTCACAGAACTATATTTGGTATACAAAGGACACTTAGGGAAGCAGAGCCAACCCCTCAAATAATCTGAAGAGCAAAAGATTTAATCTCCGAGCAACGCAACACCTCCATTGCCATTGAATCAGACAAAGGGGCTGCCTGAATTGTCGTTCGTTGGGTCTCTTTTTTAAGACTGAAATTTAGGAGCAAAAATTCATTGGATTATACATAAATTGAATGTCAGCAAACGTTTCCATCTCACAAAAAAGAAGTTTCAAGCAAGATAATTGAAGAACAATTTGCTATATAATGACCGAAGGCAAACTTGGTAGACACAGCACGGAGGAAGGGCTGTCCATCCATAGGTCCCTCGGATGAAAAACAGAAGGTTAGGTACTACTAGTATGATAAAGATGTATCCATGGCAACAGATGTGACAGAACCAGGAATATCACACATTCACAAAATCCACGGTGTCTCGTCACCATGCGAAGATTAAAAATTTGTTAAGAGAGGACTCAACGAGGGAGATTCAACACCTCTCTGCTGGGATCTTCACCAAAGTGTGTATGAAACAGATAGAAAATTGGTTATTATGTGATGTTCTTAAGGCTACTGGACAAGCGTTAAGGAAAGCCACCCCCTCAGCTAATCTGAAGATCAGAAGATTTTAGATTCAAACACTGGCGTTTGACTTATTCATAATATTTTTTATTATGTGATGTTATTTCAAAGTTTCCTGCAAGCGTATGTGACTCCATTTTATTAATTAGTATAATGTGTGCAGTTAAAAACAACTGTTTGCCACCCGCAAAAAAAAAATATAAACTGTTTATGTCAGGGGTATTCTTACAGATGTGAAGGAGCACATGCCAAGAAAGAAATACTGCAAAAAGAGTATAACAAAAAATGATCATTCCCATTTTTTTTCCATAGTGTTTCCTTAGTTCAGGTCTCCAAATTGCTTCCGCACCGCGCCATGAGATTGCGCATCGGAAGAACTAAAGTACTATTTAGTTTGATCATCACAGGACAAAACTGATTGATTGCTTGAAAAAAGTGATGTTTAAACAGATGCCTACTACCCATGCACCCGACTTCCACCTAATGCATCAATTTCATGACACTGGATTTGCATTTACAATATAAAGTAATTGCTGCTGCACAACCGATTGCTCCACGGCAATATCTCCACCAAAGCACGTGTAATGATTTCTTCTGCCAGATTAACAAGCTACAAAATCAGGAACTAAAATCTCAAGAAATTAATATATGTACATCTGCATGTTAGGAATGTGCCAGAAGACAGGTAACACAACACGGTTTGATAGAGTGCAGTGCTGTTTAATGCTGGCTGGTGTTTCCGTTTATCTATGCTTCCCTCTACGGGATGACCAAACTGTTATCAACAGGCCATCCTTCCAGTTGTGAAGCAACAAACACAAAACATTTTTTGCATCACAAACTAAGAAGAAAACATGGAATAAATAATAAAATTGGCAATTATCGGGTAAGAACTATATAATCCAGCATTTCCTCAGCTCAGGTCTCCAAATTGCTTCCGCACAGCGCCACCAGATGGCACATCAGAAGAATGAAAGTATTAGTTTGATCATCATCGGGCAGCTTTAAGGATTATATCCAGTAAAATAAAATCTCACAACAAATTGTCCCTCAAAACATTTGCACTGATGTACAGATTGGTATTTTTCAGACAAGGCTCCCTGAATCATCCCTCATTACAAAAGTGTTGTCAAGCTTCTGTTGCAAAAAAACAAATGCCATTTCTGTTTAATCTTAGATTTATTATTAATGTTGTTTCACATATTAAACTGACATTCAGAGTCCTGGTAAACGAATATGATCAGTCAAATATATGTTTAAATATATGATCACATAAGGGCTCCATTTATTCATAGTATATTTAAATGGTTTTTTTACATCATTTGTTTTGCTTCCAGTCGATTCAGAAAGGGCCATCTGGAAGCCTTGGGTTAGATAAAGATGTTCATTGTTCCTGTATAGCTTCAGTTGCCAATTGTGTTAACTGCTTTATACGTCATTGGATCTATGTAGCTGTACTCACAATGTTTGATGAGGCCAACCCTAAGCCAAGCATTGTCATCCAAGATCTAAATTGCAAACCAGAATGAGAACCATATCCAAAAGAATGATTGATAAGGAGAAAACCAGATCAATTTCACTTGGAAACCGAAAACATCAGAGAGATTCCCATTATAGACGTAGTCTGTCATAACCCTGAAATTCAGGGTTCTGATGTCCCTGTCTTGCTATCATCATCTGTTTTCATGGATCACCAACCAAAAATTAAGAAAAAGGTCAAAAATCAAATCAGGTATGAGAAACATACTGATAATAATGTTCTTGAGACTACTAGACCAGCTTCAGGGAAGGAAGCCGAAGCCTCCCCCTCAGCTAATCTGAAGAGCAAAAGGTTTACTCTCCGAGCAACGCAACACCTCCAATGCCACTGTAACGGTAAAGAGGCTGCCTGAATCGTCGCTCGTGACAGAACTAAAATGTTTAACATCGGACAATTAGTTTGATGTTCTTAAGACTACTAGACAAGCTTCAAGGAGGGAAGCAGAGCCTCCCCCTCAGCTAATCTGAAGAGCAGAAGATTTACTCTCCGAGCAACGCAACACCTCCATTGCCATTGAATGGGACAAAAGGGCTGCCTGAATCGTCGCTCGTTGGGTCTCTTTTACAAGACTGAAGTTTAGAATAAAAATTCATTGGATTATACACAGTTTTGCTAGAACTCATCTAGATGAGATTTAATTTGGTCTCATTCACCTTTTATAGCCATTGGATGTGATGCTATAAGATGCGTGTGTGCTAACGCGGGTTGTATCCGTTCTTGTTTTTCAGGTGAATGAGACCAAATTACGTCTCATCTAGATGAGTTCTAGGTACTCCCTAAATTGAATGTCAGCAAACGTTTCCATCTCACAAAAACAGAGTTTCAAGCAAGATAATTGAAGAACAATTTGCTTTGTAGTTTCCGAAGGCAAACTTGGTAGACACAGCACGGGAGGGCTGTCCATCCATAGGTCCCTCGGATGAAAAATAGAAGGTTGGAAACTAGTACTAAGATAATATGTATCCGCGGCAACAGATGTGACAGAACCAGGAATATCACACATCCACAAAATCCACGGCGTCTAGTCACTGTGCGAAGATTAAAAATTTGTTAGAGAGGACTCAACGAGGGAGATTCTACACCTCTCTGCTGGGATCTTCGCCGGAAGAAAACGAAAAGAAAACTGAATCTGAATGAAGAATGGGCGATCTGGCTGGACGGATGCTCGGGTAACCCTAAACCTATGAACATCACGCCGCCGCCATTGAAGCCGGCGGATCAATAGGAACTAGCTCCTCATGGCATCAATACCAGGAAAGAAAGAAAAGAAGCTATCACGAATAGATCTTTGGATCGAGAGAAAAGAAAAAAGCAAATCAAAAACAAGAACGGGAGATCTGGCTGGGTGGATGCTCGGTGAATACGAACCAGTAGTAAAGGTGAGCATCACGCCGCCGCCGTTGAAGACGGCGGATCAATAGAAACTAGCTCTTCATCGCATCGATAATACCAGGGACGAACAAGAAAAGAGGCGACAGAAAAGAGAAAGCAAATGTCGGGGGGCGGCGGCTGCGGGGTGGGGATTTAGGGTTCGTTCACCGGATCGTATAAATAGAGGAGGAGGATGAGGAGGGGTTCGTAGATACGATGGGCCGGGGAGGTGTGTTCGGCCTGTTCAAGGGCCGGCCACGCACGTAGCGAGCCCATCTACATGCCAGAAGTAGCCTCAAAAATCCCTAAAAAGCAAAAGTAGCCTCGAAACAAAAGAATCACACCCGGGAGAAAGAAACAGCCAACGTTGGGTTAAAAAGGCTTGTTTCAACATTCCCTCCACACAAAAAACGCTTGTTTCAACGGATGCTCTGCAGACAGTGACAATAATTTTTTATGTGAATCTTTTCACGTCAAAAAGGGTGCCGCGTAAAGTTAGAGCGGCTATGAATGAGACTTTGAACACGCCCTACAGCCGGGAGGAGGTTAAGACGCCATGCCTGGACGATTATCCCGCTCACTTTTTTTAGTGGCATTGGGTGCCGTGACAGGTAATCAAAGCGGTTCTTAGGATCGTGGAGGAAACGGAGTCAACGGAACGCATTAACGATACTCTGCTCGTCTTGATGCCAAAGGTAAAGAAGGAGAGGGGGAAGAGCCTCCGTCCACAGTGTTTACAGGGATGGCGCCATGGTTCGTCACCACATCCACACCCACAACAACACACCTAGGCTATCCTCTCACACTAGCCCACCAAGCTAACCCTGCAATGAAAGAAACACTTGCATCTCTTAGAAGTCCCTCTCTGCTCCAAGCTCTGCTTTCCCGCTCGATCTGACATCAAATTGTGCATGGATAGTGTGGCTCTGTCGGAGATTATGTCGTTCCGGTGCTTTCATAATGTCCACATTACCAAGGTAAAGATGGCGTGTGTGTCCCGAGGCCACTGGCTCCCCTCAGATGTTGTCGTGCACCACGTTTTGAGGATGGCGCCTGGAGTTGGTGCCCAATCCGGCCTACCCAAACCCGTGCATACATGGGTCCATGAAAGTGCAATCATGCCCTTAATCATATTTTGATGTTGATGACAACATGCATGTTGAGACTAATCATGTTTATCATGTATATCTCAGGATTATGTCTCAAGAGCTGTGTGTGGATCATGACTACGGACAAAAAATATATATACATATATCACTCGAGAGCAGAGACACAAGATAAAGACAGAAAGCTTCGGCTTCTTTTTTGGTTTGTTCTTGAGTATAGGGATCCCGCACTATTAAGACGGTATCGTTGGATTTCGTGAAAGAACTTGCTCAAACCCACAAAATTCCCTCACGTATCTTCTCTAGATTCTTCCTCTAGCTTATGCACAAAGATTGGTATGTTTCTAAGAGGTTCAGCTATCACCGGACGTCTGAGAGTCTACGGACGTCCGGCCTCTCTCAGCTGACCGGGCTTCTGGCTCTCCCCGGTTGTCCGGTGCATCTCCATAGAACAGATATTAGCGGAAGATCGATCTCACCGGACGTCCAGCCACCGGACGTCCGCTCACCTCCGGATATCCGGTGCACTTCAACAGAATGTTTATTTGCGGATTTCCGACCACACCGGACGTCTGGCCTCCAGACGACCGGCGCCTTCCGGGCGTCCGCTGACTGTGAGTTCCATACCTCGTCTGTGCCCCTAGCAGATGTTCCAGCGCCCGGACGACCGGCGGACCAGGCGGACGTCCGGTCTAATCTGTGGAACCGGTCGTCCGGTACCCACCGGACGTCTGTCAGCCCCTGTGCACTAAGTGGCTCAGCGGTCTGTTTTACACTCACACTATATATAGCCTTCTCCATCTCACGGGATAAGGTTGACCATTCACTTTGAGCTTTCTAAGAACACATCTCACTCCCTCTCTTGACACCCTAAGCCAAATCCTAGATCCCCAAGGGATTTGGGAACATTTGAGAGAAGTTCTCCAATCAAGTGATAGATCCACTTCTTCTCCTTCTACTCACCCAAGGAATTCGTGATTTGAGCAAGTTCTTGAGCATTCCCCAACGTTCTTGTTACTCTTGGAGGTTGGAGACTCCTAGGCGGTAGGAGTCTTTCGGAGAGGAATCGACCATTATGATTACCCTCGGAAAAATTTGTGAGGGTTTGGAGACCACCCCAATGTCTACCACTAGTGGTTGAGAAACGCCTTCGTGGTGTTATCTCAAAGAGAGAATAGGGTGAGCCTTCGTGGCGTTGGTGTGCCTTCGTGGTAACATCCACCTCTCTAAACGGTGATGTAGCTTCCCTCCAAGGAAGTGAACATCGGCATACATCCTCGTCTCTCAGAGTTGTGGTTATCCCTAACCCTAACTCCCTACTTGTGGTTACTTGTCTCTTAGTCTTACTTATATCCTAGTGTACTTGCTTACTCTCCTACTTGTGTTACTTGGTTACCTTGCTTAGCTCATAGCATCATACTTGCAATTGTTAGGCTAAAACTTTATATTCCGCATTGTTGACTAAAATTGCTAAGTAACAATTAAAATTGTAATTGTACCTATTCACCCCTCCCCCTCTCTAGGTCCATCTCGATCCTTTAAATTGGTATTAGAGCCTCGTGCTCTATTCTTGTGGCTTAACCGCCCTATAGCGAGATGAACCCCGATGGGGACTCCCCTTGTTGCAGATCCGAAGAACACAGACGCGGCTTCCACGGAAGCCAATTCCTTCACTTCAGAGGATCTGGAACGAGCTCTTGCTAAGGAAAAGGAGGAGCATGATGCCTCTCTTGAGGCCTTGGTTCAAATGAGGTTAGCCACACTAACCACGATGCTTGCACCACTTTCTGGTGGTGCGGCCTCGAGGCCAGTTGTGTCTACTCCTTCACTTGGCCAACAACCTCCTAGCAATGAACACTCCAGTGTTCCTTGGCTTTATGCAAGACCTCAAATAGAGAAACCTAAGTATAACCCTCAAGGCAAACCTCCTTTACTTGATGAAACTACCAATTTTTCTTTGTGGAGAGTTGCTATGCAGGATCATCTTCGATATGGAAATGATGAGATGTTGGAGATCTTGGAGTTTGGCTATCAAGCTGTTGACCCGAAGAATCTTACTCCGAGAGAGGTATATGACAAGAATCTCAACGACACAACAACCATGTGCATAAGAAGAGGTATGACCGACAAGCAAAGGAGACCATACATACATATCACAAGTGCCAAGGAATTGTGGGATACCATTGTGAGAACCAAGACCGGTACCTCCACTCTTCGGCTTGCTCAATATGAAATTGCCAAGGGGCAATTGCAAAACTTTTTTATGGAAAAAGGTGAATCTCCCAAGCAACTTCTTAAGCGTCTCATGACTCTCACCGCCGACATTGAGTCATGTGAATGTGACAAGACACAAGATGGATTCAACTTGACCAAGTGATTTCTCGTGGATAAGTTGCTTCACGCTCTTGCTCCGTATCATCACCAAATGGTGTGGGACATAAGACAACACCATGGATTCAAGGAAATGACTCCGGATGACATCATATCCACCTTCCAACTCTTTGAAGAGTCAAAGGCAAATGCTACAAAACATCTTGCCATGCATGGTACCTCAACATCAAAGATCAATCTTGCATTGAAGGCCAAGCATGTATGTGAAGAAGAGCAAAGTGAAGAAGAAGATGATGATGACGATGAGGATGGAGATGAGATTGATTCAGATGAGAGCCCGTCATATGAAGACATTGCTCTCTTTGTCAAGAAGTTTAACGCGGGAAAATTCAAGGGAAGATTCCAGAAGAAGAAAGTGAGGAAATACTATAACTTTGAAGAAACCAACCACTTCTCCAACGAGTGCCCTTATGAGAAGAGAGAAGATAAACCAAGGTTTCCCAAGACCTTTCCCAAGAAGAAGTTGCCAAATCCTTTGAACTCCAAGCTCAAGAAGAGAGATGGGAAAGCAATGGTTGCTCATGAAGAATCCGATCCGGATGATGTTAGTGGTGTTGCCGGAGTTGCTCAAGACTCTCAAAACACTTTGAGGCTAGTGAACAAGAGTGGTGATGTGGTCACCTACAACTACATGAAAGACTACAAGGGCAACGCGCACAAGTGCCTAATGGCAAAGGCCGTGGTAGAAGATGGAGAGGACCGAAGCTCTCCTGACAAGGTCAAGGTAACCCCACGATCAAATCCTCCTCTTTTCACTCCTTCTACTCCTAGTGATGAGTATCTTGATGCGGAGGATAGTTATGAGGATGATGATCTAGATGATCCTATGCTTGCGAAACTTAATAAGTTCATGTGCTCCCTCAAAGGAAAGAAGCTCACTATGTTTCGTATGCTTATGGAGATGGTGAGTAAGCACACCATCACCATTAAGGAACTCAAACCCTCACACCGAGGAAAAGGAAAATGTGAAATCCTTGAGCGGAAAGTCCAATATGAGGAAGCACGAAATGATGAACTATGCTTAAAAATTGGTGCAAACATTGATGTTCATACTAAAGATCTTGTCTCCTTGAAAAAGGCTATTGACTCTTGCGAAGAGTTGATGAATGATAAAAGTAAGCTTGTGAAGTCTCATGCTTCTCTCTCTAAGGATTGTGAGCTCCTATCCGTGTCCCTCAAGACTAAGGAAGAAGAGCTCACCCTTCTTACAAAGAGTTTTGAGACGCTCAAGCTTACTTATCTTGAGACTCTAGCCAAGGCTTACTCTTCTCCTATTATCAATGTTGATGCTTGTACTACTAACTCTAGTAGTGATCTAGCATCTATTCTTGAGGAAAATCGCTTTCTCAAGGCTCAAATCGAGAAAGATCTCATGACATGTGCTCAAGGGCAAAAGAACCTTAATGAGGTATTGAGCCAACACAATGAGGTGTTTGCCAAAGAGGGACTCGGGTTTGACCCAAGCACAAGAAAGAGGAAGACGTCCTCTCAAAAGTGCACAACCCCTCTAAAGGAAACATTTGTACGAGAAGGGCACAAGGAGAAAGGTAAGGTTGTTAGTGGGAAGGCCACAAGGGGCATGCCCACTCTCAACAAGCCAAAAGAGTTCATGCCTCCATCCTATGTACTTTGTAAGACTAAGGATGGAGAAGTTTATGCAAAATTTGTCGGTCCTCAAAATGCATTCCGATTCTATGATATTTGGGTCCCTAAGACCCTTGTGACTAACTTGAGAGGTCCCATTGCAAAATGGGTGCCTCTAACCAAGTCATAATTGTGTGTAAGTTATTTTCTCCGATGGAGTAAAATGGGTGATTGATAGTGGATGTACCAATCATATGACCGGAGATAGCAAATTGCTCTGCGATTTCATGGAAGCTATTCAACCTTTATGAGCATTATGTTTGGTGGAGATTCAAAAGGACAGGTACTCGGATTGGGTAAGATGGCTATCACAAATGACATGTCTCTAGCAAATGCCATGCTCCTTCAATCTCTCAAATATCATTTGCTTTCTGTTCGCCAATTGACTTCTGTTGGTTATGATACACTCTTTGGACTAACGGATGTGAAAGTCTTTAGGAGAGATACTCTTGAAGTGGCCTTTGTTGGAGAGTTGGATGGTAACCTTTACACAGTTGATTTCTCGAAAGAGAGCAGATTCCATGCAACTTGTCTAATGGCCAAGGCTGATAAGGGGTGGCTATGTCATCGCCGGCTAGCCCATGTTGGCATGAGAAATCTTCAAGATCTCTTAAAGGGTAATCACATCCTTGGACTAACCAATGTCTCTTTTGAGAAAGATCGTGTGTGTAGTGCATGCATAGCCGGGAAGCAACATCAATCAAAGCACCCACCCAAGAATATCGTGTCTACTTCAGCATTTGAAGCTCCTTCATGTGGATCTTTTTGGGCCTCCTTCATGGGATAGTCTTGGTGGGAAAAAGTATGGACTTGTCATTGTTGATGATTACTCAAGATATACATGGGTGTTTTTCCTCAAGTCCAAGGACGAGATGAAGATCACCTTCATTGATTTTGCCAAACAAGCACAACGCAAGTTTGACAAAGAGATCTTGGCAATAAGAAGTGACAATGGCTCTGAGTTCAAGAACTATACCTTGGAAGAATTTCTTAGTGATGAAGGTATTGAGCATCAATATTCAGCTCCATACACTCTTCAGCAAAATGGTGTAGCTGAAAGGAAGAACCGTACACTTGTGGAGATGGCAAGGTCCATGTTGGATGAATACAAGTCACCACATAGTTTTTGGGCCGAGGTGTCAACACTGCATGCCATGCATCAAACCGGCTCTTCCTCCGCACTATATTGGAAAAGACTCCATATGAGCTCCCAACTGGGAACAAGCCAAATGTCAAGTACTTTCGTGTATTTGGGTGCAAATGTTTCATCCTCAACAAAAGAGAACGGGTAGGAAAATTTCAATCCAAAATAATTGAGGGCATATTTGTTGGCTGTGGATCAAACTCTCACGCCTATAGAGTCTACAACAAATCCAATGGATGTGTTGTAGAAACTTGTGACATGGCGTTTGATGAATTTAATGGCTCCCATGGGGAGCAAGTTGATCTAAGTGATGTAGGTGAAGAATATTCCTCTCAAGATATTTTGACCATGGGTGTTGGTGCACTTCTTCCAATGGAACAAGAACCTCATGATGATGATGAAGAAGATGGAAGCTTCACACATCATCAAACTACTTCAACACCCATACCACCACAAGCTCCTATTGTTCAATCGATGCCCTTAGTCCAAGTACAAGAAGATAATCAAGTCCCTCTTCATGATAATCTTCAAGAACAAGAAAGTCCAATCATTGATGATGAACCTCAACAAATGCAATATGAACAAGAAGATCTTCCACCACACATTAATGATCCATATGTTGAGGACATGGATGATGGACATGAAGTTGAACCTCGAGAAACCCTAACCTCCATCATGCCTCGAGTGGCCGGTCGTGTTGATGTTGACAAAATTCTCATCGGCATATCGGAAGGTAGAGTCACTCGTAAACATTTGACAAACTTTTGTGCTCACTTCTCGTTTGTGTCTAGTGTTGAACCTCTCAAGGTACAAGATGCATTGATGGACAACGATTGGATCGTTGCTATGCAAGAAGAGTTGAACAACTTTGAACGCAACCAAGTGTGGTCATTAGTCAAGAGGCCAACTACGGAACACAATGTCATTGGAACAAAATGGATTTTCAAGAACAAGCAAGATGAGAATGGTGTAATCATCCGCAACAAGGCAAGGTTAGTGGCACAAGGGTACTCACAAGTTGAAGGTTTGGACTTTGGTGAGACCTTTGCCCCCGTTGCCCGTCTTGAATCCATTCGCATCTTACTTGCTTATGCTGCTTTCAATGGATTTACATTACATCAAATGGATGTGAAGAGTGCTTTCCTTAACGGTCCTCTACAAGAAGAAGTATATGTGTCACAACCACCTGGGTTTGTTGATCCCGATCACAAAGACTATGTGTATAAACTTCATAAGGCTTTGTATGGCCTCAAACAAGCACCTCGTGCTTGGTATGATCATCTTAAGAAGTTTTTACTCGATGATGGCTTTATGAGAGGGGTGATCGATCCCACTCTTTTTACTAAGAGGGACAAGGGTGATTTGATCTTATGCCAAATCTATGTAGACGATATCATTTTTGGTTCTCCTAACATTCATTTGTGCAAGGAGTTTGCGGCTTCCATGACCAAGAATTTTGAAATGTCACTCAATGCGGATTTGAAGTTCTTTCTCGGATTTCAAATTCAACAATTTCAAGAAGGAATTTTCTTGTCTCAAGCAAAATACCTCAAGGATATCCTAGAAAAGTTCGGCATGACTGATGCTAGTCCATGTAAGACACCCATGCCAACCAAAATTGTACTCACTGAAGACACCAACGGTATCCCTTTCGACCCATCTAAATACCGCTCTATGATTGGCTCATTGCTTTATATTTGTGCATATAGACCAGACATCATGTTCAGTGTATGCATGTGTGCTAGATTTCAAGCTTCCCCTAGGGAAAGTCATCATAAGGCAGTAAAGCACATTCTTAGATACCTTGTGCACACCCCAAAGTTGGGTCTATGGTACCCCAAGAATGCTAAGTTTGATCTACACGGATGCGGATTGGGCTGGAGATAAAGTGGATCGTAAGTCCACCTCCGGTGCATGTCAATTTCTTGGTCTCTCTTTGGTAAGTTGGTCCTCGAAGAAACAAAATTATGTTGCTCTCTCCACCGCCAAAGCTGAATACATTGCAACCGCCAGTTGTGCAACACAATTACTATGGATGAGGCAAACTTTAAAGGATTATGGTATCTGTTGGGGAACGTAGTAATTTCAAAAAATTTCCTACGCACACGCAAGATCATGGTGATGGCATAGCAACGAGAGGGGAGAGTATTGTCCACGCACTCTCGAGACCGTAAGCGAAGCGTTATGACAACGCTGTTGATGTAGTCGTCGCCTTCATGATCCGACCGATCCAAGTACGAACGTCGGCACCTCCGAGTTCAAAGACACGCTCACTCGATGACGATCCCGGACTCGATCCAAAGAAAGTGTCGGGATGAGTTCCACAAGATGACGGCGTGATGACGATGATGATGCTCTACGGTGCAGGCTTCGCCTAAACTCCGCGACGATATGACCGAGGTGGAATATGGTGGATGGGGGCACCGACACGGCTAAGAGATCCAAGGGATCAATTGTTGTATCTTTGGTGCTAGCCCTGCCCTCTATTTATATGTTGAGCCCTCGGTCGAAACTTGGAGCAAAAGCCTCCTCAAAGTCGGTTTTGCCCGAAAGGCAAGAGTCCCACTCGGACTCCGTGACCAAACGCCACAATCCTTGGCGTCGCCCAGACGCCATGGGCCTCGGCATCTGCCCAGGCCGACGCCAGGTCTCCGGCGTTTGCCCCGGCCTCATAAAACTCCTTTTGCACCGACCTAAAGCCTCATGGGCTTGACCCTTGGCCTAAACATATCATCCAATATATGAATATTTACGTCTCGACCATTTCGAGACTCCTCGTCATGTCCCCGATCTCATCCGGACTCAACTCCTTTCGTACATCAAAACATGTAAACTCATAATATATCCGCATCGAAACCTTAAGCGCATGGATCCTACGGGTTCGAGAACTATGTAGACATGACCGAGAACTATTCTTGGTCAATAACCAATAGCGGAACCTGATGCCCATATTGGTTCCTACATATTCTACGAAGATCTTTATCGGTCAAACCGCATAACGACATACGTTGTTCCCTTTGTCATCGGTATGTTACTTGCCCGATATTCGATCGTCGGTATCCAATACCTAGTTCAATCTCGTTACGGCAAGTCTCTTTACTCGTTCCGTAATACATCATCTCGCAACTAACTTATTAGTTGCAATGCTTGCAAGGCTTATATGATGTGTATTACCGAGAAGGCCCAGAGATACCTCTCCGACAATCGGAGTGACAAAACCTAATCTCAAAATACGCCAACCCAACATGTACCTTTGGAGACACCTGTAGTACTCCTTTATAATCACCCGATTACGCCAGACGCTTGGTAGTACCAAAGTGTTCCTCCGGTAAACGGGAGTTGCATAATCTCATAGTTACCGGAATATGTATAAGTCATGAAGAAAGCAATAGCAATATACTAAACGATCAAGTGCTAGGCTAACGGAATGGGTCATGTCAATCACATCATTCTCCTAATGATGTGATCCCATTAATCAAATAACAACACATGTCTATGGTTAGGAAACATAACCATCTTTGATTAATGAGCTAGTCAAGTAGAGGCATACTAGTGACTATATGTTTGTCTATGTATTCACACATGTATCATGTTTCCGGTTAATACAATTCTAGCATGAATAATAAACATTTATCATGATATGAGGAAATAAATAATAACTTTATTATTGCCTCTAGGACATATTTCCTTCAGTCTCCCACTTGCACTAGGGTCAATAATCTAGATTACACAGTAATGATTCTAACACCCATGGAGTCTTGGTGCTGATCATGTTTTGCTCGAGGAAGAGGCTTAGTCAACGGGTCTGCAATATTCAGATCCGTATGTATCTTGCAAATCTCTATGTCTCCCACCGGACTTGGTCCCGGATGGAATTGAAGCATCTCTTGATATGCTTGGTCCTCTTGTGAAATCTGGATTCCTTTGCCAAGGCAATTGCACCAAGATTGTCACGAGAAGATCTTCATTGGTCCCGATGCACTAGGTATGACACCTAGATCGGAAATGAACTCTTTCATCCAGACTCCTTCATTTGCTGCTTCCAAGCAGCTATGTACTCCGCTTCACATGTAGATCCCGCCACGACGCTTTATTTAGAACTGCACCAACTAACAGCTCCACCGCTTAATAAAACACGATCCGGTTTGTGATTTAGAATCATCCGGATCGGTGTCAAAGCTTGCATCGACGTAACCATTTACGACTAGCTCTTTGTCACCTCCATATACGAAACATATCCTTAGTCCTTTTCGTATTTCAGGATGTTCTTGACCGCTGTCCGTGTGATCCACTCTGGATTACTTTGGTACCTTCCTGCCAAGCTTATTGCTAAGCATACGTCGTGTCCGGTACATGTGATTGCATACATGATAGAGCCTATGGTGAAGCATAGGAACATCTTTCATTTTCTCTCTATCTTCTGCGTGGTCGGGCATTGAGTCCGACTCAATTTCACACCTTGTAATACAGGTAAAAACCTTTCTTTGCTCGATCCATTTTGAACTTTTCAAAACTTTATCAAGGTATGTGCTTTGTGAAAGTCCAATTAAGTGTCTTGATCTATCTCTATAGATCTTGATGCCCAAGATGTAAGCAGCTTCACCGAGGTCTTTAATTGAAAACTTTTATTCAAGTATCCTTTATGCTATCCAGAAATTCTATATCATTTCCAATTAATAATATGTCGTCCACATATAATATCGAAAATGCTACAGAGCTCCCACTCACTTTCTTGTAAATACAAGCTTCTCCAAAAGTCTCAGATAAAACCATATGCTTTGATCACACTATCAAAGCGTTTATTCCAACTCCGAGAGGCTTGCACTGCACCATAAATTGATCGCTGGAGCTTGCACACTTTGTTAGCACCTTTTGGATCAACAAAACCTTCTGTTGCATCATATACAACTCTTCTTCTAGAAATCCATTCAAGAATGCAGTTTTACATCCATTTGCCAAATTTCATAATCATAAAATGCAGCAATTGCTAACATGATTCGGACAGACTTAAGCATCGCTACGGGTGAGAAAGTCTCATCGTAGTCAACCCCTTGAACTTGTCAAAACCTTTCGCAACAAGTCGAGCTTTATAGGCGCTTGCATTACCATCGCGTCGATCTTCTTCTTAAAGATCCATTTATTCTCAATGGCTTGCCGATCATCGGCAAGTCAACCAAAGTCCATACTTTGTTCTTATACATGGATCCCATCTCAGATTTCATGGCTTCCAGCCATTTTGCGAATCTGGGCTCACCATTGCTTCTTCATAGTTTGTAGGTTCACCATGGTCAAGTTACATGACTTCCGAATAGGATTACCGTACCACTCAGTGCGGATCTTACTCTAGTTGACCTCGTAGTTCAAGAGAAACTTGATCTGAAGTTTCACGATCATCATCATTAACTTGCTCACTAATTGGTGTAGGTGTCACAGAACCGATTTCGTGATGAACCATTTTCCAATAAGGAGCTGGTATCATACCTCATCAAGTTCTACTTTTCTCCCACTCACTTCTTTCGAGAGAAACTCCTTCTCTAGAAAGGATCCATTCTTAGCAACGAATGTCTTGCCTTCGGATCTGTGATAGAAGGTGTACCCAACTATTTCCTTTGGGTATCCTATGAAGACACATTTTTCCGATTTGGGTTCAAGCTTATCGGGTTGAAGTTTTTCACATAAGCATCGCAGCCCCAAACTTTCGAAGCGACAACTTTGGTTTCTTGCCAAACCATAGTTCATAAGGAGTCGCCTTAACGGATTTTGATGGTGCCCTATTTAACGTGAATGCGGCCGCCTCTAAAGCATAACCCCAAAACGATAGCGGTAAATCGGTAAGAGACATCATAGATCGCACCATATCTAGTAAAGTACGATTCACGACGCTCGGACACACCATTACTGTGTGGTGTTCCGGTGGCGTTAGTTGTGAAACTATTCCGCAATTTTTCAAATGTAGACCAAACTCGTAACTCAAATATTCTCCTCCACGATCAGATCGTAGAAATTTTATTTTCTTGTTACGATGATTTTCAACTTCACTCTGAAATTCTTTGAACTTTTCAAATGTTTCAGATTTATGCTTCATTAAGAAGATATACCCATATCTCGCTTAAATCATCCGTGAAGGTGAGAAAATAATGATATCCGCCACGAGCTTCAACATTCATCGGACCACATACATCTCAGATGTATGATTTCCAACAAATCTGTTGCTCTCTCCATAGAACCGGAGAATGGTGTTTTAGTCATCTTGCCTATGAGGCACGGTTCGCAAGTACCAAGTGATTTCATAATCAAGTGATTCCAAAAGTCCATCAGTATGGAGTTTCTTCATGCGCTTTAGACCGATATGACCTAAATGGCAAGTACACAAATAAGTTGCACTATCATTATTAACTCTGCATCTTTTGGCTTCGACATTATGAATATGTGTATTACTACTATCGAGATTTAATAAAATAGACCACTCTTCAAGGGTGCATGACCATAAAAGATATTACTCATATAAATAGAACAACCATTATTCTCTCGATCTAAATGAATAACCGCCTCACATCAAACAAGATCCAGATATAATGTTCATGCTCAACGCCGCACCAAATAACAATTATTTAGGTCTAAAACTAATCCCGAAGGTAGATGTAGAGGTAGCGTGCCGACCGTGATCACATCGACTTTGGAACCGCTTCCCACGCCATCGTCACCTCGTCCTTTGCCGCTGCTCGCTTATTCCGTAGTCCCTGCTTTTGAGTTGCAAATATTAGCAATGTAACCAGATCAAATACCCAGTGCTACTACGAGCTCTAGTAAGGTACACATCAATAACATGTATATCACATATACCTTTGTTCACCTTGCCATCCTTCTTATCCGCCAAATACTTGGGGCAGTTCCGCTTCAAAGGACCAGTTTGCTTGCAGTAGAAACACTCGGCCAGGCTTAGGTCCAGACTTGGGTTTCTTCTCTTGAGCAGCAACTTTCTTGCTGTTCTTTTGAAGTTCCCTTCTTCTCCCTTTGCCCTTTTCTTGAAACTAGTGGTCTTGTTGACCATCAACACTTGATGCTCCTTCTTGATTTCTACCTCCGCAGCTTTTAGCATTGCGAAGAGCTCAAGCTCTTGTAGCTTGGTGGCGTGATTGGAGAATTCATCAATGACACTATCATCCGTAAGATTAACTCCCAGCTTGAATCAAGTGATTATTATACCCGCACATTTTGAGTATATGCTCACCGACGTAACTATTCTCCTCCATCTTGCAGCTATAGAACTTATTGGAGACTTCATATCTCTCAATCCGGCATTTTCTTGAAATATTAACTTCAACTCTTGGAACATCTCATATGCTCCATGACGCTCAAAACGTCGTTGAAGACCCGGTTCTAAGCCGTAAAGAATGGCACACCGAACTATAGAGTAGTCATCAGCTTTGCTCGCCAGACGCCACAACTTCGGCGTTGTTCTGCAAAGAAGTTCGGCACCCAGCGGTGCTTCCAGACGTAATTCTTCTCAGGCAAAGCAATGAGGATAATCCTCAAATTACGGACCCAGTCCGTAATTGCTACCATCATCTTTCAACTTTGCTTTCTCAAGGAACGCATTAAAATTTAACGGAACAACATCACGAGCCATCTATCTACAGTAAATAGAGACAAGCAAAAATACTATCAGGTACTAAGTTCATGATAAATTTAAGTTCAATTAATCATATTATTTAAGAACTCCCACTTAGATAGACATCTCTCTAGTCATCTAAGTGATTACGTGATCCAAATCAACTAAACCATAACCGATCATCACGTGAGATTAATCACTTGGATGAAATAAGAATAAGATTTATTGTATGCTTATCCTTCATCAAATTAAATTGATGACCAACAATGGATTTGGCATGCAACTTATTCTTCTTGAAAAGGAATTGAGAATTGACATATCGCAAACTTGAGAAGGTCTTCATGAATCACCGGTAGGTTGAAAAGAACGAATGGATTAATATGATAAACAAGGAAAATAATCTGAATGAACCACCGTAAGAATTCGGAAATGACTGACGAAAGAGAATGAATCACCGGATAGAATTAGAAAAGCACAAAGATACTTGAGGGAATTTAGAGAAAAGAGATCGAAGAGATCGCGAACTGATTAACGAATGCTTGAACGCAGCACCGGAAGAATATTAAGACGAACGAAAGGCACGGATATAGAATAATTGGGGAATGAATCTGAAAACTTAGAGCAAAGAAATCTTCTGAAAAGATGGCCTCCGGATGATCGAGAGAGAAAGCAACTCCTGAAATGCTCCGGATGGATGAAAAGAATTTGCATGACTGGAAACAATTAGATAGGATAACATCGAGCTAGCACCATGAACCTCCGGGGGAACGGACAAGATTTAAGAGAAACTTTACTTCGGTCTTCAAGGACGACGATAAACACCACCAAAATTAATGAGATACTCCGGAAGAAAGAAAAACACAGAGGTTGAGCCAACAATGAAATGATTTCAAATCGATCTTGGAAAAGGCAAGTGACTGATGATATTCATTCTTACGTCACACTTGAAAAGAATTTGGGAATAACTCCGGGGAATTAGAAGAGTCAGGTAAGATCCTGGGAAAAAACCTGTGGGTTAGGGCCCACTGAAAAGAAACACCGTTGGAAAGGGAAGAGATAGATGATGCGCCGGAACAATTGAAATATTTGAATGAGGTGACAGCCTCGAATTAATTCAAACATAGACGAATCTCCTGAGATGTCTTGCACACTCCCGAAGGATAAACTGGCGAGAGACGAACGAGCAAGGAGAACACTTGAGCCGAGAGAAAGAATATAATCACTGCCGAAAAATGGAATTGAATCCACCGGAGAAGAAAGGGATGAAGAATGACGAACGAGACGAGAATTCACCGGTTGAAATAATTGAGGGAAGACCAAGAGGCTCCACACGAATGAAATTGATGGTCGGAAGAAACTCAAACTCAAGGGAAGAAAAAGGGTGGAGGGCGGAAAACAAAGACAACTTGGAAGGGGAAATCGACGAATATCTTGAAGAGAAAACACCGTTGAAATCATTGAGGAAAGAAAGCAAAGACTTCGCACGAGTAGAATGGATACTCGATAGCGGACTCCGGTTCCGAGAGGAAGAAGGGAGGGCGGGTGGGAAAAACAAGGACAACTTCGGACAAGGAAAACAACGACGTCGGAGGAAGAACTGAGGATTGAACCCAAAGATGAAGAGGCTCGAGTCAACTTGACGAGAGATGCACCGGACAAAAGAGGAAGGGCAACGAACGAAAACTAACTGCGTGATCCTAAAGAAAAACTTGAATGGGAAGAGGAGTAGTTCAAAACACCTACGTCAAAATTCCTCACCAGAGCGACGAAGGGGCTGAGGAGTAAAAAGAATTCCTACTCTCCGATATAACTAGACTCCGAAAATAGTTTTCTTCTAGACTCAACAACGGCCAAACTACACGATCAATCAAGGGGGCTCCTAGGGTCGGTCGAGGCTCTGATACCAACTTGTCACGCCCAATATGTGACTCTATCCAAAAGGAACTCGATGGTGCCACCAAGGATAGACCCGCATTTTGAAACGCTTTTGCAAGGTGGATATCATTACATCAACATTACATAATAGTGGGGATACATACATAAGGCACAAATGCCACAAGAATACATCAACATCAAATACAAGAACAACATCCGACTATGGATGAAACATAAACAGAAGCTCAAACGACATCCACCCTGCTAGCCCAGGCTGCCGACCTAGAACCTATCCCCGATCAAGAAGAAGCGTAAGAAGAACTCCAACACAAATAAACATCGCTCTCGTCATGATCATCGCACAACCTGTACTCGCAATCGGTGGTGTAGTAATCTGAGCCACGAGGACTCAAAGAATCCCATTACCATGGGTATCAAGACTAGCAAAGCTTAAAGGGAAAGGAAGGGATAAAGTGGTGAGGTTGCAGCAGCGACTAAGCATATATGGTGGCTAACCAACGCAAATGAGAGCGAGAAGAGAAACAAAGGAACGGTCGCCAACTAGTAATGATCAAGAAGTGATCCTGAACTCCTACTTACGCCGACATAACCCGAAACCGTGTTCTCCTCTCGATCAACCCCAAAAGAGACACTCACGATTCAAGATTCTAGTTTGGACCAACACTTAGACAAGCATTGGCCCGGGGCTGAATAAAGATGACCCTTGGGTTAATTACTCCCAAGGGAAATGTAGGTGGTGGTGAGGCAAATGGTAAAACCAATGTTGGGCCTTCTTGGAGGAGTCTTATTCAAAGCGAACTGTCAAGGGGTCCCATAAATCACCCGACCGCGTTAGGGACGCAAAATCCGGGAACATAATACCGATATGAAGGAAACTAGGCGGCAAGAGTGGAACAAAACACTGGGCATAAGGCCGAGCCTTCCACCCTTTACCAAGTATATAGATGCATTAATTAAATAAGATATATTGTGATATCCCAACAAGTAAACATGTTCCAACAAGGAACAACATCTCCATGTTCCAACAAGGAACAAACTTCATCTTCATCTGCAACTAACAATGCTATAAGAGGGGCTGAGCAAAGCGGTAACATAGCCAAACAACGGTTTGCTAGGAAGGGTGCAAAAGGTTAGAGGTTGTCATGGCAATTTGGGATGGCTTGATAAACAGGTAATAGGTAGCGCAGCATAGCGATAGAACGAAGCAACTAGCATAGCAATGATAGTAGTGAGATCCAGGGTAGCGGTCATCTTGCCTGAAATCCCGCTAGGAAGAAGAACGAGTCCATGAAGAAGATGAATGGATGAAGCGAACCAAGCGTGAGACGAACGAATCCTCACGATCGCAACGCAACAGAACTAACAAGAAGAAGCACACAACATAGTAAACACACCACACATGAACAAGACATGATGCACGACAAGCATGATGCATGACAAAGCTACATGAAGCTACTCATGGCAAGAGATGATGCAAACAAGAACAACACATCAAGGCAAGTTTAAATGAGGCCGGAAACAACATAGAACAATTCCGGTAAGTCCTCATATGCAAATTTCGAAATTGGTCCAGATCTGAATAAACCTTATGTTCAAGTTGTTAAATAGCAAGTTAAGATGCACCACGATGATCTACACGAAATTCTAGTCAAGTTACATATAAAGTTCATTAGATTCGGAGCAACGGCCTAGAAGATATGAGCAAAACAAGTTAAACATGGCATTGATGCAAAATGCATACAAACATCAAGCAAACACCTCAAAACATGGGTGCAATATGATAATATGAAACTACATGCAAAATCAAGCAAGTTTCATATAGAGCACACTCCAAACGGAGCAACGGTTCAACACATACACTCTATACAAGTTATAGCAGCAATCTGTCCAAAACAGCAACTAGGCATATTGCAAGCATCAAAACAACAAGCTACAGCATCTTAACATGATAACAAAAGGCATGGGCATGATGTACAGGTAAAGCATGACAAAACATGAACACTGAGCTATCTCCAGAAATCACTAGAACATGCTCAAAATGACATGGCAAGATTGCAAATAAAAACAGTTTCAGACTTATCAGGAAATAACATCAGGTTGCAATGTTTAGAGCTATCAAACAACATGTTATAGGAACTTATCATGGCAAACAAAGGCATGGCATGAATCTACTAAATGCATAGATCAAAAGTCCTTTACGGACCATGAGCCAAAAAGGATCAGAAGATATGATGGCACCCATGTAAACATGGCAAGTTATATTACAGATTCATACATGGCAGGAACAACAATAAGTAGGCATGTTGGTGAGCTTGAACCACTCACCACAGAGCAATACATGGCATGACAAGGCAACTCATAGTAAGAAGACATGGCATAGAAGCTATACATGGCAAGAACAACAACATAGCATACACGGATCAACTACAACAACCTTGGCAAAATTGAATAACATGTAAACAACCTGCCAGGAAACATTTTATAGCAAAAGTAGAGCTCGATTGACTCAAGCTATGGCACTCCATAATTGCAAACAAGGGCATGGATGGATAGAGAATAACCATATGTTCAAAACATCCTTACTGAAGTATCTCAAAAAAGCATGGATCTCTCAGAGCATCAAGTTTACATGGCATAAAATATCAAGAAAACGGGCTGAAATCAGCAACATCATGAAGCCTAGTTTGCATGCTTGTGCTAGTCACCACAGAGATCACAAAAATACATGGCATACACCCCTGTAAAGATGGCATGGCATATTACAAAACACATGTAGACATCAACCTCATAGGATGCACACATCAATCATGGCAAAAATGACAAAAGTGCATGTTCTGATAAGAATCTGAAACTAACATCACATAGCACTCTTCCAACAGCATTTCGGGCATCAAGATGGGCTCAAATGTAAATGATGCAATGAGATGAAATGATGTACTCGTCGAGACGAACAATTTGACATATTACACGCACGAAACGGAGCAGTATGCATAGAGTTATGGCACGATGAAAATGCAATAAAAATGTAAAATACTCGGGGACTTGGTGGATTACGGGGTCAACCTCGTGGACTGCATCTGGGGCGCGGTTCCCGAGGCACGTTGGGGTTCGCCGGACCCTCGCCGGAAAAGGTCCGGAGAGGAGGAAGACGAGGCCGGGCGGACGAGGGCGGCCGGATCCGGCGGCTCGGCCCGGATCTAGCCGGAGGAGGCCGCACGGGCGGCGGCGACGAGCGCGGCCGCCGGAGCTCCATGGCCTTGGCGGCGGCCTTCGCCGCGACGAGGCGGTCGGAGCCGGGCGGCGGCGGCAGGAGGCTTCGGTGGCCGGCGGCCGGAGGCGGAGGCGGCGGCGGCGGCGAGGGAGGAGGCGGCTGGCCTCGGCGGCGGACCGCACCGGCGGCGGGCCGGCCGGCGACGGAGGAGGGCGGCGCGCGCTGCCGGCGCCGGCCAGCGGCGGGAGCAGGGGCGCGGCGGCGCGGGCGGGCGGGCCCCGATGGGCTCAGCGGGCTTGCCCTGGCCCAGCGGCTGCAAGCGGCGGGGACGCGAGGGGCCACGTGGCGCGCCTCCGCTGGACGAGGGGCGGCGGCGGACGTGTCCGCGCCGGCGGACGCGTCGCGCCAAGCGCAGGAGAAAACTAGGGTTAGGGGGGGAATTTGACCGCTAATTTCGGAGGGGGAGGTGTTTATATAGGCATAGGGAGCTAGGAGACTCCAAATGAGGTGCGGTTTTCGCCCACACGATCGTGATCGAACGACCGAGAGCATGGAGGGGACTTTGCTGGGTTTTGGTCCACTTTGGAAGGGGTGTTGGGCTGCAATACAAAAGAGGCTTTTGCGGTTAACCGGTTAACCGTTGGAGTATCAAACGACCTCCAAATGATCCGAAACTTGACAGGCGGTCTACCGGTGCTATACCAAGGCCGCTTAACAAACCTCGGTCCATTCCGAGACCGTTTAACACCCGCACATGAAAAGAGGTAAAAGGGGGCGCCGGGAGACATAGGAGTGCCGGATTGGAAAACGGACAACGGGGAAAATGCTCGGATGCATGAGACGAACACGTATGCAAATGCGATGCACATGATGGCATGATAAAAAATGCAGATGATGACATGGCAAAGTGCAACACGCAAGCAAATGACATGGCAACGACGGCGAATAACTGGCGGACACCTGGCGCATCGAATCCGGGGCGTTACAACTTTGTTGTTGCAAGTTTTACGTGGCTGCTACGGGCTGAGCAAGAACCGTTCTTACCTACGCATCAGAACCACAACGATAGTTTGTCAAGTTGGTGCTGTTTTAACCTTCGCAAGGACCTAGCCACACTCGGTTCAACTAAAGTGAGAGAGACAGACACCCGCCAGTCACCTTTAAGCAACGAGTGCTCGCAGCGGTGAAACCAGTCTCGCGTAAGCGTACGCGTGATGTCGGTCCGGGCCGCTTCATCTCACAATACCGCCGAACCAAAGTATGACATGCTGGTAAGCAGTATGACTTGTATCGCCCACAACTTACTTGTGTTCTACTCGTGCATATAACATCAACGCATAAAACCTGGCTCGGATGCCATCATTGGGGAACGTAGTAATTTCAAAAATTCCCTACGCACACGCAAGATCGTGGTGATGGCATAGCAACGAGAGGGAGAGTATTGTCCACGCACCCTCGTGAGACCGTGGCGAAGCGCTATGACAACGCTGTTGATGTAGTCGATGTCTTACGACGGCACCTCCGAAGTTCAAAGACACGCTCAGCTCGATGACGATCCCTGACCCGATCCAAAGAAAGTGTCGGGATGAGTTCCACAAGACGACGGCGCAGTGACGATGATGATGCTCTCGCGCGCAGGCTTTGCCTAAACTCCGACGATATGACCGAGGTGGAATATGGTGGATGGGGGCACCGACACGGCTAAGAGATCCAAGGGATCAATTGTTGTATCTTTGGTGCTAGCCCTGCCCTCTATTTATATGTTGAGCCCCGGTCGAAACTTGGAGCAAAAGCTTCCTCAAAGTCGGTTTTGCCCGAAAGGCAAGAGTCCCACTCTCGACTCCGGGACCAAACGCCACAATCCTTGGCGTCGCCCAGACGCCATGGCCTCGGCGTCGCCCAGGCCGACGCCAGGTCTCCGGCGTTTGGCCCCGCCTCCAAGAAACTCCTTTTGCACCGACCTAAAGCCTCATGTGCTTGACCCTTGGCCTAAACATATCATCCAATATATGAATCTTTACGCCTCGACCATTTCGAGACTCCTCGTCATGTCCCCGATCTCATCCGGACTCGAACTCCTTTCGTACATCAAAACATGTAAACTCATAATATAACTGTCATCAAAACCTTAAGCGTGCGGACCCTACGGGTTCGAGAACTATGTAGACATGACCGAGAACTATTCTTGGTCAATAACCAATAGCGGAACCTGGATGCCCATATTGGTTCCTACATATTCTACGAAGATCTTTATCGGTCAAACCGCATAACGACATACGTTGTTCCCTTTGTCATCGGTATGTTACTTGCCCGAGATTCGATCGTCGGTATCCAATACCTAGTTCAATCTCGCTATCGCAAGTCTCTTTACTCGCTCCGTAATACATCATCTCGCAACTAACTTATTAGTTGCAATGCTTGCAAGGCTTATATGATGTGTATTACCGAGAAGGCCCAGAGATACCTCTCCGACAATCGGAGTGACAAAACCTAATCTCAAATACGCCAACCCAACATGTACCTTTGGAGACACCTGTAGTACTCCTTTATAATCACCCGCCACCTTGTGACGCTTGGTAGTACCCAAAGTGTTCCTCCGTAAACAGGAGTTGCATAATCTCATAGTTACCGGAACATGTATAAGTCATGAAGAAAGCAATAGCAATATACTAAACGATCAAGTGCTAGGCTAACAGAATGGGTCATGTCAATCACATCATTCTCCTAATGATGTGATCCCATTAATCAAATAACAACACATGTCTATGGTTAGGAAACATAACCATCTTTGATTAATGAGCTAGTCAAGTAGAGGCATACTAGTGACTATATGTTTGTCTATGTATTCACACATGTATCATGTTTCCGGTTAATACAATTCTAGCATGAATAATAAACATTTATCATGATATGAGGAAATAAATAATAACTTTATTATTGCCTCTAGGGCATATTTCCTTCAGTATCACCTACAGACATGTGCCTCTTCTATGTGATAATGAAAGTGCCATCAATATTGCTGAGAACCCCAAAGATCATACTCGCACCAAGCACATTGATATTAGGTATCACTTCTTGAGAGATCATGTGGAAAAATGTGACATTGATATTGATCATGTTGGCACCGATATGCAACTTGCAGACATTTTCACCAAGCCATTGGATGAAGCAAGGTTTTGTCAACTTAGGCGTGAACTTGGTATCTTGGAGCTTGACAACATTATGTGAAATCTAGTACCCATTCATGCATTTTCATCATGTCTTGTTTAGATGTAGGCATATGTTTAGGGGGAGACACTCAACTCATGGGTGCCCTTACCCTATGAAATGCATAAAAAGAACAAACACTCTCAAAGCTACCGTGTTATTCTAACAATGGTGCTTTCAATGATGGAGTAGTGATTATGCACCCAAAGTTCCAATCTTTACGGAGCCATGTCATGTATACTCATACATGGTGGCAGTAGCCACCGCTCTTGTCATTAGAACAATATATGAGCGGTATATGTTTTATTATTGTTGGCATAGGATACTCATTGCTTAACAGACTATGCCTTTGCATCTTACTACGTACTGAAATCATCCTCTCCTCATCATTGTTAGTAGCATGAATAATTGCACCCTAATCTTCTAAAAAATTCCTATATGCTCCCGGACGTCCGCTATGTACCAGACTTCCGTAAAGTCCTCTCTGGTGCCAGTTTACCGGTTGTCCACTGAAGACCGGACTTCTGCTAAATTTTCCCCTGCTCAGGCACCGGACGTCCGTAAAAATCTCTCTGTTGTCCTCAGGCCGGTCGTCCGGTCTTCCGTTAATTTTTTCCCTGGCCCAGGCGCCGGACGTTCGTAGAACCCCGGTCGTCCGGACTTTTCTCAGGCACATATATATAGCGCGGGGTGACGTTCGGGTCAGTTTACCCTAATCTGTTCGCCCCCTCTCCTCTGTTCACCACCGCCGTCGCCCCTGCCTCGCGGCTCCTCGCCCTGGCCGCTCGCCGCCCGAGCCCCTCGCCAACGCCACACCGCTCGGGTCGCCCCTGTCCCCGGCGCGGTCGCTGTCTCCCTCCGTGTTCTTCACTCCGAGGTAGCACCTATCTCTTCTCCCCTCAATCATCGATTTTTCGATCTATGGTGGGGTTGTTGATTTGGGTCTTCCTCCTCCCCTAGGTCGAGATGCCCAAGACCAAGCACTCCGCGCGCAAGCAGGTCGCCGGTGGGCCATCTCGCATGTCTCGTCGTGGTGGCTCCGATGACTCACAGGAGCGGGCTCGTCCTCGGAAGCGTGCCGCCCGTCCTCACAGCTCATCTAGCAACTCCTCGGAGGAATCCGACTATGAGGATGAACTGGATGATTTGGATCAGCCTGCTACCTCTTGAGCTTGCGTTGGATTTCCCCGAAAAGGAGAGGATAATGCAGCAGAGTAGCGTAAGTATTTCCCTCAGTTTTTGAGAACCAAGGTATCAATCCAGTAGGAGGCCACGCGCAAGTCCCTCGTACCTACACAAAACAAATAGCTCAACGCAACCAACGCGATTGGGGGTTGTCAATCCCTTCACGGTCACTTACGAGAGTGAGATCTGATAGAGATGATAGATAATATTTTTGGTATTTTTGGTATAAAGACGCAAAGTAAAATAAAAAGCAAAGTAAAAAAGCAAAGCAATAATAAAGTGATGGAAGATTGATATGATAGAGAATAGACCCGGGGGCCATAGATTTCACTACTGGCTTCTCTCAAGAGCATAAGTATTTTACGGTGGGTGAACGAATTACTGTTGAGCAATGGACAGAATTGAGCATAGTTATGAGAGTATCTAGGTATGATCATGTATATAGGCATCACGTCCGAGACAACTAGACCGACTCCTGCCTGCATCTAGTACTATTACTCCACTCGTCGACCGCTATCCAGCATGCATCAAGAGTATTAAGTTAATGAAAACAGAGTAACGCCTTAAGCAAGATGACATGATGTAGAGGGTTAAATTCATGCAATATGATAAAAATCCCATCTTGTTATCCTCGATGGCAACAATACAATACGTGCCTTGCTGCCCCTACTGTCACTAGGAAAGGACACCGCAAGATTGAACCCAAAGCTAAGCACTTCTCCCATTGCAAGAACTACCAAACTAGTTGGCCAAACCAAACGGATAATTCGAAGAGACTTGCAAAGATAACCAATCGTACATAAAAGAATTCAGAGAAGATTCAGATATTGCTCATAGATAATCTTGATCATAAACCCACAATTCATCGGTCTCAACAAACACACCGCAAAAAGAAGATTACATCGAATAGATCTCCACGAGAGAGGGGGAGAACATTGTATTGAGATCCAAAAAGAGAGAAGAAGCCATCTAGCTACTAACTATGGACCCGAAGGTCTGAAGTAAACTACTCACACTTCATCGGAGAGGCTATGATGATGTAGAAGCCCTCCGTGGTGGATTCCCCTCCGGCGGAGCTCCTAACAGGCCCCAAGATGGGATCTCGTGGATACGTAAAGTTGCGGCGGTGGAATTAGGTTTTGGCTCCATATCTGATCTGTTGGGGTACGAGGTATATATAGGAGGAAGGAGTACGTCGGTGGAGTTGGGGCCCACGAGGCGGGCGCGCCTAGGGGCGCCCCTCCAACCTCGTGGCCGCCTCCTCCTTTTTGACCGAGGGTCCAAGTCTCCGGATCATATCGATGAGAAAATCTCGTTCGAAGGTTTCATTCCGCTTGGACTTCGTTTGATATTCTGCTTTCTTGAAACACCAAATAGGCAAAAAATAGCAATTCCGGGCTGGGCCTCCGGTTAATAGGTTAGTCCCAAAAGTAATATAAAAGTGGAAAAATAAAGCCCAATATGGTCCAAAACAATAGATAATATAGCATGGAGCAATTAAAAATTATAGATACGTTGGAGACGTATCACAGCCTGGGTTTGTTGCTGTTTGCACCTCCGCACCCAAGGCAGGAACTCTTCAGCCCACCTTCATGCCTCCTCCTCCTCCGGTGCAACCTCACGGTGATGCTCGTCATATCTCTCTTGAACCTCCTTTACCACTCGGCCGCAACGTTAAGCGGTTCAACGAGGTTCCCATTGCTTCCTATCTTAGGTTGCGTCATGATGTTGATCAATTTACGGTTGCCAGTGACTCTCGGGACAATCGTTTTCACACAAATGTCCAAGCTGACATCTTTACCACTATCATCATTCCTAAAGGCTTATGTCTACATGAATGCATTGACTTAGAGCATATTCGTACTCATCCGGAGAAATATCTGGGGGCTATTGAGCTCATTGAGCCATCTAATCTTGCTGCCCCATTTGCATTTCAACATGACTTTAACCAAGCTGCCATTCATCAATTCTATGTCACATGTTATTTTGGTCCAAATAACACTATCACTTGGATGACCTCCGACACCGTGCTCACGGCATCTTATTCTCAATTTGTTGCTGCCCTTGGGTTTCCTGACACCGGTTTCAAAATCCACAAGGATGACCCCAACCATAGGCCCAAGGGCATTGATGTCTGTGTGGATTTTCTCAAACCGATAGAAACTTTGTCTTATGCGGAGAAACAAAAGGGTCTGAACCAAGTCTCCATTTGGTGCTCACCTTTCTACATCATATATCAGTGTGTCATCCGCACCATATATCCCAAGATGGGTGACAAGGGGTCTTGCAATAGCTACTGCATTGATCTCATGCATCGCCTCTATGCATCTCCAAAGGGGAAGATAAATGGTCCTCATTTTCTGTGGCATGAGATCCGTCTCGCTAGTTTTCAGCACAATCAGGCCTTTCCTCATGCCCCCTTTCTTCAGGCTTTTACCGAGCGTGTTGCTCCATTTCCCATTGCTCGCACTCACTTGCATGAGCGATGGGTCATTCCACCTCACATGGCGGATGATTGGGTTCCTCCTCCTACTGCTCCCGCTCGTCGCACTGCAGCTAGTGTTCCTCCTCCTACTGCTCGCTCTACTCCTTCCAGTTTTGCATCCTTTGGGTGCATTGCTCGCTTTCTTGGGAAGGCTCACTCAGCAATGATGAAGGTGTTCACCTTTCACTGCTCCCAAAATCACGACGTTATCACTCGCATGGTCACTTCCAAGAATGCTCTGAAGGCTTGTCTGAGAGACTCCAGAGTTTACGATGTGAGTGACGATGAACGTCTCCCTAACGAGCCACCTTTTGACTTTGGTTTTCACTCGGGTCCTGAGTGGACTGACTTCTTTGACGAGGCTGGTGGCAGTGGTGCTCATGATGATGATGATGATGATGCTCTCTGATGCTGCTATGACTCCCCTTTTGGGTATTTGATGCCAAGGGGGAGTAGGCACTATGCTGTTATGTCTTTATTAGCTTGTATCAAACTCATGTTATGTCATTATTAGCTTGTACCGAACTCATGTTATGAGATTTTATAGACTTATGTTCTATGCTATGTTGTCTTGACTATCTTGTGTATGAGATTTGGTTGTGTTGGTATCATATTGAGGGGGAGCTCTCTTCATGCTTATTCTTTATTTATTGAGCTCCACAACAAATCCTTTCAATATTTTATTTTGTGCATATATGTTGTCATCAACTACCAAAAAGGGGGAGATTGAAAGTGCAATCATGCCCTTAATCATATTTTGATGTTGATGACAACATGCATGTTGGGACTAATCATGTTTATCAAGTATATCTCAGGATTATGTCTCAAGAGCTGTGTGTGGATCATGACTACAGACACATATATCACTCAAGAGCAGAGACACAAGACAAAGACAGAAAGCTTTGGCTTCTTTTTCGGTTTGTTCTTGAGTATAGGGATCCCGCACTATTAAGAGGGGATCATTGGATTTCGTGAAAGAACTTGCTCAAACCCACAAAATTCCCTCACATATCTTCTCTACATTGTTCCTCTAGCTTATGCACAAAGATTGGTATGTTTCTAAGAGGTTCAGTTATCACTGGACGTCCGAGAGTCTACGGACGTCCGGCCTCTCTCAGCTGACCGGGCTTCCGGCTCTCCCCGGTTGTCCGATGCATCTCCACAGAATAGATATTAGCGGAAGACCGATCTCACCGGACGTCCGGCCACCGGACGTCCGCTCACCTCCGGATATCTGGTGCACTTCAACAAAATGTTTATTTGCGGATTTCTGACCACACCGGACATCTGGCCTCCGGACGACCGGCGCCTTCTGGGCGTCCGCTGACTATGAGTTCCATACCTCGTATGTGCCCCTGGCAGATGTTCCAGCGCCCGGACGACCGGCGGACCGGGCGGGCGTCCTGTCTAATCTGTGGCACCGGTCGTCCGATACCCATTGTACGTCCGTCAGCCCCTGTGAACTAAGTGGCTCAACGGTCTGTTTTACACTCACACTATATATAGCCTTCTCCATCTCACGGGATAAGGTTGACCATTCACTTTGAGCTTTCTAAGAACACATCTCACTCCCTCTCTTGACACCCTACACCAAATCCTAGATCCCCAAGGGATTTGGGAACATTTGAGAGAAGTTCTCCAATCAAGTGATAGATCCACTTCTTCTCCTTCTAGTCACCCAAGGAATTCGTGATTTAAGCAAGTTCTTGAGCATTCCCCAACGTTCCTGTTACTCTTGGAGGTTGGAGACTCCTAGGCGGTAGGAGTCTTTCGGAGAGGAATCGACCATTATGATTACCCTCAGAAAAGTTTGTGAGGGTTTGGAGACCACCCCAAGGTCTACCACTAGTGGTTGAGAAACGCCTTCGTGGTGTTATCTCAAAGAGAGAATAGGGTGAGCCTTTGTGGCGTTGGTGTGCCTTCATGGTAACATCCACCTCTCTAAACGGTGACGTAGCTTCCATCCAAGGAAGTGAACATCGGCATACATCCTCGTCTCTCGAAGTTGTGGTTATCCCTAACCCTAACTCCCTACTTGTGGCTACTTGTCTCTTAGTCTTACTTATATCGTAGTGTACTTGCTTACTCTCCTACTTGTGTTACTTGGTTACCTTGCTTAGCTCATAGCATCATACTTGCAATTGTTAGGCTAAAACTTTATATTCCGCATTGTTGCCTAAAATTGCTAAGTAACAATTAAAATTGTAATTGTACCTATTCACCCCCCCTCTAGGTCCATCTCGATCCTTTCAGTCCATACCTCTCTCGAAAAGATACATTCCAGCAACATGTGTTTGATGGTTTCATCACTCTGATCGCACGGGGTCCAGGAAGTACCGTGTGGTAGTCAGCGTCGGGCTAAACCTGTCAGAGGTCCAACATCTATCTCATAGGGAAAGCCATGCGAAAAATCAGCATTGTAGCAGTGCCTCGACTTCCAAATGAACCATGTCTGTTGGTGCAACTTCCCTTCCCCAAAACTTTACTTCATATGCCGAACTCACAGAGAACTCCCCATTCTTCTCCCAAGACCAACGTACCGTATCCCTGGAGTCAGGGTCTAGTTGCACTCTCTCTACCCTCATCCAAAGTGCAAAATCTCATGTAACATGCCAGCATCGAGGTCCGTACCTACGTCGCTAACCCAAGCTCCATCCACGATCGCTGCTTGGGCAGTTCTTGTGGCCCTACGCGGAACCCAACAATATAGGTTCGGTGTGATCTCCTAGATCTGACATTCCTCAAGCCATCAATCTTCCTAGAATAATGTTGATTGTCCATTACCAACTGTCGATCGTGATGCTGAGTGGAAAAGAGCCAGCGCCTCATCCGGCAGACTTATGTTAGACTCTTTCCACAGCCTCTCCGAGTCCACTCGCTGCAACCATGTCCAACGTGACTCTAGGGACACATTCAACCATCTGAGGTCGGGGATACCCAGGCCGCTAGCCCACTTAGGTGCACACACCGTGTTTTAAGCCACCATGCAGTTCCCGTCGTTTGCCTTTGCTTTTCTGCACCACAAAAAAACTCTTCATATCTTGATCATTGCCATGATCATCCTTGGCAGAACATCTAGAGCTAGCATCGGGAATCGGTATCGCACATAAGACCGGTTGCACTAGGAGCAATCGTTCACTCTTAGGCAAGCTGGCCGCCCTCCATGTTGGCAAACAAGCTGCTAGTTGGTCCACTAGTCCTTAGAATTGTTGAGTTGTTTATTTCCTCAACGTTAGTGGCAATCCCAGGTATTTACATGGGAAACTTCCCACCGGGCATCCCAAGACGTGATTGACAATGGCCATTGCATCCTCAGAACAACGGATAGGGATAGACACACTTTTTCCTACATTCACATGTAGTCCGGAGGCCATGCCATACATCTTCAACACACGCGCACATGTGTGTAGCTCCACCTCTTTCGGCTTTAGGAACACCATCACATCATCCTCGAACATTGAAACCCTTTATTTCAATCCCTGCCGAGCCAAGGGTGATAGAATGCCTCGAGTAGTAGCAAGGTTGAACAACCATTGTAGGGGTTCCATGCACAAGATGAAGAGCATGGGGGGATAGCGGGTCTCCCTAGCGTAAGCCCTGGCAGTTGTATATCTTCTTGCCCGGCATTCCATTTACCATAATTCTTGTCAAAGTGTCGGCATTTCTCCGGGAGCCTAGTTCCCATTTTCTAGAAAACATGATGTTGTCGATTTTGGTCAGAGTGGTATCTATTCTTTGGTTCGATTTGTTAAAACGATGAATAATCAAGGGTGTCTCCTCGAGGTTCAGGTCATCAAATCAGTGATCGAGACAATTAGGGTCGACTCCTTGACGAAGGATAGAAATTAATAAATGGTAATTTGTTTATATTTTCAAAAATATGAAACAAACCAGAAATCAAGGATTCAAGAAAAATCACAAATAATATATGAACATTCACAAAAAGAAATCACATTTTATGGCTTTTCCTGGTTGTTCGTAACTTACATGTAAGTTAACCTTATTTCCAAACTTTTTCATGAAATATTCATGATTTTCCTTTTTAGCAAGTGCCTGGTTACAATCATATTTTCATTCCCTTTATTCTAAATTTACACTATTTTTATCATGAAGTTCAATGGAATTTTTGTTCGTAATATTTTTCCTTTGACCTCCTCTTAATTTCCTTGTGTGTATCATTTCCCCCCTCTAAATTAACTGCTATTTTGGGTGTCATCGGGATTCAGGAACCTGTACTGTCCGATTTGAGAAGTGTTCAACCCAAATATTTAGTGTTGGAGCCCATGGACCAAAGTCTAGTAAACGAAAGGACGAAGGAACGTTTGAAATTGTAGCGCAATTGGAAATCCAGCTCACGAGATGAAACAAATAGTTCAAAGGCACGTCGAAAACAACTAGAAGCAACCTGTCTACGGTGGTAAACGTGCAAATAAACCATGCAACCAAGCTAAGTCCGTGCTCATATTTAGATGCGTATGCAGTTTTCTTCGTAAAACCCACGAACTTAGTTAACTAGATGATACCCCGCACGTTGTTGCGGGAACTCATAATCATATGCACATGATAAATAACTTTATTTTCATATTAGACATATTATGTAAATAAAAAAATAAATAACGAACACAGTACTTGGAGTATAATTATGAACATAATAGAATGTGAACTATACATGTGATCAGGTTTTGTATTAAATGTAGTTATATAACATAACTAATCTTATGGGTAAATCAATCTCACATCTACATAGTGACCTCAACAAAGAACAAAAACTAAGAATTAAAAATGAGTATGGTCACTGTAGTCGCTTGCTACACTTGATGGTTGGTGATGGAGCTCCAGTATCACAATAAAAGCAAAACCAATCAAGATCATCTGGAAAAAAGAGTACCAATTTATTTTCCCTTTATCCTGCCAACACAAATACCAAGTCCTTTTGTGCATGAGAACTCGCACACAGATAAGCGCCGATATCCAAATTATTGATGTAGTTAAAAATGACAATCACATCGAAGCAACTAATCAATAATCATATATAAGGTACTCCCTTGACATACTTTTCTAGCGAATTTTTCATGGGAAGCCACCAGCGGCAAAGAGCATTGTGGAATAGAGCTCCTTGCAGAATATACATGAAACAACCACATTAATTTAGGCAAGCCGATCAAAACATGATTTTTTTTTCATTGCAAAAAACTTGGTAAGTGATCACACGTAAGCAAACTGTATGCATGATTCTGGGCATGAGCATCCAGTCTGTTGCTGAACTTTTTTTTGTTGGAGCCTAGACTACACAACCCATAATCATGAATGATATAAGGCAATTACGAATAACTAAGTAACTCATGAGATAAAATAATGTCACACATGAACATCCAATAAAGTTATCTTTCAAACATAAGGTGATATGTTTCATTTGGCATAGATGGCATAAAGTTAAATTTCAGTTTAGGTGTGTCCATGCCTACTATGGGTTTGATAGAAACACATATGCAACAGGGTTCGTCTGCTAGAATTATGATGAAAATCACAACAGTTACTTCTTGAATCTCTTAAGAAATCCAATCTTAGCATGAACTTTCACATGTTACCAAGGGTACTGCAACGCTTATGCATTCATGCTCTCCAACTATGTAAAATCCAAGGTTATGTCGCAAGGGCTCTGACCGTGAAGGGGGTAATCTGGGATGCCATTCATGAACTTAATTAACCTTCTGCTCTACCCATTCTGCACTCTTCAACTGCTAAACAATACAATAGTAGCAGGTGGTTATATAATAGACATGAAGAGCTCGATCATTGGACTGCTCCTGGAAGTGTAGAGCAGAACTTCTCTGGAAAATAAAAATCAATGCACATATCTGAATGAACTGTAGCAGAACAGATACCTCAGTCCTAATATGTGAACTAATTCAAGATCAAGCGACCTTCAGATTTGATAATAACATTGACCGTTAGATTCGATAATGTAAAGGAATCAGGAAAAGAATCATGCATCGTTGAATCGCATTTACCTTGCTCACGGGAACATTGCAGGCTTGCAGCCAACAGAGGTTCATCACCAAGGAACCAACTACACCGTTTGTCCCCTAGATAGCTTGACACCTGCATCCAAATCATGATAAAAAGTAGTTGCTAGTACATCACATTGGTATTTACCGACCAAGGTAGAAAGCAACAGAAAAAAATTGACACGAAGTGGAAAAAAAGCAGAGCTATGTTCTTATCAGGGAAGTCATGCTAGTCACAGCCTAGGCCCTTTGGGATGTGCTTGCATCTTAGAAGTTTCAGGTCGTTCATCTCTCTGGCTATGTGGTCACTGAGCGAGCGTCGCCTCGGATCTTCTTGAACCAAGAGATGGGCTTGCTTCTGTAGTACAGCACACACACACACGGAGATACGAAATTCAGTTTGTACAGATCAAGAACATTAACGACACAAAGAACATTCGGCTTGTACAGACCTGAATTCTTGGTTCACTGCCGTGCATGGCCAAGTTTCTGGGTGGCGCTGCGATGACGCGGGTGGGTCTGGAGGGCAGCCTTCGCCAGGCGAAGCCGATGCGGGCTGTTGGAAGTGGCCCGTCCAAGCGCAGCTTCACGGGCCGGGCACAGCCGTGTGATTTTTCGTCAAAAAAGACCACCTGTCGGATTAAAATGATAAAAAAGACCACCTATAACTCAAAGCGACAAAAAAGACCCCCTCACCGTGGCGGCAGGCGCGCCGGGCGACACGTGGCGCCTGCCGCCACGAGATGAGGCGGCGCACCGCTGCCGGCGACGATCGCTGCCACAGGATTCGATCCGGGCGAAACGGAACGGAATGATGGGCCATGCCGCCAGCATATGAGGCGGCCTGCGCTGTAGCTCGACAGCGACACGCTTCTGCCGCTGCAAAGGATGGGCCATGCCGCCACGGCTTTGTGGCGGCCGCACTGCACGCTTGCCGACAAGGGCGCGCGCTGGCCAACCTACGTCCATTCTCTTTCCGGCGCCTCCTTTTTCTTCTCAGCTTTTTATATCGAGAAAAGTTTGGGCAGCACCTGCGTCGTCCGCTTATGATTGTTTGGCCGTGATAACATAATGTACTAAAGTAAAATGAACTTGCTTGTTACACGGCCACACACATACATCAAATCGCATGCATAAACACCAATTAACTGCATATGAGGCTGTTGGCTTGTGGCGGCATGTCCCACCCTTTGCAGCGGCAGCAGCGCGTCGCTGTTATTAGCTCGCTCTGCGGATCTACTGTGCAGGCCGCCTCATACGCTGGCGGCATGGCCCACCATTTCCCGTTTCTGTTTCGATACCGGCCCGGAATCTTGTGGCAGCGACTGGCCGCCTGGTAGACTGGCGGCGGGGGCGGCCGCCTCACGCCGTGGCGGCAGGCGCCACGTGTCGCCCGGCGCGCCTGCCGCCATGGTGAAGGGGGTCTTTTTTGTCACTTTAATCCATATGTGGTCTTTTTTGTCAAATCGATTCAGCAGGTGGTCTTTTTTGATGAAAAATCCAGTCGTGGCGAGGCACCGCGGGCGTGCACCGGCGCCGTTCAGGCGCGGCATGGAGATGGAAGAGCTCCACTTGCGTGGTGATGAGATCGCACAGACTGGAAGATCGAGCGAGCAACGACGACTTGATTAAGAACTAGTTGTTGGGGCGCGCCATGGCGCGCCACCTGAGTGGCATCTCTGCGGTGCCAGGTAGGATACACAAACTTTTCTAACTTTTTTTTGCTGCACATGTCACACCTGCACACCCAGGTCATACATGTGGACACTGAATTGGCTGACACCAATTCAGCTCCGAATTGTAGTATGTGCAGAACACAACCTACTGCCATAACATAAGCAATCAATAATCTAATTATAGAACTTAGTTTAAGATGATAAGAGTTATGCTAGGTAGCCAGTGTCGGTATAATGACATTGTACATGAACATTTTGATAATTTATTTCTCCCAGTAACTGTAAGCTGATATCAACAAAGAAAGCAAGAACAACATTGCACACTGATACGATTATCACGACAAGATCGTTCTCATTGAAGCTTGATAAGAAATGCACGCTTGTTTTGTTGCCTTGCATACATATACAGAGATCTTGATTCTTCTAACCGGCTAAATATGAAGTAGATTAATTAGATCGATATGAGTATCTACAAACACATCAAGGAACGAGTAAATTGCTAAGTTGATATTTTTAGTGAAATAGAAGATAGAACCAATCAACTCTGGTTAGCAGCACAAGAAGTGACAAATTACCAGGTAGCAACATGCCCCCATTTGCAGGCTATTCATGAGGACGTTGCGCTTGTTCATCAGGAGGATCTCGCCGGATGAGTGCACGAGAATCCCGTCACGCCCAAATATGCCTGCCACTTTGAACAGGCTGAAAAAATTAATTTACAGCAATTGAAATCCATTACAGCCACTGCACATGCATAAAAAGATCAGACTTAGAAGCAAACATGGCAGTAGCATAGATACTGATAGGCGCATATGAATACAGAGACAACAGGTTTGTAACCTAGATGATTGACCTGCGATAAGGTGAAACGGAAAGGTGAATATCGTGCTTAGAGAATGTGTATAAATAGTTAACTTCAAGATGGAAAACACAATAGCATGGACTTTCTGTATCAAAATTTTGGCTTCTGGAGATGACAGTTGGTAAACCTCATCTAAGATTAACATGTGGCAGATCGTTTTGTTTTCTGTTATGTTAAGACCTTTCAAACTGCTTGTGGAGGCAGCAGTATGAGCTCTGTAGACAGTCTACCATGAATAGGATCCAGGGGTTGCCATGCCCCCTCCTTTGTGTAATATTCCCAAGCTCCAAATCCTAATTCAACATAAATGCATGTAAAAGTTCAAATGGTTGTATCATCTTTGTCAGATTTTCAAAGCTAATCCCTGCCTTCCGTGTCATGGATAATCAAAGGTCTACAAAAGGGACAAGTTGGAAGATCTCTTTACAATATGGTAGGCATGTACGGATAATCAGCATTACGCTTCTGCAGCTTTTATAGCAATAACAACATTACATATTACATTGCCTCTATGAAAATCACTGCTGCCGAGCAAAAAAAAACATAAAGTAACATTTGGTGGTGAGAGATTTTTTTAACCAAAATGAAGGCAAGAATAGAAATGGCGCTGAACTAAACAAAGGGAAGTGAGCACCAGTTGAGTAATATCGTATTAAAAGCGAAAAATGCCAGACATATCAAGGAATATGCCAATATGCACTCAAATGGAAATATATTAATTGGGAGAGGATTGAAATTAAGGTCGAAAGACATTTCCTTATCTCAGTGAATCTCACATTGGGATTTCAATATCTCAACAAATCTCAGATTTGTGGTTTCCTAATAGCTGCTATAATTCTTTTATAAAATAGAGCTTACCTGAAAGAAAAGAATTTCTTGCACAGAGGCTGAGGTAGGGACTCCTTCAGGCCACATTGGTATGACTACATAAAATGCAAATCGTTCGCCAGCTCTAATATTGGTTGCAATTTTGAAGGCCAATTCCATTAGTATTAGATTGTAGGAACCTGCAACATCCCAAGGGATCAGAATTTCAGTTTGTGTAAATCATGTCGTAACATTAAACATCAATTTTCAATTTACACGATAGTACCATCAGCAACAGAGGCATGAATGGAACAAAAAGAATGTACCCTATCTAATAAAAGTAGGAAGAGCAAAATAAAAGCATGCTCTCCCTGCAATGTAGCCTATCTAATAAAAAAAAGAAAAGAAAAATAAATCTATGCTCTCCCTGCATTCTGTGGTGCATGTTTTGCCCTATCTTACCAGCAGAAGAATATGCATGAAAATGTGGAAGTTAAGCTATGCCTAACAATCAATATTCCAAGTTTCAGACATGATACATAGGAAGAACCCAGACCTGAATTCACATAGGATGGCCACTCATACGAAAAATCAAGAAATTACTGATTTTAAATATAAATGAAATGGTGTTTTGATCTGATTGCCCGGACATATGTTGTGCGAATGCTCTTATTGATTATGAGGTTCTTTCGGATCAAAAGATTCTGCACAGGTCCATTTAATGGTTTAGTAGTTTATACAAGAAGAACGTAGTTTCAAATGGTACATGACAAGAAGATGAAAAATAAATAAAACAAAACAGCACCACAAACTTCAGCATAGCTGTACATTACTGAACATTGCGAAGGAATACTAGGAAGATGTGCCAAACTAACCTGCTTTGAAGCTTCTTTGCAATCACTATGAAATCCTTTTAGAGAGCCCGAGTCAATTGACCAAAATACCTGAAGAATTAATATCTTAACCAGTGCCTATAATTCACAAGTATTAACATAAGCACAAATTAAAGAGCAAGTGCTAAAGCCTAAACATGCCAATTTTCATCCTCTTCTTTTGAAACCTACAAACTAACATGATCATTTGGCGACGGTGGTGGAGATGGATTCAGGTTTCAGTGAGTTATTTACCCGCACGTCCTGCGGGTTGACGTCGAGGTGCTTGTCAATGAGGAACCTGAAGCGGTAGGATTCGAGGTTGGTGCCGCAGCCGATGACACGGCTGGCCGGGAAGCTGGAGAGCCTCCAGGCGATGTAGGTGATCATGTCGACGAGGTTGGAGACTACGAGAAGCAGCGCCTCCAGGGAGAGATCGCCCAGAGACGGCGCGATCTTGCAATATAGGGGAACGTTCGTCTGCATCAGGTTGAGCCTGTTCTCACCCGGGATCTGCCTAGCCCCAGCTGTGACTATGACGAGGTCGTAGTTCTTGGTGACGGCGGCGTCGGCGCCGGAGATGATGCAGACGCGTCGGAGGAAGGCGGCGGCATGCTGCAGGTCGAGGGGATAATCAGATAAACATGAAGATGTACATAGAGATTGTGAGCAAGAACACAAACAGGAAAAGGAACACTGAAGGAGAAAATTAGTTGCAGGCCAGGCCAAATAAAAAGTCTAGTTTAATCTAATAATACACATAACAGACACATTCAACAGAAAGATTCAGTTACTTTATGCAATTGCTGATGAACTGTAATTGCTTATCAGTTCAGCAGGACATTGGGTGGATCTCTACTGGGGGGATATTTTTTGCAGAACAAATAGACTTTGAACTAACAACAGAAAAGCAACAGTGGCATACCTGGAACAATAGAGCTGTCCAATCTCGGCTCATTAATGGTCCTGAGCAGACACACCAACGAATGGTTCAGGAATCAGGATTTGCACACTCCAAACCAGCATTCGAGCAACAAGGTATGATAGATTTATTGAAGTAGCACACACGTAAGATGAAGCTCCTTGATGACAGCGAACTCATCGATTGGTGGCCTTCCCCATGGTGGAGAGGACGATGATGGGCGCCTCCTCGGGGAAGCTGAGGATGAGGTCAGCCACCTCCGAATCCGTGCGGCCGACGCCAGCGACGACCCACCGAACTTCATCAGGACAGTGAACCCCGCCACTGCCCCTGCCGCATCCGCCGCCTCGCCCTTCTCGACAGTTGCCGCCGTCGCGGTGTGCCGCTGCTGGCACTACAGCGAGGAGTCGGTGGTGGTGGCGGCGGATCTCAGGGCAGGGCTCCTCCCACGCTCCCTCTGCCTGTCCGGCGCTAGCCCTCAACCGCCGACCCGCCCACATCCGCCCTCCCCACCCTCCTTCAATCCCGCTGCTTCCGCCCACGGCCGTCGCGCCTGCCTCGTCCCAATCACCGTCATGGGAGGTGGTTTGCCGTGGTGACGAGGAAAGGAGGACAGAGGCACGGCTGTGTTAACGAGGATAGATGAGGAGGGGTGCGAAGGAGAAAAGGAGGAGGCGTGGAGTCGCGACTGCCTTCGAGGGGAGGAAGGAGTGCCCGACAAAATCGACACAGTACATCGCAAATACCTCCTGCACACGTGGACTGCGCGAGCGAGCGCCCATGCTGCACACGTTAATGTGTTTAACTAGTGACTGGGGCGCCACCTGGTGGCGCCTCTTGAGGCGTTATTGTGCGCACTAATCATGCTGCCGTAATTGTTAACGTGCTGACAACACAGATAAACAACAGTGATTAAAAATATAACGCAACTCTACCGATAGCAACAAAAATAGCAGCTCCTAGAAAATCTTTGTCATGGCTCTTTTAAATCACATTCATATATTCTTATCAAGAGACCCAACAAATTATTCATTGCCAAAACCAGAAACTCTCATTCATGTACATCAGAGAAGAACACTCACCTCACATTAAGATCACTTGATAGGATCTGGGATCCTACCAGGTCTAGCTCGTAGGTTGTAGGGGCGGAAGGGGGCTTGGCGTGGAGGAAGGCGAGGTCGCCGACGCTAGGGTGCCGTCGCGTGAGAGAGAGAGGGCGCAGGAGGCGGCGGTTAGGGTTAGGTCTCCCGGCTCCCTTCAGGAAGCAGAGCAAATATGATTGCTTCTGCTTAATCTCAAAACGGGTCATTACATGAGTTTATATAATCTCCAAATACGATAACTGGGCTAAGCCCCTAAAAATGATAAGATAACTGGGCCAGGCCCCTAACTGCCTGTGCTGTAGTATATGCCGGTCATAACGTCACTCAACTGTTAGGAACCTAAAAACACGGGAGGGGGTGGATTTGGCAGTTGCAACGAAGCTTATTTGTTAACTCCAGAATTAGACATTGCTAGCAATAAGCAACAGGGAGTGCACCATCAATTCATTTATGGCAGTTTGTGCATTCTGTCAATAAATAACAAAAGAAGATGATGAACATAATAGTTCAAATAAACTCAACCTTAGTTATGAGTCCAGACTAATGTTTTAAGTTGCCATGGTAACACTACCTGTTGATTCCTAAAAGAAACAAAACCGGACCCTCTAGATCGTCCAGTCTTTTGATCCCACATAATAGCATCGCTGCACAAGTTACCAAGCTGAAGTGGTAAGGCAGAATATATTGTACAAATGGGATGAAGTACACGAGCTATCAAACACTTACGAACAGATAGAATGAACTTCCAAAAAGACCTACGAGAATAAACCAAACAGGTTTGTAATTCAAGTGAATGTATGAGAAAGTGTTTTCTCTTCTGTGTAATTCAATTCTTCAATTCACAGTACCACAAATGTAACATTATTTGAATCATAATATAGTATGTTAAAACGAATGGCAACATGTCCTGCAGTAGGGCACAAAGTCAAGATCATAACCTGCAATGCTAACAATTTTTCACAAGTACATGTCTCCATGAACCTGAAGTAAAAAAGTAGACCTGCCTTGTAGCTATAGAAGACGCTCCTGGAGTTGCGGGCAGCTCCCCGGTGGTCTGCACCCAGGAGTTGCAGGCGAAGTGCACCGGATGCTCTCTAGGAAGAGCTCGCGGTGTGCCTGATGGCCAGGACGAGGGCGCCCGGCAAACTTTTGAAGATTGTGTTCCTGATCAGACTAATTGTTAATCATGAGACTGAGATTGTTGCAACTGAATTTCTAATCAGGAAGGTGTGGAGATCACTAACTTACATAGTGGGTAAGGAACGCAAAGACGACATTCATGACCTGGGCACCAATGTATCCCTTCTCTACAATCATCTTGGCTCCATACCATACCCCCAAAGAGTAGCCGCAAAACAGAAGCATCAGGACGGTGCCCATGCCCGATGGCTGGTGGGGAGTCGGCAGTGCCGAGCCGCCTGCCTTTTCAATTCAGCAACTCTCTGCTTGTGAAGCTCCTCAAACCAAGCACTGCAATGAAGCAAATACAATTCTAAGTACTAATACATCAATCTAAAAGTTACTTCGCTGTAGGACACAAACTGTCTATGTTAAACTACAGTTGGTTGAAATGTCCTGCATACTAAAAATTGCATACAAGAATGTTAATAATCATGATTTGAACAAATTTCTTCTATCACCTCTCTACTTGTATCACCTCTCTACTTGATTCCGAGTCCTGCCCAATGCCCATGATGGATTAAAACTGAAAATTCTTCTACCAAAAATCCAAACATTGTCCTCTGAATACATCATGGTATGTAGTATACGCAAGCACAAACTAAATGGGAAGATCATTAACATGGACAAGTACAGACATCACAGGGATAGGTAACACTTACTCGCATGTACAGTAGCATGTTTGAATCTCTCAAAATTTTGCTTCGCCTTCCTGCAAAAAAAAAAAAAAACAGCCAACCAATTAATACTGTTAACTTCTTCCAAACATGAGATGCGACAGGCCTTAAGGGATTCAGGTTCCCTACTCCCCACATAATTTCAAAATTGAAAATATTTTGATCTATAAAACCAACTATGGAGTGTTCAAAATGTTTCTACGAATGGGCACAACGCTCCCACATGTCCAAACATTTTTGACAAATTGCCCTTGGTAAATCATGCCACATTTTACCCGTGGATGGTGGTTGGGCATTGATTAGTCTTTAAATACGGAAATGGTCGCTAATATCACAAAGATTTACTTCTGCTAAGATCAGGCACGAATTGCAGAATGAGGAGTTAATTGACCTGCTGGTGGATCCTCCTTTATTCATAGGGTAGCTTCCAACTTTACTCACCTTCACCTCACACCAAAAAACTAAGGGAAAATATGAAGTACTTGAACAGAAAAGAGTAGGCTCACTCATGCATACATAAAGTTGAAGAAATGTCATCTTCATTGCCAAAAGTGTTAAGAACACCTATCACAGTTGTCTCAAAGTGAGTAGTAGTAGCATCAAAACTCTACAAAGAGAAAAAAAAGAAAGGCCATGAACATCTACAACATGAGACTGCCACTGTATTCTCACATAAAGCAAAACTTACTGATTTGACAATAATTATAAAGAGAAGATTCATTAACTCGTTCATATGGTTGCTCAAAAAATTAACTGGTTCATATCTGTCATATATATAAAAAACATAGATATGGACGGTGGGTTATCAGTCTATGCTTCAGCAGACATAGATGAAAATAACTTCCCTTTTGGCACGACATTGTGAGTGTATGAGCAACATAAGACACCTAGCAAATGTATGCCAGCATGCTTGTCACGGTGAAACAATGCATACTTAATTTAGAAATTTATCCAGCGATGATTATTTGAGAGCAGAAAGTGAATTGTCGGCCAAGTTGCTTTTGTTGTAAAATAATCTGAATCGAGTGATAATCATTTGAATTTGAAATTGGTGGCTTATAATAGCAATTTCTCGTGCAACTTTTCACTTTTATTGGAAAATGAAGAACAATTCTACTTGCCTCAGTAACCATGGACAGAGAGAGGAGGCAACCATGTTGAAAAACTGAATTTGTAGGGGAAAAACATGTCTTAACACAAACAAATTCAATGCTAATTTTGCAAGATCCTGCTGTGTTGGAAGACATTACCTGGTCAGCTTGACGACGCAGACTGACAAGGAATACTAATAAAGCTCTGCGCACCACAAAACCGGGACCAAGCAAAGCCGACCTCTCATATGATACCGCAAATAACTTTCATAACTGAAAGTACTACTAAGTAACATACGTGCTACACAAATCACAATGCAAGCGCCACTTTCAGATTTGATCGCAAGTCCATCAAGGAAATCAGTCCAACCGCTCAACTCGCATCGCACGACCAGAATCTTGCTAAGGCACGTGCACCTACCTAAGCCAGTAAAATGTACAGATCCAACCGCTCCTAGAACAAAAATAAATGCACTGATGCCATTACTTGATGCTAAGATATGGTACTGCCGCTAGCAGTAGCCGGTACCAGCTCAACTTGGCTGGGTGAGAAGCGAAAGCCGTGGCATCAGCGCCGGCAGCGTCATGGGGAATGTCCAGCGCGACCATGAATCAATTCAAGTAAGCTATGGGTGGTTGTGTTCATCACCAAAAAAAGACATAAATCACAAGTCCAGACGGATCTTCACTCACATCAACACAATAGAGGAATACAGAAGAAAGAAGAACATTGTATAATAGTCTATTATACAACGTATCTGTACAATAGATAAGGCCAATTTGTCTATTATTAATAGATAAGGAAAATTTGTGTATCTATAGCATAGCAAAAGAGGGCTCAGTTTTGTCTTTGATCTTCAAGACCAACACTCACATCTCTTGCTGCGTAACATACCCATCGCAATGTAAACGAATGCCCTGGTTATCACTCGCCAAAATGACCATCCGAGACGCAGAACCTCCAACATTACCGATGAATTGAACAGACTGCAAGAAAGGTAAGGGTGAGCTCTAATTTAGTACCCACAGGCCACAGCAGTCTTGATTGCTCAAGACATGCTTATTTCAGCCAGAGCCATCATCATCGCCCCTCATTTTTTACCGAAAAGGAGGTTGTACCTGTATGTTGTGTATATAAGATAGGGTAGTTCAAGGCCTGGATGGTGCAGAGTCCGCACGAGCAGCAGCAGAAGCGGACAATGAATCCACGGTGTCTCCTTTGGCTCGTCGTTGACGTCGTCCCGGGCACCCGTGCTCCTCCTGTCCATCACCAAAGAGGAAGAGCTTCCATCGGTGACAGCTAGTTTAGATTCTTCAAATCTTCAGCAAAATGGTCTAACTGAGGTCAATAGCATTAGTTTCCTTTTTTTGACTTTCCAGTTTCTAAATTCAGTGCATGAACAACAAGTAAGATCTTGACATCAGAGTATGCAGCAGTTTATAACATTTAAAATGACCATTTGTTCACTCAGAGGTACTCCTATAATTCCGAGTGGTTTATAGATACTGAGTAAGAAACCCAAAAGCAATATATATTATGCGTAGAAAGAATCCCATACAACAATATGTACATGGAAAGATAAATCATTATTTGATTGGTATCTTTTGAATCCATCTTCTCCAAAATAAACACCGACAAACCTTATCTGGTTGTGCGTACAATTCAGAGATGCAAGCAAAGCTGATTATGGTAATATCAACCGACGGGCAGAATGGAGTCAACTCTTTCCGCATTCAAATCTCCTCTCAATGATACTACGAAGAAGTCCACATCAAATATATCTTGAAACTCACTGTAGATGAAGCAGCATAAATGGATAAAACAAACTGAACCTTCATTGAAATTAGAAATTGTGGTGCAAACCCAAACTGAAGTTTACTAACTGAACTAATAAAATCTAAAAAAGTAGCAAGCTGTACTGAACCAGTCAAGCAAGTGATTCCCTTACCTTTTAGAAATCGTGGTGCAGAGCGAAAATGAAGTTTGCTTACTGAACTAACAAATTTCAACAAAACGGCAAGCTGCATTGAACCCAAGAAACATCACATAAGTATGAAAGCACCCTGATATCCATACGTACATACATACATGCGTGCACACATCCATCCATCCATCCATCAGCCTCAAGAGCATACCTCGCCTCGACCAACCAAACCTGACGACGCACCAGACAACACCGTAAATGATCTTGGTCCTCGTCGGAGGGTGGGCAGCCGGGAGAGGTCACGCCCGCCGCGCGGACCCCAGAGACCTCGCCGGCCCACCCGACACTGCGGCGGCTGCCCGAGCCAGGGCCTCCATGCCGGCGGCATCGCGGCACGGACGGGATGCCTACCCCCGCGAGAGGGAAAGATCCTAGGGCCGAGACTCACCTCTCCCAGCAACAGGCACCTCGCCTCCCTCCCGTGTGCTCCCGAGATCCAAGTCGCCCCTGAAATCGGGGATATGAGGCTGGAGGAGGTGGAGCTCGGGATGGGAGATGAAAAGGGCACGAGCACGGGCGGCGGCATGCGGTGTATTTGGCGGAGAAAGAGGCGGCGCGGCGGAGCAGTAAGAAAGGAGGGGGCGTTGGAGGAGAGGAAAGGAAAGAGGAAGAGAGAGAGGGTCGCGTACGTGGGGAAGGAAACCAGAGGAGATCTTTTCCATCGAGAGTTTACCTGGGGAGGTGTTAATTGAGCGACAGTAAAATCGACGTGGCATGGGTGAGAAGGCGCCCTTGATGCGTAGGTTAATGGTTTTAATAGGAAGAGACGCAGCGATATAACAACCCTGTCATGTGGGCTCTTGGATTACCTAGTCTGTTACGGGAGACGGGAGAGCAAACAACCCGATGATAGCTGCGTACTTACTAAATAAAACTGTGTTGTAAGATTTGTTGGATTATTTTACATGTGTAATATAAGTGGGCCATAGATGATGAGGTGGATAGGCTGCATGTTAAAAAAAATAACATAGTGGGGATGAGTTATTTAGGTATTATACTAGATTCTAGACATTTGTGTAAAAAAATAGTATTTCATCAAAAAATTCTAATCATAAGCAGGTGGTCCAATTTTCTCTAAAGGAGAAGAAAAAAAAAAGAAGTATACGTGTCTCCCGGGCCAATCGCACAAAGGCTCTACGCGGGGAGAACCGTCTCGACGCGCACCGCTTTGCGCTTGCCCATCCACCACTGATCACTCTCTGATGACCGTCGATAGCCATGGCCCTCCTCCTCCGGCGCACGGTCTGGCTCGCGCTCCTTTGTTCGCCGTGTGTCCTTGGAGGCATACTCGGCTTAGGTGGAAGTAAGCCGTGAACCCGTGTTTTAGTACTCGGCTTAGAGAATGATACAAGGCAACATGTGTTTTCCCTGTAGTGCTCGTGTGCCTACTCCGTCGCCGCTGTGGGAACAACGGCCCCGCCGCCAACGGCGGCGCCGAGGTCCAAAGTGGCGGAGTTCATGGTGTCCAAGGTGGAAGACCTGATGAACTGGGCACAACGGGGCTCCATCTGGCCCATGACGGTCGGCCTCACCACCTGCGCCGTGGAGATGATGCACGCAGGCGCCTTCTGCTACGACTTTAACCACTTCGGCGTCATATCTTCCGCCCCTCGTTGCGCCAGTCCGACCGCATGATCATTGTTGGCATGCTCACCAGCAAGATGGCGCCCGCGCTCCTCAAGTCCGTAACATATACATATCACCTTTATTTCCCCATTTCTTTCATTTTTTGCAGGGCACGGACATTTCTAGCCTACAATTTTGTTTGCGCAAACACATTTCTTCATGATTTTCTTCATACCCTGGTTTATTGCGTGCTCCTCCCTTTGTTCCTCAATATAAGTCTTTTTAGAGATTTTAATATAATATATACAGACATAGTTTTAAGTGTAGATTCACTCATTTTGTTTTGGTATGTAGTCCATATTGGAATCTCTAAAAGACTTATATTTAGGAATTAAGAGCGGAAGGAGTATATGGTATGTGCTGCATATCCTCAGCATTTGCGCATGTACATTCTCGTCTAATCATCATGTCTGCACAAGACTTCTTTGTTTGGCAAATATGATGAATCAGAAAATCCGTTTCCTTTTTTTTTTGTTGAAAGAAAGCTGATACTTTTGACTTGTCATTTGTTCAATTAATCGGAGAAATTCACCCTCATTGTTTCTGTTGTATGTCACTGCACTCTACAGATATTACGAGGCTTGTCTTGTAATCTGCCATATCATTGTGTGTGTTATTATAATTCAGTGAGGTCAAAATACCCTTATGAACTCTGAATGATGAAAACCTTGGACAGAGTCATGAGAAACCATTTTTCTCATACATAACTGTGCATGCTATATTTTAACACGCCTCCCACGTAACTTAACATTAATTCGACAAGATCAAACCTTATGAGTAAAATATGGCACTCCTGCAAGTCCTTAATCTTCCCTAAATTGTTTCAACTGTGGTTGATGGCGCTCTGAATATGATGTGCACGTGTTGTAACACCTGTTCTAGTCCTTGTAGCCCAATTTGGCTATTTCTGGTTTGGCACAGGTTTGTTTTTTGTTTAACATGCTATCTTGATTTGCTTTTACGGAGTAAGGAACACAAACAGATTGTGGCATAGACGCCTTTGCAGTCTCAAGTTTGTTTATTGAGTATGGTTTTCTGTAGGTCAAACACAATGTTGAAGGCACATTTCTCTTTTTTGTTTCTCTCAAATGAAGCAATATATTTAACTTTGTAGGACAACAAAACATTGTAACTACGATGTGGGAAAAAACTTTCAGATTTTTTCATGCATTTTAAGTGCTTAAAATATATTTTTTAATCAATAAAAATATCATTTTGTATATTTATGCCGGACCAAAAAATCTGAAAGTTTTTTCACACATTGAAGTTCTTTTTTTTATCTGCAAACTTAGACCATATGTTGTTTCGTTTAAGAGAAAAAAGGAAAAAAAAATCATATAGAAAGTTAGTTGGAGAGCACATATATCAAAGCAATGTTGGAGGGGCGAGGATGAGATGTTCCATGTAGTCGGACCTCCACAGGAACTTTCTGCCTTTTGTATGGTTATTGCAGCAAGGAGAACTTAGTGATTCTTCTATGACTTCCTTTTGGTTGCAACTGAATGGGGATGCTAGTTTTCTTGAAGTAGCATAATCATAATTGTTCATTGCAATTTCTCAAGGTTTCTTGATTCAAATATCCTAAGAACACAGTTAGCTTACCACATTGTGTTCTTCCTGCTAGTAACCGAGTTCCTTTTTTTGATTAAATATTTTGTAGGTACATATAAAAAATGGCTGCATCTGATTGATAATACCTATTTAAATGTGGATAACATGTAGATGTATCTGACATTTTGCGCTTCACATGTTCTTGGCAGGGTTTATGACCAGATGCCAGAGCCTCGAGGGGTGATCTCCATGGGCAGCTATGCCAACGGCGGTGGATACTACCACTACTCATACTCTGTTGTACGTGGGTGTGACCGGATCGTCCTTGTGGACATCTATGTCCATGGATGCCCTCCAACTACTGAAGCTCTAATGTATGGTGTTCTCCAATTGCAAAAGAACATCAATAGGCGCAATGATTTTCTTCACTAGTGGGAGAAGTGAATCAACACTTTGGATCATCGGGTTCATATCGTTCTTCTACTTACCATTGGACTCTGTATTCTTTCCTTATTTCTTTTTCTGTTTGGTGGAATAAGTGAAGCATGTGCTTCCTGATCAACAAACATGCCACATGGTAATTCGTAAGTAATGGTGCTTTCCTACCATCCCGCACATGCCATGAACAAGCTATGTACTGGTGGTTTAACAATTGAAGCTTATGGCGTACCCCAGTTTGTACTTGTATTATATATCTGTGTAGCACACATGATGGAATTGATATGACTCTTACGGTATTATGACGCGTACACAGTTTTTTGTGTGTGAAATGCACGTACACTGTTGGAGTTGTGTGTATCGGAAGACCACTGACTGAGAGTTGTGACTGCGTACCTCTCCGAGACTGCTTTGAAAACCACCTGTGTATATCAATGAAGCGCGATAGAGAAGTAGTATTAATCAAATTTTGTGTACTTGAGTGGGCATCGGCGTACGTATGGTCCTAGTATGTGTTTAAGATATATTAGGTGAGGAACCCTACAGGATAGCGGCTATTATGTTATAGCATGTAGCATTGATTTGCTCGTATCGTCCTAGTATGTGTTTATGATTTATTTTGGTGAGTTATCCCCTAGACGATAGCAGATATCATGTAGTAGTACCATGTAATATTAATTTGCTCGGAAGCTTATGCTATATATATGAGGATGTGGCCTTGCTCCCCGTTGTCACTTCGCTACCTATCCATGGAAGGGAAAGTAGCAAGCCAAGTAATACAAGTTTAGAGTGTTGTCGATAGGAGTGAGAGAAATCAGAAACACATGTTGTTTGAATTTGGTGTATATGCTAAGAATTACCATGCCTTTATGTACGGGATTTGGCGGTACAGGGTCTGAACATTAGATGTGACCATGCCATCCAGCAAGATGTAGTTCATTTTTCCCCAGGGAAACCATATGGGCACTATAGGCCCTTATAATCCAAGCAATGTCCGCTGGTACATCATCATCCCATTCAAGAGTTACATCAGAAGGAGCATTTAATCCTAGTTGCGCTAGAGTATGAGCAGTAGAATTGACATCTCACTTACAATGGACACTCGCAACCTAGGAAACCACAACTTGGCATGTACTTTGATATCCTCAATCATTTTCAGCCTCCATGGAGTAGTATATGGTTCATTTGTTGAGGGCTTGCTCCACCAAAAGTTCACAGGCCTCAATGATTAACAACACATAGTTCATTGATTGTGAAGGGGGAGTGGTATGGATCAAATCTAGTGGAATGTATGAATATTGGAAAATTCGTGCAACTAACACCCAGTTGTCAATACTACTACTATGTGACGTGAACCTTGATACAAGGATTCAGAGAGTTTGGGAGGGGATAGAAATATCTCTCCTATCTAAAAAATAGTATCGTTCACTGTTCCGCTCATCTTTCAAGTCCTTCCCACGTTACGTGTCGATCGGCTCCGCTTCTTTTCGTCAATGCCCTCTCATCTAGATGATCCATGTGCGCTGGAACTCGATCGAGTCTCGTCCCATCTGACCACGAGGTCCACGACAGCCATGGCGTATGACCCAGATGGGAGCCAACCGCCCCACGAGTAGTCCGTCGCCCACGTCACCTTCTCTCCCACGTCCCAACCCCGCCACCATTCCTCATCATCGACGCCATTCTATTTCTTCTCACTACCGTGGTTAACGGAATCAACGCCCTGCTTGCTGGCTCCTTCAACTAGGAGCACTAGGGACTAGCGCGGGCAAGCGATGCAGGGCATATTTCTTCTTTCTGAAAATCCGCAGGTGAAGATCTGTCGTGGTGGTGTATGCGGCATCCCTTGGCAAATCAATCAAGACAACAGCCGGCATCTTTACATCCATCGCATGGCAGAGAATCAATTGCAATTAAAAATAAGAGTTACTAGTTGGTATGCAAATGAAGAGGCAATGCATTATATACATGAGTTGATCTTTTGATTGCATCTAGGACAAGGTGCACTTGGATAGATCAACCGGGAGTACTGCAGCTTAGGTTGTCACACAATGGAACGCTAGAAATCATTGCGGGAGCCGGAAAGCTAAACCAGTTACGCTAGGAGTAATGCAGGTTAGATTGGCACACGCCATTTGAAAAACATTGCGGGAGCAAGGAAGCCAAGCATGATGGAGACCGATGACTGAAAAGAGTTACATATGCTAGAGATTAACTCCCTTAATTGGCAGGTCCAAATTAACTCCCCTAATTGGCAGGTCCATGCCGCCAACGCCAACTCATCCCTAAACTCCTCAACGTCATGCCACTGTAGGATGGAACCCATACATCAGTGAATCATAAATGGATCAATGGGACAAACCTAAAAGTTCAGATTTCCTGCATTAGAATTTGTTCTTTCAAAGGGGAGCTCATCATCGAGGATGCCCCATTCACTTCAAAGGTTGCTGCGCGGTTTTTGTCTTTCGCGTTTGCAAATAATTGTCGTCTCTGCGCCTAAACTAGAGGCCTTGCGCGAAATTTGTGATACACCTGATGAATCCAAGATCGTGTTTGGCTCCATAGTTATTCAGGTACTGTATATTATCATCTACTCTTTTTTTATCATAAGTTGCATTCATTTGAGCGTAGAAGTTTTATATCATCTACACTTTTTGTATTAATATTATGTTTTGTGCTCAGTGAAGGGATTGTCCATAGATAGCCTATCAACGGTGATGAATTCTCTCAAGATCTTATGTATCATGATGAAATGTTTTGATCTGGACAAGGTTATTGGCTTGATGCGATGTTTTCCATGCCTAGAAAATTTGTATATAACAGTGATGACTTCAGGCACATTGGAAGCCAATATATGTGCACTAGAATTAACCGTTAAGTCGCTCTTTATACATACTCTTTTTAGACCTTAATTGTTTTTAATCTGCATGCCTATTTAGGAAACATCAGGTAAAATAAGCCTAACAAATCTGTAACGCCGTAAGCACCAGGATTTTCTCAGTTCTCATGGCGTTGAAAGATACGCCCATGACAAATGCTTCATGTCAAAAGTTGGCTCTCCATTAAATCCCGTCAAATGCCATGCAGCATTATTCTCGTCCATAACAAACCTATCGATGAACTTAGGAGAGGAGTAATTTAGTACTAGTTCATTTGCAAGGTTGTAAACGGTACAAGGCCTCCTGACCGGCCATCACCCTCATTTATATGAATAAGATTGAAACCTAGCTTAACCCTTAACTCATTTGCCTTTGCATGTCGCGGCAATTCCAACTCATGATCTTCATTGCTTCTTCCCCAAACGAATAACCTCTAGGAAACAAAACAATCCACCAGCAAAAGGATTATCACATCATATCACCTCACAACTTCACCACCTCCAATCTGCGATGGACCAAATTATCCTATGTAGCATCAAAGACTTTCACGCCATACTCCTCCGAACAAGACGGAGGAAAAAATGAATATGATGATGGCCAGGAAAATCGCAGGAGACAAGTATTCCTAAAGGGCACCGCTTTGGAACAAAAAATGTTGGCTTGAGCGCCGCCCCCAGACTGGCAAACCTAGTCGCCTGGTATTCGCTTCGATTGAAGAAAAAAAAAATGCTTCGTATGTCTGTCACATTACACCTTTTCTTCTGAGCGAGCCAATTGGTTGAAAAATAGGGACTCGCGCTACAGGCACAACAGTCAAAGCTAGCGGACGAGGGAGAGGGTGAAATCACTAATTAAGGAGTACTCGTTGCAAAGAACACTCCATTTTACCAGATCGTGACAAGTGGCGTACATGCAGTGCGCCACTTGTCGCAACCTGGGAGTTTTACCTTTTTTCATAGACCCGTTTATTCAAAACGTTTTATCTTTTAAACCGTGCGTCCAAATCTCGAACCCTTTTTACTATTGGATACCTCGCGTCGAGATCTTCAAAATTAGATCCCATGTTGATAGGTTTTGACAAAAAAAAATTCAAGAAAAAACCGGACGAAAAAAACCAGGCAAAAAAACCGAACCAGGAGCACGATTTTTTTTCCTTTCTGAAAGAGGCACGCCCGTGCCTCTCGCGAAATCAGAACCATGCCTCTCGTGGAAGCAAAACCGTGGCTCTCGTGGAAGGAAAAAAACAGAAAACATATTTTTTTCTGTTTCCGATAGGCACGACCGTGACTCTTGCGAAAGCACAACCGTGCCTCTCGCGAAAGCAAAACCGTGACTCTCGTGAAAGAAAAAAACAGAAAACGCGTATTTTTTTCCTTTATGAGAGGCACAGCCGTGACTCCCGCGAAAGCACAACCGTACCTCTCGCGGAAGCAAAACCATGACTTTCGCGAAAGAAAAAAAACAAAAAACACGCTTTGTTTTTCCCTTTCTGAGAGGCACGGCCGTAACTCTCGCGAAAGCACAACCGTGTCTCTCGCGGAAGCAAAGCCGTGACTCTCGCGAAAGAAAAAAAAACAAAAAACACGTTTTTTTTTCGTTTCTGAAAGGCATGGCCGTGACTCTCGCTAAAGCACAACCGTGCCTCTCGCGGGAAAAAACCCATGACTTTCGCGAAAGAAAAAAAATAGAAAACGCGTTTTTTCGCGTAATTTTTTTTTCGAATTTTTTAATCAAAAAGCTAAGGAAGACCGGGGGAAAACCAAAACGTCGAAAAAACCTGGAAAAAACCCGCTTCAAAAGCCGAAAACGCGTGCGGAAAAATAAAAAAACAAAATCCGGAGGGAGCGTCCAGAGCGCGACCGTGGCGAATGGCTGAGCGCGCCAAGTGGCGCTGAATGTTGCGAGCCTCCCGAAGGTCGAGGGTCGAGCGAAGGAAAAATTAACGGGCCTCAGCCCAGGCAAATCGGTAGTGAGCACCACTTCCCCTAACTAACGCACAAGGCCCTGGTTAGGAGGTCTCGCCTCAAGGAAAATCGCATTTGTATCATAACTGGGCCGACCCATTTTGTTATGCTATCTGTTGCTCTTTGCTGGCAAGGGGTGTCGGTTTGTACTGCTTTTGTCCTATTTTCATTTATTTTTTGGTTTTCTATGTTTCTTGAATGGTTTTCTTAGGATTGATGCCCTACTTTGTTTTTAATCGCTTTTCTTCTGTTCTTTCATATTTTTACTGTTTTTCTCTTTATTTTGTCTACGTTCTTCTTTGTCTTTTTCTAGACTTCACTGTTTTTACTTTTCATTCTTTCTTGTCTGGGTTTTCTTTGTTTCCTCCTCGGGTTTCATCGTTTCATTCTTTTGCATTAGTTTATTTCCTTTTCTTCTTCATTTTTCTTTCTTTTTCCTTGTTTATTTGATGAATTTAATTGGTTTCCTTTTTCTTCAACACGTGTCTACGTTTTTTCAGTACGCAATATAAATTTTTAGTGTACACGTGAAACATTTATTTGATACACATTGAGCATTTTTTAAGTACACGATGCACATTTTTTAATTAGCACATGCTTTGAACAATTTTTTAATACAGGGTCAACATTTTTTCAAAGAAACATTTTTTAAAATAGGTGAACATTGTTACACTAATAAACATTTCTTAACGTTTCCAGTACAGAAAACAATAGTGTACACGTTAAAGTTTGTTTTATACTCCCTCCGTCCGGAAATACTTGTCTTAGGAATGGTTGAAAATGGATGTATCTATAACTAAAATAAGTCTAGATACAACCATTCCTAAGACAAGTATTTCCGGACGGAGGGAGTACATGCTAAACATTTTTTTAATACACGATGTACAATTTTCTTTCAATACATCTTTTGTACACATTTTTTCATACAAGGTAAAATAACATTTTTGTGGCAATGATTTTTTTAAACTACATGAACATTTTATTAAATGTCATGAACATTTTTTGAAATGCGAGAATATTTCTTTAAAATGCCACTTACATTCTTTTAAAGCTAGAAACATTTTCTATAAAACATCACTATATTTTCGAAATACAGGATGACAATTTTTTTGGTATACATGTTTTGAACATTTTCTTGAACAAGTGTTCAACATTTTACGAAAACATATTGGATATTTTTCATAATGATATGAAATATGTTTCAAAAATTTTGTGGACACATTTTCAATTGTATAAACATTTTTTAAATGTCAAAATATATTCGTGAAACCATGGACTTTTCTCAAATATCACATTCATTGTGTTGATTTGTATGACATATTTTTTAAAAATAAGCTACGTTTTCTTATATTTGTATAATTATTTTGTTAAAACATGATAGCCGTATTTTTCAAATGCGTGAACATTTAGTAGAATGGTACAAAAAAATTCTAAAATTTTGTGAGAATTTTTGTAAAGATGCGAGCAATTTTTTATAGAGCGTGAACATTTTCATGTCACAAACATTTTTCTTGAAAACTATCAATATTTTCTTGTGTTACGGACATTATTCTTGAATGATGCGAGCAATTTCAAAGACTTATGTAAAGTCGTTTGCAAAATTGTATACTTCAAAATTTCGGAATACAATAGAAAGTAAGAAACGAAAAAAATGCCTCAAAGGAGGCACGCCTCGTGATGTTGGGCTTGTCCCATTATGTGAGACGCTAATGGCATATATTATTCACGAATTTGAAAGATAACCATGATTGAAAAAATATTCCAAAATTTTTAAAGACTGTTTAAAGGTTTAAAAAATTAGTCATGAATTCAATAAATGTTCATCAAAAAAGAAAATATATTATACAATTTAAAAATGTTCATAAATTCATAAAATATTTTAAAATCTGACCAATATTGAAGAATTAGAACAAATGTTTTTAAGAATGAGAAGAACTTTATAATATTAGAAAAAAATGAGGAATAAAATAACATATAATAAAAATGAAATAGTAATCCAACAAAAAACTAGCAGATAATAGCACATCGAAAACATAATAAACTGATTCAGGGAAGGTTCTAGAACCAAATGGGTGTGAGAAAAAAACATGTGATCCCGTAAAATGGGGAGGCCGAGTATCGTCGGTGTTTTACTACTACCCACTGGTTCGGCCCATATGCTTGCACGCACCGGGAGTTGCTTTAGCGAGTTGGAAGCTCGACTAGCTGAATGCGAGACATCGGCGCAGCCTAACCACACGGCCAATCCTATTTGGCATGCGGGTCGCTGGTTAGCGACCACCCGCTAAGTGATCAACATTAATCAGTGATCAACATTTTTTGTATACACGTTCAACTTTTAGGAAAGCAACTCCTAGCCGTTCGCTCCCACACGTGTATACACTACTTTAGATGGGCCGGCCCAAGCTCGTGCGCTAGGGAGCAATTCGCCTACAACGGTCGCTAGGTGCGCTATATACGAAATCACTTTATACTCCTTACAAATTTCACTCCCACCTTCTCTGCGCTGACTAGTGGAGCACTACATGTGAGCCACTTGACGCAACCTTGAAGTTTTTTTTCCTCTTCTTTCATAGGTTCATTGTTACAAAATGTTTTATCTCTTGAATTGTCCGTCCAAATCACTAATCCTTTTTGCGGTTGGATTTTTTACGTCGAGATTTTTGACACTAGATCCGATGTTAATATGTTTCAATGAAAAACAAATGAATAAACCAAAAAAAGGAAAATAAAAGAACAAAAACCGTAAAAAGCAAAATCGGAAAATTTTGAAATCGAAAAGAAGAACCGAGAAGCACAATTGTGCCTTCACTTTTTTTGGAAGTATGCTTTACCCTTTTCAGAAAAGCACGGTTGTGCTTTTCGTGGAAGTACAAAGTGTACTTTCCATTTTTGAAAAGCATAGTTGTGCTTCTCGTGGATGCACAAACTTCGCTTTTTCCTGTTTTCAGAGAATATATAGGCTGGCCTTCTCGTGAAAGCACAGACTTTTCTTTTCTTTTTCTAGGAAGCATAGATGTGCTTCTTACAGAGGCATTGTTTCCTGAAAAAAAATCTCATTAAAACTTGGGAAAAATCAAGCAAAAACACTAAAAACCAAATAAATAAATAAAACTCAAAACATGTGAAAATCCATAAACTCTCGAGGGTGCGCCCAACGCACAGTACATGACGGCGGCTGGACACAGCACTTCACGCGCTTCCAGGCCAAGAAAACGAACTCTGCGGGAGCCCTCCAAGAGATACCCCTTAATTAGTTTCTCCCTTATACATATTACTCACGCACACGTCCTGCTCGCTAGTTGCGTTAAATAGCTTCTAGAACGCACAGCGGATCCCGATGGGCTGGCCCAGTGGCGAGAAAATATTAAGTTTTTTTGTGGGGTAAAGAAACGAGATCACTAATTAAGGAGTACTCTTTGCGGAGATCACTTCAACTTTCCAGGTTGCGACAAGTGGCGTGGAAGAAAAAAACACAAAACGCGTTTTTTTTCCTTTCCGAAAGAGGCACGCCCTGCCTCTCGCGAAAGCACAACCGTGCCTCTTGCGGAAGCAAAACCGTGCCTCTCGTGGAAGAAAAAAACACAAAACGCGTTTTTTTTCCTTTCCGAAAGAGGCACGCCCTGCCTCTCGCGAAAGCACAACCGTGCCTCTTGCGGAAGCAAAACCGTGCCTCTCGAAAAAAAAAAACAGAAAACATGTTTTTTTCTTTTTCCGAAAGGGGCACGCCCGTGCCTCTCACGAAAGCACAACCGTGCCTCTCGCGGAAGCAAAATCGTGCATCTCGCGAAAGAAAAAAAACAAAAAACGTGTTCTTTTCCTTTCCGAAAGAGGCACTCATGTGCCTCTCGCGAAAGCACAACCGTGCCTCTCGCAGAAGCAAAACCGTGCCTCTCGCAAAAGAAAAAAAAACAGAAAACACGTTTTTTTTCGTTTCTAAGAGGCACGGCCATGACTCTCGCGAAAGCACAACCGTGCCTCTTGCGAAAACAAAACCGTGACTCTTGCGAAAAAATGCATTTTTTTGCGCAAAAAAATATTATTTCAAAAAAAAAATAGTCGAAAAGCTAGGGAAGCCCGGTAGAAAACCAAAACGTCAAAAAAACCCGGGAATAAACCATTTAAAAAGCCGAAAACGCGTGCGTAAAAGTAAAAAAAAAACAAAATCCGGAGGGAGCGCCCAGAGCGCACACGTGGCGAATGGCTGTGAGCGCGCCAAGTGGCGCTGATCATTGCAAGGCTTCCGAAGGAACGCTCGTTAATTAGTTGCTCCCGTAAAGAGAAAATATTAAGTGAGCGAAACTGTAGCTACCTTTTCCTAGTAGTTTTCTGTTTTTTTGGGCTGAGCTCGCCAGTTTTCATTTAAAATTTTGGAAAAAGTTAAGTCTAAAAACAATTAGTTACAGAAAAACAAACACTTTCAAAAGGCAGTATGTTTTTTAGTATGATCATTTTTATAAACACAAACATTTGTTGAAAACATGAACATTTCTCAAAAACATGAAAAGGAATTAGAAAGAGAACATTATTTGAAAACAAAACATTTTGTGAAAAAAATAATGTTTTTTGAAAATATGAACATTTTCAATAAGGAAAATATTTTTTGAAAAACTGAACAATAAAAAACATTTTCAGAATAAATGAACATTTTTTAGTAGCATGGACGTTTTTGAAGAGAACATTTTTTGAAAATCAATAACACTTTTGTAGGTTGAAGCTGCCATCTCAGCTTGGATTGGTCGGCCCATCTCACCTTTGCTCGTTTGCTGCCTGTGCGAAGCAACGATGTTTTGACGCAGTGATCATCAAATAGGAATTGTCGCTCTCTTATTGCCGTTCCAACCAAAATCCAAAGTCCAAGAACAAAGGTGACCGATGATGCAAAAATGTAGCGGCGGCTAACCGTCCTATTGTGGAGTCGCCTAACCGTCCACCCACCCGACACCACTGCTTGCTTCTTCAATTGGTGGTCAGGAGCCACAGGCACGACCCCTTCTCTCCTACGTAAAGGACTGAAATCCCTGATCATCCTCATTGTGTGTTCTACTTGGGAACACCGCAATGCTTGCATAGTCGATGAGGAGCGCCCCTCTACCGCCAGGCTCGTCCAAAACATCAGGGATGAAGCGCGTCAATGGGCTTATGCAGGAGCCATAGGGCGAGACATGTTAATTCTTGTAACATGGCGAACCAACCTGTGGTTGGATGGTTAGAGGGATTGTTTTATTCTCAGCCCATCAGAGTTCAAGTCCTGATGCTCGCATTTATTTCTGGATTTATTTCAGGATTTCCGGCAATGCGCATTCAGTGGGCGGAGATGTTCTCGTCGACGACGATGTGTCTACGGTGACTTCGTAAATTTCAAGATGATATGCCGGCTCAGTCTTTCAAAGGTGCTCATAGGGGTAGGGTGTGCGTGTATCCATTCAAAGGGGTGAGTGTATGCTCGTGTATATGAGCGCTTGCGTCTGTACTGTGTTTAAAAAAAAATCTTGCAACATGATTATTTTTTCTGTTTTGGTTGGAACATGCCCAACTTATTTTACCCAACACGTTGGTTCCCGGAGCTGGCTAGCTCGCGTGCAGGCAGAGGGGCGCGCGCGATTAGTCGTGTCATGCTACCAAAAAAAGAAGCTCTAGCTAGCAAAGCATGCAATGGCTACGTACGCTGCCGATGCTTCGTTCCATCGTGTCCCCTCCCCAGCCGAAACTACCACTAGCTAGGTCAATGGAACTGCACCACCGCACAGCCACAGGGTCACAGACTCAGACGCACAGCCTGTTGCTACCCCGCTAGCTAGCTCCCGTTCGACTTGGCCTCTCAGGTACAGTGCGCGCGTAGTTACCGTTGTGTCTATTCGTCGCCATCGCGGTTTCCATCGGCCGCTCGCTCAAAATACCTACTGCTTGTTGAGTGCTCAGCGTACGGCATTTCTGTTAAAAAAATATTCGACTCAGTGAGAAATAAGCAATCGTAGCACGATGATGACATTGAGATTCGGTGATGGCAGAGGTGGTGTGGGTTTGTGACCCAGGATACTCAACGGGATTGACACAGTGATGGCGACAAGGCGTGCGATAAGCATAAGACATGCCGCCACACCGGAGCACCGGTGACCAGACATATGATGAGACAACTGCGAATTTCACTCGACATGATTATAAGGTAATGGTGTACTTTCGTCAAGTTTGAGACAACCAATCAAGAAAGAGCAATGATGTCCCTTGTGGACCAGCCAACATCAGCGGACGAGCGGTGATTCATTCTCTTGAAGGTGTTGTGTTGGAACGTTGCGTTCTTTGTGTGTTAGATGTCATCCTAGGTTTGGAGATGTGATTTGTGCATGTTGTCGCGAGGCTTGTTCTATGTGTGTGGCCTCGAGTTTCTCTCTCTATATATTTTCACTTTATAAGATGATTTCCTCAGCACTTAATGCAGGGGCCGAGGGTTCCCTTTTTCAAAAGAAGAAGCAGAAAGAGTGGTAATGTTGACTTCAAATAACTTTTATATGTGTCGTTCAATGCGTGAGTTGTTCATTTTACAAAGATCAAGGAAGAGCTTGCCAGTCACAATACAATAGTGTTGTTGAATATGGAGACTCACCAATCAATGTCTGATCGCGTTGATGGATACTTTGGTCTCCTCATATATTCACCCCCGGGGTTTTTAGAGGAACACGTTTCAAGATTAGGATCCTATATGATCAAAGCAGAAATTAGAGAGAGTGTTAGGAATTAATTATATTCAATTGATTGTATAATCTTCTTTTTTTGTACCTAACACATACTCCCTCCGTGCGGGTTTATTAGGTCTCTCAGCCACAATAGTACGTCCTGATTTATTAGGCCCTTCTAATTAATTTTTTTGGAATCAAACCCATGCAGTTGCGGAGGACCGAGGGAAATTAACTACTAGCCCGTTGCATGCAGTGACCTAAGCCGACGTATGCGCTTCTCCTGGTCTTCATATTGGCCATGCTAGCGGCCATGCAGCAGCATGCGCGTGAACTCTAGGCTGCTGAATGGATACGTAGCTTCCGAAACGTACATCATGATTAAACATCAGAAATTTTCCAGTGACTAGGTTCCTTGGTCCTGCTGATCTTGTCTCCGGGCTCAATAAGGCTGATCATAGTGGGAGTAACATAAGTAGTAACATAGATGCCACATAAGCAAAAGTGATGATATGTCAAGTAGTTAACGAGGAGAAAGACAAATAGAGTAACATAATATGTTACCATCACCTAGCGGTTCCCAATGCTAAATCAGTCTATGAAGTAATAAATGAAGTGATGCATGACACTACATATATGTTACTACCCACTATAGAGGTAGTAACATAGCCTAGTAACATATACATGTTACTAGTCTATGTTACTCCCCACTATGACCAGCCTAAGGCTGGTGCCAATCCATGGGTGCTTAGATGAGGTGCTAAGCACATTAAATAGCTTAGCAACTATACTCTCCAATGCATAGGTGCTTAGCTTATGATTGCTAAGCTTGCTTCATTTAATGATTTAGCAACTAAAGCTCTTCATGTATTGGTGGGCTTCCTTACTTTAAATGTTTTGCCTAGGTTCACGCGCTTAGCATTGGTTCTTCCTGGGGTCACCACACTCATCTCTCTCCTCTTAAATAACTTGCCACATCAGATTGTTTGCCTACATGGAAGGCTTAGCACCTGTACAAGGTGGAGCATTCGGAGGGGCCTAAACCCGGACGGAGGGAGTAGTTGGTAATATATACTAATCGGTACATCCCTCTCTCTTGTCTGTTACAATCGCCGCATCTTTTCGGCTGCATCCCCTTGGGGGTATATATTGTAGCACATCACTCATCAGTAGTTATTTTTTTGAAACAAGGCAAAAGATTTGCCATTTTCATTAATTAAAAAAAGGGTTCGTTACAAGCAGACCGCCAAGCGGTCAAAAGGCAAAACAATTACTCTCACGGCATTACATTACGCAAATGTTTGGCGCCCGCAATGGTCCAAATCGACACTTCTTCTTTGATGCATCGCATGATGATCGTCAGCGGCGCCGCCTTGTTCCTGAAGACGCTCGCATTCCTTTCCTTCCAAAGTTCCCATCCCACAAGAAGGAGAAGGGAAGATAGAGCTTTCGTGGGTTGACCATTGTTAGTGAGTAGCGCATCCCATCAAGATTTGACAGTGTTAAACTGGAGCCAAGGAGTTGTGTGGATATTTAGACCAAGCCAGGCAAACACCTCTTTCCAAACTCTAGTAGAGAACCTGCACTTGAAGAGGAGGCGAGCCACAGATTCTTGCACCTGATTACAGAGTGGACATCGGTCGCAATTAGGCCATCCTCGCTGTTGGAGCCTATCGACAATCCAAATTCTGTTTTGAGTGATAAGCCAGGCAAAAAATTTACACTTGGGGGGTGCCCAAGCCTTCCATACTGTGGCATGCAAGCTTGAGCGAGTAAGGCCAGCAAACTGCGCCATATAAGCAGACCTAGCTGAGTACTGGACATCGTTGGTTAACTTCCAAAGGATGGTATCCTTGACACCAGGCTGGATGATGACATTCAGAAGCTTCTCCCATAATGCCAAGAATTGTTGGAGGTGCTCAAGCGTGAGGCCGTTATGGTAGTAAATTTGGTTTATCCAGTGCCCATCCCTCAAGGCTGTGGCAACAGATGCCCCCTTCTTGCGTGAAATCTCAAAAATCTTTGGAGCAATGTCTTTTGGCTTAAAACCCTCCAGCCAAGGCGACTCCCAGAAGGAAGCCTTCTGTCCATCGCCAATCATGACCTTAGTCGTAGCCAAGGTTGTCAGAATCGCGATTCTATTGTATGATTCCACGACTTTACGATCCAAACTAACCCCTCTGATTCTACGATTTTGGTTTATAGAATCTACGTTCTTACGATCCTGATAGTGAAGATTCTACGATTTGCGATCCTGCCATCGGAGCTCCGATCCGATTCAGAATCGTGATTCTGACAACCTTGGTCGCAGCCGCAAACAGGTTACGGTCATTGGCGTGCAAGGTGTCCCCATACCACACCACGCACGTGGTGGGTTGTCCCAGTCGAGCCAAAGCCATCGCAACCGGAGGGCAGCGGCAAACTTGCCAAGGTGCAAAGTGCCAAGGCCACCAAATTCTTTTGGCCTGCAGACGAGCTCCCAGTTTACTTTGCACTTTCCACCAGTTACCTTGTCAGTTCCGGCCCAAAGGTAGGCTTGCCGCAACCTATCGATCACCTTGAGACTCATCAGTAGTAGACATACAATTATTATCCGTTACACTTGTTTCTTCACATTTTTCATCTTAATCCGCCACGTCAAGCCGTAACTATCCGCCGTAACCTATTTACTCGTATATATGGCATTACTAGCATAATACCCGTGCGTTGTAACGGGAGAAACATATTCATAGTTTCACAGCGGGATGAACAATTGTCTCGCTGTAAACGGATACCTGCACAACCCCCTCCTATCAGCACCCGCAATCAATGACTTAATCCCCTTTGTCATCACAAAACCTATTGAACCACAACATAGTAGTCAAGCCGTGTCACCACGTTATCACGCCTCGTCCAAATCAACATCGCTGTATCGTTCGCTGAGAATGTACATCTACCGAGTGTGAGGGCATATATATAGTACGTAGTACTTCTTCAGTTCTTCGCCATACATCGCTGTTTCGCTCGCTCTTCTCTTCTCTCTCTCTCTCTCCTCCGTCACCGCGGACGCGTTCGTCCCCTGCCAACCTCCGGCGAGACAACAAAGTGATCACTAGGCTACCACCACCTCCAGTCGCCCTTCTCCTTTTTGCCCCGGAAACAACCCAATAGCTGTCTGAACAACTCTTACGTCATGAGAGTTTCAAAAAAAAAAAAAACTCCCATATTTTCTCACTGGTTAGGAGATCTATTGTTTTAGATGGGCCCATTGGCTATACTCTTTTCTTCACAAATAACAAAGTGATCTTATCCGATCAATGGCTTAAGTACCATCTTGTCTCTCTCTCTCTCTATATATATATGAGTGCTGGGCCAGACGTCTGTTGCCATTATGATCCACGGACATTAGTTTGCGAGCACACCCAACGCTTTGTCTTGCACTTGCTTCGCTGCATCTCATGGCCGCCCATGCACGCTTGTGTCCTTGAGTTCACAGCTGAAACGATCCATCAGACAGTTTTCCATTGTTGTACGTGTGTACCTCGGTCGTGCATTTGGTCATGGCTTCATCGACAGAGCGGTGCGTGCTAGTGTCGCCAGTCGAACATCTGTACCCGCCGTTCGTACCGCCGGCGACAGGGACGGCACAGCCACCGGCAGTCCAAAAGAGCCAGTGCCGTCATATGTAAATATTCACGATGGAAGAAACAGGTGCACTATGTACTCTCGAACCAAATTCTTTTTATCATATGAGTTACTGGCTTCCCTTAATTGCCTAGCCCAAATGATTGCTTCCTACCAACAAAAATTGCAGTGCAAACAAATGATTGCTGCCTGGAAGCACGAGGAAACAAAAGAGAGGAAGAGGTAGAGGAAACCCAGAGCGTCGAGAGCACCAAGCGATGAAGTTATGTACCTAGGGTAGGGTCATGGACCTGTCCAAGATACCCTCCCCAAGGGCATCTCTAGAAGAATCACCTTTCAATCGACTCAGAAGTGTTCCACTCGACAGACTCAAAGACACTCGACCATGAAGCCAACCAGTCGACAGCCAGGAGATCTAAAGTCACTCCGCACGCTAACGGTCGGTCATTAAGTAGCTTTTATGGTCATCGTAGCACTTTATTTGCGGTGTTACTGGTAACGCCCGACCTTAATGTACCTTAAACCCTGCATAACTGAGGGCCGGAGGGGTCTGGCGAACTCTATATAAGCCACCCACCTCCTCAGTGTCGGGGGTTCGCACCCCTGTAACTCATACACGCATAATCCAGTCGACCGCCTCCGGTCTCCGAGACGTAGGGCTATTACTTCCTCTAAGAAGGGCCTGAACTCGTAAAACTTGTGCGTATACAACTACTCCATAGCTAGGATCTTGCCTCTCCATTCCTACCCCCTACATTACTGTCAGACTTAGAACCACGACACCAAGAAATGATGTGAAAACCATGAAAAATGGACTCGGACTCATCGAGTGTCCGCATACCCATATTTTAATAATACACATAAACGAAATAATATGTATGTTATTTTCACTTCATATTCATGGCAACTGATACGTTATCCATCAGGCATGCAGACGTGGTACGTTGGAGTACGTGTGTTTCTCGGTCGTGCATTTGGTCATGGCTCGTACGCGACAGAGTGAGAGCTACTAGCTAGTGACCGGTGATCACGACAGGGACGGCACGAAACCAGCACATACTTTATTACTATATAAAAAGACACATGTTGATAAGCAATCCAAACTACTCCCTCCGTTCCGAAATCCAAACCACGTACGGATGTATATAGATGCATTTTAAATGTAGATTCATCCATTAACCTCCGTATGTAGTCCACCTAGTAGAATCTCTACAAAGACTTATATTTAGGAACGGAGGAAGTATTTAAGAAAACGTGCCATGTCATATTGACCTGACCGTGTCTCTGAACATTCACATACGTACAAATGATATGAGACCCAAGAAAGAGGTGTACTATTGGTTTTGCAAATTGCAACAAATTGTCTTCGTGCTTTTGGTAACAATTCTCTTCCTCACCGCTACACGCATGCTGCACAAGCCGATTTCTGGTTAGAGGCGAAGGAGTAAAACCTTTACTCTTCTAACCGGACAGGTTTGGGAGATCGGCTAGGTTTTGGTTAAAGGAGTAAAATCGAAATTTTACTCTATAGCATTTTAAGGGATCGGCTAGAGTTGCTCTTAATCAATTTATCTACAATCTACCCGATAAAGAGAACCGGCCGGATTGAATTGGTTACTTCAGAAACTGCATCTGAAATTCAAAAGCTGATGAAAAGAAGATGATTGCGGTTTTGATTTTGACTCGGCTCAGCAGCACTGTTTGTAAGTTGGGCCTGGAAGAAGAAGGCTAGCTGGCTAGCTAGGTGAAGCGCACAACGAACCCCAGGAAAAATTCAAAGCACTCAGGACTGTACCTGAAAGAAGCTCTAGCGAAGGCGCGAAGCAATGGCTACGTACGCTAGCAATGCTTGGTTCCATCGTGTCCCCTCCCATGCTTGCCTAACTCTAGCTAGCTATGTGCATCGCCATTCGAGCAGCGGCCGGTGGCCTCGTTCGATCAAGCCTTTCAGGTACAGTCCAGAGTGTGTAAATAAACAGTTTCAGTTATGTACGCAGTTTCTCGCCATATAAACAGTTTCAGCTTTGGCCGACCTGTTAATTGATTCTCACACTTCCACGCACGTACCTACCCTGAAGGCCGCCATTTCCATTGACATTGCATTTCCCTGCCTCCGTGGTGCTAATTACTCTCTCACGCGCGCACCTGAAGGCCGCCATTTCTGTTGCATTTGTATTTCCCTGCCTACCATGCACCTACCTCCAAGTCCAGTGGCTGCTCTCCTTTTTGCCTTTCAGGTACGTTTGCACCACAAGAAACGTGCCACATGCATGCATGCATGCACGCGGTGTGAAAGCGTTCGACCTAATAGTTCTTTCATTAATTAATCAAGCAACATTTTCTCACTGTTTTAGCAGATCTAGTAGTACTATTTTAGTTGGGTCCAGTGGATATACCTTTTCCTTGACAGAAAACAAATTCATCTTCTCCTATCAATGACTTACTTTTTATTATTTTTTTGCGACGAACCCATCAATGGCTTACTATATCGTCTCTCTCTCTATATGTATATAATGAGTGCTCGGCCAGACGTCTTGTCATTGTACAAACTAGATCTTGATTGAGCTTCTGGGGACACATAGAACTGCACTCAGCAGTTGGCGTATCATTGTTCTTGCTAGGTTACATTCACTACATCAGGGCTATCTCCAACGTAACGGATGTCTGTGGACACATTCAAACGTGTACGTGGACATCATTGTTCGTGCTAGGTTACATCCACTACATCAGGGCTATCTCCAACGGCATTTAACAAGCGGACGCCTCCAAATGTCTGTGGACACATCCAAACGTGTACGTGGACATCCGGCTGTCCGAAGCCATCCAACGCTCTCTCGAAATCAGACCCTATCATTTCTGTCAATAGTCCCAAAACATGGCGGACACCATCCAGCGTAGTCATCCGACGAAGAAGAATCCATGAAGGCGTATAAGTACTTCTCGTCCAAATTTATCGTATTTGCTTCAAAGCAAACAACGAGAACCTCTAAAAATTGCACTATGGCATCGGACTGACAACTTGTCGGGTAGGGTGTCCGCTATCTAGGAGTGGGGAGGCGTCTAGGTTAATCGGCTGACGCCCGGCAATGCCTGGCCGGCTTAAGGAGGGTATGACGATGGTGCCGGTCTCTGGGAGTGTAGATATAGAGTGGAGGAGGAGAGCCGAATTGTGAAAAAAACGTAGACTTGGGATGGGGTTTTCGATGGTGCAGAGGTGCCGGAGTCCCACGTGGCGGGCGTCTAAACTCCCTCAAAGCTCCCCTAAACTTGCACCGGGGGAGAGAATTTCAGACGTCCAGACCAGTCCGACCTAAAATAAGCGTCCGTGTTGAAGGCCTCAAACGTCCAAACCGAACATATGGAAATTTCGCTGAGTGCCATGACCATGCACGGCGTGCGCCTTGGAGTCTACTGTTCGCCGCTAGCTTTTGCGTGAGATGATCCGTCAGACATTTCACCCGTGGTACGTGCGCGCGCATTGGTCGTGCATTTCGTGATGTATGGCTCGTACGCTACAGAGTGGGAGGTAGGCACTAGTGTCATCAGTCAAGTATCGGTCGTACCGACGGCGACAGGGACGGCACGGGTCCAAAAGTGCCAGTACCGTCATCTTGTCTCTGAATATTCACTGCTAGCACTGTATTGTGTCCATCCTGTCTGAGGCAAGCAGTGCCCGAAGTGATCCGTCAGGCGCCGGTCCATGGTACGTGCCTGCCCTACCGTGTTGTTCCCTACCGTATACGGTGTTGCTACTGACAGCACGGTGTTGCTCCCTACCGTATACGGTGTGCAACGGCAGTCAGCTACCTGTACCTAGCCGTCCTACCAACCACGTACGACAGGGACGGCGCGAGGCCAACACGTACTACTTGCTACTCCCTCAATTACCACAGTATAGTGCGAGATCTAAATTTAATCAACGAAACCGACCGCGGAGTATAACAAAAACAGTGCTGTGGAATTGATAGTGTGCCTGTGAACCTTCACGTACGTACGGAACCGAAGAAACAGGTGTACTACGTACTAGTAGTAGTACTACCAGTTTAGCAATGTCCTCCTCCCGCTGATAACAGTTCTTCCAAAGAGCTTAATCAATCACAATCAATCATCAATCTATCTGCCCGATAAAGAGAACCGGCTGGCTCGGAAGGTGCACCTGAAATTCAATCAAAAGCTGGTGGAAAGAAACCTTCCTATCCTACTACCACGACTGACTGACCGGCCGGCCTTGACTGTGCAGCCCCAAATGATTGCGGTTTTGACTCAGCTCAGCAGCACTGTTTGTAACTTGGACCGGAAGAACAAGAAGCCTAGCTATAGCTGGCTAGGTGAAGCTAGTGTAGCACACAACGAACGAACCCCAAGAAAAGAAAAGCCGTAGAAAGTGTGAAACATGGACTTGGACCCATCGAGTGCATGCAGTGCAACACTGCAACAGTTCTCCGCAGCCGTTTCTCCTCCTGAGTCTAGTGTGCAGTGTATTCACTGCAGCCTCATCGAGTGCAGCAGTTTCTGCAAATCCACTCGATTGCTCGCTGGCTTGGCTGGCTGATGAACAATCTCTTCCTCGCCTAGAGAATTGTATCGGCTCGCTTTCTCTGCCAACGAGGAAAGAAAACTCTTTTCCATCATCGCACATTTCACACCCCGTTCATCTACGAAGCATCGGGTGTTTGTATGCATGCTGTGCTGATGCCGGGCCATGGGTTGGTCGTTTTCTAATGGTCTGTTGGAAGTAATCGCACCCTTGTCGGACTGCACCAACAACTGATCTGGTAGTGGACATTGACGTGGACGGTGTGGAGGTGTGTTTTTCCTTTGGCCAAAAGACATTTAAAGTAATCTGTGATAAAAAAAACAGCTTCAACAGCAAACCAATAGAAGATCTTGGTCAATTTAATTTGGTCATGACCAAAAAATTGATGCCCAAGTCCAATATTTTAGTCATACGTGGCAATCGGTTTGTGATTTGTCTATAAAGCGGGGCGTATGCCCGTTTCGAGGTCGACCAAAACAAAATCAACAATCGCGGGAAACCTCAACCGCACGAAAGTGAAACTTTTTCCCGCCGACCTAGCTCATCCCACCTCGGATTGTCCGTTTTTTCGCTGTTGGACGCATACGACTATCTATGGGGCCATCTAGCCCCTTTGCGGTTGGAGTAGGGGAATGCACAAGCACAAAGAGCAGAATCAGCAGAGAACACAAAGGCTTTACCCAGGTTCGGGCCACCGTGAGGTGTAAAATCCTACTCCTGCTTGGTGTATTGGATGTGTATGAGCACAAGTACAAAGAGCGATTTCCCCAGCAAGGTGGAGAGAGAGAGAGAGAGAGAGAGAGAGAGAGAGAGAGAGAGAGAGAGAGCAGCTACACATGCAAATTGTGCAAGGGTTTGATCCTTGTAAATGTTGCCCTGGGTCACCACAGTGGCAAAACAGTCATTACATATTAACTAGACAACAAACAATGCTATCATACCTAAATCTGTCAGTTTAGGACAAAAACATTAAATGCTCCGTTAGGTGTCGTATGGAGGAGGAGCCCCGGCAAGGTTCCTGCACCGCTCGCCCAGCTACCTCCTATTTACTTGACACACCTTCTGGACAGGTGTCGTTAAAGGTAAATCTTTTTCCAGCACGCTGACACATGCCCGACAAATCTCACCTAACTGCCTGCGGGCTCGACACCTCATCGATTAGCGACTAGCTGCTCGATGAGGTGGAGCGACAGCAGCTAGCGAGCGCTTGCCGGCACGGAGCTTGCCGGGCCTTGCCGTCAAAGGTTCTCTTCAGTGTTGAACATGATGCTTCGTCTTGATCTTCTCCCCAGTAGCTTCAACAACTGGATCTTGAATCTTGATCTTGGTCATTTCTGGCAAGCCTTGGCCAGCAGGGAAGCTACCATTTGTCTGTGCATAAGTCAGGGTATGAAGTACCCATGTTTTATACACCAACAGACGTCACCACTGCCACTCTGTTGGCTGCTACAGCTCCACCGCCACCCCGCCGTCTGGTCCAGCCGGTTGAGATGACTGCCGCAATCCCCGGGACCGCTGCGGAAGCTCGGGACACATCCACCCATTGCCGCTGATTTCGGCCGTTCGCCTGACATTCCATCGGCCGCCTCCAGCCCCCTCGCCCATCCCGTTGGTCGAGACGATGGCACGAACTGTATGGCTAGAACGGAAGTTGGGCCTGCCGTCACCAATTTTGGCCATTCCCCCGCCCCTCCGGCAGCTAGATGTTTGACACAAATATTTGTGATAGAAGAAGAATCTTTTTCAGTATCTGACACTTTACCCCCCCCTGGTCGGTTTGGGAGTAGCGATTAATCGGTGAATCGATCTATTAACAGGATTAATTGTTCGGCCATTAATCCATACACTAAATTGAAACTAGCCAATATATCCCTCCTCCATTCCAGAATTTAGGGTGTATCAATTTTAGTGCAAGTCAAACTTGTGTATCTTTTACCAAGATTATAGAATAAAATATCAACATATATGATAAAGAATAAAAAATCAAAATACTTTTTTATGGATCTAACGATGCAAATTTGGTACCGTAGATGTTGATATTTTTTTATTATAAAACTTGGTCAAAAATATGCATGTTTGACTTTTAAGAAACTAATACACCTTATATTTTGGAATGAAGGAGTATATCTAACTTTTAATGTACTATACCATACTTTCATGCTCCTAGCTATGTAGACACCAAAATAGTCTAGTGTCGGTATATAAAAATATAAAAGAGGTAAAATTTATAATCCTGATGTATCCAAACCTACAAAATCTTTAAATTTGAAATTTATCAATTAAAAATTTAAATTTGTCTGCATACTCCCCCCATCCTGAATTATTTGTCATAGGAATGGATGTATCTAGACGTATTTTAGCTCTAGATGCATCCATTTCTATCCATTTCTGCGACAAGTAATTCAGGATGGAGGGAGTACTTTCCGACATAAAGCTACACAATATGCTACAAATAACAGCCCAAACCAACGATTCCATTCACTAATCTACAAATTTGTAATATGTAGTCTACTAATATTAATCTACTAATCTATGAATGTTGGATTCTCCACTGACAGAGGTGACGGTAGTACCTTGCTCGCTGGTGATACCATGAAGGAAGAGGTTGAGGAGCATCCCTCAGGAGGGGTTGGGAGCAGCCAGCAGGTCGAGACGACGGGGAGAAGCCCACATGAGATGATGGGGAGTAGCCAATGAGAGGGGATGGGGTTCAGGCAGGCGGCTGGAGCCGCCGAGTTGCTGGAGTTTGAAGGTGTAGGCCAGTCGCCACCCAAATTAGGAGGAGATGAAAGGATTAGGAGGACGCGGGAGGAGTGCCGAACCCTAGCAATTGAGGAGTGGGAGGAGGGATTAGAGGGGTTATGCGCCAGAAGTTTGAGCTTTGTTTGACCACGCATTTACAAGCCAATAAAGATTAACCGGTCTGACAACCGACAACCAATTAATCGGTTTATATGCTAGTTTTTTTTTTTTTGATAAAAGAGAGCTTGCCTCTCCGATTTCGTATAAAGAAACCATCCGTTCACAGACTCCAGGCCTAGTACAAGTATCATCAAATCCCGACGATGATATGTTGAAGGGGGAGCCATCCCTCCCGCCTCCCACACAACTGACAACCAATTAATCGGTTGACATGCTAGTTAACGTGACCATTATGTACTACTAGTATCGAGTAGGCCACCTTATGGTTAACTGACTTGTTAGCCGATTAATCAGCCGAATTCTTAAGCCTTGCTTCTGTCAAGCAACATCCCTTTTTGTTTGCATATTGCACCTCCAACGGACTCCACCAACAACTAATCTGGTTAGTGGACATTGACGTGTCCGCTGTGTAGGTGTGTTCTTTGTCAGCGCGCGTCGTGCAAGCACCATGCACGCGAACGTTTCGGTAGGTCAGGCCAACTCCATCGCGCGACCCTAAACAGACGTTTGTTTTGTCCGGCTTCTATCCGTTTGGGTAGGGATTTGGGGTCGTGTCCGGGCATGTCCTAGGATGTGGTGGCCGTGCACCCAGCGCGCGGCCGCATCCATTTGGCCCATCCTGTTCGCGTCTACTTAAAAAACTAAAAACAACGTTTCAAATGTCAAGCCCTAGTTCAGGCCAGCGACCCGATTCATCACGCCGGCAACAGAGCCAGCGGCCTACACGTCCATCGCCGGCATCAGCCAGCGGCCGGCAACACAACCAACCTTCAAAATGAATAGTTGTCCTCGCCGGCAACACAACCAGTGGCCGGCAACACAGCTGGCCTCCAAAATGAATGTTTTCTCGCCGGCACACTGCCAGCGGCCCGACGGGCGGGCGACACCTATGCCAGCCTAAAAAAGAACGGCCACGCCCATCGGACGACCTAGTTCAGGCCTTTGGCGTCGAGCATCTCCTTCTGCCTGGCCTCGAACCAGGCCCTCGTCTTGTCGCTCATCTTCGACAAGTCCATGCTCATGATCGCAAGGGCCACCTCCTTCGCTTTGGTGGCGGCATTGGTGGCCTTGATGTCGAGCTGCCTCTGCCTGGCCTTGACGTTGTCAGCCTCGATGTCGAGCTGCCTTTGCCGAACCGCCTCCTCCATGTCGATCTTCCTCCTCTTGGCCGCCTCCTTCATCTCAAGCTTCTGTCTTTGAAGGTCTAGGTATCGCTTCATTTGCTCGTCCTTGCTTTGCCGCTTCTTCTCGTCTCTCACATCCTTTTGGGACATCATGCCATGCAAAGTCTCATGCAAGGCCATCAATGAGGCGTCACGTATGTCGTCCATCTTGAAGTTGGTCTTGCCCCTCAGCCTCTTCAACGCCTCGCCATCCCCACCTCCGGCGAACTTGGCCGTCTTCTTGCCTCTCTTTCTTTGAAGTTCACGGCATTGATCCTTGAACTTAGGGCAATTGTTGATGATCGTCCAACAATGCGTAAGAGTGAATGGCTTGTCATTGTGCCGGGCCTTGAATGCCTCCAAAGATTGAAATGCCTACACCACATGATCAACAACAAGTGAACATGCAAACATATACACGGCCGAAGTCTCATGGCCGTAGCAAGGAAAGGGCTAGAAAGAGGAGAGCATACCATGTCCCCAACGCCGAGACCACTCACGGGCCGTGCTTCAACGCTCTAAAATGCGGCGCAATACTTGTTGCACTCTTGTTGGATGAACAACCATATTTTTTGAATCGAGTCGATGCCACGGTTGCTTGTAATTTGGTAGGGCTCAAACATCTTCCTTTCATGGAATGTTTTGTGGACTCTCGTCCAAAAAACAATGCCCTTTTGTTGCGCGCCGGTCCTCGGATCTTGGCTAATCTCCATCCAAGATTGGCAAATCAACTTGTCCTCATCTTGTGTATATGAACCCGTGCGAATGCTCTTCCTCTTCTTTTGTGCCTCAGCTCTTTGGGTGAGCTCGTCGATGAACAATGGCGCACCACTAATATCAACTTCATTGCCTTCTTCTTCTTCTTCATCACCTTCGACATAGATGTCATCGTCTTCATGCCACGAGTCACCATGGTCGTAGTCAACACGGTCGTCGGCCTCTTCATCGGGGACGTACTCGGCGCGGCCATCCTGACTTTGGGTCTCCTCGGGGTCGTAGGTACGGCCATGCCCACCCTCGAAGATCACGTCCTCCATGTAGCGGTTGTAGAAGGGGTCGTCGACGGCGTTAGTTGGCATTCCGTCAAACAAGACACGGGGGCGGGGGGGGGCATGGTGCCCGTGCCTGCTTTTCTTTGCATCTCGACGGACGGCCGCCCGCCGCTGCTGGACCCAGGCGTGACGTTGAGGTCGATGACGGCCGCGGGGCGCGGTGTGGACGGCGCGAACAAGCCCACGTCCGGCGACCCCGAGAAACGGGTCTGGCCGTCGTGCCTTGGCGGAGGAAAGCCGGGCGACATGGGCGCGGTGCGCGACGTCGGCGATCGGCATGCGTAGGCAGGGCGACCGATGAGCTGTGCTTTCGCCGGGCCGACGGCCGCCGCGGGAACCCGTAGGGCGGCCCATGCCAAGCATGAGGATGGCGTGCGCTTTGTTGACGAGGTCCTCCTTCTCGTCGGCGGCGGCCTTGCGCCCTGCTGCCTCCAGCTCTCGCTACTGGCGGCGAACTTAGCATGGCGGCATTGACCTTGACGACCGCTCTCCGTTCCCTCCTCTTCACCGATTCCGCGTCCAACTTGGCGATCTCCTCCGGCGTGCACTCCGACCGCGGCTTCCTTGGCGCCTTCTTCTTCACCTTTGCGGGCGGTCGACGGCCAGGCCGCCGGAACTCGGCGGGGCGTCGGTCATGGACGGGGGAGAGAGGGGGCGGCAGGAGGGACGTGGGAGGGTTTGGGGCAAATGGCGCCAAATGGGCGTGGTGGGGGGGGGGGGGGGGGGTTGGTTTCTCCCACCGACACGCGGGCCAGGGAAGGACAAGCGCGCGCGTCCCGCCCGTCCGCACGCTGTTCGTTTCACCCCAAAACCGGCGCGAACTTGGGCCGGGGATGGGTCGAAAGCGGACACAAAGCGGACAAAAGTCCGTTTGCGCCCGCGCGCTGGGCCGTCTCTTTTGTTCCTTTTACCCCAAACAGACGGGGGCGGACAGGATAGAGTCGCGCGGTGGAGTTGGACTCAGAGCCTCATACTGGACTAAAAATGGCTGACACCATTACCAACAGCCGCTGCTGCACGACTGACCGCTACAGTGACGGTAGTTTTCAGAAATCTACCACTGCTAGTACCACTGTCACTCACTCACATGATCCGATCCCAAAGCAACCACATGGCAGGAAGCCGAGGGTGCGCCCTGCCGGCCACGCCACGCACCCCACAAACTCCTCGCCGAGCCGCCCCGGCAATCACCTCGCACCGCACGCGACCCTGCCCACCCCGACGACGCCCCTGTTCCCCCCCTCGCGCCTCCGCCTCCGGGCGACGCCACCGTCCGGCCACCACAAGCTCAAGCTCCACCGGAAAAACTCCTTTGTTTTCCCAACCCCCTTTCGGTTTTCCACGCGTCCCCCCTTTTCGCGCCCCGCCCGGCCTCCGCCCTTTCCAGCCAGTTTAAAAGCCACCCGCCCACGCACCAGACCACACCACCCTCCCCGTCGCCGCACAGAGCACGGCACGCACGCACGCACGCTCCCCTCAGCTCACGCTCTCGCAGCTCTCACCTCGCCGCAACATGCAGATCCTCCGGCTCCTGGCGGCGCGGCGCAGTGCCGCCTCGGCCGTGGCTACGTCCGAGCGCCGGGACGGCGAGGGGGAGGACGAGGGGCCATTCTTCGACCTCGACTTCGCCTCCTGCTCCCTCCGCGACTCCTCCTTCAGCTCCAGCTCCGGCGCGCTCTCCGGCTCCGACTCCGACTCCGACGAGGAGCTCGACTTCGTCATCTCACTTCAGAGGAGCCGCTCCGCCTCGGAGCCGCTCAAGTTCTGCGCCTCGGAGCCGCCGTCCAAGGCCAAGGCCGCCTCCCGCAAGCGCGGCATCGGCGGCCTGCGCACGCTCAGCTTCGGCGCCAGGAAGGCCGCGCCTCTCTACGGCGTCGGCCGCCGCAGCTTCGCCCGGAGCAGCTCCGCCAGCGCGCGCTCGCTCCGGCTGTTCATGGCCTCGCCCCACCCGGAGCAAGACGAGCACGAGCGCGCGTCGGAGCCCGCCGGCAGCAGGCGCGCGCCGTCCCGGGACTTGATCAGGAGGTACCTGGCCAAGATCTCGCGGCGCCTCCGCACGGCCGCGAGTCCCCGCGCCGAGGCCAGAGGCCTCCGTCGCCTGCGCAAGTGCCGGTCAGCGTCCTCGGCTGTGGCCAGCTCCGCGCCGCGCCGCGACGACGACTCGGCGGTCGAGAAGCAGGACGGCATCGCCGGCGCCATCGCGCACTGCAAGGAGTCCATCCACCGGGCCTCCATGTCCGACTGCGACTCGCCGCTGCTGCGGTCTCGGAGCGACCCGGGGAAATGCGACGCCGCGTAGCTCGTCCCCCTCGCCGAGCGTGGAAGCTTCTCGCTGAACTTCATTCGGTGAAGAAGAAGCAGAGTAGAAGCAGAGCGTCAAAAGTGGCAAGAAAATCTTTGCGTGTTTGTTTATGTGTGTCGTGTGTGCTTCAAGATCCGTCCTAGAGTTTTTAGTTTAGTTTAAGGATTTTGGTTAGTGTAAGCGTGGGAAAAGAGCTCTTTTTAGGCTCCTTTAAGCCCCCAATCACAGCCCATCTCATGGTCTCATTCATGCATGTAGATGAACGTGGATTGTAGCTGTTGCGTCCCTCCTTTGCTCTCTCTTTTCCTCCTCATTTCCTCTCAACTTTGTGTGCTCGCTTTGTAGAAGTACTCGTGTGTACATGTGAAATGTAAGTTGCAACATGTCGTACCACATTACTTGTTAGCATTCGACTAACTACTGGCTTTCACAAACTATTTGGTCCTATGTACATTCTGCCAAACCTTGCTCAACGCATGTCATTTTTTCCTCTCTTGAACGACCAGTATGGAGCAGACGTTAATTAGCCACATCTCACGGCTTTGTGCTTCTCCCTTGGCAATGCAAAGGTGACGAGCCGTACGTTATGGATGGTGGGGAAAAGCTCGGGGTGGCCTGCGTGGGGGGCCTTTCATGGCGTCGAAGCGCAACGACGCCATGATGGCGACGACAGGGACGGACTGAGAGAAAAGCCCGTGCTCGTACGACGCGGGTCCGTCCGTGTCCGTCCGTCCGCCCGCCGGCGAGGCGAGGCGAGAGCACAAGACAGGGAGATCCACGCCGGATTCCGTGAGCCAGCGGCACGGCCTCGGGCGCCGCGCGCCCCGCCATTTCTTTCGGCTCGCCGGCAGCCTTTGCTTTCCGCCTGCGTGCATGCATGCATGCTCTCCGTGACTTGCGTCTCTCCTCTCGCTCTCTCTCACGGGGACGGCGGCGTGTGAGGTGAGGTCCCTTTCGTGCCGTTTACCTTCCCCTATCGTCTCGTCTCGTCCCACGCAAAAGACCAAAAAGTTGCAGCGCCATGCCATGCCATGCGGCGACCAAAGCTTTGACGACGCCGACGACGACGGAAAGACCTAGCAAAAGCTTTCGTTTCGTCTGACTGACGGACAGGCCGTTCTTTGCTGGATTCCCCCGTCGCTTTGCCTCGATTGCCTAACTCTGCCGGAAAAAAAGCCACGGCGTAATTAGGCAAAGTCGTTAAGTAAAGCATGTTAAGTGCATGTCATGTCCTGGCTCCCCTTGATTGCGGCTGTAGATTGTTTTTTTTTACAGTGCAGCGCAGTGATTGTGGAATGGACCGATGCTTGTGCGCATCATGCCACTCTGCTCCCGGTGCCGGTGCTCCAGTGTGCGGTCAGTCGGTCTAGTCAGTGACAATCTGCAGCGGAGATCATTGCGACGTCGGTATTTGCCTTCACATTTACCGAGGAGAAGACCGCAGCCCTCCGCAGACCATTGTGACCGAGTGCGTGCACCGATGACGATGATGATCGATGATGAAGTAGGAGTAGGACTACTCCCTCATTCCGGATTTAGTGTCCCCTAGTATTGAGTTATTTACCCAAAACCACCACATTTTTGGCTAGGGTAAAAACTTGGTACCATATTTGAGTCGGGGCACAAAAAAACCACCAACTTTGCGCCTAACCTATAACTCCGAGCACTAATTCTCTGATAAGCTCACGAAAACAGTAAAACTGACAGGTTGGCCCCACTTGTCGGGCTGGCATGGCGAAGACCAAAATTTGACCGACTGATGTGGCAAATGAGATTTGGGCCCCACCTGTCAATGACTAGAGGGTCATCTTCTTCACAACATTCTTTCTATCAGGCATTCCATCGAGCACCTTCCGTGCGTTCATCCTCTGGTCACTGAAGAAGGCACAGAACGCCATGGCGCGGGGAAGGGGCGCGGGGCTTACCTTCAGCATGTATGCGTGCTCGGACGCGGCGAGGTAGCACTGGAGCAACGTCCTCGTGAGCGGCAGCGGCCAACGAAGCATGGTGAGGCGAGGAAGATGGCTTGGGGACTCGCAGCTTGCCGGTGTTGGCGGCGAAGGCATCAAGAGGACGTGTCGAAGACTAGATGCAAGGCGCAGGGATTCACCGGAGCAGGAGATCGAGGCACATTGGTGGTCGGACGTGAAGAAGACGACCGCGGCGTGGCCAGTTTTGGACGTCCGGGTCCAATAACTCCAGTAGGGGTGCTCAGGGAGGCATTCCGGTGCTCCCAGACAAGGTGGTGGGGCTTGGAATGGTCTCTGGCCATGAGAATGGTGGCCGGTGGCGACCGCGGATCGGGGAGGAGCTGTTGTGGGCTTCGTGGGGGTGTGGACGCCGGCGGCCGATGCGGACGCCGTACGGGTCCTGGGCACCAGATCCAGGGCAGCGGGGTTGCGGGCATCCACATCCGGAGCGAGCGGCGGCCGGCAAGGCAAGCGGGCCGAGTGGTGCTGCTCGGGGCGAGGCGTGCATCGCCGGAGCGGCCTGGACGAGAGGAAGAGGTTGATGGCGGGGGACACGGCGTCTCGTCAGGCGTTGGGCTGCCGGCGGGGACGACCGTGGCGGCCGACCATGGCGCCGGAGGCGTGGGTCCAGCCTGAGCATGGTCACTGGCGAGGTCCTCTGCGTCATTGGTTGAAGAGAGAAAAGACGAGAGAGGAGGAAGGAGGAGGTGCGTGAGGATGACAGATGGGACCTCGTCCACCTCAAAGAAATTGTCCAGATAGGCATGCCACATCGTCCCGACATGTGGGTCCTACTGTCCGGCCATTGCTGTTTTCGTGAGTAAATTCGACTATCAGTGCTCGGCGTTATAGGTTAGGCGCAAAGTTGGTGGTTTTGTGCGCTCTGACTCAAATGTGGTACCAAGTTGTTACCCTAGCCCAAAATGTGGTGGTTTTGGGTAAATAACTCCCTAGTATTTCGGGTCCAACTTTGACAATGGATTAGTAATAGACTGAAACTACATGTCACAAAAATCACTGTGAATATCTTCTTTAATCAAATAATATACTACTCCCTTCGTCCCAAAATAAGTGTCCCAAGCTTAGTACAAATTTAAGACACCTATTTTTGGGACGGAGGGGGTGCCTTTTATCGTATATTCCATCATATTTTGTTAGCCCTATATAAACCGTCAAAGTTTGACCCAAAATCGTCAATCCTAGAAGCCTCTTAACCAGTTTTTTTTACGAAATCTCAAATTATGGTTCTGGTTTACGAAATTTTAATTATGTAACCCGTCATCCTCGTCTGGGCAGAAGAGTGACTTCTCGTCCTCGTGTGGCCCGAGGAGCACTCTTTGGCCCAGTTCTTTTGAGCAGATTCTGCAGAATTTTGATTTGGAATATTCTAAGCGAAAAGAACTCGATTGCCTCTCCAAATTCTTGCAAGAATTATGTAGAATCCTAGTGCAATCCAGCATCTAAAAAAAACTTGGATCTTCCCAGAATCTCAGGATTTTGGAGAGTCCTCAAAAGAAAACGGTTCAAATTAAGGACTACCCCTATTATAGCAGCTTATTATGGGCAGAATGCCACCGACCCATCCACGCCTCCTACAGAAAAACGAGCACCCGCACTAAACTCCCAGGCGTTTCACATGGAGGGAAACTCGACCAGGGGCATGCATCGAGCGCTAGGGTTCGAGCACAGCCGCTGGCATTGTCCTCACCCCCGCCGGCCCCGTCTCCCGTTGCAGCCCCTCCTCCTCTTTTGCCCCTCTACTTTAGGGCACCCGAAGCTGCCCGCGCCCTTCTGCACCAACTATTGATGACGCCTCCCTTCCTCCCATCATCAGCACAATGAGACTACAAGTCCACTTTGAGCCGGCAGGTGCCTATTGTCTCCCAAGCAGCCATGGTAAGCCCTCCTGTTTCTTAGCCTACATGGTGTCCTTCTTTTTTTAAGCTAAATTGGATATATGGACAATTTTATGTTGCATAACTGGATGAAATGATGTCTGAATTTGTTAGATGGTTGCATGGATTGATTGTTGATTTTGTTAGATGGATGGATGGTGCTAGAAATATTTTATGCTATTCTCGATGCTACGGTGTATTGGTGCTATTGCATAGATGTTGGCACTGTCAATATTTGCTACTGTATGAATGATGTTGTTAGATTGATGAATGTTGCTGATAAATGCTAATATGAGAATGGTAAATGTTAATTGCAGATGGATAAAGTTAAGGAGCCCAAAGCAAATTGGTATTGTGCATTGCTATACTGTGGAATACTTGGAAGCGTCACAACGCCAAGGTGTTTGGGAATGAGAGTCTTGGCGTTCACCTCAGTGCAAAGGCAGTAGCGGATGACCAGCTGCTATGTCACGTAGATGCAAAAACCCCAACAAACAACCCCTGCCGCGGGATTGGGGGGGGGGGCATGTGGTCACATCTAGCCGAGAGATTATAGCCTTACTGTAATTTTCTACCTTTTCTTTTTCCACAAAATATCTTGTAACTCTATGCTGCTCCATGTACTTTGCTTCAATTTTGTGTAATATAAGGTTGAGGCCGGCCCGCCATTGAAGTGTAAAAAAAACAGTTCAAAATTCTGAATCATGCTTCTTCACACGAAGCCCATAAAGGCCAGGTCAGTTCAAAATTTTGAATTATGCTTCTAAAATGAGACAAGACAAAGCTAAAATTTGGATGACTACAACTTCGAGTGAGGGCAACAGTGAAAGATAAATCCAAACACAGTTTGCAAATGATATGATTATTTCATTACAACCAAATTGAATAACAAAAATCAAAGTCAAAACAATGGTTCGAGATATCTCGCCATCCAAACTTGAAGCCCTTCCTATGATGGGATCACTCCACTACACAAAATTAACCAAACCATGTTGATTGCTGAATGAAACAACAACAATATACATACATTTCCCCTTTTCTTCCATCTTCCACCCTGTCCATCATTCTCTTAATCATTGACCGGTTAGCGTTCTTCTGGAACTGACTTGGCCTTTGGCTATTCGACCCTTTCATAAAAAAGAATGTAGGCCTGACACTCGAGTACCTCTTCTACTTGTGTGATGCTCTCGTCGCTTGCGCGGAACCATGTGGGAGTGCCACTGGCCTCCAATTTTACTTGCTCTCACATAACAAAAATTGTGTCATTTGCGTAGGGTTGGTCCACTATGTACAATGACAACACTTGACGATGCTTGTACTCATCACCCCCCATATGCCTACAAATTAGAGGTAGAAATAGTGGTTAGGTTTTTTTTCTTGAATCAGAACCATCAAAGATTAGATAATCTAATATTTGATATTTAAGGAGGCTAATATATTAGCAATATTAAGCTAAGTAGAAGTGTTAAATGTCAATACCCAGGGCGCATGAACTTTGTTATATCAAGTGTATCCTGAAAGATCACATCTTCTTCCAACTTCTCTGGCTTTTCAGCTTGGGAATAGTTGAATCTTTTCGGTTGTATGTTTATTAAAGGTGCCACCTTGTTAATGCGATATTGTACTATTGTAGCTCTGCATATTTTATTTTCATCGTTCTGTTTTTTATGCCTCTGTTCCATTAGGTTTGCATTGTCATCAAGAACCTAAATTCCTCATGCACATATGTTTTATTGTCCAACTGTTTAGGTTGGCAATAGTTGATTGTTCTATCTTCTTGGTTCGAAGAAGCATTTCCAGTAGCAGCAGCAAAAGAATAGTTCATACAGTGTCAATCATCGATCATCCTAGTCGCATATAAATCCAAGTAGTCATCAATTGACGCAGACTTCTTTGGTGGTATTGATAGACTGAGGTCAAGGTCCTCAAAGATAACTAATGTGTGCCCACACTCTTTGATGGAGACATATTTACCAACCTGGCCATGGAAAAGATATTCAACCATCAGTTCATCGTTGTTCAAACCATCTCAATTCTTAATTTGTGCCGGAACATGAGGCTTCTCGGGGCATTTGGAATTCTGGCCGTCCGATCCGATCAGCCACGCTCACGTGTCCTAATCTGTGCCATCCGTTCGCACGTGACTTTGTTTGGTTTGGTAAATTTTTTCTCACTTGTGGGTATTAGCCATATGTCACTGATTTGTGGGGTCTGGTCACCTGTGGGCCGTGCCCGTCAGCGGCCATGGTTAGAAGAGTGCCCGGTGGGCTTCTTACGCGGTAGAAAATGCATGCCACCGCCTGTAATTTTAGCCGCCCACCGGGGGCAATGATGGAATTTCGGATGGACCGACGCCACTTGGATCGCCCCGATTCGTTGCTCTGTCCCCAATAGGAAGAGACACTAGGGTTTGGGCTTGTCTCCTCTCACTTCTCTCTCTCCCTCGCACCTTTCTCGCGCCGACGCCGCCGCAGCTCCGGCTCCTATGTCATCGCTCTCTCCGGCCCCAGCCACTTCCGCTGCTATGTGCCTCCCTCCTCCCCACGAGATCACCATCGACCCTCCCTTCTGCTCGAGACGCGTCGAAGCAGCTGCAACGGTGCTCTATGCGGCCGTCCGATCCGTGGACGCCGTCCGCGGCTTCCTAGCCCGCACTCAGGAGTCCGGCTCCACCCCGCGCTCGCGGCCGCGCAGACGGAGATGGGGGAGTCCGAGCTCTAGCGGCGGAGGCTGACGCGCTTGAAAGGATCGATATAGTTGACTAGAGGGGGGTGAATAGGCAACTAACAATTTTTAGCTTTTCTTTACCAAATTAAACTTTGCATCAAAGTAAGTTGTCTAGATATGCAACTAGGTGACCTATATGATGCAACAAACACAACCACACAAGCAAGCAATGAGTAGAACACAAGTAAGCTTGCACAGGTAAAGGGATGAAATAACCAAGAGTGGAGCCGGTGGAGACGAGGATGTGTTACGAAGTTCCTTCCTTTTGAGGGGAAGTACGTCTCCGTTAGAGCGGTGTGGAGGCACAATGCTCCCCAAGAAGCCACTAGGGCCACCGTATTCTCCTCACGCCCTCACACAATGCGAGATGCCGTGATTCCACCATTGGTGCCCTTGAAGGCGGCAACCGAACCTTTACAAACAAGGTTGGGGCAATCTCCACAACTTAATTGGAGGCTCCCAACACCACCATGAAGCTTCACCACAATGGACTACGGCTTCACGGTGACCTCAACCGTCTAGGGTGCTCAAACACCCAAGAGTAACAAGATCCGCTAGGGATTAGTGGGGAATCAAATTTCTCTTGGTGGAAGTGTAGATCGGGCCTTCTCAGCCAATCCCGAGCAAATCAACAAGTTTGATTGGCTAGGGAGAGATCGGGCGAAAATGGAGCTTGGAGCAACAATGGAGTTTAGGGTTGGAAGAGGTGAGTCTTCTTGGAGAAGAAGACCCCCTTTTATAGTGGGGGACAAATCCAACCGATACCCACCACTCAGCCCGCGACCCACGGAACTACCGCACCACAGGCGCGGTACTACCGCGGCGGACCGCGGTACTACCGTGGGCACGGCAGAGACCAGACCTGGCAAAAAGGAGCACTAACAGGGCGCGGTAGATCCGCAGACGCGGTACTACCGTGGCCCCATGCGGTACTACCGCAAGACAGCTGCAGGCCAGGCCTGGTCGGCACAGATGTAAAAAATTACATCCATGACTACCTCCGCTGAGAAAAAGTCGTGCAAAAAAATCCGACACGGAACTACCGCGACCAAGGGTGCGGTACTACCAGGAAAGGTGCGGATGTAAAAATTACATCCGCCTTTACCTCCGCACTTGCTCTCGAACCTGGCTCAAGGCGTCACGGTACTACACGCGCGCAGACGGCAGTACTACAGGGGAGCGCGGATGTAAAAAAATTACATCCGCGCGAACCATCGCTTGAGCAGCGGTGCGAGACCAGAGCTCGCGGTACTACCGCTCCGAGGAGCGGTACTACGGTGGGAGCCTGCGGTACTACCGTGCCGGAGCCCGGTACTACCGCTGGCTCCTGCGGTAGTACCGCTCAGTACAGCAGTACTACCGCTAGCCTGAGAAGAGCAAGGCGGAGGCCTTCAAATCGCAGAGACAAGGTGAGACGGAGGAACACTCCAAGGAGCTCGAGGAAAGGCGGTGCAAAAGGGAATGTGTACGTGAGATTCCACCCAAACCTTTCCAAAGCGGACCGCCTCTTAATAGTACGGCTCTCCTACGACTCAACTGCCCCGAACCGAACCGTAAAGAAACGCCGTATTCAATAATCTTCGAGGGGCATCAAATCATCTTGTGTTTAGTCGTGATGAATCTGAAAAGCTCAAAACACACGATTAGTCCGCAAAGGCATTGTCATCAATTACCAAAACTACTTAGGGACAAAAGTGCCCTTACAATCTCCCCCTTTTTGGTGGATTGATGACAATACGAGATTTGCACAAAGGAGATGAAAATAGCACAAGCAAACCCCACATCTCTAAAATATAGATGAGCTTCCCCTATATCCGTGATAGAGAGTAAAGTGCTTTGGACTGCACGACACGAATACTAGGATCACCACTCCCCCTATATTTTAGAAACAAAGCATATCTTGCAATGGTAAGGCTGACACTAAGCAAGATAGTAGATATGAGCATAAAATGAATAGCATGATATAGCACAAGCTCAAAAGATGATAAGGTACGATAGAGTGCATATGTCTTACACCATATGATAAACTTAGTCTCACAAGCACAACCAAATCAAAGCAAGCAAGTTCAACGATGGAAAGCAAAGAAAACGACGAAACACACGACACGCACGCAAATCCTACACTCTCTCCCCCTTTGGCAGCGAGACACCAAAAAGGCAGAGAGGTCACCTACAACAAAGGTGGTAGCTCAGGTGGAAAAGGACTCCTCGTCTTCAGACTCCGCAGCAGGAACAGACTCCTCCTCTGAATTGGTCCACTTGTAGCCCTGCTTCTCCATCCAGGCAGTCTCTGGGGTGATGTGCTTCTCTGAACCGTTGGCCACATCCTCCCCGCAAGCCCTCAAGATCCTGATGTCGCGACGGCGCTCCTTCTGAGCAACATGGGCGTTATCGACCGAACCTGCATGCGAACAGCCTCTTCATCTTTTCTTGACTTCTTTGCCCAAGAGGGCTCAGCAGAGGGAGGCGAGAAAGCAGAATGGTCAGCAACAGCTTCTTCCCCCCCAAGTTCCTCCTCATCCACAGCCTTCCTGGCAGCCTCAGCAGAAGTGGCGGTGTTAGCCCATTGTGGCTTGATGCGGAGCCTGATGGACTCATGACGAATCCACCCTAGAGCTTCAAACTCGCCAGTGGGAATGTAACGCCCCGGATTCGATGCGCCAGGTGTCCGCCAGTTATTCGCCATCGTTGCCATGTCATTTGCTTGCGTGTTGCATTTTGTCATGTCATCATGTGCATCTCATTTTGCATATGTGTTCGTCTCATGCGTCCGAGCATTTTCCCCGTTGTCCGTTTTGCAATCCGGCACTCCTATGTCTCCCGGCGCCCCCTTTTACCTCTTTTCATGTGCGGGTGTTAAACGTTCTCGGAATGGACCGAGGTTTGCCAAGCGGCCTTGGTATAGCACCGGTAGACCGCCTGTCAAGTTTCGTGCCATTTGGAGGTCGTTTGGTACTCCAACGGTTAACCGGGTAACCGTAAAGCCTCTTTTGTGTGCAGCCCAACACCCCTTCCAAAGTGGCCCAAAACCCAGCAAACTCCTCTCCATGCTCTCGGTCGTTCGATCACGATCGCGTGGCCGAAAACCGCACCTCATTTGGACTCTCCTAGCTCCCTCTACCTATATAAACACCTCCCCCTCCGAAATTCGCGGTCAAATCCCCCCGAAACCCTAGATCTCTCCCTCCGCGCTGCCGGACATGTCCGCCCGGCGGCCGGACGCGTCCGCCACAGCGCCCAGCCACTCCGGGCGTGCCACGTGGCCCAGCCACCATCACGCCGTCGCCCGCCCGCCGGGCCGAGGCCGCCCGCTGCCCACACACCGCGCCCGCCGCCGCCCGCTCCGCGATCGCCGCCTCGCCGCCCGGCGCCCCTGTCCGCCGCTTCGCCCGGCTGCCGCCGCCGCCGCCCAGCGCGTCCCCTCGCCCGGCCTCCTCCCTCTACCTCGCTGGCGCCCGCGCCTCCCTCGCCGCCGGACCTCGCCCGCCGGACCTCGCCTCGTCGCCCCTCGCCGGACCGCCACCGGAGGAGCCCGACGCCGCCTCCTCCTCCGGCTGGCGCCCAGATCCGGCCTCCCCGGCACCGGATCCGGTCGGCCCCACCTCGCCGGCGACCTCCCCGACCTCCGGCGTCCTCCTCCCCGCACATCTCCGGCCGCCGCAGCCCGCAACCCCGGTGAACCTCGAAATCCGCGCCACCGTTGACTTCTCCCGGAGGTGAAAAATCCACCAAGTCCCTAGATTTCTTGCATTTTTATGTCCACTTTGACCTGTCATATCTCTGCATCCGTTGCTCCGTTTCGTGCGTGTAATATGTCAAATTGTTCGCCTCGACGAGTACATCATTTAGTTCCATTGCATCATTTACATTTGAGCTCATCTTGATGCCCAAAATGCTGTTGGAAGAGGGCTATGTGATGTTTGTTTCAGATTCTTATCAGGACATGCACTTTTGTCATTTTTGCCATGATTGATGTGTGCACCCTATGAACTTGAGTCCTACACGTGTTTTGTAATATGCCATGCCATATTTACAGGGGTGTATGCCATGTATTTTTTTGATCTCTGTGGTGACTAGCACAAGCATGCAAACTAGGCTTCATGATGTTGCTGATTTCAGCCCCTGTTCTGCTGATATTTTTATGCCATGTAAACTTGATGCTACCGAGAGATCCATGCTTATTTTGAGATACTTCAGTAAGGAGTAAGGATGTTTTGAACATATGGTTACTCTCTATCCATCCATGCCCTTGTTTGCAATTATGGAGTGCCATAGCTTGAGTCAATAGAGCTCTACTTTCGCTATAAAATGTTTCCTGGCAGGTTGTTTACATGTTATTCAATTTTGCCAAGGTTGTTGTAGTTGATCCGTGTTTGCTATAATTTGTTCTTGCCATGTACAACTTCTATGCCATGTCTTCTTGATGGATGTATGCTTAGTTTATCATGTATTGCTCTGTGGTGAGTGATTCAAGCTCACCAACATGCCTACTTATTGTTGTTCCTGCCATGTATGAATCTGTAATATAACTTGCCATGTTTACATGGGTGCCATCATATTTTCTGTGCCCTTTTGGCTCATGGTCAGTAAGAGACTTTTGTTCTATGCATTTAGTAGTATCATTAAATGCCTTTTTTTGCCATAATAAGTTCCTGTAACATGTTGTTTGATAGCTCTAAACATTGCAACCTGATGTTATTTCTGCAAAGTCTGAAACAGTTATTATTTGCAATCTTGCCATGTGTGTTTGAGCATGTTCTAGTGATTTCTGGAGATAGCTCAGTGTTCATGTTTTGTAATGCTTTACCTGTAAATCATGTCCATGCCTTTTGTTATCATGTTTAGGTCCTGTAGCATGTTGTTTTGGTGCTTGCCATATGCCTAGTTGCTGTTTTGGACATATTGTTGCTATAACTTGTATAGGGTGTATGTGTTGATCCGTTGCTCCGTTTTGAGTGTGCTCTATATGAAACTTGCTTGATTTTGCATGTAGTTTCATATTATCATGTTGCATCCTTGTTTTGAGGTGTTTGCTTGATGTTTGTATGCATTTTGCGTCAATGCCATGCTTATTTTGTTTTGCTCATATCTTCTAGGCCGTAGCTCCGAATTTAATGAACTTTATATGTAACTTGACTAGAATTTCGTGTAGATCATCGTGGTGCATATTAACTTGCTGTTTAACAACTTGAACATAAGGTTTATTCAGATCTAGACCAATTTCGAAATTTGCATATGAGGACTTACCGGAATTGTTATATGTTGTTCCCGGCCTCATTTAAACTTGCCTTGATGTGTTGCTCTTGTTTGCATCATCTTTTGCCATGAGTAGCTTCATGTAGCCTTGGCATGCATCATGCTTGTTGTGCGTCATGTCTTGTTTATGTGTGGTGTGTTTACTATGTTGTGTGCTTCTTTTTGTTAGTTCCTGTTTTGTTGCGTTCGTGAGGATTCGTTTGTCTACGCTTGGTTCATCTTCGTGGCTTCATCTTCTTCATGGACTCGTTCTTCTTCCTAGCGGGATTTCTGGCAAGATGACTGTTACCCTGGATCTCACTACTATCATTGCTATGCTAGTTGCTTCGTTCTATCGCTTTGCTGCGCTACCTATCACTTGTTCCTCAAGCCTCCAAATTGCCATGTCAGCCTCTAACCTTTTGCAACCTTCCTAGCAAACCGTTGTTTGGCTATGTTACCGCTTTGCTCAGCCCCTCTTATAGCGTTGTTAGTTGCAGGTGAAGATGAAGTTTGTTCCTTGTTGGAACATGGAGATGTTGTTCCTTGTTGGAACATGTTTACTTGTTGGGATATCACAATATATCTTATTTAATTAATGCATCTATATACTTGGTAAAGGGTGGAAGGCTCGGCCTTATGCCTGGTGTTTTGTTCCACTCTTGCCGCCCTAGTTTCCGTCATATCGATTATGTTCCCGGATTTTGCGTCCCTAACGCGGTCGGGTGATTTATGGGACCCCCTTGACAGTTCGCTTTGAATAAGACTCCTCCAGCAAGGCCCAACATTGGTTTTACCATTTGCCTCACCACCACCTACATTTCCCTTGGGAGTAATTAACCCAAGGGTCATCTTTATTTAGCCCCCGGGCCAATGCTTGTCTAAGTGTTGGCCCGAACCGAGTAGATCATGGGCCCCTCGGGAAACTCGAGGTTTGGTTTTACTCAGAGGATGTCTCATCCGGTGTTGCCCGAGAATGAGATATGTGCAGCTCCTATCGGGATTGTCGGCGATCGGGCGGCTTTGCTGGTCTTGTTTTTATTATTGTCGAAATGTCTTGTAGCCGGATTCCGAGACTGATCGGGTCTTCCGGGAGAAGGAATATCCTTCGTTGATCGCGAGAGCTTATCATGGGCTAAGTTGGGACAACCCTGCAGGTATAAACTTTCGAGAGCCGTGCCATGTTATGTGGCGATGGGAATTTGTTAATATCCGGTTGTAGTAAACTTGAAGCAAACTCTTCTAAAATACACCAACCGTGTGCGTAACGTGAGTGTCTCTTTTCGGGTTGATTGAGAGGAGAACACGGTTTCGGGTTATGTCGACGTAAGTAGGAGTTCAGGATCACTTCTTGATCATCACTAGTTGACGATCGTTCCTTTGTTTCTCTTCTCGCCTCATTTGCGTATGTTAGCCACCATATCATGCTTAGTCGCTGCTGCAACCTCACCACTTTACCCCTTCCTTTCCCATTAAGCTTTGCTAGTCTTGATACCCATGGTAATGGGATTGCTGAGTCCTCGTGGCTCACAGATTACTACATCACCAGTTGCAGGTACAGTTTTGCGATGATCATGACGCGAGAGAGCGATGTTTTCTTGTTTGGAGTTCTTCTTCGCTTCTTCTTGATCGGGGATAGGTTCCAGTCGGCAGCCTGGGCTAGCAGGGGTGTATGTCGTTTGAGCTTCGTTTATGTTTCATCCGTAGTCGGATGTTGACCTTGTATATGCTGTTGTATTCATGTGACATTGTATGTCTTGGTTGTATCCCTATGTATTATGTAATGTTGATGTAATGATATCCACCTTGCAAAAGCGTTTCAATATGCGGGTCTATCCTTGGTGGGACCTTCGAGTTCCTTTTGGATAGGGTCGCATACTTGGACGTGACAGGGAAACAGCCTCTCCCATGTCGTGGAGATCAAGTGGAACAGGTAAGGCCCATAGATGGGGACCTTACGGCTGAACACGACGAACTGAAGCTCACACCACATGATATGGGAGACATCAAGTGGTTGAGTCCGAGCCTGACGGGCCTCCTCGCAGATAAGCATCATGTCAACGAGGTAAGCATGTACCTGGCCCATGTCCCCAATGCGTGGGAAGAGGGTGTTCCGAAAGAGCCGATGCATGATGTAAAGGAAGGGATTAAGCACCCACGCAGTCTTCTTGTTTGGAAGAGTCTTCGGAACAAGGAATGGCATGAGTTTGTTCTTGTTGGCAGACTCAGAGTTGGCATGAGGGCGAACTCCAACTGGCGTGTTGAGCCCTTCATCTGGAACGTTAAGCAACTCCATGAACTCCTTCCAAGTAGCAGACAGTCGGCGACCATTAGTCATCCAAGTCATGGTCCTTTCATCATCAGTGCCGAAATGGACGGAAGCAAAGAACTGTGCGATGATCTCTGGATCAAAATCCTTGTGGAAGGTGAGCAAGTGCTCAATGGCGAACTGCTCGACTAGATCCAAGGCTTCTCCAAAGTACTCACGGTGCTTGTCCTGCCTCATATGATGCATGTCAATGTAGTGTACTTCAACATAGTGATTCTGCTTGGCCTTGATCACATCCATGTATATCGGATTCTGCTGCTTGTTCCAGAAAAGTTCATTGCCTCGTGTGCTAGCCCGGGGATTCACATAGGGATTGAGCTTCCTTCGAATGACAAACTCGGCCTGGGGCATCACATCCATGCCCATGACTGGCTCCTTCTTTTTGTTGGCGTTGGTCTTGGTCCTGCGTAGGGGAGTAGCAGAGGACCCCTCTGGAACATCATCTGGGTTGCGCAGACGCTTTGACCCTGCGTCATGGCTGGGATTCGAACGACGAGCAAAACCGGAGCCACCACCTAGACACAAAGACAGAAAGACACGCATGGGAACAAAACAGATCAAAACCAAACCGAGAAAAAACAAAACATGCAATTTGGACGAAACAAAGGAGCGCAGGATGAATCTGCGGTAGTACCGGGCAGGGGTGCGGAAGTAATAAATTACATCCGCTCCTGCCGCGGTAGTACCGTCCCGGGGTAGCACGGTAGTACCGCGCTTGTGGCGGAAGTAATTTTTTACTTCCGGACGCCAAGCGGTAGTACCGCACCGAGGTGCGGAAGTACCGCTGGGCGCCAGATCCAGGTGAGGCTGCGGTAGTACCGCTCCAGGAGGAGCGGTAGTACCGCACGGTTTGAAAACCACCAAAGAGGACGCAGATCTGGATCTAGAACCTCCGCACGACAACTTCGGTACTACCGTTGATCAAACGGAACTAATTTGACTATCCAAAGAGCATGGGACTACACTACCACTCTACAACGAATCCCACTTGCGCAGATTTAGCCAAAAATCTCAAGAACACCACATGCATCTCCCCAAAACCTAAAAGCACAAGGAAGGACAAAAGGAAGAGGCACTTGGGAAAAAACCTGGGTCCATGGCAAGAGGGTGAGGTGGGGAACGATCCCACAAGTCGGAATCCGAGGAGAGCGGCCAGAGACGGAGATCCGACGAAGGCCTCCAGCGCCGTTCTTGGTCAGGAGAGAGAGAGACGGGGTGGGGAATAGAGATGAATGGGTATGGGGGAGTTAGAACTCCCCCTGTCCCGCTCTTAACCCCCACCCGCTTGCGGGGGCGCGGAAGTACCGTGGGTCATTGCGGTAGTGCCGCCCGAGCGGACGTACCGCACGCTGGGCGGTAGTACCGCTCGTTCAGCGACAGTAAAAAATTACTGCCCCGGAGGTAGCGGTAGTACCGTGCCCCTGGAGGGCCACGCACAAAACGTAGAGCCACCAACTCCTGCGGTAGTACCGTGACTAACCGCGGTAGTACCGTAAAACCAAGAAAGTGTAAGAACACACAAGAGAAAAGAGAGAAAAGGAAAAAACAACCTCCGGAAGAGACACCAACCAACTAAGAGACGAACACACACAACGAACAAGACCAACTACGAGACACAACTTCTCCATGAGGAGTGCGGTGGCCGGAGCCACCTATGTTTGAGTCAATTGGTATGGCACCGTGAAGAATTATCCTTGGGCCCATGACCAAAACTCATCTTTGAAGCACAAGTACCATAAAAAATGGCTAATGTGAAAGAGATGATCGATTTATGCATAATGGGGGGAGGGAGAGTTCATTGAGAGAACAACACTCCCCCTATGTCCATGCCTACACCTAAACAAGACAACAAGTTGAGTATGGTAGGGTGTGCAAGGGTTCAAGCAACATTGCTCGAATCAATGATATTTAGCTCATGCCTTAACTCGCTAATCTGGCTTCATCCAAAGGCTTCATGAAGATATCTGCAATGTTATCATGAGTGTTGACGTATTTGAGCTCGATCTCCCCTTGCCTAATGTGATCTCGGATGAAGTGATACTGAATCTCAATATGCTTCATCTTGAAGTGTTGCACTGGGTTGAGAGAAATCTTGATGGCACTTTCATTGTCACACCAAAGAGGCACTTTGTCACAAATGACACCGTAATCCTTTAAAGTTTGCCTCATCCATAAAAGTTGTGTACAACAACTACCGGCCGCTACATACTCCACTTCGGTGGACGAGAGAGACACACAACTTTGCTTTTTGGAAGACCAACTTACCAAAGAGCAACCAAGGAATTGGCACCCTCCGGAAGTGGACTTCCTATCCACTTTGTCTCCCGCCCAATCGGAATCGAATATCCTTCAAGCTTGATGTTTGCTCCTCTCGGTACCATAGGCCAAAGTTTGGGGTATGAGCCAAATATCGAAGATTCGATTGACCGCCACATAGTGGCTTTCCTTAGGTGCGGCTTGAAACCGTGCACAAATTCCCACATTCAACATGATATCCGGTCTAGATGCACAAAGATAAAGCAAGGATCCAATCATGGAGCGATATACCTTTTGATCCACCGCTTTACCATTGGGATCGATGTCAAGTTGACACTTAGAGGGCATTGGAGTGGAAGCCGGCTTGACATCGCTTAGCTTGAATATCTTGAGCATGTCTTGAGTGTATTTGGCTTGGTTGATGAAGGTACCTTCTCTTCTTTGCTTTACTTCGAAACCTAGAAAGAACTTCAACTCTCCCATGGAAGACATCTTAAACTTTGAGGTCATTAGTGCGGCAAACTCATCATTGAAAGCTTTGTTAGGGGAACCAAAGATAATGTCATCAACATATAGTTGGCACACAAACAACTCCCCATTAACCTTCTTAGTAAAAAGAGTGGGATCAATGAGCCCAACTTCAAACCCGCGATCTTGTAGCAACTCGGTAAGGTGGTCATACCACACACGTGGGGGTTGTTTAAGGCCATAGAGTGCCTTATCGAGTTGATACACATGATCGGGAAAGTAGGGATCCTCGAACCCGGGGGGTTGTTTGACGTAAACCAACTCATTAATAGGACCATTAAGAAAGGCACTCTTCACATCCATTTGTTGCAACTTAAAGTTGTCATGAGAAGCATAAGAAATAAACAAACGAATGGATTCAAGACGAGCAACGGGAGCAAAGGTTTCACCGTTGTCGATACCCTCGACTTGGGAGTAACCTTGTGCCACCAATCTTGCCTTGTTGCGAACGATGGTTCCATGAGCATCTTGCTTGTTCTTGAAAACCCACTTGGTCCCAATGACATTGTGGTTCCCCGTTGGCCTTGGCACCAACCTCCACACCTTGTTGTGCTCGAAGTTGTTGAGTTATTCATGCATGGCATTAAGCCAATCCGGATCTTCAAGAGCTTCATATACCTTTTGGGGTTCAACACAAGAAACAAACGCGTGATGTTCACAATAGTTTGCCAATTGTCTACGAGTGCTTACCCCCTTTTGGATGCTTCCAAGTACATTCTTCATGAGATGACCCTTGGTGGTGAGCTTGGAAGCAATCTTGGCGGCACGACGCTCTAATTCCTCCTCGGAGGTGAGTTGAGGAGGGGTCACTTGATCATCTTGAGCGCCGTCTTGAGCATGTTCTTGATCTTGAACTTGATCGGGGGAGAGAACTTGACCTTGGGCATCACTTGGCGTGTCAATATCATCTTGAGCATGACCTTGCCCTTGGTCTTGTTCAAGAGGTTGAGGACCTTCACTCTATTCTTCGGAAGTATGTGGGCCTTGGGTTGGTGATGGCTCCACTTGAGTGGAGCATTGTCCTTCTCCTTCGGCCACAAGGGGTTCCTCAATGGGTAGGATAAAACCAACACCCATTCTTCTTATGGCTTGAGGAGGAATTTCATCACCTACATCACAAGTGCCACATTGCTCCACTTGGGACCGTTATTCTCATCAAACTCCACGTTACACATCTCCTCAATAAGTCCCGTGGATTTATTGAGGACACGGTAAGCATGGGAGTTTGTAGCATAACCAACAAATATGCCCTCATAAGATCTAGCTTCAAACTTAGACAACCAAACACCTTTCTTGAGAATGAAACACTTACACCCGAACACCCGAAAGTACTTGAGGTTGGGCTTGTTACCGGTGAGTATCTCATATGGAGTCTTGTTCAAGCCCTTGCGGAGGTAGAGCCGATTGGATGCATGACATGCGGTGTTGATGGCTTCGGCCCGAAAGTTGTATGGAGACTTGAACTCCGCCATCATGGTCCTTGCCGCATCCATCAACGTCCGGTTCTTCCTCTCCGCAACACCATTTTGTTGAGGGGTGTAGGGTGCAGAATATTGATGCTTGATCCCCCCATCACTAAGAAACTCATCCAAGGTGTAGTTCTTGAACTCGGTGGCGTTGTCACTTCTTATTTTCAAGATCTTTGCATTGTGTTGACGTTGTGCTTCATTTGCAAAGTCAATGACGGTTTGTTGGGTCTCGCTCTTCCTCTTGAAGAAATACACCCAAGTATATCTTGAGTAGTCATCCACAATCACCAAGCAATACTTCCTACCCCCAAGACTATCAAGGAATGGAGGCCCAAAGAGATCCAAGTGAAGGAGCTCCAAAGGCCTCTTCGAGTAAATGATAGTCGTGGGAGGGTGAGCCTTTTCATGAAGCTTTCCTTCGATACAGGCACTGCAAGCACGATCTTTAGCAAAACTAACATTCGTTAGTCCACGGACATGGTCCCCCTTGATAAGACTTTGCAAAGATCTCATATTGACATGGGCTAAACGGCGATGCCAAAGCCATCCCACATCAACTTTAGCCATTAGGCATGTCGCTGTCTTAGTGGGTACCTCCGAAAACTTAATCACATAGAGACCGTTCTCGACATGCCCAACAAAGGCTACTTTAAGAGTCTTGCTCCACAAGAGGGCCACTATATCAATATCAAAGAAAGTGGCAAAGCCCATGATTGCAAGTTGACGAACGGAAAGTAAATTGTATGCAAGGGACTCAACAAGCATGACCTTCTCGATCGTGAGATCATGAGAAATGACAACCTTGCCGAGTCCCAGTGCCTTAGAAATGAGGCATCACCCCACTCGACATTGGTGGGCATAGAAGGAATCTTGTGCACGTCCACCACCAAGTCCTCGCTTCCGGTCATATGATTTGTAGCTCCACTATCGAGAAACCATGATCCTACACCGGAAGCAAACACCTACAAGAGATCAATGCTTGGTTTTAGGTACCCATTTTGTAATGGGTCCTTTGATGTTAGTAACAAGGGTCTTAGGAACCCAAATAGACCATTCAATGTACTCATGAGGAGAACCAACAAATTTGGCATAAATGTGCCCATCACTAGCACGGCATAACACATAAGAGGGATTAAAATCGCCGGCTTTGTTGGGAGGGGTGGCATTGCCCTTCTTGGCATCGCCACCCCTTGCGTTGTTCTTCTTCTCCTTGGAAGCACCCTCTCCCTCCCTCACAAAAGTTTGCTTGAGAGGAGGGGGTCGTTTGGTCTTGTCATTCTTCTTCTTGTTCTTGGGTTTGGGTGCGAACCCAATCTCCTCCTTGGCCACAACTTCCTTTTGATTACTCAAAAGGTCGTTGAGGTTCTTCTCACCTTGTATGCATGTGACAAGGCCTTTCTCAAGTTGCTCCTTCAACTTAGCATTCTCCTCAACAAGATGCTAATGCTCACAACAAGGGTTAGTAGCATTTGCATTATCAATCAACACCATATGAGGAAAGGTGGCTTTCTCCTTGGTTAGCTTCACTTGGAGTTGATCATGAGACTCTTTGAGGCTAGCATGAACACCCTTCAAGACTTTGTGATCCTTGTCGAGAATGTCAAACTCCTCGTTGAGTCTAGCAAGATCAACTCCAAGCTTTGCCTTCTCGGAGCTTAGCACACGAGACACAACAAGAGCATGATCAGGATCTTTCTTTAATTTAGCATGATCATCGTTGTATGACTCCTCAAGAGCCAAACGAAGACCACGCTCTTCCTCAAGAGCATTGGAAAGATCCGAAATCTCATCGGCATAGTCACGACTATGCCCCTCCATCTTAGAGATGGTTTCTTCGTGAGCCTCGATCATGACATTGGCTTCACCAAGTTGTTCCAAGAGAGCAATGAAGTGCTTCTTGGATTTGCCCTTGAGTTTACCCATAAAGGTCTCAAACTCATTCTCCTCCATATTAGTTCCCTCATGTTCATCAATGCAATCCGTCGAAGAAGAATGATCGATGATGGTAGTTTTGATGTTGGGGGTTACCTTGTTGGTGGCTTTAGCCATGAGACACTTGGCGGTGATGCTTTCATTGGGTGAGTCGAAGAGAGACACCCGAGGAGTCGTCGCAATGGCAACGGAGGCCATGGCAACCGACTCACCATCTTCATCATCATCATCATCCTCATTGTACTCTTCTTGTACCACCAAAGCTTTGTGAGGAGCCTTCTTGGTGAAGTTGCTCTTGTTGGGGAAAGACTTGGCCTTGTCCTTACGGATGAGCTTGCCACCATTGTCTTCCCTCTTCTCATATGGGCACTCTGCAACAAAATGACTCACATTGCCACAATTGAAGCAAGTCCTCACTCATTGCTTGCCCTTTGCGCCACTTGAGTTGCTCTTGTTGAAGTTGGGCCATGAGTTCTTCTTGCTCCAAAATTGCCTTGAAGCAAGGGCCATCTGTTCATGATAGGCATACTTCGTATCTTCGAGGTTGCTCTCCTCTTCTTCCTCCTCAAAGCAAGGTTGGCTTCTTTGCTCTTTGGGAGCGAAGCACCGCATTGTCGGCGGTCTTGTCCAAAATGCTCATAGCCACAAACTCATCCAATACATCACTTGAGGACAAGGTGTGAAAGTCCGGCCTTTGACGGATGACGGAGGACATGGCCTTGTGGTAGGGCATCATTGCCTTGAGGAATTTGCGCTTGGTCCAATTGTTATCCGTTTCCTTGCTTCCATGATCCCGAAGAGAGACGGCGAGTTTGCTGACTCTCCGATAAAGTTCACGAGGTTCTTCATCTTCTTTCATTGCAAACTCATCGGCTTCATCTTGAACCACTTCATAATTGGACCGTTGAATGCTTGCGCTTCCCTGATAGAGGGAAACCACTTTGAGCCAAGCATCTTTGGCCAAAGAGTAGGGCCGGAGATGCGGGAGGTCTTCGGGAAGGATTGCTTCTTGGATGATGAAGAGAGCATTTTCATTGAATTGATCATCCATGGCTTCTCTAGGAGTGAAGTTGCTCCGGTCATGCGGATAAAAACCTTCTTCAATGATTATCCAAAGGTTAGTGTTCACATGATTTAAATGACGTTTAAAACGATAGACCCAAGAATCAAAATCCTCCTTTTTATCAATCTTAGGGGGAGGACCAGCATGATTCAAATGAGTAGAAGGAATCGGTCCACCATAAACGGGTGGAGGTTGCACATGGGCAAACATGCCGGTGCCATTTTTACCACTAGACATAGGAGCTTTCTCACTAGTAGTTTCCCCCTTGTCGGAGTTAGCATCTGTCTCCGTGTTGGCGGGATCACCCACTTTCACGGGCGCGGTGGAAAGTTTAAGCCCTTCTAGGAATTCCTTAAACATGTCCTTGACCTCGGTCGTCATGGAGGTTTTCAATGTTTCCAACGCCACATTGAATTCCTCACGTGAGATCGAGTTAACCCCATCTCCGTGAGATTTATATCGGATTCGCACCGGAGTGCTCTCCCACATCGCTCTCGACGTCAACCATACTCTTCGGACGGTAAAGTCCTTAAAAAGAGACGAGGCTCTGATACCAATTGAAAGGATCGATATAGTTGACTAGAGAGGGGGGTGAATAGGCAACTAACAATTTTTAGCTTTTATTTACCAAATTAAACTTTGCATCAAAGTAAGTTGTCTAGATATGCAACTAGGTGGACGACCTATATGATGCAACAAACACAACCACACAAGCAAGCAATGAGTAGAACACAAGTAATATTGCACAAGTAAAGGGATGAAATGACCAAGAATGGAGCCGGTGGAGACGAGGAAGTTCCTTCCTTTTGAGGGGAAGTACGTCTCCGTTAGAGCGGTTTGGAGGCACAATGCTCCCCAAGAAGCCACTAGGGCCACCGTATTCTCCTCACGCCCTCACACAATGCGAGATGCCGTGATTCCACTATTGGTGCCCTTGAAGGCGGCAACCGAACCTTTACAAACAAGGTTGGGGCAATCTCCACAACTTAATTGGAGGCTCTCAACACCACCACGAAGCTTCACCACAATGGACTATGGCTTCAGGGTGACGTCAACCGTCTAGGGTGCTCAAACACCCAAGAGTAACAAGATCCGCTAGGGATTAGTGGGGGGAATCAAATTTCTCTTGGTGGAAGTGTAGATCGGGGCCTTCTCAACCAATCCCGAGCAAATCAACAAGTTTGATTGGCTAGGGAGAGAGATCGGGCGAAAATGGAGCTTGGAGCAACAATGGAGTTTAGGGTTGGAAGAGGTGAGTCTTCTTGGAGAAGAAGACCCCCTTTTATAGTGGGGGGACAAATCCAACCGTTACCCACCACTCAGCCCGCGACCCACGGAACTACCGCACCACAGGCGCGGTACTACTGCACGGGCCTGCGGTACTACCACGGCGGACCGCGGTACTACCGTGGGCACGGCCGAGACAAGACCTGGCAAAAAGGAGCACTAACAGGGCACGGTAGATCCTCAGATGCGGTACTACCGTGGCCCCATGCGGTACTACCGCAAGACAGCCGCAGGCCAGGCCTGGTCGGCACAGATGTAAAAAATTACATCCGTGACTACCTCCGCTGAGAAAAAGTCGTGCAAAAAAATCCGACACGGAACTACCGCGACCAAGGGTGCGGTACTACCGTGAAAGGTGCGGATGTAAAAAATTACATCCGCCCTTACCTCCGCACTTGCTACTGAACCTGGCTCAAGTCCACGGTACTACCGCGCCACAAAGATGGTACTCCGTGGGGAGCGCGGATGTAAAAAATTACATCCGCGCGAACCACCGCTTGAGCGGCGGTGCCAGACTAGAGCTCGCGGTACTACCGCTCCGAGGAGCGGTACTACCGTGGGAGCCTACGGTACTACCGTGCCGGAGCCCGGTACTACCGCTGGCTCCTGTGGTAGTACCGCTCAGTAGAGCAGTACTACCGCTAGCCTGAGAAGAGCAAGGCGGAGGCCTTCAAATCGCAGAGACAAGGTAAGACGGAGGAACACTCCAAGGAGCTCGAGGAAAGGGGGGTGCAAAAGGGAATGTGTACGTGAGATTCCACCCAAACATTTCCAAAGCGGACCGCCTCTTAATAGTACGGCTCTCCTACGACTCAACTCCACCAAACCGAACCATAAAGAAACGCCATCTTCAATAATCTTCGAGGGGCATCAAACCGTCTTGTGTTTAGTCGTGATGAATCTGAAAAGCTCAAAACACACGATTAGTCCGCAAAGGCATTGTCATCAATCACCAAAACTACCAAGGGACAAAAGTGCCCTTACAGCACTCATGGTCGTGCACATCCTCCTCCCGCTCGACGACGTCGATGCCGCCACGCTCCGCTCCTGACTCGACCTCGGCGCCTTCCACGTCACTGCCAAGCAAGGGTACACCGTGAGCTGCTCTTCTCGCTCGATCCTTATCCTCGCATCAGCCCCAGCCTTTTGTTATTCTCCTTTCGTCCGCTCTTTGCTGCTCCTGCTCCTCCTTGGTCTTCATCTCGCTACTGTTGTGCTTGCTACGAGCATTGGGGCTGCCTGCGCCTGGAGTCGTGGGCTGGGTGTTGTGATGGTCTCACTGCGGCGTGATGCATGTTGATGTGGCTTTCCTCATTTGCTTGCAGGTCCCATCAAAATCCAGCCGCTCCGCCGGATCTGCTGCTCTGGTCGTCGATTTGTACGTATGTGCCTATTCTGCCCTGTTCTTGGCCACTGGCTACTGCTCGTCTTTAATTTGTGCCTTGTTTTCCTTGCAGATCCGTTCATTGTCACCGGTGCCTCCTTCGACCTGCCCCCCGCGCCTCCATTCATGGATCTGCGGGTCAACCCTTGTCCTCCTCCTTTTCACTTTTCACTTCTCTTTTGTTCTAGCACTACATGTATCATATTGTGTCGTGCGTGTCAATGTGTAGGTTGGCAAGTGAGGCCTTTTGTTTTTTGTCTTGTTTCTAGGAAAGGCCAAAAGTACTTTTTATTTGTTTGTGTGTAGTGTAAATCTATGCCTTTTGTTCTTTTTCTGCATCCTGGTAGGTCCTGCAATTGATGTTCTTCTGTGGATTGAATGTTGGTGATTTTGTTCCTTTTTGCATGTAGGATGCCTAGGTTTATGTAAAGGGGGTGTGGTTTCTTCTTCGTTTAGTGCTCAAGATAGGTTCCAAGGAAGGAGAATTTTGGAGTTGCCTTCTTGTGTTGGTACCTTGTTGTCAGGAAGCATTGGATCTAGCTAGGTTTTTTTATAATGTATGGCTTTGTTGTTGAGGAGGGGGTTAGTCCTTCCAGGTTTCTTGAGGTCATATGATAATTAAGAGTACCCCACGAGATGCTTTGCTATTTTAGTGTGCCCCTTTTGATTAGTATTCTTAGATGAATAAATGGATCTGGTGAGAGATGAAAGCCAAAATAGATATAGTTTATTTGATTATTCAAGTTCATGTTGATATTGTTCTGTAGTAGTAAATGATATGGCACACTGCTGCATGCTTTTGTGTTCTTGATAGTTAGTGTGGACCGTTTAATTGGTGCTCTTGACCGGGTAGATCGATGTGCTTTTGGTATGGCTTTGTTGTGAAGGAGAGGTTTAGGCCTGCCAGGTTTCTTGTGGTCATCTTAGTTCTTGATTCATGTAAGGGTTAACCTTGCTTAGTTCATAATAACCAACATCCTTCTTGAAAGTAGCCCTACTCAAGGTGATATAAGGTTCTCCCTTCCATTGCTTGGTTAGCTGCCAGTGCTCACTAATTTTTGCATCTCTGCCATGGCTAAAATTCGTCCAACTATTTTGATATGTAGCTTCTTATGCTATCAATGTTATTTTAGCATTAGCAAATTGCTTTCCTAGCATTGTTTTCTCTATAAATGAAATACACAGGCACATTCCGTATTTTATCATCTGCAATTCTGATTTATGCCCGCTTCATGTCTTGGTGGAGTTCCACTTTATTATCTAAGAAATTATGTATTGCTTTGATTTATCTGAAAACACAATAAGGCCTACTCCTTTTCTTGTGTTCGAACCATAATTCTTTTGGAACATACTTGAGTTTACAAATGTATAGCAGATTGGAAAAGTAAGTTCTGTTTTGAAATCTGGACTTTTTATGCTCAGATTTAATGGCATGCTCCTGATTCATGCCCCTGGCCCTTCCAGATGCAACCCATGGTGCCCTAGAGTTGGTGCACTAGAGTTTGGCCTTCCACGCCACGCCTCAACCCAGGATTCTATGAGGACCAATCTATGTCCTTTAACGAGGTGGCAGCATCAACTCAATATTCATAGATCTTATATTTAATATAAATTTGACATGATTCCTTTTGCCTTTGTAGTTTTCGTATATTTTCCATTTCATTTTCTGCACTTTGTGAATCATTGTCATCCTTTGTTTTATGCATTTGTTCAAACTGGTGCTCCTTGAAAGGTTATCATACTCTTTGCGGGTGTGTAGCTATTTTGTCATGACTTTGTTTTCCCTCTCGTGGGCCATCTTGATCCTATTTCGGTTTCGCCTTCCTGCATATCTACTATGAGCATCTGTCCTTGTCTCGCAACATCTTTCGTTTGCAGAGCGGTTTCGTCATCTGTTTATTGCTTCGTTCATATTTGCCGCTTCAGTAATTTTTACCCTGGCTCTAGCTAGTGATTTAGTTTCTAGCTAAATTAGGTTGGTAGGAAAATGGTTTTACTAATGTACATTTACACCACAATCAAAGTGATTGGCGTTGGGCTCCTTGTGTTGGAGGTAATCTCGGTTGGTATTTTCAATTCTGACATAATTTAGATATTTAAACAATGATGATTAGTACTACGAAATTAATTTCATACTCATTTGCCTTTTGTATATATTTTTTGCTTCGTTGCCTTACTCTTTTCATTGTATCAAAAGCGAAAACTTCATCCATCGTGTAATACAGTACCATATGCTCGAAAAGTGGATTCAGTATCCTCAAATTAAGGAGTCAACTAAGATCTGAGTCAGCTATAGGCACAACTGTCATTCCAGATTAATAAAAAGCAAATCTACAAATGGCAGTCACTATTTTGAGCCAGTATGATGTAGTACAAAGATTCAATTCGAACTTATCCACTATATGAGCCCAGTTAAAAAATATATAATTACCTGGTTAAGAAGTTTAGGGAAAATACACAATGAGAATTTTTAGCCTTCCCTCATATAAAATAGTATGACGCTTTAGTTTGGATGTTCTTTTCCTCTACTACAGTACACATGATGTAAATTATACCGCAATTCTAGGGTGTTCATAACCACTGAAAACTTATGTTTTTTCCTTCTATTCAGAGATTGAATTAATATTTGGCATGAGACGGTGGAGGTGATGTTGATCCGTAGAGGCCTAATATCCTTCTAATTTGGGAAAGGATGAACTTGAAGATTCCTATTTATTTCTCTGCTGGTATGTGCTTTTGGGTCAAACTTTAACTTGATTTTATGAACTGTGTGATTTATTTGAGATTATATTCTATAGGTTTAACCATTCCAGCTAGCATGTACTACAAGATGCTTATTGGATGGACTGAAGGAAATATGCCCTAGAGGCAATAATAAAGTTATTATTTATTTCCTTATATCATGATAAATGTTTATTATTCATGCTAGAATTTTATTAACCGGAAACATAATACATGTGTGAATACGTAGACAAACAGAGTGTCACTAGTATGTCTCTACTTTACTAGCTCGTTAAATCAAAGATGGTTATGTTTCCTAACCATAGACATGAGTTGTCATTTGATTAACGAGATCACAGCATTAGGAGAATGATGTGATTGACTTGACCCATTCCGTTAGCTTAGCACTTGATCGTTTAGTATGTCGCTTATGCTTTCTTCATGACTTATACAAAGTTCACGAAACTATGAGATTATGCAACTCCGTTTACGGAGGAACACTTTGTGTGCTACCAAACGTCACAACGTGAATCGGGTGATTATAAAGGTACTCTACAGGTGTCTCCAAAAGTATATGTTGAGTTGGCATGAATCGAGATTAGGTTTTGTCACTCCGATTGTCGGAGAGGTATCTCTGGGCCTTCTCGGTAATACACATCACATAAGCCTTGCAAGCATTGCAACTAATGAGTTAGTTGTGAGATGATGTATTACGGAACGAGTAAAGATACTTACGATAACGAGATTGAACTAGGTATTGGATACCGACGATCGAATCTCGGGTAAGTAACATACCGATGACAAAGGAACAACGATGTCGTTATGCGGTTTGACCGATAAAGATCTTCGTAGAATATGTAGGAACCAATATGGGCATCCAGGTTCCGCTATTGGTTATTGACCGAGAATGGTTCTAGGTCATGTCTACATAGTTCTCGAACCCGTAGGGTCCGCACGCTTAACGTTTCGATGACAGTTCATTATGAGTTTATAAGTATTGATGTACCGAAGGTTGTTCGGAGTCCCGGATGTGATCACGGACATGACGAGGAGTCTCGAAATGGTCGAGAGATAAAGATTGATATATTGGAAGCCTATGTTTGGACTTCGGAAAGGTTCCGGATGAAAACAGGAAGTTACCGGAACACCGGGGGGTTACCGGAACCCCCCGGGGGGTCTATGGGCCTTGATGGGCCATAGGGAGAAGAGGAAAGGGCCGGCCAGGCAGGCGCGCCCCCTCCCCTCTAGTCCGAATAGGACAAGGAGAGGGGGGGCCCCTTCCCTCTTCCCCCTCCCCAATCCTATTCCAACTAGGAAGGGGGGAGTCCTACTCCCGGTGGGAGTAGGACTCCTCAGCGCCCTCCCCTAGGGCTGGCCGCACCCCCTTGCTCCTTTATATACGGGGGCAGGGGGCACCCCATGACACACAAGTTGATCTACGGATCGTTCCTTAGCCGTGTGCGGTGCCCCCTCCACCATATTCCACTTCGGTCATATCGTCGCGGAGCTTAGGCGAAGCCTGCGCCGGCGGAAGTCATATCGTCGCGAGCTTAGGCGAAGCCCTGCGTCGGTGGAGCATCATCATCGTCACCACGCCGTCGTCTTGTGGAACTCATCCCCGACGCTTTGCTGGATTGGAGCCCGGAATCGTCATCGAGCTGAGCGTGTGCTGAACACGGAGGTGCCGTACGTTCGGTACTTGGATCGGTCGGATCGTGAAGACGTACGACTACATCAACCGCGTTGTTATAACGCTTCCGCTTACGGTCTACGAGGGTACATGGACAGACACTCTCCCCTCTCGTTGCTATGCATCACCATGATCTTGCGTGTGCGTAGGAAATTTTTTGAAACTACTACGTTCCCCAACAGTGGCATCCGAGCCTGGTTTTATGCGTTGATGTCATATGCACGAGTAGAACACAAGTGAGTTGTGGGCGATATAAGTCATACTGCTTACCAGCATGTCATACTTTGGTTCAGCGGTATTGTGAGATGAAGCGGCCCGGACCGACATTACGCGTACGATTACGCGAGACTGGTTTCTCCGCTTCGAGCACTAGTTGCTTAAAGGTGACCGGCGGGTGTCTGTCTCTCTCACTTTAGTTGAGCCGAGTGTGGCTACGCCCGGTCCTTGCGAAGGTTAAAACAGCACCAACTTGACAAACTATCCTTGTGGTTTTGATGCGTAGGTAAGAACGGTTCTTGCTCAGCCCGTAGCAGCCACGTAAAACTTGCAACAACAAAGTAGAGGACGTCTAACTTGTTTTTGCAGGGCATGTTGTGATGTGATGTGGTCAAGACGTGACGCTATATTTTATTGTATGAGATGATCATGTTTTGTAACCGAGTTATCGGCAATGGCAGGAGCCATATGGTTGTCGCTTTATTGTATGAAATGCAAGCGCCATGTAATTGCTTTACTTTATCACTAAGCAGTAGCGATAGTCGTAGAAGCAATAGTTGGCGAGGCGACAACGATGCTACGATGGAGATCAAGGTGTCGCGCCGGTGACGATGGTGATCATGGCGGTGCTTGGAGATGGAGATCACAAGCACAAGATGATGATGACCATATCATATCACTTATATTGATTGCATGTGATGTTTATCTTTTATGCATCTTATCTTGCTTTGATTGACGGTAGCATTATAAGATGATCTCTCACTAAAATTACCAAGAAGTGTTCTCCCTGAGTATGCACCGTTGCTAAAAGTTCGTAGTACCCAAACACCACGTGATGATCGGTGTGAGAAGTTCTCGTCCATCTACAACGGGTGCAAGCCAGTTTTGCACACGCAGAATACTCAGTTAAACTTGACGAGCCTAGCATATGCAGATATGGCCTCGAACACGGAGACCGAAAGGTCGGCGTGAATCATATAGTAGATATGATCAACATAGTGATGTTCACCATTGAAAACTACTCCATCTCACGTGATGATCGGTTATGGTTTAGTTGATTTGGATCACGTAATCACTTAGATGACTAGAGAGATATCTGTCTAAGTGGGAGTTTTTAATATGATTAATTGAACTTAAATTTATCATGAACTTAGTACCGATAGTATTTTGCTTGTCTATGTTTACTGTAGATAGATGGCTCGTGCTGTTGTTCCGTTGAATTTTAATGCGTTCCTTGAGAAAGCAAAGTTGAAAGATGATGGTAGCAATTACGGACTGGGTCCGTAACGAGGATTATCCTCATTGCTGCACGTAAGAATTACGTCCCGAAGCACCGCTGGGTGCCGTGCCTCTTCTGAGAGAACGCCGAAGTTGTGAGCGTCTGGCGAGCAAAGCTGATGACTACTCTATAGTTCGATGTGCCATGCTTTACGGCTTAGAACCGGGTCTTCAACGACGTTTTGAGCGTCATGGAGCATATGAGATATTCCAGGAGTTGAAGTTAATATTTCAAGCAAATACCGGATTGAGAGATATGAAGTCTCCAATAAGTTCTATAGCTGCAAGATGGAGGAGAATAGTTCGTCGGTGAGCACATACTCAAAATGTCCGGGTATAATAATCACTTAATTCAGCTGGGAGTTAATCTTCCGGATGATAGTGTCATTGACAGAATTCTCCAATCACTGCCACCAAGCTACAAGAGCTTCGTGATGAACTATAATATGCAAGGGATGACTAAGACAATTCTGAGCTCTTCGCAATGCTAAAAGCAGCGGAGGTAGAAATCAAGAAAGAGCATCAAGTGTTGATGGTCAACAAGACCACTAGTTTCAAGAAAAGGGCAAAGGGAAGAAGAAGGAAACTTCAAAAGAACAGCAAGAAAGTTGCTGCTTAAGAGAAGAAACCCAAGTCTGGACCTAAGCCTGAAATCGAGTGTTTTACCGCAAGCGGTGGACACGGAAGCGGAACTGCCCCAAGTATTTGGCGGATAAGAAGGATGGCAAGGTGAACAAAGGTATATGTGATATACATGTTATTGATGTGTACCTTACTAGAGCTCGTAGTAGCACCTGGGTATTTGATACTGGTTCTGTTGCTAATATTTGCAACTCGAAACAGGGACTACGGAATAGGCGAGCACTGGCAAAGGACGAGGTGACGATGCGCGTGGGAAACGGTTCCAAAGTCAATGTGATCACGGTCGGCACGCTACCTCTACATCTACCTTCGGGATTAGTTTTAGACCTAAATAATTGTTATTTGGTGCCAGCGTTGAGCATGAACATTATATCTGGATCTTGTTTGATGCGAGACGGTTATTCATTTAAATCAGAGAATAATGGTTGTTCTATTTATATGAGTAATATCTTTTATGGTCATGCACCCTTGAAGAATGGTCTATTCTTGTTGAATCTCGACAGTAGTGATACACATATTCATAATGTCGAAGCCAAAAGATGCAGAGTTGATAATGATAGTGCAACTTATTTGTGGCACTGCCGTTTAGGTCATATCGGTGTAAAACGCATGAAGAAACTCCATACAGATGGACTTTTGGAGTCACTTGATTATGAATCACTTGGTACTTATGAACCGTGCCTCATGGGCAAGATGACTAAAACACCGTTCTCGGTTGTATGGAGAGAGCAACAGACTTATTGGAAATCATACATACGTATGTATGTGGTCCGATGAATGTTGAAGCTCGTGGCGGATATCGTTATTTTCTCACCTTCACAGATGATTTAAGCAGATACGGGTATATCTACTTGATGAAGCATAAATCTGAAACATTTGAAAAGTTCAAAGAATTTCAGAGTGAAGTTGAAAATCATCGTAACAAGAAAATAAAGTTTCTACGATCTGATCGTGGAGGAGAATATTTGAGTTACGAGTTTGGTCTACATTTAAAGCAATGCGGAATAGTTTCGCAACTCACGCCACCAGGAAGACCACAGCGTAATGGTGTGTCCGAACGTCGTAATCGTACTTTACTAGATATGGTGCGATCTATGATGTCTATTTCCGATTTACCGCTATCGTTTTGGGGTAGGAAGATAATGATAATGATCATGAAACTTCAGATCAAGTTGTCACTGAACTTCGTAGATCAACCAGAATAAAATCCGCACCAGAGTGGTACGGTAATCCTATTCTGGAAGTCATGCTACTAGATCATGGTGAACCTACGAACTATGAAGAAGCGATGGTGAGCCCAGATTCGGCAAAATGGCTTGAAGCCATGAAATCTGAGATGGGATCCATGTATGAGAACAAAGTATGGACTTTGGTTGACTTGCCCGATGATCGGCAAGCCATTGAGAATAAATGGATCTTTAAGAAGAAGACTAACGCTGATGGTAACATAACTGTCTATAAAGCTCGACTTGTTGCAAAAGGTTTTCGACAAGTTCAAGGGGTTGACTACGATGAGACTTTCTCACCCGTAGCGATGCTTAAGTCTGTCCGAATCATGTTAGCAATTGCTGCATTTTATGATTATGAAATTTGGCAAATGGATGTAAAACTGCATTCTTGAATGGATTTCTAGAAGAAGAGTTGTATATGATGCAACCAGAAGGTTTTGTTGATCCAAAAGTGCTAACAAAGTGTGCAAGCTACAGCGATCAATTTATGGTCAGTGCAAGCCTCTCGGAGTTGGAATAAACGCTTTGATAGTGTGATCAAAGCATATGGTTTTATATGACTTTTGGAGAAGCTGTATTTACAAGAAAGTGAGTGGGAGCTCAGTAGCATTTCTAATATTATATGTGGACGACATATTAATTGGAAATGATATAGAATTTCTGTATAGCATAAAAGGATACTTGAATAAAAGTTTTTCAATGAAAGACCTCGGTGAAGCTGCTTACATATTGGGCATTAAGATCTATAGAGATAGATCAAGACGCTTAATTGGACTTTCACAAAGCACATACCTTGATAAAGTTTTGAAAAAGTTCAAAATGGATCAGGCAAAGAAAGGTCTTTTACCTGTGTTACAAGGTGTGAAATTGAGTCAGACTCAATGCCCGACCACAGCAGAAGATTGAGAGAAAATGAAAAATGTTCCGTATGCTTCAGCCATAGGCTCTATCATGTATGCAATGCTGTGTACCAGACCTGACGTGTGCTTAGCAATAAGCTTGGCAGGAAGGTACCAAAGTAATCCAGGAGTGGATCACTGGACAGCGGTCAAGAACATCCTGAAATACCTGAAAAGGACTAAGGATATGTTTCTCGTATATGGAGGTGACAAAGAGCTAATCGTAAATGGTTACGTCGATGCAAGCTTTGACACTGATCCGGACGATTCTAAATCGCAAACCGGATCGTATTTTTATTAAGCGGCGGAGCTGTCGGTTGGTGCAGTTCTAAACAAAGCGTCGTGGCGGGATCTACATGTGAAGCGGAGTACATAGCTGCTTCGAAGCAGCAAATGAAGGAGTCTGGATGAAAGAGTTCATTTCCGATCTAGGTGTCATACCTAGTGCATCGGGACCAATGAAGATCTTCGTGACAATATTGGTGCAATTGCCTTGGCAAAGGAATCCAGATTTCACAAGAGGACCAAGCATATCAAGAGACGCTTCAATTCCATTCGGGACCAAGTCCAAGTGGGAGACATAGAGATTTGCAAGATACATACGGATCTGAATGTTGCAGACCCGTTGACTAAGCCTCTTCCACGAGCAAAACATGATCAGCACCAAGACTCCATGGGTGTTAGAATCATTACTGTTTAATCTAGATTATTGACTCTAGTGCAAGTGGGAGACTGAAGGAAATATGCCCTAGAGGTAATAATAAAGTTATTATTTATTTCCTTATATCATGATAAATGTTTATTATTCATGCTAGAATTGTATTAACCGGAAACATAATACATGTGTGAATACGTAGACAAACAGAGTGTCACTAGTATGCCTCTACTTTACTAGCTCGTTAAATCAAAGATGGTTATGTTTCCTAACCATAGACATGAGTTGTCATTTGATTAACGAGATCACCTCATTAGGAGAATGATGTGATTGACTTGACCCATTCTGTTAGCTTAGCACTTGATCATTTAGTATGTTGCTTATGCTTTCTTCATGACTTATACAAAGTTCCTGAAACTATGAGATTATGCAACTCCCGTTTACCGGAGGAACACTTTGTGTGCTACCAAACTTCACAACGAATCGGGTGATTATAAAGGTACTCTACAGGTGTCTCCAAAAGTATATGTTGAGTTGGCATGAATCGAGATTAGGTTTTGTCACTCCGATTGTCGGAGAGGTATCCTGGGCCTTCTCGGTAATACACATCACATAAGCCTTGCAAGCATTGCAACTAATGAGTTAGTTGTGAGATGATGTATTACGAACGAGTAAAGAGACTTACCGGTAACGAGATTGAACTAGGTATTGGATAACGACGATCGAATCTCGGGTAAGTAACATACCGATGACAAAGGGAACAACGTATGTCGTTATGCGGTTTGACCGATAAAGATCTTCGTAGAATATGTAGGAACCAATATGGGCATCCAGGTTCCGCTATTGGTTATTGACCGAGAATGGTTCTAGGTCATGTCTACATAGTTCTCGAACCCGTAGGGTCCGCACGCTTAACGTTTCGATGACAGTTCATTATGAGTTTATAAGTATTGATGTACCGAAGGTTGTTCGGAGTCCCGGATGTGATCACGGACATGACGAGGAGTCTCGAAATGGTCGAGACATAAAGATTGATATATTAGAAGCCTATGTTTGGACTTCGGAAAGGTTCCGGATGAAAACAGGAAGTTACCGGAACACCGGGGGGTTACCGGAACCCCCCGGGGGGTCTATGGGCCTTGATGGGCCATAGGGAGAAGAGGAAAGGGCCGCCAGGAAGGCGCCGCCCCTCCCCTCTAGTCCGAATAGGACAAGGAGAGGGGGTGCCCCTTCCTCTTCCCTCCCCAATCCTATTCCAACTAGGAAAGGGGGGTCCTACTCCGTGGGAGTAGGACTCCTCCAGCGCCTCCCCTAGGGCTGGCCGCACCCCCTTGCTCCTTTATATCTGAGGGCAGGGGGCACCCCATGACACACAAGTTGATCTACGGATCGTTCCTTAGCCGTGTCGGTGCCCCTCCACCATATTCCACTTCGGTCATATCGTCATGGAGCTTAGGCGAAGCCCTGCGCCGGTGAAGTCATATCGTCGCGGAGCTTAGGCGAAGCCCTGCGTCGGTGGAGCATCATCATCGTCACCACACCGTCGTCTTGACGAACTCATCCCGATGCTTTGCTGGATCGGAGCCGGGGATCGTCATCGAGCTGAACGTGTGCTGAACACGGAGGTGCCGTCGTTCGGTACTTGGATCGGTCGGATCGTGAAGACGTCGACTACATCAACAGCGTTGTTATAACGCTTCGCTTCGGTCTCGAGGGTGCGTGGACGACACTCTCCCCTCTCGTTGCTATGCATCACCATGATCTTGCGTGTGCGTAGGAAATTTTTTGAAACTACTACGTTCCCCAACATGGACTAGCCAAAAGATCAAGGACAGCTATAGTTCAGAACCTATTTAACTTCAAGCAGGGTACTTTCTTGACAAAACTTCTCTCAGTCAACCATATGCAAAAATTATAAATGTTCAGTCACCCTTCAGAAGAAGACCCACACTTCAATCTTTGGCATGAGAAGAAAATTTAGTTTTCTTATAAGAAAATTTCTAGATAGACCTACTGGATATTATGTCTGCTTGTCCATTGTGTTGCTTCTGAGCGAATGTTCTTATTTGTAGTGTTGAAGAAAAAAATTTGTGAGACCTATGCACTTTTAAAGAAATATGATATTTTGCTTCATTTGCAGTTCCTTTACCAGAACGACATTGAAGGTTTTCTCACATTGCAGTTTTCCCCTTTGAGCATTATTCATTAACGATCTTGGACCTTGTGCACTTTCTCGAACACCTGGTATGATTAGCAATGGGCTCCATAGAAAATATTGGTTACACTTCCAGGGTATTGCCCTCTCAGAATTTGTGTTCTTTTTTCATGTTTGCTAATGGTGTAGGAACATATATGTTTTGTCGCTAAATAAATTGCTCCTGTTAGTTCTTAGCACTTGTTCTGCTATAGTGGAGAACATGAGATGTCTACCCTTTCTTATGCTTTAGTGAATGCTTACCTGCTTGGAGATGATGTCTTTCTCTTGGAGTTAAATGTTGCTTTATAGTTTGTACTTTGTACTCATCGTTTTATGTGCCGTATGCTCATTGGCCTTTTCCTGATCATTCCTTAAATTATAATAAGCATGTTTTCTTTTCGTTCATTCTACATGCCTTTGTTTGATGCTTCACTATCTTCTGTCATATGACGCTCCAGGTTCATCTAGCATCTACTCCCTCCTATCCTAAATATTTGTCTTTCTAGACATTTCAAATGGACTACTACATACGGATGTATGTTGACATATTTTAGAGTGTAGATTCACTCATTTTGCTCCGTATGTAGTAACTTGTTGAAATCTCTAGAAAGAAAAATATTTAGGGACGGAGGAAGTAGGATGGTTTGGTCATAAATTAAAATTTTGTTTTCCATAATCTGAATTTCTTCCCTATACTTGTGTCTTATAGAAAGTCACTCCTAGCTCGGTTAATTATGTACATAGTTGCATTGATACTAAACTATGACATCCCTTGTCTTGACTACCATGAACTGTTTGTATTGAATCAGAAACATCGTTGGCAATTCACCGCTTGCATTTCCCATCGCATTTAACTTATCAACGCTATTATTTTCATGAGCTGACTCCACAACAACTCAGTTATTTTACAGACCACTTAATGTACAAAACAAGATATTCCCAGCCTATGCAGAAGCGGACCGGAAGTCACAAGAAGTGCATGGGCTAAAGAACCCTCCCCTTGCATACAATGTTTCCAGATAGGTTCCCCTCTTGCTTCCATGAAGCTACCATCCCAGGTCAGGCGCCGCCATGGATGACAAATCCTCTGCAATGGCAGCCTCGTTTCTCAAGGTACCAACACATGATGACCTGCTGGTGAAGGGCCTTCCTCCAGTTAGTTTCCAGCTCTTTCTCATTTCATGGTCCTGTTAGGTACTCAGTTTCATGACCCATAGCGTACCGATATGGATATTTTATCTCTCCTTGAATCAGAGCTATCTCCCATCTATGTCAGCATTAAGAAACAGTTCATACTTGAGCGAGCCATAGAAATAACTGGTGGCACATCCCATCAGTTCACCTTCACCAACATAGGCAGCGATGACCTGGATGTCTCTGTCCCCCCGCACAGCCAAAGCATATCGGCCACAAAAAAGAAATTTCACGGACAATGCATTGAATCTATGTGTGTTGCGGCCCTCATATACCTACATAACACATGTATAGTCATGTGATGCAAACTTTGCCGAGCTCAAAACATGCAAAAGAATACTTTAGGCCGAGAAGTTCTGGTCCTCGGCCCTCTACGATCGAGCTGAGACTCTGCCTGACTAGCTCTCTTCACTGACGGCAATCAACCAGGGTCCCCAATATAAGGCTAAAGAACGGGTTGCTGTATTCACTCCTAAGCATCAGAAAACCACACAAATGAACCAGATAGTGTCCTCTGAGGGAAAACCAAACTTCCATTTAATAGCATATGTACATAGTGTATCTCATCAACACACATTTCAATTGATTCTAATTTCTTTTATAGATTGCTTGCCCACAGGATAACACCAAGGGAGGAACCACACCAACTCCTGTGCTCTCCTTTTCATTTTAAGCATTATGCTTGCATACAATGCTTTTACAATGTATATGTGCTAACCATGCTATCACACACATTGCGAGTATCCACCATGTGCCTACTAAAGACAGAAAGAAGAGGAGAACCGCACAGAGTGGCATTCCCTGGCAAATAAAAAAATAAACACACGGCCTTGCAAGTAGTCATGATTTGCTTGATCAACCATCTTATTTAGTTTTACATAATGATGTTCATACGGTCGGTTGTTTTTCCAGCTTCCCACCATCATTACAACGGAAAGGAGGAAATCACTGCCTTGAACTTTCATGGATTTAGGATCAGACACATTTGTACCGCCACATAACTTGTTCTTGCCCGGTGTATGTATTGTGATCATATCAGCTCTGCCCCTTTTATAACACCACATGACCTGTTCTTGCCCCGTGCATTGTGATCATATCAACTCCCTATGAACGTGAAATAAATTAACTACTATGTATGTCTACATGAAACCCCTCTGCTATGCTACTTTACATCGAACCTTCATGAACTGAGGTTCCCACACTTTTGTAGCTCCACCAGACTTGTTGCCACACAATGGATGTATTGTGATCATATCATCTCTCTATGTATTCCAGATAGAGTAATTCCTATATGTAACTGCATGCATTTTACATTAGAACTTTATTAGCTCTAAACAATTAATGTTATGATGTATGTTTACAAGACGCTAAGGTCATCTCCATTAATATCTCAATTTCCTGTCCCTTGCCCCACCGTTCGGCGGGCAATGCGCGGCAAGCCATGCCTCCTATCCAGTATAGCAAGGAACCAAGCATGTTATTGCTATCTTCCATCACACAAAGCCTGAAATCTAATTTCCTTGTGCATATATGTAGGAAGAGCTTCTCTGGCATTTCTATATTGCATACTGCTTGTTAAACTTGGTTACAATGTCCGGGCCCTCTTGCCTAGTATTCACCTTCATATGGAGTATAATATTTTATACTAATTTTTTTACTTGATGACTAGTCCAGTAAAAAACAAGAATTATGTGATGATTAGCAAATTAATACCACCAAGAGCGTTGAAATTTTTAAGTTATGTTGATTTTCATCATAGTCCAAACTTAAATCATTTTAAATGTGCTTGCGCTAAAAGTGAAAAAATTTATGTTGATACATTAATCATTATTAAAAGCATTAGTTCAATCGAATCATCTTGGTTCTAGGGAAAAGTAATAAAATATATTGCACTAATAAGACTACTACAATATATTTTTATGTGTTTGTTTCTATTACTCTCTTTGCGTACCTTGAAAGGACTTATAGGGGGCATTCATATATGAAAAATATCTTGATATGAATTTCAAGATTTATCATTTTAGTATTTTGCATCCACACAAATAGAAAGTTCTAGAAGCTATAGTACATTACATGTGGCTTGGATTGCTCATTATGTTTTTTTCTTTGATCTAAGTTACAAATGAAAAAACCACGGAATTCAAACAATCACTTGAACTCCTATTCAAAAGTTTTTGTGTTCCATGAAATTGTACATGAGCTTTATCGAGAAAAGTTGACTGGGGTCATCTTAAAAATTGTCTTAAAAATACCTACAATATAGTCAAGTTTTCTTGTGCAAACTCTTTGCATGTAGGGGTTTTGGCCGAAATGGTGTCGATGGGTGCTACCTCTTGAGCTTGCGTTCGTTTTCCCTAGAAGAGGAAAGGGTGATGCAGCAAAGTAGCGTAAGTATTTCCCTCAGTTTTGAGAACCAAGGTATCAATCCAGTAGGAGATGGCGCACAAGTCACCGAATACCTGCACAAACAGTCAAGAACTTGCAACCAACACGATAAAGGGGTTGTCAATCCCTTCACGATCACTCGCAGAAGTGAGATATGATAGAGATAGATAAATGGTAAAGTAAATATTTTTGGTATTTTTTGGTGTATAGATTGGAAAGTAAAGATTGCAAATTAGTAGATCTAAAACTAGCAAGATGTAAACGAGATCCAATAATATGGAAAAGAGACCCGGGGCCATATGTTTCATTAGTGGCTTCTCTTGAGATAGCATATATTACGGTGGGTGAACAAATTACTGTCGAGCAATTGATAGAAGAGCACATAATTATGATGACATATAAGGCAATGATCATGAACATAGGCATCACGTCCGTGTCAAGTAGACCAACTCCTGCCTGCATCTACTACTATTACTCCACACATCGACCGCTATCCAGCATGCATCTAGAGTATTAAGTTCATAAAGAACGGAGTAACGCATTAAGCAAGGTGACATGATGTAGAGGAATTAACTCAAGCAATATGATCAAAACCCCATCTTTTTATCCTTGATGGCAACAATACAATACGTGTCTTGCTGCCCCTACTGTCACTGGGAAAGGACACCACAAGATTGAACCCAAAGCTGAGCACTTCTCCTATTGCAAGAAAGATCAATCTAGTAGGCCAAACTAAACCGATAATTCGAAGAGACTTGCAAAGGTATCAAATCATGCATATAAGAATTCAGAGAAGAACCAAATAATATTCATATATAATCTTGTTCATAAATCCACAATTCACTGGATCTCGGGAAACACACCGCAAAAGAATATTACATCGAATAGATCTCCAAGAACATCGAGGAGAACTTAGTATTGAGAATCAAAGAGAGAGAAGAAGCCATCTAGCTAATAACTATGGACCCGAAGGTCTGTTGTAAGCTACTCACGCTTCATCGAAGAGGTAATGGTGTTGATGTAGAAGCCCTCCGTGATTGAATCCCCCTCCGGCAGATCACCGGAAAAGGCCCCAAGATGGGATCTCACGGGTACAGAAGGTTGCGGCGGTGGAGAAGTGGTTTCGTGGCTCCCCCTGATGTTTTTAGGGTATAAGAGTATATATAGGCGAAGGAACTAGGTCAGGGGAGCTATGAGGGGCCCACGAGGGTGGGGTGCGCGCCCTCCTGCCTCGTGGCAGCCTCGTTGCCTCTCCGACTTCATCTCCAAGTCTTCTAGTTTGCTTTCGGTCCAAGAAATATCATCGCGAAGGTTTCAGTCCGTTTGGACTCCGTTTGGTATTCCTTTTCTGCAAAACCCTAAAATAGGCAAAAAAACAGAAACTTGCACTCGGGCCTTCGGTTAATAGGTTAGTCCCAAAAATAATATAAAAGAGCATATTAAAGCCCATTAAACATCCAAAACAGATAATATAATAGCATGGAACAATAAGAAATTATAGATAGATTGGAGACGTATCAAGCATCCCCAAGCTTAATTCCTGCTCGTCCTCGAGTAGGTAAATGATAAAAACAGAATTTTTGATGTGGAATGCTACCGAACATAGTTATCAACGTAATTTTCTTTATTGTGGCATGGATGTTCAGATCCGAAAGATTCAATATATCGATCTTTATACGTCTCGACCATTTCGAGACTCCTCGTCATGTCCCCGATCTCATCCGGGACTCCGAACTCCTTCGGTACATCAAAACTCATAAACTCATAATATAACTGTCATCGAAACCTTAAGCGTGCGGACCCTACGGGTTCGAGAACTATGTAGACATGACCTAGAACTATTCTTGGTCAATAACCAATAGCGGAACCTGGATGCTCATATTGGCTCCTACATATTCTACGAAGATCTTTATCGGTCAAACCGCATAACAACATGCGTTGTTCCCTTTGTCATCGGTATGTTACTTGCCCGAGATTTGATCGTCGGTATCCAATACCTAGTTCAATCTCGTTACTGGCAAGTCTCTTTACTCGTTACGTAATGCATCATTCCGTAACTAACTCATTAGCTACATTGCTTGCAAGGCTTATAGTGATGTGCATTACCGAGAGGGCCGGAGATACCTCTCCGACAATCGGAGTGACAAAAGCTAATCTCGAAATCGCCAACCCAACATGTACCTTTGGAGACACCTGTAGTACTCCTTTATAATCACCCGATTCGTTGTGACGTTTGGTAGCACCCAAAGTGTTCCTCCGGTAAACGGGAGTTGCATAATCTCATAGTTACAGGAACATGTATAAGTCATGAAGAAAGCAATAGCAATATACTAAACGATCAAGTGCTAGGCTAACGGAATGGGTCATGTCAATCACATCATTCTTCTAATGATGTGATCCCATTAATCAAATAACAACACATGTCTATGGTTAGGAAACATAACCATCTTTGATTAATGAGCTAGTCAAGTAGAGGCATACTAGTGACTATATGTTTGTCTATGTATTCACACATGTATCATGTTTCCGGTTAATACAATTCTAGCATGAATAATAAACATTTATCATGAAATAAGGAAATAAATAATAACTTTATTATTGCCTCTAGGGCATATTTCCTTCAGTCTACCACTTGCACTAGAGTCAATAATCTAGTTCACATCATCATGTGATTCAACACTAATATTCACATCTGTATGTGATTAACATCCATAGTTCACATCGTCATGTGACCAACACACAAAGGGTTTACTAGAGTCAATAATCTAGTTCACATCTCTATGTGATTAACACCAAAAGAGTACTAGGGTATGATCATGTTTTGCTCGTGAGAGAAGCTTAGTCAACGGGTCTGTCACATTCAGAGCCGTATGTATTTTGCAAATATTCTATGTCTACAATGCTCTGCACGGAGCTACTCTAGCTAATTGCTCCCACTTTCAATATGTATCCAGATTGAGACTTAGAGTCATCTGGATCAGTGTAAAAAGCTTGCATCGATGTAACTCTTTACGACGGGCTCTTTTATCACCTCCATAATCGAGAAATATTTCCTTAGTCCTCACTAAGGATGTTCTTGACCAATGTCCAGTGATCTACTCCTAGATCACTATTGTACTCCCTTGCCAAATTCAGAGCAAGGTATACAATAGGTCTGGTACATAGCATAGCATACTTAGAACCTATGACTGAGGCATAGGGAATGACTTTCATTCTCTTTTCTATTTTTTGCCGTGGTCGGGATTTGAGTCTTACTCAATTTCACACATTTGCAACACAGGCAAGAAATTTTCTTTGACTGTTCCATTTTGAACTACTTCAAAATCTTGACAAGGTATGTACTTATTGAAAAACTTATCAAGCGTCTTGATCTATCTCAATAGATCTTGATGCTTAATATGTAAGTAGCTTTACTGAGGTCTTTCTTTTAAAGAACTCCTTTCAAATACTCCTTTATGCTTTCCCGAAAAATTATACATCATTTCTGATCAACAATATGTTACTCACATATATTTATCAAAAAGGCGGTAGTGCTCCCACTCACTTTATTGTAAATACAGGCTTCACCGAAGTCTGTATAAAACTATATGCTTTGATCAACTTATCAAAGCGTATATTCCAACTCTGAGATGCTTGCACCAGTCCATAGATGGATCGCTGGAGCTTACACATTTTGTTAGCACCTTTAGGATTGACAAAACCTTCTGGTTGCATCATATACAACTCTTCTTTAAGAAAACCATTAAGGAATGCAATTTTGACATTCATTTGCCAGATTTCATAAAATGTGGCAATTGCTAACATGATTCGGACAGACTTAACCATCGCTACAGTTGAGAAAATCTCATTGTAGACAACACCTTGAACTTGTCGAAAACCCTTTTTGTGACAAGTCGAGCTTTGTAGATAGTAACACTACTATCAGTGTCCGTCTTCCTCTTGAAGATCCATTTATTTAACATGGCTTGCTGATCATCGAGCAAGTTAATCAAAGTCCATACTTTGTTCTCATACATGGATCCTATCTCAGATTTCATGGCCTCAAGCCATTTCGCGGAATCTGGGCTCATCATCGCTTCCTCATAGTTCGTAGGTTCATCATGGTCTAGTAACATGACTTCCAGAACATGATTACCGTACCACTCTGGTGCGGATCTTACTCTGGAAGACCTACGAGGTTTGGTAGCAACTTGATCTGAAGTTTCATGATCATCATCATTAATTTCCTCACTAATTGGTGTAGGAATCACTGGAACTGGTTTCTGTGATGAACTACTTTCCAATAAGGGAGAAGGTACAATTACCTCATCAAGTTCTACTTTCCTCCCACTCACTTCTTTCGAGAGAAACTTCTTCTCTAGAAATGATCCATTCTTGGCAACGAATGTTTTGCCTTCAGATCTGTGATAGAAGGTGTACCCAACAGTTTCCTTTGGGTATTCTATGAAGACGCACTTATCCGATTTGGGTTTGAGCTTATCAGGATGAAACTTTTTCACATAAGCATCGTAGCCCCAAACTTTAAGAAACGACAACTTGGGTTTCTTGCTAAACCACAGTTCATATAGTTTCGTCTCAACGGATTTAGATGGTGCCCTTTTTAACGTGAATGCAGCTGTCTCTAATGCATAACCCCAAAACAATAATGGTAAATTAATAAGAGACATCATAGATCGCACCATATCCAATAAAGTGCGGTTACGACGTTCGGACACACCATTACATTGTGGTGTTTCAGGTGGCGTGAGTTGCGAAACTATTTCACATTGTTTTAAATGAAGACCAAACTCGTAACTCAAATATTCGTTTCCATGATCAGATTGTAGAAACTTTATTTTTCTTGTTACGATGATTTTCCACTTCACTCTGAAATTCTTTGAACTTTCCAAATGTTTCAGACTTATGTTTCATCAAGTAGATTTACCCATATCTGCTCAAATCATCTGTGAAGGTCAAAAAATAATGATACTTGCCACGAGCATTAATACTCATTGGACATACATCAGTATGTATTATTTCCAATAAGTCACTAGCTCGTTCCATTGTTCCGGAGAACGGAGTTTTAGTCATCTTGCCCAAAAGGCACGGTTCGCAAGCATCAAATGATTCATAACCAAGTGATTCCAAAAATCCATCTTTATGGAGTTTCTTCATGCGCTTTACACCGATATGACCCAAACGGCAGTGCCACAAATAAGTTGCACTATCATTATTAACTTTGCATCTTTTGGCATCAATATTATGAATAAGTGTATCACTACGATCGAGATCCAATAAACTATTTTCATTGGGTGTATGACCATTGAAGGTTTTATTCATGTAAATAGAACAACAATTATTCTCTGACTTTAAATGAATAATCGTATCGCAGTAAACATGATCAAATCATATTCATGCTCAACGCAAACGCCAAATAACATTTATTTAGGTTTAACACTAATCCCGAAAGTATAGGGAGTGTGCGATGATGATCATATCAATCTCGGAACTACTTCCAACACTCATCGTCACTTCCCCTTCAACTAGTTTCTGTTTATTCTGTAACTCCTGTTTCGAGTTACTAATCTTAGCAACCGAACAAGTATCAAATACTCAGGGGCTACTATAAACACTAGTAAGGCACACATCAAACACCTGTATATCAAACATACCCTTGTTCACTTTGCCACCCTTCTTATCTACCAAATATTCAGGTCATTTATGCTCCCAGTGATCATTTCCTTTGCAGTAGAAGCACTCAGTTTCAGGCTTTGGTCCAGCTTTGGGCTTCTTCAGGGAGCGACAACTTGCTTGTCATTCTACTTGAAGTTCCCTTTCTTTCCCTTTGCCCTTTTCTTGAAACTAGTGGTCTTGTCAATCATCAACACTTGATGCTCTTTTCTTGATTTCTACCTTCGTCGATTTCAGCATCACGAAGAGCTTGGGAATTACTTTTGTCATCCCTTGCATATTATAGTTCATCACAGTTCTACTAACTTGGTGATGGTGACTAGAGAATTCTGTCAATCACTATCTTATCTGGAAGATTAACTCCCACTTGATTCAAGCGATTGAAGTACCTGCACAATCTGAGCACATGCTCACTAGTTGAGCGATTCTCCTCCATCTTTTAGCTATAGAACTTGTTGGAGATTTCCTATCTCTCAACTCGGGTATTTGCTTGAAATATTAACTTCAACTCCTGGAACATCTCATATGGTCCATGACGTTCAAAACGTCTTTGAAGTCCCGATTCTAAGCCGTTCAGCATGGTGCACTAAACTATCAAGTAGTCATCATATTGAGCTAGCCAAACGTTCATAACGTCTGCATCTGCTCCTGCAATAGGTCTGTCACCTAGCGGTGCATCAAGGACATAATTCTTCTGTGCAGCAATGAGGATAAACCTCATATCACGGATCCAATCCGCATCATTGCTACTAACATCTTTCAACACAGTTTTCTCTAGGAACATATTAAAATAAACATATGAAAGGAACAAACATAGCGAATCAACAACGCGAGCTATTGATCTACAACATAATTTGCAAAATACTATCAGGACTAAGTTCATGATAAATTAAAGTTTAATTAATCATATTACTTAAGAACTCCCACTTAGATAGACATCCCTCTAATCCTCTAAGTGATTACGTGATCCATATCAACTACACCATGTCCGATCGTCACGTGAGATGGAGTAGTTTCAACGGTGAACATCAATATATTGATCATATCTACTATATGATTCACGCTCGACCTTTCGGTCTCCGTGTTCTGAGGCCATATCTGTATATGCTAGGCTCGTCAAGTTTGACCTGAGTATTCCGCGTGTGCAACTGTTTTGCACCCGTTGTATTTGAACGTAGAGCCTATCACACCCGATCATCACGTGGTGTCTCAGCTCGAAGAACTTTCGCAACGGTGCATACTCAGGGAGAACACTTCTTGATATTTAGTGAGAGATCATCTTATAATGCTACCGTCAATCAAAGCAAGATAAGATGCATAAAGGATAAACATCACATGCAATCAATATAAGTGATATGATATGGCCATCATCATCTTGTGCTTGTGATCTCCATCTCCGAAGCACCGTCGTGATCACCATCGTCACCGGCGCGACATCTTGATCTCCATCGTAGCATCGTTGTCGTCTCGCCAACTATTGCTTCTACGACTATCGCTACCGCTTAGTGATAAAGTAAAGCAATTACATGGCGTTTGCATTTCATACAATAAAGCGACAACCATATGGCTCCTGCCAGTTTGCCGATAACTCGGTTACAAAACATGATCATCTCATACAATAAAATATAGCATCACGTCTTGACCATATCACATCACAACATGCCCTGCAAAAACAAGTTAGACGTCCTCTACTTTGTTGTTGCAAGTTTTACGTGGCTGCTACGGGCTGAGCAAGAACCGTTCTTACCTACGCATCAAAACCACAACGATAGTTTGTCAACTTGGTGCTGTTTTAACCTTCGCAAGGACGGGCGTAGCCACACTCAGTTCAACTAAAGTGAGAGAGACAGACACCCGCCAGTCACCTTTAAGCAACGAGTGCTCGCAGCGGTGAAACCAGTCTCGCGTAAGCGTCTGGCGTAATGTCGGTCCGGGCGCTTCATCTCACAATACCGCCGAACCAAAGTATGACATGCTGGTAAGCAGTATGACTTGTATCGCCCACAACTCACTTGTGTTCTACTCGTGCATATAACATCAACGCATAAAACCTAGGCTCGAATGCCACTGTTGGGGAACGTAGTAATTTCAAAATTTTCCTACGCCCACGCAAGATCATGGTGATGCATAGCAACGAGAGGGGAGAGTGTTGTCCACGTACCCTCGTAGACCGAAAGCGGAAGCGTTATAACAACGCGGTTGATGTAGTCGTACGTCTTCACGATCCGACCGATCCAAGTACCGAACGTACGGCACCTCCGAGTTCAGCACACATTCAGCTCGATGACGACCCCCGGACTCCGATCCAGCAAAGTGTCGGGATGAGTTCCACAAGTCGACGGCGGCAGGGTGGCGATGATGATGTTCTACGGCGCGAGGGCTTCGCCTAAAATCATGACGATATGACCGAGGTGGAATATGGTGGAGGGGGGCACCGCACATGGCTAAGGAACGATCACGAAGATCAACTTGTGTGTCATGGGGTGCCCCCCTGCCCCCGTATATAAAGGAGCAAGGGGGAAGGAGGCCGGCCCTAGGAGGGGGCGCACCAAGTGTGGAGTCCTACTAGGACTCCCTAGTCCTAGTAGGATTCCACCTCCCTTGTTGGAGTAGGAGAAGGGGAAAGAGGGGGAGAGGAATAAGGAAAAGGGGGCTGCGCCCCTTGTCCAATTCGGACCAGAGGGGGGGCGCAGGCCTCCTTCCTTTTGGCCTCTCTCCTCTATTCCCGTATGGCCCAATAAGGCACATATACTCCCCGGCGAATTCCCGTAACTCTCCGGTACTCCGAAAAATACCCGAATCACTCGGAACCTTTCCGATGTCCGAATATATTCGTCCAATATATCGATCTTTATACGTCTCGACCATTTCGAGACTCCTCGTCATGTCCCCAAGCTTAATTCCTGCTCGTCCTCGAGTAGGTAAATGATAAAAACAGAATTTTTGATGTGGAATGCTACCGAACATAGTTATCAACGTAATTTTCTTTATTGTGGCATGGATGTTCAGATCCGAAAGATTCAATATATCGATCTTTATACGTCTCGACCATTTCGAGACTCCTCGTCATGTCCCCGATCTCATCCGGGACTCCGAACTCCTTCGGTACATCAAAACTCATAAACTCATAATATAACTGTCATCGAAACCTTAAGCGTGCGGACCCTACGGGTTCGAGAACTATGTAGACATGACCTAGAACTATTCTTGGTCAATAACCAATAGCGGAACCTGGATGCTCATATTGGCTCCTACATATTCTACGAAGATCTTTATCGGTCAAACCGCATAACAACATACGTTGTTCCTTTGTCATCGGTATGTTACTTGCCCGAGATTTGATCGTCGGTATCCAATACCTAGTTCAATCTCGTTACTGGCAAGTCTCTTTACTCGTTACGTAATGCATCATTCCGTAACTAACTCATTAGCTACATTGCTTGCAAGGCTTATACTGATGTGCATTACCGAGAGGGCCCAGAGATACCTCTCCGACAATTGGAGTGACAAAACCTAATCTCGAAATACGCCAACCCAACATGTACCTTTGGAGACACCTGTAGTACTCCTTTATAATCACCCGATTCGTTGTGACGTTTGGTAGCACCAAAGTGTTCCTCCGTAAACGGAGTTGCATAATCTCATAGTTACAGGAACATGTATAAGTCATGAAGAAAGCAATAGCAATATACTAAACGATCAAGTGCTAGGCTAACGGAATGGGTCATGTCAATCACATCATTCTCCTAATGATGTGATCCCATTAATCAAATAACAACACATGTCTATGGTTAGGAAACATAACCATCTTTGATTAATGAGCTAGTCAAGTAGAGGCATACTAGTGCCTATATGTTTGTCCTTGTATTCACACATGTATCATGTTTCCGGTTAATACAATTCTAGCATGAATAATAAACATTTATCATGAAATAAGGAAATAAATAATAACTTTATTATTGCCTCTAGGGCATATTTCCTTCAGAAGGGTGGTTGTGGAGAAGACAAAAAGGAGAAGATAGTCTCACATCAACTAGGCGTATCAACGGGCTATGGAGATGCCCATCAATAGATGTCAATGTGAGTGAGTAGGGATTGACATGCAACAGATGCACTAGAGCTATAAGTGTATGAAAGGTCAACAAAAGAAACTAAGTGGGTGTGCATCCAACTTGCTTGCTCATGAAGACCTAGGGCACTTTGAGGAAGCCCATCATTGGAATATAAAAGCCAAGTTCTATATTGAAAAATTCCCACTAGTATATGAAAGTGACAACATGATTAATAGACTCTCTATCATGAAGATCATGGTGCTACTTTGAAGCACAAGTGTGGAAAAATGATAGTAGCATTGCCCCTTCTCTCTTTTTCTCTCATTTTTTTATTTGGGCCTTTTTTATGGCCTCTTTTTTTCGTCCAGAGTCTCATCCTGACTTGTGGGGGAATCATAGTCTCCATCATCCTTTCCTCACATGGGACAATGCTCTAATAATGAAGATCATCACACTTTTATTTACTTACAACTCGATACTTAGAACAAAATATGACTCTATGTGAATGCCTCCGACGGTGTACCGGGATGTGCAATGATTCAAGAGTGACATGTATGAAAAATTATGACTGGTGGCCTTGCCACAAATATGATGTCAACTACATGATCATGCAAAGCAATATGACAATGATGAAGCGTGTCACAATAAATGGAACGGTGGAAAGTTGCATGGCAATATATCTCGGAATGGCTATGAAAATGCCATAATAGGTAGGTATGGTGGCTGTTTTGAGGAAGGTATAAGGTGGGTGTATGGTACCGGCGAAAGTTGTGCGGTACTAGAGAGGCTAGCAATAGTGGAAGGGTGAGAGTGCGTATAATTCATGGAGTCAACATTAGTCATAAAGAACTAACATACTTATTGCAAAAATCTATTAGTTATCAAAACGAAGTACTACGTGCATGCTCCTAGGGGGGTAGATTGGTAGGAAAAGACCACTCGTCCCCGACTGCCACTCATAAGGAAGACAATCAATAAATAAATCATGCTCCAACTTCAGCACATAACGGTTCACCATATGTGCATGCTACGGGAATAAAAAACTTTAACACAAGTATCCCTCAAATTCACAACTACTCTACTAGCATTACTATAATATCACCATATTCATATCTCAAAACAATCATAAAGAATCAAACTTCTCATAGTATTCAAAACACTTTATATGAAAGTTTTTATTATACCCATCTTGGATGCCCATCATATTAGGACTAATTTTATAACCTATGCAAATTACCATGCTGTTATAAAAGACTCTCAAAATAATATAAGTGAAGCATGAGAGTTCAACAATTTTTATAAAATAAAATCACCGCCGTGCTCCAAAAAGATATAAGTGAAGCACTAGAGCAATATTGTCTAGCTCAAAAGATATAAGTGAAGCACATAGAGTATTCTAATAAATCACGATTCATGTGTGTCCCTCTCAAAAGGTGTGTACAGCAAGTATGATTGTGGAAAATTAAAAAGTAAAGACTCATATCATACAAGACGCTCCAAGCAAAACACATATCATGTGGTGAATAAAAATATAGCCTCAAGTAAAGTTATCGATAGACGAAGACGAAAGAGGGGATGCCTTCCGGGGAATCCCCAAGCTTAGGCTTTTGGTTGTCCTTGAGTTTTACCTTGGGGTGCCTTGGGCATCCCCAAGCTTAGGCTCTTGCCACTCCTTATTCCAAAGTCCATCAAGTCCTTACCCAAAACTTGAAAACTTCACAACACAAAACTTCAACAGAAAATCTCTTGTTCTCCGTTAGTATAAGAAAATAAATCACCACTTTAAGGTACTATAATGAACTCATTCTTTATTTATATTGGTGTTAACCTTACTGTATTCCAACTTCTCTATGGTTCATACCCCCCGATACTACTCATAGATTCATCAAAATAAGCAAACAACACATGAAAAATAAAATCTGTCAAGAACAGAACAGTCTGTAGTAATCTGTAACTTTCAAATACTTCTGTAACTCCAAAAATTCTGAAATAAATTGGTGGACGTGAGGAATTTGTCTATTAATCTTCTGCAAAAAGAATAAACCTAAAAGCACTCTTCTCTAAAAACTGACAGCTATTCTCGTGAGTGCAAAAGTTTCTGTTTTTTACAGCAAGATCGCAAAGACTTCACCCAAGTCTTCCCAAAGGTTCTACTTGGCACAAACACTAACTAAAACATAAAACCACATCTAACCAGAGGCTAGACGAATTATTTATTACTAAAGTGGAGAAAAAAGTAAAAAACCAAAAATAAAATTGGGTTGGCTCCCAACAAGCGCTATCGTGTAACACCCCTAGCTAGGCATTGAGATTTCGATGATGCCCACATGAAAGACAAGAATTAAAGCGCAAAGAGAGCATCATGAAACACGTGACAAACACATCTAAGTCTAACATACTTCCTATGAATAGGCATCTTATAGTCAAACAAATTATCATAGCAAGCAAAAACTAGCATATGCAAGGAAGCGGAAAGAAACAATAGCAATCTCAACATAACGAGAGGTAATTTAGTAACATGAAATTTTTTACAACCATATTTACTCTCTCATAATAATTACATGTGGGATCATAAGCAAATTCAACGAAATAGCAATCACATAAAATATTTTCAACATGATCCACATGCATGCGAAGTTGACACTCTTCCATAATAGTGGGATTAACATTAACTAAAGTCATGACCTCTCCAAACCCACTTTTATCAAAAATTTCATAGGTTTGAAGATTCTCCAAATATGTGGGATCTAAAGTTGACACTCTTCCAAACCCACTTTCAATATTATTGCACACACTATTATCAATCTCATATCTATCATGAGGTTTAAAGAAAATTTCAAGATCATAAGAAAAATCACCCCAATCATGATCATTGCAACAAGTAGTAGACAAAGCAAAACTAGCATCCCCATGCTTAGGGTTTTGCATATTTTTAGCATAATTGACATCAATAGAATTTATAGTAAAATCATTGCAATCATGCTTTTTATTAAAAGATCTATCGTGACTCACTTCATAAATCACTTCATCACAATTTTCAGATTCACGAATTTCAAGCAAAACCTCATAAAGATAATCTAGTGCACTCAAATCACTAGAAATTGGTTCATCATAATTGGATCTCTTAAAAAGATTAGCAAGTGGATGAGGATCCATAAAGCTTTAGCAAGCGAAGATGCAAGCAAAAGGAAGGCACATGGTAACACAAGCAAACAAAAGATTGAATGGAAGAAGGGCGAGAAAAGGCAAAGCTTTTTGAAAATAGTTTTAGAAGTGGGGGAGAGGAAAACGAGAGGCGAATGGTGAATAATGTAATGCAAGGGATAAGAATTTATGATGGGTAGTTGGTATGGCTTGACTTGACGTAGATCTCCCCGGCAATGGTGCCAGAAATCCTTCTTGCTACCTCTTGAGCTTGTGTTGGTTTTCCCTTGAAGAGGAAAGAGTGATGCAGCAAAGTAGCATAAGTAGTTCCCTCAGTTTTGAGAACCAAGGTATCAATCCAGTAGGATACGACACACATGTTACCGAATACCTGCACAAACAATCAAGAACTTGCAAAACCAACACGATAAAGGGGTTGTCAATCCCTTCACGGTAACTCGCAAAAGTGATATCTGATAGAGATAGCGGTAAAGTAAATATTTTTGGTATTTTTGGGTGTATAGATAGGAAAGTAAAGATTGCAAAATAGTAGATAGGAAACTAGCAAGATGTAAACGATATTCAATAATATGGAAAAGAGACCTAGGAACCATAGGTTTCACTAGTGGCTTCTCTCGAGATAGCATATATTATGCTGGGTGAACAAATTACTGCCGAGCAATTGATAGAAGAGCGCATAATTATGATGACATCTAAGGCAATGATCATGAACATAGGCATCATGTCCGTGTCAAGTAGACCGACTCCTGCCTGCATCTACTACTATTACTCCACACATCGACCGGTATCCAGCATGCATCTGTTGGGGAACGTAGCAGAAATTCAAAATTTTCTACGCATCACCAAGATCAATCTATGGAGATTCTAGCAACAAGAGGGAAGGAGAGTGCATCTACATACCCTTGTAGATCGCTAAGCGGAAGCGTTCAAGTGAACGGGGTTGAAGGAGTCGTATTGTCTTGATTCAAATCACGGAGATCCTAGTGCGAGCGGACGGCACCTCCGCGTTCAACACACGTACAGCCGGTGGCGTCTCCCACGCCTTGATCCAGCAAGGAGAGAGGAGAGGTTGAGGAAGACTCCATCCAGCAGCAGCACAACGGCATGGTGGTGATGGAGGAGCGTGGCAATCCCGCAGGCTTCGCCAAGCACCAAGGGAGAGGAGGAGGAGGAGGCAGGGCTGCACCAAGAGGAGAGGTTCTCGTGTGTTGGGCAGCCCAAAACCTCAAGTATATATAGGGAAAGGGGCTGCGCCCTTTAGGGTTTCCACCCCAAGGGGTGCGGCCAGCCCTAGATGGGACTTGGGGGCGGCCAAGAGGGGAGGAGTGCCTCCCAAGTCAAGTGGAGGCCTCCCCTTAGGGTTTCCCCCTCCCATGCGCATGGGCCTTGGGGGCTGGTTCCCTTGGCCCATTATGGCTAGGGCGCCCCTTACAGCCCATGCTACTGTATTGGACGTGGTGGAACAATTTCCGGACCTCCGGACCCCTCCGAATCCTCCGAACCTTCAGAAGCTTCCGGTACAATACCGAAAAAACCCGAACTTTTTCCGAACCCGAACAACAACTTTCCATATATAAATCTTTACCTCCGGACCATTCCGAACTCCTCGTGACGTCCGGGATCTCATCCGGACTCGAACAACATTCGGTAACCACATACAAGCTTCCTATATAACCCTAGCGTCACCGAACCTTAAGTGTAGACCCTACGGGTTCGGAGACAAGCGATATGACCGAGACGTTCTCCGGTCAATAACCAACAGCGGATCTGGATACCCATGTTGGCTCCCACATGTTCCACGATGATCTCATCGGATGAACCACGATGTCAAGGACTCAATCGATCCCGTATACAATTCCCTTTGTCTAGCGGTATTGTACTTGCCCGAGATTCGATCGTCGGTATACCGATACCTTGTTCAATCTCGTTACGGCAAGTCTCTTTACTCGTTCCGTAACACATCATCCGTGATCAACCCCTTGGTCACATTGTGCACATTATGATGATGTCCTATCGAGTGGGCCCAGAGATACCTCTCCGTTTACACGGAGTGACAAATCCATCCTCGATCCGTGTCAACCCAATGGTCACTTTCGAGATACCTGTAGTGCACCTTTATAGTCACCCGATTCGTTGTGACGTTTGATACACCCAAAGCACTCCTACGGTATCCGGAATTGCACGATCTCATGGTCTAAGGAAGAGATACTTGACATTGGAAAAGCTTTAGCATACTAACTACACGATCTTTGTGCTAGGCTTAGGATTGGGTCTTGTCCATCACATCATTCTCCTAATGATGTGATCCCGTTATCAATGACAGCCAATGTCCATGGTCGGAAACCGTAACCATCTATTGATCAACGAGCTAGTCAACTAGAGGCTTACTAGGGACATGGTGTTGTCTATGTATCCACACATGTATTGCTGTTACGGTCAATACAATTATAGCATGAATAATAAACGATTATCATGAACAAGGAAATATAATAATAACTAATTTATTATTGCCTCTAGGGCATATTTCCAACAGTCTCCCACTTGCACTAGAGTCAATAATCTAGTTCACATCGCCATGTGATTAACACTGATAGGTCACATCGCCATGTGACTAACATCCAAAGAGTTTACTAGTGTCTTAAACTAGTTCACATCACCATGTGATTAAGTCTCAATGAGTTCTGGGGTTTGATCATGTTTTGCTTGTGAGAGAGGTTTTAGTCAACGGGTCTGAACCTTTCAGATCCGTGTGTACTTCGCAATTCTCTATGTCATATTGTAAATACTGCTTCCACGCTCCACTTGGAGCTACTCCAAATGGTTGCTCCACTATACGTATCCGGTTTGCTACTCAGAGTCACTCGGATAGGTGTTAAAGCTTGCATCGACGTAACCCTTTACGCCGAACTCTTTATCACCTCCATAATCGAGAAACATGTCCTTGTTTATTCCAAGGGCAATTTTGACCGCTGTCCAATGATCCATTCCTGGATCATTCTTGTACCCCTTGACTGTCTCAAGGCACACTTCCGGTGCGGTACACAGCATAGCATACTATAGAGCCTATGTCTGAAGCATAGGAGACGACCTTCGTCCTTTCTCTCTTTTCTGCCGTGGTCGAGCTTTTAACTCTTAACTTCATACCTTACAACTCAGGCAAGAACTCCTTCTTTGACTGATCCATCTTGAACACCTTCAAGATCATGTCAAGGTATGTGCTCATTTGAAAGTATTATCAAGCATTTTTGATCTATCCTTATAGATCTCGATGCTCAATGTTCAAATAGCTTAATCCAGGTTTTCTATTGAAAAACATCTTTCAAATAACCCTATATGCTTTCCAGAAATTCTACATCATTTCTGATCATCCATATGTTAACAACATATACTCATCAGAAATTCTATAGTGCTCCCACTCACTTCTTTGGAAATACAAGTTTCTCATAAACTTTGTATACACCCAAAATCTTTGATCATCTCATCAAAGCGCACATTCCAACTCCGAGATGCTTACTCCAGTCCTTAGAAGGATCGCTGGAGCTAGCATACCTTTTAGCATCCTTAGGATCGACAAAACTTTTCTGATTGTATCACATACAACCTTTCCTTACGTAAACTGGTAAGGAAACTCGTCTTGACATCCATCTGCCAGATTTCATAAATGCAGCTTGTGCTAACATGATTCCGACGGACTTAAGCATCGCTACGGATGAGAAAATCTCATCGTAGTCAACTCCTTGAACTTGTGAAAAACTCTTTGCCACAAGTCGAGCTTCATAGAAGGTGACATTACCGTCCATGTCCGTCTTCTTCTTAAAGATCCATTCATCTCAATGGCTTGCCGCTCATCGGGCAAGTCCACCAAAGTCCATGCTTTGTCCTGATACATGGATCCTATCTCGGATTTCATGGTTTCTAACCATTTGTCGGAATTTGGGCCCACCATCGCTTCTCCATAGCTCGTAGGTTCATTGTTGTCTAGCAACATGACCTTCAAGACAGGATTGATGTACCACTCAGAAGTAGTACGCATCCTTGTCACCCTACGAGGTACGGTAGTGACTTGATCCGAAACTTCATGATCACTATCATAAGCTTTTACTTCAATTGGTGTAGGTGCCACGGGAACAACTTCCTGTGCCCTGCTACACACTAGTTGAAGTGATGGTTCAATAACCTCATCAAGTCTCCACCATCCTCCCACTCAACTTTTCGAGACGAACTTTTCCTCGAGAAAGGACCCGATTCAAGAAACAATCCCTATTGCTTCCGGATCTGAATTAGGAGGTATACCCAACCGTTTTGGGTGTCCTATGAAGATGCATTTTGTCCGCTTTGGGTTCGAGCTTATCAACCTGAAACTTTTCCACATAAGCGTCGTAGCCCCAAACTTTTAAGAAATGACAGCTTAGGTTTCTCTAAACCATAGTTCATACGGTGTCATCTCAACGGAATTTCGTGGTGCCCTATTAAAGTGAGTGCGGTTGTCTCTAACGCCTAACCCATGAACGACAGTGGTAATTCGATAAGAGACATCATGGTACGCACCATATCCAATAGGGTGCAACTATGATGTTCGGACACACCATCACATTATGGTGTTCCAGGCGGTATTTATTGTGAAACAATTTGCACAATGTCTTAATTGTGTGCCAAAACTCGTAACTCAGATATTCATCTCTATGATCATATCATAGACATTCTATCCTCTTGTCACGAAGATCTTAAACTTCACTCTGAAATTGCTTGAACCATTCAATAATTCAGACTTGTGTTTCATCAAGTAAATATACTCAACATCTACTCGAATCATCTGTGAAGTAAGAACATAACGATATTCACTGCATGCCTCAGCACTCATTGGACTGCACACATCAAAATGTGTTACTTCCAACAAGTTGCTATCTTGTTCCATCTTACTGAAACCGAGGCTTTTCAGTCATCTTGCCCGTGTGGTATGATTTGCATATCTCAAGTGATTCAAAATCAAGTGAGTTCAAACGATCCATCTGCATGGAGTTTCTTCATGCGTATACACCAATAGACACGGTTTGCATGTCTCAAACTTTTCAAAAACGAGTGAGTCCAAAGATCCATCAACATGGAGCTTCTTCATGCGTTTTACACCAATATGACTTACATGGCAGTGCCACAAGTAAGTGGTACTATCATTACTATCTCATACTTTTGGCATGAAAATGTGTATCACTACGATCGAGATTCAATAAACCATTTATTTAGGTGCAAGACCATCGAAGGTATTATTCAAATAAACAGAGTAACCATTATTCTCCTTAGATGAATAACCGTATTGCGATAGACATAATCCAATCATGTCTATGCTCAACGCAAACACCAAATGACAATTATTCAGGTTTAATACTAATCTTGATGGTAGAGGGAGCGTGCGATGTTTGATCACATCAAACTTGGAAACACTTCCAACACATATCGTCATCTCACCTTTAGCTAGTCTCCGTTTATTCCGTAGCCTTTTATTTCGAGTTACTAACACTTAGCAACCGAACCGGTATCTTAATACCCTGGTGCTACTAGGAGTACTAGCAAAGTACACATTAACATAACGTATATCCAATATATTTCTATCGACCTTGCCAGCCTTCTTATCTACCAAGTATCTAGGGTAATTCTGCTCCAGTGGCTGTTCCCCTTATTACAGAAGCACTTAGTCTCAGGTTTGGGTTCAACCTTGGGTTTCTTCACTGGAGCAGCAACTGATTTGCCGTTTCACGAAGTGTCCCTTCTTGCCCTTGCCCTTCTTGAAACTAGTGGTTTCACCAACCATCAACAATTGATGCTCCTTCTTGATTTCTACTTTCGCGATGTCAAACAACGCGAATACCTCAAGGATCATCATATCTATCCCTGATATGTTATAGTTCATCACGAAGCTCTAGCAGCTTGGTGGCAATGACTATGGAGAAACATCACTATCTCATCTGGAAGATCAACTCCCACTCGATTTAAGTGATTGTTGTATTCAGACAATCTGAGCACAAGCTCAACGATTGAGCTTTTCTCCCTTAGTTTGCAGGTTAAGAAAACTCGTCGGAGGTCTCATACCTCTTGACGTGGGCACGAGCCTGAAAACCTAATTTCAGCCCTCGAAACATCTCATATGTTCCGCGACGTTTCGAAAACGTCTTTGGTGCCTCAATTCTAAACCGTTTAACTGAACTATCACGTAGTTATCAAAACGTGTATGTCCGATGTTCGCAACATCCACAAACGACGTTTGGGGTTCAGCATACTGAGCGGTGCATTAAGGACATAAGCTTTCTACTGTCCGCATAATCGCTACTTTCAACTTTCAACTATATTTTCTCTAGGAACATATCTAAACAGTGGAACTAAAGCGCGAGCTTACGACATAATTTGCAAAAGGTCTTTTGACTATGTTCAAGATAATTAAGTTCATCTCATGAACTCCCACTTAGATAGACATCCCTCTGGTCATCTAAGTGATTACACGATCCGAGTCAACTAGGCCGTGTCCGATCATCACGTGAGACGGACTAGTCATCATCGGTGAACATCTTCATGTTGATCGTATCTACTATACGACTCATGCTCGACCTTTCGGTCTCCGTGTTCCGAGGCCATGTCTGCACATGCTAGGCTCGTCAAGTTAACCCCAAGTGTTTTTGCTGTGTAAATCTGTCTTACACCCGTTGTATGTGAACGTAAGAATCCATCACACCCGATCATCACGTGGTGCTTAGAAGCGACGAACTGTAGCAACGGTGCACAGTCAGGGGAGAACACTTCTTGAAATTTGTGTAAGGGATCATCTTATTTACTACAGTCGTTCTAAGTAAACAAGATGCATAAACATAATAAACATCACATGCAATTATATAGTAGTGACATGATATGGCCAATATCATATTGCTCCTTTGATCTCCATCTTGGGGCTCCATGATCATCATTGTCACCGGCATGACACCATGATCTCCATCATCATGATCTCCATCATCGTGTCTCCATGAAGTTGTCTCGCCAACTTATTACTTCTACTACTATGGCTACCGGTTAGCAATAAAGTAAAGTAATTACATGACGTCGTTTAATGACACGCAGGTCATACAATAAATAAAGACAACTCCTATGGCTCCTGCCGGTTGTCATACTCATCGACATGCAAGTCGTGAATCCTATTACAAGAACATGATCAATCTCATACATCACATATCATTCATCACATTCTTCTTGGCCATATCACATCACATAGCATACCCTGCAAAAACAAGTTAGACGTCCTCTAATTGTTGTTTGCATGTTTTACGTGGCTGCTTTGGGTTTCTAGCAAGAACGTTTCCTACCTCGCAAAACCACAACGTGATATGCCAATTGCTATTTACCCTTCATAAGGACCCTTTTCATCGAATCCGTTCCGACTAAAGTGGGAGAGATCGGCACCGCTAGCCACCTTATGCACCAAGTGCATGTCAGTCGGTGGAACCTGTCTCACGTAAGAGTACGTGTAAGGTCGGTCCGGGCCGCTTCATCCCACAATACCGTCGAAACAAGATTGGACTAGTAACGGTAAGCATATTGAACATTATCAACGCCCACAACTACTTTGTGTTCTACTCGTGCAAAGAATCTACGCAATAGACCTAGCTCATGATGCCACTGTTGGGGAACGTAGCAGAAATTCAAAATTTTCTACGCATCACCAAGATCAATCTATGGAGATTCTAGCAACAAGAGGGAAGGAGAGTGCATCTACATACCCTTGTAGATCGCTAAGCGGAAGCGTTCAAGTGAACGGGGTTGAAGGAGTCGTGCTGTCGTGATTCAAATCACCGGAGATCCTAGTGCGAACGGACGGCACCTCCGCGTTCAACACACGTACAGCCGGTGGCGTCTCCCACGCCTTGATCCAGCAAGGAGAGAGGAGAGGTTGAGGAAGACTCCATCCAGCAGCAGCACAACGGCATGGTGGTGATGGAGGAGCGTGGCAATCCCGCAGGCTTCGCCAAGCACCAAGGGAGAGGAGGAGGAGGAGAGGCAGGCTGCACCAAGAGGGAGAGGTTCTCGTGTGTTGGGCAGCCCAAAACCTCAAGTATATATAGGGGAAAGGGGCTGCGCCCCTTTAGGGTTTCCACCCCAAGGGGTGCGGCCAGCCCTAGATGGGACTTGGGGCGGCCAAGAGGGGAGGAGTGCCTCCCAAGTCAAGTGGAGGCCCTCCCCTTAGGGTTTCCCCTCCCATGCGCATGGGCCTTGGGGGCTGGTTCCCTTGGCCCATTATGGCTAGGGCGCCCCTTACAGCCCATGCTACTGTATTGGACGTGGTGGAACAATTTCCGGACCTCCGGACCCCTCCGAATCCTCCGAACCTTCCGAAGCTTCCGGTACAATACCGAAAAACCCGAACTTTTCCGGAACCCGAACAACAACTTTCCATATATAAATCTTTACCTCGGACCATTCCGAACTCCTCGTGACGTCCGGGATCTCATCCGGACTCGAACAACATTCGGTAACCACATACAAGCTTCCTATATAACCCTAGCGCCACCGAACCTTAAGTGTAGACCCTACGGGTTCGGGAGACAAGCGAACATGACCGAGACGTTCTCCGGTCAATAACCAACAGCGGATCTGGATACCCATGTTGGCTCCTACATGTTCCACGATGATCTCATCGGATGAACCACGATGTCAAGGACTCAATCGATCCCGTATACAATTCCCTTTGTCTAGCGGTATTGTACTTGCCCGAGATTCGATCGTCGGTATACCGATACCTTGTTCAATCTCGTTACGGCAAGTCTCTTTACTCGTTCCGTAACACATCATCCCGTGATCAACCCCTTGGTCACATTGTGCACATTATGATGATGTCCTATCGAGTGGGCCCAGAGATACCTCTCCGTTTACGGAGTGACAAATCCAGCCTCGATCCGTGTCAACCCAATGGTCACTTTCGAGATACCGTAGTGCACCTTTATAGTCACCCATTACGTTGTGACGCTTTGATACACCCAAAGCACTCCTACGGTATCCGGAATTGCACGATCTCATGGTCTAAGGAAGAGATACTTGACATTGGAAAAGCTTTAGCATACTGAACTACGATCTTTGTGCTAGGCTTAGGATTGGGTCTTGTCCATCACATCATTCTCCTAATGATGTGATCCCGTTATCAATGACAGCCAATGTCCATGGTCAGGAAACCGTAACCATCTATTGATCAACGAGCTAGTCAACTAGAGGCTTACTAGGGACATGGTGTTGTCTATGTATCCACACATGTATTGCTGTTACCGGTCAATACAATTATAGCATGAATAATAAACGATTATCATGAACAAGGAAATATAATAATAACTAATTTATTATTGCCTCTAGGGCATATTTCCAACAGCATCTAGAGTATTAAGTTCATAAAGAACGGAGTAGCGCATTAAGCAAGATGAAATGATATAGATGAATTAACTCAAGCAATATGATGAAAACCCCATCTTTTTATCCTCGATGCCAACAATACAATACGTGCCTTGCTGCCCCTATTGTCACTGGGAAAGGACACCGCAAGATTGAACCCAAAGCTAAGCACTTCTCCTATTGCAAGAAAGAACAATCTAGTAGGCCAAACTAAACCGATAATTAGAAGAGACTTGCAAAGATATCAAATCATGCATATAAGAATTCAGAGAAGAACCAAATAATATTCATAGATAATCTTGTTCATAAATCCACAATTCATCGGATCTCGGCAAACACACCGCAAAAGAATATTACATCGAATAGATCTCCAAGAACATCGAGGAGAACTTTGTATTGAGAATCAAAGAGATAGAAGAAGCCATCTAGCTAATAACTATGGTCCCGAAGGTCTGTGGTAAACTACTCACGCTTCACCGGAGAGTTAATGGTGTTGATGTAGAAGCCCTCCGTGATCAAATCCCCCTCCGGCAGATCGCCGTAAAAGGCCCCAAGATGGGATCTCACGGGTTCAGAAGGTTGCGGCGGTGGAAAAGTGGTTCCGTGGCCCCCCTGATGTTTTTAGGGTATAATTGTACATATAGGCGAAAGAATTAGGTCAGGGGAGCTACGAGGGGTCCACAAGGGTGGGTGCGCGCCCTCCTGCCTCGTGGTCGCCTCGTTGCCTCTTCGACTTCATCTCCAAGTGTTCTGGTTTGCTTTCGGTCCAAGAAAGATCATCGCGAAGGTTTCATTCCGTTTGGACTCCGTTTGGTATTCCTTTCTTGCAAAACTCTAAAATAGGCACACAAAAAAAGAAACTGGCACTAGGCCTTCGGTTAATAGGTTAGTCCCAAAAATAATATAAACATCCAAAATAGATAATATAATAGCATGGAACAATCAAAAATTAAAGATACATTACGTATCAATGGGTAGAGAGTTTCCTGGCGGCAGGGTAGCCATCAAAGTTGATGATGATGTTGGTAACCATTTCCCGACATGGAATGGTCTTCGCGAAGGGGACCCTCCGTCCCCTATTTTCTCAACATCGTGGTAGACATGTTAGTTATTCTGGTTGAACAGGCTAATGTATTCGGTCAAATTAGCAGTGTGATTCCTTACATAGTAGAAGATGACTTGTCCATTCTATAGTATGTGGATGACACCATACTTTTTATGGGTCATGGTATATTGAAAGCAAGAAACCCAAAACTCCTATTATGTGCTTTTGAGGAGCATTCCGAGGTTAATATTATTTCCATGATCAATTTTGGGGGTCGACGGGTTTTGATCAGTTTTATCCTAAGTAATATGGTTTTATACATGTTGTCCTTCTTCTAATTATCGAAAATGTTCTACAAATATTGGAATACTTTAAATCTAGATTTTCTACCAGGTGATAACGGATCCAAGAAATATCGGTTAGCTAGGTGGAATGTGTTATGCCGGCCTAAAAGTCAAGGGGTCTTGGAATCCAATATCTTGAGATTAAAAACATTGCTCTTTTTTATAAATGGTATATAAACTACTTACTAAGAAGAAAGTATGGTAGGAAATCATTCGTAACAAGTACGTCGGTAGTAAAGTCATTTCTCAACTCGATTGAAAACCTGGTGATTCATATTTTAGGTATGGTGTGATGATGGCCAAGGAATTCCTTTTCCAAATTGGATTTTTCTCAGTTAGGATGGTTCGCTGGTTATATTTTGGAAGGATACCTGGCTGGGCAAGATCTCAATTAGGTGCAACAGCCAAGTATGTATTGGATTGTTAAACATAATTTCATCGGAATCACACAATTGCATAGGTCTAGGGTCAAGCAAACCCCGTTATATTTCAGTAGGGACCAGTTAGGGCCTCGCCTCGTTGTGTGGAATAAATTTCTCGCACATCTGGAGATCATTCTGCTGTCAAATGAACCAAATGAGTTTCCATGCAACTTGCATCAAAATGATAGGTTTTCTGTGAAGTTCTTATATGAGGCGATTGCCCACAGTGATGTTCTTGCTGATAATAAAAATATATTGAACCTCAAAATAACTCTTTGAGTGAAGATGTTCATCTAGTTTCTAAACAGAGGTATGATTTTGTCAAGAGATAATCTGTCCTACTACAATTGTCAACGTAGCAACATCCGTGTCATTTTCTAACCCGACGAGTACATATTAAACAATCAAATTTTGAGTGTAAGTTTCCTCGTGCTATGTAAGCCATAGTCCAAGTAACTTCAAATCTTTACCCCCCCACCCACCCACCCACGTAGTACATGTCATATGTTCGAAAATTGGTCGCATATTCTTGTGGGGGAGACAACCTTATGTTGGGCTCCATGGCTTACTAGGAATGATGTGTTTTTTTAACAAAAATATATATTTCATCTACTGTCTAGGTTATTGATGTATGTACGCATACTCTGTACTTGGTCTACCTTGAAGAGACCAGGATAGATCTTTTTATATTGGCGTCTATCCAATTGAAGAATACAGATAGAGATGTTTTTCTACCATCATGGATGGTGGTGTAGATCTTCGGATATGATACACCCCACCATAGGATGGACTTTTTAATTATTAATGTAAAACAATATTTTCTTTTGTCTATATTGGACGGGTTGCGCGTGTGTGTCATGATATGCAGGGGCAGACATTTGCCCGGTGCGGTTATATCATCTGGATATATCAATTAAATGAAAATGTCATTGAGGAAAAAACTCCCATTGTTCCACCATACATATTCGGACGATATATCTTCGGGCACCACGCGCTACATCGTTTCTTTCGGCTCGCCGTGGGCCGCAACAACATTTGCTTTTTGATGCCCTGCATGCATGCATGCATGCCTGCGCTCTCGTCTTGTTTACCTCTCTCAATCATTTCGTCTCTCGTCCACGAGTTTCCTTGTTGGAGGCATCGATGTTGCAGTCATCCCCCCTCTCCCAACATACTACATGGAAACCCTAGATATGGCCTGCCGAATCGGACGATGCAGACGATTCTGGCTTTGCTTGGCGTTGTGTTTCCTCCTGGGTCATCGTCATGGAGTTGTACTCAGTCAAAGGGACTTAGGGCTTGTGGAGGTGGTCGGCGATGGCTTGCATGATATCTCGGTGGGAACAGCAGAATCACCATACACGTGCAAGTTGCGTCTCGCGAGCTATGTTCGCCAACCTCGCCGGATTGAAACGACATATATTTGTTCTATTGGACATAGCATCCTTCTGATGTCGTCGAGTTTCGTAAATATGCTTGTGGCAGCATGAATTGATACAACGGTTTTCGTTGTGCACTTTGGGAGCGGCGTGGGCGCTCGAATGCCCGGGTGTGTTGTGGGGTGTTGGCCTTCTGGTGTGTCGTATGTTTTGTGGTGCTTTAAGTCTAGTCGAACTAGGCGATGTTTAGGTTTTCGCCCAGTTTTTCTCGACAAACCGAGGAGCTTTCTTTCTTTTCTTCTTTTTGGCACCCGCCTTATCCGGTGCATTCCTTCTTTGTGGGTGTTACTTGTAATACTCCGTTCTAATCAACGAATTTGACAGCTCTCCTACCGACATTCTAATAGAAGTTCTCAGCCAAAAGATGGGAAAAGGATGCCGGGCAGGTGCGTGCCATGCCAATTGCCATGCAATGCGTCGGCCAAAGTTTTGACAACTAGTACGAACGAACGATGAAAAGCTTGTGCTTCGTCTGACCATTACTTGCTGGGTTGGTTCCATTACGCTTTGCCCTCTCATCGCATCGCATCGCACTCACCCGGGCCCTTCTGCTTTACCTCCGGCCTAATTCTGTCGGAAAGCCACGGCATAATTAAGCAAATCGTTAACAAAAGGCACTGGGCATTGGGCCCGCATACCTTGCGCCTGTCCTGCACGGCTCTGATTGCGGCCGCAGATTTTTCATTCTTCTTTTGCGGTGCAGCGCGCAGTGATTGTGGAATGGACCGATGCATCTGTGCATTCTACTCTGCTCCCAGACTCCCAGTAGCAGCAGCAATGCTCCAGTGATCATCATTCAGGCAGGCGAGATCATTGCGAGTTGTTTCTTCGTTCCCATTTACCGACGACAAACTCGCGAGTGCACAGATGATGAGCTCTGCTCCCGTTTGGTCAGGATACAGAGCAATGAGCCGGCCAGCAAAAAGATACTTGAAGCGAAATACTGTAGCTGACAATCGATCCAACACCTGCCGTGCTCAGATGGCCAGATGCAGACCGGCCGGGAACGCCAGGGATCTCGAGCCATTTGCCCTTCGGCCTCCCCGTTGCGCCTTTGATTCTTGGCAGCGGCCGGAGGACACGGTGAACTTGTTGGCACTGCCCTCCATGGAGGCTCCCTCGTTTAACTTATAACTAGTTTTGGGGATCCAGAGGTGCATGAATGAACACTCGCCTGGGGCCTAGGCCGGAAATGTTTTGTTATACTACTAAGAATTGAAATTTTTTTACATGCATCCACGGCCGGGAACGGTAGTCCATGTCAATGGGAGACCTGACAATCTATGTTTCCCCCGATCCAATAGATTGCATTCATCTCCCGCGGTTCCGTTGCATGCATGAATCTGGTGCGTGGTGGTACAATGTACTACTGTACATGTATCGGCCGGACACTTCACAATTGTCACAAATATATTCAGCAACCAAATCCATGCATGCATGCTTCTCATTGATCTTTTCTTATTTGGGGCGTCAACGTTCTAAATTCGATCAACAATGCGGTTTGCGTGATGAATATGCATGCTATGCTAGAACAAATTTTAGTTTTTTGCGCATTTGCATACTAAACAAGAATTGCTAGGTGCCCATAGAGAGGGAAAATGTAATTGTTAGATCCATACTAGAAATGATTAAAAAATATACACCGTCTAAAAATATGATTCCGCTAATAACCCCACGCCTATCGTCAGCCGTCGCCGAGCAAGCTCCCACCACGCCAAGTCCATGGCCTTCAAAGCTGATTTGCCCGACAAAAGGCGGTGTCCCGACCACCACCATCGACCACCATGCCCATGAGAGAAAACTCACCGTTCACGGACCGCGCCCAGCCATGTCTACCCTGAGCGAGAGCCGACAAGCCTCGGGACCAGATTTGCTCCGCCCGAGCGTGAGCTCTTGGCCATTGCCACCCCCGCCGCACAAACAATCCGCGCCCCACCGGCCTGAAACCAAGAGAAGGAAGGCCGCTACCACCACCCACACCCCACCGCCACCATAGCCGCGAACACGCCAAAGACCCGTGAAACCACCGGGAGCTCCAGAATCCATGCTGGAAGAAGCGGAGCATAGGCTAGCTCCGACCTTGTGCAGACGCCATGGACAACAGCACCAGACCACCGCCGGCAGGAGCCCCCGCGCCGCGTGCAGCCCTGGTGGCCAGATTTGGCCAAACCAGCCAAACGACCATGAGGCGCCATAAACGCAACCCTCCATGTCCTAGCCAGGCAGCAGTAGGAGCAACACGCCAGCAGCCCTCCACGCCCTGTCCAGGCAGCACCCACGCGGACCCGCCGCTAGCCACCGTCGCCAGCGTGCCGCCATCGCCAGATATCCACACCCCTGCCAACGTGCTTGGGGAAAAGATGCTCCATCGACGCCGACGCCGACCGGGCTTTTGCCCGAAGGCGTGTCCCGGCGGCGGCAAGGATGGGGGTAGGGAAAGAGGAGGACGAGGCCGGTGATACTAGGGTTTTTCCTCCCGGTCGCTTCACTGGAGCGACGTGGGAGGGGGAGCGGCACTTGGGTCAGTTGAGGGAGACAAGATCTATTCAGCAGCACCAGCCTAATTAAAGAAAAAAACGTTTTAAACATGTATTAATTTATTAATGGCTTACTATAGCAGACCCCCAAGAACCTTACAATATCACTAAGTTTCTTGGGGTCGCGCTACAACTTGATTTCCTTCTCTCTCTCCTTCAATTAATTGAAGATATGATATTTAAGTCATTGTAGTCTGCTTATGTCACCTTATTGTGCTTGCTCAACTCTGTCCCTCTTCAGTGCACTGATGCTGACATTGAACTTGAAGAGTGCTATCCTACCAGGTACCGAAATAACAGTTGACAATCGATCCAACACTGCCGTGCCTGCACTGATGCAGACTTGGCACTCAAGGGAAAAAAGAGGAGGACGGGTCTCACCTGCTAATCGTGGGACCTGATCTTATATAATTTTTTTTCGTACTCAAGGCAGTGTTGGAGTAGTTATCGCCGCGGCAGGCATGCCAAGCGACCGAAACGCCAGGTTTATCACCGGTGCGCCTTCGATTCCTGGCAGCTTCCGGAGGACACGGTGGCTGGCTGTGGCTGGCTGCAACCTGTTGGACCAGCACTGCGTGGGAGGCTCCTCGTTTTACCCACAACTAGTTTTTTGAGATCCAGAGGTGCATGCATGAATGAACATTCGCCTGGGGGCCTAAATAATTGAAGTTTATTACATTCGTCCACGGCCGGGAATGAGAGACCGGAGAATCTAGTTTCCCCCGATTCAAGATATTGCACTCACCTCCCACTCATGCCTGGTGGTACATGCATCGGCCGGATGCTTCACAGTTATCACAAATATAATCAGCGACCACATCCATGCACTTCTCATTGATCTTTTCTTATTCTGGCGCGACCGCTCTAAATTTGGTCTCCCATGCGGTTTGCGTGATGGGTATGTACGCTAGTAGAAGCTATTTTAGTCAACTAAAAAATAGAAGCAGTTTTAGTCTATTTGCATACAAAAACAAGAATTGCTAAATGCATGCTGAAGAAGACTAAAAAATTATTACAACATAAAAAAGGATGATTTCGCAAACAAAAAGATATATTTTTAGTCTAAAAACCATGGACACCAAATCTGGGCTCTCAAACACCCACGGACGCGTCTGGGCAGTGACCTGTCACACCTCAAATTTAATCCTCTGCATCCGGATACCTCATATTTGAAACCTTAAATCCACTAGTAGACTGCCCGTGCGGTGCCACGGGCTTTTAAAAATTTGTATTTGTTGCATGTCAAATTTTACATACTCCCTCCTTCCATCTATACAGGGTCTAGTATGTTTTTCAAGACCGTCTTTGACTATTGACAACGTAGAGGACAGTGGGGAAGGCGTATACCCGACGACCTTTAGGGAGGTCCGGCGGCGCCTGCAGGCTGCACCACGTCGATGTTGGACGAGCCGCCAGGGATTTCACTAACCCAAACACAACCACCACCACCCCGGACGATCTGAAGTGTACCAACCAACCTGCCGCCCACCAGCCTTTGCCACCACGTTCACTGAACCAACTTCGCTCTCCGAGGCCACCGACACGAGATCTGGAGGAGGGAAGAGGAGCCAAGGGGCTCGGGGGCATCCGCAACTCAGCCGATGAGAGGGGACAACCTTCGTCGCTGCCGCGAAGCCGACCAGACGTGACGACAGGGGCCTACCAGGCCCCTACTGGCCCGACCGAGCCCAAATGGGTCAGGGCAGCCCTTGTTGCCACACTGCAGCACGTCGGCCAACAAAGCCGCCACCACCCGCACCCCCCGATGCCTCGCCACCACCACCAGAGAGCCACACCGCCGCACATCGGACCGCCGGCCCGCTCCAACCCATATGGGGCCCAAAAGGGCCCAAATCTGGGCGGAGTGGACGCCGCCAGCCAGCCGCACCACCACACGCCTTGCAGCCAACGACCGTGCCGCCGCATCAGGGGCACCCACGGCCCGCAACGCGCGAGCGGGGAAAGAACGACCTGCCTTTGCCCGAGGAGCACCACCTCCATCAGCCCCCCCACACACACACACACATCCCCAACGCGTGAGCGGGGAAAGAACGGCCCGCCTCTGCCAGCACCACGTGGGAATGACCTAGCGGACCACGCCGGCGGCGGCAGGGGGGAAAGACGAGGAGGGATTGGAGGAGAGGGGGGTCGGGGATTCACATGTCGCCCGCGAGGGGGGGGCAAGCGAGCGAACAGATCAAATCAGTGTAGGACGTTTTTCTTAGGTGCTTGAAACCATACAATTTACCATTTAGAAACACTACGGAAAAACACATCTTCTAGAACATACTACTCCTACCTCTCTTGTGATAGGTAGATATATCAATCTTTGATAACATTTATTGTTAGAATTTTATTGGCATTTATTTTATTTTTATCTTAAGAGAGGTAGAACGGCCGTATGCTTGCCACACGCTTTTGGAATATTTTGTTAAAGTTATATATAAACATAATGCATGTTAAATTTCACATGTATAGAAATTATAGTACCGGGCGATAAAAATGGTAGAACCTGCTTGATGGGTCATTTTCGCCATTTTAAATATCTAATTCTAATAAATGTTGAACATGGAAATTTCTTTTTTTAATAAAACTTAATATTTCATTAAAATGTAAACTTTATAAAATAACATTTTTTGAAAAGAATGTATTTTTGTAGTAAGAAGTGATTTTTTGGGCGAATTTTTAAGTGTTTTTAAATTATGAACATATTTTTTTGAAATATTTTTAAACTGTTTTTTGTGTTAAATTTTTGGGCATTTTTGTTTGGTAATTTTTACAGATAGTTGGTAGCTTGGTTGGGAAATTTATTTTTTTACTATTTGGGCTTGGCCCAAACAAAATAGTTAAGGTGCATGGAAGGACCCAGGAACTTATCTTCGTACCGCTGCGACCCCTAAAAGAAGATCTTTTGCTACATATCTAAAACTACCATCAGGGATGCAATTAAACTAATTGATAATTGAAGAAAGAGCAGAATATATGAAACTTCAAGAATTATTCCAGCATCATGTCCAAGAATAATAACCAAGTTCAAGCCACCATGTTCAGGTATATATGTAGTCAGCAACATGAAATTCTTTGGTTCAATCCAAATGCCATGTGTACATGAGCTAAATATACTTATACTGATCTAGCATAGAAAGAAGTACATGATCGGCAACGGCAAAACCTGATACAGTATAGACTTGTATACCAAGGGAAACTGGAACAAAATGGTTTACAAAATGTACAAGTTTTAGTCTCCAGACTATGCAGGCTATAAAAACAGAACACACTCAGGTGCCGGTTCTTCAAAATACAAAGTCGTAGCTGCATTTGTTCAGAACAAAGAATGAAGCATTCATAGCTTACCCGCCCGCTGCTTCAGTTAAATAATGCGTGCTAGCTTGCTTATGGATGTGCCAGAAAATTCAGAGTGAACAACTCTGAACCTGACTCTGGCTAAAAGAACAAAATCATTGGCTTGATTTAACTTATTATGTGTTCTGCATTATGGACACTGTGACATCAGTAGCAACTTAGTGACATGTTTCAGTTGGTAAATATAAGAAACTTAGTGACGATGCGTGTTATTTGAGGATGACAATTGTTCTCTCCCATACACATGGAATAGAAAAAAAAACAGTAGAACATCCAAGGACCAAATGGGCAAACAATAATATAATCTTGAAAAGAAATACCAACATCAGTAAATTTTACCACGAAACAATGGCAGTTCTCTGGCACTTCTTTCCTTGTACCCAAAATAATTCCAAAAATAACATACAACAAATTACAAAAAATCCAGAGAAGGTAATCTGATGTACTTTAGTCGTCGTATAGTGCTTCTACTTAGCCTAATAGGGGTAGCGCCACTCGAGATACTGACTTGTTACTTCAGAGAAGAATGATCAACAGTTAGCATTAGAGGATGTAAATTCCTGTTGTGCTTCATTCAGAGATATGTGCATTGCATCATCTCATACATAACCAGAGGTCATTTTTCTGTCTAACGAACCTTCCTTGGTGACAGAGATATGCCAATGACTTTTCTTTCGATTCTTGACTTTCAGAGGTAATGGATGGAACAATTACAATGTCTATTGTTCAGATAAAGACAGTGCAATCTTGCATTCAATTTGTTCATTCCCCAGCAAAAAAAGGAATCTTGCCGGAGAGGAGATGGTACAACTCCTCCTTTGCTTTATATACTTCATGATCCCATGGTACTCGCCTTTTAGTTTCCGCATCTGGTGAAGAAACAAAATGTATTGTTGTTTTCAGAGTACTTCTCAGGAGTTAGCGCCAAGAGTACACTGAAAGAAGTTGGAGAAATCTTCGCAGATAACTTTAGGCATGGGGAAAAAGGTTGAGTTTTTCTGCAACGATGTGGATAATTGTAAGGTATGATAAGGCTTATAGATATCTAGCTTGGCATGCTCCTGTGACCTAATTGAAGCTAACATAACAGTACCTCTAATATATCTAAATTTAGTACCATGAAATTGGAGAACCATACGGATTGATTTCTCATTTCTCGTTTCAGAAAATAGCATGATCTGTTTTTAATACTGACACTTGGAGTGCTCCTTATAAAATGGAATGTGCCTTTTAATATTAAAGCTCTTGGCATGGTATAGAAACTCAAATCGAACTAACAATAACATACTAAGCGTTGTGTGAACCAACTGTACATATTTTTTATGAAGCAAATATAGCTCTTATGTTAGGATAATCCTTTCGCTACAACACTTAAGAAACAAAGCACCTTCCTTTGATTTTGTCTGGTAGGCATGAAAGCTACAGTAACAATTGGCAGTTTCTGTAGAATAAAGAGACGAACAGAAAGATATGGGCATGATAGAACCTTGCATGTCAAACATTCTTTGCTTCTAGTTGAACTAATAGGTCATGGGTGTCAATTCTACAATTCCATACACATCAATTATGTTTCTATCCCAACTGGTAAATAGTGTCGACAAACCTGGATTTAATGAAGAACAGAGAGCACGGAACTCGGTGACGGCAACGACCATCTTAGCCATGTGGTCGGCGTTGCAGTACATGCCTAGACACATGGCGTGGAGCACCTCCCTGTCCGGATGCTCCTGGACAAAGAACGTCGCTACCGACAGAACATTGAATAGGAAGGCGAGGTCGCCATCCAATCCTGTGATGACTGCTCGGCAGAGGAGCATGGCAGTGTTGCGCGCTAGCCACAACTGTACCGAAAAAATCAGATTGTTCCTTCTAGGAAGGTGATCTTCATGCCCTTCTTCCACCCTGGCTTCACGTCGACCGTCGGGATCTCCACCATGATCGTCTTTCTACACATAGTTGCCATGAATAAGTAGTGTTTAGTGTTTATTTTAGCACCCAAAATCAGTTTCTTATTTTATTTAAGACATGCATCAAAATTGCCACTAAATAATCCAGATTGACCGAGCATGCTAAAATTTGAAGTTGGCTTAAAGATTAGTAAGAACCCATCCAAATCAATAAGACACGGCTGAACTATTTGGTTGAAGTAACAAAGATATTGCAGTGATAATAATGCTGCTTTAGAATAGATCTGAACAATGGTGACTGCTGTTACACTCTACTGAACAAATTAAACAGACCCAACTGGTCAACTACAAATTTCTCAGGATTAATCTTTGGAACACATGTACCTCATACTGAGGTTAAATAATTCAGAATGATTGAGGAAGCTAAAATCTGAAGACGGCTTAAGATTACTGAAAACTGCCCAAATCAATAATACAACTCAGATGGAACCAACAAGGAAATTGTATTTATCAAATTTAATCTGGAGCAACTAAAATAGTCTTCAATATTCAAGAATGTAGTGGATCTTGATTCTTAATCGGGATAACAAATGACCACATGCATACAACAGAGGAAGGAGAATATACTCACATGTGTACCACACTTGAATTTCCTACAAGTAAGAAAGGGTAGGGAATAGAATTACAATATAAGGATTCAACTGGATGAACTGAGCAGTGAAAACTTCCTAGTTATTATCAATGACATCATCGACCAGAATAGGCGGCGGTTGAAGCTATCCTCGTCGGCCTTGCAAAGGAGGGCTTGCTTCGGGGACAACACACGCTTTGCAGCCGAGGCAGTGCCCAGCTGGAACAAATCGGGACGACACGGGGAGATGGGATTATTTAGTATGTTTTTAGCCATACAAATTGTTTCGCATAATAATGCAAAAGGAATTATGAGAATTCAACATAATCACTACAGAGAGCATGAAAATCATAGCATGTGTATAATTCGAGAAAATACGATTGTGCTTAGTTTGATCTCACTAAGAAGAACCTACAGAATATACATAGTTCACAATTAACCATCAGTCTGCACAAGTGAATGCAAGAGCAAACAGAACTTAACATGCATAACTATACAGCGGAAACCAATAAATTCGAGTAATTTCTGTGAACATCATTCATCAAGCATACAGTTCTTAGTGTGTTGACTTCCATCCAAATAGGAATTTAAATAGGACGGAGCGTGAACATTGTAATTAATAGTCACAATCTATATTATCTTGTCAATGCCAACATATGTCAAGATAATCCAATATGTTTGCTGAAACTGAAAGATACTAAAGTGGCATATGCTAGCATTTTTAAATCAGATGACTATCGAAAAGAAGCCAACGAAGAAAAGTAAATAAGTATCAAGTGTTCAAAGATAATGGTGGAGCATAAGGCCATGAAGTGATAAATTAGAGCAGCCAAGCAATCTAGAGCAGCAGGAATCCAAGAACAACCTTACCTTCATAAAAAATAAGGGAAGAATACTTCCTTCATAGCCTTCCTACAAGTACAAAACATACGCAATTAGCATTGTTTCAGTCTCATTTTTTGCAAATAAAGATTGTAATAATTACCGCCTCTTTTTTTGCCACTAATAATTACCACCTCTGACTGACCTCTAGTAGCAGAATAAAAAAAAACTCATCACGTACAATATCATAGCTGTACACTCCAAGTCAAAGTAGAACAGATCACATGGATTCCCTAACAACCAGAGATGGCCAGATCAGTTTGCTTATAATTTCATTCCATCTCACGATCCATTGCCCGCTCTGTCTTAATGGAAATAAAACTTACGAAAGTCACAAGTTGTCACTGTTGTTAACATTCAGAAATTAAATCACATGAAATCTATAACCAATTCCTGATTGCATTAAGCTGTAAATGTTGCAAATGCAGAAGTACAACAAAAACCATGAAGGTGCAATGCATGACAGTAAATACATGAACTGTAAATGTTGTAAATACATGAATTGCAAAGGCTTCGCGAGCTGCTGATTGTCGTGGTCGAGTACGACACTAAAATCTTACCTCCTAACAAAAATTGCTTATAACGATACAACATGTGCCATACTATCAATTCATAATCCAAGAGATGAAGCTAGCTGATTAGCTCAACTAATGCACTGGCGTTTTTCTAATTTCTGACAAAGATTTTACTAACAAAGATACTTAATTGTCCTTTCAAAAAAATGCATGCTGAAGTTTTGGATTGGCTTGCTAATAAAGAATGTGGGTGCCTTGTGAGGAGTAGGAGCACGTCCGCCTGTCCACGGCTGTGGTGTACAGGCAATGTGTTGTATAAGCAGTGCAAGTTGAGGAGTATACATGCATGCGTGCCCACATCCAGCAATCAGGCTCAAGAGCTGCTCATACCTAGCGTCAGCCGACCAAACCTCCCAGTCGGAACATGCATCGACAACACCGTACAGTTCCCAGCCCATGCCACAAACAAATCCAAGCCAATGGAGTGCGGTGGTAGGCAGCGCTAGAAGGTGTGGAACTGATGCGACGGCGACAGGGACGATGGTACAACGATCCGGCAACGAGCGCTCGACTGATTCAGTTCAGGTTTTGGGTTTAGGTGCGTGCGTCCACACCGAGGGAGAGGGAGAGAGGGAGATGGGGATAGTACCAAATCCGAAGCAACATGTAGCCAACCTGCAAGAAATCTATCGACGGCGGCTCAGATCCCGGCCAACCCCAGCAAGCCCTCAACAGGAGCGCGACACGGGCCCCACCGCTTGGTCCCCAGTCCTCACGGCCGTGCAGGACTCCCGCACCGGCGGCAGCCCCGAGGGGCCTCCAAGCCGATGCGTGACCCGACACAGGGGAGGGGCTGGCCCCGAGGAGCGGTAACCCGGCGACTCCGTCGGTCAGGAGCTGGGCGGCGCCTTCCGTCATCGCCGCCATTTGGGGAGGGATGCGGTCCCGGTCGATGCGATCATTGGCCACGGCGAAGCGGGACAGACTCGACGGCGGGATTCGAGACGGCGGAGCATGGATACAGGAGATGGTGGCGCATCGATGGGAGATGGGTGCGCGGCGGCTGGGCGGAGCGGAGCGGGCGGCGGGCGCGCGTGTGGGCTGAGGCGGGCGGGCAGGAGGTGGCGGCGGACGGAGGTCGAGATGGGATCGAGGAGGAAGGTCGTCTGAGCTGGGCTTTTTTTTCTTTTCTCCTCCCCTGCACGGTTATAATTGAGCAGAGGTGGTAGGATGACTAAAAAAACGATGGTGGGAGAATGACGAAAAAAACCAGCGAAAAAAACCTCGCAGACTATTCACCAATTGCTCCATTAGGAGTAGAGATTTGTTTCCTGAAAATCTATTATTTGTTTCCTAAAGCAAATTGCATTAATGAGAGAGATCCGTTGATTTGGCTAAGGTAGGAAAGAATCTATTATTAATGCGAGCAGGGGTTAGACCTCTTGCTCGGAAATCCCAAAGGATGTGGGCGTTGCTTTTCTTTTGAGGGTGCCCCATCATTGATTTGGTTTGGAGAGGATCGGAAAACGGATCTGTTTCCTTTTTAGTAAAGCGACGATATAATTGTGATTTCTGAGGTGATTTCGTGCAGACTCCTCTATTAAGAGTAGAGATAGCCTTTGAGGTAATTGAAATCTATTATCATATAATTACCGTATTCGAAATTTTCTGAGTTATGGCCTTACCATACCTGGATTGATAGCCTTTAGGGTAATTTAAATTTATTACCATATGATTACCATTTTCGAAATTTTCAGAGTTATGGCCTTACCATACCTGGATTGATGAGATTTCTGAGTTTATAGCCTTTCCATACGTGGATTAATTGTGATTGATTGCCATAAAGGCTATCAATCCAGGTGGGAGGTGGGACAAAAAAACCAGACGAAAAATAACCGGTTGAAAATAAACCGGTTGAAAATGGTGGGACTATTCAACCAATTCGTCCATTAGGAGTAGAGATACAAAGCATGCAAACGAGAAAATCCTACGTAGATCAACCTATACTACTCTAATCTTCTTCGGAGATGTCCACTATCTCCGTGCCCGGCTCCGGGTACATGGGCAGCAGCTGCAACTTGGACTCTACGGCTCCTCTGATTGTGGCGCCGCTCTTCGCCGAGTATTCTTCGCCATAGCTCACTCAAGCGCGGACGGCGAGCATAGAGCAGATGTGCCCTCACACTGTTCGCGACAATGCATAAAGCGGGGGATCCGACATACGACGACCTGGACAGGGAGATGCTCAACATCAACCACGATGGAGGCGAAGGAGGAGGATGTGACTATGAGAACGGGCAGGTGGAAGATTCAGATTCCACCTAGTCCAGCAACTACCAGCAACAGCAGTCCTACACCCAGATGAACACGCAACAATCCTACACCCAGACCAGCATGGGCACATAACAAGAGCAACATTGGGCCGGCGGACAACAGCAACAGGAGGGGGAGAACGACGAGGACGATGATCCGGATGATATAGCCGGCGATCCAAAGAAGAAGGGTAGAGAATAAAGCTTCAACATGCGGGAGGACGAGGTGTTGTGCGATGCATGGTTTGCCACTAGCCTTGATCTGACCCATCGCACGAACCAAAACGGCACAAATTTTGGAACAACAATCTCATTTGGTTCCACGAACAGAAACACCCCCCTACTCCGATGCGGTCATCCGCAACCGTGAATCAAAATCCCACAACCATCGATGGTACACCATCCAAGAGGCCGTGTCCAAGTATTGCGGGTACTTGAAGCATCTCATCGCACGGTGGCCTAGCGGTGCATAAACCATCAAGCAAGTAAGTTGATCACTAGCAGGACATGCTTAGTTTTGTTCCTCACTAGCCGAACATGCTTAGCCGGACATGCTTAGTTTTATTGCTCACTAGCCGGATATGCTTAGTTTTTTTGCTCATTAAGCATACAAGCTTAGTTTTGTTGCTCACTAGCCGTATATGCATTGTTGACATTGTTAGGCTTTGTAGCCTTCTCGTGCTTGTTTACTGTACAAAAAGTTGGAGACACTTCAGCATCATGCATTGTTGGTTGAAGTTGACTGGGCAACCGAAGTGGAACCTTTTCAGGATTGAGGAAGAAACCGGTGACCCTACCAACCCAACCAAAGAACAGCCGAAGAAGTTTAGAATTTTTTTACGGGGGAAGACGTGGGAGGAGGAGAGGGCGAAGCGAGAAGGTGCGGTAGCCTAGCTGACGGAGAGGTTCAAGGACATCTTGTCGAAGAAGGAGGAGGCTGCGTGAAGCGCTCGGACCTCAAGGAGGAGAAAAAGGCGGAGAGGTTCAAATTATTGATGGAGGCAACAAACAAGAAGATCAAACTTGAAGAGAGGAGGACCATGATCGAAGAGATGAAGGCCGCGCGCGAGAAAAATAAGCTGAAGATCGCCGCCAACGCGGAGGACGCCAAGATGTTAACCTTGAATCTGGACTCCTTAGATGTCGACGAAAGAATGATCGTGCAATCCGTCCGCTACCAGATGCTGCAGCGGCAGAAAGATCGGTTGGTTGCGGCGGAGAGTGAGGATGCTGAGGCTGCCTACACGGCGGCGAAGACACCTTGATCAGGAACAGATCGCTGGGTGCCGGTCTAGCAGGGCAAAAAAAATTACATGGACTGTCGAACTGATGTTCTTTTGGATTCAGCATGTAAAAACTAAACATACTTGCCTCTTTTTGGCTGTAATCGGGCATATGTGATCCAGCGCTGCTGTGATCCGGCACACTGTGTGGATCGAAATAAATTTGAATTTCAAATTACCATTTGCTGGCGGGCATATACAAAATATCGATGGATGGCAGCCTCCTCCGGCTTTACCTCGACTCGGCTAACGCTGCTGGAAAGCAACAACCTAATAAGTAAGCAAAGTCATTAGCGCAAGCTTTTGTTTAACGCTGTGCAGTGGTCCTGGCGCAGGTTCTCACTCGGCTCTGATTTTTTTACAGTGCGACGCGGTGACTATGGGATGAGCCGATGCTTTTTTGCATTGAACCCTGCTCCCAGACTCTCGGTAGCAGCAGTAGTGCTCCAGCCAGTGATCATCATTCAGGCAGGCTAGGTAATGATAAGTTGCGACCGAGATGAACTCTGCTCGAGTTTCTTCAGTCCCATTTCCTGACGGCAAGCTCGCGAGTGCAGTGATGATGAACTCGTCCGCCGTTCAGTGCAGTGATGCGGCACTGAACTTGAAGGGTGCTGCCCAATCGATCCAACACTGCCGTGTCTGCACTCTGCAGTGATGCAGGCTTGGTACTCAACGTAGTGTTGGAGTAGTTATCGCCGTGGGCCGTGGCAGGCGACCGAAACGCCAGTGATATCGAGCCACTTGCCATCCCGCCTCACCGGTGCGCCTTCGATTCTTGGCAGCGGCCGGAGGACACGGTGGCTGGCTGCAACCTGTTGGACCAGCACTGCGTGGGAGGCTCCTCGTTTTACCCACAACTAGTTTTTGGAGATCCAGAGGTGCATGCACGAATGAACACTCGCCTGGGGCCTAAAGAATATTACTACATGCGTCCACGGCCGGGAACGGTGGTCCATGCGAGACCGGAGGATCTAGTTTCCCCGATTCAAGATATTGCACTCAGCTCCCGCGGCTCCGTTGCATGCCTGCATCTCGTGCGTGGTGGTACAATGCATACATGCATCCGCCGGATGCTTCACAATGATCACAAATAGATATAATCAGCGACCACATGCATGCATGCATGCATGCTTCTCATTGTTCTTTTCTTATTCGGACGCGACCACTCTAAATTTGGTCTCGCATGCGGTTTGCGTGATGGGGTATGCATGCTAGCTATTTTAGTCAAGTTGAAAAAACAGAATTGGCGTGGTGGAGGTCATCCCCATGGCCATCATTGGCATGCCCGCGCGATGCACCCTCGAGGCCATCGCGAGCACCTGTGAATCTGAAAGGACCATTATCGGTGCGTGCCATCAAACCTTCCACCTCCACGGATGACTCGATGCTCTCGTGATCGAGCTCTCATAGAGAGAAGCGAACAAATCTGGAATGGGCTCGTCGGGTTCGAGCACCGCCATTCGAGCCACGGCATGCTTGACCTAACGCTTGAGCCGCGAACAACCGGAACGCTTGTGACGGCGTCCAGTGTGGAGAATGGGCGCCACTCGATACTGGACCAATGGCTGCCAGAGAAGGACTCCACACATACCGGCGCGGAAGTGCGTCGCGCCGCTGACGGGCAACGTCTTTGTGTCCAGCGGGCTTCCTAAAGCCACGCTGAGTCGTCGGCCATGAAGCTGAGTGCGCCGAAGCGAATCTCGCCGCTGAACCTCATCTCACCGCCGGAACCATGTTGATGAAGAAAGATTCCACCTGCGCCGGAATTCGCTAGACGCGTAGCCCCACGGTGTGCGTAAACTGTCGAGGCAACGAATCTGACAGTGAGTACTAGGGATACGAATAAGAGCTGATCCTAACTACGTCACATGTGTGACACTAGGATTTTACGAGTTCAGACCCCTCATGGAGAGGTAAAAGCTCTCCGTCTCGAGCTCTGAAGCTATGTTTTCTCTGGGGTGTCTGTATTACAGGAAGATTGTGAACCATTGTCCTAGTGCTTGGGGTGGCTTATATAGAGTGCGTCGACCCCCATTAAGGTTAGGTTACAAGGGTGATAAATGGAGGTATCAATACAGGTGTTACTGATTACTGCCTCTGTAACTACACTTGAAGCCTGGTTTTATGCTCCTTGAACATTACAGGTCTGGCATGGCCTTTTCATCTTCTATTGTCCGAATGTTGGTGATCGTGGCCGACTGGCGGTGAAGCGTCTGAGTGAGTTATCTCCATTCGAGTGGATGAGTTATATCCAATTGGATATTAAGAGGTGGGCATGCGAATGCACCTATGGTCCAGGAACCTTACTATGATTTTGTGGGCCCAAGGTGGGCCTAGAAAGTCAGGTGCTTGACCCTACCCTTAGTAGATGACCCATCATATACCATCTTGGGCTAGTGTAAATCTTGGTAGGAGTCCGGCCGGTTGATGACACGATCATCTCTCCCCTGAGTTCCCCAACAACATACAACACTTTCCTGAAGTATCTAGAGTTGGTCTCCATTGATCTTCTGAAGGTGTTGTGCATAACCCTGAACCTCTGGTTATGACCAAACAACATGAAGGAACATGCCTTCTTACTCTTTCACACTGGTGTGGATGCTATCTTCTAGCAGCCCCTTGCTTCTAAAGGTCTGCACAAGCCTGGCAAATGGCGTTCTTTTCACTCAAAGCATCCTCAGAGCCCGTCAGAGAACAACGGCCTCGGAGGTGGGCTACTTGCTCTTTGCAGTTGTAGATGTACTTCAGATTTGTCATCCTCTCCTGATCCCGAATAAACATTGGACCATAACGGATGGCAGGCCTCTCACCACGACGAACAACTCTTTTGTGCATCAACATGAGCCACGCATGAATCACATCTATCAGTGATACAACCTGAACTATGAGCTTCATCCATGCGTCCATAACCTAGTCCACATCGAGGGTGCGTTGAGCAATGGGGAAATCAATCCTACACCTTGCCTAATGGCCTAACAAGTGCCCTAACATACGGGGGAGGGGGTGTTGCTTACCGGCTTTGGAGTCGATGACGAGGAAGGGTGGACCATGGCTGAGTCGAGGAGGACAAGACGGTGGCCAAGAGCAAGGAAAGCAGCAACTTCTGATGCCACCTCCGCCGTCGCTGCCGCTAGTGCTAAGAACTGAGGAAGTGCTTGTCCTAGAGCTAGTGGTGACCAACTAAATGGGGGGGTGAGGCTATATTTGGCGGCATCGCGCCGCGCCCGATTTCCATCTCCCGCCATCCCCAGTCAATTTTGCCATGCGAGCTGCACCTTTTTGTGCCCCACTCGTCCTGGCTCGCTGGAAACTGCCGATTTGAGGGTTTGCAATGAGTCAGGCTCTGAGCTGCTTTAAGGTTTGTGCCGATGCGAGCCAGCCCACCTCGTATGCAACCAAATGCCTTTTTCTTGGCCAACTCGGTCTGGTTAAGGTGTATGCGGGCTATCAAACACGGCCTTTGTATCTAGCTACGTAGAGATAAGACGTTTGCTCAGTGCATTTATATCACCTCAATGTATCGATTGACTGAAAATGTTCATGGGCTAAATTAAAACTTCCAATGTTGTACACCACATATTCCGATGATGCATCCTGAGGCACAACGTGCCCCACCATTTCTTTCGGCTGCCCGGCCGCTGCTACAGCCTTTGCTTTTTGCATGTATGCCCACTCGTCCCGTTTACCTGCCTCTACCGTCCCGTCTCTCGGCTCTGGGTTCTCAGCCAAAATAGGAATGTTGGGTAGACGCGCGCCATGCCATCCCATGCAATGCAACGACCAAAGTTTTGATAACGATGAGCGATGGAAAGCTTGTGCTTCACCCGACCATTGCTTGCCAGGTTGGCTCCGTTGCACTTTGCCCTCGCATCACATCGTACTCATGCCTGCATTCCTGCTTTATCTCGATTGGCCTAATTCTGCAAAAAAGCCACGGACATAATTAAGCAAATCGTTAACAAAAGACACTGGTAACTGGGCCCGCATACCAACTGTCCGTCCTGTCACGGCTCTAATTTATTTTGAGAAAACTGTCACGACTCTAATTGTGGCTGCAATTCTTTTTACATCATATAATGTGCAGTGATTGTGGAATGGACCAATGCTTCTGTGCATTCTACTCTGCTCCCAGACTCCCAGTAGCAGCAGCTGTACTCCAGTGATCATCATTCAGGCAGGCTAGGTAATCTGTGGCACTGAACTTGAAGAGTGTTGCCCTTCCGGGTACCGAGCCATGGATATCGAGCCATTTGGCGTTCGGACTCACCGGTGGTTTTTTAGAAAAGGAGGATGACCCCGACCTCTGTATCTGGGCGATGCATACGGTCATTTTATTAATTATTCTCACAAGATCTTACAAAGCCAAACAACAATAAGACTAAAGCCACCGTCTAAATAACAATTGTTGCTACACCTATTCAATTGATGAACGGGCGCAGATAGTCTGGGCCTAATAACAAACAGACATCGCAGCCAAATCTAAACATCTAAGACCCGAGGTCCCAACCAGGACACCTGCCTAGTACGGGGCACCTACCAGTCCGGCGCACTCCTCAACCAGGACGCCTGCCGTACGAGGCCGCCGCAGCCACCTGCCACCAATCCATCTTCAGATCAGATCGTTGCATGTACCGTGTCGTCTCTTCACATCGACGCCACCACGACGCCGCATGTATCAGATCATTGCATGTAATGTGCTGTTGAATTTCTTCACAGCGATGCCTTTAAGAAGGGAACGACGCGGATAGCGCCGCCACCGCCGGCTTTAGCAGACGCCAAAGGCAAGTTTTCACCCAGATCAGTTCGAAGTGATCCAACTTTCGTGCACGGGCCGCCGTCACCACCAGCACCACCAGGCAGAACCCTGGAGCACCGGTAGATCAGCGAGCCGCCGACACCACCGCATCCAGATCGCCGGCCACGCCAGGCCGCCGTCATCCCCTGCGACGTCCGGGTAAGAGACGGAGCCGCCGACCGCGTGCAGGAACCACTGCCGCTTGCACTGGCCGGAGCGCCGCCGAGAGCCCAGCGCCGCGGAGCGCCGCGGAGAGCCCAGCGCCCGCCACCGCTTGCCGAGGGCCGCCGCCGCGCGCCCCGAGCAGACTCCCTCGCACACTAGGGAAACCGCGAGCGTGAGCCCTGCCGTCGCCCCCAAGCCTGCACTGGCGCGCCCCGCCTCCAGCGCACCACCAACAACCGCCGCAATCCGCCCGCGCCAGATCCAGCGAGTCCTGGGAGAAGAGATCCTGCCGCCGCCGACCGGGCTTTGCCCGACGGTGGCGAGGAGGAGAGTCGGGGGAGGGACGAGGACGCGGCGACGCTAGGGTTTCTCCCGGTCACCGCGCAGGGGCGACACGGGAGGAGTCGGGAAGATATGTGCGTGCCCTTTCGAAAGATTATTGCCGGCTAAAAGGAGTTGATCGAATCATCTAGGAACATCATCTCCGACTCACTGGTGGCGCGCCTTTGATTCTCTTGGATCGGGCGCGATTCATTAATGCAGCGGCCGGACACTTCACAATGGACCACTCAGTGTTTTTGCCCTCTTTCTCGTTCTCTCCTCGGTGACACATCGTCAAGGAGCTTGTGAGGTTAGAGCATCTACAGCCGGACTTGGATAATCCGACCCCTCAAACGCTCGCGGACGCGCTCGGACGGGTCCGCGGACAGAGACCGGTCACTCCTTAAAAAACGCATTCCACGACCGAATACCTCAAATTAGAAACCTCAAATCCATATTATTAGATGCGACGTGACGCCTAATCTACATGGAGCTCGTCCGGTTCCGTTTCCCGCTCGCCCAGCTCCGCCCTGGCACTACTAGGGAAAAGGCTAGCAGCAGCGCGGGTATAGGCACTACTAATAAGGCGCTACAGCTATTGCTTAGCAGCAGCGCGTGCCAGCCCGCGCTACTGCAAGGACAAATAACTGCAGCGTTTGTTCGTTACCACGCTGCTGCTAAGGTAACTACTTGCAGCGTGTTTTCTGTCCATCGCTACTAGTACTTTTTTTTATTTTTTTATTTTTAGTGTATTTATGCGCCATCATACAAATATTGGTACAATACTAGTTATGAGGTTTACATCTTATGTCCATAACAGTGTGTCAAATGAAGGTGGATTAGGTTCAAGTGGAGGCAATATGTGGTGCATGTCAAAAGTATACTACTAATCCAAACTTGATCTAGTTTGGACTAGTAGTACTTTCGATGTGCACCACATGTTGCCTCCACTTAAATCTAATCCGCCAGCACAAGATATTTAATCATCATCATGGTCATTACCACCAACAGTATTTATTTAATCACCACTAACACTAGCTAATAATAATCATCATAGTCATTACCACCAACACTAGTTATTTTATCATCATAGTAATAGTGTAGCACATCATCATCCTGAAACTCATTTTTAGCTAGCTAATCACTCATGCTGCTCTCTCTTAGGTAAAACAACATAAAACATGTGTAGCTCTCCTCCTTGATCAAGTTGGAGCATGCAGATGAACCTGTCTCCTAATCGTGGAAAGCGCCTCTGTTTGCTGCCCCCTAGTACTTCTCTGCGCTCCCCCAACACATATTTGGTCCAGTCTTGCACTATTAAGCATCCGTCGCTAATCTTGAATGCACTAAATATGGTTGAGAAACTTAATGGTATAACTGGAGGCGTCTGCACATCGACCCAGATGTCGGTATTACCTTCAATATCATCTTCCGGACGAATATCAAAGGTGATAACCATATCAGGCTCAAATGCATAAGTCTTGCATAGTGCTCGCCATGTTTTGCATCCAAAATAGGTGTAGTCGTCTGAATTGTATAATTTTGCATGGAAAATATAACCATGATCGGTCTTTAAATAAACTTTCTTTACCTCCGCAGTATGACTGAAACCTATCTTATCCAATACAAAAACTCTTGCATGGCAGGGGTTAAGCTAGTAGAATAGTAAAAAAAATATAAGTTCAAGCAAATGAAGCAGATGTCATGCTTAATTACGAAAAAAGACTTGTCGCTGTGACTTCTCAGTATCCACTTCAAGTTCTCGCCCAGCTTGATGCTGAAGCGCCTATCATCATCTACAAAGATTCCGTCAAGACAGGTCAGGCCGCTCGTTTTGCAGTATTTGCAAATACCGAAATCCTTTTGTCGCCGACATTTCCTATGTTCATAGTTAAAACATTAATTGAAAATCGCTCAAGACAACTACAAAGATACTCAACACACAAATCCGGGGCACTCGATATTTCCTACATATTCGCACAAGTCATGCCAAAATTCACGAAAAAATCCGCATGACCTTTGCTAAAATAGGACATATCGAGCGCCTGAAATTTGCCGGAACGGAAATGAATCAACACTCCGGCAAAACATAGGCCACTCGGAGGTGTAACCTGCAAACATGACGGGCCACTTGGATATTGAGCAATACAATATGTACATTTCAAAATATCTTATATGACTCAAATTAGCATGCATTCAATAAGCAAAAGTAAATCATCTCATACGTCCGTACATCGTCGAATATTATCACTAATACATCACGAATAGTGTCATACATATAACATCACTAATAGAACTAAAACCCTAGCACACGACGGGTATCGGCGCGGGCGGTGGACACCCACAGAGAAGGAACCATCACGAGATCATAGCTCCAGTGAGATCCCCGGAGAACCTGCTAGGTATTGGAGAACGGCCTGCGCTCCAACGCAAACATGTAGCGACAGACGTGCGCGTCCTCCTCACTGACACGGTGACGCACCACCTCCGCGGAGTCCTCGAGCCTTTAGATCGTCACTGGCCCACACGACCGCCACCAAAGAAGGTTCGGGTCAATGACAGGCTGGCTCCTCACCAACCTGCGCCCCCCGGTAGGTAGCACCTCCCAGTACCACCCCGGCGGAGCCCAGTCCCGGACATGGCCGATCTGGTCAAGCAGGTGTCGTCCTCCGCCGACTCGGCGACGAGGATGCGGATAGGCATCGCCCACGCCGAGGCGGAAAAATTGCTTTAACTAAAAAATAGAAACAAGTTCTTACTAACTAGTTCTATTAATTCAACTAGTTCTTACTAAAAATAAACTTACTATAAATAAAAATATTCTAGTACCTAATTAGTACCTAGTTCTTAATATGCAACTAAAATAAACTTACTATAAATAAAAATAAACTTAATATGCAACTAAAATATAAAGAAACCCTAGGCAGAGGTAGGGGAGAGGAGGAGCGGGCGTGCTCACCTCGGGTGCCTTGCGACGAGGAGGGCAGGCGGCGCCGAGGTCGGGTCGGGGCTCGGCCATGGCCGAATGGCGGACGGCTCGAGGTCGGGTCGGGCGGCGTTGAGGTCGGGGGGGCGGCGTTGAATCTGGGTCGGGCGGCGTCTGGGCGGCGTTGAGGTCGGGGCGGGGCGGCGTTGAGGTCGGGGTCGGGCGAGAGGGTGCGGAGATGCTGCTGGCGGCCGACGGGCGACGGCAAGTAGAGAGTTGGATTTGGGGTAAAGTGGTGTGGGGAAGGACGAACCCGTGGTTAAGTCGTAAGTAGCGAGGCGCGTTCGAGAAAAGCGCTGCTGCTACCTTAGCTACAGCGTTGTCACTGATACACGCTACTGCTACTCCTTTCTTTTTTCCTTTTTCATTTAGTTTTCTTTACATTTTATTTGTTTCCTTTCACCTTATTCTATTTCTTTCATTTTCAATTACCTTTCCATTTTCTTTCCATTTAATTTTATAACCTTTAGCAGCAACGAAGTTTATATTAAAACGCCGCTACTACAAACAGCGAAGCGGTAGCGCTGTTCGTCATAGATCGCTACTACTATGTGTAGCTTATGGGCTAAGCCGTGGAATTTTAGTAGTAACGTGTACAGCAAGACGCGCCATTGCTAAATCTTTATCTGCAGCGCGGTTACCTCAGGCGCGCTACTGCTAATTAGCACCAGCGTGCTTTTTTGACCCACGCTACTGCTAAAGTTCTGTGTATAGGGTTTTCCCTAGTAGTGTGGCAATGTCCGGCGGCCGGTCGCCAGCAAGGTAGGGTAGGGCATGGGACACTAGCTGGCTCACGGGACTCAAGGCCCCGTCGTCTCCCATGCCCTACTCTTCCTCGTCGGAGACCGGAACCCGAACGGTGCTGGTGGACGTCAAATCGATGATGGATCCGCCCGGAGATGAGCCGCCGATGTCCACCACGATGCGGTTGCGGCGCCCAGACTGATGCTCCATATGGGGCGCCGACGAATGCGTCTCCGCCTCACCGACATCCGCCGCTACGAGGGCCGCCGCCGCCTCCCGTGCCGGGTGCCTTGCACAGCATGCACGCCGTGCCATGGCCTCGTGGGACGATGGTGTTGGGTAACGTTGTATGGAAAATAAAAATATTCTACGCACACGCAAGATAGATCCATGGAGATGCATAGCAACGAGAGGGGATAGTATGTCTACATTCCCTCGTAGATCGTAAAGCGGAACCGTTCATCAATGCGGTTGATGTAGACGAACATCTTCGCTATCCAAACGATCAAGTACCGAACGTACGACACCTCCACGTTCAGCACACGTTCAGCTCGATGATGTCCTCGCCTTCTTGATCCAGCAAGACGGGCGAAGTAGTAGATGAGTTCCGGCAGCACGACGACGTGGTGACGGTGGTGGTGAACTTGTTCCCGCAGGGCTTTGCCGTGCACTACAGAAAAACTAGACGGAGGATGAAACTGTGGAGAGGGGCACCGCACACGGCTAAGAGATTGTCGTCGGTTGTGTGGCGCCCCTCCCTCTCATATATATAGGTGGGGGGAGGGGAGGCAGCCAGGATGCGCCCCAAGGTGGACGGCTGGCCCCCTTGGGCGCCTGCCCTATGGCGCCCCCTTTCCTTGTTTGGCGACTGGGAGAAGGCAGGAGGGGTGGCGCCCCCCTTCCATTTCCTTCCCTAGGGTGCACTCCCTCGTTGGCCCGTTTGGCCCATTAAACTCTCGGGCTTCCCGGAACCCCTTCCAGTGATCCGATGACTACCCGATTCAATCTGAAACCTTTTCGGTGACCAAATATCATCGTCCTATATATCAATCTTTACCTCCGGACCATTCTGGAGCTCCTCGTCATGTCCGGGATCTCATCCGGGACTCCGAACAACATTCAATTACCAAATCACATAACTCATATAATACTATATCGTCAACGGATGTTAAGCGTGCGGACCCTACGGGTTTGAGAATGATGTAGACATGACCGAGACGCCTCTCCGATCAATAACCAATAGCGGGACCTGGATGCCCATATTCGTTCCTACATATTCCACGAAGATCTTTGTCGGTGAAACCTTCATGACAACATACGTAGTTCCCTTTGTCTGTCGGTATGTTACTTGCCCGAGATTCGATCGTCTGTATCTTGATACGTAGTTCAATCTCGTTACCGGCAAGTCTCTTTACTCATTCCATAATACATCATCTCGTAACTAACTCCTTAGTCACTTTGCTTACAAGCTTGTTGTGATGTGTATTACCGAGAGGGCCCAGAGATACCTCTCCAATACTCGGAGTGACAAATCCCAATCTCGATCCATGCCAACTTAATAGACACCTTCGGAGATACCTGTAGAGCATCTTTATGATCACCTAATTACATTGTGACGTTTGATAGAACACAAGGTATTCCTCCGGTATCCGGGAGTTGCATGATCTCATGGATCGAAGGAATATGTATTTGACATTAAGAAAGCAGTAGCAATAAACTAAATGATCATATGCTAAGCTAACAGATGGGTCTTGTCCATCACATCATTCTCCTAATGATGTGATCCCGTTATCAAGTGACAACACATGTCCATGGTCAGGAAAACTTAACCATCTTTGATCAACGAGCTAGTCTAGTAGAGGCTCACTAGGGACACAATATTTGTTTATGTATCCACACATGTATTTAAGTTTCCGATCAATACAATTCTAGCATGAATAATAAACCTTTATCATGAATAAGGAAATATCAATTTTATTATTGCCTCTAGGGCATATTTCCACCAGATGGTGTGTCCCCAATATCGACGTGCCACCGGAGGGGTTGCGCGTCCGCCAGCGTGTTCGGACGCCAGACGGACCACACGGCCTCCGGCGAGACAACTACGACCAACCTTGCGCCGGATCCATTCCCCATTTGGGCATACGCAATGGATTCCCGGTGGATGGAGTCCGAGCGCAGCCGTCCACGGGCCTCCTCCGGGGCGCGGCGGAGTGCAAGCCGGACGGCCATCTCCTCCTTGAGATGAGCTCGGGGTCGACTGATCTGGAGGTGAAGGACTCGGATCCGCTGCCCTCCATGCCGGAGACGACTGGAAGGAGCCGGAGACGAGCTTGGGTGGCGTAGGGGAGTGGAGTGGAGGGGAGTGATGTGGCTAGGGTTTGGTGCACGAGCGGATGGGGAGGATTTTATGTGGGGTCGGGTGGGCCAACGTGGGCTGGGTCCAACATGGCGGGCATGCCCGGGCGCCCCATATCCGCCCCATTTTTGGGCTGGATATGGGGGGTGCCGGTCAGCCCAGGCGTTTGAGGGCCATTTGAGGGGCCCGTCTTGGTCAAAAAATCATGACCGGACAGTGACCGGGCGGCCCGCCCAAGCATATGAGGCGGGTTTGAGAGGTCCGGCTGTAGATGTTCTTATGTTAGAAAATTGAGCGGTGACGCTAGGTACCAGCAAGGTGTGCTTCAATAGGGAGCTACCATCTAGCACCCCTGTGGGCCAAATTTCCTTGTATTGCACTTCTTTCCTTGATTTCTCACTTTCTTCGTATTTTTGCGCCCTCTCTCTCTCCCCCAAGCAGCTGGCATGCATGACAGTAATGTGGCGGAACCACACTCTCTCTTCTTCCACACAATAAATCAAACTATTTTTTCCGCCTTGGCTAATTTAAACCATCCGTATCTTTTAAACCATATATTCATTTTGAAACTTTCAAACAATAAATATATCTATTCCAATTGACATTTTTCAAAAAAAATATTTCGCTCTTTTGAAATAAGTTTCAAATAATAAGTTTCACAATGATACATTACAATTTCACTTTTTGTAGTTACCCTTTCAAGATACAGAACCTACATTTCACTTTCCACTGGCTTTTTTCACAAAAATCACATCTATTTCACTTTCTGTAGTTAATCTTCCACAATTAAAAACCAACATTCCACATTCTACTGGCGTGTTTCACAAAAATCACATCTGTTTCAGTTGCATATTTTTTAAATAACATTTTCACTATTTTGAAAAAGATCGTTACATATTTCAAAATAACCAGTTTCACAATGATACATTACAATCTCACTTTCAGTAGTCACTCTTTCACATTGGTAAATCCATATTCTGTAATTTCACTGGCTCAAAATCTTTTCAATAACACGGTTTTAATCAGTTTCACGAGTTGACATTTCAGTTCTTTTTTTCAATTTCATAACCTATATCACTTCCCACTAGTTTGTTTCACAAAAATCACATTTATTTCAATTGCGCATTTTTAAAAAACATATTTGACTCTTTTGAAATAAACTGTTACACATTTCCGAAAAATTACAAGTTGACATTTCAGTTTCATATTGTTTTTCACTTTTAGAACTTAACATCACTGTCCACAGGCTTGTTTCACAAAAATCACATCAATTTCAATAGGACATTTTTAAATAACATATTTTACTCCTTTTCAATAAATTATTACACATTTCCAAATAACCAGTTTCATAATTTATCATTTCAGTTTCATATTCGGGTTAATATAGGTTCTAGTCAAATAGGTTGGTTTCATATATTTCTATTGAAGGTTTGTTTCACAATTTTCAAGTGAAATAGGTTTGTCCCAGATAGGAAATGTGAAACATTGAAATTTAAATGTGTTTGAAAATGTACCCAAGATCAGTATAGTTCCAGAGGTCTTGGCGCTAGCAGTTCAAATATATAAATTATTTCAAAAAATGAGCTGACGATTTAAAAGATACCAATGTTTTTAATCGGCTAAGACGAAAGAAAGTCCATGAATTTGTTAGCAATGGAGAGATAAGAGACAGATGCATGCTTGTCCTTGCCTGACAAAAAGTAGTACTCCTGTCCCGTTGGACTGATAAGAAGTAGCACCCTTGATGCTTGAATGGGATCCATTAGATGTATTTGGAAAGGTATAAATTTGTATAGCATAAACTGAGGATAAAAAGGTGGCGGCCTCACGGATCTTGGTGCACAAGCTAAAGGAAGATGCCTCACCGGCATGTACCGATAACACCCAAAATGAGTTTGCTCTTTCATTGAGTATGGATAATCAATAAAGGAATGTGGTATCCAACTCTTGGTCCACCTTGTTGGCGGCGTAGAGGACTAAGAGGAGGGTGGGGGGGGGTTCATCTAGTAATTGCTCTTCCGGAATGGTGGATCTAGTTGTGCCTTGGTGTTACAGAGGTGGTCAATGAAGGTGTCCTCTGGTGGATTGGACGGCACCATTTAGTGTCGTTGCCCACTAGCCCATTCTCTCCCCTCGACACATCGTCAAGGAGGTTGTGAGGTTAGATCTCCCTGGATATGTCTGGAATGATTTGGGATTGTGGACAAGCCCTCTTTGTTGCCCTTTTCTCCGGACGGCATTTTGTTTCCCAGATCGCTAGTGCTGGCATCTACTGTTGGAAATATGCCCTAGAGGCAATAATAAAATGCTTATTATTATGTTTCCTTGTTCATGATAATTGTCTATTGTTCATGCTATAATTGTATTAACCATAAACCGTAATACATGTGTGAATACATAGACCACAACATGTCCCTAGTGAGCCTCTAGTTGACTAGCTCGTTGATCAATATATGGTTGTGGTTTCCTGACCATGGACATTGGATGTAGTTGATAACGGGATCACATCATTAGGATAATGATGTGATGGACAAGACCCAATCCTAAGCATAGCACAAGATCGTGTAGTTCGTTTGCTAGAGCTTTTCTAATGTGAAGTATCATTTCCTTAGACCATGGGATTGTGCAACTCCCGGATACCGTAGGAATGCTTTGGGTGTATCAAACGTGACAACGTAACTGGGTGGCTATAAAGGTGCGCTACAGGTATCTCCGAAAGTGTCTGTTGGGTTGGCACGAATCGAGACTGGGATTTGTCACTCCGTATGACGGAGAGGTATCTCTGGGCCCATTCAGTAATGCATCATCATAATGAGCTCAGTGTGACTAAGGAGTTAGCCACGGGATCATGTGTTATGGAATGAGTAAAGATACTTGCTGGTAACAAGATTGAACAAGGTATGGGGATACCGATGATCGAATCTCGGGCAAGTAACATACCGACGGACAAAGGGAATTGTATACGGGATTGATTGAATTCCCGACATCGCGGTTCACCCGATGAGATCATCGTGGAACATGTGGGAGCCAATATGGGTATCCAGATCCCGCTATTGGTTATTGGCCGGAGAGGCATCTCAGTCATGTCTGCATGGTTCCCGAACCCGTAGGGTCTACAAACTTAAGGTTCGGTGACGCTAGAGTTGTAATGGGAATTGTATGTGGTTACCGAAAGTTGTTCGGACTCTCAGATGAGATCCCGGACGTCATGAGGAGTTCCGGAATGGTCCGGAGGTAAAGATTTATATATGGGAAGTCCTATTTTGGACACCAGAAAATGTTCGGGATTTTTGGTATTGTATCGGGAAGGTTTTAGAAGGTTCCGGAGTGGGGCCCACCTGCATGGCGGACCCACATGAACGTGGGTAGTGGGGGCAAGGCCCCACACCCCTGGTCAAGGCGCACCAAGATCCCCCCTTAGAAGGAATAAGATCATATCCCGAAGGGATAAGATCAAGATCCCTAAAGAGAGGGGATAACAATCGGTGGGGAAGGGAAAAGATGGGATTTCTTTCCTCCCACCTTTGCCAACGCCCCAATGGACTTGGAGGGCAAGAAATCAGACCCCTCCACCACTATGTATAGTGGGGAGGTTCATGGGAGCTGAACCCCTTGCCCTGGCGCAGCCCTCCCCCTCCAACACCTCCTCCTCCTTCGTTGAGCGTAGGGAAGCTCTGCCAGAGAACCACGAGCTCCACCACCACGCCGTCGTGCTGCCGGCGTTCTCCCTCAACTTCTCCTCTCCCCTTGCTGGATCAAGAAGGAGGAGACGTCCCCGGGCTGTACGTGTGTTGAATGCGGAGGCGCCGTCCGTTTGGCGCTTGGATCGGATCTTCTGCGATTTGAATCGCCGCGAGTACGACTCCATCAACCGCGTTCTTGTAACGCCTTCGCTTAGCGATCTTCAAGGGTATGAAGATACACACTCTCTCTATCATTTCCAGCATCTCCTACATTGATCTTGGTGACATGTAGGAATTTTTTTGAATTATTACTACGTTCCCCAACAGTGGCATCATGAGTTTGGTCTATGCGTAGATTCTATGCACGAGTAGAACACAAAGTAGTTGTGAGCGATGATTTGGTCAATTTTCTTACTCTTACTAGTCTTATCTTGATTCGGCGGCATTGTGGGTTGAAGCGGCCCGGACCGTCCTTACACGTACTCTTACGTGAGACTGGTTCCACCGATTGATATGCACTCGATGCATAAGGTGGCTAGCGGGTGTCTGTCTCTCCCACTTTAGTCGGATCGTATTCGATGAAGAGTGTCCTTATGGAGGGTAAATAGAAATTGGCATATCACCGTTGTGGCTTTTGCGTAGGTAAGAAACATTCTTCCTAGAAACCCATAGCAGCCACGTAAAACATGCAACAACAATTAGAGGACGTCTAACTTGTTTTTGCAGGGTATGCTATGTGATGTGATATGGTCAAAAGGATATGATGAATTTTATATGTGATGTATGAGATTGATCATGTTCTTGTAATAGGAATCACGACTTGCATGCCGATGAGTATGACAACCGGCAGGAGCCATAGGAGTTGTCTTAATTTATTGTATGACCTGCGAGTCAATATAAACGCCGTGTAATTACTTTACTTTTATCTAATCGTTATCCACAGTAGTAGAAGTAATAGTTGGCGAGACAACTTCATGAAGACACGATGATGGAGATCATGGTGTCATGCCGGTGACGATGGTGATCATGCTGCGCCTAGAAGATGGAGATCAAAGGCGCAAGATGATATTGGCCATATCATGTCACTTTATGATTTGCATGTGATGTCTATCCTGTTTACATCTTATTTGCTTAGAACGACGGTAGCATAAATAAGATGATCCCTCACTAAAATTTCAAGAAATGTGTTCCCCCTAAGTGTGCACCATTGCGAAGGTTCGTTGTTTTGAAGCACCACGTAATGATCGGGTGTGTTAGATTCTAACGTTCGAATACAACGGGTGTAAGCCAGATTTACACATGCGAAACACTTAGGTTGACTTGATGAGCCTAGCATGTACAGACATGGCCTCGGAACATGAGAGACCGAAAGGTCAAACATGAGTCGTATAGTAGATGCGATCAACATGGAGTTGTTCACCGTTGATGACTAGTCCGTCTCACGTGATGATCGGACACGGCCTAGTCGATTCGGATCATGTATCACTTAGATGACTAAAGGGATGTCTATCTGAGTGGGATTTCATTAAATAATTTGATTAGATGAACTTAATTATCATGAGCTTAGTATAAGATTGTCTTTACAATCTATCGTGTAGACCCAATGCCCCACGCTAATGTTGCCCTCAACTTCAACGCGTTCCTAGAGAAAACCAAGGTGAAAGACTATTGAAGCAACTATAAGGACTGGGTCCGTAACTTGAGGATCATCCTCATAGATTCCAAGAAAGCATATGTCCTTGAAGCATTGCTAGGTGACGCACCCATTTTCCCAGCAACTCAAAACGTTATTAATGCCTGGCAGTCCCGTAGTGATGATTACTCCCTGGTTCAGTGCGGCATGCTATACATCTTAGAATCGGAGCTCCAAAAGCGTTTTGAGCAACACAGAGCATATGAGATGTTCCAAGAGCTAAAAATGGTTTTCCAAGCTCATGCTGGGTCGAGAGATATGAAGTCTCCAACAAGTTCTACAGTTGTAAGATGGAGGAAAACAGTTCTGTCAGCGAGCATATACTCAAAATGTCTGGGTTGCACAACCACGTGTCTCAGCTGGGAGTTAATCTTCCAGATGACTCGATCATTGACACAATCCTCCAGTCGCTTCCACCTAGCTACAAGAGCTTTGTCATGAACTACAATATGCAAGGGATGGAGAAGTCCATTCCTGAGTTATATTCGATGCTGAAATCAGCGGAGGTGGAGATCAAAAAGGAACATCAAGTGTTGATGGTGAATAAGACCACTAGTTTCAACAAAGGCAAGGGTAAGAAGAACTTAAAGAAGGACAACAAGGGAGTTGCCACGCCCGGTAAGTCAGTTGTCAGGAAGAAGCCAAAGAATGGACCCAAGCCTGAGACTGAGTGCTTTTATTACAAGGGAAATGGTCACTGAAAGCGAAAATGCCCCAAGTACTTAGCAGATAAGAAGGCCGACAACGCCAAAGGTATATATGATACACATGTTATTGATGTGTACCTTACCAGCGCTAGTAGTAGCTACTGGGTATTTGATACCGATGCGGTTGCTCACATTTGTAACTCAAAACAGAGCTGCGTAATAAGCGGTAGATCATGGCGACGACAGGTGACGATGCGCGTCAGGAATGGTTCCAAGGTCGATGTGATCGCGGTCGGCACGCTGCCTCTACATCTACCTTCGGGATTAGTTTTAAACCTAAATAATTGTTATTTAGTGCCAGCTTTGAGCATGAACATTGTATCTGGATCTCGTTTAATGCGAGATGGCTACTCATTTAAATCCGAGAATAATGGTTGTTCTATTTATATGAGAGATATGTTTTATGGTCATGCCCCGCTGGTCAATGGTTTATTTTTATTGAATATCGAACATGATGTTACACATATTCATAGTGTGAATGCCAAAAGATGTAAGGTTGATAATGATAGTCCCACATACTTGTGGCACTGCCGCCTTGGTCACATTGGTGTCAAACGCATGAAGAAACTCCATGCAGATGGACTTTTGGAGTCTCTTGATTGTGAATCATTTGACACGTGCGAACCATGCATCATAGGCAAAATGACCAAGACTCCGTTCTCTGGAACAATGGAGCGAGCAACCAACTTATTGGAAATAATACATACTGATGTATGCGGACCAATGAGCGTTGAGGCTCGCGGCAGCTATCATTATGTTCTCACCCTCACTGATGACTTAAGCAGATATGGGTATGCCTACTTAATGAAACACAAGTCTAAGACCTTTGAAAAGTTCAAGGAATTTCAGAGTGAGGTAGAGAATCAACGTGACAGGAAAATAAAGTTCTTATGATCAGTTCGTGGAGGAGAATACTTGAGTCACGAGCTTGGCACGCACTTAAGGAAATGTGGAATTGTTTCACAACTCACGCCGCCCGGAACACCTCAGCGTAATGGTGTGTCCAAACGTCATAACCGCACTCTATTGGATATGGTGCGATCTATAATGTCTCTTACCGATATACCGCTATCATTTTGGGGTTATGCTTTATAGACTGCCGAATTCACTTTAAATAGGGCACTATCGAAATCCATTGAGACGACACCGTATGAATTATGGTTTGGGAAGAAACCTAAGCTGTTGTTTCGGAAAGTTTGGAGATGTGATGCTTGGTACGTCTCCAACGTGTTGGGGAACGTAGTAATTTCAAAAAAATTCCTACGCATACGCAAAATCATGGTGATGCATAGCAACAAGAGGGGAGAGTGTTGTCTACATACCCTCGTAGACCGAAAGCGGAAGCGTTAGCACAATGCGGTTGATGTAGTTGTACGTCTTCACGATCCGACCGATCAAGTACCGAACGTACGGCACCTCCGAGTTCAGCACACGTTCAGCCCGATGACGTCCCTCGAACTCCGATCCAGCCGAGTGTTGAGGGAGAGTTTCACAAGACGACGGCGTGGTGACGATGTTGATGTTCTCTCGACGCAGGCTTCACCTAAGCACCGCTACAGATATCGAGGTGGACTATGGTGGAGGGGCACCGCACACGGTTGGGAGAGATCAACTGATCAACTTGTGTGTTCTCAGATGCCCCCCGCCCCGTATATAAAGGAGCAAGGGGTGCGGCCGGCCAAGGGAGGGCGCGGGAGGAGTCCTACTCCCACCGGAGTAGGACTCCCCCCCTAGTTGGAATAGGATTCGGGAGGAAAGAGGAGGAGAGAAGGAAGGGGCGCCGCCTCTCCTTGTCCTATTCGGACTATAGGAGGGCGCGCGCCCAGCCCTGCCGCCTCCTCTCTTCTCCGTAAAGGCCCACTAAGGCCCATTTACCTCTAGGGGGTTCTGTAACCTCCGGTACTCGAAAAATCGATTTCACCCGGAACAATTCCGATATCCAAACATAGGCTTCCAATTTATCAATCTTCATGTCTTGACCATTTCGAGACTCCTCGTCATGTCCGTGATCACATCCGGACTCAACAACCTTCGTACATCAAAACATATAAACTCATAATATAAGCATCATCGTAACGTTAAGCGTGCGGACCCTACGGGTTCGAGAACTATGTAGACATGACCGAGACACGTCTCCGGTCAATAACCAATAGCGGAACCTGGATGCTCATATTGGCTCCCAAATATTCTATGAAGATCTTTATCGGTCAGACCGCATAACAACATACGTGGTTCCCTTTGTCATCGGTATGTTACTTGCCCGAGATTCGATCGTCGGTATCTCAATACCTAGTTCAATCTCGTTACCGGCAAGTCTCTTTACTCGTACTGTAATACATCATCCCGCAACCAACTCATTAGTTGCAATGCTTGCAAGGCTTAAGTGATGTGCATTACCGAGAGGGCCCAGAGATACCTCTCCGACAATCGGAGTGAGAAATCCTAATCTCGAAATACGCCAACCCAACAAGTACCTTTGGAGACACCTGTAGAACTCCTTTATAATCACCCAGTTATGTTGTAACATTTGGTAGCACACAAAGTGTTCCTCCAGCAAACGGGAGTTGCATAATCTCATAGTCATAGAAACATGTATAAGTCATGAAGAAAGCAATAGCAACATACTAAACGATCGTGTGCTAAGCTAACGGAATGGGTCATGTCAATCACATCATTCTCCTAATGATGTGATCCCGTTAATCAAATGACAACTCATGTCTATGGCTAGGAAACATAACCATCTTTGATCAACGAGCTAGTCAAGTAGAGGCATACTAGTGACAATCTGTTTGTCTATGTATTCACACATGTATTATATTTCCGGTTAATACAATTCTAGCATGAATAATAAACATTTATCATGATATAAGGAAATAAATAATAACTTTATTATTGCCTCTAGGGCATATTTTCTTCAGTCTCCCACTTGCACTAGAGTCAATAATCTAGATTACACAGTAATGATTCTAACACCCATGGAGCCTTGGTGCTGATCATGTTTTGCTCGTGGAAGAGGCTTAGTCAACGAGTCTGCAACATTCAGATCCATATGTATCTTGCAAATTTCTATGTCTCCCACCTGGACTAGATCCCGGATGGAATTTAAGCGTCTCTTGATGTGCTTGGTTCTCTTGTGAAATCTGGATTCCTTCGCCAAGGCAATTGCACTAGTATTGTCACAAAAGATTTTCATTGGACCCGATGCACTAGGTATGACACCTAGACCGGATATGAACTCCTTCATCCAGACTCTTTCATTTGCTGCTTCAGAAGCAGCTATGTACTCCGCTTCACACGTAGATCCCGCCACGACGCTTTGTTTAGAACTGCACCAACTGACAGCTCCACCGTTCAATGTAAACACATATCCGGTTTGCGATTTAGAATCGTCCGGATCAGTGTCAAAGCTTGCATCAACGTAACCATTTACGATGAGCTCTTTGTCACCTCCATAAATGAGAAACATATCCTTAGTCCTTTTCAGGTATTTCAGGATGTTCTTGACCGCTGTCCAGTGATCCTCTCCTGGATTACTTTGGTACCTCCCTGCTAGACTTATAGCAAGGCACACATCAGGTCTGGTACACATCATTGCATACATGATAGAGCCTATGGCTGAAGCATAGGGAACATCTTTCATCTTCTCTCTATCTTCTGCAGTGGTCGGGCATTGAGTCTTACTCAACTTCACACCTTGTAACACAGGCAAGAACCCTTTCTTTGCTTGATCCATTTTGAACTTCTTCAAAACTTTGTCAAGGTATGTGCTTTGTGAAAGTCCAATTAAGCGTCTTGATCTATTTCTATAGATCTTGATGCCCAATATGTAAGCAGCTTCACCGAGGTCTTTCATTGAAAAACTCTTATTCGAGTATCCCTTTAAGCTATCTAGAAATTCTATATCATTTCCAATCGGCAATATGTCATCCACATATAATATCAAAAATGCTACCGAGCTCCCACTCACTTTCTTGTAAATACAGGCTTCTCCAAAAGTCTGTACAAAACCAAATGCTTTGATCACACTATCAAAGCGTTTATTCCAACTCCGAGAGGCTTGCACCAGTCCATAAATGGATCGCTGGAGCTTGCCCACTTTGTTAGCTCCCTTTGGATCGATAAAACCTTCCGGTTGCATCATATACAACTCTTCTTCCAGAAATCCAATCAGGAATACAGTTTTGACATCCATTTGCCAAATTTCATAATCATAAAATGCGGCAATTGCTAACATGATTCGGACAGACTTAAGCATCGCTACGGGTGAGAAGGTCTCATGGTAGTCAATCCCTTGAACTTGTCGAAAACCTTTCGTGACAAGTCGAGCTTTGTAGACAGTAACATTACCGTCAGCGTCAGTCTTTTTTTTGAAGATCCATTTATTCTCAATTGCTTGCCGATCATCGGGCAAGTCAACCAAAGTCTACTCTTTGTTCTCATACATGGATCCCATCTCAGATTTCATGGCCTCAAGCCATTTTGCGGAATCTGGGCTCACCATCGCTTCTTCATAGTTCGTAGGTTCGTCATGGTCTAATAACATAACTTCCAGAACAGGATTACCGTACCACTCTGGTGCGGATCTTACTCTGGTTGACCTACAAGGTTCAGTAACAACATGATCTGAAGTTTCATGATCATCTTCATTAACTTCCTCGCTAATTGGTGTAGGTGTCGCAGAAACGGTTTCTGTGATGAACTACTTTCCAATAAGGGAGTAGGTACAGTTACCTCATCAAGTTCTACTTTCCTCCCACTCACTTGTTTCGAGAGAAACTCCTTCTCTAGAAAAACTCCGAATTTGGCAACAAAAGTCTTGCGTTCATATTTGAGATAGAAGGTGTACCCAACAGTCTCCATTGGGTATTCTATGAAGACACATTTCTCTGATTTGGGTTCGAGCTTATCAGGTTGAAGCTTTTTCACACTAGTAAAGCGTGCACGTGCAACACACGTCTTCATAAGTGCATATGTGAATACAAATAAAGAATGTGTAATAATACCAAAACAGTGGTTTGTCTATTAGTTTTTTTACCATCAATATGACAAGGATATATATGTAACAAAAAATAACAGAGTTAATGAGTTTGAATTCATGAACATGCTTATTTTAATTTTACATTATTGTACATTTTCATTATTTATTTTGTTTTGAAAAAGAAATGACATATGAACACGCACAAATATAGTGAGATTTAGCCTAGTACAACTCAGAAAAGAAAAAAAGTTCGCATGTACCACGTTGGCCTAGCCAGGCCGATAACACCCACTGACCCACACCCATCTCTCATGTTCTTTCTTCACATTCCTTTTCCTATGGCTCTCGCCCTCTCTCATATCGATGCCCATATCTTCCATGCTTAAATTCGATTGCCGCCTAACGCAATACTCATAGCCGCCTCCTCCATTACCACCTGCGCCACCCTCCAGTGCAATGCCTTCCTTTCGAGGAAGTATGCTATGGCCGAACTCTATCTCGCCGGTCTCCAATTCTCGGCTCGAAGTTGTTGCTCACCCTTCAGTCATTTAGCACAGGCCCTATGTTTCCAGGCAGCTAATTTAGGTACAGCACATTCTGCGCTTAATGTTTCTATTATTTTGTCCAGCTTTGATATTTTCACCAACTTTGTTTCCTCACCAGCAGCCTACATTTGAAAATCCACGCATCAAGGAGCAAACAATCCACCACCGTCAGAAAGAAAAACAAAGGAAAAATATCATCTGTTGTGATAGTCCTTGGTGGCACCAATGCCGATTAATTGAACGACATCCAGGGAGTGCATTGCCTCCCGGCGGTGTCACCCACCGTCGCGGTCATCACTACCCAGCATTGCTCCTGCCTCCCGGCTCCCCAAAAATACAATCGGATCTATTGACACATAAAAAACAATAGGAAAATCAACCAGTTACATTCGTTTACCACAAAGGAAAGAAAGGGAACATGATTTTTTTTGAATTTTTGAACATGATTAATAATTGTGCCAATTGTTCTTACAATTTCCAAGAAGGTAGCATGCTTCGAGGTTGCTGATGTCTACGCATAATCTAACAAGATTTTGGCCCGGACGGCGATGCACAACAGTGATGGCCTCCAGAACGACCCTTCTTTGCCCAACTTCCTAAATTTCTTGCACCTGCACGCACATCCAAACAACTCCACATGAGAACTCCATCCCAGTGGCGAGCCAGAGGTAGCATGACAACGATGATGGCTTGGTGATAGACGCCGAGCAGGGTGAGCAAGCGAGCATTATAGGATTAGCAACCTGCCACCAAGCTCGTAGATCTTGGAGAGGTAACGCACGTGCGCCAAGAAGAAGACCGGCCCCGGCCGCTGCCATCACCTAAGCAGCTGTCGGTGGCCCGGTGTACTCCCCAGAGCCCAGGGTGGTGTCAGCTGGAGGCGATGTTGATGGTTCAAGATACCCGTTAGTTGATCTTGACAAGTCTCCAGGGACAAGAACTGCATCAAATAGTTTATTATCTATGTGAAATAAACTATATTCATAATAGCATTTTTGAGCTGATCCAAGTCAGGTGTGTTTCCTAGAATTACTTCCCTAATCTCTTCCCCGCTGTAATGACTTTCTAAATTCAAGGATCCTTATTAAGTACCTAATCTTTGAATGTATATCAAGTGTAGTAAATTTTAGCCAGATTCTTTAAATAGATGCATCACATTACAGAAGCTGGACACAGACATATATATAATAAACAATCTCAGTACAGGTTAACACATAGATGAGCAGCAAATAAATTGAGAAAAATAACTGAACACTGGATGAGAAATTTTAATTTGCCAAATAGATTTTGACGGACCGAAGATGATCCATATATTAATTTAGGCATCTAGTAAATGCACACAAGAAATGGGATAATCTGAAACTAACAGTAAAAAATTAGTACTTGAAAACTGTACGTCCTTCATCTAGGGAAAACAGTTCAAACAACACATTCGGCTCTCAACGAAGAAGTATGTAATAGATAAATGTTTTTGTACCACATCAGCGAAATATTGATTAGGAAACAATAGTAAAAATAGAGTAACACCAAACCATCATTAAATCTTAACCAAACAAATCAAGCCCGGTTCAAACTGTTAATGTAATCGTTGTTGCAATCTAGACACTGTATAGACCATGCTCGTGTGTAGTGGCATGCGGAGTTGACACTTGACAGTAGGCTGCTGTGTGTGTCCCTGCACTGTAGTGACGTGTGTGTGCGCTGCGGATGTCTGAGCATGGCTACATGCCGTACATGTGTGTGTTTGTGTAACTGCACACAAAAGAGTGGGAGACGGCTATGTTGCTAGTGAGAGCAAAAGAGAGAAAGGCATTCGTTGCCTGAAGAGAAAACTGAACCTGTTTCTCATCTCTAGTTTTTCTCTGGCCTGAGCGTAGTGAGATCCACCAAAACAGAGCGTGAACTGGAGTTCCTGCCAACACAAACCAAAGGCATGTCAAAACTCAAAACCTCCATATAGATATAGTAGCATCGAGAGACACAAGAGGGGAAGCAAGAAGGATTGGTAGGAAGAGAGAAGAAGAAAACGATCTGGAGAATCTCATCTACGCACGTTTCAGTCCCCAGCAGCCGGAGTGATGTGCGGCGAGGTCGGCGAAGGAGGCACGACCGGCGAGGATCTTGTCGCGGGGCTCGCCAAGGAGAGCGGCGACATCGGTGCGTGTGGTGGCGGAGAAGACCCGACCCTCGGGCTCCTTCCAGGAAGCCTCACGCCGCTCCTCCTCGTGCTTGATCCAGATGTAGGACGCCCGGCCCATCTCGTTCGCCGTCGCCGCAGATGCCATCTCTCCATTCTCCCGCCGCTTGCCGCTCCGGTTGCTTCGGGAGGTTGGTTTCTCGCGACGGGGGTAGCAGAGGAGAGGAAGAGCGCGCGGGCGGTGGCGATGGGAACAGGGAGGAGTTCTGTGGCGGCTGGGGGAAGGGAGGAGTCGGAGACGTGATGTTTTTTTTTCAACTGAAACGTGATGTTGGTTCGGGGGTACGACATCGTGAGCGGATTAGTGGGCATGCGTGGGACCGTACGTTGGTGGCAGACTGGCAGAACATTTAATCTCGTCCGTTCGTTTCGATGGCAGACCAACAAAGTAATACGGGCTCTTAGATATAATTAAGTGGGTTAGATCCAAGGGTGCTGTTTTTCTTGTGTATATTAAGTTTGGTGGGTTTAGACTAATTCATGTTTGCTCTTTTAATAGTAGTATAGATAAGCAGCCCCAAACTTTGAGAAACGACAACTTTGATTTCTTGCCAAATCATAGTTCATAAGGCGTCGTCTCAACGGATTTTGATGGTATCCTATTTAACGTGAATGCAGCCGTCTCTAAAGCATAACCCCAAAACGATAGCGGTAAATCAGTAAGAGATATCATAAATCACACCATATCAAGTAAAGTACGATTACGACGTTCGGACACACCATTACGCTGTGGTGTTCCGGGTGGCGTGAGTTGCGAAACTATTCCGCATTGTTTCAAATATAGACCAAACTCGTAACTCAAATATTCTCCTCCACGATCAGATTGTAGAAACTTTATTTTCTTGTTACGATGATTTTCAACTTCACTCTGAAATTCTTTGAACTTTTCAAAAGTTTCAGACTTATGTTTCATTAAGTAAATATACCCATATCTGCTTAAATCATCTGTGAAGGTGAGAAAATAACGATATCCGCCACGAGCCTCAACATTCATCGGACCACATACATCTGTATGTATGATTTCCAACAAATCAGTTGCTCTCTCCATAGTTCCGGAGAACGGTGTTTTAGTCATCTTGCCCATGAGGCACGGTTCGCAAGTACCAAGTGATTCATAATCAAGTGGTTCGAAAAGTTTATCGGTATGGAGTTTCTTCATGCGCTTTACACCGATATGACCTAAACGGCAGTGACACAAATAAGTTGCACTATCATTATCAACTCTGCATCTTTTGGCTTCAACATTATGAAATATGTGTATCACTACTATCGATATTCAATAAAAATAGACCACTCTTCAAGGGTGCATGACCATAAAAGATATTACTCACATAAATAGAACAACCATTATTCTCTGATTTAAATGAATAACCGTCTCGCATCAAACAAGATCCAGATATAATGTTCATGCTCAACGCTGACACTAAATAACAATTATTTAGGTCTAATACTAATCCCGAAGGTTGATGTAGAGGTAGCGTGTCGACCGCGATCACATCGACTTTGGAACCATTTCCCACGCGCATCGTCACCTCGTCCTTAGCCAATCTTCGCTCAATCCGTAGCCCCTGTTTCGAGTTGCAAATATTAGCAACAGAACCAGTATCAAATACCCAGTGCTATCATGAGCATTAGTAAGGTACACATCAATAACATGTATATCACATATACCTTTGTTCACCTTGCCATCATTCTTATCCGCCAAATACTTGGGGCAGTTCCGCTTCCGGTTACCAGTCTGCTTGCAGTAGAAGCACTCAGTTTCAGGATTAGGTCCAGACTTGGGTTTCTTCTCCTGAGTAGCAACTTGCTTGCTATTCTTCTTGAAGTTCCCCTTCTTCTTCCCTTTGCCCTTTTTCTTGAAACTAGTGGTCTTGTTGACCATCAACACTTGATGCTCCTTCTTGCTTTCTACCTCCGCAACCTTTAGCATTGCGAAGAGCTCGGGAATCGTCTTTTCCATCCCTTGCATGTTATAGTTCATCACGAAGCTTTTGTAGCTTGGTAGCAGTGATTGGAGAATTCTGTCAATGACGCTATCATCCGGAAGATTAACTCCCAGTTGAATCAAGTGATTATTATACCCATACATCTTGAGTATATGCTCACTGACAGAACTATTCTCCTCCATCTTGCAGGTATAAAACTTATTGGAGACTCCATATCTCTCAATCCGGGCATTTGCTTCAAATATTAACTTCAACTCCTGGAACATCTCTTATGCTCCATGACGTTCAAAACGCCGTTGAAGTCCCGGTTCAAGTCCGTAAAGCATGGCACACTCGAACTATCGAGTAGTCATCAGCTTTGCTCGCCAGACGCTCATAACATCCGGTGTTGCTCTGCAACAGGCCTCGCACCAATGGTGCTTCCAGGACGTAATTCTTCTGTGCAACAATGAGGATAATCCTCAAGTTACGGACCCAGTCCGTGTAATTGCTACCATCATCTTTCAACTTTACTTTCTCAAGGAACGCATTCAAATTCAACGGAACAACATCACGGGCCATCTATCTATAATCAAACATAGACAAGCAAGATACTATCAGGTACTAAGTTCATGATAAACTTAAGTTCAATTAATCATATTACTCAAGTACTCCCACTTAGATAGACATCCCTCTAATCCTCTAAGTGATCACGTGAACCAAATCAACTAAACCATGTCCGATCATCACGTGAGATGGAGTAGTTTCAATGGTGAACATCACTATGTTGATCATATCTACTATATGATTCACGCTCGACCTTTCGGTCTCTGTGTTCCGAGGCCATATCTGTTATATGCTAGGATCGTCAAGTTTAACCTGAGTATTCTGCATGTGCAACTGTTTTGCACCCGTTGTATTTGAACATAGAGCCTATGACACCCGATCATCACGTGGTGTCTCAGCACGAAGAACTTTCGCAACGGTGCATACTCAGGGAGAACACTTATACTTTGATAATTTAGTGAGGGATCATCTTATAATGCTACCGTCAATCAAAGCAAGATAATATGCATAAAAGATAAACATCACATGCAATCAATATAAGTGATATGATATGGCCATCGTCATCTTGTGCTTGTGATCTCCATCTTCAAAGCACCGTCATGATAGCCATCGTCACCGGCGTGACACCTTGATCTCCATCGTAGCATCGTTGTCGCCTCACCAATCTTATGCTTCTACGACTATCGCTACCGCTTAGTGATAAAGTAAAGCATTACAGGGCAATTGCATTGCATACAATAAAGCGACAACCATATGGCTCCACCGCCATTGCCGATAACTCGTTACAAAACATGATCATCTCGTACAATAAAATATAGCATCACGTCTTGACCATATCACATCACAACATGCCCTGCAAAAACAAGTTAGACGTCCTCTACTTTGTTGTTGCAAGTTTTATGTGGCTGCTACGGGCTTAGTAAGAACCGTTCTTACCTACGCATCAAAACCACAATGATAGTTTGTCAAGTTGGTGTTGTTTTAACCTTCGTAAGGACCGGGCATAGCCACACTCGGTTCAACTAAAGTTGGAGAAACTGACACCCGCTAGCCACCTTTGTGCAAAGCACGTCGGGAGAACCGGTCTCGCGTAAGCGTACGCGTAATGTCGGTCCGAGCCGCTTCATCCAACAATACCGCCGAACCAAAGTATGACATGCTGGTAAGCAGTATGACTTATATCGCCCACAACTCACTTGTGTTCTACTCGTGCATATGACATCTAAGCATAAAACCAGGCTCGGATGCCACTATTGGGGAACATAGTAATTTCAAAAAAATTCCTACGCACACGCAAGATCATGGTGATGCATAGCAACGAGAGGGGAGAGTGTTGTCTACGTACCCTTTATGCATTAGCACAACGCGGTTGATGTAGTCGTACGTCTTCACGATCCGACCGATCAAGTACCGAACGTACGGCACCTCCATGTTCAGCACACGTTCAGCCCGATAACGTCCCTCGAACTCCGATCCAGCCGAGTATTGAGGGAGAGTTTCGTCTGCATGACGGCGTGGTGACGATGTTGATGTTCTACAGACGCAGGGCTTCGCCTAAGCACCGCTACAGTATAATCGAGGTGGGATATGGTGGAGGGGGGCACCGCACACCGTTGGGAGAGATCAACTAATCAACTTGTGTGTCTAGAGGTGCCCCCCTGCCCCCGTATATAAAGGAGCAAGGGGGGTGCGGCCGGCCAAGGGGAGGACGCGCCATTCAACTAAAGATCATTAAGGTAAAACCCAACCATAGCATTAAAGTATCAAGTCCCCTTTATGTTGGAAATATGCCCTAGAGGCAATAATAAAAGCATTATTATTATATTTCCTTGTTCATGATAATTGTCTTTTATTCATGCTATAATTGTATTATCCGGAAATCGTAATACATGTGTGAATACATAGACCACAATACGTCCCTAGTGAGCCTCTAGTTGACTAGCTCGTTGGTCAATAGATAGTCATGGTTTCCTGGCTATGGACATTAGATGTCATTGACAATGGGATCACGTCATTACGAGAATGACGTGATGGACAAGACCCAATCCTAAGCATAGCACAAGATCGTGTAGTTCGTTTTGCTAGAGCTTTCTCAATGTCAAGTATCTATTCCTTAGACCATGAGATCGTTTAACTCCCGGACACCGTAGGAGTGCTTTGGGTGTACCAAACATCACAACGTAACTGGGTGACTATAAAGGTGCATTACAGGTATCTCCGAAAGTGTCTGTTGTGTTGACACGGATCGAGACAGGGATTTGTCACTCCGTATTACGGAGAGGTATCACTGGGCCCACTCGGTAGTGCATCATCATAATGAGCTCAAAGTGACCAAGTGTCGGTCACGGGATCATGCATTACGGTGCGAGTAAAGTGACTTGCCGTAACGAGACTGAACGAGGTATTGGGATACCGACGATCGAGTCTCGGGCAAGTAACATACCGTCGACAAAGAGAATAGTATACGGGTTGCTTGAATCTCGACATCGTGGTTCATCCGATGACATCATCGAGGAGCATGTGGGAGCCAACATGGGTATCCAGATCCCGCTGTTGGTTATTGATCTGAGAGCATCCCGGTCATGTTCATGATGTCTCCGAACCCGTAGGGTCTACACACTTAAGGTTCGGTGACGCTAGGGTTATTAGGAAGACTTGTATGTGATTACCGAATGTTGTTCGGAGTCCCGGATGAGATCCCGGACGTCACGAGGAGTTCCGGAAGGGTCCGGAGGTAAAGATTTATATATGGGAAGTTGTCAAACGGACACCGGAAAAGTTTCGAGGCATATCGGTATTGTACCGGGGTCACCGGAAGGGTTCCGGAGGTCCACCGGGAGGGGCCACCCCTCTCGGGGGGCCACTTGGGCTGCGTGGGAAGGGGCCAGCCCCTGGTGGGCTGGGCGCACCCCCTCCCTTGGGCCCTTGCGCCTAGGGTTGAGGGGGGGAACCCTAGAGGGGGCGCCCCCCTTGCTTGGGGGGCAAGCCCCCCTCCCCTTGGCCGCCGCCCCCCCTCTAGATGCATCTAGAGGGCCGGACCCTCTCCTTCCCCTATAAATAGAGGGGTGAGGGAGGCAGCCACACCCAAGCCAAGGCGCATCCTCCCTCCCCAACACCTCTCCTCCTCCGCTGTGTGCTCGGCGAAGCCTGGCGGAGATCTTGCTTCTCCACCATCATCACGCCGTCGTGCTGCCGGTGGAGCTGTCTTCCTAACCTCTCCTTCCTCCTTGCTGGATCAAGACGGAGGAGACGCCACCCGCACTGCACGTGTGTTGAACGCGGAGGTGCTGTCCGCTCAGCACTTGGTCATCGGTGATCGGAATCACGTTGAGTACGACTCCATCATCACCGCTCCCTCGAAGCGCTCCGTCGCGATCTACAAGTGGTATGTAGATGCAAACTCACTCCCTTGACTCGTTGCTTGGATGAACTCATAGATGGATCTTGGTGAAACCGTAGGAAAAATTTTAATTTTCTGCAACGCTCCCCAACAAAGGGCATCATGAGCTAGGTCTATGCGTAGTTCTCTATTGCACGAGTAGAACACAATTTAGTTGTGGGCATAGATCTTGTCAACTTGCTTGCCGCTACTAGTCTTATCTTGCTTCCGCGGTATTGTGGGATGAAGCGGCCCGACCAACCTTACACGTGCGCTTACGTGAGACCGGTTCCACCGACTAACATGCACTAGTTGCATAAGGTGGCTGGCGGGTGTCTGCTCTCCCACTTTAGTTGGAGCGGATTCGATGAAAAGGGTCCTTATGAAGGGTAAATAGAAGTTGACAAAATCACGTTGTGGTTATTCGTAGGTAAGAAAATGTTCTTGCTAGAACCCAATTGCAGCCACGTAAAAGATGCAACAACAATTAGAGGACGTCTAACTTGTTTTTGCAGCAATTGTCATGTGATGTGATATGGCCAAGTTGTGATGAATGATGAATGACATATTATGATGTATGAGATCATGTTCTTGTAATAGGAATCACGACTTGCATGTCGATGAGTATGACAACCGGCAGGAGCCATAGGAGTTGTCTTTATTTTTGTATGACCTGCGTGTCATTGAAGAACGCCATGTAAACTACTTTACTTTATTACTAAACACGTTAGTCATAGAAGTAGAAGTAGTCGTTGGCGTGACAACTTCATGAAGACACAATGATGGAGATCATGATGATGGAGATCATGGTGTCATGCCGGTGACAAGATGATCATGGAGCCCCGAAGATGACGATCAAAGGAGCTATATGATATTGGCCATATCATGTCACTACTTTATATAATTGCATGTGATGTTTATTATGTTTTATGCATCTTGTTTACTTAGAAACGACGGTAGTAAATAAGATGATCCCTTACAACAATTTCAAGAAGTGTTCTCCCCTAACTGTGCACCGTTGCTAAAGTTCGTCGTTTCGAAGCACCACGTGATGATCGGGTGTGATAGATCCTTACGTTCACATACAATGGGTGTAAGACAGTTTTACACATGAAAAACACCTAGGGTTAACTTGACGAGCCTAGCATGTACAGACATGGCCTCGGAACACGGAGACCGAAAGGTCGAACACGAGTCGTATAGAAGATACGATCAACATGAGAATGTTCACCGACGATGACTAGTCCGTCTCACGTGATGATCGGACACGGCCTAGTCGACTCGGATCGTGTAACACTTAGATGACTAGAGGGATGTCAAAACTGAGTGGGAGTTCATTCAATAATTTGATTAAGATGAACTTAATTATCATTAACTTAGTCTAAAACTTTTTGCAAAATATGTCTTGTAGATCAAATGGCCAACGCTCATGTCAACATGAACTTCAACGCATTCTTAGAGAAAACCAAGCTGAAAGATGATGGCAGCAACTATACGGACTGGGTCCGGAACCTGAGGATCATCCTCATAGCTGCCAAGAAGGAATATGTCCTAGAAGCACCGCTAGGTGACCCACCTGCTCTCCCAAAGACTGCAAGATGATTTGAACGCTTGGCGAGCACGCATCGATGATTACTCCCTCGCTCAGTGCGGCATGCTTTACAGCTTAGAACCGGGCTTCAAAAGCGTTTTGAGCAACACGGAGCATATGAGATGTTCGAAGAGCTGAAACTAGTTTTCCAAGCTCATGCCCGAGTCGAGAGATATGAAGTCTCCGACAAGTTCTATAGTTGTAAGATGGAGGAAAACAGTTCATCAAGGAGCACATACTCAAAATGTCTGAAGGTTGCACAACCGCCGTCCCAAATGGAGATTAACCTCCTGGACGAGGCGGTCATTGACAGAATCCTTCATCGCTCCCACCAAGCTACAAGAGCTTCGTGATGAACTACAATATGCAGGGGATGGTGAAGACCATTCTGAAGTATTTTCAATGTTGAAGTCAGTGAGAGGTTGAAATCAAGAAAGAACATCAAGTGTTGATGGTCAATAAGACCACTAAGTTTAAGAAGGGCAAGGGTAAGAAGAAATTCAAGAAGGACGGCAAGGAGGTTGCGGCGCCTGTAAGCCGATTGCCGGAAGAAGTCAAAGAATGGACCCAAACCCGAGACTGAGTGCTTTTATTGCAAGGGCAGGGTCATCGAAGGGCGGAACTGCCCCAAATACTTAGCGGATAAGAAGGCCAGCAACACCAAAGGTATATTTGATATACATGTAATTGATGTGTACCTTACCGATTACTCGTAGTAACTCCCGGTATTTGATCTGGTGCCGTTGCTCATATTTGTAACTCACAGCAGGAGCTGCGGAATAAGCGGAGATCGGCGAAGGGCGAGGTGACGATGCGGCGTCGGGAATGGTTCCAGAGTCGATGTGATCGCCGTCGCACGCTACCTCTACATTTACCTACGGGATTAGTTTTGAACCTTAATAATTGTTATTTGGTGCCAAGTTTGAGCATGAACATTGTATCTGGATCTCGCTTAATGCGAGATGGCTACTCATTTAAATCCGAGAATAATGGTTGTTCTATTTATATGAGAGATATGTTTTATGGTCATGCTCCAATGGTCAATGGTTTATTCTTAATGAATCTCGGCGTAGTATTACACATATTCATAGCGTGAATACCAAAAGATGTAAAGTTGATAACGATAGTCCCACATACTTGTGGCACTCGCCGCTAAGGTCACATTTGTGTCAAGCGCATGAAGAAGCTCCATGCTGATGGACTTTTGAGTCTCTAGATTATGAATCATTTGACACATGCGAACCATGCCTCATGGGCAAGATGACCAAGACTCCGTTCTCCGGAACAATGGAGCGAGCAACCAACTTGTTGGAAATCATACATACCGATGTGTGCGGTCCAATGAGCGTTGAGGCTCGCGGAGGATATCATTATGTTCTCACTCTCACGGATGACTTGAGTAGATATGGGTATGTCTACTTGATGAAACACATGTCTGAGACCTTTGAAAAGTTCAAGGAATTTCAGAATGAAGTAGAGAATCAACGTGACCGAAAGATAAAATTCTTACGATCGGATCGTGGAGGAGAATATTTAAGTCACGAATTTGGTACACACTTAAGAAAATGTGGAATCGTTTCACAACTCACGCCGCCTGGAACACCTCAGCGTAACGGTGTGTCCGAACGTCATAATCGCACTCTATTGGATATGGTGCGATCCATGATGTCTCTTACCGATTTACCGCTATCATTTTGGGGATACGCCTAGAGACAGCTACATTCACTTTAAATAGGGCACCGCCTAAATCCGCTGAGACGACACCGTATGAATTATGGTTTGGGAAGAAACCTAAGCTGTCGTTTCTAAAAGTTTGGGGATGCGATGCTTATGTCAAGAAACTTCAACCTGAAAAGCTCGAACCCAAGTCGGAAAAATGCATCTTCATAGGATACCCTAAGGGAACCATAGGGTATACCTTCTACTTAAGATCCGAGGGCAAGATCTTTGTTGCCAAGAACGGATCCTTTCTGGAAAAGGAGTTTCTCTCGAAAGAAGTAAGTGGGAGGAAAGTAGAAATTGATGAAGTACTACCTCTTGAACGGGAAAGTAGTGCAGCTCAGGAAAATGTTCCTGTGATGCCTACACCAACTGAAGAGGAAAATAATGATGATGATCAAGGTACTTCGGATCAAGTTGCTACTGAACTTCATAGGTCCACAAGGACACGTTCCGCACCAGAGTGGTACGGCAACCCTGTCCTGGAAATCATGTTGTTAGACAACGGTGAACCTTCGAACTATGAAGAAGCGATGGCGGGCCCAGATTCCAACAAATGGCTTGAAGCCATGAAATCCGAGATAGAATCCATGTATGAAAACAAAGTATGGACTTTGACTGACTTGCCCGATGATCGGCGAGCGATAGAAAACAAATGGATCTTTAAGAAGAAGACGGACGCAGATGGTAATGTCACCATCTATAAAGCTCGACTTGTCGCTAAGGGTTATCGGCAAGTTCAAGGGATTGACTACGATGAGACTTTCTCTCCCGTCCGTCCGAATCATGTTAGCAATTGCCGCAAACTATGATTATGAGATATGGCAGATGGACGTCAAAACAGCGTTCCTTAACGGTTATCTTAAGGAAGAGCTGTATATGATGCAGCCGGAAGGTTTTGTCGATCCTAAGAATGCTGACAAAGTATGCAAGCTCCAGCGATCCATTTATGGGCTGGTGCAAGCATCTCGGAGTTGGAACATTCGCTTTGATGAGATGATCAAAGCGTTTGGGTTTATCTTGCACCTATGGAGAAGCTGCGTTTACAACAAAGTGAGTGGGAGCTCTGTAGCATTTCTCATATTATATGTAGATGACATACTTTTGATGGGAAATGATATAGAATTCTTGGACAGCATTAAGGCCTACTTGAATAAGTGTTTTTCAATGAAGGACCTTGGAGAAGCTGCTTATATATTAGGCATCAAGATCTATAGAGATAGATCGAGACGCCTCATAGGTCTTTCACAAAGCACATACCTTGATAAGATTTTGAAGAAGTTCAAAATGGATCAGTCCAAGAAAGGTTTCTTGCCTGTACTGCAAGGTGTGAGATTGAGCTCGGCTCAATGCCCGACCACGGCAAAAGATAAAGAAGAGATGAGTGTCATCCCCTATGCTTCAGCCATAGGATCTATTATGTATGCCATGCTGTGTACCAGATCTGATGTAAACCTTGCCGTAAGTTTGGTAGGAAGGTACCAAAGTAATCCCGGCAAGGAACACTGGACAGCGGTCAAGAATATCCTAAAGTACCTGAAAAGGACAAAGGACATGTTTCTCGTTTATGGAGGTGACGAAGAGCTCGTCGTAAAGGGTTACGCCGATGCTAGCTTTGACACGATCTGGATGACTCTAAGTCACAAACCGGATACGTGTATATGTTGAATGGTGGAGCAATGGCTGGTGCAGCTGCAGTGAGAGCGCCAGGCGGGATCTACATGTGAAGCGGAGTACATGGCAGCCTCGGAGGCAGCGCATGAAGCAATTTGGGTGAAGGAGTTCATCACCGACCTAGAGTCATACCCAATGCGTCGGGGCCAATCAAACTCTTCTGGACAACACCGGAGCTATTGCACTTGCCAAGGAGCCCAGGTTTCACAAGAAGACCAGTGCACATCAAGCGTCGCTTCAACTCCATCCGTGAAAATGTTCAGGATGGAGACATAGAAATTTGTAAAGTGCATACGGATCTGAATGTCGCAGATCCGCTGACTAAACCTCTTCCATGGGCAAAACATGATCAACAAAGAGAACTCTATGGGTGTTCGATTCATCACAATGTAACTAGATTATTGACTCTAGTGCAAGTGGGAGACTGTTGGAAATATGCCCTAGAGGAAATATGCCCTATCGTTTTGGGGTTATGCATTAGAGACAGTTGCATTCACGTTTAATAGGGCACCATCTAAATCTGTTGAGATGACACCATATGAACTATGGTTTAGCAGTAAACCTAAGCTTTCGTTTCTTAAAGTTTGGAGTTGTGATGCTTATGTGAAAAAGTTTTCACCTGATAAGCTCGAACCCAAATCGGAGAAGTGCGTCTTCATAGAATACCCAAAGGTAACTGTTGGGTACACCTTCTATCACAGATCCGAAAGCAAGATATTTGTTGCTAAGATGGATCCTTTCTAGAGAAGAAGTTTCTCTCGAAAGAAGTGAGTGGGAGGAAAGTAGAACTTGATGAGGTAATTGTACCTTCTCCCTTATTTGAAAGTAGTTCATCACAGAATCAGTTCCAAAGATTCCTGCACCAATTAGTGAGGAAGTTAACGATGATGATCATGAAACTTCAGATCAAGTTGCTACCAAACCTCGTGGGTCTTCCAGAGTAAGATCCGCACTGTAGTGGTACGGTAATCATGTTCGGAAGTCATGTTACTAGACCATGATGAACCTACGAACTATGAGGAAGCGATGATGAGCCCAGATTCCATGAAATGGCTTGAGGCCATGAAATCTGAGATAGGATCCATGTATGAGAACAAAGTATGGACTTTGATTGACTTGCTCTATGATCAGCAAGCCATGTTAAATAAATGGATCTTAAAGAGGAAGATGGACACTGATAGTAGTGTTACTATCTACAAAGCTAGACTTGTCGAAAAAGGTTTTAGACAAAGTTCAAGATGTTGAATACAATGAGATTTTCTCACTTGTATCGATGCTTAAAAGTCTGTCCGAATCATGTTAGCAATTGCCACATTTTATGAAATCGGCAAATGGATGTCAAAACTGCATTCCTTAATGGTTTTCTTAAAGAAGAGTTGTATATGATGCAACCAGAAGATTTTGTCAATCCTAAAGGTGCTAACAAAATGTGCAAGCTCCAATGATCCATCAATGGACTGGTGCAAGCATCTCGAGTTGGAATATACGCTTTGATGTGTTGATCAAAGCATATGATTTTATACAGACTTTTGGAAAGGCCTGTATTTACAAGAAAGTGAGTGGGAGCACTATAGCCTTTCTGATAAGTATATGTGAATGACATATTGTTGATCGGAAATAATGTAGAATTATTCTGCAAAGCATAAAGGAGTATTTGAAAGGAGTTTTTTCAAAGAAAGACCTCGGTGAAGCTGCTTACATATTGAGCATCAAGATCTATAGAAATAGATCAAGACGCTTGATATGTTTTTCAATGAATACATACCTTGACAAGATTTTGAAGTAGTTCAAAATGGAACAGTCAAAGAAAGAGTTCTTGCCTGTGTTACAAGGTGTGAGATTGAGTAAGACTCAAAACCCGACCACGGCAGAAGATAGAAAGAGAATGAAAGTCATTCCCTATGCATCAGCCATAGGTTCTATAAAGTATGTCATGCTGTGTACCAGATCTATTGCATATCCTACCACTAAGCTTGGCAAGGGAGTGCAATAGTGATCTAGGAGTAGATCAATGGACGGCGGTCAAAATTATCCTTAGTAGAATAAGGATATGTTTCTCGATTATGGAAGTGGAAAAGGTTAACGTAAAGGGTTACGCCGATGCAAGTTTTAACACTAATCTAGATGACTCGAGTCTCAATCTGGATACATATTGAAAGTGGGAGCAATTAGCTAGAGTAGCTCCGCAGTGAGCATTGTAGACATAGAAATTTGCAAAATACTTACGGCTCTGAATGTGACAGACCCGTTGACTAAAATTATCTCACAAGCAAAACATGATCACACCTTAGTACTCTTTGGGTGTTAATCACATAGCGATGTGAACTAGATTACTGACTCTAGTAAACCCTATGGGTGTTGGTCACATGTCGATGTGAACTATGGGTGTTAACCACATATAGATGTGAACTATTGATGTTAAATCACATGGGATGTGAACTAGATTATTGACTCTAGTGCAAGTGGGAGACTGAAGGAAATATGCCCTAGAGGCAATAATAAAGTTATTATTTATTTCCTTATATCATGATAAATGTTTATTATTAATGCTAGAATTATATTAACCGGAAACATAATACATGTGTGAATACATAGACAAACAGATAGTCACTAGTATGCCTTTACTAGACTAGCTCATTAATCAAGATGGTTATGTTTCCTAACCATAGACATGTGTTGTCATTTGATTAATGGGATCACATCATTAGGAGAATGATGTGATTGACATGACCCATTTCGTTAGCTTAGCACTTGATCGTTTTAGTATGTTGCTTATGCTTTCTTCATGACTTATACAAAGTTCCTACAACTATGAGATTATGCAACTCCGTTTACGGAGGAACACTTTGTGTGCTACCAAACGCGTCAACGTAAATGGGTGATTATAAAGGTACTCTACAGGTGTCTCCAAAAGTATATGTTGAGTTGGCATGAATCGAGATTAGGTTTTGTCACTCCGATTGTCGGAGAGGTATCTCTAGGCCTTCTCGGTAATACACATCACATAAGCCTTGCAAGCATTGCAACTAATGAGTTAGTTGTGAGATGATGTATTACGGAACGAGTAAAGAGACTTGCCGGTCACGAGATTGAACTAGGTATTGGATACCGACGATCGAATCTCGGGCAAGTAACATACCGATGACAAAGGGAACAACGTATGTCGTTATGCGGTATGACCGATAAAGATCTTCGTAGAATATGTAGGAACCAATATGGGCATCCAGGTTCCGCTATTGGTTATTGACCAAGAATAGTTCTAGGTCATGTCTACATAGTTCTCGAACCCGTAGGGTCCGCACGCTTAAGGTTTCGATGATGCTTATATTATGAGTTTATGAGTTTTGATGTACCGAAGGAGTTCGAGTCCCGGATGAGATCGGGACATGACGAGGAGTCTCGAAATGGTCGAGACGTAAAGATCGATATATTGGACGACTATATTCGGAGTTCGAAAGGTTCGAATGATTCGGTATTTTTCGAGTACCGGAGAGTTACGGGAATTCGCCGGGAGAAGTATTGGGCCTTATTGGGCCCTGCGGGAAGAGAGAGGGCTGCCTAGGGCAGGCGCGCGCCCAAGGCCTAGTCCGAATTGGACTAGGGGAGGCCGCACCCTTCTTCCCTTCCCTTTCTTCTCTCCTACTCCTACTAGGAAAGGAGGAGTCCTACTCGGTGGGAGTAGGACTCCCCCTTGCGCCTCCTCCTTGGCCGCCACCTCCTCCTTGCTCCTTTATATCTGAGGGCAGGGGCACCCCATGACACACAAGTTGATCTACGGATCGTTCCTTAGCCGTGTCGGTGCCCCCTCCACCATATTCCACTTCGGTCATATCGTCATGGAGCTTAGGCGAAGCCTGCGCGGAGAAGTCATATCGTCGCGGAGCTTAGGCGAAGCCCTGCGTCGGTGGAGCATCATCATCGCCACCACGCCGTCGTCGACAGAACTCATCCCGACACTTTGCTGGATCGAGTCCGGGATCGCCATCGAGCTGAACGTGTGCGAACTCGGAGGTGCCGTGACGTTCGGTGCTTGGATCGGTCGGATCGTGAAGACGTCGACTACATCAACCGCGTTGTTATAACGCTTCCGCTTTCGGTCTCGAGGGTGCGTGGACGACACTCTCCTCTCGTTGCTATGCCATCACCATGGTCTTGCGTGTGCGTAGGAAATTTTTGAAATTACTACGTTCCCCAATAGTGGTATCAGAGCCTGGTTTTATGCGTTGATGTCATATGCACGAGTAGAACACAAGTGAGTTGTGGGCGATATAAGTCATACTGCTTACCAGCATGTCATACTTTGGTTCAGCGGTATTGTGAGATGAAGCGGCCGGACCGACATTACGCGACGCTTACGCGAGACTGGTTTCACCGCCCGAGCACTAGTTGCTTAAAGGTGACCGGCGGTGTCTGTCTCTCTCACTTTAGTTGAACCGAGTGTGGCTACGCCCGGTCCTTGCGAAGGTTAAAACAGCACCAACTTGACAAACTATCGTTGTGGTTTTGATGCGTAGGTAAGAACGGTTCTTGCTCAGCCCATAGCAGCCACGTAAAACTTGCAACAACAAAGTAGAGGACGTCTAACTTGTTTTTGCAGGGCATGTTGTGATGTGATGTGGTCAAGACGTGATGCTATATTTTATTGTATGAGATGATCATGTTTTGTAACCGAGTTATCGGCAACTGGCAGGAGCCATATGGTTGTCGCTTTATTGTATGAAATGCAAACGCCATGTAATTGCTTTACTTTATCACTAAGTAGTAGCGATAGTCGTAGAAGCAATAGGTGGCGAGACGACAACGATGCTACGATGGAGATCAAGGTGTCGCGCCGGTGACGATGGTGATCATGACGGTGCTTCGGCGATGGAGATCACAAGCACAAGATGATGATGACCATATCATATCACTTATATTGATTGCATGTGATGTTTATCCTTTATGCATCTTATCTTGCTTTGATTGACGGTAGCATTATAAGATGATCTCTCACTAAAATTATCAAGAAGTGTTCTCCCTGAGTATGCACCGTTGCTAAAAGTTCAGAGTACCCAGACACCACGTGATGATCGGGTGTGATAAGTTCTCGTCCATCTACAACGGTGCAAGCCAGTTTTGCACACGCAGAATACTCAGGTTAAACTTGACGAGCCTAGCATATGCAGATATGGCCTCGAACACGGAGACCGAAAGGTCGAGCGTGAATCATATAGTAGATATGATCAACATAGTGATGTTCACCATTGAAAACTACTCCATCTCACGTGATGATCGGTTATGGTTTAGTTGATTTGGATCACGTGTTCACTTAGATGACTAGAGATGTCTGTCTAAGTGGGAGTTCTAAAGTAATATGATTAATTGAACTTAAATTTATCATGAACTTAGTCCCGTAGTATTTTGCAAATTATGTTGTAGATCAATAGCTCGCGTTGTTGCTTCCCTATGTTTGTTGCTTTCAAATGTTTATTTTGATATGTTCCTAGAGAAATTGTATTGAAAAATGTTAGTAGCAATGATGCGGATTGGATCCGTGATCTGAGTTTTATCCTCATTGCTGCACGTAAGAATTATGTCCTTGATGCACCGCTAGGTGACAGACCTATTGCAGGAGCGGATCTGCGACGTTATGAACGTTTGGCTAGCTCAATATGATGACTACTTGATAGTTTAGTGCACCATGCTTAAACGGCTTAGAATCGGGACTTCAAAGACGTTTTGAACGCCATGGACCATATGAGATGTTCCAGGAATTGAAGTTAATATTTCAAGCAAATACCGAGTTAAGAGATATGAAATCTCCAACAAGTTCTATAGCTAAAAGATGGAGGAGAATCGCTCAACTAGTGAGCATGTGCTCAGATTGTCCAGGTACTTCAATCGCTTGAAATCAAGTGGGAGTTAATCTTCCAGATAAGATAGTGATTGACAGAATTCTCTAGTCACCATCACCAAGTTAGTAGAACTTCGTGATGAACTATAATATGCAAGGGATGACAAAAGTAATTCCCAAGCTCTTCGTGATGCTGAAATCGACGAAGGTAGAAATCAAGAAAAGAGCATCAAGTGTTGATGATTGACAAGACCACTAGTTTCAAGGAAAAGGGCAAAGGGCAGAAGGGGAACTTCAAGAAGAACGCCAAGCAAGTTGTTGTTCGAGTGAAGAAGCCCGAGTCTGGACCTAAGCCTGAGACTAAGTGCATTTGCTGCAATGGAACTGGTCACTGGAAGCGGAACTACCCCAAGTATTTGGCGGATAAGAAGGATGGCAAATTGAACAAGAGTATATTTGATATACAGGTTATTGATGTGTGCCTTACTAGTGTTTATAGTAGCCCCTGAGTATTTGATACTTGTTCGGTTGCTGAGATTAGTAACTCGAAACAGGAGTTACAGTATAAACAGAGACTAGTTGAAGGGGAAGTGACGATGAGTGTTGGAAGTAGTTCCAAGATTAATATGATCATCATCACACACTCCCTATACTTTCGGGATTAGTGTGGAACCTAAATAAGTGTTATTTGGTGTTGAGCATAAATATGATTTGATCATGTTTATTGCAATACGGTTATTCATTTAAGTAAGAGAATAAATTGTTGTTCTGCTTACATGAATAAAACCTTACATGGTTACACACCCAATGAAAATGGTTCATTGGATCTCGATCATAGTGATACACATATTCATAATATTGAAACCAAAAGATGCAAAGTTAATAATGATAGTGCAACTTATTTGTGGCACTTGCCGTTTAGGTCATATTGGTGTAAAGCGCATGAAGAAAACTCCATGCTGATGGACTTTTGGAATCACTTGATTATGAATCACTTGATGCTTATGAACCATGCCTTATGGGCAAGATGACTAAAGACTCGCTCTCCGAACAATGGAGCGAGCAAATGACTTATTGGAAATAATACATACTTGATGTATGCGGTCCGATGAGTGTTAAAGCTCACGGCAAGTATCGTTATTTTCTGACCTTCACAGATGATTTGAGCAGATATGGGTATATCTACTTGATGAAACACAAGTCTGAAACATTTGAAAAGTTCAAAGATTTTCAGAGTGAAGTGAAGAATCATCGTAACAAGAAAATAAAAGTTTCTACGATATGATCGCAGAGGAAAAATATTTGAGTTACGAGTTTGGCCTTCATTAAAACAATGTGAAATAGTTTCACTACTCACGCCACCGAACACCACAGCTTAATGGTGTGTCCGAACGTCGAATCCGACTTTATTGGATATGGTGCGATCTATGATGTATCTTACCGATTTACCACTATCGTTTTGGGGTTATGCATTAGAGACAGCTGCATTCACGTTTAATAGGGCACCATCTAAATCTGTTGAGATGACACCATATGAACTATGGTTTAGCAGTAAACCTAAGCTTTCGTTTCTTAAAGTTTGGAGTTGTGATGCTTATGTGAAAAAGTTTTCACCTGATAAGCTCGAACCCAAATCGGAGAAGTGCGTCTTCATAGAATACCCAAAGGTAACTGTTGGGTACACCTTCTATCACAGATCCGAAAGCAAGATATTTGTTGCTAAGATGGATCCTTTCTAGAGAAGAAGTTTCTCTCGAAAGAAGTGAGTGGGAGGAAAGTAGAACTTGATGAGGTAATTGTACCTTCTCCCTTATTTGAAAGTAGTTCATCACAGAATCAGTTCCATGATTCCTGCACCAATTAGTGAGGAAGTTAATGATGATGATCATGAAACTTCAGATCAAGTTGCTACCAAACCTTGTAGGTCTTCCAGAGTAAGATCCGCACTGAGTGGTACGGTAATCATGTTCGGAAGTCATGTTACTAGACCATGATGAACCTACGAACTATGAGGAAGCGATGATGAGCCCAGATTCATGAAATGGCTTGAGGCCATGAAATCTGAGATAGGATCCATGTATGAGAACAAAGTATGGACTTTGATTGACTTGCTCTATGATCAGCAAGCCATGTTAAATAAATGGATCTTAAAGAGGAAGATGGACACTGATAGTAGTGTTACTATCTACAAAGCTAGACTTGTCGAAAAAGGTTTTAGACAAAGTTCAAGATGTTGAATACAATGAGATTTTCTCACTTGTATCGATGCTTAAAAGTCTGTCCGAATCATGTTAGCAATTGCCACATTTTATGAAATTTGGCAAATGGATGTCAAAACTGCATTCCTTAATGGTTTTCTTAAAGAAGAGTTGTATATGATGCAACCAGAAGATTTTGTCAATCCTAAAGGTGCTAACAAAATGTGCAAGCTCCAGTGATCCATCAATGGACTGGTGCAAGCATCTCGGAGTTGGAATATACGCTTTGATGTGTTGATCAAAGCATATGATTTTATACAGACTTTTGGAAAGGCCTGTATTTACAAGAAAGTGAGTGGGAGCACTACAGCCTTTCTGATAAGTATATGTGAATGACATATTGTTGATCGGAAATAATGTAGAATTATTCTGCAAAGCATAAAGGAGTATTTGAAAGGAGTTTTTTCAAAGAAAGACCTCGGTGAAGCTGCTTACATATTGAGCATCAAGATCTATAGAAATAGATCAAGACGCTTGATTTGTTTTTCAATGAATACATACCTTGACAAGATTTTGAAGTAGTTCAAAATGGAACAGTCAAAGAAAGAGTTCTTGCCTGTGTTACAAGGTGTGAGATTGAGTAAGACTCAAAACCCGACCACGGCAGAAGATAGAAAGAGAATGAAAGTCATTCCCTATGCATCAGCCATAGGTTCTATAAAGTATGTCATGTTGTGTACCAGATCTATTGCATATCCTACCACTAAGCTTGGCAAGGAGTGCAATAGTGATCTAGGAGTAGATCAATGGACAGCGGTCAAAATTATCCTTAGTAGAATAAGGATATGTTTCTCGATTATGGAAGTGGAAAAAGGTTAAGTCGTAAAGGGTTACGTCGATGCAAGTTTTAACACTAATCTAGATGACTCGAGTCTCAATCTGGATACATATTGAAAGTGGGAGCAATTAGCTAGAGTAGCTCCGTGCGAGCATTGTAGACATAGAAATTTGCAAAATACTTACGGCTCTGAATGTGATGAGACCGTTGACTAAAATTATCTCACAAGCAAAACATGATCACACCTTAGTACTCTTTGGGTGTTAATCACATAGCGATGTGAACTAGATTATGACTCTAGTAAACCCTATGGGTGTTGGTCACATGTCGATGTGAACTATGGGTGTTAACCACATATAGATGTGAACTATTGATGTTAAATCACATGGGATGTGAACTAGATTATTGACTCTAGTGCAAGTGGGAGATCTGAAGGAAATATGCCCTAGAGGCAATAATAAAGTTATTATTTATTTCCTTATATCATGATAAATGTTTATTATTAATGCTAGAATTGTATTAACCGAAACATAATACATGTGTGAATACATAGACAAACAGATAGTCACTAGTATGCCTCTACTAGACTAGCTCATTAATCGAAGATGGTTATGTTTCCTAACCATAGACATGTGTTGTCATTTGATTAATGGGATCACATCATTAGGAGAATGATGTGATTGACATGACCCATTTCGTTAGCTTAGCACTTGATCGCTTTAGTATGTTGCTTATGCTTTCTTCATGACTTATACAAAGTTCCTACAACTATGAGATTATGCAACTCCGTTTACGGAGGAACACTTTGTGTGCTACCAAACGTCACAACGTAAATGGGTGATTATAAAGGTACTCTACAGGTGTCTCCAAAAGTATATGTTGAGTTGGCATGAATCGAGATTAGGTTTTGTCACTCCGATTGTCTGGAGAGGTATCTCTAGGCCTTCTCGGTAATACACATCACATAAGCCTTGCAAGCATTGCAACTAATGAGTTAGTTGTGAGATGATGTATTACGGAACGAGTAAAGAGACTTGCCGTCACGAGATTGAACTAGGTATTGGATACCGACGATCGAATCTCGGGCAAGTAACATACCGATGACAAAGGAACAACGATGTCGTTATGCGGTATGACCGATAAAGATCTTCAGAGAATATGTAGGAACCAATATGGGCATCCAGGTTCCGCTATTGGTTATTGACCAAGAATAGTTCTAGGTCATGTCTACATAGTTCTCGAACCCGTAGGGTCCGCACGCTTAAGGTTTCGATGATGCTTATATTATGAGTTTATGAGTTTTGATGTACCGAAGGAGTTCGAGTCCCGGATGAGATCGGGGACATGACGAGGAGTCTCGAAATGGTCGAGACGTAAAGATCGATATATTGGACGACTATATTCGGAGTTCGGAAAGGTTCGAATGATTCGGTATTTTCGAGTACCGGAGAGTTACGGAATTCGCCGGGAGAAGTATTGGGCCTTATTGGGCCTGCGGGAAAGAGAGGGGCTGCCTAGGGCAGGCGCGCGCCCCAAGGCCTAGTCCGAATTGGACTAGGGGAGGGCCGCACCCTCTTCCCTTCCCTTTCTTCTCTCCTACTCCTACTAGGAAAGGAGGAGTCCTACTCCGGTGGGAGTAGGACTCCCCCTTGTCGCGCCTCCTCCTTGGCCGCCACCTCCTCCTTGCTCCTTTATATACGGGGCAGGGGCACCCCATGACACACAAGTTGATCTACGGATCGTTCCTTAGCCGTGTGCGGTGCCCCTCCACCATATTCCACTTCGGTCATATCGTCATGAGCTTAGGCGAAGCCTGCGCGGAGAAGTCATATCGTCATGCGGAGCTTAGGCGAAGCCCCGCGTCGGTGGAGCATCATCATCGCCACCACGCCGTCGTCTTGACGGAACTCATCCCGACACTTTGCTGGATCGAGTCCGGGATCGCCATCGAGCTGAACGTGTGCGAACTCGGAGGTGCCGTCGACGCTCGGTGCTTGGATCGGTCGGATCGTGAAGACGTCGACTACATCAACCGCGTTGTTATAACGCTTCCGCTTTCGGTCTCACGAGGGTACGTGGACGACACTCTCCCCTCTCGTTGCTATGCCATCACCATGGTCTTGCGTGTGCGTGGGAAATTTTGAAATTACTACGTTCCCCAATAGTGGTATCGAGCCTGGTTTTATGCGTTGATGTCATATGCACGAGTAGAACACAAGTGAGTTGTGGGCGATATAAGTCATACTTGCTTACCAGCATGTCATACTTTGGTTCAGCGGTATTGTGAGATGAAGCGGCCGGACCGACATTACGCGTGACGCTTACGCGAGACTGGTTTCACCGCCCGAGCACTAGTTGCTTAAAGGTGACCGGCGGTGTCTGTCTCTCTCACTTTAGTTGAACTGAGTGTGGCTACGCCCGGTCCTTGCGAAGGTTAAAACAGCACCAACTTGACAAACTATCGTTGTGGTTTTGATGCGTAGGTAAGAACGGTTCTTGCTCAGCCCATAGCAGCCACGTAAAACTTGCAACAACAAAGTAGAGGACGTCTAACTTGTTTTTGCAGGGCATGTTGTGATGTGATGTGGTCAAGACGTGATGCTATATTTTATTGTATGAGATGATCATGTTTTGTAACCGAGTTATCGGCAATCGGCAGGAGCCATATGGTTGTCGCTTATTGTATGAAATGCAACGCCATGTAATTGCTTTACTTTATCACTAAGTAGTAGCGATAGTCGAGAAGCAATAGGTGGCGAGACGACAACGATGCTACGATGGAGATCAAGGTGTCGCGCCCGGTGACGATGGTGATCATGACGGTGCTTCTCGCGATGGAGATCACAAGCACAAGATGATGATGACCATATCATATCACTTATATTGATTGCATGTGATGTTTATCCTTTATGCATCTTATCTTGCTTTGATTGACGGTAGCATTATAAGATGATCTCTCACTAAAATTATCAAGAAGTGTTCTCCACGAGTATGCACCGTTGCTAAAAGTTCGTAGTACCCGCACACCACGTGATGATCGGGTGTGATAAGTTCTACGTCCATCTACAACGGGTGCAAGCCAGTTTTGCACACGCAGAATACTCAGTTAAACTTGACGAGCCTAGCATATGCAGATATGGCCTCGAACACGGAGACCGAAAGGTCGAGCGTGAATCATATAGTAGATATGATCAACATAGTGATGTTCACCATTGAAAACTACTCCATCTCACGTGATGATCGGTTATGGTTTAGTTGATTTGGATCACGTGTTCACTTAGATGACTAGAGAGATGTCTGTCTAAGTGGGAGTTCTAAAGTAATATGATTAATTGAACTTAAATTTATCATGAACTTAGTCCTGGTAGTATTTTGCAAATTATGTTGTAGATCAATAGCTCGCGTTGTTGCTTCCCTATGTTTGTTGCTTTCAAATGTTTATTTTGATATGTTCCTAGAGAAAATTGTATTGAAAAATGTTAGTAGCAATGATGCGGATTGGATCCGTGATCTGAGTTTTATCCTCATTGCTGCACAGAAGAATTATGTCCTTGATGCACCGCTAGGTGACAGACCTATTGCAGGAGCAGATGCAGACGTTATGAACGTTTGGCTAGCTCAATATGATGACTACTTGATAGTTTAGTGCACCATGCTTAAACGGCTTAGAATCGGGACTTCAAAGACGTTTTTGAACGTCATGGACCATATGAGATGTTCCAGGAATTGAAGTTAATATTTCAAGCAAATACCCGAGTTAAGAGATATGAAATCTCCAACAAGTTCTATAGCTAAAAGATGGAGGAGAATCGCTCAACTAGTGAGCATGTGCTCAGATTGTCTGGGTACTTCAATCGCTTGAAATCAAGTGGGAGTTAATCTTCCAGATAAGATAGTGATTGACAGAATTCTCTAGTCACCATCACCAAGTTAGTAGAACTTCGTGATGAACTATAATATGCAAGGGATGACAAAAGTAATTCCCAAGCTCTTCGTGATGCTGAAATCGACGAAGGTAGAAATCAAGAAAAGAGCATCAAGTGTTGATGATTGACAAGACCACTAGTTTCAAGGAAAAGGGCAAAGGGCGAAGGGAACTTCAAGAAGAACGCCAAGCAAGTTGTTGTTCGAGTGAAGAAGCCCGAGTCTGGACCTAAGCCTGAGACTAAGTGCATTTGCTGCAATGGAACTGGTCACTGGAAGCGGAACTACCCCAAGTATTTGGCGGATAAGAAGGATGGCAAATTGAACAAGAGTATATTTGATATACAGGTTATTGATGTGTGCCTTACTAGTGTTTATAGTAGCCCCTCTAGTCCGAATAGGACAAGGAGAGGGGGGGGGGGCGCCCCCCTTCCCTCTTCCCCCTCCTCCAATCCTAATCCAACTAGGAGAGGGGGGGGGGAGTCCTACTCCCGGTGGGAGTAGGACTCCTCCAGGCGCGCCTCCCCTAGGGCTGGCCGCACCCCCTTGCTCCTTTATATACTGAGGCAGGGGCACCCCATAACACACAAGTTGATCTACGGATCGTTCCTTAGCCGTGTCGGTGCCCCCTCCACCATATTCCACTTCGGTCATATCGTCATGAGCTTAGGCGGCCCTCGCGCCGAGAAGTCATATCGTCATGAGCTTAGGCGAAGCCCTGCGTCGGTGGAGCATCATCATCGCTCCCACGCCGTCGTCGACGGAACTCATCCCGACACTTTGCTGGATCGAGTCCGGGATCGCCATCGAGCTGAACGTGTGCGTAACTCGGAGGTGCCGTGACGTTCGGTGCTTGGATCGGTCGGATCGTGAAGACGTCGACTACATCAACCGCGTTGTTATAACGCTTCGCTTTCGGTCTCACGAGGGTGCGTGGACGACACTCTCCCTCTCGTTGCTATGCCATCACCATGGTCTTGCGTGTGCGTGGGAAATTTTTGAAATTACTACGCTCCCCAACAGTTCGGTGGCGCTAGGGTTATTAGGAAGACTTGTATGTGATTACCGAATGTTGTTCGAGTCCCGGATGAGATCCCGAACGTCACGAGGAGTTCGGAAGGGTCCGGAGGTAAAGATTTATATATGGGAAGTTGTCAAACGGACACCGGAAAAGTTTCGGGCATATCGGTATTGTACCGGGGTCACGGAAGGGTTCCGGAGGTCCACGGGAGGGGCCACCCTCTCGGGGGCCACTTGGCTGCGTGGGAAGGGGCCAGCCCTGGTGGGCTGGGCGCACCTCCCTTGGGCCCTTGCGCCTAGGGTTGAGGGGGAACCCAGAGGGCGCCCCTGCTTGGGGGCAAGCCCTCCTCTCCTTGGCCGCCCCCCCCCCTCTAGATGCATCTAGAGGGCCGCCCTCTCCCTTCCCCTATAAATAGAGGGGTGAGGGAGGCAGCCGCACCTGCAAAGGCGCAGCCCTCCCTCCCAACACCTCTCCTCCTCCGTTGTGTGCTCGGCGAAGCCCTGTCGGAGTACTGCTTCTCCACCATCATCACGTCGTCGTGCTGCCGGTGGAGCTGTCTTCCTCAACCTCTCCTTCCTCCTTGCTGGATCAAGACGGAGGAGACGTCACCCGTACCGTACGTGTGTTGAACGTGGAGGTACTGTCCGTTCAGCACTTGGTCATCGGTGATCGGAATCACGTTGAGTACGACTCCATCATCACCGCTCCCTCAAACGCTTCCGTACGCGATCTACAAGTGGTATGTAGATGCAAACTCACTCCCTTGACTCGTTGCTTGGATGAACTCATAGATGGATCTTGGTGAAACCGTAGGAAAAATTTTAATTTTCTGCAACGTTCCCCAACACTTTATCCCATACGCAACAACCCCCTTACTCAGGTTTAAGCTTCTGTCACTCTAGTAACCCACTATAAGCGAATCACGAACGTATTGCAACACCCTACAGTGGGAATCCTTCACGTGTGCATGACACGGAAGTCACCATATGACAACACCAAAATAAAACATACAACTCAAACCAATCTAGATCATCAATCAACTGAAAAGACGAAAGATATCTACTCAAAACATCATAGGATGGCAACACATCATTGGATCATAATATGTGGCATAAAGCACCATGTTCAAGTAGGGGATTACTGTGGGGTGCGGGAGAGTGGACCGTATAAAAGAGATGAGGAAGGTGATGAAGATGGTGAAGTTAATGAAGACAATCACATCGGCGATCGTTCCCCCGGCGGCACACTGGCGCCACCGAGAGAGAGGAGGACAGAGTCTCCCCCTTGTGCTTTCTCCTCCATGGCCTCCCCCCTAGATGGGCAGAGGTTCTCCTCTAGTCCTTGGCTTTCATGGTGATGATGGCCCCCTCTGGGATCCTCCTCCATGGCCTCCGGTGATGATGGCCCCCTCCGGCAGGGTGCCGGAGAGGGCCTAGATTGCTTTTTTCATGGCTACAGAGGCTTGCGGCGGCAGAACTCCCGATCTAGGTTTATTTCTGGGGTTTTTACGTCGGTCTCACGTCAAGGGGGTCCAAGAGGCAACCACAAGGTAGGAGCACCCTCCTCGGGGGGTAGGGCGCGCCCCCCTACCTAGTTGTCGCCTCGGGACTCTTCTGGTCCAACTCTTGTGCTTCGGAGTTCTCTTTTGGTCCATAAAAAATCATAGTAAATTTTCAGCCCATTCCGAGAACTTTTATTTCTGCACAAAAAACGACACCACGGTAGTTCTGCTAAAAACAACGCCACTCTGGGCTAGTTCGAACCAAATCATACCAAAACCATATAAAATTGTTGTAAACATGGCAAGAATACGTCATAAATTATATATACGTCAGAAATTGGAAATTGGAAATGAACTCAAGACACAATCATGGGAATACATTTTGGTAATCGAGTCACCATATATAGTGTGCTATTACTATTGTAAGTTGGACATTAGTTTATTCCTCAATAAAAGATGCAACCAATAGTGCCTTTGTGTTCTATAACTAATGCATGCCTTTTTTATTGTCATGATTTGTTTCTGGCTTGCTGCTCCACGGGGGCAACCGGACCAGGGCGAGGCCCCTTTTTTGTGTTGTTTACCTCTCGCTATCGTCTTGTCTCCTCTCCCAAAAAATATGTTGCGTAGTTGTGTGCCATGCAATGTGAGGATGAACTATTTGACGAGGACGGCGGAAAGATTATGTTTCGTCGCACTCACACAGGCCCTCCTACTTACATGGACATGCATGATTCTGCCGAGAATCTACAACATAATAATTAAGAAAAATTCATTAACAAAACCTTCATTTTAGCACTAATCAGTAATCCTGTCCGTCACTGAAGTAGGTTCTCCCCCGGCTCCGATGTTATTACAGTGCGGTGTGGTGATAGCTGGATGACCAAAGTTTTGTGGTTTATCTGAGCTATTTTATGAGGAACTATATGAGAAAATAACTTTGTTAATTTTTCCCTTGGTCACAGTGTCTTGGCCATCTCACCTAACATTATTATCCGGATGTAGTATAATTGTTTATACTAGTTTTTTATACTTTATGACTAATTTGTATAAACAAGATATTTGTTAATGTACATTGTGTGATACTTAGCAAATTAACACTACAAGAGTGTTGCCAAAATATTTTATTTGGTTTCATCACAATTCAAACTTCAATCATTTCAAATGTGCTTGCAGTAAGTGAAACCAATTTATGTCAATGTATAGTTTATGTTGAGAAACTTCTCCTTCATGAAAGCATTAGGTTGATTAGTCCTTTTGGTTCACTTCTTTTGAAGATACAAAGAGACTGTTATATTATATTCGTTGGGTGTTGTCTCCATTTACTATTGTATACCTTGCAGAGAGTTCGAGAGCATACATATATTCAAAATATCTTGATATGAGTTTCAAGAGTTATGCTTGTCTATCTTATGTGTACACAAATAGAAAGTCCTAGACTCCTAGAAACTATAGTACATTTACAAAGTGATGTTCTGAACAGAATAGGAAAATGAATATTGTTGAATTATTTTTGAACTAGGCAAGGAAGGATTTTTACATATTTGATGAAGATATGACCCAAAGAATTTATGAGATCTTTTTGGAAATTTTGGGAATGATAGGAATATAGGTTGCTTCACAACCTAGGGCAAAAATTGACACATGGACATGACACATAGGCAAAACTGATGAAGTGGCGCCTAGTCATAGCAATAAGTACCAATGCATCCACGTTCACAACCTCATGACCATTTATATTGGTCGTAATCAGGTAGAAATAAGGTCATCGACTACTCTTGTTTGCTTTATGACCATTTGGTGTAAGGCAATTTCAGGGTTTGAGCCCTTCCAAGCGAAATGGCCGTGGATTTACGACCAATTCAGCATGGGTCACTAAGAGAAGGTCACAAGTTGACATATTTCTTGTAGTGTCGTATTTTGCATATTACAAGATGACACCCCACTCATTGCGGCAGCTATTTATACAAACTAAAAGCTTCAAGCCACATGAATAAAACAATTGCTTGACATGCATTCAATCCTTTGTCGTGGATGTTTAGAAACTTTAATGTACAAAGATGCAATATTCTTTATCCCAGACGATGGAGTACAATTCTATTTGTTATTTTTCAGGTGGACCAAACAACCGTGATATTTCTAAACAGGAACTATCTACATTCATCATATGTGGCGTATCAACAGACGGAAGGGACTTAGAAAACAAAAATCCCATATTAGTGCGAGCGAAGTGAAAAGGGTATGGACCGGAGGTGGCTTGCATGCATGCAATTAATTGCAAAGCTAATTGGCATGATGTGAAAATTGTGGACAGATGGCATAACTGCATATGCTCTAAAATAAGTTGAGGGTAGCTATTTAGATACAGAAGATAATGTGTGCTTCTACTTTTGTGGTCTCTTTTATGATCTAACACCGCATAGGTGTAGACATGTAGTACATGGAAGGCCTCTACATATCCCTCTTCAGAAACCTAGCCACCACAGCTTCACTCACTCATCATCGGCAAGGCACATGCCCATGCATCCTCTACCCACCGCTCTGGCGTTGGGAGTGGGTGGAGACCCAACGTTTTAGTTAGATTTGTGAGGACCAAGAATAAGACTTCCCCGACTCCTTGTCCTCCTTATAGGCACCAGTCTCATTAGGGGTGTAAAGGAGGACAGGGAATCACCTGATTGCTCCTCTTCTAGAACAGTAGATCTGGTTGTGTTCGTGTTATGCAGGTAATGTTCGAAGGTGTCTTCCATGGACTGGACATCGCTACTTTGTTTCCTGGCCAGTTTGCTCCTTTTTTGACCGACGACCATTGGCCAACTTCGGCGCTGTCGGGGACCTTGTATGGTTAGGTCTCCTTGGTTCTTTCCTATGATTTGGGGTGGTCGTCCATCCCTCTTCACCATCTTCTTCGAGGCAATATCTTGCTTTCCAGATCGTTATCGCCGGTGTCTTCCGACTTCGATTGATGATGCCCCAGTTCTTGCATTAACAATGTTTCTATAGATGGTATTTCAGAGGTCCAGAGGCGACATTGATCTTCACTCACGGCGCACTATCAAAGAGTGCAGGAGTAGACATGTTCATGGGCAGCCCAACTCGATGAGCCCAACCCAAAAGCCCGACATCCGAGCCAAGCTTGGGCTCGACTTTTCTATTAGAAGGCTAGAAAAAACATGAAATGACAAAAAAACTTTATTTTATCCAAAAATAGGTATAATATATTATTTATGTACCTTGAAAATGAACATTTTAATTGGAAAATGGTACTATTCATGTATTTTGGATTGGGCTCGAGCTTGAGGTTTTCACTTTGGTCTTTGGCAAGCCCGGCCCAGGGTATGAACCGTTTTATGCACAAGGTAGACAACGTTGATTTCTGAGTGACTTATTTGTACTTTGCAATTTCTATAGGATGGCAATGTAGTCTCTCCCTTTCTTTTTAGTTTGCATGTAAAATTTGGTCAAAGTCAAACTTTCTAAAGCCTGACTAACTTTGTAGGAAAAAATATCAACATCTACAATACTAAAGCTATATGATATAAAAATTAATTTCATGCTGCATCTAATAATATTGATTTTATATTGCGAATATTAATATCTTTTTATAAACTTAGTCAAAGTTGACAATTTTGATCAAATTTTATATGCAGACTAAAAAAAATGAAGTAAGTAAATGTCGATCGATTTTCATACGTGGCCTTTTGAACTTTTCCCATAAAAAAACCCCCACATAAGTATGCAAATATACTACCCCTGTTTCGGTTTGTCAAGCCATCGCGCGCCCAGCCATTGCTTTTTGCTTGCGCTGTATCCATGCATGCATTTTCTCCGTGACCTAGTTTCTGACCTGCACGACCGAACCGAAACTTTCGTCCCATTTACCTCTCGCTCTATGGTCTCATCTCTTAACCGGCAAAACACCAAAAAAGATGCTGCGTAGGTGTTGTGCCATGCAATGCGACGACACAGCCAAAGCAAAGCTTTCATTTGACAACCGCTTCCCTCGCGTCGCATCGCACTCGTGCCGGCCCTGCTGCTTTACCTCAACCGCCCTAATTCAGCCGGAAAGCCACAGCCTAATTAAGTCGTTAACGAAAGATTTGGTTTAACACTGTGCAGTGGTCCAGTCCCGTCGCTGGAGCAGGTTCTTCCTCGGCTCTGATTACTTTACAGTGCACTGTGGGATGAACCGATGCTTCTGTGCATTCTACTCTACTCCCAGAGTCCGAGAAGCTGTTGCAGTACTTCGGTTCCGATAATCATGTTGTAGGTAGGTAATGATAAGCTGCGGCCGAGATCATTGCTAGGATGCCCGCCTTGTGACAGTAGTAGTTTCCTCATTCCCGTTTACCGAAGACAACCTCGCGAGTGCAGTGATGATGAATTCTGCTCCCGTTCAGTGCGGTGATGTGGCACCGCACTTGAAGAGTGCATGCTGCCGGGTACCGAGATACACAACAGATAATCGACCCAACACCGCCGTGCCCAGATGCAGACTATAGTTATCACCACCGCAGGCATGCAAAGCGACCGAAACTCCAGTGATCTCGACTCATTTGCCGTCTGGCCTCACCGCTGCGCCTTTGATTCTTGGCAACGGCCGGGGGACACGGTTAACTTGTTGGCCCTGCTCGGCATCTCGAGTCACTTTCATCAAGTATTAAGTAGTATTAGTACTGGGGATCCAGAGGTGCATGAATGAACACTCTCCTGGGGCCTTGGCCCCAAAAGTTTTCTTTGCTAAGAACTGAATTTGTTCGGTGCTTCCACGGCCGGGAACGATCTAATTAGAGACCGGAGAATCTAGATTCCCCGAGCAAAGAGATTGTGCATAAATCTTGTAGTGCTGGTACAATGTACATACATCGGCCGGACACTTCTCAATTGCTCCATGCATGCATGCATGCTTCTCGTTGTTCTTCACTTAAATTCCGGCAATACAAAGCCCAAACGGGTTCTAAATTTGGTCACCCATATGGTTTGATCCGCCCCCCTCAATGCGTGATGAGCATGCAAGCATGGTAGAACCTATTTTATTTTGTCCGTGTGCATAAAAAGAATTGCTAGGTTCACATAGAGTAAAATGGAATTGCTAAATGCACACTGAAAAGGGTTTAAAAAATGTACAACTACACCTTGAAAAGACAATTTCCCAAATATTTTTGTAGACTAAAATGTCCGCATGGTTCCCAGTTCATGTTCATTATAAGCTTCGTATCAGTAACAGTGAGAGCTTTAAAAGTAGACTCCACATGTGCATGTTTCAATAAACTGGAGTAATACGTGCCTTCCCCTCCTTCCACCACCTTGTCACCACCAACTTTGCCGGACTCGAGTCACCTGCGCCATCACAGGCAGGGCGGAGACAGGCCTATGGCAAGTAGGGCTATAGCCCTAGGCCTAGGAACAACGGCCCTTGTAATTTCTTCTTAAAAAGTATGAAAAAATCATCAAAGTGCATCATTTAAGGTACTTAGCCCTAGGCGTAATCAGATGCTAGCTCCGCCTCTGGGCAGTGGCATAGCCAGGCCCCAGGCATCAGGGGCCTTGGCCTGGGGCATGAAAATAGGTTTCTTCGCTCACTGTAGATAGAATGTTACTGTCTGGTATTGTTTTTACTGTAGCCCTGAATTCGGCACTGGGCATGGAGCTAGCCTAGCTACGCCACTGATCACAGGGTTCGAGTCGTAACACGCCGTCGTGCTAGAGTCAGCACCACCACCATGCTAACATACCAGATCTCTTCTGGCTGCCCTCTGTGACCCTATCAAGGACTGAAGGCCTATACTTTCTTGATCTATACCCTACAGCTTTGGAGTTCAGTTCTTATAGTTCAGAACACCTAAAATTACCACACGGTTTGTCCGTTCGAGTGAAGCAACATCCAAATGAATAACTCTCTACCCTCGCCATCCACACCTTGCAAGAGTCAAGACCGTATGTGGTTTGGTCCATCGGCCCATGGGGCGCAAGGGAGAATATATGTACGCCAGAAGGGAAAGGCGACCACGGTTGGACGACGATGTGGAACTTGGACCATAAACCCAGCCTTTCACGAGCTTTGCTACATCTACGTAAAGATTTCTACGTAACCTACGTAAAAGGTGACCTGGCCTGATTTGGTTGGAGGGGAAATAGGCCCAGGCCCACCCCCTGAGAGGGGGGGGGGGGATTAGTTTAGCGTTAAGGCAAGGACGTAGCTTTACGTAGCTGGTTTCGTAAGTCTAGCATTTTTGGCCTTTCACGATTCAACAGAAGAGCCAGGCAATCCAAATGAGCATTGCATGTGTCTACGTGGTCTCTGTAAATTCCTTCCATGGATCTTCAATATCTAAATTTTATAAGGTGGTGTCGCCTTCCCAGAGTGGCTCGGGTGCCATCTCCATCTCTGCCACTACCGCCTCTCTCCTCCAAGTTTCCCTCACCGTTGCCGGCCAGAGCCCTCGGGCAAAGCCTTAGGTGGATGTTAGGTGTGGTAGGCCGCAATCTCCTCAGCTGTTTCTCTCGGGTGGCTTTTCGGTGCGTCCAAAACCCTAGCCCTCATCTCCGATGCACCGCCACTAGGCACCCCTCCTCTCCTTCGATCCGCCCAGGCGGTCGCCAGCATGGAGATCAATGAACATGGCTAGGAGGTCTCGCGCATGTCTTACTCCGCCTTTGGTGTAGGACCGCCAACCCAGGAGCTTTCAGATCCGAGGCGGGGTGGGGGTCACCAACCTGGAGATGGGTGACTACAGCCAGGGAGGCTGCGGCCATCTCGTCTCTGCTCCAGAGCTGGGGCTCCCTCGCCAGTGCCTCCCGTTCAGGCTCAAGTCCAATAAATTTGTTCATGTCCCTTTTGGTCTCAGTGACGAAACATCTTCGTGTAGGCTTGGATCATGACGAAGTTTCTTCGACCTAGGTGGAGCGGTTTTGTCGGCCACCTATATTTTACACGCGATCTCGCTATTGACATCCTCGGTTTGTGTTGTATGTTAGCAGGATCGGCGCTCCATGCCCCGTGGCGAGAGGGCAGGTGGCCCTTTCCTGCGACTACGTGGCAAGGACGTTGCGACAAGGTGCGGTGGCTTCCCCAGGGGGCACGGAGTCGCTCGTGTTGGTATTTGCGGATGCCACTCCTGCGCCTCTGCTCGGCGGCAAGTGAGTGGTGCACATTTGTCCTCTCCCTGGGCACTGCTTCCCGCTGCTTTCTTTGTTGTTTGCTTCTTTTCTTTGATCTGTTTTGTAAGAGAATTTTTTTAACACCTTGCATCGTTGGGGCCGTGTGTGGCAAACCTTGTATTATTGAAGTGTGGAGTATAATTTGCGCATATGTTCTCATGGAAAAGAACAATAACTCAAACGACACTAAGAACAGTGTGCATTTTCAATGTGTTTAACCCATAGAGAATAAGTGTATACAAATGACTTTTGTGTTGAGTATATATATTTGGTGAATGTGATAAAAATGAAAAAGAACATAGAGAAGCTGATTGGTTGTATTCAAAGCAACAACTTGAATCCATCTCAAAAAAAGCAACACCTTGAATCGCGAAAAGAAAAAAACGAACATCCTCGTGATACATCCATGGATCCATGTGCGTACTCCGCCTGCTCGCTAGCTCGACGGAGGGCTACCTACACCACTGGTTGCAGTTGTCGGCCTTGCAGTGCTGGTAGCAGCTGCCCCACTGCAAGAGGTTGTTGATGAGGCACTTGACCCGGCACGTCGACTCGCAGACCTGGCAGTCGATGGTGCTCAACACCTTCGCCGTCGTCGTGTCGCTCCTGCTGCCGCCGCGGGTGCCGTTGCCACGCCCGTCCGCATCCGCCTCGATTGTCGCGGCCTCCTCGGGCCCCGGTGGCGCCTGCCCAGCCACGGGCCTTGACCGCCCGTCGGCCAGCAGGAGCAGGATCAGCAGCACGCACGTCGCTCTCGTCGTCTTCACGGCGGCGGCCATGGATTGGTTGGTTCGTGCGAGGGTTTGTGTGTGGAAACGTACGTGTGGTCTGTGTAATGTCGACTACGACGACGATGTGTGGTGGCGCGCGCGAAGTGAGGGTGTAGTGCGCGGGGGATTTGTACGTGTGATTCCTGGTGCTTTGTGCGTGATGGCAACGGCCGTGGACCTTCTTTGTTGGTGGAAGGTGGTTGAGTCACACGTTTCATGGCATGGTTGATTCTAGTGAAGAACAAACAAATGATGTCCCACGTCCCAATTACAAGTTACAATCATACATTCCCCGAATAAATAGCAACTCAAACCACAGCGAGAACGTGTGCATTTTTTATGGTTTTACCCAACCGGGCTTGCTATGCCTCAGACGATTGAGACTTCGTTAAGTCTCAGTCAATGCTATATCCGTGAGATGTTACATTAAGATTCGTATAAAATTTTCTTTTTAGTTTCTTTTCTCTTTTTCTTGTATGATATGTCACTTAACTGAGACTTAGTTAAAATCTCAGTCGACAGAAGGAAAAAAAATGGAATGCCATGTTCACTTCAGTTGTTGAGATATCTTCATGAGGTCTTGCCTGATGCTAAAAACCCTTAGAAATCAGGTCAATATGAATTGAATCTTTAGGAATCTAGGTCTCCATTCCTATGAAAGCGAATGCTAAATATAGAGAAAAACACCGTTGGTGAAAGTTCCGCCGGAATCCTCTAAATCTAATGAGCCTTAGAAATAAGTATATACAATTGGATCGTTGGATGGTCTCGGTATCTTGATGTAATTTTTATTATGTTTCATGTGCTTTCTACTTTCGGTGAATTTTGATAATATATCTGAATCATTTTCACACAAAAAAGTATATACAATTAGCTTTTTGTGTTGGAATATATATTTTCTGAACTTAAAAAACAAAAACAAAAGAACATAGAGTACCTGATTTGTTGGTTTCGAGGAAAACACTTTTGAATTGTAGAAATTGAATTTCCTTGTTCTATAGTTTCTCTTGCATGTAGGATATAGCACCACACAGTTCAATATAAAAGTAGGAACATTCTTTTTTCTTTTACAAAGACGCAGGGAAACATTCATGTTTCTACTTGTAAATGAAACTGTGCTCAATGACTTAGGCTGCGTGTGAATTCATAGGAATGAGCGTATGTGCATATGTGTTTGTGAGCATCAACATTTGTATTGTCTGCACTGAGCTCGAGTTTATAAGTAAATACAATTAAAATAGCAGCGCCATCTTTACATATAGGGCGTGGAAGCGAAAATTTTAGCAGGGGCAGGACACAAGGACATCTATATAGTATGTAGTCCCAGCTGCAAGTGGGATCCATCCATGGCTTCATGCGCGTGTCAGCCTTGCATCCACCGGCACATTAGCTCGACCAAGGGCTACCTACACCAGTCGTTGCAGTTGTCAGCCTTGCAGCGCTGGTAGCAAGTGCCCCACTGGAAGAGGTTGTTGATGAGGCACTTGACCCGGCACGTCGCCTCGCAGATCTGGCAGTCGATGGTGCTCAGCACCTTCCTCGCGGCGTTCCCGCCGCCGCCGCCGCCGCGGGTGCCATTGCCGCGGCCGTCGGCATCCGCCTCGATCGTCGCGACCGCCTCGGGCTCGGGTGGCGCCTGCCCAGCCACGGACCGCGGCCGCACATCGGCCAGCAGGAGCAGCAGTAGCAGCAGCCCGCACGTCGCTCTCGTCGTCACGACGGCGGCTCGGCATGACGCCATGGATCGGTTGGTTCTTGCGAGGGTTTGTGCGTGCGGATGTGTGTGCTGTGTTCAACTCTTGACTACTACGACGATGCGTGGTGTCTCGCGCGAAATGAGGGGGTGGCGCGCTCAGGGATTTGTACCGTGCGGTTCCTGGTGTTTTGTGCGTGATGGCAATGGGCGTGGACCTGTGTTTGGTGCATGGTGGTTGAGTCACGCGTTCCATGGTTCAGTAGCATGCATGCGCAGCGAGGCCAACCTTATTTGATTTATTATTGTTTCCAATAACGAGCACTTTTATTGATTCAAAATGTCACATCGAGCTAGCACACATTCAGTCCTATATGATTAAGATGCACACGACCAGCACCACACATTGTTCTCAATATGCAAGTTTTCAATGCCTAAGCCATAAAAAAATTAGGTTCGCAAATATATTTCTAGGCAGTAAGGCAATTGGCACCCGTGCAACTCTCTATAGATGTCCAGAAGAAGACATGTCAAATCGCGTCAATCACTTTAAGAACCTTTTTAGTATTCTGAAAAACAGTCCACAATAAACTCGGAGTGAATCTAAGACGGAGAAAACTAGGGTAAGCTTACCCCAAGTAAATAACAAAAATCACCACATTTGAGGATAGGCTTCTAGTTTAGCACCACTATTCCCATTTTTTAACCACCAATTTTGGGGCCTGCTGGTTACGAATTACACTGATGTGAGGCTTATCACGTTTTAATGCATGTGTCGATGGGGCGGGCCCACCTGTCGGGTCGATAGACCACGTGGGGTTGACGGCCGCCAATCCTAGCCATTAACCCCTGCCAAAACGGTTCACCCGCATGCCTCCTTGATACGTCTCCGTCGTATCTACTTTTCCTAACGCTTTTGCTCTTGTTTGGAACTTTAATTTACATCGTTTGAATGAAACTAACCCGGACTGATGCTGTTTTCAGCAGAAGTACCATGGTGTTGTTTTTGTGCAGAAATAAAAGTTTTCAGAATGGAACAAAATTTTTTAAGAATTATTTTACAATAAAAGAAAAATACTGGAGCCAAGAACCACCGGAGGGGCCCCCTGGTTGAGCACAGCCCACCAGGGCGCGCCACCCCCTCCAGGCGCGCCCAGGTGGGTTGTGCCCACCTGGTGGCCCTGGAGACCCTGATTCCGACTCCATAAATACCTATATTTGAAGAAAAAATCAGGGAGAACGAATTGTCGCGTTTCACGAGACGGAGCCGCCGCCGCCTCCTGTTCTTCATCGGGAGGCCAGACCTGAAGTCCGTTTGGGGCACCGGAGAGGGGAATCTTCGATCTTCGTCATCACCAACCCTCCTTCATCGCCAATTCCATGATGCTCCCCACCAGGAGTGAGTAATTCCTTCGTAGGCTCGTTGGTCGGCGAGGAGTTGGATGAGATTCATCATGTAATCGAGTTAGTTTTGTTAGATCTTGATCTCTAGTATCCACTATGTTTTGAGATTGATGTTGCTATGCTTAATGCTTGTCACTAGGGTCCGAGTGCCATGATTTCAGATCTGAACCGTTTATGTTTTCACCATTATATCTATGTTCTAAATCTGACCTTGCAAGTTATATGCACCTACTATGTGTTATGGTCCGTAAACCCCGGAGTGACAATAGTCGGGATACTTTCCGGTGAAGATCATAGTTTGAGGAGTTCATGTATTCACTATGTGTTAATGCTTTATTCCGGTTTTCAATTAAAAGGAGGCCTTAATATCCCTTAGTTTCCTTATGGACCCCGCTGCCACGGGAGGGTAGGATAAAAGATGTCATGCAAGTTCTTTTCATAAGCATGTACGACTATTTACGGAATACATGCCTAAATTATATTTATAAACTGGAGCTAGTTCTGTGTCGTCCTAGGTTATGGCCATTATATGATGAATATCATCTAACGAATTCACCGATTCAATGCCTACGAATTTTCCACATATTACTCTTGCTAAGTTACTATTGCTATTATTACACTTGCTACAAAATCATTGCTATCACTGTTACTGTTACCACTGCTATCATACTACTGTGCTACTAATCACTTTGCTGCAGATATTTAAACTCCAGGTGTAGTTGAATTGACAACTCAACTGCTAATACTTGCAAATATTCTTTGGCTTCCCTTGTGTCGAATCTATAAATTTGGGTTGAATACTCTACCTTTGAAAACGGTTGCGATCCCCTATACTTGTGGGTTATCACTCCTCTCTTTCTCATTTTTCTCTCCACTGTCTCATCGTTGCTGCCATCGCGAGCTGTCGTCGTCGCATTTCTGCCATGGTTTCCTAGGGTAATAGGAGAGAATCATGTGAAGACCTTAGCTGATTTGGCAACCACGTAAGTACCACATATCTAATTTCTAGGGTTAAGGTTCTAATTGAGTAGAGGATTTCGAATTTAAGCATGATTCTCTATGATTTGTCACATGTTTTTACTTGTTAGAGCCCCAACACTGTATGACTACATTTTTGAGGACCAGTCGATGGAGAAGTACCTTCCCGTTGCCATCACCAAGCCATAACAGCCAAATTTGCAGCCTTTGACGGATGGCTCATAGGCAGGAGGTTTTTGGGAGCGTTGCAGATTAGTGATTTAATATGTGGCCCACTGATTATGTATATTGTTGGCCACTGACTTAAAGAAGATATTACGAATTATGTTGGCCATTGAATATTCTTAAGTCATACTATGTATAGATAGTAGGGCAATGTAGGTAATCTAGGCAATGTAGTATAGATGGTAGGGATTTATGTAATCAATTGTGTTAAGAAGATGTTGTTTTTTTAAATTTGCATGAAGGAGCAATTTTTTATTGTATCCAATGGGTTGATTTAGATTGTCGGCCAACATTGATGGAAGCATTGACCAAACTATGGGACATGTATGAACATGAGAAAGGTAGAATTACTAACAATGTTGGTTATGTTGAATAGAAGTTTGAGTTATCTGTTGAGAGATAAAAAGCTTCGGGTTGAGCTTAGGGATTGCAAACTGAACTTGAGAAAGTTGTGGAGGAGAAGCAGGTGACACTATCCCTAATGTCTAAAGCAGATATTGCTCTGATTGAGGTAAGGGCGGCATTGGAGTATAAGAAATTGCATGATTGGGCAACTTCTAATTTCCATAGGGTGATCAAGTCAAGTAGAGAGGGACATGGATAGACAAAGGATGGGAAGAGAAAACTTGAGGACATGATTGTCGACTTCCTTAAAGAGGAAGAGGGGATCAAGGCAAATATTAGGAATATGAAGGAAATTTGTGATGAGTAGTTATGACCAATTCATGTAAAAAATGTTGAATTGTGTAGCGTAAGTTCTGGGAAGTGTTGAACATTTGTAATGTCTATTGAGCTATTAGTTAATTGTGAGTTGCGGTATCCATTTATGAACTATTGTTTATATTGATGTTGCTAGTGATGTTGATTGTGGATGATCAAGTTATGATGAATGCCGATGAGTAATTATAGTTCATGTTGTGATGAACAATAGAGCATCACCTATTGAACAATTCTATTCATCACAAAACCAATAGCACTTGCACTACCACCACATGTTCACATCACAAGATTGGCAACACTACATGATCAACACATCACTACATCATTATCACGAGATCACTACCATCAGTTAGTTACAGGATCATCTCCATCTTAGATCAGTACTACTTAAACAACATTTTTCAAAATACACAACTAACATACCGGTCTACCAACTTATGTTAGTTCTACTAAATCCACACTTTTGCAATATATGTAACCAACTTCGCCATTAGACTCCCATGCCAACTATATAGCTCTCGGGTTATATATTACTTAACATAACAACTATATGATTATGTAGTTCATTCATCGAGGATTCCCTTGATCTTAAGAATCTTGTCCTTGTTTGCATGCCCAACTTTTAGCAGGTCAGCAATGATATATTCTAGCTTCTCCTTCTCCTCCTTCAGCTCATCCCTCTCCTTTTTTATCTCATCCTTATCTTTCTTCACCTTTGGTTGAAAATTGCTTGAGATATCTGAATGCACTTGAGCTCCTTGAAGTAAAATTGAGATGCTCCATCCCCTTGTCAATCTCCATGCTAGCCCTCTCAAGATCTTCCTTCTTGTTCTGCTGCCTACCAACCTTTGTTCTCTTCTTATAGTTCATCTCTTGCACCGTGTCTCTTGCCAATTAAATAGCTTTCTCACATCACCAAACAAGGTGGTTGTACTGCCTCTTCAATTCGTCATTCTCCTGCTTAAGATTGTTCACCTCATAATTGGACTTATAAAACATTTCCTAGTGCTTAAGAAGGCAAATCTGGAGTATGACTAGCCAAGGAGATTCAACCCACTCCGCAACTCCTTAATCTACACATCCCTATATTTATTATTATTATTGGTCTCCTAAATTTGAGAGTTCAATTTACTAACATAACTAGCTCATTTACCAAAAATGACTACATTACTTTCCTATTTTATTACTTTTCATTTAATGAACCTCTACTATTTAGTGAACTAGTTCTAAGGTTAGGTAATTCGATTGAGGGTTTATTGTACAAACATAACTAGCTCATTTACCACTACTTATACATTGAAATGTATTTTTCCTCTGCTAGCTAGTGATAATTTTATTAATTCACTACATCTGCTAGCTAGCAAAAATTTCAGTAAACACTCATCTCCGTGAGCTAGAACAAGTGCATAGGATTTTCAAAAATAGATTACTCACATTAAGTGAATCATAATTTATTACTTTTCTGAATGATACTAGCAACTACAATTAAAATGAGTACCTCCAAATTTATTACTTTCCTAAGTTATTATTGATTACTTTCCTAATTCAGAACTACAGACCGCAAACGCCCACTCTTCAAAACTGATGTACACTTGATAAGCAAAGTACACTCTTCAACACAGTTGTTAACAATTATTTTAGAGAAGAGACATTGGCTGCGCCCGAGAGAAAGCTCGAACCTAGACTGACTTTGAATTAAAAATAGCCATCAACCGGCCAGAATTACAATGATCAACCACTCACAAGCAATCGGAAATAGATGAAAATAAAGAAACTGGGGAGGAACAACCTCCGACGGCAGGTACATGGTGCGGACAAAACATCGTATTGACCAAAGACAACACAAGCAGCTACGGAGATTTAACAGAAGAAATGAGCTTGATCCGTCGAGGTCTTCATCATCCAAAACAACCAACACTAGGCAAGTAGCAGAACACAGCTCGTTGGAGAAACAATTGTAAATGAGAAGGCCCAAATCCACTCCGCGATGAACACCTTGGGCACAGTGACATCCGTCTTCGTCTCCGTAGAAGGCCACAACCTTCTCGTCCCGGATGGAAGGACGTCACACTATCGGCAAGAGAAGTGATTCCTCCGAGAACCCGAATACACAAATGCCAGGGAGAGTATCAGGTGATACCACACCTAAAATGCTCCCATGATCAATACCAACTTAAAAAAATAGATGTTTGAAAAAATTCTGAAACTTTTTGTGAATGTTCACAACGTACGTGACTACAACCCCTTACGAAATTAGATCCAAATTCGGAAAACACAGTGAGAAATAAAAATGACAAATCTAACATGAATAGTGTCACAAAAGGACAAAAGCAAAATTGACACTATTCACATCTGAATTTGTCTTTTTGTTTCTCAATGTACATTTTGAATTTGAAGCTGAAATTTTTAGGGGATGTAGACATATTCCTTGTGATCATTCTTGTTTTCTTCAGAATTTTTCAAACATTTACAATTGGATTTAAAAAAATGGTATCATGGGAGCATTTAGGGTGTGGTATCGTTGGATATTTTCCCCAAATGGCAACCAGGGGTACCAAGGGAGGGACTACATCATCTGACATACCACATTGATCTCCATAGAAGGCCTGGCATTTCCATGGAATGGCCATGAAGGAGAGGCATACTGTAGGATAACAGCTCGGACCGAATCGACGTGACGAGAGATCAACCTGGAGACTAGAGCCGCCATGGTAGCCACCAACACATCCCAAGATGACATCCACCACACGGTCCAAGGATGATGACTCCATGAATGGGAACGCCGCCGTCATCCCCCAGCAAGACCAAGGGTGTCCCCTAGATGCAGGGAGGTTGGGTGGGGGAAGGGATACCTCAATGAAGCCTTAAGGGAGTAGTTCGACGCCGTAGCGTCGTTGTCGTTGTGGCCGCCACTGTCGGCCAAGGGTTTCCCCTTGTCCCTAGAGCGGGACCATGCCAGAGCCTAGATCGAGCGAGAGAGGATGAAGAAGATGACATTGGTGTAGGTCGATCTTTAGTTGGCGGCCGGCCGACAGAAAGCACGGCTGCCATGAAATCCAATCACTTGATCCCCGTTGCCCAAGCAAGCTGAGGAAGGCCGGTCGTGCACCCGCAGCTGTCGACCACCATAGGGCTGACGTTGCCCACCTCGACTGTAGGGCTGGCGTTGCCCACCTCGCCAAACCCTTCGCGCGAGGTTGAAGCAGTTACCCTCTCCGCCATCTTACTCAGCTCTGTGCTAGCTTGCCGACGGTCGTCTCTGATGACGGGACGGACTGGAGGGAAGGAGGAGGAGGCTGCCGGCGGCCTAGGGTTGGGAGCCGCCCGAGTCTCCTCGAGGGAGCGCCGTGGGGGCGAAGGAGGGAGGTCTTTATCCAATTGTTCAATGTATAGAAAGTTGCTAGCTCAATTCACTGTATAAAATACTTTATATGTATAGCAAATGTTCGTGTGCATCGCAATGGGAGAAAAAAAGTCCTCACACACGATCATCAAATTTGTAAACACCTATGGATGACGTAATCACCCCGTTGGTCTTAGATGTAGAGCTGAGCCTGGCTACGTAAGTTATTTCTATGTAAGTTATTAATCTAGCAAATATGCTCGTACGTTGCAACAGGAGAAAAATTACCCCTGTTTCAAGTGCATATATCACGCAAAAGTGTGAGAATCTACGTGTGTGGATGTGCTCCAGATAAAAGAACTTCCACCAATTCTCGAGCGCTAATGTCCGGCAATATCAGGATCCGTATCTTTTCGAGACATCATCTCCCTTCAAATCGTCGCGTGAAGTGATATCTAAAACTAGAACAGGAATAAATAGCATTATCAACAAATTTAGAGTCAGAACCACATCCAGCAGATCAACCTAGAATAACAGAACCTTTTTGTTTGTGTCCGGCGAAACCAGGATACGTATCTCATCGAGACCCCATCCTCTTTCCAATCGTCGCTTAATACCGCATGAACTTCACAAACCCTTGCTCCCCCGACCCTCTGACTCCCATACCGCTTCTTGTAAGAAAGAAGTCTAGTTATATGCCCGTGCTTTTCTACGGAGCAAAAGTCAGTTGCAATGATAGTGAAGGATGACCGATGATGTGACTCATGAAGGGCAACGAATGATGGACCGGAGTGCAAAATTTCCTCCTTGTATTATTTAAAAAATTAGTCGACGAACCCATGCATTCATAAAGGACACTTACTTATATTATATATTTAATTTCCAACGTTATTACCATCTATTGTAATTTTTTACATTGCTGGCGAATGTTTTCCATTGAAACTGTAAGAAAATTTAAAAATCCAGCTATCAAATATATTAGTATTAGAACATGCAACACTTTTATCCTGGATAAGAAATACACATTAATTGGATTCAAACTGAGAATTTTGCACTAAAATAAATCCTGGATCAAGGTACATATAATTATGTAATGAAATCTAGAACAAATGACTTTAGAGGTGTCCTAAGTCAGGAGAAAACTATCTCAAAATAGTAGTATATGAGATTTTTTTTCTTATAGGAAAGACAGAGATAGTACAATAAAGAGATATTTACATCAAGGACTCGACCTCAAGAGAGATGTGCCAACCCAGTAAAATAAAGGAAAGGGCAAGTCGCCAAGTCACATACAGTATTATATATATATATGCATCACAGCGCGCGGCAGGCGACCGAAACGGCAATAGTTTCGAGCCATTTGCCGTTTGGCCTCGCCGGTGCTCCGTTGATCCCTGGCAGCGGCCGGAGGACACGGCGGCTGCAACTTGCGTGGCCTGCTGGGCAAGTAAGAGCAGACGCCCACGCGCCCTTGGGCACACCTGCCTCGGAGGTCCACCCTTTGTTTTCACTTCCACTTCTGTGGATCCAGAGATGCATGAACGAACGAACACATAACATAATGCCGCCCGGAGGCCTGTGCAGGGAAAGTTATGATAAGGATTTTACACGTGTCACCGGTCACATACACCCGGGAACGAAGGTGGTGACAAGAGATCTAATCTCCCCGAAGCCGAGAGATTCTGCTCCGCTCTCGTGTGCAGGGGTAGCGAGAGAATCAAACGCCTATTTTATTTTGTCTTAATATTTTGCTTTTTTCTTTTGACCAGATTATTTTAAAAAACTAAAATATGGAATACAGAAAAATATTTAGAATTCTAAAATATCGTGAACTCAAAAAAAGACCATGATTTTTTATAATTTTTTTACTGAATTCAAAATGTAGATAAATTAAAAAATGATAAACTTAAAAATTGTTCAAAATAAAAATTCACAAAATTAAAATTATAGGGAATTCCAAAAGTTGTTCATGAATTGAAAAATGTTCAAAATTCAAAATATATTTTTCTGAATTAAAATAAACGTCCATGAATTGCAAAAAACCTTGTATTCACAAACATAGTGATTCAATTGTTCAAATATGAAAATGTTCATGAATTTTGAGAAGTTCATGTATTTGAATGATGTTTTCGAATTTGAAGAAGAACAGAAAAGTTAGGAAAAACAGAAAAACATAATTCACAAACACCATGTACAATATGCTGTTTTTGAGTTCAGAAAAACAAATGCTGAAAACTGAAGAAAAACAAATGCTGTTTTTGATTGTTATCATATGCGGAAAAACAGAAAAGGTAGGGAAAAGCAAATGCAGAAAAAGCAGAAAAGGTAGGGAAAAAATGCTGAAGACTGAAGAAAAAAAAAGGAAAAATAAACTTTTGTAAGGTGCCCAAAAAACGGGCGGAAGGTTCTACAAACTATCTAAAACTGGACCCCAGCAGTTCGCTACAGTACTCAAAACGGGCGCCCAAAACTCGCGCACCTGTCTAAGGCCGGCCCACACATGCCCGCTGTGAGCGATAGATGCGATAACACTCCCAGCAAGCGATACATAGCATTCGCGCAATGCCTGCCTCTTCTCTGCTCATAACCGATGTTCCTCTATTACAAAGTTGTTGGAGACCTCCAACCCGGTGTGCCTCTATTACAAATTCTAAATTCAAAACTCTCATTCTTTTTTTCCTTTTTGAGAAACTTTCAATATATTCACAATCAATTAGGGTTGTATAGAGTATACCAGAGGTAGTAAAAATTTGTGAATTCAGAAAAAGATTGTGAATTTAGCAAAAAAAAAAGGTTGTATAGAATACACCAGAGGTAATAAACATTTGTGAATTTTTGAAATTTTTTTGAAATTTGTGAATTTGTCAACATTTTGGAATTTAGCTAAAAATAATAACAAAAAAATTACCATTTTTGAATTAACTAATACTTTTTGAGTTCATGATTTTTTCGAATTCTAGAAAATTTTCATTATTCTTTTTTTATTTTGTAGATAAAATAAATCTAATAAAAAACCAGACGTTTGATTTTATCGCTACCTCTACTTGTGCTGGCCATGGCCATGTCGCGCTGGCACGTGAGCAACGCACACACTAGCGCCCCGGATATAGCAGCTAAAAATCGAGATCACTAATTAAGAGGTACCATTTGCACCTCCACGGTCAAAAGGTCATCGAATACGAGGCGGATGGACAGCGACGCCGACTAGAGGAGGAGGAAACATAACCGTCTAATTTTTGGTTTATTTTTTAACAGTATGGCACTAGGCACTATGGCTCCTGGATTGGCTTGTTGATTTTTGCAGTACTTGGTATTGGATTATCTGGATATGTTATGCAGAGACTGGAGAACGTACTGCAATACTCTTGGGTGCCTGCCGACTTGACACATATCAATGTCAGCAAGTTTAATTACCGTGTAGTGCAAGTATTATGCTTTATAGTTTTTTATTCTTTGCGCAAATTTTAATTATCTAGATTGAACATCGGATAAATTAACAAATATCAGGTGAACCTTTGTTTTTTGGAAAGGTTTCTAAAAAAGGAGAACCTCAATACAAGATGAAGTTGGTTCGTCACGTGAACAGAACAATTGTAGTGTTTGTTGTGCGAGTTTAGGAAATTATGAAGTTTTTTTTGAAAAAAAGGAGGCTCCAGAGAAGCCCGACTTTAAATTAACAAAGCCATCAACCGGCCAGGAGTACAAGAGCATACTAACAACAAAGCAACGGCTAAAGGATACAATGAGAAAGAAGAGCAGCTTACTACACTACACCTACAACCAGCGAACAGAGAAATACATTGAAGAGCAGCTAATTGAGGATAAGCCCACTACGCAGATGCCCTGAAACGACTACAGAAGAAGCCACGAGGATTCGCAACCGCCAGAAGAGGTCGGGCACATGGCTGAAACTCGGAGCTGGAGATGACACAACACATGCCTTCTCTAACATTTGAGGGGATCCCTTCCCCTCGCCTAGGCTCGAAAGCGCCGCACTGTGGAAGTGTAGAGACGCTCACCCGAGAGCTAAAACATAGGTTGGGCTCGAGTCCGGGCCAGCAATGGATCACAACCAACATCACGCCGGAGCACACACTCGCCGGCTGCACTGCAGACGCCGAAGGAGACCGATGGAAGAGGGGTAAGCCGCCGGGAGCATCGCCGAAAGGAAGAAGTGCTACCTCTTGAGCTTGCGTTGGTTTTCCCTTGAAGAGGAATGGGTGATGCAGCAAAGTAGCGTAAGTATTTCCCTGAATTTTGAGAACCAAGGTATCAATCTAGTAGGAGACAACGCACAAGTCACTGAATACCTGCACAAACAATCAACAACTTGCACCCAACGCGATAAAGGGGTTGTCCATCCCTTCATGGTCACTTGCAAAAGTGAGATATGATAGAGATAGATAAACGGTAAAGTAAATATTTTTGGTATTTTTGGTTTATAGATTGGAAAGTAAAGATTACAAATTAAAGGAACGACGATAGAAATTGGCAAGTTGACGGGAAACTAATAGATTCAATATAATGAAAAAAAAGACCCGCGGCCATAGGTTTCACTAGTGGCTTCGCTCAAGATAGCAAATATTATGGTGGGTGAACAAATTACCGCCGAGTAATTGATAAAAAAGCACATAGTTATGATGATATCTAAGGCAATGATCATGAACATAGGCATCACGTCCGTGTCAAGTAGACCAAAATAATTCTGCATCTACTACTATTACTCCACACATCGACCGCTATCCAACGTGCATCTAGAGTATTAAGTTCATAAAGAACGAAGTAATGCATTAAGTAAGATGACATGATGTAGAGGAATTAACTCAAGCAATATGATGAAAACCCCATCTTTTTATCCTCGATGGCAACAATACAATACGTGCCTTGTTGCCCCTACTGTCACTAGAAAAGGACACCACAAGATTGAACCCAAAGCTAAGCACTTCTCCCATTGCAAGAAAGATCATTCCAGTAGGCCAAACTACCTAACATATTTATCAATGTAATTTTCTTTATTATGGAATGCTACCTAACATATTTATCAATATAATTTTCTTTATTGTGGCATGAATATTCAGATCCAAAAGATTCAAAACAAAAGTTTAATATTTACATAAAAATAATAATACTTCAAGCATACTAACAAAGCAATCATGTCTTCTCAAAATAACATACCCAAAGAAAGCTATCCCTACAAAATCATATAGTCTGGCTATGCTCTATCTTCGTCACACAAAATATTTAAATCATGCACACACTAGTAGAAAATAGGGCATACGTTCGGGCCAGATAAGCCCATTAGTTCCGGTTCAGTCACGAACCGGGACCCACGGGCCCATTGGTCCCGGTTCGTGAGGCCAGGGGCATGCCGGGCCTCGTGGGGGCATTGGTTTCGGTTCGTCTGGCCCCTTTGGTCCCGTTTGGTGGGATGAACCGGGACCAATGGGCCTCGCTCATGGCCTACCACCATTGGTCCCAGTTCGTGGCATGAACCGGTACGAAAGGGTGACCTTTAGTCCCGGTTCATGCCATGAACCAGGACCAATGAGTTGCCTATATATACCCCTCGCCCGCGAGTAGAGCACTCCACTGCTCTGTTTTTCCTGGCCGGCGAGGGGAGAGCTTTGTGGTGCTCTAGCTCACCTCCTATGCACACGAGGTGTTCGATGGAATGCCCGAGCCACACTACTTAAGCTTTCTCCTCTCCAAGCTCGACCTCCACGCTCCATTTTTCTCAATATTCATCTAGGTTTAGTGGTCCGTCACGTCCCGTCCCCATCTTCACCGCCGTCGATCGCCCGCGCCGATCTCGTCATCGGCACCACCGTGGTGAGCCTCTTGTTCTTATCTTCTTTCTGAAAGGAAAAAATTCTCACTTGTATGTTTATATAGATACTTGTATAATTTTCTTACTTTTATTATTGCTTCTTATTATTTAGTGCGATGGTTTTGGTATCCACCCCCGTTAGCCCTCGTCCTGTCTATGATTCAGATGTGTTATATATTATCTTTATAACTATTTGGTTCATTTATTGTTTATGACAATTCTGCCGACCAACGTGACATAGATTTTATTTATCTAGGAGGTATGTGAACCGAAAATTCCAACCGACCCTATTGCCGAGAGGTTAAATTTAGTTGAAGAAGAAAACAATTTCTTGAAGGAAAAACAAAAAAAAATTAAGGAGGAGAAGATGATATTGGAGTTGCATGTTGCGGATGTCGTCGATGATCACAAGATCAAGATGGATTCAATGCGATTGAAGATTAGAAAGATTAGAAAATATGCCATTCATACCAAGGCTTGGTATCATTATGCCGTTGGATCAATTGTTACCTTGGTTGCGATTATGATCGCATTTGTTTTCGCATTGAAATGTTTTATATAGTATCAATGTATGGTTTAATTAATTAGATGCTCTGGAGAGCTATATGTTGTTAGATGAGAACTATGTATATACTTTGGTTTTAATGTGATGATGAAGTTCTATTAATTTGGTCATTTAATTATCTATTCATGATGTTCTGTAATGGTTTTTGACACACTTAATTATATATAATGCACGCAGATGAACCGGCAATGGATGTATGGTGACAAACACATCTCCGAGTACATTAAGGGCGTGCATGATATTCTCGAAGTGGCTGAGGCAAACAAGAAGAATGGTTTTATGTGTTGTCCATGCCCTATATGTGGGAATATGAAGTCTTACTCTGACTCAAAAATCATTCACATGCCACACTATAATGTTTGGAACAAGCACGGAGAAATAGGGGTTATGATGGAAGACAACGAAGAAGGAGAGGACGATGAGAACTATGTGCCCCCCGAATATGGTGATGCTGCAACGGGGGAAGCTGTTGAAGATCAAGAGGAACCAAACGATGTGCCCGATGATGATCTCTGCCGGGTCATTGTTGATGCAAGGAGTTAGTGTGAATGTCGAAAGGAGAAGGTGAAGTTCGATCGCATGCTAGAGGATCACAAAGAAGGTTTGTAACCCAATTGCGAAGATGGCAACACAAAGCTCGGTACCGTACTGGAATTGCTGCAGTGGAAGGCAGAGAATGTTGTGCCTGACAAAGGATTTGAGAAGCTACTGAAAATATTGAAGAAGAAGCTTCCAAAGGATAACGAATTGCCCGACAGTACGTATGCAACAAACAAGGTTGTTTGCCCTCTAGGATTGAAGGTGCAGAAGATACATGCATGCCCTAATGACTGCATCATGTACCGTGGTGCGTACAAGGATTTGAACGCATGCCCGGTATGCGGTGCATTGCGGTATAAGGTCAGACGAGATGACCTTGGTGATGTTGATGGCGAGCGCCCCCGGAAAAGGATTCCTGCCAAGGTGATGTGGTATGCTCCTATAATACCACGGTTGAAACGCCTGTTCAGAAACAAAGAGCATGCCAAGTTGATGCGATGGCACCGAGATGGCCGTAAGAAAGACGAGAAGTTGAGAGCACCCGCTGACGAGTCGCAGTGGAGAAAAATCGAGAGAAAGTACTGTGAGCAGTTTGCAGGTGACGCAAGGAACGTATGGTTTGGTTTAAGCGCGGATGGCATTAATCCTTTCGGGGAACAGAGTAGCAATCATAGCACCTGGCCCGTGACACTATGTATCTATAACCTTCCTCCTTGGCTGTGCATGAAGCGGAAGTTCATTATGATGCCAGTTCTCATCCAAGGCCCTAGGCAACCCGGTAACGACATTGATGTGTACCTAAGGCCATTAGTTGAAGAACTTTTACAGCTGTGGATTGAAAAAGGTGTACGTGCATGGGATGAGCACAAACAGGAGGAATTTGACCTGCATGCGTTGCTGTTTGTCACCATCAATGATTGGCCTGTTCTCAGTAACCTTTCAGGACAGACAAATAAGAGATACCATGCATGCACGCACTGTTTAGATGACACCAAAAGTATATACCTGGACAAATGCAGGAAGAATGTTTACCTAGAGAATCGTCGATTCCTTCCGACCAACCATCAATGTTGAAAGAAAGGCAAGCACTTCAAAGGCGAGGCAGATCACCGGAAGAAGCCCGCCATGCGTACCGGTGATCACGTACTTGCTATGGTCAATGATGTAAAAGTAATGTTCTGAAAGGGTCCCAAGGGACTATCTGTTCCAAATGACGCCGAGGGACACGCACCCATGTGGAAGAAGAAATCTATATTTTGGGACCTACCCTACTGGAAAGACCTAGAGGTCCGCTCTTCAATCGACGTGATGCACGTGACGAAGAACCTTTGCGTGAACCTGCTAGGCTTCTTGGGCGTGTATGGGAAGACAAAAGATACATCGGAGGCACGGGAGGACCTGCAACGTTTGCACGAAAAAGACGGCTTGCCTCCAAAGCAGTATGAAGGTCCCCAGCTACGCTCTTACCAAAGAAGAGAAGGAAATCTTCTTTGAATGCCTGCTCAGTATGAAGGTCCCGCCTGGCTTCTTGTCGAATATAAATGGAATAATAAATATGCCAGAGAAAAAGTTCCAGAACCTAAAGTCTCATGACTGCCACGTGATTATGACGCAACTGCTTCCGGTTGCATTGAGGGGGCTTCTACCGAAAAACGTTCGATTAGCCATTGTGAAGCTGTGTTCATTCCTCAATGCAATCTCTCAGAAGGTGATCGATCCGGAAATCCTACCAAGGTTAAGGAGTGATGTGGCGCAATGTCTTGTCAGTTTCGAGCTGGTGTTCCCACCATCCTTCTTCAATATCATGACACACGTCCTAGTTCGTCTAGTCGACGAGATTGTCGTTCTAGGCCCGGTATTTCTACACAATATGTTCCCCTTTGAGAGGTTCATGGGAGTCCTAAAGAAATATGTCAGTAACCCCACTAGGCCAGAAGGAAGCATCTCCATGGGCCATCAAACAGAGGATGTCATTGGATTTTGTGTTGACTTCATTCCTGACCTTAAGAAGATAGGTCTCCCTCAATCGCGGTATGAGGGGAGACTGTGTGGAAAAGGCACGCTAGGAGGGGACTCAATAGTATGTAGGGACGGGCATTCTTGGTCTCATGCACACTACACGGTTGTACATAATTTTACCTTGGTGACCCCGTATGTCGATGAACACAAGAACATTCTGCGCTCCAAACACCCGGACCAGTGTGAGGACTGGATTACATGTGAACACATCAAGAGTTTTGGCTGTTGGTTCCAAACACGTCTCGCCAACTATTGCTTCTACGACTATCGCTACCGCTTAGTGATAAAGTAAAGCAATTACAGGGCGATTGCATTGCATACAATAAATCGACAACCATATGGCTCCTGCCAGTTGTCGATAACTCTGTTACAAAACATGATCATCTCATACAATAAAATTTAGCATCATGTCTTGACCATATCACATCACAACATGCCCTGCAAAAACAAGTTAGACGTCCTCTACTTTGTTGTTGCAAGTATTACGTGGCTGCTACGGGCTGAGCAAGAACCGTTCTTACCTACGCATCAAAACCACAATGATAGTTCGTCAAGTTAGTGTTGTTTTAACCTTCTCAAGGACTGGGCGTAGCCACACTCGGTTCAACTAAAGTTGGAGAAACTGACACCCGCCAGCCACCTATGTGCAAAGCACGTCGGTAGAACCAGTCTCGCGTAAGCGTATGCGTAATGTCGGTCCGGGCCGCTTCATCCAACAATACCGCCGAACCAAAGTATGACATGCTGGTAAGCAGTGTGACTTGTATCGCCCGCAGCTCACTTGTGTTCTACTCGTGCATATAACATCTACGCATAAACCTGGCTCGGAAGCCACTGTCGGGGAACGTAGTAATTTCAAAAAAAAAAATCCTACGCACACGCAAGATCATGGTGATGCATAGCAACAAGAGGGGAGAGCGTTGTCCACGTACCCTCGTAGACCGAAAGCGGAAGCGTTAGCACAATGTTGTTGATGTAGTCGTACGTCTTCACGATCCGACCGATCAAGTACCGAACCTACGGCATCTCTGAGTTCAGCACACGTTCAGCTCGATGACGTCCCAGAAACTTCGATCCAGCAGAGCTTTGCGGGAGAGTTCCGTCAGCACGTCATCGTGATGACGGTGTCGATGATGCTACCGACGCAGGGCTTCGCCTAAGCACCGCTACGATATTACCGAGGTGGAATATGGTGGAGGGGGGCACCACAAATGGCTAAGAGATCAATGATCAATTGTTGTGTATAGAGGTGCCCCTGCCCCCGTATATAAATGGGCAAGGGGGGAGGCGGCTAGCCAAGGAGGAGGGCACGCCAAGGGGGGAGTCCTACTCCCACCGGGAGTAGGACTCCTCCTTTCCTTGTTGGAGTAGGAGAGGGGAAGGAAGGGAGAGAGGAGAGGAAGGAAAGGGGGGCGCCGCCCCCCCCTTCCTTGTCCTATTCGTACTAGAGGGGGAGGGGTGCGCGGCCTGCCCTGGCTGCCCCTCCTCTTCTCCACTAGGCCCATGAGGCCCACTAAACCCCCCGGGGGGGTTCCGGTAACCCCCCGGTACTCCAGTATATGTCCGAAACCTCCTGAAACACTTCCGGTGTCCGAACATAGTCATCCAATATATCGATCTTTACGTCTCGACCATTTCGAGGCTCCTCGTCATGTCTGTGGTCATATATGGGACTCCGAACTACCTTCGGTTCATCAAAAACATAAAAACTCATAATACCGATCGTCACCAAACTTTAAGCGTGCGGACCCTACGGGTTCGAGAACTATGTAGACATGACCAAGACACGTCTCCGGTCAATAACCAATAGCGGAACATGGATGCTCATATTGGCTCCTACATATTCTATGAAGATCTTTATCGGTCAAACCGCATAACAACATACGTTGTTCCCTTTGTCATCGGTATGCTACTTGCCCGAGATTCGACCGTCGGTATCTCAATACCTAGTTCAATCTCGTTACCGGAAAGTCTCTTTACTCGTTACGTAATGCATCATCTCGCAACTAACTCATTAGCTACATTGCTTGCAAAGCTTATAGTGATGTGCATTACCGAGAGGGCCCAGAGATACCTCTCCGACAATCGGAGTGACAAATCCTAATCTCGATCTATGACAACTCAACAAGTACCATCTGAGACACCTGTAGAGCACCTTTATCATCACCCAGTTACGTTGTGACGTTTGATAGCACACAAAGTGTTCCTCCGGTAAGCGGGAGTTACATAATCTCATAGTCACAGGAACATGTATAAGTCATGAAGAAAGCAATAGCAACATACTAAACGATCAAGTGCTAAGCTAACGGAATGGGTCAAGTCAATAACATCATTCTTCTAATGACGTGATCCCATTGATCAAATGATAACTCATATCTATGGTTAGGAAACTCAACCGTCTTTTATCAATGAGCTAGTCAAGTAGAGGCACACTAGTGACACTATGTTTGTCTATGTATTCACACATGTATTATGTTTCCGGTTAATACAATTCTAGCATGAATAATAACCATTTATCATGATATGAGGAAATAAATAATAACTTTATTATTGCCTCTAGGGCATATTTCCTTTAGTTCTTGTTTGTTTGTGTAGGTACGAGGGACTTCTGTGGAGCCTCCTACTGGATTGATACCTTGGTTCTCAAAAACTGAGGGAAATACTTACGCTACTTTGCTGCATCACCCTTTCGTCTTCAAGGGAAAACCAACGCAGTGCTCAAGAGGTAGCAATCTTCACAACCTAATTGAAGACCCCGACGCTTGCCCGGAGCTTTACGCCACAATGATCGAGCTCCGAACGCACCAACCGTCTAGGGAACGAAAGAACCCAAGAGGAACAAGCTCTAGGGTGCCCAAACACCCAAGAGTAATAACTTTCTCAACTTTCACTTTCACGTACAACCATGAAGAACTCAAATCTATGCACCAAATGCAATTTGCAAGGGCACACAGAGTGCCAAAGTCCTTCTCTCCCAAATCCCACCACAACAACTAATGCTATGGAGGAAAATGAGAGGAAGAACGAAGAAGGAGAACACAAAGAACTCCAAGATCTAGATCCAAGGGGTTCCCCTCACATAGAGGACAAAGTGGTTGGTGGAAATGTAGATCTAGATCTCATCTCTCTTTTCCCTCAAGAACTAGCAAGAATCTGTGGAGGGATTGAGAGATAGCAAGCTCAAAGAAGGGATTAAATTGAATGGGGAAGAAGACCCCCTTTTTATAGGTACCCCCAAATCCAACCGTTATGCCCTCAGTCCGCACACAAGCGGTAGTACCGCTCGGGCGAGGTTACTTCCGATGGCACGGTAGTTTCAGCCATAATGTGCAACTGAGAAACTCAAGGAGGCAGTAGTGTTGTCGGAGCGGTACTACCGCTCCCACCAGTGGTATTACCGCTAGCTGTTGCGAGTATAGGTGAAACCGTGTTAGAAGAGTAGAGCAGCACGGTACTACTGCACCGAGCAGTACTACCGCCCACTACTGCCACTCTACTTTCGTGCAGAGGAAAAACGTATCCAGAGGCTAAAATATAAGCGGAAGCGTGACGGTAGTCGGGCGCGGAAGTACCGCGGTAAGCGATAGTACCATTGGGCAGGTGCGGTACTACCGTCTGAAACGGTACTACCGTCTGAAACGGTACTACCGTGCCCAACTGCCGCCCTACTGCCGTCGAAGCGAAAGTGAGTCCAGAAGCCCAAAAACAAGCGGTTGTGCCTGCGGCACTGGACCACGGGCAGTACCGCGCAAGCGGTACTACTGATGCTTAGGACGGTACTACTGCTAGTGAGCTTCAAAATAGCCCAAGCATACAGATGGAAGCAGGGAAACCTGAACTGCCATAACTTCTGCAAATGAACTCCGACTTGACCAAACTCAAGCTTGTTGGATAGATGACGACAAATACTATCCAACAACGACAGGGGGTGTATGCCTAAGATATAGAGATGTGAAACCTCTATGAGAGAAGAACCGGCAAAAAGTCCAACATCGAAAACATCATGAAGATGCATATAGGAACTCCGTTTTCGATGAACTCGAGACTGTCATGAAGATGATCATAACCTCTAAAGTCACAAAGGGAAACACCAAACGACAACCAAGAAAGATGATGCAAGGATGCAATGTTTTGAGATCTCTACGAACGACACGATCAAGCTACTCACTTTGGAGCCCCCCTTGATAGAACGACAATCTATCCTATAGATCGGTCTCCCAACTACCACCATTAGATCGGTAAAATAGAAAACCAATCAAGGGCAAACCTTTTCCTTGCACATAGTCCACTTTAGCTAGATAATGACGATCTTGACTCCCTCAAGTTGGACCACCTTTTTTATTGTGTTGGCTCGATGAAGACTAGTAGATTGCTCCCCCATACTCCAATATGGGTGAGCCATTCTTCGAAACATATTCACAAGTCCATTATCACCATAATGGACGACAAGCTTCGAGCAAGATCTCTTCGTGATGCTCCACTTGAACTTGTGTTATCCCCCATAGGTTGTATGAGATCTTCCTCTTTACACAAGCCCATGGAAACATACCTAACCCCACAAAGAACTATCACGTAGACCATGAGTTAGTACACAAAGTGTAATGAACAATGCTTACCATACTATGAGATCACTTGATCTCTTTTGGCACATCTTCTATGCTTTGCGTGTTGATCAACTGGATTCACACTTTAACTTAGTCTTGATCAACCTTGTATCATGTCTTCTACATGACCATCTTTGGATAATTCCTTTAATAGCACCTTGGTCATCTCATAAACTCCTTGAAACCAACATATGGATTTCAAGAAATACCTATGGAAACCCCTTCAAATATAACTCAAGACAACAATTAGTCCATAGAGATCGTCATCAATTACCAAAACCAAACATGGGTGCACCACATGTTCTTTCAAACGTTCAACATATTACTGCAATTAATGAAAACAAGGATGGTGTCAGATTTTTCGCACGGGGCAGAGAGGATTGGATGACCAAAAAAATAAACTGCTAGTATGACAGTAGCGGCACATGGTCGCTTGCTTGTGCATTGAGATGATGTCGGCGGCCGAACTCCGCAACGCATAAAAGTGAGCCAGTGAAGACAACTACTACGGATATGTGCATCATGCCGCAACGCATAAAAACACGCTGACCCTATCGTCCGTGGTCATGTGGCTCGCCATCCGCACCTCGCCGCGGCCGAACAACCTCCTCGAGCACGGCGGGGGTGACCCTATCGACGAACACGTCCATGCTGACACGCAACCGCCCAGTGCCGATGTCTCGCCGGGTGGCGCACTCCTGAGGCCCACGTGCCTCGGCACGCCATTCAGGAACATCTCCATCGTGCTGGCACTGAAACGCATTGACGCTTAATTTGGGTTCCAAGTTAGGATCCGCAGCGGCGGCCGGCCGTCAGGCACATAGTTAGGTTGAAAATTAATTATTTATACCAATTTCTTTTACTTATATCGGATCTTAAATCCTACATGCACATTTATTATGATTAAAAAATCATTGCATAAAAATATTTACTAAATATATTGGTTTTATGTTCCATGTTACATTTCTAACATGTACCATTGCAAATACGCTTGTACTAAAATAAATTTTGTACCTAAATTTTTCGCTCTTTTATCTTAAATTCAACTTGAGTTATTTCAAGTTTAGATCTAAGAAAACAAAAAAATATGCAATTATTTTTTACTCAGTGGATTGAATTATTCCAACTACGCGACTATGGACTATGAAGTATTTACAGTGCTCACTTATTTTCCATAATCGTTAAATAACTTAGTAGAGAGCTCTGGAGTGTACATAACTAATAAATATCTTCGCATAGAGGTTTAGTATTTTTCTTTTTGTAGTGAAAACAATCATTTATTAGGGGTATCATTAGCAACATGGTCACAACAAAGATTATCGCAGATGTTGTTAGTAAGAGGAGCACAACAAATATTTTAGTTAGGGACGAAGACAAGAATGACATGTCAGTATTTTTTTAATAAATTTAGTCGCCTCGACAGAAAGCGGACATTTGAAATGTTAGATGATAATGTTCATCACTTTAATTTTATGTAATTTTTTTATGCATGGTAAAGATCTTTATTTATGTGCCGAATTTAGGGATACCATTATGCAAATTTGAAAAGAAAAATAATTCTCAAAATCAATAATTATGAATAAATAAATAAATTGTAGTGCCATCCATATAGAGCATTGTATATGCATTATTTTCATGTAATGTATTTCTTTGCAACATAGGTTATGTTGCGGGATTTTTTTTTTGCAATAAAATTCTTATTGTAGATTTTTTTTTGGTAGAGGTTGTAGATTTTTTTTAAGAGAGGTGACATTGCAAAATCTTGTCTAAGCTGCCGCCGTCGTTTGCTATTGTGGTTTTCTGTTGCAAGATAAGGTAAGGGGTTCGCTATTGTGGTTTGCTGTTGCAAGATAAGGTAAGAGCAACTCTAGCAGACTCCGCATAACGCGCGAACCCCCATAATTCCAGCGAGTATACGGGCTCGGCCCAATTTTCTGGCAGAGCAGAGCCCGTATACTCGTCCGGCCCGTAATTTTTTTTGCTGCAGCCCGCAAACGTTATCCCCGAAGCAGTATAACTGCGGGTTTGCGGGGCAAATGCGGGTCGAAACCCTATCCCCCCGCCGCCGCATTTCCCCCAAATTCACCACCGCGCCGCTCGATTTCTCGTTGTCGGCAAGCCTGCGCAAGCCATGGACGACTCTGGGGATGAGGCGGAGCGCCGCCGCCGCGCCAGATCTGACGTTGCGCGCAAGCGGGGGGCGCGTCGGTGGCTGAACCGCGGTAGCCGGCCGCCGCCGGCATTCGACCGCCGCGAGCTTGAGGACTTCGATCGTGAGCTCGCCCGCTGCCGCCACGCCTCCTCCGGCAACTGCTCCACGGGGAGCTCATCTGCGGGCGCATCGAGCTCGCGGCTCATCCCGGTGAAGAGCGAGCCGGAAGGGAGCTCTCGCCTCATGCCGTGCCCGATGCGCCGCCGCGCCGAGGCGTTATCGGGCCCGGGGACTACCTCCCCCCGGGGCAGGAGGAGCTCCTCGAGCGCGTCGTCCTCGAGCGGTCGGCGAGGGAGCAGGAGGAGATGGAAGAGCGCATCCGGCGCGAGCTCGAGTACGAGCGCCTCTTCCTCCAGACGGGCGCGTCGCAGACGCACGCGTCCAAGGAGGCTAACCTGCGAGTGATGAAGGCGGAGCATGCGAAGCTCTACATCGACCTCGCCTCCTCTGACTCCTCCGACGATTGAGTGCCGCCGCTGGGCAGCTACTGCACGAGCTCCGGTGAGCTCATTTTTGTGTAGTGGTACGGTAGCGTAGCCCCGGTCTAGCTCCGGCCAATATATATGCATGTTGTGTATGAACTTTATGTGTAGAAGAACTAACTATGCGAGCGAGCTCCGGCGAGCTTTTGCTTAAATTTCTCGCGCGAAACAAGTTTTTTAAATTTTATGGGTTTGGATACAGTTTTTGTTCTATCGCCGCGATTTTGAATCTGCATAAGCGTTCCGTGCAAACTGCAAACACAGTTTATAGTTCGGCCAAATGGTAGAGTTGCTCTAAGGGGCACGTGGTTGGTAGGCGAAATCAAGAGCGTGTGCAAGCGTGCTTGTGGATGCGTGGATAAAGGACGATCCAATGGCTGCGTGGGTGACGGAACTCTCCGCGTGATCAGAAGGCAGAGTGTTAGCGTTTCCCATTGTTATACCACCTCAATTAACGGAGAATTAGCTAATTATCAAGTGACTTGACAAACTTGAAATACATAAATAAATGTTCATCTGCACTGTATATTGTAATAGTGGTGTCATGAAGTGAAAAGAAAAATGAAATATGTATACTTATCTAGTCGGACCTACCATCCTTGATTGGACTTGCCAATTCTCCGGCAACTAAATCAACCAGGTCATGAAAACATCCAGTTGTGTATACAAAAGGGGTTGATGGAAAATAATACGACTTTGATCATCATATATTACTCCGCCGAAGTTAGAATAAACGTTCAACATACAAATTAGAAGAGAAAAAAAGATGGTGTCAGATTCGTCTCGCGCGGTAGAGACAGAAGAGAAACAGCTAGTACGAGCAGCGCAACGGCATATGATCGCATCCTCACGCATCTGGAGTTCTGGACTACATCAACGACCGAACTCCGCGACGCATGAAGGAGAGCCGGCGACGACGACCACGGCGGACACATGCAGCACAACGTGGCACCGCATGGCAACGCGCACCGTGCGCCGCCCGTAGATCCCGCCAAGCACGCTGACCCTGCCGTCCATGGCCGTGCGGCTCGTGAGCCGCACCTCGCCGCGGCCGAACAGCACCTCCCCCACCACGGCCGGGGCGACCCTGTCGACGAACACGTCCATGCCGCCGCGGACCCGGCTGGCGCCCCGCGCCGACGCCTCCCCGGGCGGCGCGCCACCTAGGCCGACGCGGCCCGGCACGCCGTCGAGGAATATCTCCGTCGTGCTCGCGCCGAACCACATGGACGCGTAGTTGGGGTTCCGGATCATGATCCACGCGGCCAGCGTCGCGTTGATCCGGAGCGGCGGCCGGCCGTCCGGCACGGCGGCGAACCCCACGTGGAAGCGCTCCACGGTGACGGAGTCCATGGTCAGGTCGGGGTCCCGAACCCTCAGCACGGTGAGCGACAGGACGAGGATCACCACGGCGGCCAACGCCGCGAGAGCGGCCAGGCCGCAGCACGCGCACCGCAGCAGCCGGGTCCGGTGCGCAGGAGCAGGACTCGCCGCCGCCGCATCGCCGGCATGCCCGTCCTCGGCGTCGGCGTGGACGACGGCCTTGGACTTGGCCTTGACCTTGGCGCCGTCATAGCGGACGGCGGGCTCGGAATAGCCTTTCTTGCTGGGTTTCGTGGGCGTGGCGTCCTCCATGGGTAGTGGCGTGTGTGGCGTGGCATGGCGCCGGGCCACTGGCGAAGTGGCAATAGCGCCGAACGGCGGGGCGGTTGGGCGCTGGGGGATTTATGGCGGGTAGCCGTCGCAGGCCGGTGGTGCGCTGCAGGTGCAATTGATCTGGTGGTTGGAGGTCGCACTCGGGACGCCATTTTCGTGTGGCGAGCTTGAATTCGGTCAATGAAGTGCGGTGGGCACCGCTAACCGCTCGCGTCGCTGCAGTCGACCACGGGTTGACATGGACACGACCACTACAGTACGTTCCTGTGTGGCGAGCTGCCACTATTATTGGACCGAGCTGCTTTGCGCTCCCTTACACTGACGCGCCCAGACTGCCTCTGTAGTAGTCGGGCCGGCCCATAACTGATCTTTCCATTCAATTTTTCTTCTTTCATTCATATGTTCTTTTTCACTACTCTACTTAATTTTAAATTTGTTTATGTATCGAAATATTCTAAATACATATATTTTAAAAATAAATTTACTTCAAATTTTAAAAGCGCTCATTGCACATTACGAAAAGTTAAAGCAGTGCAAAAAATGTTTGTTCTCGGAATTTCTAGAAATTTTTGTATTATTGCAGATATGTTCCTCACATTTAAAATATGGAAAAATGTTTCTAAAGTTTTTCATGACATTTAAAACAATAAAATATGTGAAAATTTTGTGCTAGTAGGTTGCGAAAACTGCTCATGTCATTCAAAAACATTATTCATCACATTAAAAATGTTCAGACATTTTAAATATATATTAATTACATTATTAAAAATATATTATACAATGTAGCAAATGCTCAAATAATTCAATAGAGATGTTTCCTACCACTAAAAAATCTTTGTTACATTTAATAAAATGTTTTGACACTTCAATGATTGCACATTTTTAAAATTATTGATGAAGTTTATGAAAGATATTAAATGCATGTTAAAAATATTTCCACCGTTTATTCAAATAATATCCAATGTGCACTTAAAAATGTTTTAACCGCTTATGAAAAAAGCCTGCAGGTATTTGACAAAATGAAGAAAAACATAAAACATTAAAAAAATCAAAAGGGACAAAATGATGAAAACTGATAAGAAAAAAGCCGCATGAAATATTCTAAAACTGAGTTGAACAGGACCAGATAAACTTTTGAAAATCTCTCATAGAAACTACCAGCAGGAATGTAATACAAAGGCACAGAAGCACCAGATTGAGGCGAGCTTAGGTCTCCCGGTAACTTAAAAAACACTTATAGCTTTATTCATACTCATCACAATTAAAAGTACACTGATTTGGACACAAGATCCAAGAAAATACAAAGTAACTCCTATAACTAAGAGCATCTCCAGCCGTTGGAGCCCCCCGGGACAATCGCCGGGCCAAAAATAGCACGTCCTGGGGGGCAAAACACCTTCGCCGAATGAAACGCGAGGACGGTTTTCCTGCCGTTGGTGCCCCCCAGGACAGTCGCAAGGCAAAAAGTGAATGAGTGGGCCAGAAAACGGATACATGGAGGAATATGATTGGTTGTTGCTTTCGCCGGCGCCCCCAGCAGCCCCCCAGCGCGTTGGGTGTGGCCTGGGTTCGCCGACACCTTTTTGAGGTCTTGGGGGGCATGGCTGGGCCTTTTTTTGCCATTTTTAGCTTGCCGGCAAAAGAAAAGGCGCGTGGTGGCACTCGGGGGGGGGAGATGCTCTAAGAACTACAGTGAAATCTCTTGAAGGCAATTTCTTCACGGCGTTATTCTCTGCTCGGAAAAATACTCCAAAGACTTCGGTAAAGAGGCTGCAATTGGACTGGAGCAACAATATTGTCACTCTTTCCCTCGCACGAACATTACCAATAGTGGTTTTTGAAAGCGCCTCGAGTCACCCATCAAAAAGATGGGAAGCCTTGATCGATGAACGTACTTGGGCCGGCGATGATCCGCTAGAAGTGCAGACCGTCAAGTCACTACATCTTTACCATGTTGCCGATGAAAGATTTCACCTCCACAAAGAATCAGACCGACAAAAAAGGCTTGACACAACAACATAAACTCATCAAATCTGAATAATTGGATTTGAGATGACAGAAAACTCTCTAACCTCATGGCACCGCCAAAAGAATGAGAGGGAATTTATTCTCACAAAACTATGATGATCACTAGATGATGGCGAAGAAACATAGATGTCTTGAAGATCCAAGGCTCCCCCTCTCAGCGTTAAGATGACAGTCGGAGGCGAGGGGACCTAAATTTCTCAGGTGACGGTGACGGCGGCGACGCGAGAAACCCCAGATCAGGTCTCCCAGTAAATAAGACATATCTGGTGGAGCTAATTACTGCCCACGAGTGGAAAATGGATGGGCCGACACCCACGGGGGCGCGTCATAGACCAGCCCAGTTTAAGGTTTTCGCTTGTGCAAAGGTCTTTTTTTTCTCAGGTTTTATATATATTTTTGTTTCGGGTTCTTCTTTCCCTTTCTTTTCATTTTTTAGTTTTTCTTTCTTTGTCACCTTTTTCAGCTTGGGTTTTTCTAATTTTTCTTTTGATAATTTATTTTCTCACTTTATATTTTTAATAGTTTTTGTACTATAATCAGGTGAACGAATATGGGATGACGTGAACATTTCTTTCAAATACACAGTTAACATTTTTTCAGATACACAATGACCATTTTTATTATATGATGTACATTTCTTATGTACAATGACCTTTTTTAATATATAGTGAAATTCTTTCCTAATACACAACGATTTTTTAAAAACGTTCGTAATTTCAAATTGTTCCTTTCTTTAAAACAGTTCATGATTTTGAATATGTTCGTGCTTAAAGACGTTTGTGTTTTCTAAAAATATCCGTGTTTCAAAAAATACGTTTTTACTGTTGTAACAATGTGGGCCAGGAATTGCTGCAAATGAGTCGGCCCACCCCGGACACCGCTCTGCGGTAGGGCCCTTGTTTGACGCCGCACGGAGTTATACCTCGCTTGTAGCGAGGCACAGGTAAGCCTCGCCCCAGCGAGGCGCGAGATGGGACAGCCCTCTCGCGCGGGAGGCCCCAGATTTGTTTTTTCTTCTCAATTTTATATTGGTTTTTTTTTATTTTTTTACTTCTGCTAATATCCCCAATTATTCTAAATAATTATATTACTAAAACATTACTAGAAAACAGTTGAAAAAATGTTAACCAAACATTTGAAAAAATAGATGAGTATATTGAAAAATGCTTCTCATGTATAAGAAAATGTATACAGAAGAATAAAAGTGTGGATGAAAACGTTGATCATGTGTTTAAGTTTTTAATCAAGCATTTCAAAATGTTAATTTTGTATCTGAAGTATGTTAATAAAGCATTTGAAAAATTTAAATGTGTATAGAAAAAGTTGAGCATGTATTCGAAAAATGTTGACCATGTATTCAGGAAATATTAATCTTGTATTTGAAATTTTTAATCAAGCATTTGATTTTTTTAAATATATATAAAAATAATGTTGACCATGAATTATAAAAATTTAATCTTCTATTTGGAAAACGTTAATTTAGCATTTGAACATGTTAATTTTTATAAAAATATGTTGACCATGTATTCAAGAAATTTAAATCCTTATTTGAAAAAAATTATCAATCATTTATAAAGGTTAAACTTATAGAAGAAAAATATATATTTTTATCAATATGTATGGAAGGTTTTTGACCATGTATTCAAAATATGTTATTCTTGTATTAAAAATGTTAAACGTATAGAAGAAAAATATATTAGATATATACTTGAAATATACAATGTGTATGAAAAAGATTAGGTATCTTAAAATAAATCATGGTTTCAAAAAGTTTAAGCAGTATAAAATATTGTTTTGATGTATACACAAAATCTTTAGTTATTTCTAAAATAATTTAACATATGTTGAACAAAAAAGGAAACCGATGACAATATAAAAAAGAAAAAAAGAAGAATTAAAGAATACAAAAGAAAAACAAAACCAAATTATAATGAAAACGAAAGAAACCCGTTTAAATACAAATGAAACCCAAATTTACAACAAAGAAAAAAAGAATAACAAAGGAAAACTTATGAAGAAAAAAATCAATAAATATACTAATAAATCAAAGGAAAAAACAATTTAAAAAACTAGTGAAAAAGCAAAACTAAATGGAGAAAACCAGTGGAAACAATAAAACAGGGGGGAAACAAGGGGGAAAAAAGAAAATTACAGAGAACCGGTGAAGAAATTGCGAAAACCGATAGAAAATAAAAAAGAAAAAGGAAAATTTGAATGAAGCGAACTAGTGGGCGAACATTTTTTTAGGGCGAACAGACGAAAGCAGCAAGCGAATGATCGGACTGGCCCTATACTGTAGGCAGAAGGGAAAAACCTTCAACAAACCGGGCATACATCCTGCTATAAGCGAGATATAAGCCTGGTGCTTAACGCAATGTGTATCCATCAGGACATCTCAACATAGCTCCCGAACGCATGTTTCCTATTTGATGCGCGTTGCTTCAAATACGATCCAAAGCAAGTGTATTAATGAACCCGGGTATATATGAACCCATTTTGAAAACATATTTCTAAATGCTAAAAGCCGTGAAAAAAGTTGCACTGGTACGTCTCCATGTTCTATGTGCGTGCATAAAGTATCACGAAAATATATCCTTTTTTGTGGCCTGTGCAAAAAAAGACAAAAAATTATGTCGTGGAACACTATTTAGAAGCATTGAAATTTGTCTTTTTTTGCGGAGACAAAATAAAAGGACATTTTTTTCACAAAACTTTGGGCCGCGTACACACATCTGCGAACATGTATGCGTAATATTTTCTTTTGATTTTTTGACATTTTAAAACATGCTTAAAATGCATTTTTTGAAAAGTGGGTGCATATTCCCTTGGGTTCAATGGGTTCCCTCTCACCCAAAGCACACATACGAACAAGTGATCTATAATATCTAGCCAACCGATTTCAACAGTCCACTTTTAGCAGTTTTGGGAACCATCTATAAAGTTTCGTAACGGAGTATTTTCGAGGGGACTGCTACGTGTCCGCCGGATGATCTTTTTAAAACATCGGTCTGCTCGCAGGCCATCAGATCTGGCGCATCGGCGCCCTCCATCATTGCAACATAGGTCTTGTCGCAGAAAAATTCTGCAACAGAGGTCTTGTTGCATAATTTTTTTACAACTGAGGTTTTGTTGCAGATTTTTTTTTTCAACACATCCTTTGTCGCAGAATTACTTTTTTTGTCTTCATCTTTTTGCCTTTTTTTTGCAATTGAGTTTTTGTTGCAGATTTTTTTTGGCAACAGATGTTTTCTAATGCACTGTCTTTTTCTTCTCTGGAACTAGGCGTACACAACCTGTAGTTTTTGGTTCTTTTATATATGCAGTTCTGTTACAAAACTAAGTTCCTGCCTTATATTTCTGAATGCTTTGGTGATCAAATGTACTCTAGAAGTAGATGTTCTGTCCTGTTCTTTGTTTTTTTCTTTTATTATGCACTTGTACTACTCAGGGAATTTATGTAGTTGTTCTGTGCATTATTGTGATGCATCATGTGTGAAGGTATTGCTTGATTTCAGAACGATTATTTCTGAAATAAGACATCATATTGAATGTCCACGATGATTTCAAAACGATTATTTCTGAGATAGTGAACATCATGGATCAAAAAATGAGGTGCAACTTGCATTGAAAAAAGAATTCTTTAATGAACCAAACGGAAACACGTGAGCGCCTCCTTAGCATTGAATAAAACCAGGCTACCTAGAAACGGTGCATAGACAGACAAATGAGAAGGGAATAACAGATCGAGGTATGTAGAAAAGATGCACGGAGAAACAAATAAAATAGTGGCATAACAGAATTGACTTGATTCCACCAGCACCACAAATCAATCACATACGAGCACCGCTACAAAAAAGTGTACCATGAAAAACTAAATAAGACATTATATTGTCGCTCACATTGATCCTTGCTGAAAAATATTTAGATTATCTAAAAACGAAATACTTCAACCACATGGCGCCTATTAGTTGCTTCCAGGTAAGTCCATCATCCAACATGGTGTGTACGCAAAAGAAACCTCTTCCATTGAATAGTGGCAGCGGGACCTCATATTACCCAGGTACCGTATCCTTGAGCTGTTTAAATGGTAGGCTACCATTGAACAAGGGGACACCCCTCTTTCATTAAAGAAGACAATTTCTTTATAGGGATGAAAACCAAGACAATAAGGGCCCTCAATGTAAGCATCACACTTTTTAGGCCAGTCTGTAATGCTAACAAGATCTTCGTCGTCAGAGTCCCAATCAAAACCATCTTTCGCTACTGCTTCGTTGTATTCATCTGCAAGCTTAAGGTTGATATTACTCTTCAACAACAACTGGATATGCTCAGGCGGCTGTGGGATCCATGGTCCACAGTGCCAATCTTGTTTAGTAAATGCCGGCTCAAGATCGATTTCATTCTTCAAAATCCAGTCTGTCAGACCACACGATTCATGAAGAAACCAAACTCGAAACGTCCATCGCACATTGGTATTCACTACACAATAGACCCCTTTCTTCGATTTGCCTAGACGAAAATGTGATTCTACTCGTCCTTTTGGCAACTTAATTAGCTGGTACTTGTCACTCGACAAGTTTATTCTGTAAGAAGATAATCACCGCTTAAGATTAATTGCCAGAATTATTTCTTTTTACATAATATACTACTATATAAGAAGAATAAATCAAAGTGCCTGAGTGTGAGTAATACTACCTCAAACGAATTAATCGAATTATATTGACAAAAATAAAACTAAAGTAACCATGCATTGTCGAGCGTGTGAGCGTGAGAGTAAACACATTACATACATACCTCAAAAGAAAATCATCCTTTATGCGCGGGGAAGGAACGTAGAGGGACCCTTGCCAATAAGCGGCGTAGTGCATGTGCTCATCAGGATCATAGCTACAGGAGTTTACATCGTCAGCGGTTCCAGCGGCAGCGCCTTCTCGAACAAATGGCGTCTCCTTCCAACGGTCTGTCCTTGAGGAGAAGACATACATGACATACGGCGTAGGCGGCCACTCGGCGCAGGTCGTGTCGGCGAGAATACGAGGGATGTACAACACCTTGTAGTGCGGTGAGATGGTGGGGTCATAGACGAGGTAGCGGTTGTTGCGGCAGCGCCCGCACATGGCCGGTGGCCATGAGCACGCGCACGGCAGTAGGGGCAGCGGCGCCCACTGCCGCGTGGCGATGTTGACAACCTTGACCCTGAACTCATCCATCCAGCCGTGGGTCAAGAAGAGGCCGTTGCAGTGATCCTGTACGCCGCGAACGTCTAACCGGTCGTCCGCGAGGTACTCAAGGTTGCTGGTGATGTGGCGTGCGGTGGAGGGGCGCCCGAAGAGCCTCGCTGGCTCTTGGCTGCTGCGTTCGTCGTAGACGGCGGCGTCAACGGAGAGCGGGAGAAGGTCGGCGCGCAGGAGACGGTGGTGGTCGATGGCGGCGCGCCAGGCCGTGCAGGCGCAGCGGGAGACGGCGAGGCTGCGCTGGGGCAGGCGGCGGAGTATCTCCAGCACAAGGTCGATGTGCACCATGTCCATGATGTCCCACCGTTACGTAGACGTAGCTAGGTTGAGTAGGCTTTGAGAGGAGACGGACTAGCCGAGCGCTACTTCCGATCGAGATCGAGGAGGACTTGTTTTCGTGAGGGGGACGAACCATGATGGATTAGTTATAGCAAGGTCCTGCGTGTTGGCATGAGAACTTTGCTATGACCCGGCTACCTTGATCACCCGTTTAAATCTAGACCTATTATATTACGGCATTTCCTAAACGGCGCCCTCTGCGCCCGTAACAGCTGTTTGTGCAATGGGGCGCACACCCCCCATCCCACAGTGGGCCGGCCCGTCTTACTCTTTTTTTCCCTTCTTCTCTTAAATCTTTCAAAAAAGGTGCGTACGGGTGATTCGAACCCTTCACCGCACGGTCTCCATACAAGCGCTGTAGCCAACAGGGACAACGTCCTTTTGTGGTTGAGAGGGTCTTTTATAGTTCCTCAAATAAAGAACGTGAACCTGTTTTGTGTTTTCTTTCTTTTTGGCCGGTTTTTCTTCTATTTTTCTCTTTTTATTTTTTTCTACTTCGTGAACCTTTTTAGATTTATCAAACATTTGTTTTGAACCATTTTTAAATCCGTGCACTTTTTTAAAATTCAATGAAAATTTTGAAATTCCATGAATTTTTTAAAACGTGAACAATTATTGAGAACATGAACAAAAATTTATATACTATGAGCGATTTTCAAATATACACTGAACATTTTTTTCGGTGTACGATGAACAATTTTTAACTACTCAGCGAACATTTTTGCGATATACATTGAAATATTTAAAACATATTTATACATTTTTTTATATAAGATGAACAAATTTTATACATTGAAAATTTTTGTATTATAATCTGAACAAATTTTAACTACACATTGAACAATTTTGTGATATGTTTAAATATCCATTGAACATTTTTATGTACACTGAACAATTTAAAATTGTGAACAAAATTCGAAAAAGTGAATAAATTTGAAAAATTTGAACAAATTTTGAAATCACGAACAAAAAACGAAAAATACATTTTTTTAAGTTCCATGAACTTTTTTCAAATTTGATGAACTTTCTCTAGATTTCGACGATTTTTTTTCAAATTTGATGAACTTTTTCAAATCTGATGAACTTTTTTCAAATTTGATGAACCTTTTCCAACTTTGATGAACTTTTTTTAAATTCGATGAACATTTTTCAAATTCGTTGAACTTTTTTTTAAATTTGAACGAACTATTTTTCAAAACTGATGAACTTTTTTGAAATTTGTGAACTTTTTTAAAATCAATGATTTTTTTGTTCGTTAACCTTTTCAATTCGTGATGTATTTTGAAATCTGTGAACTTTCAAATTTCTTCCCAAAAAAATTTCGTTTTCCCAAATCTGTGCGCAATAAATAGCTCGACTTTAATTATTCTTAACATGTTCGCGCTGAAAATATACATGATCAGTTGGTTGCCCTAGTGGTTAGGCGACTGGAACAGGTACTCGATGTTGCGTGATCAAATCCTCACGGGAGCAACCCTTTTTAGGGGATTTTTTTGTGGTATAGATAAGGCGTGTCGTGGGCCGACCCAGCACGCGCGGCTGTGAGCGCCAGCTTCTTGAACCGGCGCTTAAGGCGCCGGTTAGGAGCTCCCTTATATTACCACACGAAACCGGATAAAACTTGTACTCCTATGGGCCTTAAGTCGCCCTTGGGCCTTGGGCCCTTGCCTGTGAACTGCCATTTTCAGTATCCTCATGGGCTTCATATTGATGAACCGCTATAGGTTCCCTGCTCTTCCTCTGGTGCGCCGCCACGGCACAGAGTCCACCTATCCTCTGGCGATTTTGCCGCCGGAGTCCACCTAATCCTATCGCCGGCAGGGGATCCTTTCCCGGCCGAGGGTAGTCCTACCCAGGTACGAGCAACAACATCCTCGCATGGAGGATCCGAAGCAAGCTGACGGAGGAAGGGGCAAGAAGGGAGTTCTAGGGTTATGGAAGGAGGCAGAGGGGCTGGATGGGAGTAACACCGAGGCGATTCTGGGAGCATCTCAGTGCTTTGCGGGGGTGGAAGGAGATAGAGTTGACATGGGCGACCCGCCCGACCTGGGGGACGGCGGGGAGGGGGAGAATAGAGGAAGGAGAGGGGGCAACCATGGCAGGGGGGAGGAGCAGGAGTGGGAGTGTGCCGGTCCAGAACCAAATTTGGAAGATTACTTCGAAGGTCTGAAATTACATGGGGAGGAGGAGGAAGATCTAGACCTGTCAGGTGAAGTGGATGATCTGATAAAGGATGTCCGATGGTTGGGACTGTTTCGAGTTCACACTACGAAGCCCTTTAGTCATGCCGCTTTGCTTAACAAGATGAGGAATGCCTGGTCTTCTGCACAAGGGGTTACCTTTAACATAAAGGGGCCGAATCTTTTCTTGGTTCAGTGCCATTGCCTGGGAGATTGGAAACGTGTAATGGAGGGTGGTCCATGGGTATTCAAAGGAGCCCCGATAGTTATACAAGAATATGATGGCTTCACAAACGTCACAGACTATGCGTTGAACATGATTCCTGTCTGGGCTAGAATAAAGGGGATCCCAGATGGGCTCACAAGGAAGAGAGAGCTAGCAGAGAGAAAGTGGCAGGAAAGGTTGGGGAGCCGCCTTTCAAGGTGATTGTTAATGAGGGAAAGATTAACCCAACAAACACATTGAGAGCTAGAGTTTACATTGACGTGCACAAGCCCATTGTCCGTTTTGTTCCAATAACATTAAAGGAGAGAAAGAAGTATCCGGTGTACTATGAGAAATTACCGGATTTGTGCTTCTTTTGTGGGAGACTTGGCCATGTCGTGGAAGAATGTGGGGATGGAATGCATGATCCATGCGAGTGCGAGTGGGGAGACTGGTTATTGTGGAGTTCAGAATCAGCGAGTTATGATGCGGGCAGTCAATCCTTTGGTAGCCGAGGAGGTTTGGGGCGGGGCGGTAGAGGCAGCTCGGGAGGTGGGGGAGATAGAGGTCGAGGAGGATGGGGGAGGGGGAGTAGAGGAAGTAGGTTCGGCAGCAGGGAGGGCGTAGGAAAAGAGACAACAGCGATGCCTCGACAGGATGGTAGTAGTGAAGTCCTCACTGCAGAAATTGATGAGAGAGACAAAATAAAGGCTCGCAAGAGGCTAGTTAGCCCAGATGGCCAGATGAATGTAAGAGGGCAGGTAATTCCGGACCTCGCTGGGAAGGTAGCCGGAAAGTCTTGATGATTGAGAATGGAGGTACTACGAGCTCACAAGACGGTGCAACGGCAAGTACGCCTGGTAAAGTACCTATCGTTAAGAGGAGAAGGCGGGGTGAGGGTGAGGAGGTGTTGCAAATGGAGTACACAGCTGAGGCGGCCTCCCACTGGGAGGACCGCCATATCCAATGAGAACCTTATTTTGGAACTGTCGCGGGATCGGCGACCCTGCGACGGTTCGCGAGCTCCGGGAGCTCATTGTGGAATGTGCGCCGTCGGTGGTATGTATTGTAGAGACACAATTGTCGAAACAAAGGGTGGAAGGTCTGGTGGCAACGTTAGGTTTTGAAGGTGGGTTTGCTGTTGCTAGCAGCGGTAGGAGTGGAGGCATTGGCTTGTTCTGGAGGCATGGTCTGAATCTGCGGGTGAAGAATTACTCACGGTACCATATTGATGCATGGGTGGCAGAGGAAGGGAAGGAAGATTTGAGGCTTACATGTTTCTATGGGGAGGCCAACCGGAGCCTCAGGCAGAACACGTGGGACACAATGACACGACTAAGAAGTGAATCAACGCTTCCATGGGTATGCATTGGTGACTTTGATGAAGTTCTAAGGCGAGAGGAGCAGATGGGTCCTAATGAAAGAGATGTCTCACAAATGACGGGGTTCAGGGAGGCAGTTGATCTATGTGGTCTGAATGATCTGGGATATATCGGCCTGGACTGGACCTTTGAAAAGAGAGAACTTCTGTAGAGTGCGGCTGGACAGGGCGCTGGCCACGGCGGGGTGGAGCGCTAGATTCCCTTTTGCGACACTCCGACACTTGGTTGCTGCTAAGTCTGACCACTCCCCTATTGTTTTGATTAACGAGCAGGCACCAGAGAACAGAAGGATCGGTGTGGGGAAGCTCTTCCGCTATGAGAAAATGTGGGAACAACATGCTAAGTTTTTCCCCCTGCTAGAGGAGGTATGGAGGGAAAACGGGGCGTGCGGAACAGCGGGAGGATTCAGTGAAAAACTAGGTAATATGGCGAAGGCACTAGCTGACTAGGGAGTTCGTGAGTTTGGCCATGTCCGAAATAAGTTGAGAAGCTTAAAATCTGAACTTCTTGGAATGAGATCAGTGGAGGGGCGGGTTGGTCCATCAGAACATGAGAGAAGGATTGAGGAGCAAATAGTGGAGCTGAACTTGAGAGAAGAAATCACGTGGCGCCAAAGATCACGAATCCAATGGTTTGCTGAGGGTGACGGTAATACAAATTTCTTTCATCGGAAGGCCACAAATAGAAGAAGAAAGAACCGCATCTCGCAACTGTTGAGAGATGACGGTACACTGTGTACTGATGAAATGGAGATTGGCTCCATGGCCACGGACTTCTACAAAAATCTGTACGATTCAGAACCTACTGTGGGGATGGAGGAGGTTCTTTCTCACATCCCCAGGAAAGTTGATGATGAGATGAATCGAATGCTTAATGCTGAGTACACAGAGAAGGAAGTAAAAGAGGCACTTTTTCAGATGTATCCAACAAAGGCTCCGGGTCCGGATGGGTTCCCTGCTCACTTTTTCCAGCGGAACTGGGGACTTTGTGGTGATGAAGTTTCCAGGGTGGTGTTGCGGGTTTTGAATGGGGAAGAGTCTCCGGAGGTTATCAACAGGACGTTCATCGTTTTGATTCCTAAGGTAGTGAATCCAACCTCTCTCACACAATTTCGGCCTATTAGTTTGTGCAATGTGATCTACAAGATCATCTCAAAAATGCATTCTAACCGGTTGAAACGAGTCTTACCGGATATTATTTCTCATGAGCAATCCGCTTTCGTACCTGGGAGGCTGATAACAGATAACATTATTGCCGCATATGAATGCTTGCACTTTATAAAGAGGTCAAGAAGTAAGAAGAATGCCTTTTGCGCACTACAACTTGATATGATGAAGGCTTATGACCGTGTTGAATGGTCCTACCTTAAGGCTGTGATGCTAAAGATGGGGTTTAACCAAGGCTGGGTGCAGAAAATCATGGACTGTGTTTCCACAATCTCCTTTTCAGTTCTTGTGAATGGGGTGAAAATGGAGGAGTTTAGACCCACCAGAGGTATACGAGAAGGATATCCAATCTCTCCGTATTTATTTCTCTTAGCTGTGGAAGGCCTTTCTTGTCTGTTAAGAGCAAGAAGTATTGATGAAAATGTGCGAGGGGTGGTAGTGGCTCCCAATGCTCCCCCGGTTAATCATCGTCTCTTTGCGGACGATTGTTTGTTACTGTTCAAAGCAAACAGTGAGGCTGCCATAAAAATCTGCCAGACCATTGATGAGTATTGTGCAGCTTCAGGCCAAAAGGTGAATCTTGCGAAGTCTAGTATTTTTTTCGGAAAGGGCTGTACAAATGGTATGAGAGAAGGAATTAAAAATATTTTAGGTGTGCCGAATGAATCTTTAGCGGAACGGTACCTTGGGCTACCGTCAGATGTTGGCAAGTCGAAGAATGGAGCTTTTAAGTATATCAAGGACAGAGTGTGGGCTAAGGTACAAGGGTGGATCGAGAACTGTTTGGCAGCAGCTGGAAAGGAAGTCTTGATAAAATCAGTAGCGCAATCGATACCAAACTTCTCTATGTCCTGTTTTCTTCTGCCAAGAGGTCTCTGTCAGCACATTGACAAACTGCTACGCCAATTTTTTTGGGGCAGTAAAAGTGGAGTGAGGAAGACGGCATGGGTTTCATGGGAAACCTTAACCATGCCAAAATACTTGGGAGGGCTGGGCTTTCGAGATACACAATTGTTCAATGTCTCGATGCTTGCAAAACAATCGTGGCGACTGTTACAAAATTCTGATTCGTTAAGTGCCAAGCTGTTGAAGGCAGCTTATTATCTAGACAGTGACATTCTCGATGCTCCCCTGGGACCTCACCCATCCCAGGTTTGGAGAGCAATTTTTGCTGGAACTGAAGTGTTAAAGCAAGGAATTGTTAGAAGAATTGGTAATGGACTGCAAACTAGCATATGGAACCAGAACTGGATTCCGAGAGACCATATGTTGCGTGCGCTACACCCACGAAGTCAAAACCCACTTGAGAGAGTTAGTGAACTTATTAATCCTGCTGAGAGGCAATGGGACAGAGCGGTTCTGCGTGAGCAGCTGCAGGAGCCGGATGTCAAAGCTATTCTGAACATCCCTTTGAGTTCGATCAGTATGGACGATTCGTGGGCGTGGCATTATGAAAGGTCGGGCCAATTCACATTTAGATCAGCCTACAGATTGCTCATGGAGACAAAGTGTAGAAGGGAGGATTGGCTGTTGGAGAGGCCGGGATCCTCAAACACTGGTGAGAAAATGAGGCAACGGTCGAGCTTGTGGAAGATGAAGATTCCGGGAAAGCTAAATTTTTTTTGCTTGGCGCCTCGCTAGGAACTCGATTCCTACTGAATCGGTTCGCAGCCATAGGAAGATGACGGAATCTGATTTATGCCCTGTTTGCAGCTCTGCTCCGGACAGTTGGAGAGATGCACTTATTAACTGTACAATGGCAAAGTGTGTATGGTCCCTTGTGGATGACGAGTTGATCGACCACCTGATTGCTTGCACTCATGATGATGCAAGGCTTTGGCTGACGGAAATGCAGGATTCGCTAAGTGGTCAGGATTTTGTGAAGTTACTTGTTACCCTCTGGTTGATATGGTGGGCAAGGAGGAAAGTCATTCATGAGGAGCAGTTTCTGTCACCTCTAACTACTTTTTCTTTCATAAAAGGGTATCTACAGGACATACATGAGGCCGAGCTAGTCCATCTCCGGCCTGCAGTCCAACATCCGAGAATGCATGTACGTCATCGGGCCACATGGAGACCACCTGCAGCGGGTTCAGTTAAAATTCATGTTGATGCTGCGGTCGGGAGGCACGGTGATAGGGGGGCCTTTGCTGCTATTTGCCGAGATGATTCAGGTAACTTTTGGGTGCGTCGGTGGTTTCTGTTGCTGAACTCATTTTACCGGAGGTTCTGGAGGCCATGGCAGCAAATGAGGCTCTTTCTCTAGCAAAGGATCTTGCCTGCACTTGGATTGTGGTGGCTACTGATTGTCTGAATACAGTGATCCACCTCAAGTCTGATTATTTGGGAGCTTCTAAAGCAATCATCTTTGAGCTGAGGAGGATTTTGAAGGATTTTGCTTCGGCAGATGTTTTGCACGAGAAGAGAGACTCAAATTTAGAAGCACATTCCTTAGCTAAAGCTGCTATTTCTTTACCTTTTGGTAGACATGTTTGGCTGGCTGTGAAGCCAAACTTAATCTGTATTCCTGACAATATTCTGAGTTAATCCACTGGGTACGGATTCTAAAAAAAAAAAACCCCGCCCCCTCTTGGGCGAGTCATAGTTATATCCCAATATTAGGCTCCAGGTTGATTTGAACTTGTTCATGTCAATCTTCAACACTTAGGAAAAATCTTCCCTTCTTCATTTGTGCGAGAACTCATAACCCGCCATGACGTCACCTCCTGGGATTGTGGTAACCCGCCATGATGTCATCTACCATTTAATTTTACACAATATCCAACATATCTAAACGGATCCTTATCTTTAATGACCTTTTTGAAAATCGAGGCGTCATAGCAGATTTTTTTGGCAACAGATGTTTTCTTGCAAAAAAAAATTCGTCATCGTGTTTTTGCGACATAGCTAATGTTACGGAAGAAACTCATGCCGCATTGGTGATGTTGCAGAAGTTGCAAAAATATCGTCAGGAGCCAGTGTCATGTCACGTGGAACACTATTTAGAAGCACTGAAATTTGTCTTTTTTGCGAAGACAGAACAAAAAAACATTTTTTTCACAAAACTTTGTGTTGCGTACACACATTTGCAAACATGTATGCGTAATATTTTCTTTTGATTTTCTTGACATTTTAAAACATGCTTAAAACGCATTTTTTGAAAGATGGGTGCATATTCCCTTTGGGTTCAAAGGGTGCCCTCTCACCCAGAGCACACATACGAACAAGTGATCTATAATATCGATCCGACCCATTTCAACAGTCCAGTTTTAGCAGTCTTGGGAACCTTCTAGAAAGTTTCGTAACTGAGTATTTTCGGGGGGACTACTACGTGTCCGCCGGATGATCTTTTTAAAACATCGATCGGATCGCAGGCCATCAGATCTAGCACATCGGCGTCCTCCATCATTGCAACATAGGTCTTGTCGCAGAAAAATTCTGCAACAGAGCTCTTATTGCATAATTTTTTTGCAACTGAGGTTTGTTGCAGATTTTTTTTGCAACACATCCTTTGTCGCAGAATTACTTTTTTCCTCTTCATCATTTTGCATTTCTTTTTTGCAATTGAGTTTTTGTTGCATATTTTTTTTTGCAACAGATGTTTTCTTGCAGAATTTTTTTTCGTCATCGTGTTTTCGCGACATAGCTAATGTTATGGAAGAAACTTATGCCACATTGGTGATGTTGCAGAAGTTGCAAAAATATCGTCAGGAGCGAGTGTCGTGTCACATGGGACATATGTTGCGCGAGCGAGGTGGCGTTCCAAGAAATCAGCCGGTTAAGTGGAATCTTTTCCCATTGTCTGGTTATCTTGTATGGAGTACTAGATTTCCTGGTTTTCGTTTTGGTTTTTTCCATTTCATTTTCTATTTCGTTTTCTAGCTTCATTTTTCTTCTGGTTTTTGTTTCTAAAATCCATAATTTCCAACTTTTTAACATAATCTCTAAAAAGTGTACGGAATTTCGAGAATTGTTCGCTGTTTTTTAAAAGGAAGATTTTCAACACTATTTGTATTATAAAAAAATTCTCAAAATTTCAAAAACTGTTCCCTTTAAAAAATATATTTTTCCTATTTACAAAATGCTATTTCTAGAAAAATCAAATTTTTTAAAAAAATTCAGATTTGCCTTATAGTTTGAAAAATGTTCGAATTTCAAGAATTAGTTTATTTTTATGAGAAATTCTGTAAATTACAAAAAAGTAAAAAAAAATCATAAATTTTGCGTGTTTTTAAATGCACGTGTTTCTAAAATATTCATAAACTTTAAAATTGTTGGTTTTGACAAAAATCTATTTGTTCGTAAATTTTAGGATCGGGCGCTACAATTCCCGTGCTCTAGTAAAATGGTTGTACAGTGAACATCGCTGCCGTAAACATCACTATCTTGAACGTCCGCTGCTGTGATCATTCAATACAACGATAATTTGCTGGTGGCCCAACCAGGTTTCCCCCGTGCAACACATTGTTATTGTATGCAATAAGCATTGTATAGGAGTTCCCCTAAAGCCAACTTGCCAAGCTTCCACTTATCTATAGTTTCACCGAGCTGCGATAACAGGCTGGACCATTTTAGTATGCGTGCTATTATTGGGTTGGACGGGAATCTTAGGAGCCTATGGGTTGTGAGGTTATATGCCTACCGGTGCACCGATCTCAATAAGTTAATTCTATCCTCGCAAAAGACACTTATTTATTTAATGTGCGATGTCGAAATGTGTTTAGCCATTGACATCGGAAGGGTTCATGGAAGCAATAGCGTATTCTCACGAAGTTGCTTGTGGAGATTTTTTTTACATTATGGCCTATATGGCACGCGAGAAGAAGTTGCTTGTGGAGAATTTTTTTACATTATGGCCTATATGGCACGCGAGAAGAACGAGAGAGAGAGAGAGAGAGAGAGAGAGAGAGAGAGAGAGAGAGAGAGAGAGAGAGAGAGAGAGAGCACGTGTGGACTGGCATGTCAGCCCTAAATCAACCTTGCCACTATAGCAGATTCGACAAAATTTGAATTGCCAAAACTACCAAAAGGATGATCGCCAAAAATTGTGCAGTATGAAACACCTCGATAGCAAAATCGGAACCGCTATATTCTAGCCTTCAAATTTGTCTTGGGGGATCCACTCTTCAGTGGGACATCTTTTTATTCTCAATCTCCCTTTCATCCCCATCATGCGATGGGGGACCACGTGAAGTTCCTTTCGCCAACGGTTTTGCTAGATGAAGTGTGCACCAAAATTGATTCTTAGACGCTAAATATGGAGGCTGATAGACAAAATTTTGAGAGTGTTTCATGAATTATGGCCATGGGGCACCACATGGTGTATCTGCTATGATGCTCTTTTTTCCCACAGCCTCCATATTGACAGTTATTAGCACAACTCTACCAGAGTTGCCATATGTCTCCGATCAGTATAATAACCGCTGATATGGCAATTTTGGCTAAAAAGGCTACTCTAGCAGGGCGCTCCCAATCAGTATAATAACGTTATCATATGGATCTGGATGGCCATAGCTAGAAGGCCGCTACCAATCCAGTCTGTGAGCCTCTACATTTGGAGGCTCTGCGGCGTTGGGTTGGAAGGTGCTCCATCCGCCTACCGCGGGGAAGTTTCACACCCCTCCTCAGCTGCCTACGCAGTTCATCTATTCTCGTGTTTGTCAATTAATGGCGGGCGCCACGTGCGAATTGCCACAACCTTTCCGCCACGTTTCCCGTCCATTTCTTCTTTCGTCCGCCAAGTTTTCCTGCCACCTGCCGCTATAAAATAGTAGTTGTCGTGTTCGATAGCTTATATCCCTCCCGTCCCCAACCGTTCTCGAAGGAGGAGCGTATCTCCTTGAAGCGCCATTCAAAATTATAAAAAAGCATTAGATGGAGCACTCCATTGAAATCTTTAGATGCTCCACTGTATGTTTAATATAATTTTAAACAAATATGAAATAAAGCTTGAACCTTCATTTGTCGTGCTAGGGTATGTCTTTTGTGAGTAATACTAGCAAATTGTGCTTTTGAATTGTAGCTCTAGGTGTGAAATTGGAGGAAAATGATGTAGTTAATAACAAGTGGGACCTACATGTAAGAAATATTTGGAGACTATGTTTATGGCGATGTTGAGTTTACATGTTGCCTTTGCAGTCTTCATATTATTATTATGGAGCATGTTTCGTATGATGGATGAAATTTGATATTATAACAACTCTGCTAGAGTTGTTTTTCATAAAGTTTGGAGGTATAGAGCGACTCTGCTCCTACAAAGCGATAAATAAATTTACATGGGATTGGTGATTTTTTATTGTTTTTTTCAAAAAAAAAAATGCATTGGTTTTCAAAATCTAACCTCACATGTGGTGGTTGTTTATACTCAACTTGTAACCCTATTATTAAAGGGGAGTTGGTAGTTCTCTGATTTTTCCTTCATAGGTCATCTCTCATTTGGTTTCTTATTGATTCTTTCGGTAATTTCAACAAATGCCGCATAAAATAAAAACCAACATAGGTAGAGTAACTTTGAATAAAACCAACATAAAATAATTCTTTCGGTAATTTTAATGTATCAATATTTTATCACAACCACGTCCTAAATTAAATCAAATCAAATCTTATCAAAATCTCAATTAAATCATAACTTTTATTGCGCTCCGATAGCCATACTCGAATAAAATCAAAGCAAATCTTACCAAAACCTCAACGATATCGTAATTTTACTTGTCTTCACCTCCCATACTCAAATGAAATTAAATGTTATCAAAATCTATAAATTTGATGGGTATAAGTTAGATCATACAAAATCGATATTGAACCACTAGAATATATATGCCCCATTGCAGCGCATGGAAAAAGTGCTAGTATATACTTCCTCCATTCCTTTATGTAAGGTGTATTTTTTCTGGCATGATGACCAAGGCATATAATTTTAAGAATTTATGACAAAATTAACCTTGGCTAATTCGTTGGTTAGCAGCGAGTAAATCAATTAGGCCATGAAATGAGGGGATACATGCAATCGGGAAGATATACTTCCTTCTTTTCCTAAAATGAGAGATACATTAAATCGGGAGAGAGATAATTTTCTTCTTTCTGAAGGCTTAAAAATGGAATTATAAGAAAATACAAGAAAGGCACCTTACATTGTGAAAAATTCCTGAACGTTCGGATTTTAAGCATTTCATCCGAAAGGCAACTTTAGTTGACGCGAGGTGGTAACTTTAGTTGTCAAGACATGGCAACTCCGTCCCAGTTTGCTTTTTTGTTAGAAAATTGTCATGTTTGCCAACTTCGCGTGAACTAAAATTGTCATGAAAAACATCAGGGTTGCCATGCTTAAAATCCTAACATTCAGGATTTATCATTTCCATAACGTTCGGGATTTATTACAAGAAATGCATCTTACGTTGTGAGATTTTATCAAAAAACATATACAACTTACATAAAGGATTGTGCTTACCGCTATGCTGTGGTTTCTTTTTTCATCCACACTGCTATCGAAAAAAAAGAGAGTATTTGTTCGTATAAACAAAGAGCACTTGGACATTGATGTCAGTTCGTCGGTGCGATGCGATCGGGCGACGCGGCAGCAGATAAGAACGGGGAAGAGATGCCGATTCAGCACCGTCCATTCGGGGAATCGCGCCGCGTGGGATCCCCGCCGAAGCAGAAGCTTCCTCCTTTTCCTTTCCCGTCATCGAATTCTAGTATTCCCGTATTCCACTTTGCCGCAGCACGAATCCACGCAACCCCAAAGTCCACCAGAGACTTCAACGTCGGCCCGTCCGTGGCCAGCTCGCCGCCTCGCGAAATACCGCCGGATTGCACGTACCAGATCCCAAAAAAATCCCACTCGGATACCACGCGGCTCTGCACATGGTGCCCACGCGGGCCGGCCGTGGTCGGTCCTCGATCGTCTGCTCCTTCGCCTATAAACAGACGTGAAGCGATGCTATTCCCTTGCCGTTCTACTTCATCCATCACATTCACATCGGTCCAGGAAGAGTCTGACCTGAAGCTAGAAGCAGAGAGAGAGAGAGAGAGAGAGAGAGATCAGAGGCGGGAAGGAGCGAGAAGAGAGCGAGGGTCGGCCATGGCGAGCCTGATGGACAAGGCCAAGGGGTTCGTCGCGGACAAGATCGCGCACATGCCCAAGCCGGAGGCGTCGCTGGACAAGGTGACCTTCAAGGGCATGACCCGCGAGGCCATCACCGTGCACAGCCACGTCAACGTCACCAACCCCTACTCCCACCGCATCCCCATCTGCGACATCGCCTTCACCCTCAAGTGCGGCGGCAAGTAAGTTCCATCCCCCATCTCCACCTTCTTCTTCCTCCTCTCATCTGCACGATGGCATCGATCCATGGATCTGACGGCACGATCCTGTGTATAACAACAGGGAGGTGGCGAGCGGCACGATCCCGGACCCGGGGTGGATCGAGGACAGCGGCGAGATCACCAAGCTGGAGGTGCCGGCCAAGGTGCCCTACGACTTCCTCATCTCGCTCATGAAGGACCTGGGCAGGGACTGGGACATCGACTACGAGCTCCTCGTCAAGCTCACAATCGACCTCCCCATCATCGGCAACTTCACCATCCCGCTTCAAACCGCCGGCGAGTTCAAGCTGCCCACCCTCAGCGACTTCTTCGGCGGCTCCGCCAAGACCGAGGAGGCCACCGCCTAGACATCATAAGCTCCATCTTGCAGCTTGCTCTGCATCCGCATGCCTGTACTCTACGTCTACGGTCGTCGCAATAATGAGAGCAAATATTTTCGGATTTCCTTCCGCTTTGTCTCGATAAATTTCGTCAAATTAAGATGCGTCGGGATCTCGGTGATCAGCAAAGATCTGCTTGTTGCCATCAGACTCGCATTCGGCAGTAAATTAACGCAGACTCCTTCAATTGAAGAACGAGTCCCGAAAATATCTTTTAGATCACGTATCGTTGATGCAGGCAAAACAGAGCATCTATAGACTCGTACGCGATAGCTAAGAGCATCTTCAACGGTATATGTCCTCCGCTATTTTCAACGCTGTCGCATCAACCTTTTAGTGATACGAACGACAAAACAGCAGGGAAAAGCAGAGGACGAGAGAAAGAGAGAGTGAAAATACAGAGACAATTTGTGAACGATGTCAGTGGACGATTCGTGAACGACAATCAGATCAGCTCATCCATGCACGACAGTAAAAGTGAAGTAGACGGCTGGATTTGGTTGTCGTTTCCTTGTCGTGCAGGAGTTTGGTCTGCATAGTAGTTTCGATACAGAGATGTTCTGTTTCCGAAGAAAACAGAGATGCTTCGTTCTCATAAATCCTATTCCTACACCTGCAACGTTTACAAGCATTGTGTACTGTGTGGGGCATGAATAAAACAGCAGATCGCAGGAGTGGCCATCATCACTTTTTTTTTTCCAGAAAAACTTTCGATCTATTCGTCAACTGTCAAGTTAGTACAACTGATTCTATGCATGTATTCTACCATATGTAGTCTTCTTAGATTTTTAAGTAATTCGTGACAACGCCCTCATGCACTTTGGATCTTGAATCCTAAAGATCCTAAAGTGTTTGCTCTCACGTATCCCTCTGAGCCAAATATAAGCTGGCGTAAAAAAGGTTTGCTCGGGACGGCAATTTGAACTAACACATTTGGGATGACAATTTTAGTTTCTAAAGCATAACAATTTTCAGCTTTTTTCATCGTTGTAGCATGATTATTCTCTTCAGTCGACATGGCAATTCCCGGGCATGACAATTGTACTTTAAAATATGTTAAATCCTTTACAAGAACATGTCAATTTTATCTGTTTTCGCATGGTAATTCTGGAACGTTCATCGGGAATGGGTTTTCGAGGGAATGAAAACACCGGGAAATCTATTATACGAACAACAAAACAGTAGGGAGAAGCAGAGGACGACAGAGACTGAAGACAGAGATGTTCTTGTTTCCCAAAGAAAATAGAGACGCGGGGCTTCTTTCTCAGAAATCCTATTTCCTATTGCTACGTGCAACGTTTACAACCATTGTGTTTTGATGGATTATGGATGGGCTTAGGCCCATATAAGACAATAACTCCTGGTTAATCTCTAAGGTTAATGCTGCCACGGGCTTTTGAAATATTTTGCTAGAGTTCTATAAACATAATGCATGTGTAGAGAAAATATAGCACATGCACAATTGGGTAATAATTGAAGTCCACTTCACTTACAATGTAAACTAATAACAAAAAGGCAATTTAAAGTTGTATACACATAATATATATAATATAGAGTGATTATTCAACTGAAAATCTAACAACAAATTAATGTCTACTTGATGCGCTTAAGAAATTCTCGGACAATATCAGGAATGTTGTTTTTAGCTTCATTCACACGATATTTGAACAAGTATAATAGAAACTTCGCCACCGTCGCGTGCAAGCAACAACTTCAACCGCAAGTAGCCAAACGGGAACACCACTGGAGATAACTGGCAGACCACAAACTGCGTCGGAGCTTCGACCACCACTCCGTCGTCCCAATGTGGTGTCTTCAAGAAGAAAACAACATCGACGCGTCGTCACCACCCAATCTGGAGACTCTGGGCTTTCACCCGGGACGGGAAGGAGAGGGCAAGAGCAGGATCGCGATGCTGCCTTCAAGAAGGAACAACGCCGGAGCGCCGCCGACATCGTGGCCATAACAACCGGCCAAGGGTTTCCCCAATCCATCCCTACCAGACCCTCAACCCCACTAACCGCCAGATCCAGCGAACAGAGGATGCCGGCATCGCCGACCGGCGCAACAAGAAGAAGCTCCAGGGAAGGCCTCAGTCTGCAGTGCGCTCCAAGGACGAACGAGGAAGCTCCGGGAGCCAGTCCACATCCGTTGCCGGCCCGTGCCCACACCACCAGGCACGACGCCCAACCGCATCCGCATCAGCCACCGGCCGACTGTGGCCGCCACCATAGCTCCAAGCGCAATGCGCGTAGAGCACCATAGAGCCCATCACGCCGCCGCCAGGCAACGGCCCCGACACCACCGCCCGCAGCGCCCTCTGCCAGCGCCGCGCCGCCATCTGACCACAACGACCCGCGTCGGCCACCATCGAGAGGGGGAAGAGAGGCCCTGCCGCCGCCGCCGTGACCGGGCTTCGCCCGTCAGCGCGGGCCGGCGGCGGCGAGGGGAGAAGCAAGAAGTAGGAAGGCCCTAAGGCCATCGTCCAGGGTTTCCCCTCCGCGTCGCTCCGATCCGGAGGGGGAAGAGGGTTCACTTCTTCGCCCTTTTGTGAAGTTATTGTTATCATGTCGAACTAAGCTCGGGCATGTGCTCCACTAATAACATACTATAACTCTATAAGGCATTCCAAAGTTAAGTCTCGACTAATACAAATCAGAAAGAACATTAGAAGCACAAAGAAATTATACATCAGTTGAATTATAATCAAGTATTTCATTCATTGATAAATCATAAACTGTACATTGACTGAATTTTCCAAATGTCCTTCTGTAGAAATAATTCACTATAGACCAGGTACACAACACATGGAGGGTTCTAATAAAGTAATAAGGGGCCTCCTTCCATTTCACAATGCTCTCTCACATCGCCGTATTGCTGATACTGCAACATGAAAACTGTGTGGTTTTGTGGAAGAAAGCCTCTATCATGCTTTGATCACATGTGATCATGCAAAACAGATTTGGGTGCCTCTGTTAAAATAAAGGGGACCCAAAATCCCACGGTTGCATCCTCTAACATGGGCAGAAGACGTCATTGTCTCTGAGTTTATCAAGAAGGAGGACACAATTATCTTTGTTACAGTCATGTGGTGATCTGGTCCAGTAGAAACAAGTTTACTCAGAGGGAAGAAAATTCCAGCCGCTGCGCTCGATGGCACTGGTTGATGAGCTGGTTAGGGCGCTTAAGCTTCCTCCTAGTCGGGTTGCACCATAGGGGAAAATCACAACTTTTTTTAGCCCAAACCGTTCTTTGCTAGCTAGGGCTGCCTTAAGGAATATTCTGCAAATTGATGAAGAAGCGTTCTCTAAAAAATACCTGGGGATTCCTATGGCGACTGGACGCATTAGTGATCGCCAATTTGAACATTTAAATGAAAGGGCAAGGTCCCGTGCCCAAGGTTGGGGTGAGCGTTTGATGTCTTATGCTGCAAAGGAAGTCTTCTTTAAGTCAGTGGTCCAAGCACTACCAGCCCACTCAATGAGCTGTTTCGGGCTCTCGAAGGGGCTTTCAGTTGTGCCCAAATTAACGACAACTATGTCAAATTTTGGTGGGCCGGATCATTAGACAAACGAGGAATCCATTGGCAATCCTGGGACAAGCTTGTTATCCCAAAAAATCATGGAGGGCTGCGCTTTCGTGACCTCCCATCCTTTAATGATGCAATTCTCGGAAAACAGGCCCGGAGATTGCCTAAAAACCCTACAAGTCAGTGTGCCCGAGTACTGAAGGGAAGATACTATCCAAACACCGATTTCTTATTGGCCGGCTGCCCAAAAAGTGCTTCCGCACTTGGAAGGCAATCATATGTGGACGTAGTGTGCTTCAACAAGGCCTTATTAAAAGAATATGTAACAAAGAAGATACTAGTATATGGAATGAACAATGGATCATTGACACTCCAACTATGCGACCTACGGGTCGGTTGTCGGGCCTTCCAGTTGATCGGGTGGAAGACCTCATTGAAACCCAAACGGCGAGTGGGAAAAACAACTTATTAGACAAGTTTTGTTACCGCTGGATGTGCATGTTGTGTTAGCTATGCCTCAACCAAGGCAGGGCGGTGAAGACTTTTGGGCCTGGTCTATTGAGCGATCAGGACAATATTATGTACGGTCAGCCTACAGATTGTTTGTAGCGAACACGCGGAATAACGAAGCATGTGCCACCAGGTCCAGTGCCGATCCATGTGGCATATGCGAGCCTTATGGAAGCTTAAAGTATTACCAAAGATCAGGATTTTCTGGTAGAAGGTTCTAAAGGGCCTTCTTCCATATCTCGATGCTCTCTCACATCTTCGTATTGCTAATAATGCAACGTGAAAACTATGTGATTTTGCGGAAGAAAACATCTATCGTGCCTTGATCACATGTGATCATGCAAAGCAGTTTTGGGTGGCTCTGTTAGAACAAAGAGGACCCAAAATCCCACGGTTGCATCCTCTAACATGGGTAGAAGATGTCATTGTCTCTGAGTTTATCAAGAAGGAGGACACAATTATCTTTGTTACAGTCATGTGGTGCATCTGGTCCAGTAGAAACAAGTTTACTCATAGGGAAGAAAATTCCAGCCGCTGCGCTCGATGGCACTGGTTGATGAGCTGGTTGGGGCGCTTAAGCTTCCTCCTAGTCGGGTTGCACCATAGGGGAAAATCACAACTTTTTTTAGCCCAAACAGTTCTTTGCTAGCTAGGGCTGCCTTAAGGAATATTCTGCAAATTGATGAAGAAGCGTTCTCTGAAAAATACCTGGGGATTCCTATGGCGCCTGGACGCATTAGTGATCGCCAATTTGAACATTTAAATGAAAGGGCAAGGTCCCGTGCCCAAGGTTGGGGTGAGCGTTTGATGTCTTATGCTGCAAAGGAAGTCTTCTTTAAGTCAGTGGTCCAAGCACTACCAGCCCACTCAATGAGCTGTTTCGGGCTCTCGAAGGGGCTTTCAGTTGTGCCCAAATTAACGACAACTATGTCAAATTTTGGTGGGCCGGATCATTAGACAAACGAGGAATCCATTGGCAATCCTGGGACAAGCTTGTTATCCCAAAAAATCATGGAGGGCTGCGCTTTCGTGACCTCCCATCCTTTAATGATGCAATTCTCGGAAAACAGGCCCGGAGATTGCCTAAAAACCCTACAAGTCTGTGTGCCAGAGTACTGAAGGGAAGATACTATCCAAACACCGATTTCTTATTGGCCGGCTGCCCAAAAAGTGCTTCCGCACTTGGAAGGCAATCATATGTGGACGTAGTGTGCTTCAACAAGGCCTTATTAAAAGAATATGTAACAAAGAAGATACTAGTATATGGAATGAACAATTGATCATTGACACTCCAACTATGCGACCTACGGGTCGGTTGTCAGGCCTTCCAGTTGATCGGGTGGAAGACCTCATTGAAACCTAAACGGCGAGTGGGAAAAACAACTTATTAAACAAGTTTTGTTACCGCTGGATGTGCATGTTGTGTTAGCTATGCCTCAACCAAGGCAGGGCGGTGAAGACTTTTGGGCCTGGTCTATTGAGCGATCAGGACAATATTATGTACGGTCAGCCTACAGATTGTTTGTAGCGAACACGCGGAATAACGAAGCATGTGCCACCAGGTCCAGTGCCGATCCATGTGGCATATGCGAGCCTTATGGAAGCTTAAAGTATTACCAAAGATCAGGATTTTCTGGTAGAGGGTTCTAAAGGGCCTTCTTCCATATCTCGATGCTCTCTCACATCTTCGTATTGCTAATAATGCAACGTGAAAACTATGTGATTTTGCGGAAGAAAACATCTATCGTGCCTTGATCACATGTGATCATGCAAAGCAGTTTTGGGTGGCTCTGTTAGAACAAAGAGGACCCAAAATCCCACGGTTGCATCCTCTAACATGGGTAGAAGATGTCATTGTCTCTGAGTTTATCAAGAAGGAGGACACAATTATCTTTGTTACAGTCATGTGGTGCATCTGGTCCAGTAGAAACAAGTTTACTCATAGGGAAGAAAATTCCAGCCGCTGCGCTCGATGGCACTGGTTGATGAGCCGGTTGGGGCGCTTAAGCTTCCTCCCAGTCGGGTTGCACCATAGGGGAACACCACCCCGCGCAGCTACCGACCTCCGATGGCTGACTGGGTTGTAGTGAACTCTAACGACACAATTGACACATCCAATCATGTGGATGGCTCGGGCTATGTGATTAGAGATAAACGGTGTGTGTTCTTTGAAGCTGGACTGCAACATCATAAGGGCATCGAGGACACATTCCTGAGCGAACTATTGGCATGTCGATGGTGTACATGTCGCGATTAAAAGAGGTGATCAATATGTCATGGCCCAGGTGGATTGCTCTACACTTGCCGATATGTGGCAGGATACGAGGCCTAATCGTATCAACGGCGCACAGATTATGATGGAAATTATAACGATGACCGAATCACTCCTGGGTTTATGGCTTCTTTTGACTCCACACGAGGCAACCTGGGCAGCACATCTTTGCGCAAAAGAAGCTCTTAACAATTTATCTTTTACTTGCTTTGATGTAATTCCTGGATCCCTGAATAGAACTCTTCAGTCAGATTGTAATCTCATGTTAGTTCAATAAAGCGAGGGTTTACTGCAAAAAGGAGAAGAAACAAACATTGGACGAGCAGCGAACACAGGCTGGCCCAATAATGAAGTGCGCCGATTGGGCCGGGCCATTAACAGTGCAGTGAAGCGAGCGGGAGAAACAATCACTGTAGCTCTAGACAGAGTTACTATACATACTAAATCACATCAATCTATCACTCCAGCGATATTTTTCTTTTATAAAGGTGAGACCATTTTTTTGTAAACGCAAACAAGTTTTAATATTCCAAACATTTTTGAAAAAGCGAACACATTTTGAAATATGCAAAAAATCTAGAAATTGTAAAAAAAGCTTGAGCCTTTTTTGAAATGCATTTTTGAAAAGCTGAATTTTAAAAATCCAATAGAATTAAATTTTGAAGAACAAAATAATAATAAAATAGTAAAAAAACAAAAAAAAAGACCGCCCTGGTACATTGAAGGTTCCCAACACCGGAACAAGAAGCCTCTTTCTAGCGCTAAATAGGCTAGCCCACTTACTTGCAGGATGCTCACCCATCTCCGAAACATACGAGTCTATCACCATGTGCAACACATAGGATTTGTGACAGTGATGGTCGCATCGCCTCAAGGGAGACTCTAGTAGGCCGACCCAATAAAAATTCTTCTCTCGTTGGCTCGTTATGCAGGTATATTTCGTTCTTTTGTCCTTTTTACTTTTATTTAAGTTTTCAAAAAATTGAATTATAAATATTTTGTAAAAAGGTTTCATACTCAATTATTTAAATGTCAATCTCCATTAAAAATATTTAATACACACAAATGTTTTTTGTTTAGTTTTAGGAAAAATAACTTTAGACCATTCAAAAATGTCTGTGATATTTAACAAAACGCAAAGTTGAATATATTGATTATCTTCAATTTTTTGGAATGTAGGGGCAATGGTTTGCTTCACGCGCATTTCGCCGTCTGATTCAGAATAAATATGATTTTCTACCCTTTTCCTTTTAAACGTAATCTGGACATTCTGGCACGAGTCTCCGAAATTACTTCATGTTTATATAAGTTTTTTAAATACTTCCATGCTGGGATTGAGAGATATAATATCAATCAATTGCTGTCCATCTGGGAGCACCCCTTCTCCCGAAGTTACGGGGCTATTTTGTCAAGTTCCTTAGAAAGAGTTGTCTCGCTCCCCTAGGTATTCTCTACCTACACACCTGTCCTTAGAGCTCCTCCAAATCACCAGTATGACTATTGAATTATGAGCATTAGTATGTATGTCTTAGATCCAACTGGTAGTACCAGGGTCCTTAGCTAATGTTCTTGCAAAGTGGTCGGGCCTGCCCCATTCCTCAAAAATGTTTTTACAAGATCCCTCACATGTCTAAAATATGTTCATCACATTTTCTAGAAAATGTTCATGAAATGAACTAAATTGCTTGGCATAACTTTAAAAAATGTCTTTAACATTCAAGAACATGATGATGACATTTAAAAAATGTTCACACTAAAAACTGTTTTCATGACGTACATGAAATAATTTCAATAGTACTTAAAATCGTTCGTCGTGTATATAAAAAATGTTCAATATGCATCCGATGAATGTACAAAATGTATTAAAGCTCAACATGTATCAACAAGTTTTTTATATGTATTCAGAAATGTGTATTTTAAAATAAAATAAGAATAGTTAAACAAGGAAAAACATAAAAAGGAAAATAAAAAAGTAAAAAAAATAAACCAGTAGAAAAAATACAGGAAAAACAAAAGAAAAAAAATACAAACGAGACCTTCATAAAACCTAGCAAAAGGTTTCCAAAACCAACCCTTGCTACATGTTCTTAGAACCTTCCCAAAATTGTTCATACGGCTAGTACATACTCCCTCCGTTCCGAAATAATTGTCTTTCTAGCCATCTCAAATGGACTATAACATACGGATGTATGTAGACATGTTTTAGAGTGTAGATTCACTCATTTTGCTCTATATGTAGTCACTTATTAAAATCTCTAGAAAGACAATTATTTCGAAACGGAGGGAGTAGCTCATATGGGCAGGCCCACTCAAACGATCTCCGAACGCCAGAGGAAATATGTCATGCAGTAAGCAAGACATACCTCTCACGATAAGAATGTCACTTATTGTTCGCCTTTTCTACTAGGTCATGTATTTGCTTGACCCAAGGAGCGGAATTATTTGTATGGCCCAGGTGTGAGTTATCCATGTATACTTCCATTCCATGTATCGAAAATCCAATTCGGCTTTTGGGAGCATCTCCTTAGCGCCAAATACATTTTTTTGAAAAACAAAAGTAGATGTGTTCATTGTGACACGCAAATGTTGTCTGGAAATTTTTAGGAGGAAAGGTTAAGCATTTTGAACTGTGCAAAAAGAAAAAGCAAGTAGAACACCAAATGTTACCTTCAAATGTTACACTTAATTCAGTTTTTTCACCGACGAAACATTACCATCCTGTTTCGCATGAAATTTTTTAAGCACGCTTGTAAAACTAACATGAACATCTATAAAAATCAGAATTTTAAAATTCATTTACTCCGAGATGCTATTACAACCAATATATTAGTACATTCATTGTAAATGAGTATTTATTTGTTCAGGAGCACATGCTCTGCAGCCAAAACTGCCATCCTTCCATGTACTATTATGTCCCCCTCAAAAAGAAAATGTATGTGTTATGTATTATATCATTTCTGACCCTTCGCCGATTATGCCATAGCATCTTCAGGCACTTAGGCCAACTCCAACGCGCAACCCCATCCTGTCCGGACCCGTCCGTTTGGGGTAAAACGGACAAACCGGGCGACCTAGCGCGCGGGAGCAAATGGACTTTTATCCGTTTTGTGTCCACTTTTGACCCATCCACGGTCCAAGTTTGCGCCGGTTTTGGGGTGAAACGGACACCACGCGGACACGCCGGCCGTCTGCGCGTGTCCTCCCCTGGCCCTCCCCTGGCCCGCCCGTCGGTGGCACATGACGGGCCTTTTTCTATCCGCCCCCCTCCCTCCCTCCGGCCGCATCCCACTCCACTCTTATCCACTCTTCCCCACTCTTCCACTCGCCGCCCGCCGCCGCCGCTGCTGCTATTGCGGCCGTGCAACACGGACGCGCGCTCGCCCAGCCCCTTCCCCTCGTCGCCGCCGAGCTACCCAACCACGGCCACCTGGTTTGCGCACCCGCCGGCCGGATTTGGGGCGGATCCGGTCGGTCTTGAGCTCGCCCGGCTGTGGGAGGCCGGGCCGCGCCATGGACTAGCCGGGCACCTCGCCGGAAGGCCCTGGCAGGGCCGCAAGGCCACATGCGCGATGGCTCTTCCTCTAGCCGCTTCGGATCTGCACGTCGGCGGCCCGCCGCAGAATCGCGAATGGCGGCCGGTCGGGCTCGGTGCTTGCCCAAAAGCTCGTCGGCGCACCGTTGCCCCTCATCAAATGCGACCACTGCCCAAGGATGGTTGTGCGCCGCGTGTCTACAACGCCGGAGCATCCCGGATGGGTGTTCATCAAGTGCTTAAACGATGCGGTACGTGCTTTTTTTAGCTTCGGTTTGTGCTCTCGGATTAGATTAGTTATGCTAACTTTAAATTTTATTGTGTAGAATGGATGCAAGTTTTGGTATTAGGAAGAAGAGTACATCGATATATTGATAGAGCGAAATCTAGTACATGTTCGTGCACTTTTAGCTAGCCTAGAGGCTGTAGATGAGACAAGTGCACTTGTTGCTAGATTAGAGGCTAGGCACGATACTACGTGTGAGGAAGCAACGTCGACTTCTGGCTTGAAGAAGAAAGGAGGATGCAACGTCGAGCCTCCTTCACAGATGAACAATGAGTGCATCGAGAAGGCCCTAACCCAACTCAAGGAAGCACTTATGGAAGTTGGGTATCTTCTCAAATGTATTCTTGTGTTTTTTTTTTCTTTGGCCTTGCTTTACTAGTCAAAATATGATGATGTATAGTCATGTATCAAAAATGAATGATGAAAAAAAGTTTAAGGACTTGCAAAGAAAAGTGCACGCGGACAAGATGCGGCCGGGATGCGTCCGCGCGTTGGGCGCACGGCCACCGCAGCCCAGAAACTGCCTGGACACGACCCATCCCCTACCCAAATGGACAGAATCCGGACAAAACGGACCCCTGACACGACCCATTCCCTACCCAAACGGACAGAATCCGGACAAAACGGATGGGTCGCGCGGTGGAGTTGGCCTTATTATCAGTATAATGGCTTCTCCGGCACCCAAGAGCCAAAAAAGGCCGTCCCGGACACAAACTCCAAAGTCCAAACTAGTTGACTCCTGATAAACGAATGTACGGGCCGTACATCCATGCATGCATCGACGTGTACGCACGTGCATGCGCCTGAGTAGTGCAAAAGAGAAGTATTATAAAGATACTTGATCACGAAGACACGAACTGATCGAGCTGATAAAAAATAGAGCTCACGTACATCGATCCACGTCACCTGGTCGCGTGAGTAAAATACTTCGCGGTCATCTACTAAGAAGATCCTCGATGGTACTCGACGCGCTACATGTGTAGCGCATCCCCATGATCTTCACATGTATCTCCATGTCGACATGAGTCACTATGCGTGATCGGTACATGTTATGACGCGGTAAAACATAGTTCTACCGGAAAGAACAGCGGTAAAACATTTACTCCTATTATACGTGGATGATCTTTCTCCGAGCTCTCGATCATTATGGCTTTTCATCATTTGTCCTCCACTTTTACTTTTCATTTTTTTACTTTTGTGCTGACCTGTCAGCTCATGCCACGTGGCTGAACTCGTCGCCAAGTTATCATTTTTCTCGAGAGTACGTCAATGACATACCATATTTTTATAGAAGAAAGCAACATAATTATAAGAGGCTAGACCGGGGTGCGAACAACCGGCTAGCAATACCAACACCACTCAATGCTATCTAGACTACTCTCTCACGAATGACTCTAATCTTCCAACTCCCGCGGTTTTCCAATCCTTCAACTCCACCATGATTTGGTCTACAAGAAGTGGGGGTATTCTTTGCTGCCCGATGCGACCAAACACACGCGCATTACGTTGTTTCCAAATCGACCAAGCTGTGGCTATAACCAGCGTGTCAAATCCTCTCCTATGCTTCGCAATAACGCTCTTCCTAGCCAAGTCATCATCAAAACCTATCTATTTTAATAGATAAACGATCAAATCTGTGAAGACTTTTGGCCCATGGCAAGTCAAGTGTTGTCCGTATCTCCTCGAAAAAAAAAAGTTTTGCCCGTATCGGGACAGTAGTTGAGTGAATAAACGTATTACTCCACCTACTTTACTTTAGTCAAGCGATCACTCAAAGCTGGCTCCACGTATGCACGAAAGGGCGCCCTTTGCATGCATGTCATGTTAGTGGTCGGGGCACAAATGCACCAGGCCAGAAACACGGGAATCAAGAGCAAGTCGGCCTTTGCATGCATGCATGCACGGCATGTGGCGCGACTAATGACGGAATACACGGGCTACCTGGCTCGCTAGGTCAACTGGTCAAGCCTCACGACAACAAAGGCAGGCTTAACCTTTTGACTTCATGCACTGCAACATGTTGTCGCATCTTTGGCATATAATCGAATATAACGAGCTGAGTGTAGTTAGATGGTTAGGTTCCCCGTGGTTGAGCCAGTTCATCAGGGTTTAAGTCTTAAACTTGACATCGGTGATTATATTTTCATGGATTTATTTCAGGCTTTCGGCCGACTATAAATGTGTTTGGGGTGACTTGTCAATCCTAAGATGTTGTTAACTCAATCTCTCGGAGGTGCTCATAGGTGTAGAGTCTGCGTACGCAAGCATCAGCAAATGCAGGAATAGTTTTCTGATATGGCGGAGCTTATGAGGGGGAAAAGCATGTATAATGCAGCTGGCCAAAATTCACTAAAATAATAGACATATATTCTTTGTGTTGTGCAAGACAATTAAAATCTAAAATTTAAGTACTAGATCTTTTATGCTGCATGTGCTCGTGTTTTTGTTCCATGTAGTTTACATTAGCCCCAACAGCTACATCTAGTACCAGCCCATGCTCAGAACGCAGGTGCACTAGTGTATTTGTTTCAAATTTTAGGTGTGGCGGATGCCAGGCCTTGTAATTAAGATAGCTGTATTATGCGTATGTATGAGTGTCTATGTCTGTACTGTGTTTACATATGAAAAACAATATAGTTACCTTTTGGGTGCCTGCAACGTGCAGTGATGCGTGGAACCTTCGTACGTACGTGTTCCGGTCCATGTGATTGCCGGCGTGCCACTTGCACCGGTCGATTTGCAGATCCTCTGTCTGTCCTACCTGCCATGTGTATATATATAAGGCAGCCACAACGGGATACACATACATCCACGACGAACCACCCCCTGCTGCCAGCGTCGTGTTTAGCTCTTGAGAGCTTGAGTTGCTTCCATGGCGTCCAGAGAGACCAGCATCCAGATGGCAGGGGTACTGAACGGCGACGGCGAGGCGGGGTGTGCTCTGTCCCCGGAGCCGCTTCTCGTTCGTGTCCCGTCGCAGGCCGCCGAGGCTAGTGAGCAAGCTCATGCCGGTTCTGTGATGGAGGCCGCCGTTGTCGTTGGCGGCGGCACCAGGACGCTGACCATCAAGGACGCGGCCGCGGCTGCTCACGTTGAGACGCCGTGCTTGCCGGGCTCGCCGTCGGGGATGTACCTCTCACAGGCGCAGCTTGGCATGCCGCCGTCGATTCGCTCGTGCAACCCCGAAATGGCCGCGGCCCGGGTGCTGCCGAGCGATTCAAAGCTCGAAGGTCACATCCCCGCCGAGGCGCGGCTGATGAAGCAGACCCAGCACCACTCATGGCGATCCCTGGTAGGCGGCGGCGAGGCACCAGCGCTGCTGCCGAGCAACAGCACGCCGGAGCTGGACCGTCGGTTTGACCACTTCAAGACCTTCTCGGGCCGCCTCGAGCGGCAGCTCTCCAGCCTCCGAGGCCTGCAGCATGGCCTGCCGCCGGTTGACATCGAGCATGGTGCCGCGCCCAATATCTCCAGTGAGGACACCGACGAGGAAAACATAGTCCCCTCAGCCGATCGCTACTTCGCCGCCCTCGAAGGCCCCGAGCTCGACACCCTTCGGGTAGGTACTTCTTCCACATTCCGACCAAAACTTTCACCTTCTTATAACAAGCATAATCGCCAGTCTCTAACAACAGTATGGGTAGGCAGTCGACGGAGGTGGCAGTGCTGCCTGAGGATGAGCAATGGCCGTTCCTTCTCCGGTTCCCGATTAGCGCGTTCGGGATGTGCCTTGGCATGAGCACCCAAGCGATGCTGTGGAAGACGCTCGAGTCGGAGCCCTCAACGGCATTCCTCCACGTGCACCCCGCCGTCAACCACGTCCTCTGGTGGGCCTCGGTCGCCCTCACCGCCATCGTCTCCATCACCTACCTCCTCAAGGTTATCTTCTACTTTGAGGCCGTTCGCCGGGAGTTCCATCACCCAGTGCGTGTCAACTTCTTCTTTGCGCCTTGGATCGCTTGCCTCTTTCTTGTCAAGGGCGTGCCACACTCGGTGTGGGAGATCCACCACATCGTGTGGTACCTCCTCATGGCTCCCATCCTCTGCCTCGACATTAAGATCTATGGCCAGTGGATGTCCAGCGGCGAGCGCCGACTCTCCAAGGTAGCTAACCCGTCCAACCACCTCGCTATTGTCGGCAACTTTGTCGGTGCGCTTCTCGGCTCCAGGATGAGTCTTCGAGAGCTGCCCATTTTCTTCTTCGCCATCGGGCTAGCGCACTATGTTGTACTCTTCGTTACCCTCTACCAAAGGCTCCCCACCAACGTGCAACTACCCAAAGAGCTCCACCCGGTATTTTTCTTCTTCATAGCTGCGCCTAGCGTCGCCTCGATGGCCTGGGCAAGCATCTCCGGTGAGTTCAACGATGGCGCCAAGCTCCTTTATTTCATCTCGCTCTTCCTCTACATGTCACTGGTGGTGCGCGTGAACCTCTTTCGGGGGTTCAGGTTTTCATTGTCGTGGTGGGCCTACACATTCCCCATCACAAGCGTAGCCGTGGCAACAGTGTTGTATGCGTCAAAGATGGACAATGTGCTAACGCGGGCACTAGCGGTTGGGCTGTCAGGGATTGCCTCTGTCACGATCACCGGTGTGTTGGCCACTACCGTGTACCATGCCTTCGTGCGCAAAGACCTCTTCCCTAACGATGTCTCCATCGCCATCACGCAGCGCAGGCCCAAATACAGCAAGATCCTCGCGCATCTCCGCTCTTCTAGCTCGGACGTCAAGGAGCTCGACCTCTCCATCCCTAGTTCAAATTCCAATTCCAAGAACGACACGTACTCCAGTGACTCATGTTCCAACTCCAGGACAAGCAGCAACAGCAACGAGTCTCCGGTGTCACACGGGCATGTATGAGCAGAGTGTTAGATGTCCCGTGCACAATAGGGTGCACGCATGCATATCTACCACATAGATATTTCCTTTTTTTTCTTCGTTCTTTTTCATCTTTATATATTTGCTGCACATAGTGGTGGATTAGCAGCAATATCCTTGAGTAATTTGCATTGCCATGATTGTGATATTATTACAGATTTGCAGATAAATCTCACTTACTTTTATAAGTATGTATTTTCATTCACCGAGGTGCATATCTATATATCATCAATGTGCAATGTATGGCCGAGTGTGCAAGATGCAAGATATATGCCTAGCGGTCTTATTTCCGTTGTAAGATTCAACAACTTAATATTTCATTGCACAGAGGTTTAGGACGTCCAATAGATGGGTACTACAAAATGAACATACAAGTAGAATTATAATCTTATTAGTCATGTAGTCAAATGAATCTTACATCTTACATTCTTAAGAAGTTGATCCCCACTATAACCAATTCTCTCAACATGCACATTGTCTACATCAGCGTCATGCCACGTAAGCATTCAGTTTGCAAAGATCCCCACTACTTCAATTTTATCAACATGCAGCCTTCCACGTCATCAAATATGCCATGTCATAATTTCATTCCCAATCCTTTATTACTTCTAAGGTGAGGTTCCAACCTGTGGCCACCTTGAGTTAATTACTCCTTATAGTACACATCAATTTGTATTCACAACCATCGAGTCTAACTCCAGGACGTGTCGTTCCTCGAGTTGCGAACCATCTCACTGCGTGTATCGTGTTCTGTTTGAGCCCACAGGCATGTACAACCATCCCATCTGTGTATGCATGCGTTAGTCAAAAAAATGACAAATTTTAATATGGTCCCTCTTATCTCCTCTTTTTACATGTAAGGTAAGAAAGTAAGAATTAATCAAGCCTTTTATTAAGGGCACTAATCTGCGCCGGCGCACCGGCCCAACCGTTCGGCCGGTCGCGTCAGGGCCGTTGGATTTGAGCCGCGTGGGCCATTGGATCTGGCGGAAAAAAAGGGTTTGCCCCGCAGCTTCTTCTTCCTCTCGCTGGAAATCACATCTCCCACTCGGTGCGCGCATCCTCTCCCCTCCGGTGCCTGACCTCGTCGCCGGTCCCCACTCCCGCTGGCCGTCCTCGTCACCGGTCCCCATCCTCCTCGGCCGTCCTCGTCGCCAGTCCCCATCTTCGCCGTCTGTCCTCGTCGCCGCCTTGACCCATGAAACAGCTGCGCCTGCGGTTGTAGCTCTCAGCAGCGACGGGTGAAGCTCAGGTTGCAGCTCCGCCGCTGTCCCTCGCCGCAGCCCTGTCGCCATGGCCACGCCGAGCCAATCTTTTCTCCTTCATCATCCACGTGCTGATATATTTTGCTTCAACCATGGTTCATTTTTGCTACGACCGGTGACAGGAATCGCTACAACCATTCATGTCGACAGTCATGGCGCCGACCACGATTTGATTCAACCTACGTCGGGTTTTGCCGGGAGTAGCAAGACGTGGCACCAGTTGTAGCTTTTCCCGTTGTCGATTGCAGCAAAAAATCGTGTGCAGCTCCTCGCTGTCAACCCGTCGTAGCCTCGCCGTCATAACCAGTGTTGGCTCTAGCTTGAAGCTTTTTTCATGGTCGGTTGAAGCTTTTTTCGTAGCTGCTTCCAGCTTTTCCATGAGGATTGAAGCTTTTCCGTCATGCCTGTTGAAGCTTTTTTCTCCATCGGTTGGAACTTATACTAGGCCGGTTGAAGCTTTTTTCCATGTCCGTTTGCACCAATTCGTCGCCGTTGCCGTCGCAGGTCACGGTCTCCCCCACATATGATGATTGTAGCAAAAATCCCGCCGGTAGTAGCAAAATCTTAGGACGGTTGCAACAAAAAAGCCACCGCGCTAGTAGGTCGCAGACCCGCCGTGATGAATGTAGCAAAATCCGTCGCCGGTAGTAGGAAAAAAAGACGACGGTTGCAGCTTCTGTCTCAGCTGGTTGTAGCTTCCATCAGGGGGGAGGTCGTCGTTGGAGTGGAACTAGATGGATGGACGGAGTGCGCCATGAGGACGGGGGTAGGAGCACCGCCCCGGCGAGTGGGATCTGGTCTAGCCCGTTGGCTTTCATCGGCATGGCGTGTGCTTTGGTCGCTCGTGGATAGAGAAAGAGGTGGGGAGGAAGAAGAGCGGTTGGCAGATGGATAAGGCCATAGATGCGTGGCTAGGAAAGAGGGAAAGAGGGTGTTGCATGTGGGCCTGGATGCGTGGACGAGCGACTTGGCGCAACAAGGAAAAATGGATCGCACGCCCCGTGCGCGACCGGAGGAAGACTCAGCCGGTGTGCCGGGTATAAACGTTTCCCTTTTATTAATGAGATCAACGGCTAATATCTATTTTATACTCTTAGCTCTCATGTGAAAAGAGGGGGTACGAGGGACCATGTTAAAACTGCTCAAAAAAATCTGTGTATGCATGCACCGTCTATGTCGTATCGCTCGCTGGAGTCGTTTTCCACCGAAAGATTTTCCCAACACGTCCCTTCGAAGAAAAGCTGCGGCGCGGCGTCGAGCAGGGCGTCGCGCACGGCAGCGGTGGGGGAGGGGAATGCGCCGGGGGGGTCAATGAAGACGACCACCAGCCTATGGGCAGCCGCAAGGTCCCCGGTGGGCATGAAAACCTCAAGGTAGTGCGGCCGCTGAGACTCCGCAACCAGGGAGGGAGCGCCGGCACTGGAGCTGTGCTCCAAGCCCGAGGAGAGCGAGCGGATGAGGCCGCCGTCGCTGTCGAAGGCAGGGGGCACGCCAGAGCGGTCCGAGGCCTCAGACTCCGATGTCGCGGACGACGAGCCCTCCGAGAGGGCAGAGGCAGCGCGGCGCCGAAACCTGGCCAAGTCAAGACGCACAGGCGGGGGGGGACGGCGGCCGTCCTCAGGCGAGGCGGCCAGGGAGGCAGCCGAGCTATGCGGCGAGGTGTTGATGGTGCGAAAGCGGGTAGGAGAGGTGGGCGGGGGAGGCGGGGGAGGCGGTGGGGCTCTATTGTTTGTGTGTTGTAAGTTTGCCGCTGAGTCGGATGTAGCAATAACAAATAACACAAATTAGCTCCATGTTGCATGGCAAATAAATAAAGGAACGATCATTCTAAAATGATGCACTGGTCTTGCTTAGTACTTCTCCATCAGTATTCCAAACCACATGAACGATCCAAGCATCACCCTTTTACAGATTGCAATTTTGGTTAAATATATTCCTTCGTTAGTGTGGATATAACGTGGAGGGTATTCTGTTTTTCTCTAATCATGTGTTGTTAGCATGTGCATCTCTTGCGCCAATTACAATTTTAGATTATTTAATCATCTACACTATTTTCCTTTCTAATATCATACTTCATCCGTTCCTAAATATTTGTCTTTCTAGCCATCTCAAATGAACTACAACATACGGATGTATATAGACATGTTTTAGAGTGTAGATTCACTCATTTTGCTTCGTATGTAGTCACTTGTTGAAATCTCTAGAAAGACAATTATTTAGGAACGGAGGGAGTAGGATATAATATAATTAAATTTCAACGATATATTGGTAGAACTGGGCTTGAAATACTAAATTTGCATTAAATTCATTCCTTCGGTGTTTGACTCATTTTACCAACAAGTATGTGATAAAACTAATAAAAAATATGCAAAAATAAATAAATCTGAATGGGTTTTAAGATTTATGTGATCTCACTTCATACAAGAGAAGTTCAATAACAAAATATAATGGGTGATTAAAAGATGCTGCCCGCTCATTTGCGCAGGCCATTTAGTTACTTGCAATGATGTTGATATTGTTACGGGACAAGAAAACGACGTGGAAGAACTACCTGTCGAGTTGGGTGAAAGACTGACGGTACAAAAGAGCCTCGTGCATTGGCTCAAACCTGCAAGCAAATACGAATCCAAAGTGGATGCTTGCTCGCAATGGAAAGAATACCAGTATGTGATCTTTAGCACGACGAGTAATGAAGATGTCACGATAGCGAATTCTGGATTTTCGGCCTAACTTAGTGTGGCGGTGACGGGTGAACCCTATGTCGCGATCCTGACAAGTATACACGTCGCGAACACAAGGCAGAGCCCCGCCATGAGCGAAGAAGGCAAATGAAACTGAAAAGCTCTCACAACGCAGCAATAGTGTATACTCCCGCCGTTCGTAATTACTCGCCGCGGAAATAAATGTATGTAGACATATTTTTTGCTCTACATACATCCATTTTTATAGTTTCTACGACAAGTAATTTCGGACGGAGGGAGTACCTAGTAATAAGCAACTAACATAGAGTTTGAAAAGATTTTTTTTTATTGTCTGCATGGTCTGACATGAAACAGGATCACGATCCGCAAGGGAGAAAAATCTTATGCGACCCGGATCTTGAGACTCTTTCCATCGCGTGACACGTGCAGAAACGAATCTCAAAGCAAGCAAAATATTTCGGGTACCCCGTTTACCTAATACCCTTTTCTTCGCCGCCGCTACCGCTCTCGTCATCGTCGCCGCCGCCGCCAACACTCGCTCGTCGTCGCCAGCACCGCCGTAACTCTTCTGCTCGCTCTGTCACGGAAGCACCGGAGCTCCATCCGCGCTGCTATCCCCCGCCATCCACGACCACACTCCTCGGCGCCCCGGCCGGAGGCTCGCCCATGAAGGCGCTGCATCTTGGCACTAGCCACTGGTGTTGGAGTTGTTGCCTGCTGCTGCATCTTGGCACATGGGGCTGGACTGACGTAATTGCCAGTGATCTAATTGAATTACAAAGTTTCTGATGATGATAAGTTTTTACCTGGTGGCTATGCTAGGATGACATTCACTGAGACACTGACAACGAGCGTGCTGTTCTATCGACACTGACGGAAGGCGATCAACGAGATGGCAAAAGGAAGATAGAAGAACCAAAAAAACTATCAGCAGATAGTCTCCGGCTCGATCAGGAGTAAAGTCAAGTAAATGTCCATGAGATGTTGTTTCACCTAGCAAGACAACACGATCAGGACTAAAGTCAAGTAGTTTTAGGATAGTTGATGCTTTGTTCATTTTTCTTCAGATTTTTATTCTTAAGTAAGATAGGATAGCTGATGCAAATTGTGGAGCTTCTCTGTTATATAAATGAATTTATGTACATTTCGAATAAAGACTCCTGGTAACGGCCATCTCCTTGAGCTGCTCTGCCGAGAGGGTGCCCATGCTCCCGAAACAGAGGAACACGACACTGCGGTCGGGCTGCTTATCGAGCCACTCGAGGCACTCGTTCCTCTCTGCTTTGTCGTCATCCTTGGCGCCCTTGCTCACCAACGGCCCGCCGCAGTAGATCGGAGGCAGCTTCATGCCGGGGAGGTCCATGAGAGACTGCACCGCCCGGCTCTCCATGGTCTCTGTGTTGCACTTCCAGACGTCTGTCATGGCCTTGCACATCTCATCCTCAGGGTGCTCCAGCAGCTCCTTGATGGAGTATTTAACCAAAAACTATCACATTTCATGGAAACGTGTCAAAAAACTACCACTTTACAATTTTGTGCGAAAAACTACCACTTTTTTCCTAAACCGTGGCAAAAAACTATCAAGTCGTGAAATCGCTCGCTTTGCCCACGCTAAGCACGAATCTGACCGGTTGGGCCCACGAACCAGGTGCCACCGTGGCCAGCCATCGCCCGCCGCGGTTTAACGGCCGTTAACGGGGCGTTTGCGGTCGGAACCTTCCCCTCTCTCCGGCCGCCGCCAGCACGCCATGCTCCCGCTCGCCGCCGCAAGGGCCTGCCTTTCCTCCCCGGCATCGCCGCCGAGACCCCAAACCCGAGCGGCGCCTCCCTCCCCGCTTCCCCATCGCCGCTCCACCGCCACACTGCCCAGACCAGCCAGGATCCCCCTCCTCCGCCCGCTCGGGGATGACGCGCCGGGCGCGTCCTCGCGGCCCGCGAGGAACCACGTGATCGACCTCGGCACGCACAAGGGCCAGATGCAGCGCTGGGTGGTCGCGGAGCTCGGCCACGGGGACATGCTGGTCTAGGCGCGCCTGGCGCGCGAGGTGCTCGACGACCCCGTCTACGTCGACCGCGTCGAGTGGGAGCACCCGCACCGCTTCCTCCGCGGTGACTCCAAGTTCGACTACGTCTACGACGACGCGTCCAGGAGATGGCCGAGCGCTTCGGCTGGGATGTCTCCGACGAGGACGGCTGGGGCCGCCTCGACTTCCACCTCCTCGGCACCTCCTATGGCGGCCGCATCCCGAGGAAGGCCGACCGGCGCCAGAGCACCGACAGCGGCAGCAACAGATCCCCCGCGGCGGCGGCGCCCTGTTCGACACCGGGGCGGCCGACCCGGACGGGTCGAAGGGGAAGAGGGACGAGAGGAGTGAGCAGATGCGGACGAGGAGGGAGGAGCAGGTGAGGACGGCGAAACTGGATGTGCTCGGCATGAACTCCGGCGCGAATCTGACTCCGACGCGGGCGAGGCTATCGCACCGTTAATGGCAGTTAACGCGCGGCTGGTGAAGGTTGTCCATGGTGGCACCTGGTTCATGGGCCCAACCTGTCAGATCCGTGCTTAGTGCGGGCGAAGCGAGCGATTTCGTGACCTAGTAGCTTTTTGCCACGGATTAGAAAAAAGTGATAGTTTTACGTATAAAATCGTAAAGTGATAGTTTTTGACACGTTTCCATGAAATGTGGTAGTTTTTGGTTAAATACTCTCCTTGATGAAATGAGACGCCGGCATCGGCGGGACGCCGAGGAAATCAAGGGCCGTGTCCCCGAGCTCTTTCAAGCCCGTCTGCCTGCCGGCAATCAGCGTCGGGACCTGGGTTAGGACTGACAGGCACGAGGCACCCCCGACGAAGAACGTGTACACCGGGACGCTGAGCTTCACGCAGACGTCGGTGGCGTGGCCACAAAACATGTCGAGGATGACAGAGTGCAACTTTTTCCGGGGGATGCCGCGGAGGAAAGCTTCCAACCGCTCGTTATAGTCGTGCAAGAGCTGGAGCATGAGTAGGAAAGGGTGCTTGCCGGAGGCGGCAAAGTCTGGTGCAGGGAGGGGCGGGAGGACATGGACGGGTTGCAGGCGGCGATGCGCTCGATGGCGGTGGCGGCGGAGTCTGTCGACTTGAAGGGGGGCTCGACGAGCACCATGGTGACGTCGTAGCCGTGCTTGAGGAAGACGTTGGCGAGCTCCGTCATGGGGCCGACGTGGCCGACGCCGGCGCCGGGGTACATCACCATGGTTTGCTTCATCTCGAACCTATGGAAGGTGGGTGGACTGCCATGTTTGGCGAATACGTTGTAGTATGTTTGGCACTGGCATTAGCACTGACACCGGAGGAAATAGTTATCGTTCCCGTTCTGCCTTGCGAGTGAAGCAGTTTGGCCATGGAGTCTCAGGACTCAAAGATAGATATGCGAATATTATATAACCTCGGATAGTAATTGGTGGTGGTTCAGAACTTGAGGTCGTCAAGATGATGTTTCCTGGTAGCTTCCTGGAAAATCGGGGTACCATGAGAAGAAAGCATATATATATATTTATGCACGTGACAGACATACAGAGGTTTTGAATCAGTAGGCTGCCAGGTACAGTAGCTTTGAGCCGGTCTCTAGTTACTCTCCTGTGTAAAACAAGGAGGGTTGGCCGTTCTAAGACTTAGCTGAAGATTCATCTTGATGGAGCTACAGCTAGTCCACTGGTCAAGTGCCTGTGATCAGGAAGAGGAAACTACCCTGCATCTGCTCGGTAATCCACTTCTGAGTCCAGGCTTAGTTGCACCCGCCCTGACGAAAAAACTCTACTAGAACATTTTAAAAAATTCTAATTTTTTTGTGTGGTAGATAATTTCATGCGTGAGTTCGCTTCAACTTTAAAGTCATTTGAACATCTGAGCAGCTCTCGGTAAAAAAGATAAATTCGAAGTCTGTAAAAATGTTAACTGTTCTCGCACTGTTCTGACCCGAATTGTCTTTTTTGCTGAGAGCTGCTCAGATGTCCAATTAATCTAAAAAATGGAGAGAACCTAACGCATCAAATTATCCACCGCAAAAGAAATATTTGGATTTTTTTGAATTTTTCTAATATTTGTTTTGATTTTTTCTGACTGGGTGCAGATAAGCCTGGGCACCGAAACGCCGCACTCGCATCTACTTCTCTAGTGCTCTTTTTTCCGGTTGGTCTGGTACCTTGTTGCAGAGTGTCTGAACTGCAGCTCGCTGTGCACCTCAGCTGACCAGGCTGAATCCTTTATTCCATTGGTGGAACTTCTCCGGCCTACTAGACACTAAGAGCCTGTTCGGCAACTCTCCGCTCCTGGAGCGGCCAGTCCTCATCCCGGAGCAGAGCGGCACGCAGGCCATTTTCACGGAGTCACCAAAGTGTCGGTATGTGTGCTCCAATATTTCACGGAGCTGGTAGATTGCCGAACAGGCTCTAAGGCTACCTCCGCTGCAATTTACACATGCTGGAACCTTTGAAAGGAGCGCAACCGGAGAGTTTTTGAATCCTCGAACAAGAATGAAGAAAGCGTTTTCCACCCCATCAAGCAGGACATTCTACAGCCTAATGTCACTATGCATTGGATCTTAGAATGTGAGATTGAACCTCCACCTGAGCAAGACTAAGACCGCTCCTTCTTTGTTTTCAATTTTAATTTTATCTAACTTGGCTGAAGCAATTGCTTATTGCTTAGAGCATCTTCAACAGACGCGCGGTTGTGCTATATATATTTTTGCAGCGCCGAAATAGCGTTTTAGCGTGCTGGGCTGGTGTTTTGCTTTACCATAAACGCAAAAACATGGTGCCCAATCCAGCAGCCCCACCTGCAGCAACCCAGAATATGCAGCGCGCGAGCGGGTGCACCAAATAAGCAACACGAGTTGCCGTTTTTTCCAGCACGTTGAACCTATTTTGCCGTGCACGGGATTTTAGTGCGTCTGCTGGAGCGCCAGTCTCGATCGCACGTGGAATAGTCATTTTTTTAACGTGCGGCTAATCTAGCGTGTCTGTTGGAAATGCTCTTACATCATTGATCTGTAAAATTTCTTATACGGCAAGACTAAGACTGTTTGCTGCTATTTGCTCCTTCTTAATTCCTCGGATATTATTGCCGATAAATTAAGAGGGAGCAAACAGCTCTTAATTTATCGGCAGAAAACTGCCATTTCCTTCGATCGATCGAGTTCTCCATCGCATCGCGTCGCATCATCTCTCAACGTCGAGGTCGCATGCATGCATGCACGAGAACTCTCCGTCTCCTTCGATCGATCGCCGGCTGAACGTCGGGTGAAGATGACGGCAGCTACGGCGACAGGAGTAGTCAGCGGTGACGTCGCATTTTTGACGTGGACGAACGATGGAGGCACGGAAGAATCCGCCGCGACTGCTGTTGCCGCTGGATGCTGACGGCGACGCGCGCTATAGGTATAGCTAACTCTTGGGGCTACGTGCAATGCCGCCTGTGCGCTGATGCGTGGAATGTTGGTGTTTCCTTCCGTGCCGGCGCGGCTGACCGACCTGGTCGACAGCTATTTTTTTTGTTGGAGCTTGGTCGACGGCTGTTGAAGATGGTACACCCTAGCGTATCCGGCTTGCAGCCCTAACGATACGTATCGACATAATCCGTATTGGTTGAGATCTTGCAGACATCTTAAGCTACTCTGAATCTATGACGACGAGGCTGAAAGTCTGAATTTACAGTTGCATCGTGCTATCCTTTTTTCTACTTCCTTTGATTCATAATAAGTGTCTCAATTTTGAACAAAGGTTAGTTCAATTTTTAGTTCAAAACTCCAACACTTATTTTGGATCGGAGGGAGTATCAATTTTCTTTAAACTGTATCGTACTATGTGTTCCCTCATGTACACCAATAAAAGCAACTAAAATAACAGGCAAACAAGCCGTCACATCACAGAGTTTTTTTTTAACCAATCGCCACGATGCAGTTCGGTTTCTTAAGCGTTCACACGAGACACTAAGCTCGCCCGCCAAAAGTTAAAATAAGGCACTAAGCAGTCTGGTTCCCGTGCCCTTGAACAGGGTTATCCGATTCCTACGAGTCATGATGTAAGTTACGTGTCATGACATCGTTGCTTTTGTCAGCAATATGTAATTGATTTTTCTTCTTTGTTCCCCTTCGCATTCACTTAATCCCGGTTGCACATTATGTTAGCATTTTACGGATTATATACATACATAATAGCAATCTGTTTTAATCAAAAACAAAATATAGGCCAACCTTAGTATAGCAGTCAACCTTAGCACGTACTCCATCTGTTTTTATTTAGTTCGCATATTAGCTTTGGTCAAAGTCAAGCTTTACAAACTTTGACCAAATTTATAAACAAAAATATTAAGATATACAATAACAAATCAACAACATTAGATTTATTATTAAATGTACTTTCACATCGTATAAATTTATTATAATAAATGTCTATATTGTTTTCTACAAACTTGGTCAAACTTTATGAAGTTTGACTTCAGTCAACTCTAATATGCAAAGTAAATAAAAACGGAGGGAGTACTATTTCAAAAAGCCTATTAATAACGTAATTTTTGGGATAATATTTATATGAGAATATGAGTTCTGATTTATGTACGAATTAAACATAGTGGAATGAGAGCTAAGATTAGATGTACATCTTAATTTCATTTTGTATCGACAATATATAGTCAAGAATGGCCAATGTCAACATAAAATGCCTTGGGTCATGAGCATGCATGGATTACTTAGATGTATCACCATGCATATATCTGGTAGTACATTTTTGTTTTGAAGATTAGTATGAGAGAGAGAGAGAGAGAAGTGGAGGTATGTTTGAATTAGGGTTCATCACTAGCGAAGTCCACGACTGCTAAAAGTGGCAATGATACTACATAGATGTCTTAATAGATGTGCGGATCATTTAGATGCATCAACATGCATGTATTCAGCACTAACAAAAAGTAGGTTTTGTTGTAAAAAAATGATCAAGTTATGACAGGTGTCCGTGAAACGGGTTTTTTAGAAATCCATATGTACATTACATCAGTTATTACAAAACAAATAAAGGAATCCTGTAACATATACATTTGATAATAAATATAAATATTTTTTTGAACACAGTACTGACGCAATCGCTCATACATATGCGCATACACTCGTCCCTATGAGGGCACACACACACCCTACCCCTATGAGCACCTTCGAGATACTGAGCCGGCATATCATCTTGAGATCCAGGAATAATGCGAGCACCAGGACTTGAAACCTGGAGGGCTGGGACAGCACTATCCCTCTAACCATCCAACCAAAGGTTGGTTCGCTATAAATATAAAATTTAGCATATCATGAATCTAGCAAACATCTTACAATATCCCCACCGAATCTAGCAAAGAACATTTAAAGGAAAGATGATCGATGATCACAATACATACATTCATCTTCTTTACCATTCCGCTCTCTTCTAAAAAATTAAAATACTATTATGAGCGGTTAACCAGATGAACACTTCAACCCTCAAAGAGGGTCAAACAAAGCCACACATGTTTATGAAACCAACTCACACGGCTCAACTTCTAAGCAAGGTACATAGGCTAAACACCAAATACTCCTGGCGCCAAGAAAAAGTAATACGGTGTGAATCTAGCTTGCACTCAAGTTTGATGATAATAGTAGTATAAGGATACCAGCCGCCTCGGCAAATCAATCTTTTGACCGCCGGCCCGCCAGCGCGCTACTTATGATCATATCCGCGTGCTCGGGCGGTCCCTCTGTTGCTGGTCGTTTGTCCCACTCGCGCCATGCGTGTACGTATATATAAGGTGCCCACGCAGCGGTGCAATTCACGGCCAACTACCTGCCCGTGTTAGCCAACATTGCCTACGTCTCCAGCAGTCCACGGTCGATCGAGTGAGAGAAGAGTCCAGCATCAGCTGGATAAGAATGGTGGGCGCCGGTAACCACCATGACGTTTTGACGGAGGCTACGGCTGCTGGTGGCGGCAGGATGAAGGAGGCGGCCGTGGCGGTGGTTCACGGTGAGTCGACGACGTGCGGGGACACGCCGCCGTTGTCTGTCTCCATCAACGTGCCGGACTCGCGGTCAGCGCTCCACCCCAGCAGAATGCCCCGTCCCAGGGACGCCGGCGCCGCACCACCAAGTGAGCCACCACTAAGTGAGGTTCAGCAGCCGCAGCTCCACTCGCAGCCGTCCATGGTGCTCAGAGGTGGCGGGGAGGTGCCGGCGGTGCCGCGGAGCGACAGCACGCGGGAGCGTGACCGCCGGTTCGACCAGTTCAAAACCTTCTCCGGTCGCCTTGAGCGGCAGCTCTCCACCCTCCGAGGAGTGCCGCAGGATCCGCCGGCGCCTCACGTTGATGACGGCGCCTCGTCTAACTCTGATGACGATGACGTGCCCACAGCCGACCGCTACTTCGCCGCACTCGAAGGCCCCGAGCTCGACACCCTTCGAGTATGTACCAACGAACATCCATTCCAAATTACTTTATTTTCTCTGCCAAAACCATGGGTAATCGTCTCTAACAACGGCGTGGATATGCACAGTCGACGGAGGTCCCGGTGCTTCCCAAGGACGAGACGTGGCCGTTCCTTCTCCGGTTCCCGATCAGCGCGTTCGGGATGTGCCTCGGGGTGAACAGCCAGGCCATGTTGTGGAAGGCGCTCGAGTCGGAGCCCTCCATGGCGTTCCTGCACGTGCACCCCACCGCCAACTACGTCTTCTGGTGGGTCTCCGTCGCCCTCACCGTCATCGTTTCCGTCACCTACCTCCTCAAGGTCATCTTCTACTTCGAGGCCGTCCGCCGTGAGTTCCACCATCCTGTGCGCGTCAACTTCTTCTTCGCGCCCTCGATCGCATGTCTCTTTCTCGTCAAGGGTGAGCCGCATCCGGTCTGGGAGATCCACCACATCGTCTATAACCTCCTCATGTTGCCCATCCTCTGCCTCGGCCTAAAGATCTACGGACAGTGGATGTCTAGTGGAGAGCGGCGCCTCTCCAAAGTGGCCAACCCGTCGAACCACCTTGCCGTTGTTGGCAACTTTGTCGGTGCACTGCTCGGCGCCAAGATGGGCCTCAGGGAGCTGCCCATCTTCTTCTTCGCCGTCGGGCTCGCGCACTACGCCGTGCTCTTCGTCACTCTCTACCAGAGGCTCCCCACCAACGTGCAGCTCCCCAAGGAGCTCCACCCAGTCTTCTTCCTCTTTGTCGCCGCGCCAAGCGTCGCGTCCATGGCGTGGGCCAGGATCTCTGGCGAGTTCAATGATGGCGCGAAGCTCCTTTACTTCATCTCGCTCTTCCTCTACATGTCGCTAGTAGTGCGCATCAACCTCTTCACGGGGTTTAGATTCTCGCTGGCCTGGTGGGCGTACACATTCCCGATGACAAGTGTGGCCCTAGCGACGGCGTTGTATGCGTCAGAGGTGGACAACCTGTTGACGCGGGCACTGGCGGTGGGGCTGGCAGTGATCGCTGTCGTGACCGTGACCGCCGTGCTGGCCACGACCTTATACCACGCCTTCGTGTGTGGAGACCTCTTCCCCAACGATGTGTCCATCGCCATCACGAGGAGGAAGCCCAAGTTCAGCAAGATGCTCACGCAAATTCGGTCGTCCAGCTCAGAAGTCAAGGATCTCGTCCTCTCCATCCCCAATTTCAGTTCCAGTTCCAAGCACTCCAGCTCCAACTCCAGGGCGAGCAGCAGCGCCGGTGAGTGTCCGGTGATGGCCCACATGCACGAAAGAGTAGAGCGGGCGTTTGACCGTCGGTGCACAACAGATTGCATGCACACACGTCTAGCTTATATTGACCAATAGAATTTACTTGTATAAAGTTCTTTCTTTCTCATTCTTTCTTTATTTGTTCTTTCTCATCTTTGAGAACCGATTGGGAGTGTTATCCTTGAGCAATTTGTATTGCCATGGTAGTAAATAATGGCGGGACTAAACCATTGAGTTTGTAAATTTGTTGATTATAATTGAGTTCTTCGTAAGTAAATTTATCGGTTATATTTGCATGTTGTCATGGCATCCATTGTTGGTGTATAGAGGCGGCACTTGTATACAGACCACTCACTAGGCTCCTCGGCTGGTCGAGTGTGACCGGAACGATGCCTGCATGCATGGAGCGCGAACAGTTGAAAAACTCGAGTTTCTCCTTGTTAAATTTCCAGCCATACAAGCATGCACGTCATCCGAGGTTGTGATAATTAACCAATAGAGAAGTGCTACACGCACGACACTCTCTGAACGATTTACACATGATGAGTCAGCTCAGCCTTTGATCAAGTTTGATGCGTGGATTAGCGCCTTTGGATCAGTCGTCGTGTAAGAGTTGTGCGGACTGATTTCTCCTGGAATCGCTCGGGTTCTTGCCCACGTCCGATCCGTCACCGCAGCGGACATATGTGTGAGACCGTCACCGCAGCGGTGGATGCTTGCTGCCGACAGAGATGGTCGCGCCACTCGACTCGCCCCGTAGCAGCAGCACCCGAGCAATGCTTGCTCGCTGCTCCGAAAGGGCACCGGGTGCATCACAACAACATCAAGTCGCATCGTCGGATTTGCCATCGGAACCTAACAACACACCTTGCAGCAACGACGAAGGGCCGTCGGCCAGTTGCAGATACGACGCCCTTAATAACAAGCAACAAAAACCCACGTGTTGCATTTGTTGAAATATATTGCCCACCTCCCTCTATCAGTTCGAACTTTTGGATGAGTTGGTCGGTGCATGAATTCAATATGGTACCCGAGCCAAGAGGTCTTGAGTTCAAGACCCTGCCAACGCAGTATTAAATAAAAACGATTCTGCGGCCTACATTGATCCCACGTCTAAGGACTAAAATAGCCTAGACGTGAGGGGGAGTGTGAAATATATTGCCCACCTCCCTCCATCAGTTCGGATTTTTGGATGAGTTGGTCGGTGCATGAATTCAATATATGACGAAGCGTAGAACCCTTTGTCTCGGGCCGCATTATATTTATATGACCGAGGCCTTGATGTACAAGTTGAGAGAGATCGATCGTGATCGTGATCTTCTCGAGAGGTTACAGGAGATACGGGAGAGAAGAAGAGATAGATAGAGATACAAGTTTAAACCACTATCCTATCTCTATACACTTTGTATTCTAACACTCCCCCTCAATCTAAACCCTACTTGCCAAGGTTAAGATTGTACTTGAAATCATCTAACCTCCGCATTGTCAAAGGCTTTGTGAATCCATCAGCAAGTTGATCACCTGTTGGAATAAACCTTATATCAAGCAGTTTGCGTGTCACTCTTTCTCTGACAAAGTGAAAATCAACTTCAATATGCTTTGTTCGTGCATGAAAAACAGGATTAGCTGAAAGATAGGTTGCACCAATGTTATCACACCATAATCTTGCAGCCTGTGGAACTTTAATTCCAAGTTCATGTAGCAATGTCTGAATCCACATTACTTCAGCTGTTGCATTGGCTAAAGCTTTATACTCAGCCTCAGTGCTCGAACGTGAGACTGTTGCCTGTTTTCTTGCACTCCATGACACAAGATTTGTTCCCAGAAACACAGCAAAGCCACCTGTTGACCTTCTATCATCAGCACACCCTGCCCAATCTGCATCAGAGTAAGCTGACACAAGCATAGAGGAAGACTTGACAATCTGAAGACCAAGTCCCTCTGTAAACTTGAGATACCTCAAAATCCTTTTGACTGTTGTCCAATGAACAGTAGTAGGAGCATGCAAATATTGACATACTTTGTTAACAGAATACGAAATATCAGGACGTGTAAGAGTCAAGTACTGTAATGCACCTACAACACTTCTGTAATTTGTTGCATCATCTGAACCAAGTGCTTCTCCACTTTCAACAGTAAGCTTTTCTGAAGTAGAGATGGGTGTACTGACCGGCTTACACTTTTCCATGCCTACCCTTCTGAGAATGTCAGTGGTATATTTCTCTTGTGTAAGAAGTATGCCATCTTTTATCTTCTTGACCTCAATTCCAAGAAAGTAATGTAGATCTCCCAAATCTTTGAGAGCAAACTCTAACTTCAAATCCTTAAGCAGACAAGTTGTAGCATCTGAGCTGGAACTGACAACAATTATATCATCAACGTAAACAAGAACAAATATAGTAACATTGTTCTTATGATAGAAGAATAATGAGGTATCTGCCTTTGATGGTGTAAACCCAAGCTTTTGCAATTGTGTACTTAGCCTTAAATACCAGGCTCTTGGGTCCTGTTTTAACCCATACAATGCTTTGTCCAACTTACAGACATAATGTGGTGTGTTCTTGTTTTCATATCCTGGTGGCTGCCTCATGAACACTTCTTCCTCAAGAACACCATGAAGAAACGCGTTCTGAACGTCTATCTGTCATAGGCTCCAACCTCTGAAAATAGCAATAGACAATACAAGTCGAATAGTAGCTGACTTAATAATAGGACTAAAGGTATCTTCATAATCTATACCAAACCTTTGCTTAAAACCTTTTGCAACTAGTCTGGCTTTATATCTGTCTATACTTCCATCAGCTCTTTTCTTAATTTTATATACCCATTTGCAGTCAATCACATTAGCATCCCTCTTTGGTGGAACTAATCGCCAAGTTTTGTTTTGAATTAATGCATCATATTCAACATCCATAGCCTTCTTCCAATCCTTGTGTGCAAGAGCATCATGCAAATTTGTTGGTTCACCAGTACTTGTGAGAAATGCTCGCTTAAGTTTATCATACCTGATTGTACCATCCGTATATTTCTTCTCCTTGACAATACCTGACTGAGATCGTGTATGACGAAGAGGAACTGAAGTTACTGCAGAACTGGCCATGGATCCGTCCAGCACAGAAGATCCGTCTAGCACAACAAATCCGTCGGTAGACACGCTCCCCCCATCGCCAGCAGCATCGGAACGCGTGGCGCAGGGCGAGACGCTGCGGCGCGGGCTGGTGGGCTCTGCACTGGTGGGCTCCACGCCTGGCGGGCTGTCGGCCACCGGTCCAGAGGCGCTGGTTGGCTCCGCGCTTGGTGGGCTGTCGGCCACCCGACCGGGCGTCACGGGGGACGCGAGGCGATCCGCCTGGGATCCCGCTCCCGTCAGACTGCGGCGTGGATCAACCTCGGATCACGTGACTGCAGCGCCAGGCGAATCTGCCTGGGATCTGGCGCCTGGTCCTGTTTTGGCTGCATCTACACACATAAAATCATGGCCTGTGGCTGCACAATCAACATGAGATTCAAAATTTTCCATGGAATTTTCCACATGATCAGTTCTAATTAATTCACCCCCGTGATCAAGAGAAGACAGAGGATCAGAAAGAAGGGAGATTTCAGCACGCAAAAGAGCTCCCGCATTAGGATGAAGTTTAGCAAATGGAAATAATGTTTCATCAAAAATAACATCACGAGATATATAGATACGGCCGGATGAGATTTCTAGACATTTGTATCCTTTATGAAGATTACTATAGCCAAGAAACACACATTTGGTGGACCGAAACTCAAGTTTATGTCGATTGTAGGGACGCAAATTTGGGTAGCAAGCACACCCAAAAATTTTTAGAGAGCTATAGTCTGGTTTTTGATGAAACAAACGTTCCAAAGGAGTAGTGTTGCCAATGACTCGACTAGGCAAACGATTGATAAGGTAAGTAGCCGTGATAAAGGCTTCATCCCAATATTTAAGTGGCATTGATGCATGAGCTAGAAGAGACAAACCAACTTCCACAATATGACGATGTTTGTGTTCGGCTGAACCGATTTGTTGATGTGCATGAGGACAAGAGACATGATGAATAATGCCAACACTACGGAAGAAAGAATTGAGTTTCTCATATTCTCCTCCCCAGTCACTTTGGACTGCAAGGATTTTTCTATCAAATTGTCTTTCAACAAGTTTTTTGGAATTCTTGGAAAACAGAAAAGACTTCAGATTTGAACTTAAGCAAATATATCCATGTGAATTTGCTATAATCATCAATAAAACTGACATAGTATTTCTTGCGACCAAAAGAATCTCTTGCATGACCCCATACATCACTGAAAATAAGCTCTAAAGGAGCATGAGACACACTATTTGACAGAGGATAAGGAAGTTGGTGACTCTTTGCACATTGACAAGCTTCACAAACTGACTCACTTTCGGGACTACGTGACAATGAAAGATTGCCTTTATTGACTACTTGCTTGACTATATTTGGAGAAGGATGACCTAATCTTTGGTGCCATTTGGCTAAGGAAGGCTTGATGGCAGAATAAACTTGACGGTGACGCTTTCGATCAAAGACTCTTGACGTGATGGGATATAATCCTCCAATGCATCTACCGTGATGAATGAGCTCCTTCGTTGCCCGATCCTTTATGAAAAAATAGGTAGGATGAGTTTCAAAGAAAACATTATTGTCGGAAGTTAAACGAGACATGGAAGCTAGATTTTTATTGGCTTGAGGTACATGAAGGACATCTTTAAGAACAAGATCACGTTTAAGACTAGGGGAATTAATAGAAGATTGACCAATGTGGGTGATGTCCATACCTCCACCGCTTGCGGTGTGAATTTGATCATTGCCGTGATACCTCTCTCGGAGGGCAAGCTTCTCTAGCTCATTTGTTACATGGTCCGTAGCTCCAGAGTCAGCATACCAGACCGTGTCACCGTCAGCTCCGCCGTGCTCCCGCATGGCTGCAGCGGCATGCTTTGTATCGGGCACGAAGTCCTCATCATACCGGTGCCAGCAGTCAATGACTTCATGGCCCGGTTTCTTGCATAGCTGACATCTAGGCCGACGGTTGTTGTTGTTGTAGCCGCCGTTGTAGCCGCCGTTGTAGCTGTTGTTGCTGCCGCGGTCACCACCATTGTTGCCGCGGTCACCAGGGCGAGCGTGGCCCTGGTTACCACTGCGCCCGCCGCCGCCGCTGTTTCCGCGACCGCGCCACTGCTGTCCACGCCCACGACCACGTCCACGGGAGGCGACGTTGACAGAGGACTGGCGCAGATTGCCTCCTTGAAGCATGCTGAGGCGGGCGTCGAAGCTCAGGAGCTGGCTATACAGCTCCTGAACCGTAACAGCTTCGACCCGCGCCGCCAAGGCCGAGATCACAGGGTTGTAGTCGATGTCGAGGCCAGCGATGACGTGGGAGATGATCTCGGCGTCTCCGAGCGGTGAACCGGCGCAGGCAACTTCATCTGTAAGGGTTTTAATTTTCCCAAGATATTCTGCCATGGTTAGATTACCTTTCTGCAGATTGGTGAGCGCCATCCTCGTGTTGATCTTCTGGGCTTGTGTTTGCGCAGCAAACATGGCATGGATGGAGTTCCACACATCGGCCGGCGTCTGGAGCATCGCTACTTGGGCAAGGACCTCTCGAGACAGAGACCCCATGAGATACCCTTGTAGCTGTTGCTGCTGCGCAAACCAGATCGATCTGGCGAAGTTGAAGACCTGCTCTTCCGTCCCATTGTTGTTGATGGTGATGGTGGCAGGGGGCGCCGGGCTTGTGGCGTCGAGGAAGTGCTCCATCTGTGCTCCTTTGATCTGAGGTAGCACGACAGCCTTCGGAGGAGAAAGTTCGTCCTCGTAAGCTTCTCGACGGAGGCGGACCGAGAGAGGCGAGCTGCTGCTGGAGGTGGAAGATGAGGCGAAGGTGGAAGATGCAGATAAAGTGGACAGAGCGCTCATGGTGGATGCGGACGTGGTGGACGTGGTGGCAGCAGTGGTGGACGGCATGGTTCCTGACATGGTTGCCTCTCTTCTCGATCTCGATTCCTCTCTTCTGCGATCAACTAGATGGATTCCTTCTCGAGGGCTAGACGTACGAGAGGAAGGGCTCTGATGACCATATGACGAAGCGTAGAACCCTTTGTCTCGGGCCGCATTGTATTTATATGACCGAAGCCTTGATGTACAAGTTGAGAGAGATCGATCGTGATCGTGATCTTCTCGAGAGGTTACAGAAGATACGGGAGAGAAGAAGAGATAGATAGAGACACAAGTTTAAACCACTATCCTATCTCTATACACTTTGTATTCTAACAGCATTGCCACATCGCGCACCTCGCCGGAAGAGCGTCGGCTGCCGGCGGTGGCCACCATTCCAGCATCATGTGGAGCCACGGTGACGCGGCGCGGTGCAACGTGCGTTAATGACGACAGATGCTGCGGTGTTGTGGACGGACGCCCCGGTGGATGTTGCGACGGACCATGAGCGACAGATGATGACGACAGATGATGTAGTGCGCAACAGCAAAAACACGCGGCGACACCAGCGGATGCTGCGACGCACCGCACACTAATGATTGCGGATGCTACAATGAAGTGCGCAATAGCGACAGCACACGGGGTGACCAACGGATGCTGCGACGAGTTGCTTGCCTGATACTCTGAAGCAAAGATGGGTCTTGCTGCAGGTGGCTGCAATCGAAGAAGGGCTGTTCTGAGCCTCCCGGGCCTCTCACCGGATTTGTTGGAGAAAGGAATTGCTAGAGAGATAGAGGATTCAACGTAATGCTACACCTATGTAAACCGTGTTTAACGTAATAAGCCATGTGGACAACTTTAATTGTGGATAGTGAACATGGGGGGTCTGTTAGGAAGGTTACATAACTTCCGGTAGATGTAACCTTAATTGCAGATAGTGAACAGGGGAGGGGGGGGTCTGTTAGGAAGGTTACATAACTTCCTGTAGATGTAGCATTATCGCATGAGAAATGTGCGGCTCGCTTCACTCGTGCAATGGTAAGGAAGAAAGGAGAGCTCACTGTGACATGTGGCACGCGCGGGACATTGTCGCTGAAATCAGGCAGGCAGAAGTAAGCATTCTTTTCCAATCAGCAACTCGGTGGAACGTTGGTAGATGTGCATGCACGAAATCATCCCCGGCGCCCAACACCACACACACAATGCACAGTACATATACACGTTGTGGCACAGTTTACATGTAGTTCAACAACTACGTAGCAAGATCTCATTACCCAACCAAAGTCTCCTAACCTCGTACCGCAGGAACAAACATCAAAAACCCATTGTAGCACTCTCAGTCAGGGGGGTTAGGGAGATATCAATAGATCGGTGGAGTTTGGGGACTCTTTAATTCAACGGAAAAGTAGAGTAGATTGCATGTTCAGTCCTCGTACTCGTTGGCTTGTAACACGACCGTCCTGCTACTTGCAGAATGTTTCAATACAGTCCTCGCACACGTGACCTCCGTCCAAAAATACTTGTTCTGGAAATGGTTGTATCTAATCTTATTTTAGCTATAGATACATCTATTTTATCCATTTTTAGGACAAGTATTTCCAGACGGACGGAGTACATAATAGATACGGTCCTGGCGGCTACAGCTTGAGACAACTGCCACTTCAACGTACAATAGAAACTTGGGCGAAACTTAGCAGCATACGAGAGAGAGAGAGAAAAAATACAAAAACTAAATAGCGTGGCAGGATCGAACTTGGAACCTCAAGTCACCATGATTGAACAAACGCACGTGCTACCTAACAGACCTAATCATATTATGAGGAAAGTATGTACGAGCTAGGAAGATCTTATACTGGTAGGTAGCCTGTGTTACCTCTTCGAGCAATTTTTTCGAGAGAATCTTCAAGCGATTTTCCTTATGTCCGCTTTTCTAACAGCTTTCTTTTTATCTATTTTTCGAAGTTCAGTTCAGTTTATTTCTTTTATTTTTCTATTTTGATTTTGCTCTCCGAGAAAAATGTCACTTGCTATTAAAAAAATTTGTCTTTCTTCTTCAACACAAATTTAGAAAATGTTCAACCTGTATTAAAAATTTATTGCGTAAAGTTATTCTTATGATTTTTAAAAATATGTTGAATATGTTTTAATACAAGTTGAACATTTTATGTAGAAATACCAAATGATTAGTAATAATTTTTAATACACATGAAAATTTTAAATTAAGATATGCCAATTTTCGTTACATTTATTTTTTGTAAATCCACATAAATTTTAGAAAAAATTCGATTTTACCTCTTCAAGTTACACAATAATGCAAATAGAATTAATATTAAAAATACACAATAATTGTATGCTTATAATTATTGTATTTTTTACTTATTTATTCTAAAAAAGTGAAAACAGAAGTACACGCTATGGCTAGCCCGTGTGTAGTTCTAAGCAGGGGGTCTCACATGTTTGAAACCCTGTGCTTATAATTATTGTATTTTTTACTTATTTATTTTAAAAAAAGTGAAAACATAGGTACACACTATGGCTAGCCCGTGCGTATTCCTAAGCAGGAGGTCTCACATGTTCGAAACCCTGTGCTCATTATTCATTTTTCTATATTATTTCTTTCTCTTGTACTCCCAAGCTATTATTTTTCTAATCTCGCAAATAAAAGTTATTATTTCTCTAAAAAACATTATTTTTGTCTCATACACTGCCAAGTTGGGTCCACACTTCTACATTACGTTGACATGGCAGTAGTCCCAGCATCTGGTGTACACGCGTCTGTAGGCAGGACCTTATCTGTTACGTATTCACGTGTATCAGAACCATATTGGAGCATTCTGTGAGTAGAGGATGATTGTGTTACAAACCAGTGAGTACCATGGAACGTGTGATGGGCATAGAAGGGAGGAGGTATCGCATGTAGCAAGCTCCATCGCACGCTCGCCTATAGGGCTCCCTTAAAGGGTCGGCCCACTACACTATTTACACCGTGCTTTATTTTTCTGGTTTAACGTTGATTTTCGCTAGCTTCTTTAGTGTTCCTGCAATTTTATAAATAAAATTAATTCCTTAAAAATTATTACCACCCAAACAATTGTTCACACATTTCAAAAATATTACATGATATTTTATAAAAAGGTTCACACAAATAAAAATGCTAATGATATTTTTTTTAATGACAGCTAGAAAAATTTACCATGAGTTTACAAAATGATCATTGAGTATTAAATCTCTTTGTCGCGTATTTCAAAAAATCATTCTGTATTTTTAAAATTTTCACCATGTATTTAAATAATATTCAACGTGCATTTAATAATCTTTCTCGTATATTCAAAAAATACCCATGTCTATCTTTTTATGTATATCTAAAAATGTTTGACATGTGTTCAAAAGAATCTCAACTTGTATTTGTAAAAATGCCTACGCATATCTTAATAATGAAAGGGAATAGGAAGATAAACAATAAAAAGGAAAATAATAGGAAAATAAAAACGAAAAAACAAAAAGTTACAAAATCTTAGAAAAAGGAAAACAACAAAAACTGGACGAAACCTTTCATAAGCTGCATAAATTTTTCTAAAAACCATAGCGCTAGGTCCAACTTGGCCACGGGCCAGAATGGATCCACAAAAGTGAAATCGTAGCATGAAAACAAATAAACGCTTCAACAACCCAACCATGATGCTAGCCTGGAGACCTAAACTAAGTCCGTCACTCTATGCTCCAGCCGACACACACTCACGCATGTACTCTCTCTGTACCAAAATATAAGAAATTTTTGCAGTTTATGGTACATAGGTACTTCCTCCATCCGAAAATATTTGTCATCAAAATGGATAAAAATAGATATGTCTAGAATAATATACGTCTAGATACATCTCTTTTTATTCATTTACTGAGAAGTATTTTCGGACGGAGGGAGTAGTACGTATGTACTTAATATCCACATATGGCTTCACTTCAGATTTTGGAGAAGCTTGCCAGAGATCATCACATTGGTTTGTTCCTCCTGAAAATCAATCCAAGATCAATGTTGATGCGGCCTTGACGAGGAATTGTTTGGTGGGGGCATTTGATGCAGTATGCATAAACTATCATAGGGCTTTCATGGAAGCTTCCGCTATAGTGGTGGCAAAAATCTCTGACCCAACAAAACTTGAAGCTTTGGCAGTAAGGTAAGCGTTGGCTCTTGTCATGACCTATATATCCAGAGGATACATGTGATCGACCTGCAAGGTGATCGTGAATGACATCAAACAGGGGACTGCTACATGTTATGGTGCTCTCATTCGAGAGATTACTGATCATTCTAGGCATTTTACTAGTTAATATTTTATTCATGAGTTTAGGACCTTGAATGTTGAGGCTCACAATCTAGCAAAACATGATCTTACTTTAGAGGCTGACTGTCATGTCTGGTTAAGCTAGCCCGGTGATATTACATCCGTCCCTATAAACAGTGTGACAATTAATAAAGCTCCGCGAGATTGTCTAAACAAAATGTATGTATGCACTCATGAGCAATTCCTACCCCTATAAAAAGTAATGTTCAGGAAATCGGTAACTAGTAGCTGCTTGGTCGGCTTGGGAGTAGCGATTAATCGGCCTATTAACTGGATTAATCGGTCGGCCATTAATAAGTAGATTAAATAGGAACATGCATGCAAGCATATATCTTGTTTTGTATGTATTATACCATACTCTCATGCTCTCGTCTATGTAATATACCAAAAATACACTATTGTAGGCATATAAAAAGTATAGACAAGAGGTAAAATTGTTAATCCTGACTACTTAGGAATGACTTTAACAATACATAAGATGTGAAGATGCTACCATACACATACCTAAAGTCTGATCTCTTCAGTGTGGACATAATATGTCAAAGGGTTATTCAGGTTCCCAAGCCGTTTAACACATCTGTGTAGCAAATGTGCATCCTTTTGCATAACTTTGAATAAGATCCGACTAACATATTCGAAAAAGTTGTTTACTCACAACACCAAAATGGAAAACAAAAATAGCCATATCGGTTGACTAAATAGCATGCACATCTACCTTTGCCTGATGGCAAAACCTACACCCCATAAACATGTAATAGCTAGTCGCCAGCTAGGTCGGGAGGGGATGGGAGGAGCGAGAGGGGCGGGAGGAAGGTGGAACACAAGCTACTGAGAAGCGGGAGGGGGTTGGGTGAGGTTACGATCCAAAATTTGGGCTTTCTTTGCCCACCAGTTAATGGCCCGGGAACGATTAATCGGCCTGACAACCAATTAATTGGTCCAAAAGACCAATTAATCGGCCTGGCAAGTTAACATGATGAATAGGTGCTATTCGAGTCGGCCACCCTACGAGTAGCGATTAACTAACCCATTAACTGATTAATAGGATGAATTCATGAACAGTGAAAAAAAAACTCATGGGTAATTCCTAGACGACCACTGCCTGCGTTAAATAGATCACGCGACGCCTGCGGGCGCTCGCTCCCCGGGCCAGTCCATGACATTCCTAACTATAAGAACGATTTTTATTTCCAGATTTTAGGTTTTTTTATTCTATTTATCCGTTTTTAGCTGTTTTATTTTCAATTTCAAGTTATTGTTAGTTTTATCTTCTTTTTTTTTGGTTTTTATTCTGGTTAGGTAGTTTTTAATTTCCTTTTTCTCTCTTTTTACGATTTACTTTTTTTTCTGTTTTTTCTTTCTTTTTCATTTTTAATTTTTATACGTTTCCTATGCAATAAATTTCTTCTCTTATGGTGAATTTTATATAATATACACTAAACGTTTTTCATAGACAATGAACATTTTTGTAATACATGCTAAACTTTTTAAAATATATGGTGAACATTTTCAAAATATAAATTAATTTTTCTGATATACGATGAACATTATTTTAATACATGAAAAATTTACTTTAATATACGATAAACAGTTTAGAAATATACAATAAAGGTTTAAACATTAATTAAACATGTTAATTGTATTTTTAATATTGAAAATAATTTTAAATATTTGACTCAATATTAGAATATCCAACATCTGTATTTTATAGAGAAAATCGACTAAAAACAAGGAAAAAGGAAAAAAGAAGACCGGCCAGGAATTGAACTGCCGCTCAAGCGAGCTCGCCAAGGGGCCCAGTCCTTCGTGCTTTGCACAAGCGTGGCCTCGCTTGTGGGGGGCACGACTATATATGGCCTAACACAACCGCTAAGGGCGTGAGAGTTATATTTTGCTTATAGCAAGATGGAAGGAGGTCTTGCATGAAGGATTTCCCTGTCCCCTGGTGAAACATAATGAATATTCAAATAGTTAGTGCCCTCAATATTTTTAAATATTCACCATATATTTAGGAATGTACAAAATGTTTTAGAAAATGGCCGGCCAATCCCCCACTCACGCATGTACGTATGTTTCACGAGCGATTACTAGATAGTGCATGTCTGTATTTCTCAAAGAAAAAAAATGATGCCCGCAAGATTTTACGCGACGGCTGTGGACGCTTGCTACCCAGGCTGGGGCATGGCAATCCTTCGTCCAACAGCGATTTTTATTTCCAGTTTTACTTCATTTCTCAAGATTGTCTGGCTTTTAACTGTTTTATTTATTGTTTTATTCTAGTTAGGTAGTTTTTACTTTTATTTTATTTTTTGATCCTTTTCCCATTTCTTCCATTGTTCTGGTTTTCATTCTTTTGCATTTTTCCTTTTTATAGTTTTCTATATAACAAACATTTTCTCAGCATACGAAGATCTTTTTTAATATACAGAGATTTTTATAATATTAAATGAACATTTTTAATACATGGTAAGCTTTTTAAATATAAAGCGAACATTTAAATTGTACACTGATATATACATTGCATTATTTTCATACATGATGACTTTTTTAATATGCAATGAATATTTTCTAAACACACATGGATTTTTAATATAAACTAAACATGTTAAAATATATTTCTATAGTTTAATAGTGTTTTCTGCACCTCCCATGTTTGTTGGCATTGCCAACTCAGACAGAGGCAGCACATGCGTCTTTGCCGGTCCAACCTTGTGCTTATAAGACTGCCCATAATAATAGTATCATAACTAGTATCATGCATGACAACTAGACAATTTTAATGAGGGAGCATACAATTAAATAAGAAAAGAGATGGTTGAGTATCATAATAAATATTGTGCTAAAGCAGTGTATTGCGGAGGTAATATCTTACACTAGTATCATATGCATAACATTAACTTATGATACTACCCACTACGGGCAGCCTAATTCATTCGTCACCAGTCTTTATCGATCGATGAGTTAGTGCTGCTTTGGTGCTTTCCAACTAATGTCAAAATAAGTGATTCATTCACAAAAGGACGTAAAAGGGATGTGAAGGTTGTTTTATGAAAACAGTTGGTGTTGATGTCAAGCTGTTTTATAAACTAATTATGCTCCCGGGTGTATAATATACGTATCATCATCAAAGATAAAAATTCTAGTCTCATCACCACACAGTCGAACGAACTTTGCCAACTAGGCCAGCAGACAAGGCCTTTACCGGTGACCTTTTGACTCGGTCTATGGCAGTACGCACACATGTATAGATAGACACAAAAAAGTTTTAAGGTTTGCGCACGATCAAATAGTATATATACATTATTATTTCCACTTGTCACTCACATGTTTTTTTTAACAACAGAAGGCGCATGAAGCGCCAAACATTCCTCTCGACCAGTAGGATGTGCGTCATGTACACAAGTGAAACGACCAAAAATTGGCATGCATGGTCGACTAATATATACGGAGTATATTAGAAACACAGGTTACAAGCATGCGCCTAACATTCTCGACCAGTAAGATCTGCCTCATGTGCCCCTTTTTGTTAGGAAGTGCGTCATGTGCCCACGTAGAAGTGCAACGATAAAAAGTTTCTGGTGGATCGGATCCGAGTCATTCACGGCATGATGTCTCTCGCCACCATCACCATGTAAGTGCATATGCCAAGAAAAAGGACCAAAAGGTAGGGAAGGAGGGAGAAAAGTGCATTTGCAGGCACATGTACGGACCGACGGGTCATGCACGTACGAGGCAGGTCCAATTAAGACATCATTCACATACACTCCCTTTCAAAGTAGTCACGTCGGAGTCTGATTTTCTCCATGGAGAGTGGAGATCGTTGGCAATCACACACACACACACATGCTGGCTTGCATAAACTTTTCTACATAGAAAACCGGCGGCCATCGTCTATTGAAAACTACGGACAGAAAAGTTATGTGCACGTGGATTACGGAGGTATCTAGCTACTCCGTCCGTCCCATAATGTAAGACGTTTTTTCACACTTGTGTAGTGTCAAAAAGTGTCTTACATTATAAGACGGAGGGAGTAGTTGATAACGAGCAACTGTCCTTGTTGATAACTCGTTGCTTTATCAATTGGGCAACTGATCACAGGAGTAGCTTTAAAGAACCCAGAAAATGATATAATGGGGAAGAATCGCTGTTTTATGAAAGGTGAATTTGTTTATGGTTCTGCCTTGCTTTCGTCATTTCAGCCTTTATATGTTAGTGTGGATAGTGTGGCTTGCACGAGTGCACACAAATTAAAGACTCACGGGGCATCATATTTTTAGTTGGATCTTCGCCAAGCAGCCGACGGCGCCTTTATCGATCGAAGGCAGCTGACAAGGCAAGCAGCATAAACCGATCTTTTTGACTCGGAGTAAAGTACTGTGCACATTATTTCGTGAAAAATGTTATACACACCAGCATGTCTCTGTATTTTTTTTAAAAATAGTTTAAATTGCTTACCACATATATCACGTGGTCATGCAGCTCCATTCAATTTCAGACAACCAGAAAAAAAATACATACCAGCATGCACCAGCACGACCGAGTACTGTTCCCATTAATCCCACTGCCCACTGGTCTCTCGCATGCATGCACCATTTTGCACGTACCTGCTCAGGGGTGTCTTCCTCATGTACAAGTGCGTAGCATGACCATAAGTCTCTGGTCGATCACGGCCTGCTGTCCCTCTTACTCTACACTACACTAGTACGTATGCACGTGCAATGCACGTCTTAAAAGAATGGAGTGATTTTGAAGCATGACTCGAAAAAAGTATAACAGAGTGATTTTGATAAATGGAATTCCACCCACAATTGTTTTTTATATTCACACAAAAAACTGTACATTCACATCTAAAATACTATAGGTTCATTAGACAAAACAGAATGTTACTCTATCTTTTTTTTTCTCCCCATTCTCCTCCCAAACCATCTTATCTGGGCTCAAGTCGTCATCCGCTCAAACGGTAATATGGCCCATGAGGCATCACATATGAGCCTTTTTTTTCCTGGAAGGGCCACGTGAATGATCTAGAACAGAGTAGAGGCAACATCAGTCTACTGTTCATGGCGAATCCTGCTGATCTTAGCCCTTGGATTTTGGAGACCAACGGTTATGATTGATGCTCTAGATCCATTTCAAAACTGGTACACTATAGAGTAGTATAGATATAGATTTGTGAAGAAAAAGGGCCAAAGCTTATGGAAAGAAGAAAGGAGAAAAATACGTGCAGACATTCAAAGCACGATATGAAGCAGCATCGAATTAGCTTGCTTGCATACGCCAAGACAAAAACTATAATTAATGTAGTACGATATATACATTTCCCCGTCTGGAGATAACATAAAAGTAGTCGCTCCTATTTTTTTTGAAAGATCCAGACTTGCTGGCTTTTCATTGGCTTAGCAGGGGAGAGTTACAAAATTTGTGATCAACTGATCAATGAAGAGAAAATGAGTTACAGAGGCGTAGGAGGAGGGAGCAGAACCCTTTCCCTCTCCGCTGCCTAGCAAAAAAAAATAGTCTATTCCTCACGTTGTATCCCCGAAAGGGGGCGCTATGGCATGTGCTCCGGCGAGTCTCCCTTGCTCGATGTCTCTCCGGCAGGCCTCTGTTATACTGAGTGCACTTGGTGTCTTTTCTCTGAATGTGCATCTGTTTCTCTCAAGCCAGATTTGCCAGGTGACCAATGCCACCATAATCTTGACTCCTCTTCTTTCCCTTGGCGCCGCGGAGTTTAGAATTGCGGCGACAGCCTCTGTTGTAGTGTTGCATGCACTCCAGGAGGCTGGGGAGAGTGCCGCACAGCCCATCCAGGTGGCTGCCTTTACCCAAACCTCCTTTGATATGTTGCATTCCCAAATTAGGTGGAAGGAGGACTCAAGGTTGCGGCAGCAGAGCTGGCAGAAGTAGGGATTTTCCCAGCCCCTACGCTGCAGGCGATCGTTGCACCAGAGCCGGTTTTGGTGGAGTAGCCAGAGAAAGAACTTGATCTTTCCGGGTGCCCAGATCTTCCATACCAGGCTTTTCATGGCCGAGGTTGGTTGCGAGGGGAGTTGAGAGTGGTACGCTGACCTCACCGTGTAGTCTCCACCGGCATTCCAGGTGATCTTGTCCTCGGTCCTTCCATGCAGCGCCAAGTTGGCTTCTTTGATGCGTCGCTGCAGCAGCATGACCTGGGGGATGATTTCCAGGTTGTTGCCGCGCCTGAGGTCCATGATCCATCTGTCATCGCGTATCGCCTCCGCGACAGTGCGATTCTTCCTGGTTGAGCGCCTGAATAGGTCGGGGTAATCTTGCCGTAGCGGTTGCTCGCGGGCCAGGAGCAGTGCCAGAAGAGCGCTCTGTTGCCGTCGCCCACTGTCACCGTCGTTGCCGAGGCGAAGAGTGCTCTATCCTTGTCGTCGCAAGGCAACTCCAGGTGCGTCCATGGCCTGGCCGGGTCCATCCACGCCAGCCAAAGCCAACGGAGGCGCAAGGCGCGCGCGAACCGCTCCATGTTGGGGATGCCGAGGCCGCCATGCTCGATCGGGGATGTGACAAGTTGCCAGTTCACTTTGCATCTACCTCCGGTGACCTCCTCGTCTTGTGCCCACAAGAACCGACGCCGCGCTTTGTCTACATCCTTGTAGAATCTCTTTGGGATTCGTAGCACAGCCATTGCGAAAGCTGGCAGCGCAGATAGGACGCACCTGACGAGTACGCGGCGCCCTGCGATTGGCAGGAGCCGGCCTTTCCAAGCTGCCAACCTTGCGCGGATGCGGTCGAGGAGGTACTGAATGTGCACGAGCCGAAGCCTGCCGATTCAGAGCGGGAGGCCTAGATATTTGATCGGGAAACCCACTCTGGCGCCGCCGAAATTTTGAAGGACATCTATGAGGTCTATATTGCCGCAATTTAGGGCTGCCGCCAATGACTTCTGAGGGTTGCCGCGCAGCCCCGTCGCGTCCCCGAACCCCTCCAGGAGCTGCATGATGGCGTCGATCTCCTGACGCACCGGATTGGCAAAGAAGATCACGTCGTCCGCGTATAGCGTGACGCGCATGCGCGTGGCACCGGTCGGTAGTGGCGCGATGGCGCCGGCCTGCTGCGTCGCCTCTAACAACCGGTGGAGGGGGTCAATCGCCAGGATGAAGAGGATCGGTGAGAGTGGGTCGCCTTGCTGCAGTCCTCGCTGATGAAGAATCGCAGGGCCCGGGTCTCCGTTCAGCAGGCAGGCGGAAGACTCGGTGGAGAGGAGTAGCGCGATCCAGTCCCGCCAGCGCGCTGGGAAGTTCATGCGTTGCAGCAGCTCGAGGATGTATTCCCATGACACTGTGTCGAAAGCCTTGGCGATGTCCGTCTTTAGCAGGAGCATCGGTGATTTCTTCCTTTTAAACTGTCGCAGCGCGCTCTGGACGTAGAGGAAACTGTCATGAATGCCCTTCTTCTTTTGGAATGCGCTCTGGGCCGGCGAGATGAGTTGATCAAGCACACCCGCTAGTCTGATCAAAAGCACTTTGGCAATTAGTTTGGCCACCGAGTGGATGAGACTAATTGGGTGGAAATCTAACAGTTTTGTTGCGCCATCTTTCTTTGGCAGTAGGATGACCATGGCGCGGTTCAGAGCTGCAAAATCACCTCCGTCGAGCTGATAGAATGCATGGAAGACTGCCATGACGTCTGTCTTGATCGTTTGCCAGCATGCACGAAAGAAAACCCCGCTGAAGCCGTCCGGCCCCGGTGCCTTCTCGGCCGGGGCCCAGATTTCTTCTTCGGTGAAGGGGTTCAATCCCGGCGTGCTGCTGTATTTTCTACACACATTTTGTTAGGATCCGGAGATAGTTAGTGTGCATTTCTTTTTCTTTTCTACTGGGAAGAGATAGTGTGCATTCACACATGCTTGTGTAGTTGTGTAACCTTTTTCCGCCCTGAAGTTCGGCATTGATTTATCTTTTCCAAAGAAGCCAACAGTAAAAATCAGGAAATAAGGATTCACCTGCATTCGACTTCACAAAATCAGGAAAAAAAACACAAGACACACCAGCATGTGACCAAATGTCTCCGGTGGATCGAGTCCTCCGCGTCATGTTGCATCGCTCTAGTCTCCACCATGTAGTAGTACGAATAAAAAAAATGAAGGACTGATAGTTAGGGAAATAAGGAGAAAAATGCATCCAGACACACAAACATTCGCACGTACTGGGCTGGTCATGCATCCACATACGAAGCAGCGTCGACCTAGCTGGAACCCGGCTTGCTTGCATGCGCCAAAACAAAAATTATAATTTGTGTACTCTACATTCCCTCGTGTGGAGATAAAAGTAGTCGCTCCTGCTCCAAAGCTTGATTCAATTCCGGCGTGCTGCTGGTTTCTTCTATACACATTTTGTTCGGCATTCACACAATCACATCTGCATGCTTGTGTGGTACAGTAACATTTTGTTCGGCATGGATTTACCTTTTCCACACAAGCTAATAGTACTAAGTAGGAGTACGTGTTACTTGACGTGCATTCACACATGCTTGTGCAACCTGTTTCCACCCTCAAGTCACATTCGGCCTTGATTTACCTTTTCCACAAAAGCTACTAGTACTAAGTACGTACATTACATGCTTGTGCAACCTTTTTCCACCCTCAATCATGTTCGGCCTTTTTTTTTTTGCGGTCCAATCCGAGAGCTTTTATTCAACAAAGGCACTCCTAGCATCATCCGCCAAAAGAGTACGTACTTGATATACGTCCACTGGTGTTAGTATTGAAATCGCCGGCTTCACGCATGAACCCAAGCAAAATACATGTCCGCCGGGTCTCCTCCTTCCATGTTGCTACCATGAGCGATATAGGAGAAAACCCTAGCCGGCCGCCACGACTCTTCCTCACCCCCCGCCCACACTTTCCCCACTGCCGCCGAAGGGAGTGGTCAAGCAAAGCCCGTGCGGCAGCTGCGGGCCGGTTTTCTCTCTTCCTCTCGGTTTGGATGGGACCGTGCAGGGTGTTAGATACGGTAGAGCTTGCGTGGTGGTGTAGTGTGTGCATGCCGGCGTCGTGAGTTCGCGGTGGATCGGGAAACGGTGGTCGATTTGGAGACAATGACTCGGTCTGGGGTATTCTTCCACTTGGACCAGGGACTTAGCAGGGGTGGTGCCTTTGTCTTGCCATCGCGGTGACTAGAGGATTGGAGGCGGTTCCAACTCTGAGAAGACGATGGAAGGTGGTAGGATGGATATCGTGTGTTGGCGGAGCCGCGTCCCTGGCACGTTTGGGCCAAATCTCAACAACCTGTTAGATGCGGCAACGGGGCTTCCTAGTAACGCGCGGCTTTGGTGGCGGAGGTTGCTGGTCCTCCTCCCTTCAGCATGCCGTCTGCATCCTGGTGCACGCGAGTAGGCCTCTTGCATCCCTACGTACGACATGTTGCTGGTTTGCCCACCTAGCTCTGCGCTTGGTGGCGCGGGCCGGCTAGCGGCGGCTACTCACGGTAAGCTCACAAATTTGGATGCAGTTGGGGTGGATACATGGATCTAGGTGAAAGCTCATTTGTGGTGGGCGGTGGAGTCCTTGACATCATTATCTCCTTTCGAAAGCATGTGTGGAGTACATGAGCCATGAGGGCGACTATCGCGGGGTGGCTGAGGGGAAGCTTGGGCTCATGGGGCACCGGGAGGGGGAGTAGCTTGGGGCACGTGTTCGGCTAGTGGTGGCAGAGGAAGTGATGTGCATATGTTGTGCCATGCTAATTTTGGTCACCCTGCTTCATTGATTGACTTTTCTCAGAGGTTAATGGCAGCGATGAAGTCTCGGAAAACGAGGTCCTTTGATGGCATTCACAGTTCTAGTTGCTTTGCTTAGTGCTCAGGGTCACACATTCGGTGATGGCCATCGATTGTGAGGCCTAGATGAGGTGCATCCATTATCTCGGTAGAACATCCCCCTTTGGTTGCGTTAGCGGATTTCTTTGTCACCAGAAGGCCTCAGCGGTGGAATGCCCTTTGACTAGGGTTGTGACTCTCTTAGATCTTCATGGTGAAGGGTGATCGCTGAGCAAGCGGGTGGCCTCTACCCCTTTGTTATCCTGACTTTGGGTGTCATTTCCAGTGGCACGGCGGCACTTGCCACTGTGTGAAGCGTGCTAAGTTTGTGGTTTTCGATTCTCTTCTTTGTTCCCATGTACTTTCTTGTGGGTTTGTCATGTGCTATGTCTAGTAGTTATTGTGTTGTATCTTGTTCTTTCTTTTAAAATGAAAAATGATTCAGTCCGGCTTTCGCACGCAATAACAAGTTAAAAAAGCAGCCTATGTTGGGGAACGTAGCAGAAATTCAAAATTTTCCTACGTGTCACCAAGATCTATCTATGGAGAAACCAGCAACGAGGAGAAGGAGAGTGCATCTACATACCCTTGTAGATCGTTAAGCGGAAGCGTTCATGAGAACGGGGTTGAAGGAGTCGTACTCGTCGTGATCCAAATCACCGGAGATCCTAGTGCCGAACGGACGACACCTCCGCGTTCAACACACGTACAGCCGGTGGCGTCTCCCGCCTTGATCCAGCAAGGAGAGAGGAGAGGTTGAGGAAGACTCCATCCAGCAGCAGCACAACAGGCGTGGTGGTGGTGGAGGAGTGTGGCAATCCAGCGAGGCTTCGCCAAGCACCAAGGGAGAGGAGGAGGAGGAGGCGGGGGCTGCACCAAGAGGAGAAGTTCTCATGTGTGGCAGCCCCAAACCTCAACTATATATAGGGGAAGGGGCTGCGCCCCTTTAGGGTTTCCCCACCCCAGGGTGCGGCCAGCCCTAGATCCCATCTAGGGGGGCGGCCAAGGGGAGGAGTGCCTCCCAAGTCAAGTGGAGGCCTCCCCTTTAGGGTTTCCCCTTCCCATGCGCATGGGCCTTGGGGGCTGGTGCCCTGGCCCATTAAGGCTAGGGCGCCCCTACAGCCCATGCTACTGTATTGGACGTGGTGGAACTATTTCCGGACCTCCGGACCCCTCCGAATCCTCCGGAACCTTCAGAAGCTTCCGGTACAATACCGAAAAACCCGAACTTTTCCGGAACCCGAACAACAACTTTCCATATATAAATCTTTACCTCCGGACCATTCCGGAACTCCTCGTGACGTCCGGGATCTCATCCGGGACTCGAACAACATTCGGTAACCACATACAAACTTCCTTTATAACCCTAGCGTCGCCAGAACCTTAAGTGTAGACCCTACGGGTTCGGGAACCATCTGAACATGACCGAGGCGTTCTCCGGTCAATAACCAACAGCGTGATCTGGATACCCATGTTGGCTCCCACATGTTCCACGATGATCTCATCGGATGAACCACGATGTCAAGGACTCAATCGATCCCGTATACAATTCCCTTTGTCTAGCGGTATTGTACTTTCCGAGATTCGATCGTCGGTATCCGATACCTTGTTCAATCTCGTTACGAGCAAGTCTCTTTACTCGTTCCGTAACACATCATCCCGTGATCAACTCCTTGATCACATTGTGCACATTATGATGATGTCCTATCGAGTGGGCCCAGAGATACCTCTCCGTCACACGGAGTGACAAATCCCAGTCTCGATTCGTGCCAACCCAACAGACACTTTCGGAGATACCTGTAATGCACCTTTATAGCCACCCAGTTACGTTGTGGCGTTTGGTACACCCAAAGCATTCCTACGGTATCCGGGAGTTGCACAATCTCATGGTCTAAGGAAATGATACTTGACATTAGAAAAGCTTTAGCATACGAACTACGATCTTTGTGCTAGGCTTAGGATTGGGTCTTGTCCATCACATCATTCTCCTAATGATGTGATCCCGTTATCAACGACATCCAATGTCCATGGTCAGGAAATCGTAACCATCTATTGATCAACGAGCTAGTCAACTAGAGGCTTACTAGGGACATGGTGTTGTCTATGTACCCACACATGTATCTGAGTTTCCTGTCAATACAATTATAGCATGGATAATAAACGATTATCATGAACAAGAAAATATAATAATAACTAATTTATTATTGCCTCTAGGGCATATTTCCAACAGCCTATTCATGTAGGCATTTACACTCCTAGTCGAGCGTTTTCACCATGACAATATCCTACATTCCATTGTGGCTGTTAGATTTACTGCTCATATCCTACCAACGAGTTATAGATGAAGGTGACTTGATCGGTGGGCTCATGATAGAGTTGCACAGTTGTTGTTTCTCGCATATCTAGCCAGTGGCGGAGACAGGCATAGGCCAGTTGGGGCTATAGCCCTATGCGTAATGACAGTATCCTTTGCAACTGTTTCTTATACAACATACAAAAACACTTGAGAGCATCAGTCAAACTAGCTTAGCCCTACGTGTAATTTGATACTAGCGTCGCCACTGTATCTAGCTCAGTTTTCCACACAGGATTTTAGCGATTTGACCAACCATGATTCATGACCTCTCCTCCCCCAAAAGCCTAGCTCACTTTTTCACTGTTGACACCCCTTCTTCTCCTTCTCTACACGGCTATCTCTCCTTCCACTCCTACCTATCGCCAGGCCCGCCATCAGAGATTCGTCGTTGTCCTCGTCCTCCTCTTGAAGCCACGCGAATGGGGCAAAACCTATTTGGCGCTGCAGGCGCCGGTTTCTTCGGTTTTCTGCAAGCGCTTTAGTTGGGCTCGGCCCGTTTAGCTCTTTCGCTAGCGTATTCAAAGCGCAAATATATCGCCATATCTGGGAATTGGGAATCGAACCAACAACTCACTGGTTCAGGGCACATAGTGGTTACCACCCCGCCACAGGACATGTATGCATTAAGCTCCATATCTTGTTTTACTTATCATTTTTTTATTTTCCTTTTTCTGTTTTTTGTTTTTTGTTTTTTCTGTTTTCTATTTTTTGGTTTTTTGTTTTATTTTTATTTTTCCTTCTTCCTCATTTGATGTTTTTTATTCAAATCCGACCACATTTTTAAAAATTTGATGAACTTTTCCTAATACAACGAATTTTTCAAATTTGATAAACTCTTTTTCCAAATCCGATGAACTTTTTTCAAGATTGATGAATTGCTCCTTCAAATTTGTGAACTTCTTTAAAAATTGATGAACTATTTTTCAAACTCGATGAACTTTTTTCGAAACCGATCAACTTTTTTCTAAAACTTGATAATTTTTTTTTCAAATTCGATGAACTTTTTTCAAATTCGATGAACTTTTTTTGTTCGATGAACTTTTTCCAAATTCTATGAACTTTTTTTCAAGATTAATGAATTTTTCTTTTCAAATTTGTGAACTTTTTTCAAAATCGATGAACTATTTTTCAAACTCGATGAACTATTTTTCAAACTTGATGAACTTTTTCCAAAATCATTAAACTTTTTCAAAACCAGTGAATTTATTTCAAAACCGATGAACTCCTTTCGGAAACAATGAACTTTTTCATATATCTTTCCAAAATCGGTGAACTTTTTTAAGTTCATGAACTTTATATTAAAAAAAGATGAACTATTTCTCCAAACTGATAAACCTTTTTGAAGTTTGTGAACTTTTGTCTCAAAATTGATGAACGTTATTAAATTCATGATTTTTTTAAATAAATAAAAAAACAAAGTGATAATTAAATAGCACGGTCATACTACTTTATCTACTGTTAGCGGCAATGAAATCTCAAGTGCGGAACGACTTTGGTGGTCAGCTATGCTCGAAGAAAGCTCGCCTTTGCGCGCGACGCGAGTTCAATTCCAGAAGACGCCATTTTTTTGCGTTTTTCTGTCGATTTTTGTTTGCCGCGTTTTCCCTTCGCGTTATCCCTTCTGTCCGCGATGCCCTAGCTGACCGTTCCTGGGCGCGGGACATCCCCGGTTCTCTAGGGCCGGCGGCGCTGGTCCAGTACGTCCATCTGTGGCAGCGGCTGTGTCAGGTTACTCTCTCGGACTCTCCAGACTCGCTCACTTGGCGATGGACTGCCAACGGCGCCTACACCGCGAGCTTGTCCTATAACACTATGTTCCTTGGCTCCCTCGAGGCCTCCCACTGGCGTCTTACTTGGCGCCCATGGGTGCCACTCTGTGTGAGGATCTTCTTCTGGCTCGCGCTCAGGGATCGATGCTGGACGGCGGAGCGCCTCGCCAGGCATGGCCTCCATCATGGCTCTACATGCTCCCTGTGTGACCAGGCGCCGGAAACCATGGTCCATCTCCTCTCGGGATACCCGTTCTCTAGGCAGGTATGGCATGACTCTCTTGCTTGGTGTCGACTCCCGGTGAGCATCCCTCCCGCGGACACCCCCTTCATCAACTGGCTTGCTGCCTCGGCCACCACCACCCCCGCCTGCCTGCATCGCGGCTTCACCACTCTGGCCCTGTTCATCGCCTGGGAGATCTGGAAGCAACGTAACGCTTGCGCCTTCGATACCGCCCGGCCGTCCATCTCTAGGACCTTGGCGACGATCATGGAGGAAGCTCGCACCTGGGCCCATGCGGGCGCCCTAGGACTTTGCCACATTTTGCCCGAGGAGTAGTTATTCTGCTCTGGGGACGCGCACACCCCTTTCTGTTGTACGCTATAACCTTCGGACTCACGCCGCGATGCGTGTTCGTGCTCGACAGAGGTTCCTGTAATTGCTCTTGCTACTTTTTCTATCTATCAATGCAATGATACGCAAGCCTTTTTTGCGTATTCGCAAAAAAAAAGATGCATCATGAAATTAATTTTCATATCATATAGCTTTAGTATTGTAGATTTTGATATTATTTTCCTACAAAGTTAGTCAAACTTTACAAAGTTTGACTTTGACCAAATTTTATATGCGGACTAAAAAAACGCAGGGAGTACATTATTAATCCCGCCGGTGTCTCACATGTCACTATCCATTTGGAAATCAGTCACATGCTATCGACATTACACTCGACCAGTAGGATCTGTGCGTCATGTTCAAGTGCAATGACGAAAAGTTCAAGAGCATGATCGAGTATTATATACCTTAGTCCCACTGGTTACATATATGCGCCTAACACCATCAACCACTAGGATCGGCCTCATGTGCACTTTTTTGTTATCAAGTGCGTCAGGTGACCATGTAGAAGCGCAAGGATCAAAAGTCGCCAGTTGATCGGGTCCAAGTCATTCACCGCATCATGTATGCCGCCGCCATCGCCATGTAAGTGCATACGCAAAGAAAAATGACCAAACGAAACTGCTACGCAGACGACAACCGCTGAACGAACTATGCACGATTCGAGGATTTAACGGTGATGTCCAGGTTTGCAGTACAAATGGACGGCTTGATGTTGTGCGTCGTCCGGGAATCGTTCGGAACTTATCGTGTGTATAGCATCGTTCATGACCAAAAGGTATGGAAGGAGGGAGAAAAATGCATTTGCAGGCACATGTACGGACTGGTGGGTCATGGACGTATGAGGCGGGTCCAATTAAGACTTATTTGTTGACTCTCCCTTTCAAATGAACTGCAGAAAACATTCACATTGAAGACTAAGGTGGCAGAAACCACACTTCTATGGATTTATGCCAAAAATCACTAATTTCGAGGCTAATATTTTGCAAAAAAAAAGTCAGTTGATGGCTTCGGCCCATTTGATGAGACAAATAGAGTCCGCAAAATGTGACATGGCATCACAGTTCACGAGGACTTCGTTAGACGGCAAATTTGTATATATTTACGGAACAACCCTTGTAGTTTTACAGGGACACTGTCATAAAAAACAGGGTAGCGGCGGCTCGTTTCCGGATCCGCCGGCCGATTCCCGCAGCTCACAGAGCACTTCGGCTCCCTGGAGTGTGGACACAAGTCCCGCCCCAAGTCGATCCGCACCAGGAGCTGCATCGTTGAGCTCTGCACCTCCCGCTGGATGGACGAGCTCCGCCGCCCTGAGCTTTCCACCAACGCCTCGCTCTCTGTGCTGGAGGACGACGACAACGGTGACGGCCCGCCCTGCTCGATGACTCCGATGACCCCCAAATACAAGCCGCACTGCCATTGACCTCCTCCTCCGCTGCATTCTCCTCCCTGCCGCCCTACAGTTGACCTCGTCCCCCACTCCAATGTACTCTGCTTCCGGCCGCGCTATCGAAAGTCTGCGATGCCCCTGGCCACGAGGTCGAGTGAGTGTGACGGCCGGACCCTCGGTCGACCAAGACGCAAACGCGTCTCGCTGGATACTTGGCCTAGCGGGAGCAGTGGAGGCCATGGTAGCGACCTGATGTAGCCGAATCAGGCTTGGTGACGACGCGACCCGATGTGGCCGGATCCGGCGGCAGCCCGGAGAGGGAGGGGCGGCGGCGTGCCGATGGCGGGGCCTGTGGCATGCCGGCGGCCCGATGTGCACGGACGAACGGGGCGGGGGAGGGTGTGCTTTTTTGTTGAAAAAAAATTGAAGGTAGCAGTTTTTGGGCAAAAAAAAAGTCTAACGAAATCTAGCCCAAACAGTTATGCCATGTCAGCTTTTGCGTGCAAGCTGTTGATTTTCTCCATGGAGAGTGAAGATCGTTTGCATAACTTTTTCTACATAGAAAACCGGAGGCTACCTAGTAACCGTCCTTGTCTAGTAACCGGCGGTCACACAAAGGATAGAAAAGTTTGTGTGCACTCGTGCAGTCAAACCATAAGTCTGCCCGACCAGTAGGGTCTTTCTCATGTACAAGTATGTAGCATGACAACAAGTCTCTGGTCGATCAAGTGCGGGTCGTTCACGGCCTCATGCCTCTCTGACTCTACACCACATTTGTGAAGAAGTAGTGTCGAATTAGCTGGCGCAGGAAGTCACCGTCTTGTTTGCATGCGCCAAAACAAGAATACAATTAACGTACTATATATACATACATTTCCTCGTGTGGAGATAAAAGTAGTCGCTTCTGTTTCAAAGCTTGATTCTATTCTGGCGTGCTGCTGGTTTATTCTACCCCATTTTGTTAGGACCCGGAGATAGTTAGTGGTATTCTTTTTCTTATTCTTTTGCGGGGAAGAGATAGTGAGCATTTGCACCTGCATGCTTGTGTAACCTTTTCCACCCTCAAGTTCGGCATGGATCTACCTTTTCCACACAAGCTAATAGTACATGCATAATGTACGTCCACTGGTGTTACTTGACGTGGGTGCGCATGAATTCCAGTCTGCCCGCGTGCATTGACAGTCAGCTCAGTAGTATTTTTTAAGTTCTATTACAAGAATGCCCTATATTAAGAAAAACACAGTTTTAAATACTTTCACGTGTCTGGCATCAATTAATACTCTAGTTTTATAAACCATACATAGTATATCTGATACTGTGCTTTTTGTGATATTTAAGAAAGAGGTCCAGACCCCTTTTTTCCATAAACGGAGAAACACTCACTCGACATCTTCTTCCAGCCGCTATCATCCGCCATTGCTCCTTCTTCTCTGCAGCCAACCTAGAAGAAAACTATGTGCTCTTGTACGTTGACTACTCTGCCACTCCTATGTCCGACCTCCACTTGACTACTGTGTCGTTCATCTCTTTAATACGTTGGGGAGCCTATAGCTTAGATTGATGCACTACTAGAAAAACCGCTACTAATGGCGCATCTAATTTGGCCATTAATGACGCATCACTGGTGCGCCATTACTAGCACGCCATTAGTAATTTTTACTAATGGCGCATCAGTGGTGCGCCATTAGTATTTGGTATACTAATGGCGCACCACTGGTGCGCCATTAATATAAACTACTGATCTTGTGACATACTAATGGCGCACGACCACGAGATGCGCCATTAGTAACCATGGCATACTAATGGCGCACTGACCAGTGATGCGCCATTAGTATGCTTTGTCACTTTTTTTTATTTTTTTATTTTCTGTTTTTTGCACAGGTTACAAAATGTATAATTTGACAAAATATAGACAGCACACATCAACAACAGATTCATCGAATACAATAGAAGATTAGTCTTTGAATACAATTCATCATATTAGTCTCCGAATACAATTCATCATATTAGTCTCCGAATTGAAAAGACCGAACAAAGATAGAACATTATATTACAAGTCTCGAGACCGCGAGTAACGAGTTTGTCTTCACATTACAAGTCGATATCGATCATCTAAACTACCATCACATAGAAGAGAGCTGCGGTCATCACGATGAGCATCATCACGATGAAACTTCGTCTTCATCCGGTTCCTCAACGCTCCTTCCCCTCTCCCGCTAGATAGCGGGCGTATCTAGATTCGGCCTCGGCCCTAGTGGTGTACCCTTTGTAACTGTTACCGCTGAATCGGTGAACCTGTCTCCGACGCTCCTCCCAGTCATTGTAGACTCCGGGAACCTTACCCTTGTACACGACATACGTCGGCATCGCTATGCACTAGCCAAATGAAACGTTAGTACCAATTCACAGACAATACATAAGCAATATATAAGTATGCAACAGAACGATCGGAAGAGAAAAGCAAGACATTAATAGCATCGATTACATCTAAGTTGAACGACTCTCGAAACCAAAGAGACATACTACAAGTTCATTAAAGTTTAATTACAACATGAGCCAATCGATGTTTCAGAACTAGACAACTCGACTCAAGGGACGGGCGTGGATGAAGTCGCCGTCTATCGTGGGAGTCATGAAAGAACGGGCGTTGTCATCCTGCATTTGTAGCATTGTGTCGATGTCACTGTTGGACGGTTGATTTCGAGGTAGAACTGCCCGAGTGCGAAGGACATCTTGATGGATGATTTCCGCAAACTCCGATTGGATGCGAAAGAATTCTTGTCGATGTCCGCGTCCTGGATTGCCGACACGCTTCATGCCCAATCTTGGAGTTTACTTGGTAGCGAAGTTGATGATGGTCCCGTCGATCGCCCGCATGTGATGGATGGCGTAGTAGGCACCCTTCGACCGCCAGCGGCTGCTTGACGCAGCGAGCGTCGTATTGTGGGAGAACACGTGCTTGCCGTATTCTGAATAGGCCTGGTGAAGGTGCCTCCAGATTTGGCGTGGCAGGGAGAACATTATCAAGAACCTTCTTGACATTTGTGTAGTCTACGTTCGATGACGGTCCGGGTCGAAATCGTGGCCATGGAATATTTGGGGCTTAGGAGGATGGCGTGCAACGTGTGTCACTGCAAAAACACGGAATGTTAAAAGAAAAGCGATCGAAATGTAAGAATTCATATGTTACGGGCGGTTGAGGGGAGGACTTACTCGGAAAGTAAGGCACGAGGAAGTTATCCTTATCTTGGTTTGCGAATGACGCCTTCAAGGTAAGAACTCCCGACTTGCGGTCCCCAGCGCTGCCCAAGATCTTGCACGCATGTAGAAGGGGTCGACTATCACGATGTCCGGGTCTTGTCGCGAATGATCCGCATCTCCATACTCAGCGAAAATAGCGAGCGAAGGTGTAGTGCAGCGGATGAAGGTTCAACATAGCGTGGATGTCATCAAAACGCAGGACGATCGTACGCCCGATGGAGTTATCCACAAAGCCCTTGCCCTCTGGCACCTTGGCCGCGAAAACTGGGTATGCCACATCCTTCTCCACGAGGCGCCGCTTCTCCAAAGAAAGAACACTGTCATGCAGACTCCGCATAGCACCGGTTGCAGCATTGAGCATATTTGTCGGTAGCATCGCCCTACCCGCCACATGCACCCTCCTCGAGATATCCTGCGGTGAAGGTGGCCCGTCCTGAGCACGGATCGTACTCTGTGCCGGCTGGCTCGCACCCTTCTTAGTCTTTCTTTTGCGTGCCTTCTTCTTCTCCTGTAATGGGACCGAGTTTTGCTCACAGACCGCCTTTTTGAGTGTGTTGGGGCTGATAATATTTCGCACCTCGCCTATCGAGGCTCGGTGAAGTCGGCAGCTGGGGCGTCTCACGAGAGCTGAGCGCCGGCGGCGCTGTTGCAACTTGGCTTCTCCAGCGATGCACGAGCTAGATCGCACGTCTTTTGTTGGGTTTGGTTCTTGAGAAGGAGGCCCCATGAAGTCGCCATCGCACCCATGATCGGCAAAGTCTTGATCGGCGTTGCCAAATGTATCATCGTCGTCGTCGTCGTCGTTCGATCCTGTGCCATATGCATGTTTGGATCGATGGCATAGGGATGTCCGGCACCGTTGTGGCGGTCTTGCCATGGGGCCGACTTGGCGCCGCACGACCGGCGGTGTTGTCTTTGGGTGGTGTCCCCGCCCCCAAACGAATCTGCTCTTCGCCAAAGCAGGGCCAGCTCAAGCATCGCCGAGGTCATCACGTCATCATCGTCGGCCTCGGCGGGTCGATTCGAGGTAACAACTCGTCGCAGCCTGGTAGCACCGAACCAGTTGAACCCTAAACAAGTTGGGTGGCATCCGGTACCGTGTAACAAGGGTTGCCGGTTGAACTATTTTGCCCTTGGCGACATCGACCAACTCGTTGTTCACGAAGTGGAGGAGAGTGCACGAACGTCGGCGGCGCCCTGCGAAAACATGTAGGGCGTCGGGGATGCCCGATCAAAACAAGGAGATGAAGACCTCGGCGAGAGAGGCTTAATTAGTTACCGTGATGATGGCGTCGAGCTCGGCTAATGTAGAGGCACCGCCAACGGCGGCGTGCGATTAACGGAGGGCCGCTTGCTGTAGAGGTGCCGGCGGCGTACACCGGGTGCATTAAGCTCCGTGCGGCGTCGGAGACACCAATGCCGCCTCCGCCGGGCACCAATAGCCCGCCATCGCATTATGCGAGTTGCTAGCCGTGAAGCTAGGAATCGGGGGCGGCCCCTGTTGGCCGCCCGCAATCCACGCACTCAACCCCGAGATCAAGGTAGGCACAATGGCGGTGATCGTCGCTCCGAGTCGTTGTTCCACTTGCTCTTGGACAATCTCCGGAATCCGCGCCACCTGTGCCTTGAGTTCTTGAACCTCTCGCGCCTGGCTTTCCGAGCTGGTCTTTTTCTCCTTCCGCACACCAGCGGTATAGTATGACCCCCATTTTGTCGACAAGCCTTTGCCGGCCACACGACCAGCTGACGTCGGCTTACTGAGCTTATCCTTGTTCTTCATTACATTCAACCCCCTATTTAGAGTGGTGTCCCAAGGGTTGCTCTGAGTCGACCCCGCGCTACTGCTTTCAGTCGCCTGCGGAAGGAATGTGAACCATTTAGAAATTTGGCTTCATTAATTAGAATGCAACCATATGGAGCTAATTACGCGGGGGTGTATTCCTTACCAGAACAGGCTCAAGCCGCCTGGTCTTCGGATCCGTGGTAAGCTCCTTTGTTTTCGGGTCCTTCTTGTACCGGCCCCGACAAAGTTCCTGGTCCTTGTCCTTTGTATTTATCGAAGAGGCGGTAGGCCTTGCTCGGCACGGTCCGCCTCCTCCTTGTCCCATATAGGCTCCGCCACTCTGTAACCGCCGGGACCGAGTGTGTGTTCCCCTATGTTCAGCTCCCGCATTTGTTTCCCCCACTCACTTGATTGGGAGTTTGCGGTGCTCGAGCAATTGATCTTGAAGTCGTTGTAGTCATCTTCGGTGATCGAAGGATTTTCTCCTTGATCTTCTCATAACTCTCACCTTTCTCGATCATTCTCTTCACATTGCTTTTCCAAGTAGACAGGGCCTTGCTCATCTTCGTGAGGGCAGCATTGTTCACTTTATTCCCTTTGAGGCTTGTGTTTTCGAAAGCAGCGGGAACTTGTATCGTTCGTGCAGCCGTGAAGAGGAGGTTCGCAAATTCCCTCGGTCGGGATGCCTCGGGTTCTCGGTGTTGATCGAGGCGGTGCTCTAGAGAATGCACCGAGCTGAAGCGAGTACCCTTGACTATTCGTTCGGGCGCCGTTGGATTCCGTCGGAGTCCACTTGATAACTTCCTCCTTGAGGGTGCGAAGCACGGTCGGGCGCCAGTCCTTCCGTTGCCTCTTCATTGGCTGCCATCGTAAATGCGCCGCCATCATCGATGGTGGCATCCTCGGCGGCACCATCATTGGTGGCATCAGTGTGGTCATCCTCGGCGGCACCATCAGTGGTCTCAGGATCGGTGGGGAAGGCGGTGGCCTCATACAAGTGAGGTTGTTCCTCCATCTCCGGGACAGCTCCTGAATGCCTTGCCGCCCAACCCCGGCCTCATCGTTGTGGGCCATGTTTCTCTCTAAATAGAAACAAAGCTTGGTCAAAAGTTGGTTATTGTCAACGAACAAGATCATGGTCTCATCATTTAGGGTTTGTCGACACCGAGGCATCCTAAAATCTAAGCTTTTATCATTGAGGGTTTTTCGACGCCGAGGCACCCTAAAAGCCTAAGCTTTCATCATTTCAGTTTTTATCGACACGAGGCACCCTAAAAGCCATGCATTAGTCACAAATGCGCCGGGCACTTGATCCTACTTAATTAACTACTACGATACCCGGCCCATGCATTAGTCATAAGTACCACATATGTCCTATTTTTAGCAAAGTCATGCTAAAATTCACGGAAAATTTCAGCATGACCTTTGCTAAAAATAGGACATATGGAAATACCAATTGCGGAGCGGAAGTTAATCGACATTCCGGCAAACTCAAGGGCCTCTCGGGGTACCTACAAAATCATTATCCCAGGTGGACATGGATGCAATGTCACATGTCACATGGATCCCACACCCACAGGAGCTGGTGAAGCTTCATGTGTATTTCACGAAAACCAGCCTGACTAAAGAGCTTTATGTAGAAAACAAATCACTCCACTAGCTCACACAGGATCATCCCTCTAAGCAATTACTCAAAATGGGCACTAGATGCAAAATGAACATTTTACAGTCTGAACTTTTTACACAGGATCATCCCACCAGCTCACATTACAGGACGGAGGAGCATTGGTCACAACCCCTTTAATCTCTCTCGTCTACTTTTTCTAAAACAAAGGCACAAATAATTCTGCAAGACATTACAAATAATTCAAGAATTTGAGAATAATCAGAGGAAATTAATCAACTTGTAAACTGATAAAGAATAATATATTGAGAATATCGACTCGACACGCTTTTGACAAAATCATCAGAGGTGCATTGCTTATAGGAAGTTATTAATACAGAACAAGGTGCCATGGACAACCGCACTTCTGAAGATGCAAAAATGCACTTCTGAAGATGCCATGGACAACCTCGACTATCAACTACATGGTGAGCAACCAGCACAATTTCTCCTACATATGTTTGCTACTCCAATTTTCAGAACCTGGGTTTGGTCATAATTCTTTATTCAAAGCATGAATACTAATTGTGATGTCGTACCGTCGTGCCATGGTCACCGTGGGCAAACAGAGGCCTATGGGTGAAGCATGAATACTAATTAACATAATGCTTTTAGCAACACGGCAATGCTGTAAGGAACAGAACTAGTACTTCCAAATAGCGATGACTAATTAGCAGTGCTATACTACAAGCTGAAAACCACTATGTACTAATCCATTGATGCTAGACAAAACTGAGTAGTCAACAAGCAGTACAACAAATCCAGCAACGGACAACCCTGCTACTGACAAAAGGATTGCAGATTTACATCAGTTGCGGGTCTGACCTTGTCCTTTGAAGCTGATAGGCAAGTCTCCTACGATGGTTGTGCTCATGTAAGCGTAGCGGGACTAAAACGATGCCAACCGCAGCAGCGATGCAGTTGCGATGTCCCGTATACTGTTTTTAGTAACAAAGATAAGTGCAATCAAACATAATGATCTGAAGATTAACAAGTCAGAATTCAGAAGGCGGTAACAGATTTGCAATTTCCATAGGTCCCATCAACACAGCAATCTCATGTCATTGGCTCTCAAGATATCTCACTTGTTTCTAAGAAACACGTATATACCAAACTAAAAGTTTGAAATGCTTTGGATGAGCTCCGTCAAACAGGACACAGACTCCCTTGAATCATAAAAGAGAGGCTCTATGCTACCATAAATTCTGTTTAAAGGGTCAGTCGATGTTGTGATGTCCATCATTACCATATTGTTTTCAGATTAATATAAAGAGAAGCTCAATCAAGCAGAGTGGTCAACAGTCAAAATTCAGAGCTAGTAGACAATGAGCCCGACACATATGCCATTTTCATAGGCCCCATCAATCGAACAAATCTCATGTGCTGGGCACTAAAGTTTTTTATTTGATTCTCTACTAGACAACAAAAAGAAACACATATACCAAGCTAATAGCTCAAATACCTAGATGAGCTCTGTCCTACCATAATTTCAGGATGTTAAGTTTACTGATTTACAAATTAGTCCTTTATTTGCAAGGTAAGGCGCTAAGCTAAGTTATCTCTATCCCTAAATACCTCTAGTGAGTGGTGACATACAAATTAGTCCTTTCTTCGCAAGGAAAGCATAATGCTGGTTGCTAAATACCTATAGTGAGTTGTGAAAATATATAACTAGCTATCAATATTCAACTGTCATAACATAATACATAATAAGGCATCCAAAAAGCATACCGAAACAAGGAGCATAATACATCGAACCCTAGCCTAGTATACCGAAAAAAAATCAATTTGGCCATGACAGGGGACGAACCAGCCGCATACCTTGCTGCGAGAGGTTGAGGACGAGGATGGCTGCCTTCTCCGCTCGTTCGCACGCCGGCCGCGCTTCCGCTCCCTGGTTCGGGGCGGCGGGGCGACGGTGGTGTCGGGGCGGCGTCGGCTGGGCGACGGTGGCGGCAGTGGCGTCGAGGGCGGCGGGCGACGGTGCGGCAGTGGCGTCGAGCGGTCGGCGGGCGACGGTGGCGTCGGGGCGGGTCGAGGGCGGCGGGCGACGGTGTGGTCGTGCGGCGAGGGGCGGCGGGCGACGGTGGCGTCGGCGGCGGCGGGCGACAGTGGCGTCGGCGGCGGGCGACGGTGGTGTCGGCGAAGCGACGGGCGTCGAGGGCGGCGGAGAGGAGATCGAGGAAGGGGATCGCGGGCGAGGGCGAGGGAGAGAGACGGGATCGGTACGAAGTAGGGGCGCCACAATACTAATGGCGCACCACCCCGCGGTGCGCCATAAGTACATACATACTAATGGCGCACCAGGGTGAGGTGCGCCATTAGTATTTTTTTTCTGCTCGAGCCAACAGTTATCTACCACCTGACCTGATACATGTCAAGTCTTCTCTACTAGCTCGACTGGTCAGCAGCTAGTTCTCACACCAGGAGGTCCTGGGTTCGATTCCCAGGCTCCACAATTTTTTTTATGCATTTAAAATGCTGTTTGATACTTATTTGTGTTTAAATATGTTCAAACTTGTTTAAATCATAACAGTAATATTTTTTTTATAAGACAGTAATAATTTTTTAAAAAATATCATCAAACAGTAATGCCGGTGGAGCGGGGAGGAGGTCTTGAGGTGCGGGTCGGCGGCGGCGGTTGAGTAGGGAGGTGTGCGGGGGTCGTGGGCGGTTGAGTAGGGAGGTGCGGGGGTCGTGGGCGGTTGAGTAGGGAGGGTGCGGGGTCGTGGCGGTTGAGTAGGGAATCGAGAGGTGCGGGCGGTCGTGGCGGCCGTGGACCGGATCTGGGTCTGAGGTCGGCGGTGGCGGTTGAGTAGGGGAATCGAGAGGGTGCGGGCGGTCGGCGGCGGCGGCAGTGGACCGGATCTGGCGAGTGGGATAGAGATCGAGATGGAGGAGGATCGAGATCAGTGTCCATGAAATTTAAAAATATTCATGATAGTTCAAAAGTGCCCATGAAATATAATCGAGAAATGAAGTCTCGATTTAAATACAATCGATCTTAGCTAGCTATCTGTTCACAATCTTCTTGCCCTTCTTTTTCGCAAATGGAGTTCTTCTATGGAGCAGACGTCCTTTAGGTAGGGTGGTCATGCTTCTTCTTGTGGTGTATGCTGCTACTTCATCATCGTCGTCATGTTCGATCCTCGGTCGCCGTGCTTGTCGAAGTCTTGCTCATTGGCTACTCCATCCATTTCGATGATCTTCCTTTTGCCTCTCCTCCGACAACACGACCGGGCTTTGGCGGGTCGGTAATGTAAAGCATTGGTCCACTTGGGAAGCCAGTACCCATGGCTCATTTTTCAGGGTGACGTTTATACCCATGTCTTGGATTAACCGGGTATAACCATGGTGGTGAAATACGGTCTTCTTTTATGACGTTCTTGGCCCATCGACACGGAACATCGGGACCTTCTCTCCGGCGTAGCTCAGCTCCCAGATCTCCTCGATCCTTCCGTAGTATCTATCCTTGTCGTTACGGTGTAGGATTCCATCGTTACCCGGAGTTCGATAACCATCGCTCTTCATGTCCTTGGCCTCGGTGTAGAATGTGTAGCCATTGATATCGTGCGCCTCATAGGTCATCGAGGTTGTGCTCGGCCTGTGACAAAGCGAATATGAGTTGTTCTTCCGCGGAAGAATCCTCATGTAAAGGGTACGAAGCTTCTTCGCTTGAACCAACGCGTGAAACATGAGTTGTGCTCTTTGAGTATATCTCCGTCCGTCCTCTGTTGGCCTCGGTCATTGTCGTCTTTTTAATAAAGGTTTTGTGCTCTACCACCCAAGGATCGACCACGTCTATGTGTTGTAGCGCGACTAGGTTTGCTCTTTCAAAGTCGGCGAGTCGACCCTCGAAGTCGACATGCATTTCGCGGCGACCCTCACGGTGACCCCATCCAGCGAGCCTGCCGAGGTGCTGTTGACGGGCAGACCAGCGGGTTCTCGATGCCTAGATAATTCGTGCAGTAGGAGATGCACTCTTGATCGAAAGCCCGCTATGCTTCCCTCTGGGCGTGACATGTTGCGAACGTATCCTTTGATGACACCATTCATCCTTTCGAGCGGCATCATGCTGTGCAGGAACGTCGGCCCGAGTTGGATGATATCCTCCACTATATGGACCAGCAGATGCACCATAACGTCGAAGAATGCGGGCGGAAGTACATCTCAAGCTCGCATAGTATCACCACGATCTCTTCCTGTAGCCTTCGAGTTGCCTCCGCCAATCGACTTCCGAGATGGCGTCGAAGAAGTTGCATAGGCCAAATAGCGTTTCACGGACGTGCGTGTCCATGATCCCACGGATTGCAACCTGGAAGTATCTGCGTCATCGGCCGTGGCGGTCGTGAGACTTCATCCCGCTGAACTTCGCTTCACTGGGTCTAGGTATCTGCTTATCTTCCCAGCGTAACCGTAAGGAAGTTTTACTCCTAGGAGGCAGGTGAAAACTGCTCGATCTCCTCGACTTAGAGTGAAGCACGCGGGAGGGTAGTCATTTCCGGTCTTCTTGGCCTTTTTGCCTTTGCGACGACTTTCTGTGTCCTGCTTCGCCTCATCATCATCATCATCATCATCATCATCATCATTAGCGTGAAGCTCCTGCCTGATGCCCATTGATTTCAAGTCTTCCCTTGCTTTCGGCCCATCTTTGGTCCTCTCTGGCATGTTGAGCAGGGTACCAAGCAGACTCTCCCACACGTTCTTCGTGATATGCATGACATCAAGGCTGTGAGGCACACGGTGGATCTTCCAGTACGGCAAGTCCCAGAAAACATACCTCGTTTTCCATACCTTCAGCAGCGGCTCTGGCGCCTTTCGCTTCTTTCCGGCTCTGGCGCCTTTTGCTTCTTTCGGCGGTGGGCAGTCTTTCCAATTTTCAACAGCTTGTCTATTTCCTCGCCGCTCCTCGTACAGGGCGTTTTGGGTTCGGTTTCACCATCGAACAGATCCTTGCGTTTCCTCCACGGGTCATCGTCCACGAAGCCACCTTGATGTCCCATGAACACGGTTTTCGAAGACCGGGATCTCTATCTAGCTGGCGTCGTTGTGTCATCCATGCACCTTACGCATCCGTAAAATCCGTGGACTACCTGCCCGCGAGATATCCGTAACCGAGATAGTCGTGCATCGTCGTGAGCAGTGCGGCTCTCATAGGGAAATATTCTTTCTCTGCGGAGTCCCACGTATTGGCTGGCGTTTTCCACAGCGTGTCAAGCTCCTCTTTCAGCAGCCCCAGATACAGATTGATGTCGTTCCTGGTTGTTTCGGCCCTTCAATTAGCATACTCATGTGAATGTACTTCCTCTTCATGCACAACCAGGGGGGAAGGTTGTACATCCACACAAACACAGGCTAGGTGCTATGTGTGCTTCTCGGCTGCCAAGCGGATTGACTCCATCGGTGCTCGCGCCAAGCACGATGTTCCTTGGATCGTTCCCAAATTCGAGTCTTGAAGTTCAACGCTTGCCACCGCTCGCATCCTTAGGGTGACTCAGCATCTTGTCTTTTTATCTATCTCCGGATCATTTGCGTCATCTTCTCGCTTCTTCTCCTCCCTATCCGCGTGCCAACGCAGGAGGTTTGCTACCTTAGGGTCCGCGAAATAGCACTGCAGACGAGGAGTGATCGGAAAGTACCACACCACTTTTCGAGGAGCTTTCTTCCTCTTCTTGTATCGAGTGACGCCGCACACCGGACATATGGTAGACTCCGCGTGCTCGTCCCGATAAATAATGCAATTGTTCATGCACACATGGTATTTCACGTGCGGTAAATCGAGAGGACACACGATTTTCTTCGCCTCCTCCAAACTGGTCGGGCACTTGTTCCCCTTGGGAAGACGTTCGTGACAGAATGACATGTTCTCGTCGAAGCATCGTCGGTCATTTTGTGTTTTACCTTCATCTCGAGCCATGGCGTTACTTTCAAAGGGTATCCTCGCCTGCATCCTTCATACAATGGAGTAACGCGTCTAACTCAAGTTGATCCATCTTGGCTTTCTCTCGGCGGCAGCTCTGGTGTTATCCGTGCGCTTGAGAAGCAGCTCTTGAATATGAGGGTCCTGCACCCAGCCCATCGATGGTCCAGCGTCGTCGCTCCGCCGGCATCATCATCTTCATGATCATGCCGTCGCCTGCTCCGGCATCTTCCTCATCATCATGTCCTGCATCTTCTACATGATGATCTGTGTACAACATCACCGTCGTGATCATCTCACGGGATTCTTCGTCTTCTCGCCCGCCCGAGCCGCGGTGGTTGTCTTGCTGCCCTTCCTCATTTCTTGCCCGGCCCCCATGGACGACTTCGTAGTCATCTTCATCACCTTGCCACCGATAGCCATCCATGAAACCACGCAAGAGCAGGTGGTCCCGCACCTGCCGGAATCCGGGTCCGCAATAAGGCTCTTCACTTGCATCTTCGACACGGACATCTTATCTCCGTCTCGTTCTTTTGAAGCATCTCGGCCTCGCGGACCTCAAAAACCTATTCACGATGCCTTCGGTCATCGTGCGGACCATCAATCGCCTGCGGGGTAGAGCAAAATAATATTTTAGAACCAAACAAAAATTTGGCATGACTTTCCCTAAAAATAGGACCAAAAAGAATGCTTAATGCCAAAATTCTCGCTGAAACGGAAATGAATCAACATTCCGGCAAAATATTGGCAACTATCGCATTTCAAATACCGGTACACCTCCAAACACAAACACATATGCAACACCACAAACATATGCAACACCACGAACATACATAGATCTAGCTAGGCCGTAAAAATGCATGTGCACATTGTTGTAGGAGAACAACATAAATATAGCTTCCCCTTACTTACCTATTAAAACAAGGTAATTTAACCACTTAATTTGAATGAATCTATGGTGGAAATGAGGTGAAAAGAGGAGGCACCGAGACAAGGAGGAGGTGGAGAGAATGAAGTGGGGAGAAAGTGAGTGTGGGTAGGAGAGGCTGTCCAAAATATCTTGTTACAACTACTAATGGCGCACTTAAGAAGGATCGCCATTAGTATGTTTGAACAGCGCACTAGTTCAAAAAAATAATTTTCTATACTAATGGCGCACCCACTGCCAGTGCGCCATTAGTATAACTACTACTATGGGCGCACTTAAGAAGGATGCGCCATTAGTATGTTTGGACATCGCACTAGTTCAAAAAAATAATTTTCTATACTAATGGCGCACCCACTGCCTGGTGCGCCATTAGTAGTTACAACTACTAATGGCGCACTTAAGAAGGATCGCCATTAGTATGTTTGAACAGGCGCACTAGTTCAAAAAAAAATTCAAAAAATAATTTTCTATACTAATGGCGCACCACTGCACAGTGCGCCATTAGTAATTACAACTACTAATGGCGACTTAAGAAGGATGCGCCATTAATATGTTTGGACAGGCGCACTAGTTCAAAAAAAATTTCTATACTAATGGCGCACCCACTGCCTGGTGCGCCATTAATAGTTACAACTACTAATGGCGCAATTAAGAAGGATGCGCCATTAGTATGTTTGGACATGCGCACTAGTTCAAAAAAAAAATTGATACTAATGGTGCACCCTTTGCATGGTGCACCATTAGTAGTTTCAACTCTAATGGCGCATCAGAAGGTGGTGCGCCATTAGTATATACTAATGGCTTAGTGTCAATCCCATCTATAGCCCTTTTTCTAGTAGTGGTGAGTATATCGATTGACTTCGTGATATGCAGCATACCAAGCTAGCTAGAATTTCGATCATATCCGGCAAGAGGTCAGGCTGCATGCGGATGCGTTCTGCCCACGATGCCGACGTAAAAGCACACATAATCTATGTTCATGAACACCCACTGATATAGCGACTAGATACATGGGACATACGGGACAAACCCACAAAAACAAGATATGTGGGGTATGTGGGTTTGTCCCGCGGCGCCCGCATCGAGCCCACATCTCACATTCTCGAATCGGGACACGTCGTGACGATGTATTGGAGATTAGCACACGCTGCCATGTAGCTCCGCCATGATAGCAGCGCCCGCCATTCACAAGCGTAGCTTTAAAGAACAAGAAAAGGAGTCGGTTTAAAAGAAAGCCGGCTACTTTATCTTCTTTGAAACTTAAATTGTTCTTAGTTCTGCTTTGCTTACTTTTATATATTTTTGTGGATAGTGGCTTTCACGAGTGTACACAAATTAAAGGTTGATCGATCGCAGACTCATGGGACATAGTCGTATCTTCGCCAAGCAGCCGGCACCTTTATCGATCAAAGAGGCAGCCAACAATGCATCGACTTATCTTCTGACTACTAGAGCATTGCAAACAATTTTTGTGTGAAAAACATTGTACACAACATGCATGACACCAGATGCATCTGCACTCAACTTCACATAATCGAAAAAAAAAACACGGTAAAAACCAGCATGCATCTGCGCGCACGACCGAGTAGTATTCCACCGGACTCTCACATGCATACAGCGCTTTGTACGTCACTCACCTCTGCTAATGCTCTCGATGATCAATAGGAATAGGATGTTCCTCTTGTATTAGCGTGCACGATGACAAAAAAGTCTCCGGTGGATGGAGTCCTCCGGGCCATTCAAGCCATGATGCATCGCTCTAGTCTCTACCTTACAGTAGATATATTTCTTTTTTAGAAAAGGAGGAATACCCCCGGCCTCTGCATCTGGACGATGCATACGGCCATATTCATATTATAGTAGATATATGAAGGAAAAGGAATGATAGTTATGGAAAGAAGGAGAAAAATGCATTCATACACACAAATATTCGCACGTACTAGGCTGGTCATGCATGTCGAATTAGCTAACGGCTTGATTGTATGCCTCAAAACAAAAATTATAACCAATGTACTCTACATACATTTCGCCCGTGTGGTGATAAAAAGTAATCGCTCCTGTTTCAAAGCTAAGATTCAATTCCGGCCTGCTGCTGGTTTTTTCTGCACACATTTTGTTCTGCATTCACACCTGCATGCTGGTGTACTCCCTCCATTCTAAAATATAGTGCGTCTGCGCTTCCCGGGGTCCAACTTTGACCATAAACTTAGCCAACGAGACAGACTGCGGCAGGAGAAAAAATTATAGAATTGAAAACTTCTTTTGAATACGAATTCACTTGTGTAATTTTTGCTCCCGCCGCAGTCAGTCTCGTTGGTTAAATTTATGATCAAAGTTGAAGCATGGAAATAAAGGAAGCACTTTGGAACGGAGGGAGTAATATTTTTCCACACTCAAATTCGGCATGGATTTACCTTTTCCACACAAGCTAATAGGAGTAGTACTTGAGTACGTACTACATGCTTGTGCAACCTTTTTCCACGCTCAAGTCATTCGGCCTTGATTTACCTTTTGCACAAAAGCTACTAGAACTAAGTACGTACTCCCTCCGTTCCCCATTTTTTATAGAGATTTCAACGAGTGATTATATACGAAGTAAAATGAATGAATCTACACTCTAAAATATTCTATATGCATCCTTATGTAATAGTCCAATTGAAATCTTTAAAAAGACAAATATTTAGGAACAAAGGGAGTACATTACATGCTTGTGCACCCTTTTTCCACCCTCAAGTCTCGTTCAGCCTTGATTTACCTTTTCCACGAAAGCTACTAGTACTAAGTACGTACTTGATAATCAGCAATACAATACTCCACATTGCCTAAGGCTGCTTGAGTTTGTTACACCACCCCTCCTCCTTCTCCTCCAAGAAAGAAAGTTAGGGTTCGTGCCTCTCGCCGGTGCCGGCGCAGGTCCGCCTCGTCTCCGGTGGCCCTAGGGCCATGGGGCTTGATGGATCTGGCAATGGCAGCGAGAGGGCTCCGTTTTTAGTCGCTTTTTTCAATCTTGTTAGGGTTTGTGTCCTACTCAGGAAGGCGAGACAGCGGCGGCTCCCTGAAGATGGAATAAAGGTCTCCCGCCTAGCCCCCGTTCCGGCGGTGCGTCTAGCATCGTTGGTGGGCGTGTGGAGGTGTGTCTCCAGCAGATCTATCTTTGGTGGATTTGCTCGGATCTCGTCGTTGTTCGTCTACGTTCGTGTGTCTTCGGTTTGGATCCTTCCGATCTATGTTATTTTTCATCGGCGGCGGTTGCTGTTCTTGGGTGCTGGTCCTATGGGGCCTTAGCACGACGACTTCCCGACTGTCTACTACAACAAGTTGTGCCCGGCTCCGGCAATGGAGGGGCGATGACGGCGGCGCGCCTTCGGCTCACCTCGGTGCTTGTAGTCGTCGCTAGGTGGTCTATGAATATGGATGTAATTTTTATTTTTGGTATTCGTTGTACTGCCATGATTGAAGATGAATAGATTGAAAGTTTTTTTCACAAAAAAAAAGTACGTACTTGATGTACGTCCACTGGTGTTAGCATTGAAATCCCCGGATTTACGCATGAACCCACGCAAAAGGCATGTCCCACGCGCGGGGAGTGGGGAGGGTCTATCCATCTATGTCGCTACCATGAGCAATATGGGAGAAAATCCTAGCCGGCGCCACGAATCTTCCTCAACCCACCCCCTCCCCATTACCACCTAAGGGTGTGGTCAGGCAAAGCCCGTGCGGTGGTGGCAGACCGGTTTTCTCTCTTCCTCTTGGTTCGGATGGGACAACATGGGATGTTAGATACGGTGGAGCTCGCGTGGCGGTGTAGTGTGCACGCCGGCGTCGCGATCTTGGGGTGGATTGGGAGGGAGGCGTGGTGCCCATGGAGGTCCATTTGGAGGCAGTGGCTCGATCTGCGGAATTCTTCCACCTGGATCAAAGACTCATCAGGGTGATGGCTTTGTCTTGCCATGATTGTCACTAGAGGATTGGAGGTGGTTGCAGCTCTATGCAGAGGATGGAAGGTGGTAGGATGGATATTGTGTGTCGGTGGGGCCACATCCCTGGCACATTTGGTCCGAATCTAAGATGTCCTATCAGATGCGGCGGTGGGGCTTCCTATAGACGGGAGGCTCTAGTGGTGGAGGTTGGTGGTGCTCCTCCCTTCAGCAAGTCGTCCGCGTCCTGGTGCACGCCAATGGCCCTCTTGCGTCCCTATGTGCGACTGCTGGTCTGATCGCCCAGCTCTGCGCTTGGTGGCGCAGGCCGGCCAGCGGTGGCTATTCTCGGTAATCTCACAACTTTGGATGAAGTTGGGGTGGATGCATGGATCTTGGTGAAACTCATTTGTGGTGGGCGGTGGAGTCCTCGACATCATTATCTCCTTGGGCACGCATTTGTGGAGTTCATGAGGGGCGACTATCACGGGGTGGCTGAGGGGAAGCTTGGGCTCATGGGTCTGCGGGATGGGGAGTAGCTTGGGGCACGTGTTCGGCTACTGGCGGCAGAGGAAGTGATGTGCATATGTTGTGCCATGCTAATTTTGGTCACCCTGCTTCATTGGTTGACTTGACTCTTCTCAGAGGTTCGTGTCAGCGATGAAGTCTTGGCAAACGAGGTCCTTTGATGGCATTCGCAGTTCTAGTTGCTTTGCTTAGTGCTCAGGGTCACACATTCGGTGATGGTCGTTGGTTGAGAGGCCTAGATGAGGTGCATCAATTATCTTGGTAGAACATCCCCCTTTGGTTGCGTCAGCGGATTTCTTTGTCACCACAAGGCCTCAGCGGTGGAATGCCCTTTGACTAGGGTTGTGACTCTCTTAGAGCAAGCGGGTGGCTCTACCCCTTTGTTATCCTGACTTTAGATGTCATTTCCAGTGGCCCGACGGCACTTGCCACTGTGTGTAGGGTGCTAAGTTTGTGGTTTCCGATTCTCTTCTTTGTTCCCATGTACTTTCTTGTGGGTTTGTCATGTGCTATGTCTAGTAGTCCTTGCGTAATATCTTGTTCTTGCTTTTAAAATGAAAAACGGTTCAGTCCGGCTTTCGCACGCCGTACCAGGTTAAAAAACAGCCTATTCATGTAGGCATTTACACTCCTAGTCGAGCGATTTCACCATGACAATATCGTGCATACCATTGTGGCTGTTAGATTTACTGCCCATCTCCTACCAACGAGTTATAGATGAAGGTGACTTAATCGGTGGGCTCACGATAGAGTTGCATGGTTGTTGTTTCTCGCATATCTAGCTCAGTTTTCCACACAGATTTTTACCGATTTGACGACCATGATTCATGACCTCTCTTCCCCAAAAGTCTAGCTCACTTTTTCACTGTCGCCACCCATTCTTCTTCTTCTCTACACGGCTGTCTCTCCTTCCACTCGTACCTATCGTCAGGCCTGTCATTGAAGATTCCTCGTTGTTCTCGTCCTCTTCTTGAAGCCACACCAATGGATCTCTTTAAGTCATGTCCGCGTTGGTGTGTCTTCCTCCTCATAGCCAAGCCCATCGGTCCAATCTCCCAAGTGATTGGATTCGGCCGATGGGCCAAAAATTGTCGTAGACACTATTTACTCTAGTAAGAATAAAAAATAGTAGTAGGTGACTGCTTACAAGTGGATGTAACATACGGTACCTTGCATGATGCATATTCATTGATCCGTGCATATATATATATGTGCCGGCACCTAACTATTCCTATACTTGATCGCGAAGACACAGTGACAGACTGATTGAGTAGATAAAAGAAGAGCTCGATCGCATTCAGTTGATCACCTAAACTACTTCGCCTTGATCTACCAAGAAGATCCGCGATGCTACTAGATGCAATACATCTATAGTTCTGTAGTACATGCATCTTGATCTGCACGTATGCTTCCACGTCAACGCGAGTCATACACAGTACGACTGGCTTGGATGCGCAGCTCCGCACGATCAGTAGCGGTAATGCATGAGTGAGTGACTACGGTAAAAATAGGATTTTAATATAGTACAGACGCAGACGCTCATACAAACAAATGTATACTCACCGCCATGAATGCATGCACCCACACTCTATTTTTTAGTCACCTTCGACATACTCAGCCGGCGGACATAGTTTTCTAAGAAGACAATGCTAAACTTTACACCCCTATTATTCCTTGACGATTTTTCGCCAAGTTCTCGATCACTACATAGATTATTAAGTGTAGTAGTTAATTGATATTCCAAAGCAATGCAGCACATTGTATAGCTTTGTTCTGGACTGGTACCTCCGTGTGTACTTTGACTGGTCTTGCATGCATGCATGCACGTAGGCATGTGGCCACGTAGGGGGATTCGTGGAAGCAACCTCTACAAAACAAATTTAAGACAAGGAAGCAACACCTACTTGAGGCATGAGCATATATTCTGGAAACCCGACCGAGCGATGGACCAAATGCAGAGACGAGTCTCGGTCCAACAATTCGATCCACACCAAACCCGGGTCCACAAATGACTTGCAATTTCTACTGCTTTTCTTCGCAAAGTTTACCGTGTGGGCTCCTGGCGTGCACCACGGCACTCTGCATGTGCATGGTGGAGTATGTAGTGGCCGGGCTTGGCTCGCGTCGGTCAAGGTCACGAGCCGGAGAACGAAGAAGACGGTCACGCAATCCATCGATCGAGACCGATCTTCCGGGTGGCACGACAGCAGAGGCAGGCTCAACTTTTTGACTGCACTGCACTGCCGTCTGGTGTACTCTCCGCGTACACGCCGCGTATCACGCACCACGGTGCGCGTAGATAGATTCCTCCTCCCCGAAGGAATGAACCGCATGCATGCAGCTTCCCCCGTTAGTTTACAAAGGTTCATTCGTACCTTCGATTTCCTTTTGAAAAAAGGAATCAAGTAGTGAGTGTAACCAACCACAGTTCGGTACGTACGGACAAAGCTAGTTACATTCGGGGTCAAGTCTAAGGTTCATCTCCGAGGGTGTTGTGATCCTCACCTCCCGCAAAGTGTTCATGCAGTCGATCCGTCCTGCCGTCAAAGATATGTGTCCACCAAGCAAAGAATCCGTGGTACAATGTGGGGAAATATTATAATGCTAGGAGATAGTCTGGCATAATCGATATATAATCCTGGCATTATGCCGACCAATCACGGAGGCAAAGCTCACATACGCCGGGGCAATCGTACGATTGATGAGAGCTTCCATTATCTGAGAAAAAAAAAACTACTATATGACCACAATTCTATCAAAATAAATGAATGTGTATTATCATAGTTTTCTTTTTCAAACGTGTTACTCGTTGGAGCACGAGCATGGGCCCGTACATGCACCATTTTATTCTTTGCACCCATTAATCTGTCGTCGTCCTAGTATTACTACTATTATTTGTACATCAAATTAATACATGTATATAGTACTCGCTCTATTTGTAAATATAAGCCTTGTAAAGGTTTTAATACGGACTACATACGGATGTATGTAGACATATTATAGAGTGTAGATTCACTTATTTTGCTTTGTATGTGGTCATATTGAAACCTTTAAAATATATTATATTTAGGAACGGGGAGAACATTATTACCACCCACCAACCCATGCATGAGACATGCTCTCCATCACAATTCAGACCATCTGTCCAAGTCCAAGAATTTCGTCCCCTTGGATCCATCGACCGCCGGGGACGTGACAAAGAGACGGGCAAGAGGCGGTGGAGGAATCCGGCGCCACCGCTGGCTGCACTGCACAGTGCAGACTGCTGACGGTGACGCGGGCTATCTCTGCAGCAATGGCTTTTAGAGGTGCGGTGCGGCCTGTGCGGTGATGCGTGGAACCTTCCTGTGTTCTCCTCCACGTGCGTGCCTCATCCCACCCCGTGCCGATGCCGCTGACCTGACTACCCCGCCCGCCGGCGCGCCACTAGCACCGGTCGGTCGGTATCGGCTGGCTAGCCGCGCGTCCGTCCTCCGCTCGGGCCATGTGTCTATAAATAAGCTGGCCACGCCCACGATGCGATGCACATACATTCACTCGCCAGTCACCACCATCTCGCACGCGCCTTCAGGAGCTTTGCTGGCCTCAGCGGTGGAGACAGAGAGCGAGAGAGTTGTTGCCATGGCGTCCAGGGAGGTCAGCATCCAGATGCACGGCCATCCGGGGTGTGCTCCGTCCCCGGAGCCGCTTCTCCTTCGTGTCCCGTCGCGGCCCGCCGGGGCTTCTTCGATGGAGGCTTCGGATGCCGTTGGTACCGGCGGCAGGAACACCAAGGAAGCGGCCGCAGATGCTTACGCCGAGACGCCGAGCTCTGTCTTGATCAACGTCCCGGGTTCGCCGTCGGGACTCCACCTCGCGCAGATCGGCATGCCGCCGTCCGTCCGCGCCAACAAGGCCGACGTGGGCGAGCGTGTTCACCACCCGGCCGTCCCGCAGCTGCTGAAGCAGGCCCGGCACCACTCGCAGCCATCCTTGGTGGTCCGAGTCGGCGGCGAGGTGCCGGCGGTGCTGCGAAGCGACAGCATGCGGGAGCGAGACCGGCGGTTTGACCAGTTCAAGACCTTCTCTGGCCGACTTGAACGGCAGCTCTCCAGCCTCCGTGGGGTGGCACAGAACACCGACGTCGAAAAAGGTGCGGCTTCAAAGATCTCAGAGGAGGACACCGACGAGGACGATGAAGTGCCCACCGCCGACCGCTACTTCGCCGCGCTCGAAGGACCCGAGCTCGAGACACTTCGGGTACGTACCACGTCACCGTGTAGCATTCCAGCAAAAAGTTTACCACTCCTTACTAAGACATCTTTATGTCTAATAACTTTGTGAACATGCAGTCGACAGAGGTGGCCGTGTTGCCTAAGGACGAGACATGGCCGTTCCTGCTCCGATTCCCCATCAGCGCCTTTGGGATGTGCCTTGGCGTGAGCAGCCAGGCCATGCTATGGAAGACCCTTGAGTCGGAGCCCTCCACCAAGTTTCTTCATGTGCACCCTGCTACCAACCACGTCCTTTGGTGGATCTCCGTCGCACTTATGGTTGTCGTCTCCATCACCTACCTTCTAAAGATCGTTTTCAACTTCGAGGCCGTCCGCCGCGAGTTCCACCACCCCGTGCGTGTCAACTTCTTCTTTGCACCATGGATTGCCTGCCTTTTTCTTGTCAAGGGCGTGCCGCATCCGGTGTGGGAGATCCACCACGCCGTATGGTACTTGCTCATGGCGCCCATCCTGTGCCTCGACCTCAAGATCTATGGCCAGTGGATGTCTAGTGGTGAGCGGCGTCTCTCTAAGGTAGCCAACCCATCCAACCACCTCGCGATCGTCGGCAACTTTGTCGGCGCACTTCTCGGTGCTAGGATGGGCCTTCGGGAGCTGCCCATCCTCTTCTTTGCCGTCGGGTTGGCCCACTATGTCGTGCTATTTGTCACTCTCTATCAGCGGCTCCCCACCAACGTGCAACTCCCCAAGGAGCTCCACCCAGTGTTCTTCCTTTTCGTCGCCGCACCTAGCGTTGCTTCCATGGCCTGGACGAGGATCTCTGGAGAGTTCAACGATGGTTCCAAGCTCCTTTACTTCGTCTCGCTTTTCCTCTATGTGTCTCTGGTGGTGCGTATCAACCTCTTTAGGGGGTTCAAGTTCTCGCTGGCATGGTGGGCGTACACATTCCCGATGACGAGTGTGGCCTTGGCGACGGTGTTATATGCATCAGAGGTGGACAACATGCTGACACGGGCACTGGCGGTCGGTTTGTCAGGAATTGCCGTTGTCACGGTCACCGGCGTGCTAGCCACCACCATGTACCACGCCTTCGTGCGGAAGGACCTCTTCCCCAATGACGTATCCATAGCCATCACGCGACGAAGGCCCAAGTTTAGCAAGATCCTCGCGCACCTTCGGTCATCGAGCTCAGATGTCAAGGAGCTTGTTCTCTCCATTCCAAATTTTAGTTCCAATTCCAAGCAGGGCGCATACTGCGATGACGCCGGCTCCAGCTACAAGACGAGCGGCAATGTCGGCGAGTCTCCTGTGGCACACGGACACGGAAGAGCAAAGTGTTAGGAGGTCCATGCACGACCTGGTGCTTGTACGCACGGCTAGCTTATGTTGATTAGTAGTGCTTGTATAGAGTTCTTTGTGTTTTTTCTTCATTCTTTTTCTTCTTTGTGAACTTGCTGCACATAGTTGCAGATTAGGAGTGGTATCCGTGAGCAATTTACATTGCCATGATAGTGATATAATTGTCGGGCTTAACGGTTGAGTTTGTAAATTTAGTGGTTATACTTTTTTCTTCAGAAGTAGAAAAATTTCAGTTACATTTCTTAACTCTATTCTCGTCTCAAGTAACTAAACAGACCTGAAAATTGGAAGGACATTTCACCAAAGGTGTATCAATAAAATGGATGGCTTAGTGTGTTGCAACTTACAACTTTAGAAGGGAGGTTTTCAAAGTTTCAAGACAGATGCGTATTTGCAAAATCATTTTTTATGTATGACCGTGACATGCTTTCCACATATTGCTCAAAACCAAGGTTACCTCTGACGGCGCTCTCTCAGACTTAGCTTTGCTTACATTTTATTTTAACTAAAACATAACTTTACTTACATTTCCTTTCAATTAAACATAGCTTTGCTTAGATTTTTCTTTGAGGGGTGAAACCAAACTTTATTAATCAAAGTCTACATAAACTGGGATACAGTAGGGGTCATGGGGTTTGGACAACCAAACGTGCCGCCCTTGATCCAAGGAATGTGAGAACTTTGCTAACCTATCAGCATCGGTGTTCGTTGCTCCATGACTTCATCATAGCCTCTGATTCGAAGCAGGTGGAAATGACATACACAATAAGAGTCGAGATTTTTCTTTCAATTAAAACATAGCTTTGCTTACATATCACGGTCACCGGAAGTAGGCATTTGGTGTGTCGTGTCTATTAGTTCTGGCTACCATGCAGTTACTGTCTGGACCGTATGGCTCGGAACTAAGAGGCTGTTTGGATCGCAGCCCTCGGCAGCCCAGCCAAAAAATTGGTCGTTGACCGGACTTGTCTTCGCGTTTGGATGGCTGCCAATATTTTGCTGCGCCCAACCCATTCCACGCTGGAGCAGTTCATTTGACGCCAAATCGTTGGCAAATCTGGGGCGCCCAGATCCTGCGTCAACTATTTGGCTCGCCCACGATTGGCAGGGCTGCCACGGGCGTGAACCAAACAGCTCCTAACTCTACAAAATTTTCTCTAGAAAAAGAATCTACAAATTGTTTCCTGTTGCTGACTGAAAGCCTCAGATGTCCTAACTTAATAATGTATATATAGTCCTTTATAAATATTAGTTGCTACCTGAATAAGAGACGAATCAAGTTTCGTTCTAGAAATCAAAACACTTAGTTACTTACATAGTTGAAGATATAGACCGATAGACACCTTCTGCCGCGAACTTGACTCCAAAATACATGATGTTTTACTTGGAGAAAGATGAACAAAAGTCTGAATAAAGCGCAAGGCTTTAAATTCAGTCACAACCGTCCGCATTACTTCTAGTACAAGTCTATGATTGAGGGGGATGTTATTAAGTATAGTTGTGTCTAAGCTAGATATAAAGGTTAGAGATAGAATATATTTAAATCATGTATGAGTTGTCTTGTACTTCATATCTGGCCCACGTTGTACTCTATACAATACCCCTATAAGGGTCAGATCAATACACTAGAATATTAGAGTTCTAATATTTTACACAGAATGTACATTATCCCACTGGTCTCTCACATGCTTGAACCGCTTTATATGTCACTCACTTCTGCTGTGGTCTCGATGATCAGTAGGAATAGAATGTTCCACTTGTATAAGCGTGCACGATGACTAAAAGTCTCGGTGGATGGAGTCCTCCGGGTCATTCACGGCATGATGTCTCGCTCGTGTCTGACTCTCTACCATATAAGTAGTACATATACGAAGAAAAAGGACCGATGGTTAGGGAAAGAAGGAGAAAAATGCATCCAGACACCGAAAACATTCGTACGTATGGGGCTGGTCCTGCATGTACGAAGCAGCATCGAATTAGCTGGCGCGGGAATGCTGGCATGCGCCGGAAAAAATATTATAATTTGTGTACTATACATTTCCTCGTGTGGAGATAAAAGCAGTGGCTCCTGTTTCAAAGCTTGATTCAATTGCCGCGTGTTGCTGGCATTTTCTACACAAATTTTGTTTGGACCCGGAGATGGTGCATGTTCAAACCAGCGATGCTTGTGTAGTAACCTTTTTCCACCCTCAAGTTGGCCATGGATTTACCTTTTCCACACAAGCTAATAGTACTAAGTATGTACATGATGTACGTCCACAGTTGTTAGTTGATTTGCATTTACATATGCTTGTGTAAGGGCATCTCTAAGACGGACCCGTAAATCTCCCGCAACCGTTCGGATCCATGCATGCTGTCTGGATCATCGAAGTAATCCAACGAGGACCTGTATTGGTCCGTAAAACGGTCCGGACGCGATTTCTCCTGTAAACCGGAGACAAAAGTGGGGAAGGTTTGCGGGAGTCCAGACCGCTCCCAAGCCCGCTTCTGACCGCATGGGCCCACAAAAAACCCATCGCCCATCCCTCCCGCACTTTCCATCCGATGAACGCACCGCTTACCGCGCCGCATTCATGCCGCCCAGAGCACGCGGACGCCGGCATTGATCTCGCGATGTGGCCGGAGGAAGGAAGGGAGGGCGGGCACTGACCGACGCGACCTCTCGGCAGCCACCGCTCAATGCGGACGCATGTTCCCGAGGAACCAACTCCGGCCGTTGTGCCGCATTGAAGCAGCGAAAACCGGCCCTTCGCGATGAATATTTTGTAGATACACACTGACCAACGAGAGAGGACGTCCAATTTCTTGCTTCCTCCTTAACCGCTTTCAGAGAAGTAACCGGCCTGCTTACTAACTGTGCCAAAAGTATGGTGGCTCCCATTCGGTGTGAAAACATAAATCTGGATGACATTCTGCAAGCCTTCCTGGCGGTGCGCTCCGCTTTCCCGATGCGATACCTTGGTCTTCCGCTGTCAGTCAAGCGCCTCAAAAATATTCACTTTCAACCTCTCATTGACAAGGTCGCCAGCAAGCTCCCTCCTTGGCAGGGAAGACACGTTGCCAGTGCTGGGCGTGTGGTTCTTTTTAAAGCGATCCTCATGGCCATCGCGATTTATCACCTCACGCCTCTCGACATCCCCGTGGAGGTGCTAAACACAATTGACAGCCTTCGGCGTGCATACCTTTGGGCTGGAACGGACAAAGTTTCGGGAGGGAAATGCAAGATTAATTGGGATCTCGTCTGCAAGCCTAAACAGTTTGGCGGACTAGGCATGCTTAATCTGGACAAATTCGCTAAGGCCCTCCGTATTCGATGGCTATGGTTTGAGTGGGTGGATAAAAGCAAGCATTGGATAGGCATGGGATCTCCATGCACTGGAGACGATCGTATCCTTGTTGCTGCCGCTACAACGGTTAATGTGGGCAACGAGCGCACAGCCTGATTCTGGAACTCACCATGGTTAAACGGCTTGTGTCCCCGTGACTTAGCACCGGGCATCTTTGCCATTTCACGCAACAAGAATTCGTCCGTCCAGCAAGCGCTCACCAACAACAACTGGATCTCTTTCATTGACACCTCCAATGGCCTGTCGCTCACACACGTCCAGCAGTTTGCTAACCTTTGGGAGAATGTTTCCATGGCCTCTTTGACTGATGACATAGAAGATTCCATCATTTGGAAGTTCACCAAGGATGGGGTGTACTCTACTTCCTCAGCCTACAGGGCTCAGTTTGAGGGACTCACTAAGTCGGATTTTGTTCGCTCAGTTTGGAAGGTTTGGGCACTCCCAAGGTGCAAGTTCTTCGCCTGGCTTGTCCTTCAAAATATGATTTGGACTTCGGATCGGATGATAAGTTGCAGCTGGCCAAACTATGGCCTCTGCCCTCTATGTCAGCAACTCCAAGAGTCGGCCACTCATATCCTTTTCCAATGTCGCTACACCACCCACATTTGGAACAATATTCTTCCGTGGCTTGGAATGCACCACATTACTACGGCGGCTTGGCAGACAATGACTTCGGTGAGAGCATGGTGGAAAGGCAACCTTCAGATTCGCCTTGGATCCCCTAAGACACTCGCCTCCCTGATGATGCTTATCTCATGGGAGATATGGACGGAGCGCAATGCTAGAGTCTTCAAAAACACGGCCATCCCTTCCATGGTTCTAATCAGTAAGATCAAAGCGGAGGTGTCTCTTTGGGCGATGGCCGGCGCGAAGCACATGAGTATTGTAATGCCGCGAGAGTAGACCTCTTATTGTTTTTTCTTTTAGCCGCTTTGCAGCTTTTGTCTGCAACTTCCTTCTTAATCAATGAAATGATAAATCTTTTGCCTTGTTTCAAAAAAACATGTAAAAATATAATTCTATTATTTAGTAGCGTTTTCTGCACTGGTGTCTAGTGTAATAATGGTTGCTAGTCTTGCAATGGTCTGACCTCCCATGTTTGTTGGCGTTGCCAAGTAGGTTGAAGGCAGCACATGCGTCTTTGCTAGTCCAACCTTGTGCTTGTAAAGGCTGCCGATAATTGTTGTATTATAGATTATGCATGCCAACTAGACAATTTTGAGGAGATGACATAAAATTAAATAAAGAAAAAGATGGTTAAGTATCATATCATTACACCGTATCATAATGAATATTGTACTAGTATATGTCTTGTATGAGAATAAATAAGGTCATCTAAGATACTAATTTATATACAATCTACACCCATACATATCGGGTCTAATGTGTTTTCTTGAGATTGCCTTTAACTATTGATAAGATTAATAGTATATAAGATGAGAATGTGAAAATTATATCATTGAAAGGTCCTTTCACGTACGAATTTGATAGTATGCTTTGTGTAACTTGCATGTCATATATTATTGCTCTAATATATGGTCAAACTTAAACTTGAAAAACACATTAGGCCTTGTGTGTGTGTGTGTGTGTGTTTATCTAACCACTACTAGCAGCCTAATCCGTTCGTCGCCATTATCGATCGATCAGTTAGTGCTGCTTTGGAGCTTGTCTAGCTAATGTCAAAATAAGTGATCCATTCGTAAAAAGTTGGTGTTGATGTCAAGCTGTTTTATAAACTAGTTATGCTTCCAAAGTGTAATATATGAGTATTATCATCAAAGATAAACATTCTAGTCTCATCACTGTATAGTCGAACGAACTTCGCCAACTAGGCCAGCAGACAAGGCCTTTACCGGTGACCTTTTGACTCGGACTATGGCACTACGCTCGCATGTATAGCTAACCATAAAAAACCTTGTACGGTTTGCACACGATCAAGTAGTACATATGCATTATTTTTCTCACTGGTCACTCACATGTGGTGCAGTAGCCCCTTTGCACATCACTCACATGCTATGCACATTACACTCTCCACCGGTAGAATCTGCGTCATGTGCTCCTTTTTGTTAGCAAGTGTGTCGTGTGCCCATGTAGAAGGGCAATGATCAAAAGTCGCTGGTCGATCGAGTCCGAGTCATTCACGGCATGATGTCTCTCGCCACGATCACCATGTAACTACATATGCAAAGAAAGTGGACCAATGGTAGGGAACGAGGGAGAAAATTGCATTTGCAGACACATGCATGTACGGATTGGTGGGTCATGCACGTACACGTATTCACAGACTCTCCCTTTCAAAGTAGTCGCGCCCTGCCTTGGAGTCTGATTCAATTCGGGCGTGCAAATGCACATGGATGCCAGGATGGGTCATGACACGCTGCTTGCAAGGTGCTGATTTTCTCCATGGAGAGTGGAGGCTTGCATAAACTTTTCTACATAGAAAACCGGTCTGTGCACGCGGATCACGGAGGTATCTAGCTAATGACCGTCCTTCACTACCAGAAAAACTGCGGTTGCCGACGGCCAAATCTATGCCGACGGCCCCCGTCGGCATTTGTGGACCTATGCCGACGGCCACGGAAAGGCCGTAGGCTTATAAATGCCGTCGGCATACATCAACTTATGCCGACGGGGCCGTCGGCATAGACAAGGCCGCCGGGACCGCCGAGTTACGCCTACGGGCCCGCCGGCATAGCGCAGGCCGTCGGCATACCCGCGGCCCACCCGCCCGGTCACGACCATTTGACGGCGTTGACCCTACGCCGACGGGCAAGAACGGCGGTCGTCGGCATATCGCTGGCGAGGTATGCCTACGGCCAAGCCGCCGGCATAGGCCCTCTCGCCACGCCGGCGATCCGGTGCCACGCCACGCCAACGATCCGTGGGACAACCTCCGTAGTGTAAGACAGATATGCCGACGGGCCGGCCGCCGCATACGCTTAATTTACTTTATTTTTTATTTTTATTTTACTCTGTTTTTTATTTTACTTTATTTTAATTTTTGTTTTTGTATATGATAATTATGCCTTATCTAAAAAACATACCCGATGGTATATCGATTGCCCCTTCTACGAACATCGCTATCGCCGTGTCACGGAGGGGGAAACGGTCGACACGGAAGGAATTCTGGTTGGTGGGGCGATTCGGGAGTAGCTATGTCACTAAAACATCGCACGGGTCCCGATGCATATGTGAAAGTGTTCATGCATGCGACGCTGTCTTGGGGCTCCGGGTGTGGCCCCCCTCACGGACGGCGCCGCCACCGACACCCCGGAGACGCTGCGTCGCTTCTTCGACATGCCACCACACCACCCTGCATGTATGAGGGGTCGGTGGGACGCCCGGTGGCATTGCTACCCCTGTGGCCCTCGTCCCGCTTAACCCCGAGCGGTTGACCACGGATCTACCCTTTGACTTCCCACGGACGGGATTTGACCAAAGGCCTATCCACCCGGTCATGTTAGGTCAGCCCATACGAACACTTTAGAGCAACATCCGGCCAAACCCACAGCTACATCCACTCCGTAGACCCGACGCGTCTGCTTCTCCAGTGTGCGGCGGCGGCGCCGTCCGTGAGGGGGGGAGGGGGACACCCGAGACGCGTGCGGGCATTTGCAACCGCCACAACACTTCCAGACTTGTGAGAGGCCGCCACGCAAGATTTGACGGTATGTTAGCCCCGAGGTCACCCGCCACAACAGAGACGCGAAGAGCAATCCGCGAGAGGAAGTGTTCAGATACTTCTCCATCACGAAAAATTATGAAAAATTACCATCGGTCCTATAGCACATGTGCCCACGCCATGTAAAAACTCATGATTTTATCGCGCTCCGAGTATTTAATAATATTCACGCCGCATCTTTTCCGCAGAACGTCTACTACCGTGTGTCATCGCCGTCCGTGAGGGGGGCCACACCCCGGAGACGCGTGCCGCTTCTTCGGACATGCCACCACACCACCCCGCATGTATGAGGGCCCGATGCGACGGTCCGGTGGCATTGCTACCCCTGTGGCCCCCGCCCCGCCTAACCCCGAGCGGTTGACCACCGGATCTACCCTTTGACTTCCCACGGACGGATTTGACCAAGGGCCTATCCACCCGGCCATGTTAGGTCAGCCCATACGAACACTTTAGAGCAACATCCGGCCACACCCACAGCAAGATCCCTCCGTAGACCCGACGCGTCTGCTTCTCCAAAGCCGGGCGGCGCGCGTCCGTGTGAGGGGGCACACCCGAGACGCGTGCCGCTTCTTCGACATGCCACCACACCACCCTGCATGTATGAGGGGCCGTGCGGACGCCCGGTGGCATTGTTACCCCCAGTGGCCCCTGTCCCCGCTTAACCTCGAGCGGTTGACCACGAGATCTACCCTTTGACTTCCCACGGACGGGATTTGACCAAGGGCCTATCCACCTGGTCATGTTAGGTCAGCCCATACGGACACTTTAGAGCAACATCCGGCCAAACCCACAGCTACATCCACTCCGTAGACCCGACGCGTCTGCTTCTCCAGTGCCGCGGCGGCGGCGCCGTCTGTGAGGGGGGGGGGGGGACACCGAGACGCGCGCGGGCATTTGCAACCGCCACAACACTTCCAGACTTGTGAGAGGCCGCCACGCAAGATTTGACGGTATGTTAGTTCTCGAGGCCGCCGCCACAACAGAGACGCCAAGAGCAATCCGCGAGAGGGAAGTGTTCAGATACTTCTCCATCACGAAAAATTATGAAAAATTACCATCGGTCCTATAGCACATGTGCCCACGCCATGTAAAAACTCATGATTTTATCGCGCCCGAGTATTTAATAATATTCACGCCGCATCGCTTCCGCAGAACGCCTACTACCGTGTGTCATCGCCGTCCGTGAGGGGGGGCCACACCGAGACGCCGTCGCTTCTTCGACATGCCACCACACCACCCCGCATGTATGAGGGCCCGATGCGACGGTCCGTGGCATTGCTACCCCTGTGGCCCCGGCCCCGCCTAACCCCGGAGCGGTTGACCACCGGATCTACCCTTTGACTTCCCACGGACGGATTTGACCAAGGGCCTATCCACCCGGCCATGTTAGGTCAGCCCATACGAACACTTTAGAGCAACATCCGGCCACACCCACAGCAAGATCCCTCCGTAGACCCGACGTCTGCTTCTCCAAAGCCGGGGGCGGCGCCGTCTGTGAGGGGGCACACCACGAGACGCGTGCGCCTTCTTCGGACATGCCACCACACCACCCTGCATGTATGAGGGGTCGGTGCGACGCCCGGTGGCATTGCTACCCCCAGGCCCCTGGCCCCGCCTAACCCCGAGCGGTTGACCACGGATCTACCCTTTGACTTCCCACGGACGGGATTTGACCAAAGGGCCTATCCACCCGGTCATGTTAGGTCAGCCCATACGAACACTTTAGAGCAACATCCGGCCAAACCCACAGCTACATCCACTCCGTAGACCCGACGCGTCTGCTTCTCCAGTGCCGGGCGGCGGCGCCGTCTGTGAGGGGGGGGGGGGGACACCTCGAGACGCGCGCCGGCATTTGCAACCGCCACAACACTTCCAGACTTGTGAGAGGCCGCCACGCAAGATTTGACGGTATGTTAGTTCTCGAGGTCGCCGCCACAATAGACGCCAAGAGCAATCCGCGAGAGGGAAGTGTTCAGATACTTCTCCATCACGAAAAATTATGAAAAATTACCATCGGTCCTATAGCACATGTGCCCACGCCATGTAAAAACTCATGATTTTATCGCATCCGAGTATTTAATAATATTCACGCCGCATCGCTTCCGCAGAACGCCTACTACCGTGTGTCATCGCCGTCCGTGAGGGGGGGCCACACCGAGACGCTGCGCCGCTTCTTCGACATGCCACCACACCACCCCGCATGTATGAGGGCCCGATGCGACGGTCCGTGGCATTGCTACCCCTGTGGCCCCGGCCCCGCCTAACCCTCGAGCGTTGACCACCGGATCTACCCTTTGACTTCCCACGGACGGATTTGACCAAAGGCCTATCCACCCGGCCATGTTAGGTCAGCCCATACGAACACTTTAGAGCAACATCCGGCCACACCCACAGCAAGATCCCTCCGTAGACCCGACGCGTCTGCTTCTCCAGTGCCGGGCGGCGGCGCCGTCTGTGAGAGGGGGCACACCGAGACGCTGCCGCCTCTTCGACATGCCACCACACCACCCTGCATGTATGAGGGGCCGTGCGACGCCCGGTGGCATTGCTACCCCCAGTGGCCCCGCCCCGCTTAACCCTCGAGCGGTTGACCACGGATCTACCCTTTGACTTCCCACGGACGGGCTTTGACCAAAGGGACCTATCCACCCGGCCATGTTAGGTCAGCCCATAGGGACACTTTAGAGCAACATCCGGCCAAACCCACAGCTACATCCACTCCGTAGACCCGACGCGTCTGCTTCTCCAGTGCCGCCGGGCGCGCCGTCTGTGAGGGGGGGGGGGGACACCGAGACGCTGCGTGCGGGCATTTGCAACCGCCACAACACTTCCAGACTTGTGAGAGGCCGCCACGCAAGATTTGACGGTATGTTAGTTCTCGAGGCACCGCCACAACAGAGACGCCAAGAGCAATCCGCGAGAGGGAAGTGTTCGATACTTCTCCATCACGAAAAATTATGAAAATTACCATCGGTCCTATAGCACATGTGCCCACGCCATGTAAAAACTCATGATTTTATCGCGCCCGAGTATTTAATAATATTCACGCCGCATCGCTTCCGCAGAACGCCTACTACCGTGTGTCATCGCCGTCCGTGAGGGGGGCCACACCGAGACGCTGCGTCGCCTCTTCTGACATGCCACCACACCACCCCGCATGTATGAGGGCCCGATGCGACGGTCCGTGGCATTGCTACCCCCTGTGGCCCCGGCCCCGCTTAACCTCGGAGCGGTTGACCACCGGATCTACCCTTTGACTTCCCACGGACGGATTTGACCAAGGCCTATCCACCCGGCCATGTTAGGTCAGCCCATACGAACACTTTAGAGCAACATCCGGCCACACCCACAGCAAGATCCCTCCGTAGACCCGACGCGTCTGCTTCTCCAGTGCCGGGCGGCGGCGCTGTCTGTGTGAGGGGGCACACCCCGAGACGCTGCGGCCGCTTCTTCGACATGCCACCACACCACCCTGCATGTATGAGGGGCCGGCGACGCCCCCGTGGCATTGTTACCCCTGTGGCCCCTGGCCCCGCTTAACCTCGAGCGGTTGACCACCGGATCTACCCTTTGACTTCCCACGGACGGGATTTGACCAAGGGACCTATCCACCCGGCCATGTTAGGTCAGCCCATACGGACACTTTAGAGCAACATCCGGCCAAACCCACAGCTACATCCACTCCGTAGACCCGACGCGTCTGCTTCTCCAGTGCCGGGCGGCGCGCGTCTGTGAGGGGGGGGAGGGGGACACCCGAGACGCTGCGTGCGGCATTTGCAACCGCCACAACACTTCCAGACTTGTGAGAGGCCGCCACGCAAGATTTGACGGTATGTTAGTTCTCGAGGCCGCCGCCACACCAGAGACGCCAAGAGCAATCCGCGAGAGGGAAGTGTTCAGATACTTCTCCATCACGAAAAATTATGAAAATTACCATCGGTCCTATAGCACATGTGCCCACGCCATGTAAAAACTCATGATTTTATCGCGCCCGAGTATTTAATAATATTCACGCCGCATCGCTTCCGCAGAACGCCTACTACCGTGTGTCATCGCCGTCCGTGAGGGGGGCCACACCGAGACGCGTGCCGCTTCTTCGACATGCCACCACACCACCCCGCATGTATGAGGGCCCGATGCGACGGTCCGGTGGCATTGCTACCCCCAGGCCCCGGCCCCGCTTAACCTCGAGCGGTTGACCACCGGATCTACCCTTTGACTTCCCACGGACGGATTTGACCAAGGGCCTATCCACCCGGCCATGTTAGGTCAGCCCATACGAACACTTTAGAGCAACATCCGGCCACACCCACAGCAAGATCCCTCCGTAGACCCGACGCGTCTGCTTCTCCAAAGCCGGGCGGCGGCGCCGTCTGTGGAGGGGGGCACACCGAGACGCGCGTCGCTTCTTCGACATGCCACCACACCACCCTGCATGTATGAGGGGCCGGTGCGACGCCCGGTGGCATTGTTACCCCTGTGGCCCCTGGCCCCGCCTAACCTCGAGCGGTTGACCACGAGATCTACCCTTTGACTTCCCACGGACGGGCTTTGACCAAAGGGACCTATCCACCCGGCCATGTTAGGTCAGCCCATACGGACACTTTAGAGCAACATCCGGCCAAACCCACAGCTACATCCACTCCGTAGACCCGACGCGTCTGCTTCTCCAAAGCCGGCGGGCGGCGCCGTCTGTGAGGGGGGGGGGGGACACCCGAGACGCGTGCGGGCATTTGCAACCGCCACAACACTTCCAGACTTGTGAGAGGCCGCCACGCAAGATTTGACGGTATGTTAGTTCTCGAGGTCACCGCCACAACAGAGACGCCAAGAGCAATCCGCGAGAGGGAAGTGTTCAGATACTTCTCCATCACGAAAAATTATGAAAAATTACCATCGGTCCTATAGCACATGTGCCCACGCCATGTAAAAACTCATGATTTTATCGCGCCCGAGTATTTAATAATATTCACGCCGCATCGCTTCCGCAGAACGCCTACTACCGTGTGTCATCGCCGTCCGTGAGGGGGGCCACACCGAGACGCGCGCCGCTTCTTCTGACATGCCACCACACCACCCCGCATGTATGAGGGCCCGATGCGACGGTCCGGTGGCATTGCTACCCCTGGCCCCCGCCCCGCCTAACCCCGAGCGTTGACCACCGGATCTACCCTTTGACTTCCCACGGACGGATTTGACCAAGGGCCTATCCACCCGGCCATGTTAGGTCAGCCCATACGAACACTTTAGAGCAACATCCGGCCACACCCACAGCAAGATCCCTCCGTAGACCCGACGCGTCTGCTTCTCCAGTGCCGGGCGGCGGCGCCGTCTGTGTGAGGGGGGCACACCCGAGACGCTGCGCGCTTCTTCTTCGACATGCCACCACACCACCCTGCATGTATGAGGGGCCGGCGACGCCCGGTGGCATTGCTACCCCCTGTGGCCCCTGCCCCGCCTAACCTCGAGCGGTTGACCACGGATCTACCCTTTGACTTCCCACGGACGGGATTTGACCAAAGGACCTATCCACCCGGCCATGTTAGGTCAGCCCATACGGACACTTTAGAGCAACATCCGGCCAAACCCACAGCTACATCCACTCCGTAGACCCGACGCGTCTGCTTCTCCAGTGCCGGGCGGGCGCGCGTCCGTCCGGGGGGGGGGGGGACACCGAGACGCTGCGTCGGGCATTTGCAACCGCCACAACACTTCCAGACTTGTGAGAGGCCGCCACGCAAGATTTGACGGTATGTTAGCCCTCGAGGCCGCCGCCACAACAGAGACGCCAAGAGCAATCCGCGAGAGGGAAGTGTTCAGATACTTCCCATCACGAAAAATTATGAAAATTACCATCGGTCCTATAGCACATGTGCCCACGCCATGTAAAAACTCATGATTTTATCGCGCCCGAGTATTTAATAATATTCACGCCGCATCGCTTCCGCAGAACGCCTACTACCGTGTGTCATCGCCGTCCGTGAGGGGGGCCACACTCGAGACGCTGCGCCTCTTCGACATGCCACCACACCACCCCGCATGTATGAGGGCCCGATGCGACGGTCCGTGGCATTGCTACCCCTGTGGCCCCGGCCCCGCCTAACCTCGAGCGTTGACCACCGGATCTACCCTTTGACTTCCCACGGACGGATTTGACCAAGGGCCTATCCACCCGGTCATGTTAGGTCAGCCCATACGAACACTTTAGAGCAACATCCGGCCACACCCACAGCAAGATCCCTCCGTAGACCCGACGCGTCTGCTTCTCCAGTGCCGGCGGCGGCGGCGCCGTCTGTGAGGGGGGGCACCCTGAGACGCTGCGTCCGCTTCTTCGACATGCCACCACACCACCCTGCATGTATGAGGGGCCGGTGCGACGCCCGTGGCATTGCTACCCCCAGTGGCCCCGGCCCCGCTTAACCCCGAGCGGTTGACCACCGGATCTACCCTTTGACTTCCCACGGACGGGCTTTGACCAAAGGCCTTCCACCCGGCCATGTTAGGTCAGCCCATACGAACACTTTAGAGCAACATCCGGCCAAACCCACAGCTACATCCACTCCGTAGACCCGACGTCTGCTTCTCCAGGTGCCGGCGGCGGCGCGCCGTCCGTGAGGGGGGGGGGGGACACCGAGACGCGCGTCGGGCATTTGCAACCGCCACAACACTTCCAGACTTGTGAGAGGCCGCCACGCAAGATTTGACGGTATGTTACCCCCGGAGGCCGCCGCCACAACAGAGACGCCAAGAGCAATCCGCGAGAGGGAAGTGTTCAGATACTTCTCCATCACGAAAAATTATGAAAATTACCATCGGTCCTATAGCACATGTGCCCACGCCATGTAAAAACTCATGATTTTATCGCGCCCGAGTATTTAATAATATTCACGCCGCATCGCTTCCGCAGAACGCCTACTACCGTGTGTCATCGCCGTCCGTGAGGGGGGCCACACCGAGACGCTGCGCCGCTTCTTCGACATGCCACCACACCACCCCGCATGTATGAGGGCCCGATGCGACGGTCCGGTGGCATTGCTACCCCCAGGCCCCCGGCCCCGCCTAACCTCGGAGCGTTGACCACCGGATCTACCCTTTGACTTCCCACGGACGGATTTGACCAAGGGCCTATCCACCCGGCCATGTTAGGTCAGCCCATACGAACACTTTAGAGCAACATCCGGCCACACCCACAGAAGATCCCTCCGTAGACCCGACGCGTCTGCTTCTCCAGTGCCGGGCGGCGCGCCTCTGTGTGAGGGGGGCACACCGAGACGCGCGCGCTTCTTCGACATGCCACCACACCACCCTGCATGTATGAGGGGCCGGTGCGACGCCCGGTGGCATTGTTACCCCCTGTGGCCCCGGCCCCGCCTAACCCCGAGCGGTTGACCACGAGATCTACCCTTTGACTTCCCACGGACGGGCTTTGACCAAGGGACCTATCCACCCGGCCATGTTAGGTCAGCCCATACGAACACTTTAGAGCAACATCCGGCCAAACCCACAGCTACATCCACTCCGTAGACCCGACGCGTCTGCTTCTCCAGTGCCGGGCGGGCGCGCCGTCTGTGAGGGGGGGGGGGGGACACCCGAGACGCGCGCCGGGCATTTGCAACCGCCACAACACTTCCAGACTTGTGAGAGGCCGCCTACGCAAGATTTGACGGTATGTTAGCCCCGGAGGCCGCCGCCACAACAGAGACGCCAAGAGCAATCCGCGAGAGGGAAGTGTTCAGATACTTCCATCACGAAAAATTATGAAAATTACCATCGGTCCTATAGCACATGTGCCCACGCCATGTAAAAACTCATGATTTTATCGCGCCCGAGTATTTAATAATATTCACGCCGCATCGCTTCCGCAGAACGCCTACTACCGTGTGTCATCGCCGTCCGTGAGGGGGGCCACACCCGAGACGCTGCGTCGCTTCTTCGACATGCCACCACACCACCCCGCATGTATGAGGGCCCGATGCGACGGTCCGTGGCATTGCTACCCCCAGGGCCCCCGGCCCCGCCTAACCTCGAGCGGTTGACCACCGGATCTACCCTTTGACTTCCCACGGACGGATTTGACCAAGGGCCTATCCACCCGGCCATGTTAGGTCAGCCCATACGAACACTTTAGAGCAACATCCGGCCACACCCACAGCAAGATCCCTCCGTAGACCCGACGCGTCTGCTTCTCCAGTGCCGGGCGGCGGCGCCGTCTGTGAGGGGGGCACACCCGAGACGCTGCGCCGCTTCTTCGACATGCCACCACACCACCCTGCATGTATGAGGGGCCGGTGCGACGCCCGTGGCATTGCTACCCCTGTGGCCCCGCCCCCGCCTAACCCCGAGCGTTGACCACGGATCTACCCTTTGACTTCCCACGGACGGGCTTTGACCAGTGGACCTATCCACCCGGTCATGTTAGGTCAGCCCATACGGAACACTTTAGAGCAACATCCGGCCAAACCCACAGCTACATCCACTCCGTAGACCCGACAGTCTGCTTCTCCAAAGCCGGGCGGCGGCGCCGTCTGTGAGGGGGGGGGGGGGACACCCGAGACGCTGCGTCGGGCATTTGCAACCGCCACAACACTTCCAGACTTGTGAGAGGCCGCCACGCAAGATTTGACGGTATGTTAGCCCTCGAGGCCGCCGCCACAACAGAGACGCCAAGAGCAATCCGCGAGAGGGAAGTGTTCAGATACTTCTCCATCACGAAAAATTATGAAAATTACCATCGGTCCTATAGCACATGTGCCCACGCCATGTAAAAACTCATGATTTTATCGCGCCCGAGTATTTAATAATATTCACGCCGCATCGCTTCCGCAGAACGCCTACTACCGTGTGTCATCGCCGTCCGTGAGGGGGGCCACACCGAGACGCGCGCGCTTCTTCGACATGCCACCACACCACCCCGCATGTATGAGGGCCCGATGCGACGGTCCGGTGGCATTGCTACCCCTGTGGCCCCCGGCCCCGCCTAACCCCGAGCGGTTGACCACCGGATCTACCCTTTGACTTCCCACGGACGGATTTGACCAAGGGGCCTATCCACCCGGCCATGTTAGGTCAGCCCATACGAACACTTTAGAGCAACATCCGGCCACACCCACAACAAGATCCCTCCGTAGACCCGACGCTGTCTGCTTCTCCAGTGCCGGGCGGCGGCGCCGTCTGTGTGAGGGGGCACACCCGAGACGCGTGCCGCTTCTTCTGACATGCCACCACACCACCCTGCATGTATGAGGGGCCGCGACGCCCCGTGGCATTGTTACCCCTGTGGCCCCTGGCCCCGCCTAACCTCGAGCGGTTGACCACGGATCTACCCTTTGACTTCCCACGGACGGGCTTTGACCAAAGGGCCTATCCACCCGGCCATGTTAGGTCAGCCCATACGAACACTTTAGAGCAACATCCGGCCAAACCCACAGCTACATCCACTCCGTAGACCCGACGCGTCTGCTTCTCCAGTGCCGGGCGGCGGCGCCGTCTGTGAGGGGGGGAGGGGGACACCCGAGACGCTGCGCCGGCATTTGCAACCGCCACAACACTTCCAGACTTGTGAGAGGCCGCCACGCAAGATTTGACGGTATGTTAGTTCTCGAGGCCGCCGCACAACAGAGACGCCAAGAGCAATCCGCGAGAGGGAAGTGTTCAGATACTTCTCCATCACGAAAAATTATGAAAATTACCATCGGTCCTATAGCACATGTGCCCACGCCATGTAAAAACTCATGATTTTATCGCGCCCGAGTATTTAATAATATTCACGCCGCATCGCTTCCGCAGAACGCCTACTACCGTGTGTCATCGCCGTCCGTGAGGGGGGGCCACACCGAGACGCGCGTCGCTTCTTCGACATGCCACCACACCACCCCGCATGTATGAGGGCCCGATGCGACGGTCCGGTGGCATTGCTACCCCAGGGCCCCGGCCCCGCCTAACCCTCGAGCGGTTGACCACCGGATCTACCCTTTGACTTCCCACGGACGGATTTGACCAAGGGCCTATCCACCCGGCCATGTTAGGTCAGCCCATACGAACACTTTAGAGCAACATCCGGCCACACCCACAGCAAGATCCCTCCGTAGACCCGACGCGTCTGCTTCTCCAGTGCCGGGGGCGGCGGCGCCGTCTGTGTGGGGGGGGCACACCCGAGACGCTGCGTCCGCCTCTTCGACATGCCACCACACCACCCTGCATGTATGAGGGGCCGTGCGACGCCCGTGGCATTGCTACCCCTGTGGCCCCTGGCCCCGCCTAACCCCGAGCGGTTGACCACGAGATCTACCCTTTGACTTCCCACGGACGGGATTTGACCAAAGGGCCTATCCACCCGGTGTGTTAGGTCAGCCCATAGGGACACCCGAGCAACATCCGGCCAAACCCACAGCTACATCCACTCCGTAGACCCGACGTCTGCTTCTCCAAAGCCGGGCGGCGGCGACGTCCGTGAGGGGGGGGGGGGACACCCCGGAGACGCGTGCCGGGCATTTGCAACCGCCACAACACTTCCAGAGCTAGATCCGACGGTCGTCTGTGTTAGGGTTAGATGGGACGGGGTACCGGAGGGGGGTAGCAATGCCGCCAGGTGTTACGGTGGGCCCTCCTATGTTTGTCTTTGGGCGAAAAAAATATTTTTAATAAAAAAAGAGTCACATATGTCGTAATAAAAAATAAAAAAATGCAGTATCTATGCCGACGGCTTAGCCGCCGCATAGCAGCGCAGCATGTCCACGGATCGATGACGGGCAAAGGGTTGTGCCTATGCCGACGGCCAGGCCGCTTGCAGATAGGGCCGACCACGGATCGATGACGGAAATGGTTAGCCTATGCCGACGGCCCGGCCATCGCATATGATTGCCTTATCCGGCGCGGTTCGCCCCACCACCCATTCTCCATCTCTCCCCCCCCGACCCACACCCCGCCGCCACCGGATCCGCCCCGCCGCTGCCGCCACCCTTCCTCGCCTCGCCTCCGCCGCCGCCCCCCGCCACTCCGCCGCCGCCTCGCCTTCGCCGCCACTGCCGCTTCTTCGCCACACTCGCCAGAGCCGCCCCACCTGCCTCCGCCTCGCCTCACATCTCGGCTCAGCCGCCGCCTCTTACACCTTGCCGCAGGGGGCGCCTGGACCTCCTCGCCACCCTCGGTTGGCCTGGCAAGCTCGGTCCGCCGACCTCCCGAGCCCACCTCCTCACCGCCCTCGATCGCCGCCTCCGCGGGCGGCTAGTCTGCACCGCCCCCTCCGCTGCTGCTCGGTCGGCCTAGCCCGAGCCTCGAGCTCCCTCCACCTCCCTCCGTGCCTGCCCCCCGAGCCGCCCTCCCACACGGTGAGCTCCTTCCTCCCTCTTTGAAGCAATTTTTTAATTTAGTTAGATGATTTATGGATGGATGCATTATGTATGATGATAGATGGTTAGATGGATGGATGCATGCATTATGTATGATGATAGTTAGAAATGTGAGAAATGCAAAAAAATTAGATGATACATGATGATGTTGATGATGATAGATTATGATGTTGATGATGATAGATTATGATGTTGATGATGATAGATGATGATGTTGATGATAGATGATAATGCTTTTTTTGCCTGGATAATTTTTAGATGATGATGATGATGATAGATTTCATTTTTTTATGGAAGAGATGATAAATGATGATGATTGTTGGATCATGATAAATGATGATGATGATGATTTTTTATGCTTCGATGATTGTTACATGATGATAGATGATGATGATGATGATATTGATGATGATACGGTGCAGGTTCTGTGGTGTTCCATCTCGTGGAGTGATCGTCCGAGGATCTGTTGGACCTCGATTGTCCCTCCGCTGTTCGACTACTTCCTCTACAACCGAGGGTGAGCTACTTAATCATGTCACTAGATTTCATTCTCAAGTCAATCATGCGAATCTAGACGCCTCCCGTCTGAAGGGTTGCATCGATAAATATGCATTCAATTGCATATTTATCACCGCAGCTGTTTCGGATTGTCCAGCGTTTTTGACGGATAGCCCGAGGATGTGTAGATTGGGTATGTTCTCCATGTTCTACCCTGCTCGAGACAGGATTTCGGCGGCGCCCCCATTGTTCTCCGGAGCACATTCTCTCGCTATTTGACGAGACGTATCCGGAGAACAGCGGGAGGTGCTGCCAAATTTTGTCTCGAACGGGTAGAATGGAGAACGACTCAATCTACACATCCTCGGTGGGATTAGGACCCATCTTTACCTATTAGAGATGTAGGTGGATTCAACGCGTAGAAACTGAAAATTTGATGTGATTAATTTAAGTGAATCTTAATTATGTTGTGTGGTTTGCAAAATAGCAGAGGATGGCAGATAATCAGTGGATGTACAGTGGTTTTATCCGTCGGAATCGAGTAACATCGAGTGGATCGCGAAAACCGATGTGTATTTGAAGGAGATATTCCGTCGTCCAATGAGAATTATCCCACCATGCCCTCAGGCGAGATGTGCCGACGCCATCGAGAAATCAGACGGACATGAGTGAGCACCTTCGCACGCACGGATATATGCCAAACTTTGACATGCCGCCGATAAACATAGCCGATCAGGACCGTGGTAGAGAGGAGGTGATGCGACAACGCATCGATGGATATGAGGACGACGGGTCGTGGACATGCTAGATGATGTCATTGTTGCGTAAACGGCAAATGCGACACCTTCAGAGAATGAACCGAGGAGCCGGAGGCAACCGCAAAGGCCTTCTTGGAGGTCTTGGCCTCGCCGAAGAAACCTCTTTATGCGGGTGCGAAAATATCTCAGCTGGATGCCATCTCGCAATCGATTGCGCCAAGGCTGAGTACGGTCAGTAGCCGTAAATGCTTCAAGCATTCCTGGAGTATGGGCTAACAGCCTCCCCGAGGGTCATGAACTGCCAAAAGCATGTACGATACAAAGAAAATCATGAAGGCACTCTCTATGGATTATGAGAAAATAGATGTTTGCTCAAGAATTGCCTTTTGTTTAGGCACGAGTATGCGGATGACAAGTACTGAGGAAGTGCGGTTCGCCTCGATACATTGAGGTGGTCGGTGAGGATGGTGAGAAAAGCAGCTAACCATCCCCTGCTAAGGTTCTTCGTATCTTGATTTTATAAAAGACTGCAGCGCCTTTTCATCACGAAGGAGTCTGCCAAAATGATGAAGTGGCACAAGGAAGGTATAAGGTACAATCCAAAAAATCGTACATCCATCGGGAGGGAAGCATGGAAGTCATTCGATGAAGAATACCCCGAGGAAGCAGCCGAGGCTGGAATGTCGAATAGCCATATCGTGATGGGTTGAATCCATATGGTATGTCGTCCAATCCATACAGCTGCTGGCCTGTGTTTGTAATTCCGCCAATCTTCCTCCCGTGCCCTAATGCAACGGAAGACCATGTTCTTGTCGCCATCATTCCGGGCCTGACTACCCGGGAAGCAATTGGGTGTGTTTATGCAGCCGCCAGGATGCTTTGCACCATTCTTGGTACTTTCCGAGGTTGACATACGACCGGATCTGCAGAGAAATTTCTTGATGAAAGTTTGTTGCACTATTGCATGCATGACTTTCCGGCTATGCTCTATTCTCATGGATGGTGTACAAGTGGTAAGATGCCATGCCCAGCAGCATGCAGGCTCATGCAATGATTTGGCTGAGTAAGGGTGGCAAGTATGTAGCCTTTGACCTGCATCGACAGCTTCCTCCCTCCGCACCATCCAGACAGGAAGACAAGAAGAACTTCACGAAAGGTCGGGTTGTTCATGAAGTAACCGAGATTCCAACATTTTCGGGGCAGATGTTCTTGCTCAGCTAAAAGCTCAAGCCTAAAGTCAAAGGCAAAGGCAAAGCCAAAGACAAAGGCTTCGAGGGATATGGTGAGACGCACAACCGACTCACATTACCCCTTCTCGCAGCTTCCCTATTTCAAGGACCTCAAACTTCCTTACAATATTGATGTGATGCACACCAAAAGAATGTGGCAGAGTCCCTTTCCACACGATCCTCAACATTCCTGATAAGACGAAGGATAACGAAAAGCTAGAGCCGATCAACAGAGAATTTGTGATAGACCACGCCTGAACATGAAGCCTCCCACAGCGGTCGAAAAACTGGTTCAAGCCGATGTCGACTTTGTCCTTAAACCGCCGTAAAAAAAGAAGTACTTATCTGGCTGAAACAAATTTTGAAGTTCACCGATGGTTATGCATCGAATATAAGTAAGGAGTCAATCTTTCAACGGGCAAAGTGACCGGTCTCAAGAGTCATGACTACCATGTATGGATTGAGCGGATAATGCCGGTGATGGTTCGAGGCTATGTCCCCGAGCATGTCCGGCGAAAGTGCTTGCCGAGCTTAGCCATTTCTTCCGCACGCCTGTGCTAAAGAAGTAAGTAAAGAGGTGATTGAAAATTGCATAAGAAGGCACCGGAGTTGATAGTCAAGCTAGAGAAGATCTTTCCGCCAGCTTTTTTACTCCGATGACACATCTCATTCTGCACCTCGCGAACGAGGTATTGTTGGGGGCCCTGCAAAATCGGTGGCAGACGCCCCGAGAGGCGTAACAAGCATCTCCGACGGAAATGTGGAAACAAAGCTAAGATTGAAGCTTCCATAGCTGAGGCAGTTATCCTAGAGGAGGTGTCGACCTCGTGACATCATACTATCCGCACTAATGCTCCCCATCTTCATAACAAGGTGCCTCGACACAATATAGAAGAGCCCAAGTATCAACCCAGGCTCGATCTATTCAACACGCAAGGTGGGAGGGCTGGGGCCTCAAATCTTATAACATGCCACGACAAGAGTGGGAGGACCTCATGTTCTATATCTTGCACAACATCAAGGAAGTTGAGGAAGTGTGGATGAGGTAATACCACTACACCATTCCTTTATGTCTTCCACATCATCATGTTTCATGTTCACTTAGTCCCGGTCTAACACCGCTTATCTTTTTTAGTGATTTCGCTCAAGAGGAATGGACGGGAGTGAATCCTCCTACCGAGGCGGAGGCACTTACTCTTCTCCGTCATGGAAACCCCGGACGAAAAATTTTGTTGCTTGGTTCATGGAGAAAGTAAATTTCACACTCCCTATTAAATACCTACTTCAACATTTATTAGTTAACCTAACTAATGCACGCAACAATTTCCATTATACTTGTAGGAAAAGATCCAACATATCTATGGATGATGAATTGAGATGGGTTTCATGGGTTTTGACCCTGCCGCATGACATGTACAAAGTATGATGTGAATGGGTATCGCCCATACAGAGGAGCACCAAAACAGCCGCCCGATCCGAAAACTATAATACCGGAGTGTACACCCCGTCAAAATTCACTAGACTACTACGAAGGGTACAAAATATATACGAGGTTAAATTCGCCAGGGCGTGAGACCCTAAGTCTGCTCGTGTTCAAATGTCGATGGTTCGATCCACGGAGGGGGTAAAACATACGCCTTCCATTGGTTTGGTCGGTTAAACCATCAACCGCCTATGCCGGAGCCGATCTCTTCATTGCGGCTACCCAAGCTACACAAGTATATTATCTGCCTTACCCATGCCGTAAAGTGTATCTAAAGGGTTGGGAAGTTGTGTTCAAGGTGTCGCCACATGGTAAGCTACCGACCAATGAAGACGATTACTACAACATTAACCCCATGACATACGAGGGAGTGTTCTATCAAGAGCAACCTGATGATGATGATGATGATGATGTGGTTAGAAACGATGACGCTAGACCATTGGGTGATGATGATGTGGACCCAAACGCCGACGATGCACGGAATGATGGTGAGACCATTGTCAATGAAAATGACATACTTATGCTAGAAAAGTTAAACGAAGACGCCGACGAGGAGGAAGAGCCTCCACCTCCGCCGGACAACGAAGATGATATGATTGATAGTGATGATGAGACGGACCGAGAAAGAGGTTACAACAGTGATGATTCATATGGGTTCTAGCAGATGTACGTTTCAAGTTTAGGAATATGCCTTTTTATGCATTTTTATTAATGTGTTTATTATCATGCCTTTTTCTTCATTTCATTAATTTACTAATTGCTTTTTCTCTTTTCAATGCAGGTTCGTGGAACATGGGCAAGGGGAAGGCCGACGGCGTGGGTTTCCTACGCAAGGTCGTCGGCCTGCCTAGTCGGAGTGGTCGAGCACGTAATCCTCCCCTGGCTACTTGACGATGACTCTCACAGGAGGTCGAGGGAGAGGTGCCCCAGAGGAGGAGGGGGCGGGGAGAGCCTCTAGAGGACGAGGTGCCGGGGAGAGCAACCACAGGGGTCGCGCTGTAAAGAGCGCACCTCACCGACTTAGGGGTGTTGTCTCGAGGCCCTCCTCTAGTGAGGTACCTCCTCTAGTGAGGTACACTCTAGGGAGGAGGAGGAGGAGGAGGAGGTGGAGGAGGAGGAGGAGGAGGTGGAGGAGGAGGGACGAGGAGGAGGAGGAGGAGGAGGAGGAGGAGGAGGAGGAGGAGGAGGAGGAGGAGGAGGAGGAGGAGGAGGAGGAGGGGGGGAGGAGAGGCAAAGCAGGAGGGGGTGGTGGCGGGATGATGGTGGTGACGGAAGGGGTTGACAACAAGGGATGGCTGCGTGGCAACGCAGCTACCAAAGCAGGTTCCTGCCATCGAGGAGCGTAGTGGCTCATTGAGCCCACGGAAAAGAGTAAGCGGTTCCTTATTTTGCTTGTCACATGCATATTCTGTTGTTATTTATTTTGCTTGTCACATGCTAATAGTTCATTCTTTTGCAGCAATCGGATATATTCTAAAGGGGTCCGATTCCCAACGGCCTCATCACCGCCTTTGCTAAAGTTATATCGCCGGGTTGTACTGTCCGGATCCAGCCAGCAGCCGGACTGTCTGGTTTTGGCCACGAGCTGGGACCATCGGGAAGCGCCTCCACGCGACCATGAGACCCATGCCAAGGCCAGAACCACTACTTTCTGGTGAGTTCTCTTCGAAGCACAAGTCCATTCTAGTTTCATGAATGATTTAACTCATGGCTTCTTCCATTCTTGTTTCATGCATGATTGTAGAAATTTATCGAAGTTCTTCCGAGCATGTATAGAGCGACTCAGATCGTGCGCGCTAATGCAAGAAGAAGGCCCGCCAGATGCAAAGACGAGGTGCGCTTATGTGGCTATCTCGACATACTACCACGATGTTCTTGGTGTGAAGATGACCAAGGAAGAAGCGCGAGGATGGGCATTACCTTGAGAGGCACGAGTACTTGGCGTAAGTATAAAAGATTTTTCATTATGCTTTCATTACCATGTGGTACATTTCACCGCTTCATGTTGACATGCCATTATGCTTTTATTATGTAGGTGTGTCCAAATTGGTGTTATGGAAAAGACGAGTCCCGGGCGGCATTGGTGGATCTTTGGTGTGATGGGGCTGGAGCCCAAGGCGGCTATGAGAATAAAAAATAAGGCTAACCGAGGGAATGAGGGAGTACATGCTCAGGGAAACCAAACCACTATCTCCACAAGGCAGTTAATGTATGACTAACCCCATTAAACATTCTTCTTCTTCTATTTACCATCACTTTCTTATGTATGACTAACATCTGCTTGGTGGTGCAGAGGAGAAACCAAGCGGCCGCCTCGCACATGCAAAGCGTGGAGATCGCCCATACGCTGAAGGACCCCAAGCCTCGGCGAGCCCAAGTACTACGGCAAGAAGACCGCGTGGAGGAAGGAGGCCTACTCCGCAGCCTATCTGGGTTACATCCCGACACACCGACCCCATTGCGGCGGATCTGGACGACGACAGGCGGTGGTGAGCATGGGGCCCAAGGAGCACGGTCGGGAGGCGGTTCTCGATGCTGTGGTCACTCCGACTATCTCCTACACACAGCTTCGCTTGATCGACCCGAGCCTGAGCCAGCAGATGAGCCAGCCAAAGGTCCAGCCTCACACCCCTCTTTCAGAGCAACAGATCTGTAAGTATTTTCCTCTTATCTTCATTGCTCACTTTATTTTCCGTGATCTAGTAGTTTTATGAGTTCCATCATGTCATACCGTAGGCCTCACTGAGTACACACGCCAGAGACCATGGCGTGGCATCGAGGATTCATGAACACCAAGTGCAGAGGGATCGCCACCGAGCAGGCTTTTCAGAAATGGCGGCCGGCAGTGTCCTCGCCAGCCAAGACTATGCCCTCCAAAGACAACCAAGGTCACTGACCTTGAGGAGTTTGTGGCACGTAACGCTGGCCCTCGCGTTAGTTCATCCCCAATCTATTCACCCCAAGCATGTCATGCCTTTCAACACACCATATATCCCATTAATATGTCTTTTCAACATCCAGGAACAGATGGATCTACCACATGTGGTCTTCGCAGACTCCGAGACACGGAGTCCGACCACTCCGATCCACGGAGGCGGAGGTGGAGGCGGTCTTATGCGGTAGCGCTGCCGCTAGCAAAGATTTACGACTGGCTTCATGGCGGTCTTGGCGGTGACGACCTCATGGTGCTCGACGCCCCGGCGCTTAAGCCTAGTGTGTGGTGATGATGCTTGAGATGACTTGTGTGTGGTGATGATCATTTAGAGACTTGTGTGTGGTGCTTTTCTATATGCTTATGCTTATGTTGGTTGTGATGATGATCATTTAGAGACTTGTGTGTGTGATGATGCTTATGCTTACGTTCTTGATATGTGTCATGATATGTGTGCTGTTATACATGTGCTTTTATTTGAATTGAATTGATTTGAAAACAAACAGAAAAAAAGAAAAAAAATTAGACAGAACTATGCCGACGGCCCAGCCGCTTCATAGGCCCGGCGTGAGCTCCCAGCTGGTCGACACGCAGCATCTTATGCCGACGGCCCGCCGCCGGCTTAGTTCTCGCCTCAGAGTGCCCAGCTGTTTACATCGCAGACGTCTATGCCGACGGCCCGCCGCCGGCTTAGTTCTCGCCTCAGAGTGCCCAGCTGTTTACATCGCAGACGCCTGCCGGCGGCATAGGCAACGGCAGTGCCGCCGCCGACATCGGCATAGTTCCAACTACGGCATTTCGGCATAGTTCGGCCCGCCGCCGGGGCATAGGCAAGCACCAGAGCAACGGCTTCGCCACGCAGAGCATGTCTATGCCGACGGCCCGCCGTCGGCATAGTTCTAACGGCCGACGGCCAGTGCCGTCGGCATAGACACGCCACGCGGCGAGCCGCCGCTGTTTCAGTTAGCTGACGGCAACCGCCGTTAGGGCGATGGCGCTGCCGACGCCGCCGCCGCCGGCATAGATGTACGCCACCGCCGGATAGGGTCTATGCCGACGGCCATTCTATGCCGACGGTCATCCGGCTACGCCGACGGATATGTTGCCGACGGCCCTATGCCGACGGGCCGCCGGCATAGGCCTGCCGGCAACTAGTCCCGACGGCCGTCGTCGGCTATGCCGACGATAGCCCGATCGGCCGCCGGTCATAGGGTGCGATTCCACTCGGCGATGCCGATGGCGTGCCTGCTGCAGCGCGATGGCGGGAGCTTTCCGGGAATGGAGTTCCTGACCGGGCCTGTGGGCACACGGGCCTAGTAGGCTCCTGCTAGTGTGTCCGGTCGGCTAGCGTCGTTGACGGTGGAGGTTGTGCCCTCCCGCGTGCCGACGGTGCTGCGACCCCTAGTCCCGGCTCCTATCCGTTGTTGTGCAGACCTCACCTCATGGTGCCGTGGTGAGACGGCGCGGAGGCTTCTTGACCATGATGGCGCAAGATGGTGGTCGGTTTGGTGGCAGGCTCTGGAGCACCCGAGGTGAAGGTTGGGATCGGGAGAAACCCCTGTCGGCCTGTCCGACACCGACACGGCGACGCCGATGGGTGCCACCAGACCTTCCTGGAGGGCGTCGGGGGCGACCCTTCCTCTCGCCTCGTCGTGTACCGGGGGAAACCCTTGGCAGCAGCGTCGTCTTCGTCGCGGTCCTTCTTGGACGTGCTGATTGGTACCGGTGCTTCGGAGCCTTGGAGCTTGGTGGGAGATCTTCGGTGGGCGCAGTGGCCGTGAAGCTTCTTCGTTTCCGTCGATCCGCCGTTGTCGGCATTCTTTTTTCTTGTTGTTTCTCTTTTGTTTCTTTTGGGTGTGATTGTGCTGCTTCCGCCCCAGCACCTATCCTTGGATGTTCGGTTCGTTGCTTTGGAATACAAAGCGGGGGAAACCCTTTTTCTCAAGAATAGCTATAAAAAAACCCAGAAAATGACACAAAGGAAATACATTGCTGTTTTACCAAAGATGAATTTGTTTATGGCTCTGCTTCGCTTTTGTCATTTCAGCCTTTATATGTTAGTGTGGATAGCCAACAACAACAACAAATTGGTAGTGCGGACAGTGGCTTGCACGAGTGCACACAAATTAAAGACTCACGGGGCACAGTTGGATCATCGCCAAAACAGCCGACGGTGCCTTTATATCGATCCAAGGCAGCTGACGATACAAGCATCGACCGATCTTTTGACTAGGACTATAGCATTGTGCACATTTTTTCTGAAAAATATTATACACATCAGCATGCAGCTTCATTCAACTTCAGACAACCATTTATTTAATACTCCAACTAACAAAACACAATACATACCAGCACGACCAAGTACTGTACACGTTAGAGTATCTACAAATTGGACCCACGTACCCGCTCCCAACGCTCGGACGGCTGCCTGGTTAATTAGTTCCCGGACGCAAAAACACCACCCAACCAACATCCTCATAGCAGCCCAAATGCCCGGGTTGACTGGCACTCCCCATATCCGGCCCAAATTTGGGGTGGATATGGGGAGTCCTGGACGCGCCCGAGCATGCTTGTGACGTCCAACTGACGGATAGGGCCCATGTAGGGACACGGAGAGACCGCTGGTCTGACGGGCGCCTCCTCCGCTCCGTGCAGTGTGGTGTCGCTCCGACGTGCCTCCCGAGGGAGTAAGCCAGATGGTGGCGGCAGAACCCTAGCCCGCACTTCTTCCCCTTTCTCCTCATCGCCGCTGGCACTTCCACTTATGTCTGTCGCCTGCGATGCCGAGGCGCCGGATCACCACCTACGCCATGTTAACTCCGGAGTGCCGGGTGCAGCTGCTGGAGCCAATCTAGACAAGGCGGTTTGCTCTTTCCGCCGCCGGTCTTCCTCCGGATTTGTCGGAGCCGTTGGAGGATGAGGAGCTGGAGCAGGCGGAGGAGGAGCCGGAGGCTGGAGCCCCCATGTAGGAGGAGGCGGCAGAGCCGGACGATTATGCGAGCTTCGCCATGGCGGACACGGTGGCGGAGTAGGGATGGAGATGGCGAAGCAGACCGCCATCCTCAAGTCCATCCAGGTTGAGGCCTAAGTTGAGGCTAACCGCCAGTTCATCAGGTAATAACAAGCGGCGACGAAGGCGTTGTTCGCCGACCTGGACGCAGAGGCCAATGTAGAGGAGGAGGAGGTGTCGGAGCTTCCACGGGCGCAGGAGCTTCCGTACTTGCCCATCCGTCGGTGCCCAGAATGGAAATCGTCGAGATCTCCGACGACGAGTAGAGCTTTTTCACGACTCGCTCGCGTCGCCTCTAAGGGGGCCACTCGGGCGCCCAAGCCGCCGCCGTACTCGACCTCCCTCCCCCCTGCTTCCCCACCGCCGCTGGAGGAGGCCGGCGAGCGAAACTCGCCCGGCGGACGGCAGACGACGGGTGAGGGAGTCCTGGATTATGGGATGTCCGGATAGCCGGACTATAACCTTTGGCCGGACTCCTGGACTATGAAGATACAAGATTGAAGACTTCGTCCCGTGTCTGGATGGGACTTTCCTTGGCGTGGAAGGCAAGCTTGGCGATACGGATATGTAGATCTCCTCCCATTGTAACCGACTCTGTGTAACCCTAGCCCTCTCCGGTGTCTATATAAACCGGAGAGTTTTAGTCCGTAGGACGAACAACAATCATAACATAGGCTAGCTTCTATGGTTTAGCCTCTCTGATCTCGTGGTAGATCTACTCTTGTAATACCCTTATCATCAATATTAATCAAGCAGGAGTAGGGTTTTACCTCTGTCGAGAGGGCCCGAACCTGGGTAAAAACATTGTGTCCCTTGTCTCTTGTTACCATCCGCCTAGACGCACAGTTCGGGACCCCCTAACCGAGATCCGCCGGTTTTGACACCGACAATGGTGCTTTCATTGAGAGTTCCTCTGTGTCGTCATCTTTAGGCCCGATGGCTCCCCCGATCATCAACAACGATGCGGTCCACGGTGAGACTTTTTTCCCCGGACAGATCTTCGTATTCGGCGGCTTTGCACTGCGGGCCAATTAAGCAGCCATCCGGAGCAGATCGAAGCTACGCCCACAGCCATCGGTCAGATTTGGAAGTTTGAACTACATGGCTGGCGTCCACGGAGACTTGATCTTGACGAGTTCGAGCCACAGCCGAACACGCACGCCTTTATTACGATGGGCATGATCTAGCTCTGTCGCGAGCGATGCCTCGAGGTCCGACCGTGTCCGCCTCCGACCCTTAGCTTCGGAGCCGATCGCGCCAATCGAGGACGGGTGGCTGGACACCGCCTCGGGGCTGCAATCTCTCTGGCGATCGAGGCGAACACCAGCCTTGTCCTCTGCGGCTCGTGACTCAAGGTGCGGACTCCTCTCGGACTCAACCTTCCGTGCCCCTGCCGATCGAATTCGATTGGGCGCCGATCATGGAGTTCGCCGCGCGGACATCTTTTCACTTCGCCCTTGGCGACATTCTGAATTCACTAAAGTCTCTTTCTTTATCAGGAGAGCCCTGGCCGGACTATGGTCAGCAAGGTTGGGATGCGGACGACCAAGAAATTCAAAGCCCACCCACCACCCACTTCGTAGCCACTGTTGATGATTTAATCGACATACTCGACTTCGACTCCGAAGACATCGACGGTATGGACGCCGATGCAGGAGACGACCAAGAACCAGCGCCTATAGGGCACTAGAAGGCCACCTCGTCGTATGACATATACATGGTGGACACCCCAAAAGAAGGGAACGACGATGGAACAACGGAGGATGACCCCTCCAAGAAGCAGCCTAAGCGCCGGCGTCAGCGGCGCCGCTCTAAATCCCGCCAAAGCAAAAACGGCGATTCCGGCACGGGAGATAATAATACCCCAGACAGTGCCGAAGGCAACCCCCTCCAGCAGGATTCAACACAGGAGGATGGAGAAGCCAGCCCTCATGAGAGAGCGGAAGACAGAGAGCACTAGTAGAAAAAGGGTCATACGTGAAGCACATTAGTGCCGGTTTGAATTTGAGCCGGTACTAATGTATACATTAGTGCCGGTTCGTGAGGCGATCAATAGCACCGGTTCAATGGCGAACCTTTAGTACCGTTCATGCCACGAACCGGTACTAAAGAGGCTGTGTCACCTGCGGTCGAGCTATGGCCCCACCATCACCATTTAGTGCGGTTCGTACCACGAACCGGTACTAATGACGTTAATGGTAGGATGTTTTAATTAGTCCCACCTCGCTCTCCTAACAAGCCTTTTACCACCTTAAATATGTTATTTCTCAAACTATCATAAGCACTTGGTCTTCATTGAACTCTATGTGTAGAATTTGTGGCCTCAATATGAGTCTTCATCGGTTTATGAATCGTTGATGACTCATATTGACAATTCAGATTGTACACACAAAGATCATTGATGATCAAAGTATTTTTTGATGTTATATGATCATATTGACAATTTAGACTATAAAGAAATATAAGATCATGATGTAAATGCTCTTATATTTTTGGCGTTCAGTATGCACCATTCAAAGCGACGCCATCAACTTTCAACCATTTCTGCCTTCATTTGCTATTTTTCATGCATTCAATGATTTGTTTTGAGAACTAAATGACCTGGAAATTGAAAAGCACTACAAATGAACTCTGAAAAAGTTGAAACTTGGCATGGTATCATCATTTCACCCACATAGATTGTTCAAAAAAGTAGAGAGGGTTACAGCAAAAACTAGATGCACTTCGTTCACAAACTGGACAATCTCTTTCGAAGTATTCAGGTTTCGGACGAAATTAAACTCATCTGTTATAAAGGCATTTCATTTTTTTAAACTTATTACAACTCCAGACTTTTTGTGCATTCAGTATGCACCATTCAAAGCGACGCCATCAACTTTCAACCATTTCTGCCTTCATTTGCCATAACTGTTTTAAGCGCACCACCTTTAGTACCGGTTGGTGGCTCCAACCGGTACTAAAGGGTGACCAGTACTACAGTTGCTTAGGAAGCTGTTTTTTAGTCCCACCTCGCCAAGAGAGAGGGACTAGGAGCGGTTTATAAGCCCTGAGTGCAGAGACGATGAAGAAGAGGCTCAATGCTCACGTTGCTTAGCTTCAAGCCTTCAGGAATATGGTAGATTGCACGGAGCTATGCGCAGTGCAGTTTACACTATTCCGAAAGGCTTGAAGCAAATTAACGAGCATTACACCTCTTTTTATTTTAATAACTTATTACAACTCCGACTTCTTCTGTTATGGCAAAAACTAATTGCACGTCGGCATTTCTTTTTTTAACTTTGGTTATAACTCCAGACTTTGACCATCAAGTTTTGCGAGAAAAGAAAAATAGCAGAAAAGAAAAAACTATTGCTGAAAAGAAAAAACTATATAAAAAACTACTCAGAAATAAATAAAACAAAATAAATATAGCAGAAAAGAAAAATTGCTCAGAAATAAATAGAAGAAAAATAAAGCAGAAAAGGAAAAATTATATTTGCTATTTTTCAATCGTTTACAAAATGACCGTGAAATTGAAAATCACTACAAAATGAACTCTGAAAATGTTGAATTTTGGCAAACTAGATGAAAAACTACTCACAAATAAATAGAAGAAAATAAATATAACAGAAACGAAAAAAATGCTCAGAAATAAATAGAAGAAAAATAAAGCAGAAAAGGAAAAATTATATTTGCTATTTTTCAATCGTTTACAAAATGACCGTGAAATTGCAAATCACTACAAAATGAACTCTGAAAATGTTGAATTTTGGCAAACTAGATGAAAAACTACTCACAAATAAATAAAATAAAATAAATATAACAGAAAAGAAAAAACTATACAAAAAACTACACAGAAAGAAATAGAATAAAAAATAGCAGAAAAGAAAAAAACTACAAAAAAATTGGGGCGCTGCCCTGTGGGCCTGCTAGGCCACAGGAGTGCAATTACAGGCCTTAAAGGCCTAGCAGACTCACAGGGCAGCGCGCAGAATTTAGGCCGACAAGCCTGCTATATAGAGGAGTTCGAAGAGGTAGCCGCTGCTGGGTTTATAAACCAGTGCGGCTGCCCTTCGCCCGCGAGTGGGACTAAAGTTTGGGGTGGCAGCGAGGCCTTTAGTACCGGTTGGTGGCTCCAACGGTATTAAAGACCACCTTTTAGTACGGTTGGAGCCACCAACCGTACTAAAGGCCTGCTCTTCCGCCTCTTGGCCTGGCCTTTAGTACGGTTGGTGGCTCCAACCGTACTAAAGGCTCACCCTATATATACAGCACTTACGAAATTTCAGTTACATCTCCCCACTTCTTTCGTCAACCTCTCTCGCGCGCCGCTCCCGTCGTCGCCGCCCGTCGCCCGTCGTCGTCGTCGTCGTCCCGCCGCGCTTCAACGCCAACGCCGTCGTCCGTCGTCGTCCCACTGCCGTCCGTCGTATCTCGCTCTCTCTCTCGCGCAGTACCGCCGCCGCCGCCCGTCCGCCCAAACGCCGCGCCCGCCGTCCGTCCCCCGCCGCCCCAACGCGCCCGCCCCCGTCAGACGCTGCACCCTGCCAGACAAGTCTGGCGGCGGCGTACGGGCCGGGCCGCACACACACACACATATACCACACACGCATACACACACACATACACACATACGTACTAGATTAATGTCGAATGTTAGATTAATGTCGAATGTTAGATTAATGTCGAATGTTAGATGAATTAGCTAGCTAGATAGAAAAATTGTCGAACTAGAGATTAGAACTAGTTCAATAATTAATATAACTAGTTTATTTTTAGTAAGAAAATTTAGGTATATGAGATTTGAACTAGTTCAATAATTAATATAACTAGGTTAATGAGTTTTTTGTTTATTTAATTTTTTATATATTTTGAGTTTATATAAATGTTAGATTAATGTCGAATGTTAGATGAATCAGATAGAAAAGTTAAATATATAGTAATGTCAATTGAATATATAGTTAGATATATTAATGTCAAATGTTAGATGAATTAGCTGTACTGGCGATATGTATGATATATAGTATTCGACGTGTATTAGTGATAATATTCGATGTACGGACACATGGAGATGATGTAGTTTTTCTTATAATTGAAGGCATCCAAATTTGAATACTACTTAATTTTGCGATTTGATTTTTCTTATTGAATGCTCAAATTGGAGAGCACTATGCAAGGCATATGCATATGATTAGTTGAATAATAATGATCTAATTTAGTCTTTGAATTATGAACGTATAGGAAATGTCATCATCGAAGGACGAAAGTCTCCCGGGGGAGTGCGACTGGTGCCACGACGATCGAGGTGAGTGCGACAGGCCTCACCTGGACGATGGTCGGTGCTTCAGCATTAAGCTCGAGGAGACCTTCGAAGTTGAAACGGTACGCAACGACGACAAGTATTTTTTTTCATAATTAAGAATGACTTCAACTATTTCAACGTGTAATTTTCATCTTTTACAATTCGAGTATAGTTAATCCCATGCCATGCAAGACGCTATGTCTTGGAGAGGATGGATTTTGAAGACCATGAAAATTTTGAAACGAAGAAAATTCACCTAAGGACCCATCATGATGTGGATTTTGAAGTAAAGTCGTATAATGCTGAGAGCGTAACCCATTTTGGTTGCAAAAATTGGGAAGCATTTTGCAAATTGTATGGTTTTGATGAGGGTATGCTTGTCACCATGGATCTTGGTGATCCTGAAATCGAGCAAGACAATATGGACATTTGGGTCCTTGTTGATACTCCTCCAGTTCTACCGCTATGTGAGTTTCTCAAACATAGTTAATTATTAATAGAACTTATATTGTTCATTTTAAAATAGTTGACAGCTTATTTCCATTGACAGCTTATTTTGAAGTATCAAAGAATGTGCAGAAGATGATAGGTAGAACTTACTACTCCGATGGCTCTGAGTTAACTTACAAGGAGAAAACTCATCTGGTTGGATTTTGTAATGATATTGAGAATTACAATATCTACAATCGAACTCCTCAACATTATGGTCAATAAGTGCCACTAGTGCACGTGTTGAACTACGGTAACTACCATGGAGATACCCTGGTAAGTTTTATTACTATTACGACATCCGTGCATCTTTTTGCATACTTCTAAAACTAGTACATCATTGCTAACTCCGAAGTTATTACTATGTTTTTTCAACAGAGAATCCCAGAGGATTGTGTGCCTCATTTGATGTATCGAATGGCGGCAGCCTTCGTGTTTTGAACATATATCCAGGTCATCCTCTTTAATCTCAACTATCCATACGGTTTCTAAAACAAGTGGAGACATGACAATCAAAGGATGGAAAAATGTATGGACAATCGTAAGGAGCTTCTTGGAAGCAAAAGGAAGCGAGGCGCAAGAATTAGAGACAGGATGATCTCCATTCTTCATAATGGAGAGTCGTGGTCTATATTGTTTTATGCTATTTTACCTTAAGTGTGTTTAGGTCCGATCCTACGATCTTGATGATCATGTGCTAAGAACAATTATGTAGGGTTGGGTTCAATGACTATGAGGATGATGATCGTATGACTTATTATTAATAACGAGTAGAAGTTGTATGATGATGCTTGATTAATTAGCTAGTAGGACTTGTTATTATATATGATGATGTATGATGCGAGCATGCATGAGTTATTATATATATATCTGCGGGTGAAACGAAAAAGAATTAAAATGGAAAACACAAAATTAAATGAAAAAGAAATCATAAAACCAAAAACCCCCCAAACATTTTAGAACCGGTTGGTGTTACCAACCGGTACTAAAGGGCTCCTGGCCCCCGGAGCTGGCTCGTGTCACGTGGTTGCCCTTTAGCACCGGTTCGTGCTGAACCGGTACTAAAGGGGGGCTTTAGTGACCACACTTTAGTGCCGGTTATGTAACCGGCACTAAAGGGCCTTACGAACCGTGCTATTGCCCGGTTCTGCACTAGTGGAGGTAGAGGACGATAATTACATGCCTCCCTCCGAAGACGAGGCAAGCCTCGACGACGACGAATTTGTCGTGCCTGAGGATCCCGTCGAACAAGAGCGTTTAAAACGCAGGCTTATGGCCACGGCGAGCAGCCTCAAGAAAAAACAGCAACAACTTATAGCCGACCAAGACTTGCTAGCCGACAGATGGACTGAAGTCCTTGCAGCCGAAGAGTACGAACTCAAACGCCCCTCCAAGAGCTACCCAAAGCGCAGGCTGCTACTCCGATTAGAGGAGGAAGCACCTAAACCTACATCACCTGCGCACGACGCGGACGACCGGCCACCTCGTGGCCGCAACAGAGAGGCCTCTCGGCCGTCCACTAAAGCCGTACCCCGGCGTCGCTCAAAAAATACCAAGGCACGGGGAAATGTGCCAGACCTGCGAGATATATTGGAGGACAAGGCAAGGCAAACAAGATCGATCTACGAATCGCGTGGGCGCCCCACAACACTTGACGATAACCGTCATGCCGAATATGGCAAACCCGGCTAGGCCGAACACAGTAGACAAAGCTCATTCGAGCTACGTCGTGATATAGCCCAGTACAGAGGCGCCGCACACCCACTGTGCTTCACAGATGAAGTAATGGATCATCAAATCCCCGAGGGCTTCAAACCCGTAAACATCGAATCATACGATGGCACAACAGATCCTGCGGTATGGATCGAGGATTATCTCCTTCATATCCACATGGCCCGCGGTGATGATCTACACGCCATCAAATACCTCCCACTCAAGCTTAAAGGACCAGCTCGGCATTAGCTTAACAGCCTGCCAGCAGAGTCAATTGGTTGCTAGGAGGACCTGGAAGCCGCATTCCTCGACAATTTCCAGGACACCTATGTGCGACCACCAGACGCCGATGACCTAAGCCAAATAATTCAGCAGCCAGAGGAATCGGCCAGACAATTCTGGACACGGTTCCTAACCAAGAAAAATCAAATAGTCGACTGTACGGACGTAGAAGCCCTCGCAGCCTTCAAGCATAACATCCGTGAAGAATGGCTTGCCCGGCACCTAGGACAGGAAAAGCCGAAATCCATGGCAGCCCTCACAACACTCATGACCCGCTTTTGCCCGGGAGAAGACAGCTGGCTAGCTTGTAGTAATAACATGACCAAGAGCCACTGTAATTGGATACCAAGGACAACAATGGCAAGTCGCGTCGCAACAAGCACAAAGCGCCGCGTGCGGCGACAATGCTGAGGATCTGACGATTAATGCGGATTTAGAGGCTCTAAACCGGTCGTGGAAAAAGCCATTTAAAAGAAATACTCGGGCCCGTCCCAGTTTGGACCGAATACTCGATCGCTCGTGCGGATACACGGCACCCCGAAAAACGCCAATCACACCAACAGGGATTGTTGGGTGTTCAAGCAGCAGGCAAGTTAAATGCAGCGAGAGACAAGGGGCTGCATAGCGATGACGAGGAGGAGCCCGGCCGCCGAACAATAGGGGATGAAAGGGCTTCCCCACAAGTGCGGACGGTGAACATGATATCATAACCCACATACCCAAAAGGGCGAGCGTGCACTCGAGGGGCGTATATGCGTTGGAGTAAGTCGCCCCAAAGTTCAACCCGTGGTCCTCCTGGCCGATCAGTTTTGATCGAAGGGACCACCCCACTAGCATCCGCCATGGCGGATTCACCGCATTGGTTCTAGACCCAATCATTGACAGGTTTCACCTCACTAGAGTCCTTATGGACGGCGGCAGCAGCCTGAACCTGCTTTATCAGGATACAGTGCGAAATATTGGCATAGATCCCTCAAGGATTAAACCCACAAAGACGACCTTTAAAGGCGTCATACCAGTGTAGAGGCCAACTATGCAGGCTCAATTACACTTGAGGTGGCCTTGGATCCCGGATAATTTCGAGCGAGGAGTTAATCTTCGACATAGTTCCGTTCAGCGGTGGCTATCACGCCTTTGCCGGACGAACCGCATTGCAAAGTTCAATGCGGTGCCGCACTACGCATACCTCAAGCTCAAGATGCCAGGCCCTCGAGGAGTCATTACGGTAAATGGAAACACCGAACGCTCTCTCTGAACGGAGGAGCATACGGCGGCCCTCGCGACGGAAGTACAAAGTAGCCTCTCAAGGCAATTCTCCAGTCCGGCTATTAAACGTCCGGACACCGTCAAGCGCGTCCGGAGTAACCTACAAAAAGACCGCCTGGAACGTTCCGAGCAAGCGTAGCAATGCGGCCCCAACCCCAGCCCCCGCGAAATCGCGAAACCAGTACTACATGTACATAATTATGCTCTGGAAATACCATGGGCATAAGGGGAAGGGCACGACCACGGCATGCCCAAAACGCAGCTCAACCGCACTAGGGGCTCCCGATTTTGTCATTCTTTTTTTCTTACTTTCAGGACTCCACTCTCTGGAAGGCCTGTCCGGCAGTACAATCGCCGAACACACGATGCAACTGCCAGGGAGGCAGAAAGCTACGACGAATGTCCAGGTGGTCTCTATAACGAGCAGTATACTTGTTTCACATATCATCCCGCAGCTCGCCCCTGGAGGGGGACATGTTAAATAGTCCCATCTCTTGCTTATCGCACTATTTGTATCGTTCGCTTTTACATAGCTTTTTCAAATAAACAATACATAGCTTTTGTCTATTATTGCATTCCTTTTTATGTAAATATGTTCAGTTATGACATTATGCAATCGTACACTTTAGTACGGCCAATACACCAGGGCTTAAGTACCCCGAATATGGTGTGAGAAGTCCGGACACTCTCACGAGTCGGCACCCGAACTTATAGCATTATATGCATCGGCTCGAATCATGTCTTGGGTCAATAGTTGGGTTTGCCCGGCTCCCATGTTTTGGTACCTTCGTTTAGTTATATCGGCTAAGGTAGCGCTGGGAGAACTACTGCGATTGTGCCCGATTGAGCTGGGTTAAGCACCTCGATGAAAGCTAAAACTGACCGTCATGATAGGGCGAGAGCTGGTCGCTGTTCGAGAGGTTTGAGTCATAAAGACTTATGCCGCTTAGAGCGAGGAGTCGGCTTGTGTCTGCCTAGGCGTGGATAGCGCGCGAACTCGGTCTTCGAATACTAGGGGCTTCGCGAAATTTAAAATTGTAGAATTCTATGGCTAAGTGAGAGTGATAAAGCATTATAGTCCGATTGCCTTGTTACGTTGTCTGGCGCCTCCTCGAAGGACCCAAGAATGGGAACAAGAGCGCTCAGGTTTATCCGAACACCCCAGCACTTTTCGTGGCATAGGGGCGAAGCCGACGACTCGCCATCTCCCAGATTTAATAAGCGGCCGCCTGAAGGTAATATTTTAAATTCAAAAGCGTTGCTTAGCGCATATGAACAAGTTTTCAGCGCATGGATAACACGAGCGAGTTTACTCAAAATTACATCCTTGGAACATTCATACGCCATAAGGCGGGCACCCTTCAGGACGCCCTCATAATACATCTCGGGCTTGCGATGCGCCTTGCCCTTCGGTGGCCCAGCTGTCACCAGCTTCTTAGCATGCATCTTGCCCTAGTGTACTTTAACACGGGCAAGGGCGCCTTCGATGTACACGGAGCGCTTGATGACTTCAAGGCGTGGACAGGCATCCGCCAGCCGCCTCACCAGCCCAAAGTAGCTCCCAGGCATGACCTCCCCAGGCCATAGCCGGACTATAAGGCCCTTCATGGCCTGTTCGGCCACCTTATGGAGCTCGACCAGCTGATTCAGCTGGTCGCTCAAGGGCACCGGGCGTCCGGCCTCAGCATACTGAGACCAGAACACCTTCTCCGTCGAGCTCCCCTCCTCGGCCCGGTAGTATGCGGCAGCGTCGGACACACTGCGGGGCAGATCTGCGAATGCCCCTGGAGAGATCCGGACTCGGGTAAGTAACAAATAATTCACTTTCACGTGCTTGCTTTGCATAAAGAATGCCTTACCCGCCGCTATCTTCTTCATCGCCTCAATTTCCTGGAGGGCTTTTTGGGCTTCGGCCTTGGGAGATTTGGCGCTCTCAAGGGCCGAGGCAAGCTCGGACTCTCGAGTCTTTGAGTCAAGCTCCAAACTCTCGTGTTTTTCCACGAGAGCCTAGAGCTCTTGCTGCACCTCCGACACCCGCGCCTCCTGCTTTTCTCGCTCGATGCGCCACACGGCCGCATTGTCTTCGGCCTTGGACAACGCTTTCTTTAGGGTTGCCACCTGGGTTGTGGCCCCTGTAATACTCACGTTGGTCCTGTCATTTTTTGCAACCGCATTTTTTTATATACTTACATAAGGTATTTCTTCCTTGTCCTCGAGTTACTTCTTGGCAAGGCCGAGCTCGTTCTCGGACCGCTCGAGGCTCTGCTTCAATGCATCAACCTCCGCAGTCAGTGTGGCAGAGGTCAGCAGCGCAGCCTGCATTCCCATATTGACATACTTATGTTAGACTCCTGCGTATATCTTTTAGATCCTCGCCGGCTTTTCTTTCCGAACACCAAACTGAGCATCGAGGGCTACTGTCTATCGCGTAATATTTTCACATATCTTAAATACATACCTCAAAGCTTTGTTAGAAGGTTGGCACGAAGCTTGATCAGCCCGCTCTTGGCGGACTGAACTTCTGGATCACCGCACTCATAATAGTGCGGTGCTCCTCGTCGATGGAGGCGCCGTTAAGCACCTCTCCAGCAAATTATCCGGTGCCTCCGGTTGGACGGAGGTCACCGGCGTCGTAAACTTGCCCTTCTTGTTGGAGAACGTAGTAATTTCAAAAATTTCCTCGCACACGCAAGATCATGGTGATGGCATAGCAACGAGAGGAGAGTGTATGTCCACGTACCCTCGTGAACCGTGGCGAAGCGTTATAACAACGCGGTTGATGTAGTCGACGTCTTCACGATCCGACCGATCCAAGTACCGAGCGCACGGCACCTCCGAGTTCAGACACGTTCAGCTCGATGGCGATCCCGGGCTCCGATCCAGCAAAGCGTCGGGATGAGTTCCGTCGAGACGAGGCGTGGTGGCGATGATGATGCTCCACCGGCGCAGGGCTTCGCCTAAGCTCCGCAACGATATGACTCTACCGGCGCAGGGCTTCGCCTAAGCTCCTCGACGATATGACCGAAGTGGAATATGGTGGAGGGGGGCACCGCACATGGCTAAGGAACGATCCGTAGATCAACTTGTGTGTCATGGGGTGCCCCCCTACCCCCGTATATAAAGGAGCAAGGGGGGGTGCGGCCAGCCCTAGGAGGAGGCGCGCCGGAGGAGTCCTGCTGCCACCGGGAGTAGGACTCCCCCCCTTTCCTAGTTGGATTAGGACTAGGGGGGAGGGGAGAGAGGAAGGGGCGCCGCCCCTCTCCTTGTCCTATTCGGACTAGGGGAGGGCGCGGCCTGCCCTGGCCGCCCTCCTCTTCTCCCTTAGGGCCCATTAAGGCCCAACATCCCCGGGAGGTTCCGTAACCCCGGTTTTCGGTAAAATCCGATTTCACCCGAACTATTCAAAGTCCAAACATAGGCTTCCAATATATCAATCTTTATGTCTCGACCATTTCGAGACTCCTCGTCATGTCCGTGATCACATCCGAGACTCCGAACAAACTTCGGTACATCAAAACTTATAAACTCATAATAAACTGTCATCGTAACGTTAAGCGTGCGGACCCTACGGGTTCGAGAACTATGTAGACATGACCTAGAACTATTCTTGGTTAATAACCAATAGCGGAACCTGGATGCCCATATTGGTTCCTACATATTCTTCGAAGATCCTTATCGGTCAAACAGCATAATGACATACGTTGTTCCCTTTGTCATCGGTATGTTACTTACCCGAGATTCGATCGTCGGTATCCAATACCTAGTTCAATATCGTTACCGGCAAGTCTCTTTACTCATTCCGTAATACATCATCTCACAACTAACTTATTAGTTGCAATGCTTGCAAGGCTTATGTGATGTGTATTACCGAGAAGGCCTAGAGATACCTCTCCGACAATCGGAGTGACAAAACCTAATCTCGAAATCGCCAACCCAACATGTACCTTTGGAGACACCTGTAGTACTCCTTTATAATCACCCGATTCGTTGTGATGTTTGGTAGCACCAAAAGTGTTCCTCCGTGGCAGGAGTTGCATAATCTCATAGTTACGAGGAACATGTATAGGTCATGAAGAAAGCAATAGCAATATACTAAGCGATCAAGTGCTAAGCTAACGGAATGGGTCATGTCAATCACATCATTCTCCTAATGATGTGATCCCATTAATCAAATAACAACACATGTCTATGGTTAGGAAACATAACCATCTTTGATTAATGAGCTAGTCAAGTAGAGGCATACTAGTGACTATATGTTTGTCTATGTACTCACACATGTATCATGTTTCCGGTTGATACAATTCTAGCATGAATAATAAACATTTATCATGATATAAGGAAATAAATAATAACTTTATTATTGCCTCTAGGGCATATTTCCTTCAGTCTCCCACTTGCACTAGAGTCAATAATCTAGATTACACAAAATGATTCTAACACCCATGGAGTCTTGGTGCTGATCATGTTTTGCTCGTGGAAGAGGCTTAGTCAACGGGTCTGCAACATTCAGATCCGTATGTATCTTGCAAATCTCTAAGTCTCCCACTTGGACTTGGTCCCGAATGGAATTGAAGCGTCTCTTGATATGCTTGGTCCTCTTGTGAAATCTGGATTCCTTTGCCAAGGCAATTGCACCATATTGTCACGGAAGATCTTCATTGGTCCCGATGCACTAGGTATGACACCTAGATCGGAAATGAACTCTTTCATCCAGACTCCTTCATTTGCTGCTTCGAAGCAGCTATGTACTCCGCTTCACATGTAGATCCCGCCACGGCGCTTTGTTTAGAACTGCACCAACCGACAGCTCCACCGTTTAATAAAAACACGTATCCGGTTTGCGATTTAGAATCGTTCGGATCAGTGTCAAAGCTTACATCGGCGTAACCATTTACGACTAGCTCTTTGTCACCTCCATATCGAGAAACATATCCTTAGTACTTTTCGGTATTTGAGGATGTTCTTGACCGCTGTCCATGATCCACTCTGGATTACTTTGGTACCTTCCTGCCAAGCTTATTGCTAAGCATCGTCAGTCTGGTACACAGCATTGCATACATGATAGAGCCTATGGCTGAAGCATAGGAACATCTTTCATTTTCTCTCTATCTTCTGCTGTGGTGGGGCATTGAGTCGACTCAATTTCACACCTTGTAATCTGGTAAAATCCTTTCTTTGCCTGATCCATTTTGAACTTTTCAAAACTTTATCAAGGTATGTGCTTTGTGAAAGTCCAATCAAGCGTCTTGATCTATCTCTATAGATCTTGATGCCCAATATGTAAGCAGCTTCACGAGGTCTTTCATTGAAAACTTTTATTCAAGTATCCTTTTATGGTATCCAGAAATTCTATATCATTTCCAATCAATAATATGTCGTCCACATATAATATTAGAAATGCTCAGAGCTCCCACTCACTTTCTTGTAAATACAAGCTTCTCCAAAAGTCTGTATAAAACCATATCTTTGATCACACTATCAAAGTGTTTATTCCAACTCCGAGAGGCTTGCACTGGACCATAAATTGATCGCTGGAGCTTGCACACTTTGTTAGCCCTTTTGGATCAACAAAACCTTTTGGTTGCATCATATACAACTCTTCTTCTAGAAATCCATTCAAGAATGCAGTTTTGACATCCATTTGCCAAATTTCATAATCATAAAATGCAGCAATTGCTAACATGATTCGGACAGACTTAAGCATCGCTTCGGTGAGAAAGTCTCATCGTAGTCAACCCCTTGAACTTGTCGAAAACCTTTCGCAACAAGTCGAGCTTTATAGACAGTTATATTACCATCGCGTCAGGTCTTCTTCTTAAAATCCATTTATTCTCAATGGCTTGCCGATCATCGGCAAGTCAACCAAAGTCCATACTTTGTTCTCATACATGGATCCCATCTCAGATTTCATGGCTTCCAGCCATTTTGCGAATCTGGGCTCATCATCGCTTCTTCATAGTTCGTAGGTTCGCCATTGTCAAGTAACATGACTTCCGAATAGGATTACCGTACCACTCAGTGCGGATCTTACTCTGGTTGACCTCTGAAGTTCAAGAGAAACTTGATCTGAAGTTTCATGATCAATATCATTAGTTTCCTCACTAATTGGTGTAGTTGTCACAGAACCGTTCTTGTGATGAACTACTTTCAATAAGGGAGCAGATACTGATTATCTCATCAAGTTCTACTTTCCTCCCACTCACTTCTTTCGAGAGAAACTCTTTTCTAGAAAGGATCCGAATTTAGCAACGAAAATCTTGCCTTCAGATCTGTGATAGAAGGTGTACCCAACAGTCTCTTTTGGGTATCCTATGAAGACACATTTCTCGATTTGGGTTCGAGCTTATCTGGTTGAAGTTTCTTCACATAAGCATCGCAGCCCCAAACTTTAAGAAACGACAACTTTGGTTTCTTGCCAAACCACAGTTCATGAGGTGTCGTCTCAGCGGATTTTGATGGTGCCCTATTTAACGTGAATGCGCCGTCTCTAAAGCATAACCCCAAAGCGATAGCAGTAAATCAGTAAGAGACATCATAGATCGCACCATATCTAGTAAAGTACGATTACGACGTTCGGACACACCATTTCGTTATGGTGTTCCGGGTGGCGTGAGTTGCGAAACTATTCCGCATTGTTTCAAATGTAAACCAAACTCGTAACTCAAATATTCTCCTCCACGATCAGATCGTAGAAACTTTATTTTCTTGTTACGATGATTTTCCACTTCACTCTGAAATTCTTTGAACTTTTCAAATGTTTCAGATTTGTGTTTCATTAAGTAGATATACCCATATCTGCTCAAATCATCTGTGAAGGTGAGAAAATAACGATACCCGCCGCGTGCCTCAACATTCATTGGACCACAAACATCGGTATGTATGATTTCCAACAAATCAGTTGCTCGCTCCATAGTTCCGGAGAACGGCGTTTTAGTCATCTTGCCCATGAGGCACGGTTCATAAGTACCAAGTGATTCATAATCAAGTGATTCCAAAAGCCCATCGGTATGGATTTTCTTCATGCGTTTTACTCCGATATGACCCAAACGGCAGTGCCACAAATAAGTTGCATTATCATTATCAACTCTGCATCTTTTGGTTTCAACACTATGAATATGTGTATTACTACTATCGAGATTCAATAAAAATAGACCACTCTTCAAGGGTGCATGACCATAAAAGATATTATTCATATAAATAGAACAACCATTATTCTCGACTTAAATGAATAACCGTCTCGCATCAAACAAGATCCAGATATAATGTTCATGCTTAACGCGGCACCAAATAACAATTATTTAGGTCTAAAACTAATCCCGATGGTAGATGTAGAGGTAGCGTGCCGACCGTGATCACATCGACTTTGGAACCATTTCCCACGCGCATCGTCACCTCGTCCTTAGCCAATCTTCGCAATCCGTAGTTCCTGTTTGAGTTGCAAATATTAGCAATGAACCAGATCAAATACCAGTACTACTGCGAGCATTAGTAAGGTACACATCAATAACATGTATATCACATATACCTTTGTTCACTTTGCCATCCTTCTTATCCACCAAATACTTGGGGCAGTTCCGCTTCCAGTGACCAGTTTGCTTGCAGTAGAAACACTCAGTTTCAGGCTTAGGTCCAGACTTGGGTTTCTTCTCTTGAGCAACAACTTTCTTGCTGTTCTTTTTGAAGTTCCCCTTCTTCTTCCCTTTGCCCTTTTTCTTGAAACTAGTGGTCTTGTTGACCATCAACACTTGATGTTCTTTCTTGATTTCTACCTCCGCAGCTTTTAGCATTGCGAAGAGCTCGGGAATTGTCTTGGTCATCCCTTGCATATTATAGTTCATCACGAAGCTCTTGTAGCTTGGTGGCGATGATTGGAGAATTCTGTCAATGACACTATCATCCGGAAGATTAACTCCCGTTGAATCAAGTGATTATTATACCCAGACATTTTGAGTATATGTTCACCGATGTAACTATTCTCCTCCATCTTGCAGCTATAGAACTTATTGGAGACTTCATATCTCTCAATCCGGGCATTTGCTTGAAATATTAACTTCAACTCTTGGAACATCTCATATGCTCCATGACGTTCAAAACGTCGTTGAAGACCCGGTTCTAAGCCGTAAAGCATGGCACACTGAACTATAGAGTAGTCATCAGCTTTGCTCTGCCAGACGTTCACAACTTCTGGCGTTGCTCTCGCAGCGAGCTCGGCACCCAGCGGTGCTTCGGGACGTAATTCTTCTGTGCAGCAATGAGGATAATCCTCAAATTCGGACCCAGTCCGTGTAATTGCTACCATCATCTTTCAACTTTGCTTTCTCAAGGAACGCATTAAAATTCAACGGAACAACAACACGAGCCATCTATCTACAGTAAACATAGACAAGCAAAATACTATCAGGTACTAAGTTCATGATAAATTTAAGTTCAATTAATCATATTACTAAAGAACTCCCACTTAGATAGACATCTCTCCAGTTATCTAAGTGATTACGTGATCCAAATCAACTAAACCATGTCCGATCATCACGTGAGATGGAGTAGTTTCAATGGTGAACATGTTGGGGAACGTAGCAGAAATTCAAAATTTTCTTACGTGTCACCAAGATCTATCTATGGAGAAACTAGCAACGAGGGGAAGGAGAGTGCATCTACATACCCTTGTAGATCGCTAAGCGGAAGCGTTCAAGAGAACGAGGTTGAAGGAGTCGTACTCGTCGTGATCCAAATCACCGGAGATCCTAGTGCCGAACGGACGGCACCTCCGCGTTCAACACACGTACAGCCCGGTGACATCTCCCATGCCTTGATCCAGCAAGGAGAGAGGGAGAGGTTGAGGAAGACTCCATCCAGCAGCAGCACAACGACGTGGTGGTGATGGAGGAGCGTGGCAATCCAGCAGGGCTTCGCCAAGCACCGCAAGAGAGGAGAAGGAGGAGAGGCAGGGCTGCGCCAAATAGAGGGAGAAAACTCATGTGTCTTGGGCAGCCCAAACCTCAAGTATATATAGGGGGAAAGGGGGCTGGGCCCCCTTTAGGGTTTTTCCACCCCAAGGGGTGCGGCCAGCCCTAGATCCCATCTAGGGGGCGGCCAAGGGGGGGAGGAGTGCCTCCCAAGTCAAGTGGAGGCCCTCCCCCTTAGGGTTTTCCCCTTCCCATGCGCATGGGCCTTGGGGGGGCTGGTGCCCCTGGCCCATTAAGGCTAGGGCGCCCCTCTACAGCCCATGCTACTGTATTGGACGTGGTGGAACTATTTCCGGACCTCCGGACCCCTCCGGAATCCTCCGGAACCTTCTGGAAGCTTCCCGGTACAATACCGAAAAAACCCGAACTTTTTCCTGAACCCGAACAACAACTTTCCATATATAAATCTTTACCTCCGGACCATTCCGAACTCCTCGTGACGTCCGGATCTCATCCGGGACTCCGAACAACATTCGGTAACCACATACAAACTTCCTTTATAACCCTAGCGTCATCGAACCTTAAGTGTGTAGACCCTACGGGTTCGGGAACCACGCAGACATGACCGAGACGTTCTCCGGTCAATAACCAACAGCGGGATCTGGATACCCATGTTGGCTCCCACATATTCCACGATGATCTCATCGGATGAACCACGATGTCAAGGACTCAATCGATCCCGTATTCAATTCCCTTTGTCTAGCGGTATTGTACTTGCCCGAGATTCGATCGTCGGTATCCCGATAACTTGTTCAATCTCGTTTGCGGCAAGTCTCTTTACTCGTTCCGTAACACATCATCCCGTGATCAACCCCTTGGTCACACTGTGCACATTATGATGATGTCCTACCGAGTGGGCCCAGAGATACCTCTCCGTTTACACGGAGTGACAAATCCCAGTCTCGATTCGTGCCAACCCAATGACACTTTCGGAGATACCTGTAGTGCACCTTTATAGCCACCCGATTCACGCCAGACGTTTGGTACACCCAAAGCATTCCTACGGTATCCGGAGTTGCACAATCTCATGGTCTAAGGAAAAGATACTTGACATTAGAAAAGGTTTAGCATACGAACTACGATCTTTGTGCTAGGCTTAGTATTGGGTCTTGTCCATCACATCATTCTACTAATGATGTGATCCCGTTATCCATGACATCCAATGTCCATGGTCAGGAAACCGTAACCATCTATTGATCAACGAGCTAGTCAACTAGAGGCTTACTAGGGACATGGTGTTGTCTATGTACCCACACATGTATCTGAGTTTCCTATCAATACAATTATAGCATGGATAATAAACGATTATCATGAACAAGGAAATATAATAATAACCAATTTATTATTGCCTCTAGGGCATATTTCCAACAGTCTCCCACTTGCACTAGAGTCAATAATCTAGTTCACATCATCATGTGATTAACACTCACACGTCACATCGCCATGTGACCAACATCCAAAGAGTTTACTAGTGTCATTAAACTAGTTCACATCATCATGTGGTTAAGACTCAATGGGTTCTGGGGTTTGATCATGTTTTGCTTGTGAGAGAGGTTTTAGTCAACGGGTCTGTAACATTCAGATCCGTATATACTTCGCAATTCTCTATGTCATATTGTAAACGCCGCTTCCACGCTCCACTTGGAGCTATTCCAAATGGTTGCTCCACTATACGTATCCGGTTTGCTACTCAGAGTCACTCGGATAGGTGTTAAAGCTTGCATCGACGTAACCCTTTACGCCGAACTCTTTATCACCTCCATAATCGAGAAACATGTCCTTATTTACTCGAAGGACAATTTTGACCGCTGTCCAATGATCCATTCCTGGATCATTCTTGTACCCCTTGACTGACTCATGGCAAGGCACACTTCCGGTGCGGTACACAACATAGCATACTATAGAGCCTACGCCTAAAGCATAGGGGACGACCTTCGTCCTTTCCCTCTTTTCTGCGGTGGTCGAGCTTTAAGTCTTAACTTCATACCTTACATCTCAGGCAAGAACTACTTCTTTGACTGATTCATCTTGAACACCTTCAAGATCATGTCAAGGTATGTGCTCATTTGAAAGTATTATTAAACATTTTGATCTATCTTATAGATCTTGATGCTTATTGTTCAAGTAGCCTAATCCAGGTTTTCCATTGAAAAACACTTTTCAAACAACCCTATATGCTTTCTAGAAATTCTACATCATTTCTGATCATCAATATGTCAACAACATATACTCATCAGAAATTCTATAGTGCTCCCACTCACTTCTTTGGAAATACAAGTTCCTCATAAACTTTGTATAAACCCAAAATCTTTGATCATCTCATCAAAGCGCACATTCCAACTCCGAGATGCTTACTCCAGTCCTTAGAAGGATCGCTGGAGCCAGCATACCTTTTAGCATCCTTAGGATCGATAAAAATTTTCTGATTGTATCACATACAATCTTTCCTTATGAAGACTGGTAAGGAAACTCGTTTTGACATCCATCTGCCAAATTTCATAAATGCAGCTAATGCTAACATAATTCCGACGGACTTAAGCATCGCTACGGATGAGAAAATCTCATCGTAGTCAACTCCTTGAACTTGTGACAAACTCTTCGCCACAAGTCGAGCTTCATAGACGGTTACATTACCGTCCACGTCCGTCTTCTTCTTAAAGATCCATTCATCTCAATGGCTTGCCGATCATCGGGCAAGTCCACCAAAGTCCATGCTTTGTTCTGATACATGGATCCTATCTCGGATTTCATGGCTTCTAACCATTTGTCAGAATTTGGGCCCACCATCGCTTCTCCATAGCTCGTAGGTTCATTGTTGCCTAGCAACATGACCTTCAAGACAGGATTACTGTACCACTCTAAAGTAGTACGCATCCTTGTCACCCTACGATGTATGGTAGTGACTTGATCGGAAACTTCATGATCACTATCATAAGCTTCTACTTCAATTGGTGTAGGTGCCACGGGAACAACTTCCTGTGCCCTGCTACACACTAGTTGAAGTGACGGTTCAATAACCTCATCAAGTCTCCACCATCCTCCCACTCAATTCTTTCGAGACAAACTTTTCCTCGAGAAAGGACCCGATTAAAGAAACAATCCATATTGCTTTCGGATCTGAATTAGGAGGTATATCCAACTGTTTTGGGTGTCCTATGAAGATGTATTTTATCCGCTTTGGGTTCGAGCTTATCAACCTGAAACTTTTTCACATAAGCGTCGCAGCCCCAAACCTTTAAGAAATGACAGCTTAGGTTTCTCTAAACCATAGTTCATACGGTGTCATCTCAACGGAATTACGTGGTGCCCTATTTAAAGTGAATGTGGTGGTCTCTAATGCCTAACCCATGAACAATAGTGGTAATTCGATAAGAGACATCATGGTACGCACCATATCCAATAGGGTGCAACTATGATGTTCGGACACACCCTCACTATGGTGTTCCAAGCGGTATAATTGTGAAACAATTTCCACAATGTCTTAATTGCGTGCCAAAGCTTGTAACTCAGATACTCATCTCTATGATCATATCATAGACATTTTATCCTCTTGTCACAATGATCTTCAACTTCACTCTGAAATTACTTGAACCATTCAATAATTCAGACTTGTGTTTCATCAAGTAAATATACTCAACATCTACTCGAATCATCGTGAAGTAAGAACATAACGATATTCATTGTATGCCTCAAGACTCATTGGACTGCACACATCAAAATGTGTTACTTCCTACAAGTTGCTTTCTTGTTCCATTTCTTTGAAAGCAGGCTTTCAGTCATCTTGCCCATGTGGTATGATTTGCATGTCTCAAGTGATTCAAAATCAAGTGAGTCCAACCGATCCATCTGCATGGAGTTTCTTCATGCGTATACACCAATAGACATGGTTCGCATGTCTCAAACTTTTCAAAAATGAGTGAGTCCAAAGATCCATCAACATGGAGCTTCTCCATGCGTTTATACCAATATGACTTACATGGCATTGCCACAAGTAAGTGGTACTATCATTACTATCTTATATTTTTGGCATGAAAATGTGTATCACTACGATCGAGATTCAATAAACCATTCCTTTAGGTGCAAGACCATTGAAGGTGTTATTCAAATAAATAGAGTAACCATTATTCTCCTTAAATGAATAACCGTATTGCAATAGACATAATCCAATCATGTCTATGCTCAACGCATAAACACCAAATGACAATTATTCAGGTTTAATACTAATCTTGATGGTAGAGGGAGCGTGCGATGTTTGATCACATCAAACTTGGAAACACTTCAACACATATCGTCAGCTCACCTTTAGCTAGTCTCCGTTTATTCCGTAGCTTTTGTTTGAGTTACTAACACTTAGCAACCGAACGGTATCTAATACCCTGGTGCTACTAGGAGTACTAGTAAAGTACACATTAACATAATGTATATCCAATATACTTCTATCGACCTTGCCAGCCTTCTTACCTACCAAGTATCTAGGGTAATTCTGCTCCAGTGGCTGTTCCCCTTATTACAGAAGCACTTAGTCTCGAGTTTGGGTTCAACCTTGGGTTTCTTCATTGGAGCAGCAACTGATTTGCCGTTTGATGAAGTGTCCCTTCTTGCCCTTGCCCTTCTTGAAACTAGTGGTTTCACCAACCATCAACAATTGATGCTCCTTCTTGATTTCTACTTTCGCGGTGTCAAACATCGCGATACCTCAAGGATCATCATATCTATCCCTGATATGTTATAGTTCATCACGAAGCTCTAACAACTTGGTGGAAATGACTTTGGAGAAACATCACTATCTCATCGGAAGATCAACTCCCTCGGTTCAAGTGATTGTTGCACTTGGACAATCGAGCACAAGCTCAACGATTGAGCTTTTCTCCCTTAGTTTGCAGGCTAAGACAATCGTCGGAGGTCTTATACCTCTTGACGTAGGCATGAGCCTGAAATCCCAATTTCATCCCTCGAAACATCTCATATGTTCCGCGACGTTTCGAAAAACGTCTTTGGTGCCTCAACTCTAAACCGTTTAACTGAACTATCACGTAATTATCAAAACGTGTATGTCCGATGTTCGCAACATCCACAAACGACGTTTGGGGTTCAGCACACTGAGCGGTGCATTAAGGACATAAGCTTTCTATTGTCCGCATAATCGCTACTGTCAACTTTCAACTATATTTTCTCTAGGAACATATCTAAACAGTGGAACTAAAGCGCGAGCTTACGACATAATTTGCAAAAGGTCTTTTGACTATGTTCAGGATAATTAAGTTCATCTTATGAACTCCCACTCAGATAGACATCCCTCTAGTCATCTAAGTGATTACATGATCCGAGTCAACTAGGCCGTGTCCGATCATCACGTGAGACGGACTAGTCATCATCGGTGAACATCTTCATGTTGATCGTATCTACTATCGACTCATGCTCGACCTTTCGGTCTCGTGTTCGAGGCCATGTGCATACATGCTAGGCTCGTCAAGTTAACCCTAAGAGTTTCGGCGTGTGTAAATCTGTCTTACACCCGTTGTATGTGAGCGTAAGAATCCATCACACTCGATCATCACGTGGTGCTTAGAAGCGGCGAACTTTAGCAGCGGTGCACAGTTAGGGAGAACTCTTCTTGAAATTGTTGTGAGGATCATCTTATTTACTACCGTCGTTCTAAGTAAACAAGATGCATAAACATGATAAACATCACATGCAATCAAATTGTGACATGATATGGCCAATATCATTTTGCTCCTTTGATCTCCATCTTGAGGGCTCCATGATCATCATCGTCACCGGCATGACACCATGATCTCCATCATCATGATCTCCATCATCGTGTCTTCATGAAGTTGTCTAGCCAACTATTACTTCTACTACTATGGCTACGGTTAGCAATAAAGTAAAGTAATTACATGGCGTTGTTCAATGACACGCAGGTCGTACAATAAATAAAGACAACTCCTATGGCTCCTGCGGTTGTCATACTCATCGACATGCAAGTCGTGATTCCTATTACAAGAACATGATCAATCTCATACATCACATATCATTCATCACATTCTTCTTGGCCATATCACATCACATAGCATACCTGCAAAAACAAGTTAGGCGTTCTCTAATTGTTGTTTGCATGTTTTAAAACTGCTATGGGTTTCTAAAAAACGTTTCTTACCTCATAAAACCACAACGTGATATGTCAATTGCTATTTACCCTTCATAAGGACCCTTTTCATCGAATCCGTTCCGACTAAAGTGGGAGGCGGCACCCGCTAGCCACCTTATGCACCAAGTGCATGTCGATCGGTGGAACCTGTCTCACGTAAGAGTATGTAAGGTCGGTCCGGGCGCTTCATCCCACAATACCGTCGAAACAAGATTGGACTAGTAACAGTAAGCATATTGAACAACATCAACGCCCACAACTACTTTGTGTTCTACTCGTGCAAAGAATCTATGCAATAGACCTAGCTCATGATGCCCTTTGTTGGGGAGCGTGGCAGAAATTCAAAATTTTCTTACGTGTCACCAAGATCTATCTATGGAGAAACTAGCAACGAGGGAAGGAGAGTGCATCTACATACCCTTGTAGATCGCTAAGCGGAGCGTTCAAGAGAACGAGGTTGAAGGAGTCGTGCTGTCGTGATCCAAATCACCGGAGATCCTAGTGCGAGCAGACGGCACCTCCGCGTTCAACACACGTACAGCCGGTGGCGTCTCCCATGCCTTGATCCAGCAAGGAGAGAGGGAGAGGTTGAGGAAGACTCCATCCAGCAGCAGCACAACGGCGTGGTGGTGATGGAGGAGCGTGGCAATCCAGCAGGGCTTCGCCAAGCACCACAAGAGAGGAGAAGGAGGAGAGGCAGGGCTGCGCCAAATAGAGGGAGAAAACTCATGTGTCTTGGGCAGCCCAAACCTCAAGTATATATAGGGGGAAAGGGGGCTGCGCCCCCTTTAGGGTTTTCCCATCCCAAGGGGTGCGGCCAGCCCTAGATCCCATCTAGGGGGCGGCCAAGGGGGGGAGGAGTGCCTCCCAAGTCAAGTGGAGGCCCTCCCCCTTAGGGTTTTCCCCTTCCCGTGCGCATGGGCCTTGGGGGGGATGGTGCCCCTGGCCCATTAAGGCTAGGGCGCCCCCCTACAGCCCATGCTACTGTATTGGACGTGGTGGAACTATTTCCGGACCTCCGGACCCCTCCGAATCCTCCGGAACCTTCAGAGCTTCGGTACAATACCGAAAAAACCCGAACTTTTCCGGAACCCAACAACAACTTTCCATATATAAATCTTTACCTCCGGACCATTCCAGAACTCCTCGTGGCGTCCGGGATCTCATCCGGACTCGAACAACATTCGGTAACCACATACAAACTTCCTTTATAACCCTAGCGTCATCGAACCTTAAGTGTAGACCCTACGGGTTCGGGAACCATGCAGACATGACCGAGGCGTTCTCCGGTCAATAACCAACAGCGGGATCTGGATACCCATGTTGGCTCCCACATATTCCACGATGATCTCATCGGATGAACCACGATGTCAAGGACTCAATCGATCCGTATTCAATTCCCTTTGTCTAGCGGTATTGTACTTGCCCGAGATTCGATCGTCGGTATCCCGATACCTTGTTCAATCTCGTTTCCGGCAAGTCTCTTTACTCGTTCCGTTACACATCATCCGTGATCAACCCCTTGGTCACATGTGCACATTATGATGATGTCCTACCGAGTGGGCCCAGAGATACCTCTCCGTTTACGGGTGACAAATCCAGCCTCGATTCGTGCCAACCCAATGACACTTTCGGAGATACCTGTAGTGCACCTTTATAGCCACCCAGTTACGTTGTGACGTTTGGTACACCCAAAGCATTCCTACGGTATCCGGGAGTTGCACAATCTCATGGTCTAAGGAAAAGATACTTGACATTAGAAAAGGTTTAGCATACGAACTACGATCTTTGTGCTAGGCTTAGTATTGGGTCTTGTCCATCACATCATTCTACTAATGATGTGATCCCGTTATCAATGACATCCAATGTCCATGGTCAGGAAACCGTAACCATCTATTGATCAACGAGCTAGTCAACTAGAGGCTTACTAGGGACATGGGGTTGTCTATGTACCCACACATGTATCTGAGTTTCCTATCAATACAATTATAGCATGGATAATAAACGATTATCATGAACAAGGAAATATAATAATAACCAATTTATTATTGCCTCTAGGGCATATTTCCAACAGAACATCACTATGTTGATCATATCTACTATATGATTCACGTTCGACCTTTCGGTCTCCGTGCTCCGAGGCCATATCTGTTATATGCTAGGCTCGTCAAGTTTAACTCGAGTATTCAGCGTGCGCAACTGTTTTGCACCCGTTGTATTTGAGCGTAGAGCCTATCACACCCGATCATCACGTGGTGTCTCAGCACGAAGAACTTTCATAGCGGTGCATACTCGGGAGAACACTTCTTGATAATTTTAGTGAGAGATCATCTTATAATGCTACCGTCAATCAAAGCAAGATAAGATGCATAAAGGATAATCATCACATGCAATCAATATAAGTGATATGATATGGCCATCATCATCTTGTGCTTGTGATCTCCATCTCCGAAGCACCGTCATGATCACCATTGTCACCGGCGCGACACCTTGATCTCCATCGTAGCATCGTTGTCGTCTCGCCAACTATTGCTTCTCGACTATCGCTAATGCTTAGTGATAAAGTAAAGCAATTACATAGCTTTGCATTTCATACAATAAGCGACAACCATATGGCTCCTGCCGATTGCCGATAACCGGTTACAAAACATGATCATCTCATACAATAAATATAGCATCACGTCTTGACCATATCACATCACAACATGCCCTGCAAAAACAAGTTAGGCGTCCTCTACTTTGTTGTTGCAAGTTTTACGTGGCTGCTACGGGCTGAGCAAGAACCGTTCTTACCTATGCATCAAAACCACAGCGATAGTTTGTCAAGTTGGTGCTGTTTTAACCTTCGCAAGGACAGGCGTAGCCACACTCAGTTCAACTAAAGTGAGAAAACAGACACCCGCGGTCACCTTTAAGCAGCGAGTGCTCGAAGCGGTGAAACCAGTCTCGCGTAAGCGTCTGGCGTAATGTCGGTCCGGGCGCTTCATCTCACAATACCGCTGAACCAAAGTATGACATGCTGGTAAGCAGTATGACTTATATCGCCCACAACTCACTTGTGTTCTACTCGTGCATATGACATCAACGCATAAAACCAGGCTCGGATGCCCTTTGTTGGAGAACGTAGTAATTTCAAAAATTTCCTACGCACACGCAAGATCATGGTGATGGCATAGCAACGAGAGGGAGAGTGTATGTCCACGTACCCTCGTGAGACCGTGGCGGAAGCGTTATAACAACGCGGTTGATGTAGTCGTGCGTCTTCACGATCGACCGATCCAAGTACCGAACGCACGGCACCTCCGAGTTCAGCACACGTTCAGCTCGATGATGATCCCGGGCTCCGATCCAGCAAAGCGTCGGGGATGAGTTCCGTCAACCGCGACGGCGTGGTGGCGATGATGATGCTCCACCGCGCAGGGCTTCACCTAAGCTCATGCGACGATATGACTCTACGGCGCGGGGCTTCGCCTAAGCTCATGACGATATGACCAAGTGGAATATGGTGGAGGGGCACCGCACACGGCTAAGGAACGATCCGTAGGTCAACTTGTGTGTCATGGGGTGCCCCCTGCCCCGTATATAAAGGAGCAAGGGGTGCGGCCAGCCGTGGGAGGAGGCGCGCCGAGGAGTCCTACTCCCACCGGAGTAGGACTCCCCCTTCCTAGTTGGATTAGGACTTGGGGGAGGGAGAGAGGAAGGGCGCCCCCTCTCCTGTCCTATTCGGACTAGGGGGGGAGGGGGCGCGCGGCCTGCCCTGGCCGGCCCTCCTCTTCTCCCTTAGGGCCCATTAAGGCCCAACATCCCCGGAGGTTCCAGTAACCCCGGTTTTCGGTAAAATCCGATTTCGCCCGGAACTATTCCAAAGTCCAAACATAGGCTTCCAATATATCAATCTTTATGTCTCGACCATTTCGAGACTCCTCGTCATGTCCGTGATCACATCCGGGACTCCGAACAAACTTCGGTACATCAAAACTTATAAACTCATAATAAACTGTCATCGTAACGTTAAGCGTGCGGACCCTACGGGTTCGAGAACTATGTAGACATGACCTAGAACTATTCTCGGTCAATAACCAATAGCGGAACCTGGATGCCCATATTGGTTCCTACTTATTCTTCGAAGATCTTTATCGGACAAACCGCATAACGACATACGTTGTTCCCTTTGTCATCGGTATGTTACTTACCCGAGATTCGATCGTCGGTATCCAATACCTAGTTCAATCTCGTTACCGGCAAGTCTCTTTACTCGTTCCGTAATACATCATCTCACAACTAACTTATTAGTTGCAATGCTTGCAAGGCTTATGTGATGTGTATTACCGAGAAGGCCTAGAGATACCTCTCCGACAATCGGAGTGACAAAACCTAATCTCGAAATACGCCAACCCAACATGTACCTTTGGAGACACCTGTAGTACTCCTTTATAATCACCCAGTTACGTTGTGACGTTTGGTAGCACCCAAAGTGTTCCTCCGGTAAACGGGAGTTGCATAATCTCATAGTTACAGGAACATGTATAGGTCATGAAGAAAGCAATAGCAATATACTAAACGATCAAGTGCTAAGCTAACGGAATGGGTCATGTCAATCACATCATTCTCCTAATGATGTGATCCCATTAATCAAATAACAACACATGTCTATGGTTAGGAAACATAACCATCTTTGATTAATGAGCTAGTCAAGTAGAGGCATACTAGTGACTATATGTTTGTCTATGTACTCACACATGTATCATGTTTCCGGTTGATACAATTCTAGCATGAATAATAAACATTTATCATGATATAAGGAAATAAATAATAACTTTATTATTGCCTCTAGGGCATATTTCCTTCACTTCTTACTAGGGGGCCGCCTGCCGGACTCTGGAACCATTGAAGGTTCGGTGCGATTGTCCGCCCGGGGCGAACTGGAGCCCTTGGGGTTTTGTCCCTTTATGCTTTGAGTCCGAGAGGTCGCCTTGCAGCGCCTCCAGGACCACCTCCTCCTGGCTTGGACCCTTTTGGGACTCCACCTCGGCATCATCCGTAGGGCGAGGGGAGGTAGCGGTAGGAAGCGAATTCACATCCGACGAATCCAGGGAGCCGCTCGACGAAGCGTCGAGCCGGGCCTTGGGCGGACTGCATGATTATATTCGGCGTCAGAAGATACTGTGAAATAAAGGAACACCATCAGTCACTCTGGTGTCCGAACACTTACGACTTCGCCAGGGGCTTAGCCCTGGGCGGCAACTCCTCCTCGCTGTCGGCGATGTTAGTGGAGTAATCCGGGGGAAGGGTTCTTCCCTTCTTGTACTCTCCGGCCTCCCCAGTTGGGGCGGCTTTCCTTTTCTTTTCTTCCCCTGCTGGAGAAGAAACCTCTCTTTCCTCCTCGTCGTTTTCATGGGAGGAGTGCGCCTCGGAGTCATCGGACGACGAGTCTGGCTCCACCGGGATCCGGGAGCTCTTCCGGGTTCCCGCGGCTTTTTTCTTGGCCTTCTTCTCCGGCACCATGTAAGGTGCCGGGACCAGCAGCTTCGCCAAGCGGGCATCTGCGGGGCCTTCGGGCAAAGGAGCCGGACAGTCGATCTGTCCGGTCTTCTTCTGCCAGTCCTGTCAAAGGAACGGGAGCTTAGATCCCGCATAGAGTCAAACTATGAAAAACAAGTATCCCGTAAAGGGTAAAACTCGCTTATCTCCCAAGCGCCGTAATTAATGGCACGGTTGGGTTACCCACGCCCGTATTGATGAGAATCCCGGAATAAGGGGACACGGTCTGCTTCGACAAGACGTGCCAAGGAAACCACCTCGCTAAGTGTGCTGAGGTGGGACAGTAAAAGCGATTCGAATAAAGGCTTGGCCGTGGTGTGATGTCACGCTGCGGAATACGTCAGCAGGTTGGATTTGTGTAAATATTATTCTCTCTACGGTGGTATGTGGAACTTATTTTGCGAGCGGACACTATCATTGTGTTCAAAATCTTCTATGAAGTATTGGAGGAGGAACCCACCTTGCAATGCGAAGACAATCTGCGCGGACTCGTCGTCATTGAAGCCTGGTTCGAGGGCTCTTGAGGGAGTCTGGATTAGGGGTGTCCGGATAGCGGACTCTGGACTATGAAGATACAAGATTGAAGACTTCGTCCCGTGTCCGGATGGGACTTTCCTTGGCGTGGAAGGCAAGCTTGGTGATACGGATATGTAGATCTCCTCCCATTGTAACCGACTCTGTGTAACTGTTGGGGAATGTAGTAATTTCAAAAATTTCCTCGCACACGCAAGACCATGGTGATGGCATAGCAACGAGGGGAGAGTGTCCGTCCACGTACCCTCGTGAACCCGAAGCGAAGCGTTATAACAACGCTGTTGATGTAGTCGTGCGTCTTCACGATCCGACCGATCCAAGCACCGAGCGTCACGGCACCTCCGAGTTACGCACACGTTCAGCTCGATGGCGATCCCGGACTCCGATCCAGCAAAGTGTCGGGATGAGTTCCGTCACCTGACGACGTGGTAGCGATGATGATGCTCCACCGACGCGGGGCTTCGCCTAAGCTCATGACGATATGACTTCTCGGCGCAGGGCTTCGCTAAGCTCATGACGATATGACCGAAGTGGAATATGGTGGAAGGGGCACCGCACACGGCTAAGGAACGATCCGTAGATCAACTTGTGTGTTCTAGGGTGCCCCTGCCCTCGTATATAAAGGAGCCAAGGGGAGGGGCGGCCGGCCAAGAGGAGGCGCCAGGAGTCCTACTCCTCCGGGTAGGATTCCCCCCAATCCTAGTTGGAATAGGATTCACGGAGGGGAAGAGAGAGAGAGAGGGGCCGACCCACCTTTTCTAGTCCTAGTAGGACTAGGGAAGGGGGGCGCGCCACCTAGGGCTGGCCCTTTCTCCTTTCCACCAAGGCCCACTATGGCCCATATAGTTCCCGGGGTTCGGTAACCTCCGGTACTCCGATAAATTCGATTTCACTCGGAACATTTCCGATGTCCAAATGTAGGCTTCAATATATCAATCTTTATGTCTCGACCATTTCGAGACTCCTCGTCATGTCCGTGATCACATCCGGGACTCGAACTACCTTCGGTACATCAATACTTATAAACTCATAATTAATCATCATCGAAGCGTTAAGCGTGCGGACCCTACGGGTTCGAGAACTATGTAGACATGACCTAGAACCATTCTCGGTCAATAACCAATAGCGGAACCTGGATGCCCATATTGGTTCCTACATATTCTACTGAAGATCTTTATCGGTCAAACCGCATAACGATATCGTTGTTCCTTTTGTCATCGGTATGTTACTTACCGAGATTCGATCGTCGGTATCCAATACCTAGTTCAATCTCGTTGCGTAAGTCTCTTTACTCGTTCCGTAATACATCATCTCACAACTAACTCATTAGTTGCAATGCTTGCAAGGCTTATGTGATGTGTATTACGGAGAAGGCCCAGAGATACCTCTCCGACAATCGGAGTGACAAAACCTAATCTCGATTCATGCCAACTCAACATATACTTTTGGAGACACCTGTAGAGTACCTTTATAATCACCCATTTACGTTGTGACGTTTGGTAGCACACAAAGTGTTCCTCCGTAAACGGAGTTGCATAATCTCATAGTTGCAGGAACTTTGTATAAGTCATGAAGAAAGCATAAGCAACATACTAAGCGATCAAGTGCTAAGCTAACGAAATGGGTCATGTCAATCACATCATTCTCCTAATGATGTGATCCCATTAATCAAATGACAACACATGTCTATGGTTAGGAAACATAACCATCTTCGTTTAATGAGCTAGTCTAGTAGAGGCATACTAGTGACTATCTGTTTGTCTATGTATTCACACATGTATTATGTTTCCGGTTAATACAATTCTAGCATGAATAATAAACATTTATCATGATATAAGGAAATAAATAATAACTTTATTATTGCCTCTAGGGCATATTTCCTTCAGCTCCCACTTGCACTAGAGTCAATAATCTAGATTACACAAGAATGATTCTAACACCCATGGAGTCTTGGTGTTGATCATGTTTTGCTCGTGGAAGAGGCTTAGTTAACGGGTCTGCAACATTCAGATCCGTATGTATTTTGCAAATCTCTATGTCTCCCACTTGGACTTGGTCCCGAATGGAATTGAAGCGTCTCTTGATATGCTTGGTCCTCTTGTGAAATCTGGATTCCTTTGCCAAGGCAATTGCACCAGTATTGTCACAGAAGATCTTCATTGGTCCCGATGCACTAGGTATGTGTTGGGGAACGTGGTAATTTCAAAAAATTTCCTACGCACACGCAGGACCATGGTGATGGCATAGCAACGAGAGGGGAGAGTGTCTGTCCACGTACCCTCGTAGACCGAAAGCGGGCGTTATAACAACGCTGTTGATGTAGTCGTGCGTCTTCACGATCCGACCGATCCAAGCACCGAACGTCACGGCACCTCCGAGTTCTGCACACGCTCAGCTCGATGGCGATCCCGGGCTCCGATCCAGCAAAGCGTCGGGGATGAGTTCCGTCAAGACGACGGCGTGGTGGCGATGATGATGCTCCATCGGCGCAGGGCTTCGCCTAAGCTCCGCGACGATATGACTTCACCGGCGCAGGGCTTCGCCTAAGCTCATGACGATATGACCAAGTGGAATATGGTGGAGGGGGCACCGCTGCACGGCTAAGGAACGATCCGTAGATCAACTTGTGTGTCATGGGGTGCCCCCTGCCCCGTATATAAAGGAGCAAGGGAGGGCGGCCAAGGAGGAGGAGGCGCGCCAGGGGAGTCCTACTCCCACGGGAGTAGGACTCCTCCTTTCCTAGTAGGAGTAGGAGAGAAGGAAGGGAAGGGAGGAAGGGTGCGGCCCCTCCCCTAGTCCATTCGGACTAGGCCTTGGGGCGCGGCCTGCCCTAGGCAGCCCTCTCTCTTTCCCGCAGGGCCCAATAAGGCCTAATACTTCTCCCGGCGAATTCCGTTACTCTCCGGTACTCCGAAAAATACCCGAATCATTCGGAACCTTTCCGAACTCCGAATATAGTCGTCCAATATATCGATCTTTACGTCTCGACCATTTCGAGACTCCTCGTCATGTCCCCGATCTCATCCGGGACTCCGAACTCCTTCGGTACATCAAAACTCATAAACTCATAATATAACTATCATCGAAACCTTAAGCGTGCGGATCCTACGGGTTCGAGAACTATGTAGACATGACCTAGAACTATTCTTGGTCAATAACCAATAGCGGAACCTGGATGCCCATATTGGCTCCTACATATTCTACGAAGATCTTTATCGGTCAAACCGCATAACAACATACTTTGTTCCCTTTGTCATCGGTATGTTACTTGCCCGAGATTTGATCGTCGGTATCCAATACCTAGTTCAATCTCGTTACCGGCAAGTCTCTTTACTCGTTACGTAATGCATCATTCCGTAACTAACTCATTAGCTACATTGCTTGCAAGGCTTATAGTGATGTGCATTACCGAGAGGGCCCAGAGATACCTCTCCGACAATCGGAGTGACAAAACCTAATCTCGAATACGCCAACCCAACATGTACCTTTGGAGACACCTGTAGTACTCCTTTATAATCACCCGATTACGTTGTGACGTTTGGTAGCACCAAAGTGTTCCTCCGTAAACAGGAGTTGCATAATCTCATAGTTACGGGAACATGTATAAGTCATGAAGAAAGCAATAGCAACATACTAAACGATCAAGTGCTAGGCTAACGGAATGGGTCATGTCAATCAGATCATTCTCCTAATGATGTGATCCCGTTAATCAAATGACAACTCATGTCTATGGTTAGGAAACATAACCATCTTTGATTAACGAGCTAGTCAAGTAGAGGCATACTAGTGACACTCTGTTTGTCTATGTATTCACACATGTATTATGTTTCCGGTTAATACAATTCTAGCATGAATAATAAACATTTATCATGATATAAGGAAATAAATAATAACTTTATTATTGCCTCTAGGGCATATTTCCTTCAGTATGACACCTAGATCGGAAATGAACTCTTTCATCCAGACTCCTTCATTTGCTGCTTCCGAAGCGGCTATGTACTCCGCTTCACATGTAGATCCCGCCACGACGCTTTGTTTAGAACTGCACCAACTGATAGCTCCACCGTTTAATAAAAATACGTATCCGGTTTGCGATTTAGAATCGTCCGGATCAGTGTCAAAGCTTGCATCGACGTAACCATTTACGACTAGCTCTTTGTCACCTCCATATCGAGAAACATATCCTTAGTCCTTTTCGGTATTTCAGGATGTTCTTGACCGCTGTCCGATGATCCACTCTGGATTACTTTGGTACCTTCCTGCCAAGCTTACAGCTAAGCATCGTCAGTCTGGTACACATCATTGCATACATGATAGAGCCTATGGCTGAAGCATAGGAACATTTTCATTTTCTCTCTATCTTCTGCTGTGTGGTCGGGCATTGAGTCGACTCAATCTTACACCTTGTAATACTGGTAAAAACCTTTCTTTGCCTGATCCATTTTGAACTTCTTCAAAACTTTATCATGGTATGTGCTTTGTGAAAGTCAATTAAGCGTCTTGATCTATCTCTATAGATCTTGATGCCCAATATGTAAGCAGCTTCACCGAGGTCTTTCATTGAAAAACTCTTATTCAAGTATCCTTTTATGCTATCCAGAAATTCTATATCATTTCCAATCAACAATATGTCGTCCACATATAATATTAGAAATGCTACTGAGCTCCCACTCACTTTCTTGTAAATACAGCTTCTCCAAAAGTCTCAGATAAAACCATATGCTTTGATCACACTATCAAAGCGTTTATTCCAACTCCGAGAGGCTTGCACCAGACCATAAATTGATTGTTGGAGCTTGCACACGTTGTTAGCACCCTTTGGATTAACAAAACCTTCTGGTTGCATCATATACAACTCTTCTTCTAGAAATCCATTCAAGAATGCAGTTTTTACATCCATTTGCCAAATTTCATAATCATAAAATGCGGCAATTGCTAACATGATTCGGACAGACTTAAGCATCGCTACGGGTGAGAAAGTCTCATCGTAGTCAACCCCTTGAACTTGTCGAAAACCTTTTGCAACAAGTCGAGCTTTGTAGACAGTTATATTACCATCGGCGTCAGTCTTCTTCTTAAAGATCCATTTATTCTCAATAGCTTGCCGATCATCGGGCAAGTCTACCAAAGTCCATACTTTGTTCTCATACATGGATCTCATCTCCGATTTCATGGCTTCAAGCCATTTTGTGGAATCTGGGCTCACCATCGCTTCTTCATAGTTCGTAGGTTCACCATGATCTAGTAGCATGACTTCCAGAATAGGATTACCGTACCACTCTGGTGCGGATTTTATTCTGGTTGATCTACGGAAGTTCAAGTGACAACTTGATCTGAAGTTTCATGATCATTATCATTATCTTCCTCGCTAACTGGTGTAGGTGTTACGAAACTGATTTCGTGATGAACTACTTTCCAATAAGGGAGTTGGTACTATTACCTCATCAAGTTCCACTTTCCTCCCACTCACTTCTTTCGAGAGAAACTCCTTCTCTAGAAAGGATCCATTCTTAGCAACGAATGTCTTGCCTTCGGATCTGTGATAGAAGGTATACCAAATTGTCTCCTTTGGGTATCCTATGAAGACACATTTTTCCGATTTGGGTTCAAGCTTATCAGGTTGAAGTTTTTTCACATAAGCATTGCAACCCCAAACTTTCAGAAACGACAACTTTGGTTTCTTGCTAAACCATAGTTCATAAGGTGTCGTCTCAACGGATTTTGACGGTGTCCTATTTAACGTGAATCGGCCGTCTCTAAAGCATAACCCCAAAACGATAGCGGTAAATCGGAAATAGACATCATAGATCGCACCATATCTAGTAAAGTACGATTACGACGTTCGGACACACCATTACGCTGTGGTGTTCCCGGTGGCGTGAGTTGCGAAACTATTCCGCATTGCTTCAAATGTAGACCAAACTCGTAACTCAAATATTCTCCTCCACGATCAGATCGTAGAAACTTTATTTTCTTGTTACGATGATTTTCAACTTCACTCTGAAATTCTTTGAACTTTTCAAATGTTTCAGATTTATGCTTCATTAAGTAGATATACCCGTATCTGCTTAAATCATCTGTGAAGGTGAGAAAATAACGATATCCGCCACGAGCTTCAACATTCATCGGACCACATACATCTGTCTGTATGATTTCCAATAAGTCTGTTGCTCTCTCCATACAACCGGAGAACGGTGTTTTAGTCGTCTTGCCCATGAGGCACGGTTCGCAAGTACCAAGTGATTCATAATCAAGTGATTCCAAAAGTCCATCTGTATGGAGTTGTTTCATGTGTTTTACACCGATATGACCTAAACGGCAGTGCCACAAATAAGTTGCACTATCATTATCAACTCTGCATCTTTTGGCTTCGACATTATGAATATGTGTATCACTACTGTCGAGATTCAACAAGAATAGACCATTCTTCAAGGGTGCATGACCATAAAAGATATTACTCATATAAATAGAACAACCATTATTCTCTGATTTAAATGAATAACCGTCTCGCATCAAACAAGATCCAGATATAATGTTCATGCTCAACGCTGCACCAAATAACAATTATTTAGGTCTAAAACTAATCCCAAGGTAGATGTAGAGGTAGCGTGCCGACCGCGATCACATTGACTTTGGAACCGTTTCCCACGCGCATCGTCACCTCGTCCTTTGCCGGTGCTCGCTTATTCCGTAGTCCCTGTTTGAGTTGCAAATATTAGCAACAGAACCAGTATCAAATACCCAGGTGCTACTACGAGCTCTAGTAAGGTACACATCAATAACATGTATATCACATATACCTTTGTTCACCTTGCCATCCTTCTTATCCGCCAAATACTTGGGGCAGTTCCGCTTCCAAAGGTCGATCGCTTGCAGTAAAAACACTCAGTTTCAGGCTTAGGTCCAGACTTGGGTTTCTTCTCTTGAGCAGCAACTTTCTTGCTGTTCTTGAAGTTTCCCTTCTTCTTCCCTTTGCCCTTTTTCTTGAAACTAGTGGTCTTGTTGACCATCAACACTTGATGCTCTTTCTTGATTTCTACCTCCGCGGCTTTTAGCATTGCGAAGAGCTCAGGAATTGTCTTAGTCATCCCTTGCATATTATAGTTCATCACGAAGCTCTTGTAGCTTGGTGGCAGTGATTGGAGAATTCTGTCTATGACACTATCATCCGGAAGATTAACTCCCAGCTGAATTAAGTGATTATTATACCCAGACATTTTGAGTATGTGCTCACTGACAGAACTATTCTCCTCCATCTTGCAGCTATAGAACTTATTGGAGACTTCATATCTCTCAATCCGGGCATTTGCTTGAAATATTAACTTCAACAATCATATCTCTCAGTAACCCTAGCCCTCTCCGGTGTCTATATAATCCGGAGAGTTTTAGTCCGTAGGACGAACAACAATCATACCATAGGCTAGCTTCTAGGGTTTAGCCTCTATGATCTCGTGGTAGATCTACTCTTGTACTACCCATATCATCAATATTAATCAAGCAGGAGTAGGGTTTTACCTCCGTCGAGAGGGCCCGAACCTGGGTAAAAACATCGTGTCCCTTGTCTCCTGTTACCATCCTCCTAGACGCACAGTTCGGGACCACCTACCCGAGATCCATCAGTTTTGACACCGACATTGGTGCTTTCATTGAGAGTTCCTCTGTGTCGTCATCTTTAGGCCCGATGGCTCCCCCGATCATCAACAACGATGCGATCCAGTGTGAGACTTTTCTCCCCGGACAGATCTTCGTATTCGACGGCTTTGCACTGCGGGCCAATTCGCTTGGCCATCTGGAGCAGATCGAAAGCTACGCCCCTGGCCATCAGGTCAGATTTGGAAGTTTGAACTACACGGCTGACATCCGCGGAGACTTGATCTTCGACGGATTCGAGCCACAGCCGAGCGTGCCGCACTGTTACGATGGGCATGATCTATCTTAGCCGCCGAACAGTGCCCTGGAGGCCGCACCCGTGTCTGCTCCGACCCTTAGCTCGGAGCCGACTGCGCCAATCGAGGACGGGTGGCTGGACACCGCCTCGGGGGCTGCAATCTCTATGGCGATCGAGCCGAACACCAGCCTTGTCCTCTGTGAAGCTCGTGACTCCAAGGTGCCGGACTCCTCTCCGAACTCCGAACCTTCCGCGCCCCTGCCGATCGAAACCGATTGGGCGCCGATCATGGAGTTCGCCGCCGTGGACATCTTTCAGCACTCGCCCTTCGGCGTAATTCTGAATTCACTAGTCTCTCTCTTTATCAAGAGATCCCTGGCCGGACTATGGTCAGCAAGGTTGGCATGCGGACGACGAAGAAATTCAAAGCCCACCCACCACCCACTTCATAGCCACTGTCGATGATTCAACCGACATACTCGACTTCGACTCTGAAGACATCGACGGTATGGACGCTGATGCAGGAGACGACCAAGAACTAGCGCTTATAGGGCTCTGGAAGGCCACCTCGTCGTATCACATATACATGGTGGACACCCCAAAAGAAGGGAACGACGATGGAACAACGGAGGATGACCCCTCCAAGAAGCAGCCTAAGCGCTGGCGTCAGAGGCGCCGCTCTAAATCCCGCCAAAGCAAAAACGGCGATTCCGGCACGGGAGATAATAACACCCGGACAAGGTCAAGACAACCCCTACAGCAGGATTCAGCACGGGAGGATGGAGAAGCCAGCCCTCATGAGAGAGCCGACAGAGAGAGGTAGAGGACGATAATTACATGCCTCCCTCCGAAGACGAGGCAAGCCTCGACGACGACGAATTTGTCGTGCCTGAGGATCCCGTTGAACAAGAGCGTTTCAAACACAGGCTTATGGCCACGGCGAGCAGCCTCAAGAAAAAACAGCAACAACTTAGAGCTGACCAAGACTTGCTAGCCGACAGATGGACTGAAGTCCTTGCGGCCGAAGAGTACGAACTCGAACGCCCCTCCAAGAGCTACCCAAAGCGCAGGCTGCTACTCCAATTAGAGGAGGAAGCACATAGACCTACATCACCAGCGCACGACGCGGCCGACCGGCCACCTCGTGGCCGCGACAGAGAGGCCTCTCGGCCCTCCACTAAAGCCGTACCCCGGCGTCGCTCAAAAAATACCAAGGCACGGGGAAATGCGCCAGACCTGCGAGATATATTGGAGGACAAGGCAAGGCAAACAAGATCGATCTACGGATCGCGTGGGCGCCCCACAACACGTGACGATAACCGTCATGCCGGATATGGCAAACCCGGCTAGGCGGACACAGTAGACAAAGCTCATTCGAGCTGATATAGCCCAGTACAGAGGCGCCGCACACCCACTATGCTTCACAGATGAAGTAATGGATCATCAAATCCCCAAGGGTTTCAAACCCGTAAACATCGAATCATACGATGGCACAACAGATACTGCGGTATGGATCGAGGATTATCTCCTTCATATCCACATGGCCCGCGGTGATGATCTACACGCCATCAAATACCTCCCACTCAAGCTTAAAGGACCAGCTCGGCATTGGCTTAACAGCTTGCCGCCAGAGTCAATTGGTTGCTTGGGAGGACACGGAAGCCGCATTCCTCGACAATTTCCGGGGCACCTATGTGCGACCACCGACGCCCGATGACCTAAGCCACATAATTCAACAGCCGGAGGAATCGCCGGACAATTCGGACACGGTTCCTAACCAAGAAAAATCAAATAGTCGATGCGGATGCGGAGGCCCTCGCGCCTTCAAGCATAACATCCGTGACGAGTGGCTTGCCCGCACCCGTGACAGGAAAAGCCGAAATCCATGGCAGCCCTCACAACACTCATGATCCGCTTTTGCGGGAGAAGACAACTTGCTAGCTCGTAGTAATAACATGACCAAGAGCCCCGTAATTCGGATACCAAGGACAGCAATGGCAGGTCGCGTCGCAACAAGCACAAGCGCCGCATTAACGGCGACAATGCTGAGGATACGACAGTTAATGCCGGATTTAGAGGCTCTAAACCCGGTCAGCGGAAAAAGCCATTTAAAAGAAATACTCCGGACCCGTCCAGTTTGGACCGAATACTCGATCGCTCGTGCCAGATACACGTCACCCCCGAAAAACCAGCCAATCACACTAACAGGGATTGTTGGGTGTTCAAGCAGGCAGGCAAATTAAATGCCGAAAACAGAGACAAGGGGCTGCATAGCGATGACGAGGAGGAGCCCCGGCCGCCGAACAATAGGGGACAGAAGGGCTTCCCCCCACAAGTGCGGACGGTGAACATGATATACGCAACCCACATACCCAAAAGGGAGCGGAAGCATGCACTCAGGAACGTATATGCGTTGGAGCCAGTCGCCCCAAAGTTCAACCCGTGGTCCTCCTGCACGATCACTTTTGATCGAGGGGACCACCCCACTAGCATCCGCCATGGCGGATTCGCCGCATTGGTTCTAGACCCAATAATTGATGGATTTCACCTCACTAGAGTCCTTATGGACAGCGGCAGCAGCCTGAACCTGCTTTATCAGGATACAGTGTGAAATATGGGCATAGATCCCTCAAGGATTAAACCCACAAAGACGACTTTTAAAGGCGTCATACCAGGTGTAGAGGCCAACTGTACAGGCTCAGTTACACTTGAGGTGGTCTTTGGATCCCCGAATAATTTCTGAAGCGAGGAGTTAATCTTCGACATTGTCCCATTCCGCAGTGGCTATCACGCACTGCTCGGACGAACCGCATTTGCAAAGTTCAATGCGGTGCCGCACTACGCATACCTCAAGCTCAAGATGCCAGGCCCTCGAGGAGTCATTACGGTCAATGGAAACACCGAACGCTCTCTCCGAAAGGAGGAGCATACGGCGGCCCTCGCGGCGGAAGTACAAAGTAGCCTCTCAAGGGAATTCTCCAGTCCGGCTATTAAACGTCCGGACACCGTCAAGCGCGCCCGGATTAACCTACAACAAGACCGCCTGGAACGTTCCGAGCAAGCGTAGCAATGCGGCCCCAACCCCAGCCCTCGCGAAATCGCGAAACCAGTACTACGCGTACATAATTATGCGTACATAAATGCCAAAGATACACGTCACCCCCGAAAAACCAGTACAATCGCCGAACACACGATGCAACAACCAGGGAGGCAGAAAGCTACGACAAATGTCCAGATGGTCTCTATAACGAGTAGTATACTTGTTTCACATATCATCCCGCAGCTCGCCCCTGGAGGGGGACATGTCAAATAGTCCCATCTCTTGCTTATTGCACTATTTGTATCGTTCTGCTTTTACCGCAGCTTTTTTGAATAAACAATACATAGCTTTTGTCTATTATTGCACTGCTTTTTGTGTAAATATGTTCAGTTATGACATTATGCAACCGTACAATTTGGTACGGCCAATACACCAGGGGCTTAAGTACCCCAGAATATGGTGTGAGAAGTCCGAACACTCTCACGAGTGCGGCACCCCGAACTTATAGCATTATATGCATCGGTTCCGAATCATGTCTTGGGTCAATAGTTGGGTTTGCCCGGCTCCCATGTTTTGGTACCTTACGTTCCGTTATATCGGCTAAGGTAGCGCTGGGAGAACAAGGCGCCGAGGCACTTCCACTTATGTATGTCGCCTGCGATGCCGAGGCGCCGGATCACAACCTACGCCATGTTAACTCCGGAGTGCCGGGTGAAGCTGCTGGAGCCAATCTAGACAAGGCGGGTTGCTCTTTCCGCCGCCGGTCTTCCTCCGGATTTGTCGGAGCCGTTGGAGGATGAGGAGCTGGAGTAGGAGGAGGAGGAGCCGGAGGCTGGAGCCCCCATGTAGGAGGTGGCGGCAGAGCCGGACGATTATGCGAGCTTCGCCATGGTGGACACGGTGGCGTAGTAGGGATGGAGATGGCGAAGCAGACCGCCATCCTCAAGTCCATCCAGGTTGAGGCCTAAGTCGAGGCCAACCGCCAGTGCATCAGGTAATAACAAGCGGCGACGAAGGCGTTGTTCACCGACCTGGATGCAGAGGCTGAGGTAGAGGAGGAGGAGGTGTCGGAGCTTCCACAGGTACAGGAGCTTCCGTACTTGCCCATCCGTCGGTGCCCAGAATGGAAATCATTGAGATCTCCGACGACGAGTAGAGCTTTTTCACGAGTCGCTCGCGTCGCCTCTAGGGGGGCCGCTCGGGCGCCCAAGCCGCCGCCGTACTCGACCTCCCTCCCCCCTGCTTCCGCTCCGCCGCTGGAGGAGGCCGGCGAGCGAAACTCGCCCGGCGGACGGCAGACGGCGGGTGAGGGAGTCCTGGATTAGGGGGTGTCCGGATAGCCGGACTCCTGGACTATGAAGATACAAGATTGAAGACTTCGTGCCGTGTCCGGATGGGACTTTCCTTGGCGTGGAAGGCAAGCTTGGCGATACGGATATGTAGATCTCCTCCCATTGTAACCGATTCTGTGTAACCCTAGCCCTCTCCGGTGTCTATATAAACCGGATAGTTTTAGTCCGTAGGATGAACAACAATCATACCATAGGCTAACTTCTAGGGTTTAGCCTCTCTGATCTCGTCGTAGATCTACTCTTGTACTACCCATATCATCAATATTAATCAAGCAGGAGTAGGGTTTTACCTCCGTCGAGAGGGCCCGAACCTGGGTAAAAACATTGTGTCCCTTGTCTCCTGTTTCCATCCGCCTAGACGCACAGTTCAGGACCCCCTACCCGAGATCCGCCGGTTTTGACACCGACAGCGGGCCCTCCTCCTTTCTTCACAAGGGGATCCTCTGGCTGAGATGCGATAGCGCCCCAAGGCGTACGGCATGGAGATGGAGCTAGCGCACTCGAGTGGCCGCCTGATGGGATCCCGGCGGCGTTGCGGGGGCTGGCGGCACCCTAGATCGGTTCTCCTTCGAGTGGTCGGGCTCGGGCACCGTCCGGCGGCCCTAAGCGGTGGTGGGGGCATGCGTTGGCTATGCTCCTTCACTGATGTGATGGGGGGCGGCCGGAGGCGTTGACATGGTGCCAGATCCTAACACGGTGATGGCGTCGTCCCCTTCGCCATGGATGACGGCTAGGTGGTGGGTCCCTGTGGCGGCGCCGGTGGTGGCAGATCTTGGGATCCCGCTCCCGGGGATGTCGCAGGACGCGGCGGCCCATGCTTGAGAGATGGAGTTTCTTCGAACAGATCTAGGTGAAAACTTGCTTTCGGCTACTACCAAGGCTGGCGGTGGTGGCGTTGTCTTTGTCGTTCCCTTCTTGAACGCATCGCCGTGGAGAAGTTCAAGGCCACTCTTTGCTACATCCGGGAGAAACCCTAGATCAGTCGATCGGATGACAGCGGCGCTTTGGAGTCGTTTCCCCCTTGGGGACGTCATTCATGGAGGTACAGACGGGCTCGAGGGAACAGAGGATGGCTTCTTTGGTCGAGGGGTGCTTCATCTTACACATTGATGGCGGCGGATCTCACCGGCGTGCCGTTGAGGAGACTCGGAGTCCGATGCGGGGAGATGGACTCGCGTAGGAGGAGGATGTTGTCTGGCATCGTGGTGGCGTCGATGGCAGAGAGGCCTGCCAAGGTTGGTGCATTAGTTTCTGCTCTGAAGATGGATTGGTAGAGGATAGCGGCGACGACACAGAGAATGTGTCCGACCAGTTTATGCCCCAAACCCAGTATGTGGCTTGGTTGGGGCCTCTATCTTTAGATGTTAGGCATTTGTGCGATGTCTGTTTGGTATTAGGACCGGGCAATCGGCACCCCTTCATCAGGTGGATAGGAGTAGCGACAGTTGTTACTAAGATGGTGACTTCAGACTACCTAACGTACTACTTTGTAAGGTCTTTGTGAATAATTAATAAAATGGTTGCATGCATCGTCCAGATGCAGAGGCTGGGGGTAATTCTCCTTTTCTAAAAAAACATAGTACATAGGTTCTTATTTGCATGTGTATTATTAATTTGTGGTATAAAGTTGAGTTTTATGGTTGTGGAGGAGTTATTTTGCTTGTTGGTGTTCGCGGACACATCCACGCACTAGTAGAAAAGGGGGCAATGGTCCAGGCCGGGTCAGCCCATTAGTCCCGGTTCAATCCAGAAACGGGACCCATGGGGGCATTGGACCCGGTCCGTGAGCCCCGGGGGCCGGCCGGGCCACGTGGGCTATTGGTCCCGGTTCGTCTGGACCTTTTGGTCCCGGTTCGTGGGACGAACCGGGACCAATGGGCCTCGCTCCTGGCCCACCACCATTGGTCCCGGTTGATGGCTTGAACCGGGACCAAAGGCTGCCCTTTAGTCCCGGTTCGTGCCACGAACCGGGACCAATGAATTGCCTATATATACCCCTCGCCCGCGAGCAGTATGCTCTGTTTTTCTGCCCGGCCGTTGGAGAGCTTTGTGGTGCTCTAGCTCACCTCCTATGCACACGAGGTGTTCGATGGAATGCCCGAGCCACACTACTTAACTTTCTCCTCTCCAAGCTCGACCTCCAAACTCCATTTTCCTCAATATTTGTCTAGGTTTAGAGGTCTGTCACGTCCCGTCTCCGTCTTCACCGCCTTCGATCGCCCGCGCCGATCTCGTCGCCGGCACCACCGTGGTGAGCCTCTTGTTCTTATCTTCTTTCTGAAAGGAAAAATATTCTTACTTGTATGTTTAGATAGATACTTTTATTATTTTCTTAATTTTATTATTGCATCTTATATAGTGCGATGGTTTTGGTATCCGCCCCCGTCGGCCCTCGTCCTGTCTATGATTCGGATGTGGTATATATTATCTTTTCATAACTATTGGTTCATTTATTGTTTATGAAAATTATGCCAACCAACGTGACATAGATTTTATTTATCTAGGAGGTTGTTGAACCGGAAATTCCAACCGACCCTATTGTCGAGAGGTTAAATTTAGTTGAAGAAGAAAACAATTTCTTGAAGGAAAAAATAAGAAAAATTGAGGAGGAGAAGATGATATTGGAGTTGCATGTTGCGGATGTCGTCGATGATCACAAGATCAAGATGGATGCAATTCGCTTAAAGATTAGAAAGATTATAAAATATGCCATTCATACCGAGGCTTGGTATCATTATGCCGTTGGATCAGTTGTAACCTTGGTTGCGATTATGATCGCATTTGTTTTCACATTGAAATGTTTTACATAGTTTCAATGTATGGTTTAATTAATTTAGATGCTCTGCAGAGCTTTATGTTGTTAGATGAGAAGAATGTATGTACTTTGGTTTTAATGTGATGATGAACTTCTATTAATTTGGCCACTTAATTATCTATTCATGATGTTCTGTAATGATTTTTGACACACTATTATATACTCCCTCCGTTCGGAATTACTTGTCGCAAAAATGAATGTATCTAGATGTATTTTAGTTCTAGATACATCCATTTCCGAGACAAGTAATTCCGAACGGAGGGAGTATAATGCATGCACATGAACCGGCAATGGATATCCGCTTTGATGCAGCCACCGAGAGGGGAAAGGGCACATATTATGGTTACATAGTGGACATATGGAAACATAATAAATAATGCAGTAAACAAAACAAAAAAACTGGAAACAAAATAAAAATAGCAACAATAAGTATTTTGTTGTAAGTAGAAACAAAATAAAATAAATAAAGCAACAAAGAAAACAAAAAAACAAAAAAATGTTTTCAAATTTGAAAACTAATGGCACTAATAGAAAGTTTATAATTTTTCTAAAACTAAAAGCAAAAAAGAATTAAAAAAAAGCAAAAAAATAAATAATGCAAAAAACAAAACAAAAAACTGAAAAAATAAATAAATAATATGCCACCTATTGGGCCGCCACGGCCTGAATACGACTAGAAACCCTACCTGGGCCAGGATTCAGGCCCGCAGAAGGTCCAATAGGCCCACAGGCAGCACAGTGTGATATTAGGCCCGTAAGCCTGCATTTGGGAGGAGCTCGAGAGGGTAGCCGCAGTGGGGCTTATAAACCACTCCGAGCCCCTCTCAACTAGCGAGGTGGGACAAAACTTTTGGCCGCGGGCAGCACAAGGCCTTTGGTCCCGGTTGGTGGCATCAATCGGGACTAAAGATGGGCATTGTTCCCGATTCGTGCCACCAACCGGTACCAATGCCCTTCTTTAGTCCCGGTTGGTGCCACCAACCGACCAAAGGTCGCCGCTTCCCGCCTTTGGGCTGCCGGTAATTGGTTTTGGTCCCCGCTGGTGCCACCAACCGACTAAAGGGGCATTGGTCCCGTTGGTGCCACGAACCGGGACCAAAGGCCTGGGTATATAAGTAGCACTTAGGAAAATTTGACGAACTCGTCGCCAGTTGCCCCCCGGCCCGCCCGACGACGCCGAGCTCATCGACGCCGCCAGTTGCCCAGATCGACGCCGTCCGCTGCCCCGACGCCGCCGCCGTCCCGCCGTCGCCCCACCCCACCCGACCATTGCCGGCTTCGCCCGACCGCTCCGCTCGCAGCTGTCGCCTGTGCCTCGCCGCCGCCGTCGCCCGACGTCGTCCCGAGCTCGCCTCGCCCAGACGCCATCGCTGCCCAGACGCCGTCCCCTGCCCCACGCGCCACCGCCTCTGCCTCAGGCCGGCCCCGACCTCGCCGTCGCCGACGCCGCCCATAGTGAGCCCCCGCGCCCTGCCCTGCCCCCTGCCGCCACCACCGCCCATAGCTAGTGATGCTTTTTTTCATATATGTTGATGATATATATATATATATGTATGTATGTTTTACTTTTGTATGCATATATGTATATATGTATGTATGTATGCTTTTTTTGTATGTACGTATGCTTTTTTTGCTAGCTAGGAAAGTATGTATGCTTTTTTGTATATATGTATGTATGTATGCTTTTTGGTATGTATATATGTATGTATGTATGCTTTTTTCTATGCATATATGTTGATGAAATATGAACAATGCATTAGGCAAAACCTTTACTTTTTTTAAAAATTTTCTATTTCAACATTAAAAAAACAAGCAATACTAAAAGAATGAGAGGAAAAGGAAAATAAGAAGAGGACGAAAGGAGGAGAAGAGGAGAAATAAATAAGAAGAGAAAAAGAAGAAGAAGAGAAGAAGAAAGGAATAGGCGAGAAGAAGAAAATATATATTCTATTTTTCTTCTTCTCCTCTATTCCTTTCTTCTTCTCCTTTTTTTTTCTTTTTTCTTCGATCTTCTCCTCTATTCCTTTTTTCTTCTCCTTTTTATTTCTTCTTCGCTTTTCTTATGTTTTATCGGGTCTATCGTCATCGATAACTTCAACACGTAAATATATACCCCTCCTCGATAATATTATTTTCATGTACGATATCGTGGTCGATATAAACTCCCGATAACTTCAACACGTGGGGGGAAGGGTCGATATACCCCCTCCCGATAACTTCAACACGAGGGGGGCGATATAACCCTCCCGATAACTTCAACACGTGGGGGGGGGGCGATATACACCCTGAAGGAAATATGCCCTAGAGGCAATAATAAAGTTATTATTTATTTCCTTATACCATGATAAATGTTTATTATTCATGCTAGAATTGTATTAACCGGAAACATAATACATGTGTGAATATATAGACAAACAGTATGTCACTAGTATGCCTCTACTTGACTAGCTTGTTAATCAAAGATGGTTATGTTTCCTGACCATGAACGAGGAGTTGTTATTTGATTAACAAGGTCACATCATTAGTTGAATGATCTGATTGACATGACCCATTCCGTTAGCTTAACACTTGATCGCTTAGTATGTTAATGCTTTCTTCATGACCCATACATGTTCCTATAACTATGAGATTATGCAACTCCTGCCACGGAGGAACACTTTGGTACTACCAAACGTCACAACGAATCGGGTGATTATAAAGGAGTACTACAGGTGTCTCCAAAGGTGCTTGTTGGGTTGGCGATTTCGAGATTAGGTTTTGTCACTCCGATTGTCGGAGAGGTATCTCTAGGCCTTCTCGGTAATACACATCACTTAAGCCTTGCAAGCATTACAACTAATGAGTTAGTTGTGAGATGATGTATTACGGAACGAGTAAAGAGACTTACCGTAACGAGATTGAACTAGGTATTGGATACCGACGATCGAATCTCGGTAAGTAACATACCGATGACAAAGGGAACAACGATGTCGTTATGCGGTTTGACCGATAAAGATCTTCGAGAATATGTAGGAACCAATATGGGCATCCAGGTTCCGCTATTGGTTATTGACCGAGAATGGTTCTAGGTCATGTCTACATAGTTCTCGAACCCGTAGGGTCCGCACGCTTAACGCTTCGATGACAGTTCATTATGAGTTTATAAGTATTGATGCACCAAGGTTGTTCGAGTCCCGGATGTGATCACGGACATGACGAGGAGTCTCAAATGGTCGAGACATAAAGATTGATATATTGAAGCCTACATTTGGACATCGGAAGTGTTCCGAGTGAAATCGAAATTTACCGGAGTACCGGAGGTTACCGGAATCCCCCGGGAACTTCATGGGCCCATAGTGGGCCTTGGAGGAAGGGAGAAAGGGCAGCCCTAGGTGGCGCGCCCCCCCCCCTTCCCCTAGTCCTATTAGGACTAGGAAAGGTGGGCCGCCCCTCTCTCTCTTTCCTCCGGAATCCTAATCCAACTAGGATTGAGGGGAATCCTACTCCCGGAGGGAGTAGGACTCCTTGCGCGCCTCCCCCTTGGGCCGGCCACCTCCCCCTTGGCTCCTTTATATACGGGGGCAGGGGGCACCCCATGACACACAACTTGATCTACGGATCTTTCCTTAGCCGTGTGCGGTGCCCCTTCCACCATATTCCACTTCGGTCATATCGTCGTAGAGCTTAGGCGAAGCCCTGCGCCGGAGAAGTCATATCGTCGCGGAGCTTAGGCGAAGCCCTGCGCCGGTGGAGCATCAACATCGTCACCACGCCGTCGTGCTGACGGAACTCATCCCCGACACTTTGCTGGATCGGAGTCCGGGATCGCCATCGAGCTGAACGTGTGTAACTCGGAGGTGCCGTGACGCTCGGTGCTTGGATCGGTCGGATCGTGAAGACGTCGACTACATCAACCGTTGTTATAACGCTTCCGCTTTCGGTCTCACGAGGGTACGGGACGGACACTCTCCTCTCGCTATGCCATCACCATGGTCTTGCGTGATCGTAGGAAATTTTTGAAATTACTACGCTCCCCAACAAAGGCATCCGAGCCTGGTTTTATGCGTTGATGTCATATGCACGAGTAGAACACAAGTGAGTTGTGGGCGATACAAGTCATACTACCTACCAGCATGTCATACTTTGGTTCAGCGGTATTGTGAGATGAAGCGCCCGACCGACATTACGCCAGACGCTTACGCGAGACTGGTTTCACCGCCCGAGCACTCGTTGCTTAAAGGTGACCGGCGGGTGTCTGCTCTCTCACTTTACTTGAATCGAGTGTGGCTACGCCCGTCCTTGAGAAGGTTAAAACGGAGTCTATTTGACGAAGTATCGCTGTGGTTTTGATGCGAGGTAAGAACGGTTCTTGCTCAGCCCGTAGCAGCCACGTAAAACTTGCAACAACAAAGTAGAGGACGCCTAACTTGTTTTTGCAGGGCATGATGTGATGTGATGTGGTCAAGACGTGATGCTATATTTTATTGTATGAGATGATCATGTTTTGTAACCGAAGTTATCGGCAATCGGCAGGAGCCATATGGTTGTCGCTTATTGTATGAAATGCAACGCCATGTAATTGCTTTACTTTATCACTAAGGAGTAGCGATAGTCGAGAAGCAATAGTTGGCGAGACGACAACGATGCTACGATGGAGATCAAGGTGTCGCGCCCGGTAACGATGGTGATCATGACGGTGCTTGGCGATGGAGATCACAAGCACAAGATGATGATGACCATATCATATCACTTATATTGATTGCATGTGATGTTTATCCTTTATGCATCTTATCTTGCTTTGTTTGACGGTAGCATTATAAGATGATCTCTCACTAAAATTATCAAGAAGTGTTCTCCTGAGTATGCACCGCTGCCAAAGTTCGTAGTACCCAGACACCACGTGATGATCGGTGTGATAAGTTCTACGTCCATCTACAACGGTGCAAAACAGTTGCACGCGGAATACTCAGGTTAAACTTGACGAGCCTAGCATATAACAGATATGGCCTCGAACACGGAGACCGAAAGGTCGAACGTGAATCATATAGTAGATATGATCAACATAATGATGTTCACCATTGAAACTACTCCGCCTCACGTGATGATCGGACATGGTTTAGTTGATTTGGATCACGTGATCACTTAGATGACTAGAGAGATGTCTGCCTAAGTGGGAGTTTATTAATATGATTAATTGAACTTAAATTTATCATGAACTTAGTACCGATAGTATTTTGCTTGTCTATGTTTACTGTAGATAGATGGCTCGTGCTGTTGTTCCGTTGAATTTTAATGCGTTCCTTGAGAAAGGAAAGTTGAAAGATGATGGTAGCAATTACACGGACTGGGTCCGTAATTTGAGGATTATCCTCATTGCTGCACGTAAAAATTACGCCCCGAAGCACCGCTGGGTGACAGGCCTGCTGCAGATGCTTGAGCCGAAGTTGTGAACGTCCGCAAAGCAAAGCTGATGACTACTCAATAGTTCAGTGTGCCATGCTTTACGGCTTAGAACCGGTCTTCAACGACGTTTTGAACGCCATGGAGCATATGAGATGTTCCAGAGTTGAAGTTAATATTTCAAGCAAATGCCCGGATTGAGAGATATGAAGTCTCCAATAAGTTCTATAGCTGCAAGATGGAGGAGAATAGTTCACAAGGAGCACATACTCAAAATGTCCGGGTATAACAATCACTTAATTCAGCTGGGAGTTAATCTTCCGGATGATAGTGTCATTGATGAATTCTCCAATCACGCCACCAAGCTACAAGAGCTTCGTGATGAACTATAATATGCAAGGGATGACTAAGACAATTCTCGAGCTCTTCGCGATGCTAAAAGCAGCGGAGGTAGAAATCAAGAAAGAGCATCAAGTGTTGATGGTCAACAAGACCACTAGTTTCAAGAAAAGGGCAAAGGGAAGAAGAAGGAAACTTCAAAAGAACAGCAAGAAAGTTGCTGATCAAGAGAAGAAACCCAAGTCTGGACCTAAGCCTGAAATCGAGTGTTTTACCGCAAGCGACTCGACATCGGAAGCGGAACTGCCCCAAGTATTTGGCGGATAAAAGGATGGCAAGGTGAACAAAGGTATATGTGATATACATGTTATTGATGTGTACCTTACTAGAGCTCGTAGTAGCACCTGGTATTTGATACTGGTTCTGCTGCTAATATTTGCAACTCAAACAGGACTACGGAATAGACGAGCACTGGCAAAGGACGAGGTGACGATGCGCGTGGGAAATGGTTCCAAAGTCAATGTGATCGCGGTCGGCACGCTACCTCTACATCTACCTTCGGGATTAGTTTTAGACCTAAATAATTGTTATTTGGTGCCAGCGTTGAGCATGAACATTATATCTGGATCTTGTTTAATGCGAGACGGTTATTCATTTAAATCAGAGAATAATGGTTGTTCTATTTATATGAGTAATATCTTTTATGGTCATGCACCCTTGAAGAATGGTCTATTCTTGTTGAATCTCGACAGTAGTGATACACATATTCATAATGTTGAAGCCAAAAGATGCAGAGTTGATAATGATAGTGCAGCTTATTTGTGGCACTGCCGTTTAGGTCATATCGGTGCAAAACGCATGAAGAAACTCCATACTGATGGGCTTCTGGAATCACTTGATTATGAATCACTTGGTACTTGCGTAACCGTGCCTCATGGGCAAGATGACCAAAACGCCGCTTCTCCGAACTATGGAGCGAGCAACTGATTTGTTGGAAATCATACATACCGATGTTTGTGGTCCAATGAATGTTGAGGCACGCGGCAGGTATCGTTATTTTCTCACCTTCACAGATGATTTGAGCAGATATGGGTATATCTACTTAATGAAACACAAATCTGAAACATTTGAAAAGTTCAAAGAATTTCAGAGTGAAGTGGAAAATCATCGTAACAAGAAAATAAAGTTTCTACGATCTGATCGTGGAGGAGAATATTTGAGTTACGAGTTTGGTTTACATTTGAAACAATGTGGAATAGTTTCGAACTCACGCCACCCGAACACCACAGAGAAATGGTGTGTCCGAACGTCAGAATCGTACTTTACTAGATATGGTGCGATCTATGATGTCTATCTCCGATTTACCGCTATCGCTTTTGGGGTTATGCTTTAGAGACGGCCGCATTCACGCTAAATAGGACACCGTCAAAATCCGCTGAAACGACGCCTTATGAACTGTGGTTTGGCAAGAAACCAAAGTTGTCGCTTTCTTAAAGTTTGGGGCTGCGATGCTTATGTAAAGAAACTTCAACCGATAAGCTCGAACCCAAATCGGAAAATGTGTCTTCATAGGATACCCAAAGGAGATCTGTTGGGTACACCTTCTATCACAGATCTGAAGGCAAGATTTTCGTTGTTAAATTCGGATCCTTTCTAGAGAAGGAGTTTCTCTCGAAAGAAGTGAGTGGGAGGAAAGTAGAACTTGATGAGATAATCAGATCTGCTCCCTTATTGGAAAGTAGTTCATCACGAGAAATGGTTCCTGTGACAATTACACCAATTAGTGAGGAAACTAATGATGATGATCATGAAGCTTCAGATCAAGTTACTACTGAACCTCGTAGGTCAACCAGAGTAAAATACGCACCAGAGTGGTACGGTAATCCTATTCTGGAAGTCATGTTACTTGACCATGGCGAACCTACAAACTATGAAGAAGCGATGGTGAGCCCAGATTCCGCAAAATGGCTGGAAGCCATGAAATCTGAGATGGGATCCATGTATGAGAACAAAGTATGGACTTTGGTTGACTTGCCCGATGATCGGCAAGCCATTGAAAATAAATGGATCTTTAAGAAGAAGACTGACGCTGATGGTAATGTAACTGTTCACAAAGCTCGACTTGTTGCGAAAGGTTTTCGACAAGTTCAAGGGTTGACTACGATGAGACTTTCTCACCAGTAGCGATGCTTAAGTCTGTCCGAATCATGTTAGCAATTGCCGCATTTTATGATTATGAAATTTGGCAAATGGATGTAAAACCTGCATTCTTGAATGGATTTCTAGAAGAAGAGTTGTATATGATGCAACCAGAAGGTATTGTCGATCCAAAGGGTACTAACAAAGTGTGCAAGCTCCAATGATCAATTTATGGTCCGTGCAAGCCTCTCGAGATGGAATAAACGCTTTGATAGTGTGATCAAAGATATGGGTTTATACAGACTTTTGGAGAAGCCTGATTTACAAGAAAGTGAGTGGGAGCTCAGAGCATTTCTAATATTATATGTGGACGACATATTATTGATTGGAAATGATATAGAATTTCTGGATAGCATAAAAGCATACTTGAATAAAAGTTTTCAATGAAAGACCTCGTGAAGCTGCTTACATATTGGGCATCAAGATCTATAGAGATAGATCAAGACGCTTAATTGACTTTCACAAAGCACATACCTTGATAAAGTTTTGAAAAGGTTCAAAATGGATCAGCAAAGAAAGGTTTTTACCTGTATTACAAGGTGTAAGATTGAGTCGACTCAATGCCCGACCACAGCAGAAGATAGAGAGAAAATGAAAGATGTTCCTATGCTTCAGCCATAGGCTCTATCATGTATGCAATGCTGTGTACCGCACTGACGATGCTTAGCTGTAAGCTTGGCAGGAAGGTACCAAAGTAATCCAGAATGGATCATCGGACAGCGGTCAAGAACATCCTGAAATACCGAAAAGGACTAAGGATATGTTTCTCGATATGGAGGTGACAAAGAGCTAGTCGAAATGGTTACGCCGATGTAAGCTTTGACACTGATCCGGACGATTCTAAATCGCAAACCGGATACGTGTTTTTATTAAACGGTGGAGCTGTCGGTTGGTGCAGTTCTAAACAAAGCGCCGTGGCGGGATCTACATGTGAAGCGGAGTACATAGCTGCTTCGAAGCAGCAAATGAAGGAGTCTGGATGAAAGAGTTCATTTCCGATCTAGGTGTCATACCTAGTGCATCGGGACCGATGAAGATCTTCTGTGACAATAACTGGTGCAATTGCCTTGGCAAAGGAATCCAGATTTCACAAGAGGACCAAGCATATCAAGAGACGCTTCAATTCCATTCGGGACCAAGTCCAAGTGGGAGACATAGAGATTTGCAAAATACATACGGATCTGAATGTTGTAGATCCATTGACTAAGCCTCTTCCACGAGCAAAACATGATCAGCACCAAGACTCCATGGGTGTTAGAATCATTACTATGTAATCTAGATTATTGACTCTAGTGCAAGTGGGAGATGAAGGAAATATGCCCTAGAGGCAATAATAAAGTTATTATTTATTTCCTTATACCATGATAAATGTTTATTATTCATGCTAGAATTGTATTAACCGGAAACATAATACATGTGTGAATATATAGACAAACAGATGTCACTAGTATGCCTCTACTTGACTAGCTTGTTAATCAAAGATGGTTATGTTTCCTACCATGAACAAGGAGTTGTTATTTGATTAACAAGGTCACATCATTAGTTGAATGATCTGATTGACATGACCCATTCCGTTAGCTTAACACTTGATCGCTTAGTATGTTAATGCTTTCTTCATGACCCATACATGTTCCTATAACTATGAGATTATGCAACTCCGCTTTACGGAGGAACACTTTGGTACTACCAAACGCCACAACGAATCGGGTGATTATAAAGGAGTACTACAGGTGTCTCCAAAGGTACTTGTTGGGTTGGCGATTTCGAGATTAGGTTTTGTCACTCCGATTGTCGGAGAGGTATCTCTAGGCCTTCTCGGTAATACACATCACTTAAGCCTTGCAAGCATTACAACTAATGAGTTAGTTGTGAGATGATGTATTACGAACGAGTAAAGAGACTTACCGTAACGAGATTGAACTAGGTATTGATACCGACGATCGAATCTCGGTAAGTAACATACCGATGACAAAGGAACAACGTATGTCGTTATGCGGTTTGACCGATAAAGATCTTCGAGAATATGTAGGAACCAATATGGGCATCCAGGTTCCGCTATTGGTTATTGACCGAGAATGGTTCTAGGTCATGTCTACATAGTTCTCGAACCCGTAGGGTCCGCACGCTTAACGCTTCGATGACAGTTCATTATGAGTTTATAAGTATTGATGCACCAAGGTTGTTCGAGTCCCGGATGTGATCACGGACATGACGAGGAGTCTCAAATGGTCGAGACATAAAGATTGATATATTGGAAGCCTACATTTGGACATCGAAGTGTTCCGAGTGAAATCGAATTTATCGAGTACCGGAGGTTACCGAACCCCCTGAACTTCATGGGCCCATAGTGGGCCTTGGAGGAAGGGAGAAAGGGCAGCCCTAGGTGGTCACGCCTTCTCCCCTAGTCCTATTAGGACTAGGAAAGGTGGGCCGCCCCTCTCTCTCTTTCCTCCGGAATCCTAATCCAACTAGGATTGAGGGGAATCCTACTCCCGGAGGGAGTAGGACTCCTTGCGCGCCTCCCCTTGGGCCGCCACCTCCCCTTGGCTCCTTTATATACGGGGCAGGGGCACCCCATGACACACAAGTTGATCTACGGATCTTTCCTTAGCTGCAGTGTCGGTGCCCCTTCCACCATATTCCACTTCGTCATATCGTCATGAGCTTAGGCGAAGCCCTGCGCCGGAGAAGTCATATCGTCATGAGCTTAGGCGAAGCCCCGCGCCGGTGGAGCATCAACATCGCTACCACGCCGTCGTGGCCGACGGAACTCATCCCCGACACTTTGCTGGATCGGAGCCCGGGATCGCCATCGAGCTGAACGTGCGTAACTCGGAGGTGCCGACGCTCGGTGCTTGGATCGGTCGGATCGTGAAGACGCACGACTACATCAACCGCGTTGTTATAACGCTCGCTTTCGGTCTCACGAGGGTACGTGGACGGACACTCTCCCTCTCGCTATGCCATCACCATGGTCTTGCGTGATCGTAGGAAATTTTTTGAAATTACTACGTTCCCCAACACACCCTCCCCGATAATATTATTTTCCCATGTACGTATGTCGTTGTTGTCGATATAAACCCCTCCCGATAACTTCAACACGTGGGGGGGGGGGGTCGATATACCCCCTCCCCGATAACATTATTTTCCCGTGTATGTGTCTCGTCGTTGTCGATATTACCCCCTCCTTGAAGCGTTCTCGAGGCCACCCCAAACCCTAGCTAGAGAAGCAACGTCGAGGCCACTAATTAATATGATTCCTTACTGTGATTAGCTAGCTAGTTCTACATTTGCCACTAATTAATATGATTCCTTACTGTGATTAGCTAGCTAGTTCTACGTTTGCCACTAGCTAATATATCCATCTGTCATGTTTGAATAATAATTTCCATGTTGTAAATATTTGTAGAAACTATGGACACCCCCCGAGACGAAGCACAAGAAGCGTTGGTGGGGGACATAATCGCACAAGGTAGTGATGCCGTCTTCTCGTTTCTGAACGACACCGATGGTCTGGAAGGACTGGGTGAAGAAGCAGGCTATGATTATGATGGCTCCGATGACCCAATGACGGTGCAAGACGGAGACCGTGAGGACGGCTCCGTGACCCAATGATGGTGCAAGAAGGAGACCGTGATGACGGCTCCGTGACCGAACCGAGTCCGCCAGTATATATATTGGTTAAGCTCAGTACGACTAGCTAATTGATGCATTCATTGTTTTGGTATATGTACACATATTAATTAACTCTTGTCTTTCTTCTTTTTTCTAGCCCTCCGGATCGAGCACAACTTCGGTAAGGAGACGAGGCCCGAAGAAAAAGTTGAGCTCAGATGAAAGGTTTGAGATCACAGCAATCGCGCGGGACGGCAAACCGATTGAACCCATCCGGACAAAGAACACATTTGCTGCTCAGTGCGGGGTTCTTGTTAGGGACAGGATCCCGATCAGCATCCACCAGTGGTATAAGCCTAAGAACGAAGACCCTGAGGTGTCTTATGTCAATGATATGCAGAAAGATGATCTTTGGACTGAGCTGAAGGCAAATTTCACCCTACCGCCAGAGAAGGATCCGGAGAAGCTAGTTATAGAGCAATTAATCAAGTCTTTTTCTCTTAAAAAGATGGCAGGCCTATTCAGGAGGTGGAGGAAAGATCTGAAAAAGTTTGTCAACAAAGAAGAGTACCCAGAATTCATCGGCAAATATGAGAAGATCAGAGATCACTGGCCCGCATTTGTGGCCCACAAGACATCAGAAAAGAGTAAGAAGATGTCGGCGAAAAACAAGCACAATGCTGCGAAGAAGAAGTTTCACCATCGCACGGGGTCACGTGGCTACCTCAAAGCCCGGCCTAAGTGGCCAAGGCTGAGAATGATCTGCTTGATAAAGAGATCGAACCAGAGACAATGAACTGGCCAGACCGTTGCCGGACTTGGTTCTTCGGGGCTGGCAGAACCTTGGACCCTGTATCAGGGAAGTGCCGTTGGAGGGACGAGCAACTGAAAATACCAGTCAAGAGGCTTCGGCACTATATCAATGCAGCGCAACAAGGAACGTTCATTCCAGACAGGGAGAATGACGAGCTCACAATGGCCCTCGGGAATCCTGAGCACCCTGGACGGACACGAGGCACGCCAGGCTCCATTCCGTGGAAGTTTGGTTTTCCGGACGCAGGGGGTTACAAAACCAAGGAGAGGAGGAAGAAAGTGGAGCATAGCCAACTACAGGCGCTGCACGCAAGGGTACAAGGGCTAGAGGAACGAGAAGAAGCAGATCGCAGCAAACGACCTGCCGAAGCTTCCCCCGAAGCTACCCCGCCATCTCAGCGGAGAAGCAGCGTGGCTTCCACCGAGCTGCTTCAGCCGGAGCATGTCTTGACGGCTCCTGCTAGCTACCCCGTGGATTTTATCACGGAGTCTCAAAATTGCCACCTTATGGTGCAATGGGAGAACTTAAAAGTCAAGGCGGCTGTCGGCCAAGTTCGACCTTCTGAACCCGGCGCAACTTTTCACTGTCGTCCGATTCCAGAAGGATATGCTAGGGTGACGGTGGACGAAATAACGGAGGGATTTGAGGACCTCCGGCTTGACCACCCTACCGGTGAAGGGGAGACTCGGCTGGGTTCTGCTCTGAAGACTCCATGCCTATGGCGGAAGGAGCTCATCAACCTTCCGAAGTGGACTCCTCCTCCTCCTCCTCCGGCGAGTCAGGGCACTCCGCCTCCTCCTCCGGCAACTGACGATCAGGGCAGTCGGCCTCCTTCTCCGGCGCGTGGCGGCACTCTGCCTCCTTCTCTGCCTGCGCCGACGCGCCCGAGCAGCCAGCAGCCTCCTCCTTCTCCGCCTCGCCCGCAAGGGCGGAAGAGACCCGCCGCCGCCCCGGCTTCTCCGGCGCGTCGTAGTCCTTCTCCTCCGCCTCGTAAGCAAGCACGAAAGCAGACAGCCGCAGCCGCTCCGTCTGCTCCGGCGTCTAGCAGTACAGCCAGAGGCGGGAGGCAATACAGATACGGTCCACCTCTCAAGCCTCTAGAGAAGTTACCGTACGAGATGGCCGTGGAGGAAAACAAGAAGATCGTGCGGACCGAAGTGAAGGACTTCTTTGAAGGGTTGAAAGCGCAGAGACATCCACCTCCGGAGCAGAAGATAGATCCGGTGAAACTGAAGCGTACTCTGGCTGCCCTGAGGAAACCACCAAAGTCTCCGCCGAAGGCAACTATGAGCGCATCCTTGAAAAGTCATTTGTCCAAGCGAAGCGGTCCGAAGTACTGTCACCGATCAAAGGTTAGCGAACGACGAGCTGGGAAAAATTGCCCAGCTCGGTGAACAAGCGAACCAATCGCTCCCCGCCTCCGGTGTTCAAGATAGCGTCGCTAATGATCCGGGCGGATGGTGCCGGTTTATAACAATCCTGCAGATTACCTGCCCGACGATGTACATTATGATTTCTTGGAGGCGGACGAACACAGATACGTGTACAGGAAGCCTCTCGTCAAAGATGAAAGATCTCTAACAACGATGATGTTCAGATTCCATAATTGGTACATGAAAACCTGGAGAGAGTCTGAGGGGAGGAATATTTTGACGCTAAGAGTTAGAGAGGAGCATGACCTCGTTGGAATTGAACAGTTGAATGTTCCATTTGAGGAGTTCTTCGCGTTTTTCAATCTAAAGGCCCTCGATAATTTAATGGTCAATTGCTAGTAGTACTACTTCTGTCATTAATTAAGTCTCTATATATATAAGTCAGCTCTTTCATTGCATGTATTTTTAATTATCCTCACTATATTAATTATGCAGATTGAAGATCGCCGAATTGAAGAAAAGACAAGTCGGTGATATTGGGTTCATTAACACAAATCTCATAGATGTATTTATGGTTAAATCTCATGCCAAAGATACCGAGGCCAAGATGCTACAATCGTTTCTATTAAATCAAAACAAAGCTATAATACTCTTCCCTTACGAAGTCAAGTGAGTGTTACTGTCTTGTGCATCCCTTATTAGTTGAGGTTGTAGTAATGTAATTGATGAGTTATGCATGCTTGCGCAGGTTCCACTATATTCTGCTAGAGATTAAGCTTGAGCAGGGACAAGTAACCGTCTTAGACTCGAGACGAAAAGATCCCACGGAGTATGCAGACTTGACTGAAATTCTAGAGAAGTAAGTTAAACCGATCATTATCGCACCATATCGGCAACTTTGTTCATTTCGTGATATCAAGTAATTGTTTTCTTTGTCTGACAGGGTTTAGGAAAAATTCACCTCAAAAACTCCGGGACTGCCGAAGAAGCTGCAATTTAGATACCCGAAAGTAAGTACTATAGTAGCATGTTCCACGCATCTCCTAGTGATTCAAGCGCTAGTTTCATCAATACCATTTAGCATGCTTGCTAATTATCAGTTTGATTGACCTCTATTCCTTGTAAAGTGGTTGCGGCAGGAACAAGGGAATGATTACTGTGGATACTACATTTGCGAGTCCATCCGCCACACGACCTGTGAGCGGGGCTACTCTGACAAACAATATGAAGTGTGTAAATAATAATATTCACAATTTTATTTTATTATCATCATTTGTGTTCAGTTTCATTTATTCATATATATGTATTGACCCCCTTCTTCAAATTAGATGTTTCGGATGCGGGATGAACTACTACCATCAGATCGTATGCGAGCAATTCAAGAGGAATTGGCGGCATTCTTTCTTGACCACGTGATCGCTAAAGACGGAGAATAGCATGTGGACCCTTAGTTTGTTTGGAATTAGGAGATTATATTGTAAGAGATAATTATATTATATATATGTGGCCAGTAGCGTCGGATAGATATACGAGAACTTGTTGTTCGACCAATCTCTTAGAGAAGGAGAGGTGGTCGATATCACTTCTCTCTGTATGCATATATGTTCATGACGATCTTCTGTTTCCTTTTATTTGCTTACTAGCTAGCTAGAGTATCTAGTCCTCTGTATACGTGTATATATAGTACGTAGCGTCGACCAAGCACGGAGATAAGAGAGGACAATTCTCTCTATTAATTAGCTAGCTAACACAAACACCTAAATTAACCCCCCAAAAGCCCCAACCTCCCCCTTCAAAACAAAAAACAAAAACACCAGCCACTGAAATGCTGACGCGTGAAAGCCTTTTGGTCCCGGTTTATGTCACCAACCGGGACCAAAGACCCCCCTGCTTGGGCTGCCCGCAGTGGCCACGTAGATGCCCATCTATCCCGGTTCGTGTAAGAACCGGGACTAAAGGTGGGAGGCATTAGTAACGACCTTTTAGTCCCGGTTAAAGAACCGGGACTAAAGGCCTTTACGAACCGGGACAAATGCCCTGTTTTCTACAGGTGACGGATGTTTGGGCGGCGGCTTTTGGGTATTGCGGTCGTAGACGCTCTTAATCCCACTGGGTTCTCACATGCATGCTCAGTAGGGTCTTCCTCATGTACAAGTGCGTAGCATGGCCATAAGTCTGGTCGATCGAGTCCGAGTCGTTGACGGCCTGATGTCCCTCTCACTCTACACTACATTTGTGAAGAAAAAGGACCAAAGCTTATGGAAAGAAGAAGGAAGGAGAAAAATGCATGCAGACACACAAACGTTCGCACGTACGGGGCGGGTCAAGCACGATACGAAGCAGCATCGAATTAGCTTGCTTGCATACGCCAAGACAAAAACTATAATTAATGTACGACATATACATTTCCTCGTCTGGAGATAACATAAAAGTAGTCGCTCCTATTTCAACGCTTGATTCAATTCCGGCGTGCTGCTGGCTTTTCTACAAATATTTTGTTAGCACTCGGAGATATATAGTTGGTGTGCTTTTTCTTCTTCTTTTATACAGGGGAAGAGATAGTGTGCATTCACACAAGCTTGTGCAACCTTTTTCCACGCTGAAGTTCGGCATGGACTTATCTTTTCCACAAAAGCCAATAGTACTAGTAAGTATACGCGCGTACATGATGTACGTCCATTGGTGTTAGTTTTGAAGCATCATACAGACCACGCATGACACCTGGATGCATCTTCGCTCGACTTCACAAAGTCATAAAAAATAAACACAATACACACCAGCATGCATCTCCACGACCAAGTACTATATACATTATCCTTCCCTCAAAGAAAAAGTATATACATTATCCCACTGATCTCTCGCATGCATGCACCGTTGTCTGTCTACATGCTCTTGTTTGTACGTACGTCACTCACCTCTACTATGCTCTCGATGATCAGTAGGAATAGAATTTTCCACTTGTATGGTGTACTCCGATGGATGGTGTACTCCGGGTCATTCACGGCATGATGCGTCGCTCTAGTCTCTACCGCATAGTAGTACGAATATATGAAGAAAAACGAAGGAGTGGTTGTTAGGGAAAGAAGGAGAAAAATGCAAGCAGACATACAAACATTCGCACGTACAGGGCTGGTCATGCTCATACGAAGCAGCATCGACTTAGCTGGAACCCGACTTGCTTGCAATGCGCCAAAACAAAAATCATAATTAATGTACTCTATGTGGAGATAAAAGTAGTCGCTCATGCTTCAAAGCTTGACTCAATTCCGGCGTGCAGCTGGTTTTTTTCAACACCAATTTTATTCGGCATTCACATCTGCATGCTTGTGTGGTAACCCTTTTCCACCCTCAAGTTCGGCAATGGATTTATCTTTTCCACACAAACTAATACTTCCTCAGTCTCAAAATAACTGTCTCAAGCTTAGCACAATTTTATACTAAAGCTAATATAAAATTGAGACACTTATTTTGAAACGGAGGGAGTAGTACCGAAGTACGTATACATGATGTAATGGTCCACAGGTGTTACTTGACGTGCATTCACACATGCTTGTGTAACCTTTTTCCACCCTCAAGTCAATTTCCGCATTGATTTACCTTTTCCACAAAAGCTACTAGTACAAAGTACGTGCATGATGTACGTCCACTGGTGTTAGCATTGAAATTGCTGGCTCTGCAACATGGGCCTCGTTCTAGCAGACATGAATGTGCAACAAACTTATTTGAAAAAAAATATGTGTATTAAAATCACAAACACAGAGAGGGAGGCACAGATCAAAACTACTGGGCAAGATCTATCATGTCATGTCGCTCCCGTGGGCGACCCAGGGGGAAACCCTATCCGGTCAGTGCGAGTAGCTCAAGCCTCCCCTCTGCTACCGTTGGGGGGTGTCGCTGGGCAAAGCCCGTGCTGCGGTGGCGGGGCCGGTTATCTCTCTTCCTCTCGCTTCGAATGGGCAACGCGAGACACTAGATCCGGGGAGGCTCGCGCAGCAGCATGGTGTGCATGCCGGTGTCAGACGTGAGCTCAGGAGGGAGGTGTGGTGCATGCGGAGGTCCATGTGGAGGCAGTGGCCTCAGCAGGGGCGGCAGCTATGTCTTGCCATGGCGGCAACTAGAGGATTGGAGGTGCTTGCGGCTTCAAGAAGATGGTGGAAGATGGTAGGGTGGAGAGCGTTTGTCAGCGGGGCTTCCTACCGACATACGACTCTGGTGGTGGAGGTTGGCGGTGCTCCTCCATTAAGCGAGTCTCAACGCGTCGTATGCATCCCGTGCATGCAAGTGGGCCTCTTTCGTCCGTACGCGTGACATGCCACTTGTCTGCCCGCCCAGCTCTACGCTTGGCGGTGCGGGCCGACCAACTGTGACTACTCTCAGTGAGCTTGCAACTTTTGAATGCAGTTGGAGTGGTTGCATAGATCTGGGTGAAAACTCGACAACAACCTTGGTGCCAGCGGTAACAATATTGATTCATATGCCAAAAGTCGAAACAAAAAGCTCCTATTTCAGTGCTTTTGTGGTTTTTTTGCCAAGCTGGAAAAGCTATAAAAGTAGAAGCAAAAGCCCTAACAAACAGGGTCCATAATGTATGTCCACTGGGAGAACAACGTGTCAGCCTATTGGCTAGGCCCACAAGGAGTCAGCTAGCCCACCTTTGTTCAAGCCCTGAATGGCACGTGGTCTTTTGAGATTTTTTTCTATGAAAATATACCTCCAAAAGCTAGTTGTAGATGGTCTTATCTTTTTTATGTACGTCCAATGGTGTTAGTTTCGAAATTGCCAGCTCTGCGCATACATGGGTGTCATTACAGTACACATGCATGTGCAACAAACTCATGGGCACACACAGAGGGAGGTAGAGATCAAAACTATCGGCCAACATTTATCATGCGGACGTACCCATGCATGCAAACAACCTGTCTGCACGCGCACGAGGGGGAGGGATTCCCTTCCTCGCGTAGCTCCCGTGGGTGGCCCACGAGAAAAACCTAGCCGACCGCCACGAGTCTTTCTCAACCCCCTTCCCCCTCCCCCATTGCCGCCGGAGCGTATCGCCGGGCCTAGCTACTAGATCTTGTTGGTCGATGCTTAAGGTGCTATGGCACAACTTGGTCCTTTTCATGGTACAGTTCTCGGTCTCATTTCAATTTACTTTTGAGATGGGGTATTGTTTATTGTTCCTATCATCATGGGCCATTACTAATTTGTGTTTTCTGGTTTTCAATATGATGTGTTGGGAACTGAGCCAAGGGCTGTATTGCATTGAAATGTGTTTTTTTGGTGTTGGTATTCATTCGTGTACTTCCAGTTTCTTTTTACTCCGCAAATAAGATATGTTTAAAGTCAAACTACGTAAACTTTGACCAAATTTGTATTAAAAAATATCAATATCTACAATACTAAAGTTATATAGTTAGAAAAATAACTTCATGATGCATCCATAATGATATTGATTCCGTATTGTCCATGTTGATTTTTTCCTATAAAGTTGGTCAAATTTTATAAGGTTTGAATTCAGACCAATTTTATATGTGGAATTAAAAGAAAAGGAGGGATTACATGTATGGACAAAAAAGCTAGACATTTGTTTCGTTACGGGGATCCTACATGCTCCTTCCAACTAACTAGACTTGTCCCCTAAATTTCAAGGGATGGGCCTATTTCCCCATCTAACGCCCAACGCGTTGGATCAATCGATAAAGCAGAATAAATGCTTCGTACATGTAGCTTTACTCCTGTATGAGGGCCCTTGGTCTTCGGGAGGTCCTGTGCCACCACACCTATTGCACATGCTGAGGACCGGCCCTGAGTACGGTAGGCATGTAGCCATGCAGGGGATTCGTGGAAGCAACCTCTACATTTTTATTTTTATTTTTTGAGACAAGGAAGCAACCTCTACATGATGAACGATCAGTCCAACAATCCATTACATACAAACGACCTGCAATTTCTACTGATTTTCTTCGTACAATGTGCAGTGTGGGCTCTGGCGTGCATCACACTTTGCATGCATGGTGGAGTATGTAGTGGCCGGGCTGTTAGCTACTTTGGCTCGCGTCGGTCAAGGTCAAGACCACACGAAGAGGCAGCGGGGCACAACTTTTTGACTGCACCGCATGCACTGCGGTCCGGTTCACTCTCCGCGTACACGCCGCGTAGCACGCACCACGGTGCACATTGATAGATTCCTCCCTTCTCCCCAAAGGAATGAATCGCTTGCAGCTTCTTGGAGCTCCATCGATGTGCTTTTCCCCATCAATTTCCAATTTCGGCATTCGGTTAACTTGTTATTAGTAGAAAAACAAATAACAAATATGTAGAGTATAGCTATCAAAGGCAACTCACTAAGGTTGATTGGGACAACTAATTAACGCTCTCCTTGCCAATCCACTTTTTTCGGCGTTTTGTCCTCCCTTACCAGTTTTGCTTTCGAGAAATAAAGTACGGACATAGATGCTCACAAACGAGACCGTTCCTTCTTGTAGTCAAAAATAGATTTGGCTTATTCTCTGTACGGCACACATGCATCCAGCAAGCAAAGTACCGACACTTTTGGTTTTGCTTGAGCCGATCAAATTTTGCTAGAACAAAGGGGTGTATACTCATTATTAGACTGAATCAAGTAAACAGGACCTGCAAAACAAGGTCACGAAATATCGGTTGCTTGAGCCAATAAAATTTTGATAGCAGAAATGGGTGTAGATCCATTAGACTGCATGAGGTAAGCTGAAGCCGCAAAACAAGGTCATGAAATATCGGTTGCTTGAGCCGATCAAGTTTTGCTAGCAGAAAGGGGTGTAGACCCATTAGACTGAATGAGACATGCTTAAGCCGCAAAAGATGGTCACGAAATATCGGTTGCTTGAGCCAATCAAATTTTGATAGCAGAAAGGGGTGTGGATCCATTAGACTGAATGAGGTAAGCTGAAGCCGCAAAACATGGTCACAAAGTATCGGTTGGTTGAGCCGATCGAATTTTGCTCGTAGAATAGGGTGTAGACCCATTAGACTGAATGAGGCAAGCTTAAGCCGCAAAACATCGTCATGAAATATGGGTTGCTTGAGCCAATCAAATTTTGATAGCAAAAGAGGGTGTAGATCCATTAGACTGAATGTGATAAGCTGAGACCGCAAAACAAGGTCACGACATGTCAGCTTCTTGAGCCAACCAAATTTTGCTAGCAAAAAGGGGTATAGAGCCATTAGACTGAATAAAGTAAGCTTATGTCGCAAAACAAGGTCACAAAATATCAGTTGCTTGAGTCGATCAAATTTTGATAGCGGAAAGGGGTGTAGATCCATTAGAGTGAATGAGGTAAGTTCAAGCCCCAAAACAAGGTCATGAAATATTGGTTGCTTGAGCGGATGAAATTTTCCTAACAAAAAGGGGTGTGGATTCATTAGACCGAATGAGGTAAGCTGATGTCGCAAAACAAGGCCACAACATATTACAATGCCAGGCGATGGAGTCCCTCAAAGTACCGAGCAGTCATGGAGATATACAACCACAACTCGATCGCACAGGTCGGAGATGTGATGCGCCGATCAAAGGAAATGTAGTGAAGGGCATGGATGGAGGACAATTGCACTTATGATCATTATACTAGTTACTGCTCGTTCAAAAATTGCAATATATAGGCCCTTCATTCATAATGTAATGCGTATATATTTTAAAAAGTCAAACTTTACAAACTTTGATCAATTTTATAGAGAGAACTATGTATATCTACAATACAAAATATATAAAAATACGACACTATGTCTTATTATAAGTCTAATGATGTAAATGTTTTTATCCACAAACTTGATCAAAGTTTATTGACTTTTCAGAAAGTCTACCTGCACTACATTATCGAATGGAAAGAGTATAACATTCCAGTTTATTTTCAGCATACCCACCATCCCCACCACCCACACCAACTTTAGTCAATTGTATTTATATATGATTAAAGGGAAGCTTCCATTATCTCAAGAATACTAATATACACCTATAATTCTATAAAAATGATGATAAATGCTATTATAGTTTTCATTTTCAAACGTGTTACTCGTTTGACCAGGAGCTGGGCCCCATATATGCACCATTTCGTTGCACCAATCTAATCAGTCATACTGCTAGTATTACTATTATTTAAGTAAAATTAATACAGCTATACTATTATATTCAAGTAAAAACAGACTCAGAAATATCGCCTGTCACACCAATCCACACTTGCCGGCTCAGCACAACACACGAGACATGTTCGTTCGATGGAGCTCTCTCCATCACATCGCCTGTCAAAGTCCATCCATGGCCTGTCACACAAAGAATTTCGTCTCCTTCGACCGCCGATCGATCGGTGGCCGAGGACGTGAAGACGTCGCATTCCGCTGCTAGGAGTGCATGCTGACGGTGACGCGCGCTATATATTTCTGTAGCTGTAGCGTTTGGAGGTGTGGTGCGGCCTGTGCGTGTGCGGTGATGCTTGGAACCTTCGTGTGCTCCCGTCCACGTGCGTGTGCGGTCGGTCGGTCGATCCATCTACTGGCTGGCCGCGCGTGTGTATATAAGCTAGCCACGCCCACGATGCGAAGCACATACATTCACTCAGCCGAGGTGTCACCGCCAACTCGCACGCGTCTTCAGCACGGCGCAGAGAGAAAGAGAGAGTTGTTAGCATGGCGTCCAGGGAGGTCAGAGTCCAGGTGGCGGAGGTACTGGACGGCGCGGCCGTGGCTTCTCACGCTGACACGCCGTGCTCTGTCTCCTTCAGCGTGCCGGGCTCGCCGTCGGGGCTCCACCTCGCGCAGCTTGGCATGCCGCCGTGCGTCCGCGGAAACGACGCCGACGTGGGCGCTGCTCGGGTGGCGCCGAGCGAGTCGAAGGTCGAGCTGGTCCACTACCCGGCAGTGCCGCAGCTGCTGAAGCAGGCACGCCACCACTCGCAGCCATCCCTGGTGGTCAGAGGCGGCGGCGAGGTGCCGGCGATGCTGCGGAGCGACAGCACGCGGGAGCGAGACCGACGGTTTGACCACTTCAAGACGTTCTCTGGCCGCCTTGAGCGCCAGCTCTCCAGCCTCCGCGGGGTGCCACAGGATATCGACGTCGAACAAGGTGCGGCGTCAAAGATTTCAGAAGAGGACACCGACGAGGACGACGAAGTGCCCACCGCCGACCGCTACTTCGCCGCGCTAGAAGGCCCCGAGCTCGAGACCCTTCGTGTACGTTAAAACACTTATTTTAGGACCGAAGGAGTAGAAAAAAAATCACCATTACAATCTGTGTCTAATGACCTCATGAACATGCAGTCGACAGAAGTGGCGGTGCTGCCTAAGGACGAGACATGGCCGTTCCTGCTCCGGTTCCCCATCAGCGCCTTTGGGATGTGCCTTGGCGTGAGCAGCCAGGCCATGCTCTGGAAGACCATGCAGTCCGAGCCCTCCACCAAGTTTCTTCACGTGCACCCCGTTGTCAACCACGTCCTCTGGTGGGTCTCCGTCGCACTCATGGTGGTCGTCTCCATCACCTACCTCTTGAAGATCGTCTTCTACTTCGAGGCCGTCCGCCGTGAGTTCCATCACCCTGTGCGCGTCAACTTCTTCTTCGCGCCATGGATCGCCTGCCTCTTCCTCGTCAAGGGTGTGCCACATCCGGTGTGGGAGATCCACCACGCCGTCTGGTACGTGCTCATGGCGCCCATCTTGTGCCTCGACCTCAAAATCTACGGACAGTGGATGTCTAGCGGTGAGCGACGCCTCTCTAAGGTGGCCAACCCATCCAACCACCTAGCAGTCGTCGGGAACTTCGTAGGCGCATTGCTTGGCGCTACGATGGGCCTTCGGGAGCTTCCTATCTTCTTCTTCGCCGTTGGGTTGGCCCACTATGCCGTGCTCTTTGTCACTCTCTATCAGCGGCTCCCCACCAACGTGCAGCTCCCCAAGGAGCTCCACCCAGTGTTCTTCCTTTTCGTCGCTGCACCTAGCGTCGCATCCATGGCGTGGACAAGGATCTCTGGCGAGTTCAACGATGGTGCTAGGCTCCTTTACTTCGTCTCGCTATTCCTCTACGTGTCGCTGGTGGTACGCGTCAACCTCTTTCGGGGGTTTAGGTTCTCCCTGGCATGGTGGGCATACACATTCCCGATGACGAGTGTGGCCTTGGCGACAGTGTTGTATGCATCGGAGGTAGACAACATGCTGACACGGGCACTGGCAGTCGGGTTGTCGGGAATCGCTGTTGTCACAGTCACCGGCGTGCTAGCCACAACCATGTACCACGCCTTCGTGCGCAAGGACCTCTTCCCCAACGATGTATCCATCGCCATTACGCGGCGAAGGCCCAAGTTTAGCAAGATCCTTGCGCACCTTCGGTCGTCGGGCTCTGATGTCAAGGAGCTTGTTCTCTCCATCCCAAATTTCAATTCCAATTCGAATTCCAAGCAGGGCGCATACTCTGATAACTTGGGCTCCAACTCAAGGACGAGCGACGGTCTCGGCGAGTCTCCAATGGCACACGGGCATGGAAGAGCAGAGTGTTAGACGGTCGGTGCACGACACAGTGTACGTACGCACGGCTAGCTTATGTGGAAAAATCTCATCATAAGTAGTACTTGTATAGAGTTCTCCTTTTTTTCTTCATTGTTTTTCTTCTTTGCGAACTTGCTGCACATAGTTGCAGATTAGGCGTGATATCCTTGAGCAATTTACATTGCCATGATAGTGATATAATTGTCGGAATTAATGGTTGAGCTTGTAAATTTATTGCTTATACTTTTTTTTCAGAAGTAGAAAAATCTCAAGTCACATTGCATAGACTCTATTCTCATCTCAAGTAACTCCATAGACCTGAAAATTGCGAGAACATTTCACCAAAGGAGTATCAATAAAATGGACGGCCTAGTGTGTTGCAGCTTCAGAAGTGAGGTTTTCATAGTTTTATTAACACAGGAGAGTTTGGAAAATCATTTTTTATGTGTGACCGTGACATGTTATCCCCTCATTGCTCAAAACCAAGGTTACCGCTGACGGCAGCACTTTCAGACTTAGCTTTACTTACATTTTCTTTAATTAGAACACAGATTTACTTACATTTTCTTTGGATTAATCATAGCTTTGCACAGATTTTCTTTAAAAAAAAGATAGCTTTACTTGTACATAGCAATTAGAGCCCGTATTAATTTCCTGTTTTGGTCTTTGGGCCCACCGGATAGTAGGCTGTTGGTAAATTAGTTCTGGCTACAATTCTCTGCACCGTATTGCTCTGAACTAACCCTACAAATGCTAAAACTTACTCCCTTTATCTCAAAATAAGTGTCTCAACTTTATACTAGCTCTAGTACAAATTTGTACTAAACTCAAGACACTTATTTTGAGACGGAGGGGGTATTTCTTTTTGCTGAATGAAAGCCTCAGATGTGCTAACTAAATTATGTTTATATAGTCCTCCTACCTGGATCAAAGACAGATCAGGTTTTGTTCCACAAATCAAAACACTTACTTACATAGTTGAAGGCATAAACCGATAGACACCTTCCGCCGCAAACTTGACTCTAAAATACATGATGTTTTGCATAAGCGGTACCCGGGGTAGAATTTAGAATATGTTTGAATCATATACAGTATGTACATTATCCCACTGGTCTCTCACATGCTTGAACCGCTTTATATGTCACTCACCTATTAGGCCTATTATGTGCTTTTGATGATAAGTAGGAATAGAATGTTCCACTTGTATAAGCGTGCACGATGACTAAAGGACTCGGTGGATGGAGTCCTCCGGGTCATTCACGGCATGATGCCTCGCTCCTGTCTGACTCTCTACCATATAGTACATGTATGAGGAAAAAGGACCGTTGGTTAGGGAAAGAAGGAGAAAAATGCATCCAGACACAAAAACATGGCGCAGGAATTGCGTGCATGCGCCGATTCTTTTCCAATATGTGTACTATAAATTTCCTCGTGTGGAGATAAAAGTAGTCGCTCCTGTTTCAAAGCTTGATTCAATTCCGGTGTGCTGCTGCATCTTCACACCTGCCATGCTTGCGTAGTACTCCCTCCGTCCGAAAATATTCGTCGGAGAGATGGATGTATCTAGATGTATTTTTGTTCTAGATGCATTTATTTTCATCCATTTCTACGACGAGTATTTCGGGACGGAAGGAGTAACATTTTTCCACCTTCAACTTCGCCATGGATTTACCTTTTCCACACAAGCTACTACTCCCTCCGTTCCTAAATAATTGTCTTTCTAGAGATTTCAACAAGTGACTACATACGGAGCAAAATGAGTGAATCTACACTCTAAAACATGTCTGCATACATCCGTATGTTGTAGTCCATTTGAGATGCCTAGAAAGACAATTATTTGGGAACGGAGGGAGTAGTACTTAGTAAGTGCAGAAAAAAAAAACATAAATGATGTAGTTTGGGGAGTCTGGTCAGCTCGACACCGTGGAAAGAAGCAGTCATGGAGTTCCAAGGCCAAGTGCGACGAGCTGGGAGCGTCGATTTTGAATTTCTCCACAAAGGAGTCCAAGCATCTGCAGCGGCCGTGGCATGCGTCAAGGAGACCGGTGATCTCCGAGCTGGTGGCGAAGACGAACTCGTGCAGAGTGATGTTAGTGAGCCGGTGATCGAATTAAGCCCGGTATCGTCGATCGAAACTTGCATGTACTACGTATATTGTGCGGCGAAGCACAACTCATGTGTTCCGGTGCATGCATGCAACTGTACCTGTACGCGCGCACGACAAGGACGGATTAGTCCGCTAAAACTAAAACTAAAACAAGTTCCCTCGCTCGCTCGCGTTGGATTAATAAAAAAAACAAAAAAAAAAACATCAACGCGCTCGTAAATTCTGCCGTTGACTCCGCGCGTGCGCTACCATACAAACGCATGTCATGCGTGCAATAATCCATTTCCCTTTTTTTACTCCCCTTCATTATTTTTCCTTTTCCCTTTTTTTTGAGACATTTCTTTTTTCTTTTTCCTGGGAACGTAGTACATACATGAGCACTAGTTTCTTCTTTTGATTTGATTGATTGATTCAAACATACACTACCTGCCACTAGATCCTTTTCCTTTTTTTCTAGGGCGTTGTTTACCCGACCGACCGACTGACGCACCCGACAACCAAACTACGTGAACAGTATGGTGCCTGGCCCCCCTCTCCAAACTGTTGGATCAAAGGTCGACGGATGGATCTTTGTGAACAGTACCCGAGCTATAGTGCCTCGTCTACAGGAACTCGTGATACATTCCCCGAGCTACAGCCGAAGATCATCTCTGTTATGTGGGCTATCTGGACTTCTCGCAACAACATAACACACGAGAGAGAGAGAGAGCCTGCATCCGGGCCAGTCCCTGAAGCGGATTCAAGAAGCTCTAATGCTGCTGGAGCTTCCCGAAGATCATACCTGGTTATGGATGGAGACCACCCGATCCAGAGTGGCTCAAGATAAACACCGACGCAAGCGTCTCTTTGACTGAAAACAGAAGCGGAGCGGGGGGCCTTGCTCGATCCTCGTCCGCATTTGTTGCTGCCTGGAGCAAGCCGCACAACCATGTCACGGATCCGCTCATAGCAGAAGCCTTGGCTCAGCGAGACGGAGTTATCTTTGGCAAGCTTCGAGGTTCTTCGCGAGTTGTGCTTGAAGTAGATTGTCTAGAGCGGTGCAGCTTTGGAACTCGCGACAATTTTCGCGCTCTGTCATAGCGCCTATACTTCTCGAAATTGAAGGGCTAGCCTCAACTTTCCTTAGCTTTGATATTCATCATGTAATGAGACAAGCTAACAATTTGGCGCACCTCTATGCAAAGCATGCTAGCACATTGGGAGTCACCGATTGTTGGATGGACTCCCCGGTTTCCTTGTGACGAGCCTTTTGGCTGATCGCGCAGGAGCTGCTCATGAACAAAGCTCTATGTTTCCCGTAAAAAAAATCCTCCATCCAAAGGCCGGCCTCCCGCCAGTTCCTGCGTCACTGGATCTCGGTCCGTATTACATGTATCTACATTTTGTGGTCCAATAAGGATGAATGGCTTAGTTGAGAATAAGGAAAATGTTTTTTCCTTAATGGGATGAATAAGAGAGAATTTATTCTCATTAATATATCAGTAAATTGAGTTGTTGAACAATAATCTTTTCTATAATTGTTCCATATATTCAAGTCTCAACTGCGTACTTAGTTTTACACATAACGTTTTAGACATGGACACTTTGTACGAGGCAAACTTTCACCATTATTTTTATGTGTATATGCATCTAAAAATTGTAGACACAAGCACAATAAAGAAACAATTTTCAACACATAAGTTTAATTATTTTCAATGGATCCATAAATATATTTAAATATTGTTTGATACTCAAAGTTAGAGGAGTATGACTATAAATATTCTCTAGAGCAACACCCATTTTGAAATATTTCATGTTCTTCCTGCACAAATAATTGAATTACTCTAAGCTTCTGTTCGCTAAAACTTTGGCTGCCATCAATCTTGGCCAAAATGTTCCATGCGGCATATGATTTATGGTTTCTAAATTAAGGTATTTTGACTTTACAATGCATTTCCAACCATAACAGTAGCGTAATTAACCGAGTCCAAAACAACCACGCCTCATAACCTAGACATAAATTTTCATGTGAGAACATTTTGTGGTGACGAAAGAGATATTAGCATGCCAAATATGACCCTACAAAAGGAAAGAATAAATGACTTAAATAACCATTTGGCGTGAAACTAGTTCATGAACAGGTCTTCCCCAATTTAGATATGACTTGCCGTGTTATAATTTGAGAAGTCCTATCAGGTTCTCATCCCATCACACGTTTAATTAGGAAAAGTTATTTATGTTTTCTTTAGGAATATTTATTTTTAATGAAATATATGTACGTGGACATGTCGCACATTCTTTACCTGGTATATATTTATGTGTACATGTGTCACGTAAAGTCATCTAGACCTATCATGTCACACATATCAAATGGTCATAAATTGATAATTTTAAAAATCAACCGGATGAAGGGCTAGTGTTTTCTGATTAACGTAAGAATTTCTAGCTAGTCTCCCTATTTTTCATCCGTAGTTTTCTTTTAGTATATGTACGTGTACATGTGCCACGTAAAGTCATCTAGGCCTACCATGTCATACATATCTAAAGGTCATAAATTGATAACTTTAAAAATTAACCGGATGGCTAGTATTTTCTGATTAACGTGAGAATTTCTAGCTAGTCTCTCTATTTTTCATCGGTATTGTCCTTTTAGTATATACTCCATCCATTTCAAAATAGACGACTCAACTTTAGTATAAAGTTAGTACAAAGTTGAGTCATCTATTTTGAAACGGGGGGAGTAATAGACAGATAGATAGAAGATATATTCACGAAGATTTATCTTTTTGGTTTCTCCTTGCATATTTCGATTTAGAACCTGAATTTCTTAGTGATTATGGCCTCATGTTCTATGAATATTCACAAAGTTTTCTAGATTTTATTGAAACTCTTAAATTTGTTTTTAGAAAGATTGGACCAGGGAGCATTTATGAGTTTTTTTTAGCTTGAGCATTTATGAGTTGGTAACACATGGTATGCACTCCGAGACCGATCTTTCCTTTTGGCACGACAGCAGAGGCAGCGGCACAACTTTTTGACTGAACTGCAGTGCAGTCCGGTGCACACTCCGTGTATACGCCGCGTAGCACGCGCTACGGTGCAAATAGATATATTCCTCTCTTCTACCCGAAGGAATGAATCGCTTGCAGTTTCTTGAAGATCCATCCATGTGCTTTTCCCCATCAATTTCCAAGCATGCAAAACTTCATTCGTACATTCCATTAACCGGTTACCAGTCCCAAAAATAAAAATTAGAGTAACTCCATCAAAAAACAATCTTACTATATAATATTTCAGTTTATTTATCATTAAACTGTGTGGTACCAACATGTGACACACGTGATAATAAGCAATCCAAACAATTCACACCACCACCCACACCAACTTTGGTGAATGTACTATATGATCAATGCAAAGATTTCATTATCTAAAAAACTAATACACACCTATAATTGTAGAAAAAATAACAATAAGCATGCTTATAGTTTCCTTTTCCAAACATGTTGCTCGTTTTAGCACGAGCTGGGCCCCATTTCTTTGCACCAATTTAGTCAGTCATATTCATAGTATTACTACTATTATTTGAGGCAAATTAATACAGCTATACTACTCCCTCCGCCCCGAAAAAATTATTTTAGATTTGTCTAGATACGGATGCACCAAGTTATTGCTTTAGTGTTGAATGCATCCATATATAGACAAATCTAGATAAATCTGAGACGAAGGTGATATTATTCAATTGTATAAAACAGACTCAGCAATATCTATCCACCAACCCGCACACTTGCGGGCTCAGCACACGATCGAGCTCTCCATCACCTCATCCGTCCAAGTCGAGGTCACACAAGAATTTCGCCCACGTGATGCGGCGATGCGTGTGGAACCTTCTAGTGCTTTCCGTCCACGTGCGCGCCTCATCCCCACCCCGTGCCGGCGCCGCTGATTTGAGCTGGGACATGTGTGTGTGTGCGCGCCCGCGTGCATATAAGCTGGCCATGCCCACGATGCGATGCATATCCATTCACTCACCAGTCGCCAATAGTTGTCCGTTTTCAAGAGCTTGCAGCTGGCTTCAACGGTGGAGAGAGAGAGAGAGAGAGAGAGAGAGAGAGAGAGTTGTTGCCTCAGCATCCAGATGGCGGGGGTACTGGACGCCCAGCCTGGGTGTGTTCTGTCCGGGGAGCCGCTTGTCGTCGGTGCTACGCCGCGGGCAGCCGGCGCTTCTTTGATGGATGCTGCAGACGCAGTCGCCGCCGACGACACGATGACCAAAGACGCGGCCGCCGCGGCTCAGGATGAGATGCGGTGCTCTGTCTCGTTCAGCGTGCCAGGCTCGCCGTCGGGGCTCCACCTCGCGCAGCTCCGCATGCCGCCGTTCGTCTGCGCCTGCGATGCCGACGTGGGCACCGCTCCTGTGCTGCCGACCGAGTCAAAGGTCCCGTGGGAGCGAGACCGGCGGTTTGACAACTTCAGGACGTTCTATGGCGGCCTTGAACGGCAGCTCTCCAACCTCCGGGGGTTGCCACAGGACATCGAGAAAGGTGCGGCGTCAAAGATCTCAGAGGAGGAGGAGGACATCGACGAGGACGATGAAGTGCCCACCGCCGACCGCTACTTCGCCGCGCTCGAAGGCCCCGAGCTTGAGACCCTTCGTGTACGTACCACGTAACCGTTTAGCATTCCACCAAAAAGTTTCACCTTTGCATACTACTGCCGTTTTTGTATCTAATAACAATGTGAACATGCAGTCGACGGAGGTGGCGGTGCTGCCTAAGGACGAGACATGGCCGTTCCTGCTCCGATTCCCCATCAGCGCCTTTGGGATGTGCCTTGGCGTGAGCAGCCAGGCCATGTTGTGGAAGACCCTTGAGTCGGAGCCCTCCACCAAGTTTCTTCATGTGCACACGGTTGTCAACCACGTCCTCTGGTGGATCTCCCTCGCACTCACGGTGGTCGTCTCCACCACCTACCTCTTGAAGATCGTCTTCTACTTCGAGGCTGTCCGTCGTGAGTTCAACCATCCTGTGCGTGTCAACTTCTTCTTCGCGCCATGGATCGCTTGCCTCTTCCTTGTCAAGGGCGTGCCGCATCCGGTGTGGGAGATCCACCACGCCGTCTGGTGCGTGCTCATGGCGCCTATCTTGTGTCTCGACCTCAAAATCTACGGACAATGGATGACTAGCGACGAGCGGCGCCTCTCTAAGGTGGCCAACCCATCGAACCACCTCGCCGTCGTTGGCAATTTCGTCGGTGCGCTGCTTGGCGCTAGGATGGGCCTCCGGGAGTTGCCCATCTTCTTCTTCGCTGTTGGGTTGGCCCACTATGTGGTGCTCTTTGTCACTCTCTATCAGCGGCTCCCTACCAACGTGCAGCTCCCCACGGAGCTCCACCCAGTTTTCTTCCTTTTCGTCGCTGCACCTAGTGTCGCGTCTATGGCATGGGCAAGGATCTCTGATGAGTTCAACGATGGCGCTAAGCTCCTTTACTTCGTCTCGCTATTCCTCTACGTGTCGCTGGTGGTGCGCGTCAACCTCTTTCGGGGGTTTAGGTTCTCCCTAGCATGGTGGGCGTACACATTCCCAATGACGAGTGTGGCCTTGGCGACGGTATTGTATGCATCGAAGGTAGACAACATGCTGACACGGGCACTGGCAGTCGGGTTGTCAGGAACCGCCGTTGTCACAATCACCGGCGTGTTAGCCACCACCATGTACCACGCCTTCATGCGCAAGGACCTCTTCCCCAATGATGTGTCCATCGCCATCACGCGGCGACGGCCCAAGTTTAGCAAGATCCTCGCGCATCTTCGATCATCGAGTTATGATGTCAAGGAGCTCGTTCTCTCCGTCCCGAATATCAGTTCCTATTCCAAGCAGGGCGCCTACTCTGACTCCGGCTCCAACTTCAGGATGAACATCAGTGCCGGTGAGTCTCCAATGGCACATGGGCACGGAAGAGAAGAATGTTAGACAGTTGGTGTAAAACATGTTGCTTAGTGGAACCTGTATAGAGTTCTCTATATTTTCTCCATTCCTTTTCGTCTTTGTAAACTTGCTGCACATAGTTGCAGATTAGGAGCGATATCCTTGAGCAATTTACATTGCCATGACAGTGATGTAATTGCCGGACTTGACGGTTGAGCTTGTCAATTTAGTGGTTATATACTTTCGTTCATCAGAAGTAAGTTACATTTCTTACTCTATTATGATCTCCAAGTAACTCCATAGACCTGAAAATTGCAGAAACATTTCACCAAAGGTGCATCAACCAGAATGGATGGCCTAGTGAGTTGCAACTCTGGAAGTGAGATTTTCAAATAAGAGAGAAGAATTTGCAAAATCATTTTGTGTGTGTGACTATGACATGCTATTCCCTCGTTGCTTGAAACCAAAGATACTGTTGATGGCGGTACTTTCAGACTAAGCTTTCCTTACATGATAGGTTGAAGCCAAGTTTTGGTGTTCCGTGTCTATTAGTTCCGGCATCCATATAGTTACATATTTAACCATATTGCTCTGAACTAACTCGACAAATTCTTATCTCTAGAAAAGATCTACAAATTATTTCTCGTTGCTTAATGAAAGCCTCAGATGTGCTAACATAATTATGTATTATTTTATTAAAAAAAAAACTACTTGCTGCCTGGAACAGAGACAAAACAGGGTTTGTCCCGTAAATCAAAGCACTTACAAATCAAAACACTTTACATTGCCACCACAAACTTTAGTTCAGAATGCATGTTGTTTTGCTTGCATAAAGATGAACTACACTCTGAATAAAGCGTGATCTTTGAGGTGGTAAATCTGGCCATTATCATCTTAATTAGAGCCCTACAAGTCCCGTTTCCTCTTCCTGATGTTTTGCCGGGTAAGCAGTACGCCCATGTTCATTTGTTGTTTGGGGATTCTTGGTTTCCTGTTGACAGCAAGTTCTGTTCGTATGCGAACATTTTTCATCGTGGTAAGCAGTTTTTGGTTTGTTACTTTCCCCGTATCATTGGCCACTACTCTACTTCAGAGTAGCACTCTTGGGTACGCAGAAGGTATGAGCATGTGAACTGTCATGCATTTTAATTATTCAATAGATGTATATATATTATATACAGGTATGTTTGATCAACTCTCAAACAGATTCTGTACTCTTTGAGCTATATATCCATTAATCCATGCCTCAAGGACTAGCCCCTATTAAATCTGGATGGTAATTTTTCATACCTTACTCATCATTTGTGTTACCTTGAATACAAAATTAGCAGCTCAATTTCTCCATTAAATAGTGAGTCCAATTTGATGTGGTTTGGCAGTGGTTGCCCCTTTGATGATTCTTGATCATGTTACATGACATATATGGTTGGGACACATGCACACGCACGATCAAAAAAAGAAGCGCCTGACATGGGCAACAGGGGGGCGACGCGGGGGGCCGTCCAGTGATCGCCGGGCCTGTGCGCTCGGGGGCGGTGGTGCGTCCTCGGGTTGGCGGCCGATTTTGGGCGCTAGCCGGATCCGATGAGGACGAGGCGGACGAAGACGGCGACGATCGGGCGGCTTCTCCGCCAACACCGACTCCTTCAGATCTTTTCTGTGAGTTTTTCCATGCGGGTTATAATGAGGATGAGGTGGCCTCAACGGTGGATAGAATTTTGCCGGTGGACGATCCGGCGAGGGTTGGGCTTCACGCGGGCGAGAAGAAGGAGATGGTGCGGCGCGTTGTGCACCGGAGAACGGCGGCGACGGCGGTCAGGCCATGGAAGGGACCCCTTCCGAAGGTTAGTCTTCCAAACCTCACCCTTTTCGATTTGATCCGGCCGGATTCTTGGACTAAAGTTCAGAGGAAGAAGAAACCAATCCGTTCTGGTAGTGAGTCCCAGCGGCTGGCGGCGGCCATGGCGTTGTCGCCGGCGGGGCGGCCGATCGGGATCATGCAGATGCGGGAGAGGCGTTTGAACGCACTCCTGGGCCGCGTGCACAGTGTGTCTGGTATTGGGCCCGCTCTGAGTGAGTCGGGCCAGGTCGTGGACGGGCCTGTGTTAACTGGGTATGAGGCCCAGTACAACCAGGTGCGTACGTCGGGATCGTTGTCTACACCCCCATGCACGATCGACGGTTCTTCAGAGGGTTTTCGATCGAAACGATCTAGGGTTCATCGAGCTGCGTGCCGATCGAGCTTCTCAGACCGTGGTGCGGGGCGTGCCAGGCGGATTCCTCCTCTCCGTGGCATGGTGGGTCGAGGTCCGCCCCCTGCCAAGTCCGGCGCCCAGTACGGCGCCCCGGGCGACGCGGGACGTGGTGGGCAGGTTCTGCCAGCAGGAGGCGGGCGTGGTGGCGTTGTGGTGTCGCAGGGCGCGAGACGTGGCCGCGCTGGGCTGCCGATCCCCGCTGGGTGCGCTGGCGCTACTCAGGCGTCGGGTGCTGGGTTCGGCCAGGCGCCTCAGGTGGCAGGCGGCCCTAGGCCGCCGTTGCATGGTGGTGCACCCGGGTCCGGCGTGGCTGGCCGCTGGTCGCTGCCTGCGGGCGCCAGACCACCAACGCCGGCTGTGGGACGGGGTGGCCCTCGGCCACCGGTGCCGATCCCCGTGGGCGTCGCGATTCGAGTAGATGTTGAGTATATTTACTTGATGAAACACAAGTCTGAATTATTGAATGGTTCAAGTAATTTCAGTGTGAAGTTGAAGATCATCGTGACAAGAGGATAAAATGTTTGTGATGTGATCATAGAGATGAATATCTGAGTTGCGAGTTTGGTACACAATTGAGACATTGTGGAAATTGTTTCACAATTAACACCGCCTGGAACACCATAGTGTGATGGTGTGTCCGAACATCATAGTTGCACTCTATTGGATATGGTGCGTACCATGATGTCTCTTATCGAATTACCACTATCGCTCATGGGTTAGGCATTAGAGACAACCGCACTCACTTTAATAGGGTACCACGTAATTCCGTTGAGATGACACCATATGAACTATGGTTTAGAGAAACCTAAGCTGTCATTTCTTAAAAGTTTGGGGCTACGACGCTTGTGTGAAAAAGTTTCAGGTTGATAAGCTCGAACCCAAAGCGGATAAAATGCATCTTCATAGGACACCCAAAACAATTGGGTATACCTCCTAATTCAGATCCGAAAGCAATAGGGATTGTTTCTTGAATCGGGTCCTTTCTCGAGGAAAAGTTTGTCTCGAAAAGTTGAGTGGGAGGATGGTGAAGACTTGATGAGGTTATTGAACCGTCACTTCAACTAGTGTGTAGCAGGGCACAGGAAGTTGTTCCCGTGGCACCTACACTAATTGAAGTAGAAGCTTATGATAGTGATCATGAAACTTCGGATCAAGTCACTACCGTGCCTCGTAGGGTGACAAGGATGCGTACTGCTTCAGAGTGGTACGCAATCCTGTCTTGAAGGTCATGTTGCTAGACAACAATGAACCTACGAGCTATGGAGAAGCAATGGTGGGCCCAAATTCCGACAAATGGTTAGAAGCCATGAAATCCGAGATAGGATCCATGTATCAGAACAAAGCATGGACTTTGGTGGACTTGCCCGATGATCGGCAAGACATTGAGATGAATGGATATTTAAGAAGAAGGCGGACGTGGACGGTAAGATCACCGTCTATGAAGCTCGACTTGTGGCGAAGAGTTTTTCACAAGTTCAAGGAGTTGACTACGATGAGATTTTCTCATCCGTAGCGATGCTTAAAGTCCGTCGGAATCATGTTAGCATACGCTGCATTTATGAAATCTGGCAGATGGATGTCAAAATGAGTTTCCTTACCAGTTTTCGTAAGGAAAGGTTGTATGTGATACAATCAGAAAGTTTTGTCGATCCTAAGGATGCTAAAAGGTATGCTGGCTCCAGCGATCCTTTCTAAGGACTGGAGTAAGCATCTCGGAGTTGGAATGTGCGCTTTGATGAGATGATCAAAGATTTTGGGTTTATACAAAGTTTATGAGAAACTTGTATTTCCAAAGAAGTGAGTGGGAGCACTATAGAATTTTTGATGAGTATATGTTGTTGACATATTGATGATCAGAAATGATGTAGAATTTCTGGAAAGCATACAGGGTTATTTGAAAGATGTTTTTCAATGGAAAACCTGTATTAAGCTACTTGAACATTGAGCATCAAGATCTATAGGGATAGATCAAACCGCTTAATGGTACTTTCAAATGAGCATATACCTTGACATGATCTTGAAGGTGTTCAAGATGGATCAGTCAAAGAAGAAGTTCTTGCCTGAGATGTAAGGTATGAAGTTGAGACTTAAAGCTCGACCACGGCAGAACAGAGAGAAAGGACGAAGGTCGTCCCCTATGCCTTAGACGTAGGCTCTACAGTATGCTATGCTGTGTACCGCACCGGAAGTGTGCCTTGCCATGAGTCAGTCAAGGAGTACAAGAATGATCCAGGAATGGATCATTGGATAGCGGTCAAAATTGTCCTTGGAGTAAATAAGGACATGTTTCTCGATTATGGAGGTGATAAAGAGTTCGGCGTAAAGGGTTACGTCGATGCAAACTTTAAACACCTATCCGAATGACTCTGAGTAGCAAACCGGATACATATGGTGGAGCAACCATTTGGAATAGCTTCAAGTGGAGCGTGGAAGCAACATTTACAATATGACCTAGGAATTTGCAAAGCACACACGGATCTGAAAGGTTCAGACCCGTTGACTAAAACCCGTTGACTAAAACCTCTCTCACAAGCAAAACATGATCAAACCTCAGAACTCATTGAGTCTAAATCACATGATGATGTGAACTAGTTTACAGACACTAGTAAACTCTTTGGGTGTTGGTCACATGGCGATGTGACCTATCAGTGTTAATCACATGACGATGTGAACTAGATTATTGACTCTAGTGCAAGTGGGAGACTGTTGGAAATATGCCCTAGAGGCAATAATAAATTAGTTATTATTATATTTCCTTGTTCATGATAATCGTTTATTATCCATGCTATAATTGTATTGATAGGAAACTCAAATACATGTGTGGATACATAGACAACACCATGTCCCTAGCAAGCCTCTATTGGCTAGCTCGTTGATCAATAGATGGTTACGGTTTCCTAACCATGGACATTGGATGTCATTGATAACGGGATCACATCATTAGGAGAATGATGTGATGGACAAGACCCAATCCTAAGCCTAGCACAAAGATCGTAGTTCGTATGCTAAAGCTTTTCTAATGTCAAGTATCATTTCCTTAGACCATGAGATTGTGCAACTCCCGGATACCGTAGGAATGCTTTGGTGTACCAAACGTCACAACGTAATCGGGTGACTATAAAGGTGCATTACAGGTATCTCCGAAAGTGTCATTGGGTTGGCACGAATCGAGACTGGATTTGTCACTCCGTAAACGGAGAGGTATCTCTGGGCCCACTCGGTAGGACATCATCATAATGTGCACAATGTGACCAAGGGGTTGATCACGGGATGATGTGTTACGGAACGAGTAAAGAGACTTGCCGGTAACGAGATTGAACAAGGTATCGGGATACCGACGATCGAATCTCGGGCAAGTACAATACCGCTAGACAAAGGGAATTGTATACGGGATCGATTGAGTCCTTGACATCGTGGTTCATCCGATGAGATCATCGTGGAACATGTGGGAGCCAACATGGGTATCCAGATCCCGCTGTTGGTTATTGACCGGAGAACGTCTCGGTCATGTCTGCATGGTTCCCGAACCCATAGGGTCTACACACTTAAGGTTCGATGACGCTAGGGTTATAAAGGAAGTTTGTATGTGGTTACCGAATGTTGTTCGGAGTCCCGGATGAGATCCCGGACGTCACGAGGAGTTCCGGAATGGTCCGGAGGTAAAGATTTATATATGGGAAGTCCTGTTTTGGTCACCGGAAAAGTTTCGGGCGATATCGGTAACGTACCGGGACCACCGGGAGGGTCCCGGGGGTCCACCAAGTGGGGCCACCAACCCCAGAAGGTTGCGTGGGCCAAGTGTGGGAGGGAACCAGCCCCAAGGGGGCTGGTGCGCCCCCCACAAGAGGCCCAAGACGCAAGGGAGAGTGGGAGGGGGCAAACCCTAGGGCAGATGGGCCCTAGGGCCCATCTAGTGGGCGCCTCCTCTCCCCCCCTCTGGGCCGCCTCCTTGATCCCATCTAGGGCTGGCCGCCACCCCTAGGGGTGGAAACCCTAGAGGGGCGCAGCCCTCCCTTCCCTATATATATGAGGCCTATGGGGCTGCCCGAATACATGAGAGCCTCCCTCCCAGCGCAGCCCCGCCTCTCCTCCTCCTCCTCTCCCTTGGTGCTTGGCGAAGCCTGCTGGGATTGCCACGCCCTCCATCACCACCATGCCGTTGTGCTGCTGCTGGATGGAGTCTTCCTCAACCTCTCCCTCTCTCCTTGCTGGATCAAGGCGTGGGAGACGTCACCGGGCTGTACGTGTGTTGAACGCGGAGGTGCCGTCCGTTCGGCACTAGGATCTCCGGTGATTTGGATCACGACGAGTACGACTCCTTCAACCCCGTTCTCTTGAACGCTTCCGCTTAGCGATCTACAAGGGTATGTAGATGCACTCTCCTTCCCTCGTTGCTAGTTTCTCCATAGATAGATCTTGGTGACACGTAGGAAAATTTTGAATTTCTGCTACGTTCCCCAACAGGTGTATCCATCCTTCAATACGCTGATGATACAATCATCTTTATGGAGCATGACTTGGCCAAGGCGAGAAATATGAAGCTGTTGTTATGCCTCTTTGAACAATTGTCTGGTTTAAAGATTAACTTTCATAAGAGCGAGTTGTTCTGCTTTGGTAGAGCCAAAGACGAACAGGAGTCTTATAGGCAATTGTTTGGGTGCGAGTTGGGGAGTTTGCCCTTCTCTTACCTTGGTATTCCGATACACCATCATAGGCTAACAAACAGATTTGAGAAGAAACTGAGTTGCTGGAAGGGTAAGCTCATCTCATACGGAGGCCGGTTAATCTTGATAAATTCGGTGCTCACGAGTATGCCTATGTTTCTCTTATCGTTCTTTGAGGTCCCTGTTGGTGTTAGGAAAAGACTGGACTTCTATCGATCACGCTTCTTTTGGCAGGGTGATGAACATAAAAGAAAATACCGGCTTGCTAAGTGGGATATCATCTGTCGACCCAAAGACCAAGGAGGGCTTGGTATTGAGAATCTTGAAGTTAAGAACAGATGCCTTCTCGAGAAGTGGTTGTGGAAGCTCGCTTCAGGGACTGAAGCCATGTGGGCGCAGATCCTTCGCAGCAAGTACCTCCAGACTAGAACGATGTCCCAGGTAATAGTTAGGCCGACTGACTCGCCTTTCTGGAAAGGACTGATGAAAGTCAAACAACTACTATTCAGTAGGACAAGAGTTGTTATTGGAAATGGGGCTACTACACGTTTCTGGGAGGATACTTGGCTTGGCGACTCACCCTTGGCCATTCAATATCCGTCTTTATATCGTATTGCTCAACGACGTGAGGTGTTCGTGGCAACAGTATTTCATTCTATTCCCCTTAATATTCAGTTTCGACGGTCGCTAGCGGGCAATCGTTGGGAAGTTTGGCTCCATTTGGTTAGGAGACTAATGGAGGTTCAACTTTTTGACCAACCTGATGAATTACGCCGAAGTTGACTAGGTCTGGAGTATTTACAGTTAGGTCAATGTATATTGATGTTATCAATTGAACTCCATTCCAACTTCCAAGAATGTGCGATGTCAAAGTTCCTTTGAAAATAAAAGTGTTTATGTGGTTTGTTCATAAACAAGTTATTCTAACAAAGGACAACTTAATAAAGCGTAATTGGACAGGACCTACTAGGTGTAGTTTCGTGATCGGGATGAGACGATTAAGCATCTCTTTTTGATTGCCCGTTGGCCAAGGTCCTTTGGCGACGGTCCACATTGCTTTCAATATTACTCCACCGACTACTGTTAATGCTTTATTTGGGACTTGGCTTAATGGGATTGAGTCTACCTTAGCAAGACATATTCGGTTGGAGTCTGCGCTTTGCTGTGGACCATCTGGCTTTGCAGAAATGATTTGGTTTTTAACAGAACATCACGGATTCATTTTTGCAGGTTATTTTCCGAGCTACGACAGTGATCCGTTCGTGGTAGCTACTCACTCCGATGGAGGCCAGGGAGCATTTGGTTACTGGGTCTATCCGTTGGGAGATGGTAGCATCTTCAACCGGTTTGGATGGCGGTCATGTAATAGGATAGGCAATTAGTTTACCTACCCTGTTTAGCCAGCCGGTTGTGGCATCTTTTCCTGGCTAGTTTGTGTATCTAGCCTTTTGCGCTCTGTGTGGGATGCTTTTTCCTTCTTTAAGTTTGAGACTTTGAAACTTTGTTGGCACAATTTGTTTCTTGGTTAATAAGATGGCCGTATGCATCACTCTTGATGCAGAGGCCGGGGAGCTCCCCCTTTTCGAAAAAATTGATCATGTTACATCAATTTAGTTGTACGTGTGTTTTATTGGGAGAGACTTGCATGAGATCTGGGCCTAGTATGAGATCCTGCGATCTAGCATCATGAGCCACTGGATGTGTATCGAGCGGTACAGATAGGCTGAGGTGGATTTCAGACCAGTCAACGGTGCAATTCACAATTACATCCTTGGCAAAGACTCAATTTAGCAAAACAATCCTCCAGATAGATCTCGTCCCAGCAGCTGATTCCGTCCTCTCGTCCAGATCATTCCCCACCGACGGCGGCAGTGGGAAACTCCCATCGTTCTCTAATCCAGTCCCGGCGGTGGCGGCGGCGACGACGACGACCTTGCCCCAGCCAGATTTTCCTTGCCCTTTGACGGTAATTTGCTAGCTCTTCCTCGTCCCTAACTCTGGACCATGAAATCCCTCCTATCGACCGCGCATCCTTCTTCCATCCAACTCTTCAATCTCATCTAACCCTAGAAATCTTTCCACATATCCTGTGTCCATTATTTTTTAATATGCAGTTGGACCAATAATTCGTAGTCCTGAACCAAATTTTGTACTCTTGATTTTGAGTTTTGCACTGAAAAGTTCTAGAGAGATTACCTGAATCTGTTGAGATACTGTATTGTTGTTGGACTTGGGTTATCAATGAGAGACTACATATAGTTAGCCCACACTTCTCATCCCCTTTTCTGATGACCTAGTAGCAGTTTTCTGTTCACTATGCTAATAGCAATTTTGTTAAGTAAACTAGGTTACAAGCTAATCAGCATGAGTCCATGTAATGGAAAGATACTTTGATGTGGTAAATATGCGTGGATAATGGGCATAATGATTCGGTGAGCAGCGGCAAGGATATATGCCAGTTCTAAGAAAAACTATTCATGTCTATAATGCGGCCAGACCTGGAGATGTCCTTAATATGGGACGTGCAGATTAAATCATTATGCTTGCTGTGTGAACATAAGTTTGATTCTTCAGTCTTTTTCAATTTGTGAAGCACTAATTTTAGTCCAGTAACCTACACTTCCTCGAAACTGGGTCAAGTTAGTGATTTGTGCCACATTTTGACTTTTTTGTAGGGAAGCAGACAAGAGAAGGCAATCGGATTTTAGTTTCTTGTTGATGGCAGTGAAACTGACTACAACATTGTTCTTTTAAATGGAGGAAACTAGCGCCACCTCTCCCTCGCGAGTCTTGGCATGCACGACAAATCTGCATAGTGTACCAGCCCTCTCAGGTGAATTCTTGGCATTGAGATTGCTAATTATTTTGCTTATTTATGAAAATATGTGTGCTTAAGCTTTTTAGTTTTTGCAGAATTGGTCAATGGCCTTGAATTATGTGATGCCAACTCTTTTTCAGAGATTAATTCCACTATGCTTCCATTTGATGAATTCTCTACACCTAAGAAGAGACAATGCTTTTCTCTAGATGTAAGTACAATGCAGTTTTTTTCTCTCTTCGTAATTACCAATTATATTCAGGCTACCTCAGGTTCAAAATGGTTTGGAATGCAGGTTATCATCAAATTTAGGATGGGCGCCTTATTTTCTCTGTGTTTACCTCTGACATGAGAACCTAATATCTTGTCAAAATAATTATGGAAGTGGAGAAATATATTACACAGTACCTGAAAACCATGAATATTTCGTAGAACATCAGGCGTGTAAAATACAGAAAAAGTACATGTGTAAAATGTGATCGATCTTTCCAAACTATGAAGAGTGTGTTTATTTAATGACAGTGTTGTGTTCATTTGCAGGGTTCGTTGTACAAACCTCTGTGTGACGAGGCACTCAAACAAACAGTAGGGATGACATTTGATGATATTGCTGCCGTGGAGGCATTTTATAAGAAGTATGCACATCATGTGGGATTTGGTGTCCGTCTTGGAGCACAAAGGCTTGTGAACAATGTCATTCAGTGGAAGCGTTTCTTATGCTCAAGGGAGGGATACCAGTCCACAGAAGGTACTTATGTTGTTAACTGCTTGAACACAAATACTTCAAGTAAAAGACGCAAGGTGAAACTAACTAGGTGTGGATGTGACGCTCACATTTATGTCAATCGAGATGGTAATGGGAAATATAAGATAGCTTCAATGGTTGAACATCACAATCACGAACTAGTGTCTCCTAGCAAGCAACACTTGATTAGATCAAACAGGAAAGTAAGTGAGAAGGTGAAGTCAACAGTATTTGATTGCCACAAAGCTAGCATCAGTCCGGCGCAAGCATATAGGCTACTCCAAGTTGGTGAAGGGGGGTTTGTAGATGTGGGGTGCATGAAGAAAGACATTCAGAATTATTATTCCAGGTTCAAAAATAAAATCAAGAATTGTGATGCTCAAATGCTAGTGGACCAATTTGGTAGATTGAAGGAACTCAACCCTGGTTTTTTCTTTGATTATGAAGTCGAAGAAGTTGGTACACCGTTGCGTTTGTTTTGGGCAGATGCAACTAGCAGGAAAAACTACAAGCATTTCCATGATGTGTTGTCCTTTGATTCCACATATAGCACTAATCAGTATGACTACATTTTTGCGCCCTTCACGGGTATCAACCATCATATGAAAAGTGTCTTCTTAGGGGGTGGGTTCTTACTCAATGAGACAACTGAGGACTACATATGGTTGTTTAACATATTCCTTGAATGCATGGGTGGGGTTGCGCCTAGTGTTATTATAACAGATGAGTGTGGTAGCATGAGGAACGCTATCAAGGCACTCCTACCCCATACCACACATCGCTTGTCCAAATGGCACATTATGAAGAAGGTTCCTGAGAAGGTCTCTCTTGAATTGAGAAGTGATGAAGTTTTCTACAAGGGGTTGGACTCTTGTGTGTGGAATTCTGAAACACCTACAGAATTTGAAGAAAGTTGGATGTCTCTAATATCAGATTTTGGCTTGCAAGACAATGAGTGGTTTTCCAAATGTTACATGATCCGTGGGTCATGGGTGCCAGCTGAAGGAAATATGCCCTAGAGGCAATAATAAAGTTATTATTTATTTCCTTATTTCATGATAAATGTTTATTATTCATGCTAGAATTGTATCAACCGGAAACATGATACATGTGTGAATACATAGACAAACTGAGTGTCACTAGTATGCCTCTACTTGACTAGCTCATTAATCAAAGATGGTTATGTTTCCTAGCCATGGACAAAAGAGTTGTCATTTGATTAACGAGATCACATCATTAGGAGAATGATGTGATTGACATGACCCATTCCGTTAGCTTAGCACTTGATCATTTAGTATGTTGCTATTACTTTCTTCATGACTTATACATGTTCCTATGACTATGAGATTATGCAACTCCCGTTTACCGGAGGAACACTTTGTGTGCTACCAAACGTCATAACGTAACTGGGTGATTATAAAGGAGCTCTACAGGTGTCTCCGAAGGTACATGCTGGGTTGGCGTATTTCGAGATTAGGATTTGTCACTCCGATTGTCGGAGAGGTATCTCTGGGCCCACTCGGTAATGCACATCACTATAAGCCTTGCAAGCATTGCAACTAATTAGTTAGTTGCGGGATGATGTATTACAGAACGAGTAAAGAGACTTGCCGATAACGAGATTGAACTAGGTATTGAGATACCGACGATCGAATCTCGGGCAAGTAACGTACCGATGACAAAGGGAACAACGTATGTTGTTATGCGGTCTGACCGATAAAGATCTTCGTAGAATATATGGTAGTCAATATGAGCATCCAGGTTCCGCTATTGGTTATTGACCGGAGACGTGTCTCGGTCATGTCTACATTGTTCTCGAACACGTAGGGTCCGCACGCTTAAGGTTTCGATGACAGTTATATTATGAGTTTATGAGTTTTGATGTACCGAAGGAGTTCGGAGTCCCGGATGAGATCGGGGACATGACGAGGAATCTCAAAATGGTCGAGACGTAAAGATCGATATATTGGACGACTATATTCGGACTTCGGAAAGGTTCCGAGTGATTCAGGTATTTTTCGGAGTACCGGAGAGTTACGGGAATTCGCCGCGGAGTATATTGGCCTTATTGGGCCATATGGGAACAGAGGAGAGAGGCCGAAAGGAAGGAGGCGCGCAGCCCCCCTCTGGTCCGAATTGGACAAGGGGTGCAGCCCCCTTTTCATTCCTCCTCTCCCCCTCTTTCCTTTTCTCCTACTCCAACAAGGAAGGGGGGGAGTCCTACTCCCGGTGGGAGGAGGACTCCTCCTGGCGCGCCCCTCCTGGCCGGCCGATCCCCCCCTGGCTCCTTTATATACGGGGACAGGGGGTCACCTCTAGGCATAAGAACAATTGATCCCTTGGATCTCTTAGCCGTGTGCGGTGCCCCCCTCCATCATAGTCCTCCTCGATAATATTGTAGCGGTGCTTAGGCGAAGCCCTGCGACGGTAGAACATCAAGATCGTCACCACGCCGTCGTGCTGACGGAACTCTTCCTCGATACTCGGCTGGATCGGAGTTCGAGGGACATCATTGAGCTGAACGTGTGCTAGAACTCGGAGGTGCCGTAGTTTCGGTGCTTGATCGGTCGGGCCGTGAAGACATACGACTACATCAACCGCGTTGTTCTAACGCTTCCGCTTTCGGTCTATGAGGGTACGTGGACACACTCTCCCCGCTTGTTGCTTTGCATCACCATGATCTTGCGTGTGCGTAGGAATTTTTTTTGAAATTACTACGTTCCCAACAGTGGCATCCGAGCCAGGTTTTATGCGTTGATGTTATATGCACGAGTAGAACACAAGTGAGTTGTGGGCGATACAAGTCATACTGCTTACCAGCATGTCATACTTTGGTTCGGCTGTATTGTTGGATGAAGTGGCCCGGACCGACATTACGCGTACGCTTACACGAGACAAGTTCTACCGACATGCTTTGCACACAGGTGGCTGGCGGGTGTCAGTTTCTCCAACTTTAGTTGAACCTAGTGTGGCTACACCCGGTCCTTGAGAAGGTTAAAACAACACTAACTTGACGAACTATCGTTGTGGTTTTGATGCGTAGGTAAGAACGGTTCTTGCTCAGCCCATAGCAGCCACGTAAAATTTGCAACAACAAAGTAGAGGACGTCTAACTTGTTTTTGCATGGCATGTTGTGATGTGATATGGTCAAGACGTGATGAGATATAAGTTGTTGTATGAGATGATCATGTTTTGTTGAATTTATCGGCAACTGGCAGAAGCCCTATGGTTGTCTCTTTGTTGCATTAGATGCAAGTGCCAAATAATTGCTTTACTTTATCGCTATGCGATAGCAATAGTTGCAAGAGCAATAGTTGGCGAGACGACCATGTGATGACACATTGATATAGATCAAGATGATGGAGATCATGGTGTCATGCCGGTGATGATGGAGATCATGACGATGCTTTGGAGATGGAGATCAAAGGCACAAGATGATGATGGCCATATCATGTCACATATTTTTGATTGCATATGATGTTTATCTTTTATACATCTTATATTGTTTTGATTGACGGTAGCACTATAAGATGATCTCTCACTAAATTTCAAGATAAAAGTGTTCTCCCTGAGTATGCATCGTTGCCAAAGTTCGTCGTGCCCAGACACCACGTGATGATCGGGTGTGATAAGCTCTACGTCCATCTACAACGGGTGCAAGCCAGTTTTGCACACGCGAATACTCAGGTTAAACTTGACGAGCCTAGCATATGCAGATATGGCCTCGGAACACTTTGACCGAAGGTCGAGCGTGAATCATATAGTAGATATGATCAACATAGTGATGTTCACCATTGAAAACTACTCCATCTCACGTGATGATCGGTTATGGTTTAGTTGATTTGGATCACGTGATCACTTAGATGACTAGAGGGATGTCTATCTAAGTGGGAGTTCTTAAGTAATATGATTAATTGAACTTAAATTTATCATGAACTTAGTCCTGGTAGTATTTTGCAAATTATGTTGTAGATCAATAGCTCGCGTTATTACTTCCCTATGTTTTTGATATGTTCCTAGAGAAAAACTATGTTGAAAGATGTTAGTAGCAATGATGCGGACTTGGTCCGTGATCTAAGGTTTATCCTCATTGTTGCACAGAAAAATTATGTCCTTGATGCACCGCTAGGTGACAGACCTATTGCAGGAGCAGATGCAGACGTCATGAACGTTTGGCTAGCTCAATATGATGACTACTTGATAGTTTTGTGCACCATGCTTTATGGCTTAGAACCAGGACTACAAAAACGTTTTTGAAACGTCATGGAACATATAAGATGTTTCAAGAGATGAAATTGGTATTTCAGACTCATGCCCGTGTCAAGAGGTATGAGACCTCTGACAAATACTTCGCCTAAAAGATGGAGGAGAATTGCTCAACTAGTGAGCAAGTGCTTAGATTGTCTAAGTACTACAATCGCTTGAATCAAATGGGATTTAATCTTCTAGATAAGATAGTGATTGGCAGAGTTCTCTAGTCACCATCACCAAGTTACTGGAACTTCGTGATGAACTATAGTATGCAAGGGATGACGAAAACGATTCCCAAGCTCTTCGTGATATTGAAATCGACGAAGGTAGAAATCAAGAAAGAGCATCAAGTGTTGATGATTGACAAGACCACTAGTTTCAAGAAAAGGGCAAAAGGAAAGAAAGGGAACTTCAAGTGGAATGACAAGCAAGTTGTCACTCCCGCGAAGAAGCCCAAAGATGGACCAAAGCCTGAAACTGAGTGATTATACTGCAAAGGAAATGGTCACTAGAAGCGAAATGCCCTGAATATTTGGTGGATAAGAAGGATTGCAAAGTGAACAAGGGTATATTTGATATACATGTTATTGATGTGTACTTTACTAGTGTTTGTAGTAGCCCCTGAGTATTTGATACTTGTTCGGTTGCTAAATATTAGTAACTCGAAACAGGAGTTACAGAATAAACAGAGACTAGTTGAGGGTGAAGTGACGATGTGTGTTGGAAGTAGTTCCAAGATTGATATGATCATCATCACACTCTCCCTACACTTTCGAGATTAGTGTAGAACCTAAAAAATGTTATTTGGCGTGTGCGTTGAACATGAATATGATTTGATCATGTTTATTGCAATATGGTTATTCATTTAAAGTCAGAGAATAATTGTTGTTCTATTTATATGAATAAAGCCTTCAATAGTCATACACCCAATGAAAATAGTTTGTTGGATCTCGATCATAGTGATACACATATTCATAATATTGATGCCAAAAGATGCAAAGTTTATAATGATAGTGCAACTTATTTGTGGCACTGCCGTTTGGGTCATATTGGTGTAAAGCGCATGAAGAAACTCCATACTGATGGACTTCTGGATTCACTTGATTATGAATCATTTGGTATTTGCGAACCGTGCCTTTAGGGCAAGATGACTAAAACTCCGTTCTTCGGAACAATGGAACGAGCTACTGATTTATTGGAAATAATACATACCGATGTATGCAATCCAATGAGTGTTGATGCTCGTGGCGAGTATCGTTATTTTCTGACCTTCATAGATGATTTGAGCAGATATGGGTATATTTACTTAATAAAACACAAGTCTGAAACATTTGAAATGTTCAAAGAAATTCAGAGTGAAGTGAAGAATCATCGAAACAAGAAAATAAAGTTTCTATGATCTGATCGTGGAGAAGAATATTTGAGTTACGAGTTTGGCCTTCATATAAAACAATGTGGAATAGTTTCACAGCTCACGCCACATGGAACACCACAACGTTATGGTGTGTCCGAACGTCGTAACCGCACTTTATTGTATATGGTGCGATCTATGATGTCTCTTATCGATTTACCACTATCATTATGGGGTTATGCATTAGAGACAGCTGCATTCACTTTAAATAGGGCACCATCAAAATCCGTTGAGACAACGCCTTATGAACTGGGGTTTGGCAAGAAACCAAAGTTGTCGTTTCTTAAAGTTTGGGGCTGCGATGCTTATATGAAAAAGTTTCAACCTGATAAGCTCGAACCCAAATCGGAGAAGTGCGTCTTCATAGAATACCCAAAGGTAACTATTGGGTACACCTTCTATTACAGATCCGAAGGCAAGTTATTCGTTGCTAAGATGGATCCTTTCTAGAGAAGAAGTTTCTCTCAAAAGAAATGAGTGGGAGGGAAGTAGAACTTGATGAGGTAATTGTACCTTCTCCCTTATTGGAATGTAGTTCATCACAGAAATCAGTTCCAGTGATTCCTACACCAATTAGTGAGGAAGTTAATGATGATGATCATGAAACTTCAGATCAAGTTGCTACCGAACCTCGTAGGTCTTCCAGAGTAAGATCCGCACCAGAGTGGTACGGTAATCCTGTTCTGGAAGTCATGTTACTAGACCATGATGACCCTACGAGCTATGAGGAAGCGATGATGAGCCCAAATTCCGCGAAATGGCTTGAGGCCATAAAATCTGAGATAAGATCCATGTAAGAGAACAAAGTATGGACTTTGGTTGACTTGCTCGATGATCAGCAAGCCAAGTTAAATAAATGGATCATCAAGAGGAAGACGGACACTGGTAGTAGTGTTACTATCTACAAAGCTCGACTTGTTGCGAAAGGTTTTCGACAAGTTCAAAGGTGTTGAATACGATGAGATTTTTCCACTCGTAACGATGCTTAAGTCTATCCGAATCATGTTAGCAATTGCCACATTTTATGAAATCTGGCAAATGGATGTCAAAACTGCATTCCTGAATGGATTTCTGGAAGAAGAGTTGTATATGATGCAACCAGAAGGTTTTGTCGATCCGAAAGGTGCTAACAAAATGTGCAAGCTCTAGCGATCCATCAATGGACTGGTGCAAGCATCTCAGAGTTGGAACATACGATATGATGATTTGATCAAAGCATATGGTTTTATACAGACTTTTTGGAAAGGCCTGTATTTACAAGAAAGTGAGTGGGAGCACTACAGCCTTTCTGATAAGTATATGTGTATGACATATTGTTGATCGAAAATGATGTAAATTTTCTGGAAAGCATAAAGGAGTGTTTGAAAGGAGTTTTTCAAAGAAAGACCTCGGTGAAGCTGCTTACATATTGAGCATCAAGATCGATTGAGATAGATCAAGACGCCTGATAAGATTTTCAATGAGTACATACCTTGACAAGATTTGGAAGTAGTTCAAAATGGAACCGTCAAATAAAGAGTTCTTGCCTGTGTTGCAAAGGTATGAAATTGAGTAAGACTCAAATCCCGACCACGACAGAAAATAGAAAGAGAATGAAAGTCATTCCCTATGCATCAGTCATAGGTTCTATAAAAGTATGACATGCTATGGACCAGACCTATTGTATACTCTGCCCTGGTTTGGAAAGGGAGTACAATAGTGATCTAGGAGTAGATCACTGGACATTGGTCAAAATTATCCTTAGTGGAATAAGGATATGTTTCTCGATTATGGAGGTGACAAAAGGTTCGTCGTAAAGGGTTACGTCAATACAAGTTTTGGCACTGATCCAGATGACTCTAAGTCTCAATCTGGATATATATTAAAAGTGGGAGCAATTAGCTAGAGTAGCTCTGTGCAGAGCATTGTAGACATAGAATATTTGCAAAATACAAACGGCTCTGAATGTGACAGACCCGTTGACTAAACTTCTCTCACAAGCAAAACATGATCATACCTTAGTACTCTTTGGGTGTTAATCACATAGCGATGTGAACTAGATTATTGACTCTAGTAAACTCTTTGGGTGTTGATCACATGACGATGTGAACTATTGGGTATTAATCACATACAGATGTGAATATTGGTGTTATATCACATGGCGATGTGAACTAGATTATTGACTCTAGTGCAAGTGGGAGACTGAAGGAAATATGCCCTAGAGGCAATAATAAAGTTATTATTTATTTCCTTATTTCATGATAAATGTTTATTATTCATGCTAGAATTGTATCAACCGGAAACATGATACATGTGTGAATACATAGACAAACTGAGTGTCACTAGTATGCCTCTACTTGACTAGCTCATTAATCAAAGATGGTTATGTTTCCTAGCCATGGACAAAAGAGTTGTCATTTGATTAACAGGACCACATCATTAGGCGAATGATGTGATTGACATGACCCATTCCGTTAGCTTAGCACTTGATCGTTTAGTATGTTGCTATTACTTTCTTCATGACTTATACATGTCCCTATGACTATGAGATTATGCAACTCCCGTTTACCGGAGGAACACTTTGTGTGCTACCAAATGTCACAACGTAACTGGGTGATTATAAAGCAGCTCTACAGGTGTCTCCGAAGGTACATGTTGGGTTGGCGTATTTCGAGATTAGGATTTGTCACTCCGATTGTCGGAGAGGTATCTCTGGGCCCACTCGGTAATGCACATCATTATAAGCCTTGCAAGCATTGCAACTAATTAGTTAGTTGCGAGATGATGTATTACGAAACGAGTAAAGAGACTTGCCGGTAACGAGATTGAACTAGGTATTGAGATATCGACGATCGAATCTTGGGCAAGTAACATACCGATGACAAAGGGAACAACGTATGTTGTTATGCGGTCGGACCGATAAAGATCTTTGTAGAATATGTGGGAGTCAATATGAGCATCCAGGTTCCGCTATTGGTTATTGACCGGAGACGTGTCTCGGTCATGTCTACATTGTTCTCGAACCCGTAGGGTCCGCACGCTTAAGGTTTCGATGACAGTTATATTATGAGTTTATGAGTTTTGATGTACCGAAGGAGTTCGGAGTCCCGGATGAGATCGGGGACATGACGAGGAGTCTCAAAATGGTCGGGACGTAAAGATCGATATATTGGACGACTATATTCAGACTTCGGAAATGTTCCGAGTGATTCGGGTATTTTTCGGAGTACCGGAGAGTTACGGGAATTCGCCGGGGAGTATATGGGCCTTATTGGGCCATACGGGAATAGAGGAGAGAGACCGAAAGGAAGGAGGCGCGCAGCCCCCCTCTGGTCTGAATTGGACAAGGGGTGCAGCCCCCTTTTCCTTCCTCCTCTCCCCCTCTTTCCTTCTCTCCTACTCCAACAAGGAAGGGGGAATCCTACTCCCGGTGGAAGGAGGACTCCTCCTGGCGCGCCCCTCCTGGCCGGCCGATCCCCTCCCCCTGGCTCCTTTATATACGGGGGCAGGGGGGCACCTCTAGGCACAACAACAATTGATCCCTTGGATCTCTTAGCCGTGTGCGGTGCCCCCCTCCACCATAGTCCTCCTCGATAATATTGTAGCGGTGCTTAGGCGAAGCCCTGCGACGGTAGAACATCAAGACCGTCACCACGCCGTCGTGCTGACGGAACTCTCCCTCGACACTCGGCTGGATCGGAGTTCGAGGGACGTCATCGAGCTGAACGTGTGCTAGAACTCGGAGGTGTCGTAGTTTCGGTGCTTGATCGGTCATGCCGTGAAGACGTACGACTATATCAACCGTGTTGTTCTAACGCTTCCGCTTTCGGTCTACGAGGGTACGTGGACACACTCTCCCCGCTCGTTGCTATGCATCACCATGATCTTGCGTGTGCGTAGGAATTTTTTTTGAAATTACTACGTTCCCCAACACCAGCATACTTTATGAACATTCCCCTAGCTGGTATTCTCAGAACCACCTCTAGGTCAGAGAGTGAAAACTCATTTTTCAAGAATTTCATCCGTCGGAAGCTCGCATTTGTTGAGTTTTGGCTTAGGTTTGACACAACCTTGAAATGTCAGAGGCAAGAGGAGTTGATTGCTGACCACACAAGCCTACATACAACACCTAGATTGCTGACATGTTGGGAAGTGGAAAGACAGGGTAGCATAATATTCACTCAGGAGGTCTTTGCCTTGTTTCAGTCAGAGGTACTTGCTACTAGAGAGCATTGTGATGTCCAGGACACTATGACTGTGGGGGGGCTAAAGATCGTTTCTGTCAGTGATCAAAGTCATCGAAAAAACAAGGTAAGAAACGTAGACTTAGATACAACAACCATGATTGCTAAATGTTCTTGCAAGCTCTTTGAGTCCAAGGGCATTGTGTGCCGCCATGTCATACGCGTCTTGAGGGGTGCAAAGATAAATGAGCTGCCAACCTTTTATGTACTCAAAAGATGGGAGAAAATGTGCAAAAGGTAATTATTTTCCATAGTTATAGCAAAATTTGTAAGTGTTAACTCTACTCACAATGTTATCTTTTTTTTTAAGGATATTGTATTTGACAACGAAGGAAATCCACTTGAAGATAATCCGATTGACTGCATTGACATGGATACTAGAAGAAAGATCTCGATGGTACGGAACAAATTAGAAGCTATCATCCGATGTGCTAAAAAATCGAGCGTAGCACTTGACTCACTAAATACAGGTTTGTGCAATCTTGAGTCTGTTGTCTTGCAGTCAGCCTCCGCTGTTCCTCAAACTATACAAGAAGAAGAAGAATCATTCGTTGGTAGCACTATGCCAGCCCAAGTTGATATCCTAACACCGACAACTATCAATGCGAGGGGTACATGCTCGTGAATTAAGGGCCATAGAGACAATGAAAAGAAGGCAGGGCCAAATAAGAAGAAATTAGGGGTTACTCTACGGGTGCCACGCACTTGTAGAACATGCAAGAAAGTTGTGTTACATGACAGCCGTATCTGTCCGATGAAAAAATGAAAATGGTTGTCTAAAATCATTGTATCAGCGCTACTACTAGATGGTTGTTCTTGTTAAATTCTTAATGGCTGGCATGTCCTAAGTAATCAAATATTGCTTCAATGGACTATGTATATTCGCCATTGCATCCCGTAAGACTCTGATTTGTGCTTATGTTCTAAATATAATTATTCTACTTTCCTGTTTGACATCATGTTTTAGATGGAAGAGCGGTCTTGTACAACTTTTAGTGCATGATCTCATAACTTGGGCATGGAAGAAAGATTTGCCATGTTATGTTCATCACTTCAGTCACTTCATATTTTTGAATGGAGTAGTGGACTAGTACAGAAACCCACCTGAACCTGAGCCTATCAGTACGATTTGTACAGAACCTATCTGGAGGGGATTTCTGCTAAAAAGGCCTTCTCCAAGGGTGTAAATGTGAATTGTACCTTGACCTGTTCAGAAACCCACCTGAGCCTCTCTGAGTCGCCCGATACACATCCAGCGGCCCATAATGCCGGATCGCAGGATCTCATACTAGGCTCAGATCTCATGCAAGTCTCTCCCGTGTTTTATTTGCATGCATGACCATTCTATTAGATATCAATGATTTCAGGTTAAGATCTTTATTGGTTGATGCAAGCAACTCTTCTTTCTTTGAGATCTTCTCAATTGTTTCTTCATGTATGTAGGTGTTGCTGGTTGTCAGTCAACATTTTCTCTGTGTGGTCGTTAGTGTCAAGTATTAACTATTTTGCATCCCTTCCTGCCAAACATTTTTTATAATATTTATTACAACATAGTTTATTTTGGAAGTCTACTTAAAAACATATAATGTTATCAAAGTTAATCTCATAGGTGCATACGACTGTATAGGCCTGGCTCGGTCAGACTAAGCAACCTCACTTACGTTTTGCTAAGTAGCCTTTTGGTTAACTTTTTTGTGTACGCAATAAAACTTTGTAGCAACACACAACCAATATTTTTCTTCAAGTTATTTTCTTCCTCGATGTAAATCTGTAACATCAGCTGATTGGCATGCTAACGGCCCGCAGCAAAACACGGGGAATCATCTAGTATAGATAAATAGAGAAATACTAATAAGGTGCACTACACTACGTACCTCAATATAAAGGGTTCTCAGGAAGGGTGCAGCATGCAACTGAAACAGAAGGGATCCAGGCGCCCATCCTCGGTATATTCAATCTGCAAAACTAAACATCTACGAGGCCATTGAATGCCGGAGAGAGCGACATTGAATTCTGAAAGTAGTATTGCGGATGCTGTGCAGAGAGCTTTATAGCACGAAGGGAAGGAACATAGCCAAAACTCACGCTCTGGCCAAAGTTAGTGCCATCGCAGACAAAGCACTCAAGTTTTGCGACTGCCGTCAGTTTGATTCCAGGGAAATCACAACCATGGAGTTCCAAGGCCATGAGCGACGAGTTGGGGGCGTCGATCTTCAATTTCTCCACAACGGTGGACCAACAACACTTGCAGTTGGTCAAGGAGAGGAGCTCTAGCCCGTGGCAGACGTCGAGGAGACCAACGATATGATTCTGGATGAGTCGGGATCTGATTCGGATTCTGAGGACACTAGTAGAAAAAGGGGATTTTGTCCAGGGCAGTTTAGCCCATTAGTCCCGGTTCAATCCAGAACCGGGACCAATGAAGCTATTTGCCCCGGTTCGTGAGCCCAGGGGGCCGGCCGGGCCATGTGGGCCATTGGTCCCGTTCGTCCGGACCTTTTGTCCCGGTTGGTGGGACGAACCGGACCAATGGTCCTGCTCTGGCCCACCACTATTGGTCCCGGTTAGTGGCATGAATCGGGACCAATGGCTTCTTTAGTCCCGGCTCATGCCACGAACCGGGACCAATAGTGCTGTTTATATATACCCTCGCTCACGAGCAGAGCATTCCATTGCTCTGTTTTTCTCTTGCCGGCGAGGGGGGGAGGGCATTGTGGTGCTCTAGCTCACCTCCTATGCACATGAGGTGTTCGATGAAATGCCCGAGCCACACTACTTAAGCTTTCTCCTCTCCAAGCTCGACCTCCAACCTCCATTTTCCTCAATATTTGTCTAGGTTTAGCGGTCCGTCACGCCTGTCCCGTCTTCACCGCCGTCGATCACCAGCGCCGATCTCATCGCCAAGACCACCGTGGTGAGCCTCTTGTTCTTATCTTCTTTACGAAAGGAAAAATATTCTTACTTGTATTATTTTCTTACTTTTATTATTGCATCTTATATAGTGCGATGGTTTTGGTATCCGCCTGTCGGCCCTCGTCCTGTCTATGATTCGGATGTGGTATATATTATCTTTTCATAACTATTGGTTCATTTATTGTTTATGAAAATTATGCCGACCAACGTGACATAGATTTTATTTATCTAGGAGGTTGTTGAACCGAAATTCCAACCGACCCTATTGTCGAGAGGTTAAATTTAGTTGAAGAAGAAAACAATTTCTTGAAGGAAAAATAAAAAACTTGAGGAGGAGAAGATGATATTGGAGTTGCATGTTGCGGATGTCGCCGATGATCACAAGATCAAGATGGATGCAATGCGCTTGAAGATGAGAAAGATTAGAAAATATGCCATTCATACCGAGGCTTGGTATCATTATGCCGTTGGATCAGTTGTTACCTTGGTTGCGATTATGATCGATTTGTTTTCACATTGAAATGTTTTACATAGTTTCAATGTATGGTTTAATTAATTTAGATGCTCGCAGAGCTTTATGTTGTTAGATGAGAACTATGTATGTACTTTGGTTTTATGTGATGATGAACTTCTATTAATTTGGTCACTTAATTATCTATTCATGATGTTCTGTAATGATTTTTGACACACTTAATTATATATAATGCACGCAGATGAACCGCAATGGATGTACGGTGAGACACACCTCCGAGTACATTAAGGCGTGCATGCTTTTCTCAAGTGGCTGAGGCAAACAAGCAGAATGGTTTTATGTGTTGTCCATGCCCTATATGTGGAATACGAAGTCTTACTCGACCGGAAAATCCTTCACACCCACCTGCTTTACAAGGGTTTCATGCCACACTATAATGTTTGGACGAGGCACGGAGAAATAGGGGTTATGATGGAAGACGGCGAGGAAGAAGAGTACGATGACAACTATGTGCCCCTGAATACGGTGATGCTATGAACATCAAGATGCACCGACGATGTGCACGATGGTGCTGCAACGGCTAAGCTGCTGAAGATCAAGAGGAACCGACAATGTGCCCCATGATGATGATCTCCGCCGGTCATTGTCGATGCAAGGACACAATGCGAAAGTCAAAAGGAGAAGCTGAAGTTCGATCGCATGTTAGAGGATCACAAAAAGGGTTGTACCCCAATTGCGAAGATGGCAACACAAAGCTCGGTACCGTACTCGAATTGCTGCAGTGGAAGGCAGAGAATGTTGTGCTGATAAAGGATTTGAGAAGCTACTGAAAATAATGAAGAAGAAGCTTCCAAAGGATAACGAATTGCCCGACAAGACATACGCAGCAAAGAAGGTCGATGCCCTCTAGGATTGGAGGTGGAGAAGATACATGCATGCCCTAATGACTGCATCCTCTACCGTGGTGCCTACAAGGATCTGAATGCATGCCCGGTATGCGGTGCATTGCGTATAAGATCGACGAGATGACCCTGGTGATGTTGACGGCGAGCCTCCGTGAAGAGGGTTCTGCGAAGGTGATGTGGTATGCTCCTATAATACCACGGTTGAAACGTCTGTTCGAAACGGAGAGCATGCCAAGTTGATGCGATGGCAAAGTGAGGACCGTAAGAAAGACGGGAAGTTGAGAGCACCCGATGACGGGTCGCAGTGGAGAAAAATCGAGAGAAAGTACTGGGATGAGTTTGCAAAGGACCCAAGGAACGTATGGTTTGCTTTAAGCGCGGATGGCATTAATCCTTTCGGGGAGCAGAGCAGCAATCACAGCACCTGGCCCGTGACTCTATGTATGTATAACCTTCCTCCTTGGATGTGCATGAAGCGGAAGTTCATTATGATGCCAGTTCTCATCCAAGGCCCTAAGCAACCCGGCAACGACATTGATGTGTACCTAAGGCCATTAGTTGAAGAACTTTTACAGCTGTGGAATGGAAACGGTGTACGTACGTGGGATGAGCACAAAAAGGAGGAATTTGACCTAAAGGCGTTGCTGTTCGTGACCATCAACGATTGGCCCGCTCTCGGTAACCTTCGGGACAGACAAACAAGGGATACCACGCATGCACGCACTGTTTACTTGACACCGATAGTATATACCGGAAGCTGCAGGAAGAACGTGTACCTGGGCCATCGCCGATTTCTTCCGACCAACCATCAATGTCGAAAGAAAGGCAAGCATTTCAAAGCGAGGCAGATCACCGGAAGAAGCCCGCCATGCGTACATCGGTGATCACGTACTTGCTATGGTCAATGATTTACACGTAATCTTTGGAAAGGGTCCCGCGGACTAGCTGTTCGAATGACGCTGAGAATCACGCACCCACGTGGAAGAAGAAATCTATATTTTGGGACCTACCCTCTGGAAAGACCTAGAGGTCCGCTCTTGATCGACGTGATGCACGTGACGAAGAACCTTTGCGTGAACCTGCTAGGCTTCTTGGGTGTGTATGGGAAGACAAAAGATTCACCGAGGCACGAGAGGACCTGCAACGCTTGCACGAAAAAGAGGGCATGCCTCCGAAGCAAGATGAAGGTCCTGCCACCTACGCTCTTCGAAAGAAGAGAAAGAAATATTCTTTCAATGCCTGCTCAAGATGAAGGTCCCGACTGGCTTCTCGTCGAATATAAAGGGAATAATAAATATGCGGAGAAAAGTTCCGAACCTAAAGTCTCATGACTGCCACGTGATTATGACGCAACTGCTTCCGGTTGCATTGAGGGGCTTCTACCGAAAACGTCCGATTAGCCATTGTGAAGCTATGTGCATTCCTTAATGCAATATCTCGAAGGTGATCGATCCAGAAATCGTACCAACGCTAAGGAGTGATGTGGCGCAATGTCTTGTCGGTTTCGAGCTGGTGTTCCCACCATCCTTCTTCAATATCATGACGCACGCCCTAGTTCATCTAGTCGACGAGATTGTCATTCGGGGCCCGTGTTTCTACACAATATGTACCCCTTTGAGAGGTTCATGGAGTCCTAAAGAAATATGTTCAGAATCGTGCTAGGCCGAAGGAAGCATCTCCATGGGCCATCAAACGAGGATGTCATCGGTTTTGTGTTGACCTCATTCCTGGCCTTAATAAGATAGGTCTGCATAAATCGCGGTATGAGGGGAGACTGACCGAAAAGGCACGCTTGGAAGAGACTCAATAATATGCAGGGACGGATATTCTTGGTCTCAAGCACACTACACAGTTCTACGAACTCTACCTTGGTGACCCGTATGTCGATGAACACAAGAACAGTCTGCGCTCCAAACACCCGGAGCGGTCGACGATCGGATTACATGTGAACACATCAGACTTTCAGCAGTTGGTTGGAAACACGCCTCGGAGGTGACAGCACTGTTTGTGATGAGTTGTACTTGTTTTCCAGGGACCATCTTCGACTGTAATGATTTGGAAAGGATACGAGATAAATGGGAATACATTTTACACGATTGACCAAGATGAAAAGAGCACCAACCAAAACAGCGGTGTCCGCTTTGATGCAGCAACCGACAAGGGAAATGACACATATTATGGTTACATAGTAGACATATGGGAACTTGACTACGGAGTAGATTTTAAGGTCCCTTTGTTTAAGTGCAAGTGGGTCAACCTGTCAGAGGCGGGTACAGTGTAGACCCACAAGACGGAATGACAACAGTGGATCTGAAAAATCTTGGGTACACTGAAGCGAACCGTTCGTCCTAGCCAATGATGTGGCACAGGTTATCTATGTGAAGGACATGTCTACCAGACCGAGGAAAAGAAAAGATAAGGAAGCGAATACATCATACAATGAGCCAAAGCGCCACATAGTTCTTTCAGGAAAAAGGGACATCCTGGGAGTGGAGGGCAAGACTGAGAATGATCTGCTTGATAAAGGGATCGAACCCGAGACAATGAACTGGCCAGACCGTTGCCGGACTTGGTTCTTCGGGGCCGGCGGATCCTTGGACCCTATAATGGGGAAGTGCATTTGGACGGACGAACAATTGGACATACCAGTCAAGAGGCTTCAGCATTATATCGAAGCAGCGCAGCAAGGGAAGTTCGTTCCAGACAGGGAGAAAGACGAGCTCACAATGGCCCTCGGGAATCCTGAGCACCCTGGACGGACACGAGGCACGCCAGGCTCCGTTTCGTGGAAGGCTGGATTTCCGGACGCAGGGGGTTACAAAACCCATGAGAGGAGGAAGAAACTGGAGCAGAGCCTAATGCAGGCGCTGCATGAAAGGGTAATGGGGCTAGAGGAACGAGAAGAGGAACGAAGCAGCACATCACAACAAACGACCTGCGAAGCTTCCCCGGCTACCCCGCCATCTCAGCGGAGAAGCAGCGTGGCTTCCACCGAGCTGCTTCAGCCAGAGCAGCATGCCTTGACGGCTCCTGCCAGCTATCCCGTGGATGCTATCACGGATGCTGAAAATTGCCACCTTATGGCGCAATGGAGCAATTTGAAGGTCAAGGCGGCTGTTAGCTCTGTTTATCCTACTAAACCCGACTCAACTTTTCATTGCCGGCCGATTCCAGAAGGATATGCTAAGGTGATGGTCGATGAAATAACGGAGGGATTTGAGGACCTCCGGCTTGACCACCCTACCGGTGAAGGGGAGTATCGGCTGGGTTCTGCTCTGAAGACTCCATGCCTATGGCGGAAGGATCTCATCAACCTTCCGAACTGGACGCCTCCGCCTCCTCCTCCTCCTCCGGCGAGTCGGGGCACTCCGCCTCCTCCACCGCCTCCTCCTCCGGCGAGTGACGATCAGGGCACTCGGCCGGCTCCTTCTCCGGCGCGTGGCGGCACTCCGTCTCCTTCTCCGCCTGCACCGGCGCGCCCGGCAGCCAGCCTCCTCCTTCTCCGCCTCGTCAGCAAGGGCGGAAGAGACCCGCCGCCACTCCGGCTGCTCCGGCGCGTCGTAGTCCTTCTCCTCCGCCTCGTAAGCTAGGAAAGAAGACATCCGCTCCGCCCGATCTGCGGCGTCTAGCAGTACAGCCAAAGGCGGAGGAGATACTGATTCGGTCCTTCTCTCAAGACTCGGAGAAGTTACCGTCTGAGAGGAGCGAGGAGGAAAACGCGAAGATCGTGCAGACCAAGTGGATGACTGGTTTCAAGGGTTGAAAGCAAAGAGACATCCACCTCCGGAGGAGAAGGTAGATCCGGTCAAAGCGGCGCACTCTTGCTGCCCCGACAAAACCACCCAAGTCTCCGCCGAAAGGCAACTATGAGCGCATTATTGGAAAGGAATTTGCCGGGCGGAGAGATCGGGAAGTACTGTCGATGATCAAAGGATGAAAGAACGACGAGCTGGGAAACAAATTGCCCAGCTCGGCGAACAAGCAACAATCGTGCCCCCGCTCAAGGTGCCTGCTAGCGACATCGCCGATCCGAGGATGGTGCCCGGTTATGGCAATCCTGAAGATTACCTGCCCGACGATGTACAATTTGATTTCTTGGAGGTGCAGATACAAAGATACTGATACGGGAAGCCTCTTGTCAAAGATGAGAGCTCTCTAACAACGATGATGCGAAGATTGCATGATTGGTACATGAAAACCTGCAAAGAGTCCGAGGGAGGAATACTTTGTATGTGAGAGTTAAAAGGAGCATGACCTCCTTGGAATTGAACTGTTGCCTATTCCATTTGAGGAGTTCTATCAGTTTTTCAATCAATTGGCCCTCGATAAAGCAACGGTCACCTGCTACTGTCTGTAAGTAGTACTACTTCTGTCATTAAGTATCTCTATATAACTCAGCTCTTTCATTGCATGTATTTATAAATATCCTCACTATATTATGCAGATTGAAGATCGCAGAAATGAAGAAAAAACAAGTGGGTGATATTGGGTTCATTAATACATATCTCATAGATGCAAATGAGGTTAAATATCGTGCCGCCGAAACTGAGGCCAACTTGCTACGATCGTTGGAAATAAATGAACACAAAAATACAATACTCTTTCCTTACAACTACACGTGAGTGTTACTGTCTTGTGGCATATTCGGTTTCCCTTATTTAGTCCAGGTTATAGAAATGTAATATTGATGAGTTATGCATGCGCAAGCAGGTTCCACTATATTCTCCTAGAGATTAAGCTTGAGCAGGAGTAGGAACTGTCTTAGACTCGAGACGAAAAGATCCCAAGGAGTATGCGGAAATGACTGAAATGCTCGAGAAGTAAGTTAAATCAATCATTATCCACCATATCAGCAACTTTGTTCATTTCTGATATCAAGTAATTGTTTTCTTTGTATGGCAGGGCTTGGGAAAATTCACCAAAAAGCTCCGGGACTACCAAGAAGCTGCAATTTAGACACCAGTAAGTACTATATAGTAGCATATTCCGCGCATCTCCTAGTGATTCAAGCGCTAGTTTCATCAATACCATTTAGCATGTGCTTGCTAATTATCAGTTTGATTGACCTCTGTTTCTTGTAAAGTGGTTGTGGCAGGAACAAGGGAATGATTTCTGTGGATAGTACGTTTGCAGTCCATCCGCCACACGACCTGTGAGAGGGGCTACTCCGACAAACAATTTGAAGTGCGTAAATAAAAATATTCACAATTTTATTTTATTACCATCATTTGTGTTGAGTTTCATTCATTCATATATATATATATATATATATATATATATATATATATATATATATATATATATATGTGTGTGTGTGTGTGTGTGTGTGTGTGTGTGTGTGTGTGTGTGTGTGTGTGTGTGTGTATATTGACCCTTTCTAAAATTAGATGTTTGAAGCGGGATGAACTCCTAGCACCAGATCGCATGCGAGCAATTCAAGAGGAATTGGCGGCATTCTTTCTTGACCATGTGATCGCTGAAGACGGGAATACTATGTGGACCACGCGTCCGCATTGTAAAAGATAATTATTGTATATATGTAGCGGTAGTGTCGGATAGATATACGAGAACTTGTTGTTCGACCAATCTCTCGGAGAAGGAGAGGTGGTCGATATCACTTCTCTCTGTATGCATATATGTTCATGACGATCTTCTGTTTGCTTAATTACTAGCTAGCTAGCATGTCTAGTTAGTCCTCTCTATACGTATGTATAGTACGTAGCGTCGACCAAGCACGGACAAAAGAAAGGACACTTTTCTCTATTAATTAGCTAGCTATAGCACAATATATGAAACACCTAAATTAACCCCCAAAACCCCCAACCCCCCTTTTGAAAAAAACAAAAAACCAGAGCCAAAGAAATGTTGACGTGGATGCCTATTGGTCCCGGTTGGTGCCACCAACCGGGACCAAAGGCCTCTACTGGGCTCAGCGGACAGGCCACGTGGAGGCCCATCTGTCCCGATTCTGGATAGAACCGGGACTAAAGGGCGAGGGTATTAGTACCGACCCTTTAGTCCCGGTTCATGAACCGGGACTAAAGGCCCTCACCAACCGGGACTATAGGCCCTTTTTCTACTAGTGGGAGGCCGCTCCGGTGGTGGCGGTGTCGCTGGTGCCTCCGGGCCCTGCGTCGGGCCGCCTCCGGAAATTTGCTCCGGGCGGCCGGGGTAGGCCGGTGTCGCTGCCGTCTGGGTCGGCGGGGTGGTCGCGTGTTGGTCGGCGCCGGCGAGTGGTGGGTTTAGTTTCGGCCTCCTCGTCGGTTTGTGATCTCCTTGCCCTCCCTCCTTCTGCGGTGGCGCCATATCTGGGCGTGGGTGATTCTCCGGGCGGTGTTTCGCCCGGCCCTCCTCCTCTCCGGTCGGGGCTGGCACCGGCGGCGGCGGGTTCACCGTCGCGTTTGGAGTTGGTTGGTGGCAGAACCCTAGATCCTGGCGGCTCTGCGTGCGTTGGGGGCCTAGGTGGGCCGATGGGCTTGGTTGGCCCTGCATTACTAAGAAAACGGCTATAGATGAAATGGACACTAATGGCGCATCACATGTGTGGTGCGCCATTAGTATATAGCAATGACGCACCACATATAGATGCGCCATTAAACTTCAAATACTAATGGCGCACCACATACACGGTGCGCCAATAGTAACAATTTTTTTTACAAAACTAATGGCGCATCAGGGGATAGTGCGTCATTACTAGTTTAACTAGTAATGGCGGACCACACACTCAGTGCGCCACTACTAACATATATATATTTATTTATTTATTCAAAGTTAGTAATGGCGCACCGTGGGTGTGGTGCGCCATTACTAGTTAAAACTAGTAATGGCGCACCACACCCACGGTGCGCCATTACTAACAATTTTTTATTAGTAATGGCGCACCGTGGGTGTGGTGCGCCATTACTAGTTAACTAGTAATGGCGCACCACACCCACGGTGCGCCATTACTAATAATTTTTTTATTTTTTTTTCAAAGTTAGTAATGGCGCGTCATTACTAATTTTGACCCAAAATTCCCCCGAATGCACCCCCTGACCGCCTTTTCAGTTTTTAAAAAAAATAAAAAAAATGATGAAAATGTCAAAAATCTCTCTGGAAATTTGTAAAATGGGCATAACTTTTGCATACTAACTCGGATGAAAAAGTTTTTTATATGAAAAATCATCTACCCGAAAAGTTACATCCGAATTTAATCGGGGGAACCCCGTTAAACATTTTCAAAATCCTCAAAACCTAACAGAAAAAAGTTACGGGGCTTTTAAGATCTGGAGGCAAAAAAATTCAAAAAATTTCAAACTTACTAGTGGCGCACCGTTTGCTAGGTGCGCCACTAGTAACAGAAAAAAAATTAGTTTCGAATTTTTTTTTCAAAATATGATACGTAATATGAACGGAAGTTTGAAATAATTTTTCAAAATTTCATCACACTCATGAACATGAATAAAGTCCTAAACATCAACAAGGTTTAATAGGATTGAGATGCTAGATATATCAACAAGTGTCTTTGAAGTGAGCTGGTGCTGGGGTTGGATTGAACTCTTAAGTTAACCGTGCTTGGGCTGGAGTAATGTGAGGATGGGTGACCTTTCGGGAAGTTTGACCACAGAGTGTGATTTGACCCAAGACTAAGCCATAGTGACCCGAGATTAAGAAAAAAATTAAAAAAATGTTGAAATTTTTTTTGAAAAAAAATTGTTACTAACGGCGCACTTCTATGTGGTGCGCCATTACTAAGTGAGGTAGTAATGGCGCACCTCTAGGCATACTAATGGCGCACTACAAGTGCGCCATTTGTATCTTGTGGCTTGGTACTAGTGGCTTGTTACTAGTGGCGCACTAGTAATGCGCCATTAGTAGGCAAAACTGGTGCGCCACTAGTAGGCCTTTTCCTAGTAGTGCTCGTGTGGCGTTGTTTGGGACGTCGGGCCCTCCGGCTCTGGCGTCCCTGGTTTCTTTCCACCCCCCTTCCGTCTGTGGGCCCGGGGCAGCTGGTAGTGGCCACTGCCTCTCATCCTCCCCCCCTCGGCCTGCTCTCTGTCTGCGGCCCGTTCGGCCCAGTCTGGCCTGGCCTGCCTTGGCTATATATGGGTGCGCCACGGTGCCCTTCCCCCTTCCTAGGGTTTCCGGCGTCCGCCGCTGATATTCGCAGATCGCATCGCCCCATTCGCAAGTTCTCCTGCTTGTAGTCGTCGCTAGATAGTCTATCAATCTGGATGTAATTTTTATTATTTCTGGTGTTTGTTGTACTGGCATGATTGAAGATGAATAAATCGAAAGATTTCTGAAAAAAAAACACTCTGGTGAAAAGATAAGGAAAAAAAAGATGGTTTGTGGGGGCAGTGGGATGACGTGGCGTAGAAATGGACGCTGGAGATTATAAGGATCCCACGACGCTCACGGGACCGGCGGAATCTTAGCCCGGTCCGTACCGCAACGTTTTCCTTTTTAGAAAGGAAAAAAACTGACGAGTCCATTGCATTGTAACGTACGTGCTGTTCTGCTGTACTCGGATACCTCCAATCCAAAACCTAAGCTAATAAGATTTCTGGCACGCCCACTCCGAGTCTGCGACACATACACCAATCTATTTCGAGCGCCACGTACGCGGTGCAAGCTGGATCGACCTGCCTGCGCGAGCTCATGGACACGGAGACCGACCAGTCCTCCCTGCACATGGACAACAACCATGAGCGCACACGAGTGCAGCGTGGTGACGACGATGACGACGACAGGGGGATCGGCCTGCTCCCCGACGACGTCCTCCTCGAAATCCTCCGGCGACTAGACCTGCGTACGGCTGTGAAGGCCGGCGCCGTCGCGAGGCGATGGAGGCAGCTCACACGCCTGCTCCCCGACCTTGACATCGACGTCGCCACCATGGTACCGCTGCCGCACCGGCGATGGGATTTCCCAGTGGATCAAGTCATGACCACATACACCAATGCCGTAACGTGGTTTCTTGTGCCTACCCATCACCTCACGAGCCTGCGCTTCGCCTTCTACCTTGTAGACGGCCCGTACCTATGCTCCATCGGCGATGCCATGACTGCCATCACCGCCGGTCGCCTCGAGCTCACCATATATACTGACGCCATATGTGGAATTCACCATACAAGAGGACCAAGACTACCTCGCACATGCTGATCCACCTGGGGTTGTGTTTGGTCGACGCTTTGCGTCGTTCCTGGCGGCCTACCCCCCTGCCTTCTCCCAGCTCACCAGTCTGGCCTTGCACGACATCGTCTTCCCTAGCATGTCAGAGATCGCTCGTCTCCTCAACACTTGCCACCGGCTCGAAATCCTCTCCTTGACACACTGCGCGGGTTCTGTTTTGGAGATCAACGCTTCCGGCCTGTCGCTCTTGGCCTTGGAACTCCATGATTGCTTCTTCCATGTGGTTGAACTGAGCAGGGTACCAAAGCTTGAGCGCCTTGTGTGCGACGCCTCTACGACAGTCCAGAGCATGCGTTTCGGCTGTGTTCCTTGCCTTGGTATCATAAACCTCTCGGCACGGCATCTGCAATGCTACTTTGATAGTCCAACAGGGCTCTCCCCGGCATTCAGTAGCCTCACAGATGTTCATCTTTGTAACTTGGATATCTCCAAGTTGGCCTGGATCCTTTCTGTGCTTCATGCTGCGCCATTCCTCAACAACTTTTATATTGAGGTACCTAGTACTAGTAGCTAGTGCAACTTAATTATCATCTCTCTGTAATAATCTGTACATATTAGTTCTTTTTTCTAATAAGGCAAAACCTCTTTCCATCTGCATGCATCGTTTAATTTGATGCAATTAGGGGCAATCTTGTATTCCCTACCTCTTTAAACAGTCCTACACTAAATAATCATACCTGTTTTTCTTTCTTTGTTTTGATGTAGCCATCTGGCCGCCGCTTCCCAAATCAGAGTCCCTACAAGTTCAGTGAGGCGTTCGCTAAGGAAACACATAAATTTGAGCACCGCAAGTTGAGTTTGCTAGAGATAAAAGCCTGTGGAATTAGTAGAGACATGGAGGTGATGTGTTACATCAGGCTCATCAGGAAGCAGGCTGTGTGTTTGAAGAGGATACACTTGCTTGAACAATGCGAGTACGAAGGTTGCGATGGTGTCACATGCTTGTGTCAAGTGGACGAAAACCAAAAGGAATTATTGCGTGGTATACTCACTATAGGATTCACCTCGCCCATACTGATAACAATAGAGACAGAGGTTTAGAAAAGAAAAAAAAAAACAGGCAGTGACACGAGTTTCTGCAGTGCTCTCACTGCTTAGTCATGGGTGTAATTCTTTTTTCTGCAAACAAAGCAGCCTAGATTTTGGTGTCAAGTTGTCACCCTTGCATGTACATATAGTTATCAAGGTATTTGGGTGGTTTGTGCAGAAGGAAGTAATTTTGACAAAGGATAACGTGGTAAAACCTGGTTGGAAGTGTAGTAAACGATGTTGCTTTTGTGATCAGGACGAAACAATACAAACATCTTTTTCTCCAATGCCCACTTGCTAAATTATTGTGGCGGACCATTCAAGGACGAAACAAACATGGTGTTTATAATTATAATAACCATGTACTTGTATGAGCAGTGACATAAGTTGAATTGAACTACTTCAGTGGTATTGAAGTGAACCATAAATCCAAGTTTCCCAAGTGTAGTAACATTGTGGATCGGTCTCATGCACACAGCCAGATCCACGCTTAATGAGCTAATTGAGGGGCAAATTAATGAGAGAGAAAAGGGACGACCTGCTCATGAACAGAATTGGGGTGAGAAGGATTCCTAGATTGTGTCCTAAATTTGTTTAAGGATACCGCACTACTCCCTCCGTTCCTAAATACTTGTCTTTCTAGAGATTTCAAACGGTCATCACATACGGATGTATATAGACATATTTTAGAGTGTAGATTCACTCATTTTGTTCCGTATATAGTCACCATTTGAAACCTCTAGAAAGACAAGTATTTAGAAATGGAGGGAGTACAAAATATATCATTTGAACAAAAGGATATAGTAAATGAAAGTAGTTTAGTTTATTAAAATAGGCTGGGTAATTATGACAGTTGCAATATTATAACACCATGATTAGAATATAATCACTATCTTGGTTTACAACAGTAATGTGAAGCATCTAACTAACTGACAAACGAGATAACATTTAGCGATAGGTAAGAGAAAACTTGATAATTCTATGTATGATGGTCTTACCTTGATTTAGTAGAAAATTTGCAACGCATGTACATTATTACTACATAGTCAAAGCGAACAAATCACGGCAAGCGCTCCCACCCCGAGGAGAATCCTAAATTTGTTATTGATCACATGTAACCAGTTGCCAAAAATATTAGCAACACTACGTGAAGGATACAAGCAAGAAGCTACTTGAATGTCTAGCCATATAGAAAAGAGCCAATTTGCACTAGAAGAACCAGTGTTTTATAGTCTCATCATGGTGAAAAAAATACACTGCACATTTCCATGCTATTTTCTCTTCATAAGGTTATCTTCGATAAAAAGGACTCCTTGACGAAGATACCATACAAAGATTTTATTCTTGAAAAGTATCATCAAAATTATTTTATTATTATCAACTGGAACATATGACTGAAATATGACTAGCTTTGGCCGTACGTATGTAACTCTGGTGGTTACACTCACTACTTGATTACCTATTCAAAAGGAAATTGAAGGTACGAACGATTTTGTGCGTACTTGGAAAGTGACGGGAAAAGCACTTCGATGGATCTCCAAGAAACTGCATTCATTTGGGTGGAAGAAGGGAGGAATTGAGTCTATTTGCAGCGTGGTGCGTGCTACGCGGCGTATACGTGGAGTGTGCACCGGAGGACAGTGCACATCAGTCAAAAAGTTGTGCCGCTGCCTCTGCTGTCGTGCCGGAAAGAAAGATCGGTCTTGGAGGGAAGCGACTTAATGGTGGACGGGGGCATCGGCTCCCTATTTTTGAAATGATTCAAAAATCATATTTCCAAGTTTCAAAAAAATCCAAAAAAAATACTGTGGAAACTTAAACATATTCATGATGGATCTATGAATTTTCATTCAAATATATTTTGATTTGCAAGCAGCACAAAAAAAACAAAATCCTGGCCCCATAATAAGGGTATATTCTTATGAAAATTTGTTTTTTTTTGTCTATGCCACGTATGAAAGTATATTGTCATGAAAATTTTCTTGTATGTGTTATTCGTGTATTTGTGTGTGTATAAATTTTTTCAAAATTTTTTGCACTGTGGAAAAATGTTTTTTTATAAAGGGAGCCAATGCACCCGTCCACCGTTAGGCATTTCCGGGTCTTGGAGTGCATATCCTGTGTTACCAACTCAAAAATGCTCCCTGCTCCAATCTTTCAAGAAACAAATTTAAGTTTCAATAAAATCAAGAAATCACTGTGAATATTCATAGAACATGAGGCCATAATCCCTAAAAACTTCAGGTCCTAAATCGAAATACACAAGGAGAAACCAAAAAGATAAATCTTCATGATTTTTGTTTCATAAATGGAATATATTAGTATCAAGATGATATCAAATGCACCCAGTGTGACGCCCTCGATTCAATCGTACACTAATCATGCACGCAAATGTGTACGATCAAGATCAAGGACTCACGGGAAGATATCACAACACAACTCTACAAATAAAATAAGTCATACAAGCATCATAATACAAGCCAGGGGCCTCGAGGGCTCGAATACAAGTGCTCGATCATAGACGAGTCAGCGGAAGCAACAATATCTGAGTACAGACATAAGTTAAACAAGTTTGCCTTAAGAAGGCTAGCACAAACTGGGATACAGATCGAAAGAGGAGCAGGCCTCCTGCCTGGGATCCTCCTAGCTACTCCTGGTCGTCGTCAGCGGACTGCACGTAGTAGTAGGCACCTCCAGAGTAGTAGTCGTCATTGACGGTGGCGTTTGGCTCCTGGGCTCCATTGTCTGGTTGCAGCAATTGAGTAGAGGTAGGGGGAAAAGGGGGAACAAGGCAACCGTGAGTACTCATCCAAAGTACTCGCAAGCAAGGAGCTACACTACATATGCATGGATATATGTGTAAGGGGCCATATCAGTGTACTGTACTGCATAAAGCCATAATAAGAGGGGGATAGCTAGTCTTAACGAAGACTACGCTTCTGGTCACCTGTCTTGCAACAGGTAGAAGAGGACAAACTGAAGTCCTCCAAGTAACATCACATAGCAATAATCCTACCCGGCGATCCCCTCCTCATATCCCTGAGAGAGCGACCACCGTTGTATCCGCACTTGGAAGGGTGTGTTTTATCAAGTATCCGGTTCTAGTTGTCATAAGCTCAAGGTACAACTCCAAGTCGTCCTGTTATCAAGATCACGGCTATTCAATAGATTAACTTCCCTGCAGGGGTGCACCATCTTACCCAGCACGCTTGATCCCATTTGGCCGGACACACTTTCCTGGGTCATGCCCGGCCGCGGAAGATCAACACGTCGCAGCCCCACCTAGGCACAACAGAGAGGCCAGCACGCCGGTCTAAACCTAAGCGCGCAGGGGTCTGGGCCCATCGCCCTGAGCACACCTGCACGTTGCGTGGGCGGCCGGAAGCAGACCTAGCCTAGTGGCGTTCCAGTCCAATCCGGCGCGCGCCGCTCCGTCGCTGACGTCTGAAGTGCTTCGGCTGATACCACGACGCCGGGATACCCATAAATACTCCCACGTAGATGGTTAGTGCGTATAAGCTCGTAGCCAACTCAGATCAAATACAAACATCTCGTTAAGCGTGTTAAGTATCCGCGAACGCCGAACAGGGCCAGGCCCACCTCTCTCCTAGGCGGTCTCAACCTGCCCTGCCGCTCCGCCACAAAGATCCACTCGCGGGTGCTCCACCAGCCGACCCGACTTTAGTCTCCACATGTATCATGTATAAGTATATAGTATATACCCGTGATCACCTCCCGAGTGATCACGGCCCGATAGTATAGCACGGCAGACGGACAAGAATGTAGGGCCACAGATGAAAATGCTAGCATCCTATACTAAGCATATAGGATTGCGGTAAAGGTAACAACAAGGGTAACAAGGACAAGCTATGCAGCAGAAGATAGGAGTATCTCGAAAGCGAGAACATGCTACACTACTCTAATGCAAGCAGTATAGAGAAGAGTAGGCGATATCTGGTGATCAAGGGGGCTTACCTGGTTGCTCGGCAAGAGAGAGGGTCGCCAACACCGTAGTCGAACTGGGCAGCAGCAGCGTCGGTCTCGTAGTCTACCGGAGAGAAGAGGGGGAAGAAACAATGAATAACATGTAAACAGATGCGTATCGATGCATGACATGACAAGTAGCGATGCTAGGCGTGCCCTAACGTGGTATGAGGTGGTACCGGTTAAGGGGGGAAACATCCGGGAAAGTATTCCCGGTGTTTCGTGTTTTCGGGCAGAGGAGCCGAAGGGGGAAAGTTGTAGGTTCGACAGGTTAGGGGTGTGTGGCGGACGAACGGACTGCGTATCCGGATTCGTCTCGTCGTTCTGAGTAACTTTCATGTTGAAAATATTTTAATCCGAGTTACGGATTAAAAGATATGATTTTTTAAAGATTTTATTAATTTTTGGAATTTTAATTAATTAATTAATTAATTCGAAAAATGGATTAATGACGTCAGCATGATGTCATGCTGACGTCAGCAGTCAACAGGGTTGACTTGGTCAACCTGTCATGTGGGTCCCGTTAAATCGCTGATGTTAACTAATTACCTAGTTAGTTTAATTAATGATTAATTAGGTTAATTAAACATGATTAATTACGTTAATTAACTTAGTTAATTAATTAATTAATTAGCATTTTATTTTCATTTATTCATTTTATTAAACGTTCGGGGACCCCATGTCATTGGCATTGGGTGCCAAGTCGATGGCCGACCGGTCAACAGTAGGCCGCCCCTAGGGCCCACGGGTCGCTGACCTGTGGTGGCCCCAGTCGGCCACGCCGGCGGCGGGCGTTAGGGAGCTCGGGAGCGTTCAGCGGCGGAGGGCGCCGGACCTCGCCGATTCGCCGTCCGGCGGCCAAAATGGCTGCGGCGGTGCGTTCAACGGGAGACGCGACGCTACGCTGGTTGGTGGTGGTTGCGCGGGCGGTGGTGGCGGAAACGAGCGCGCGAGCTCATCGGCGGTGAGGTGGTTCGGGCGCGAGACGACCACGGCGACTCAAAGACGCTTGGGCTAACGGAAGGCTGGGGGCTGCGCGACGCGCTGAGCACAAGGGCTCGGCCCGTGACCATTTGGTCACCGGAAGGCGCGCGGCGACGAGATCCGCGACGGGCGCTCGGGTGCTATGGGGAGGAGCTACGACGGTGGAAGTCCGACGAGGAGGGAGGGGGGCCTCGACCGAGCGGAGGAGGCGCGAGGAGGAGGGTGGCGGCGCTGTGAGCGGCCTTGAGCCGGAAGCTGGCGAAGCGCTGGCGAAGCGCGGGCGAGCTCCCGCCATGGCGACGAAGCTGGGTCGACCTTACGGCGACAGAGCGAAGCAGGGGAGGGAAGAGCGGGCGATGCTCACGGTGGGGAGACGCGTAGGGTCTCGGAAGCGGGCTCGGGGGCGGTCGGGGGCGACCGGCGAGGAGGAGGGCGGGGAGGCGCTCGGCGGCGACGGGGCGGTCCGGCGAGGCGAGGTGGGAGTCGGGGACGGCCCGAGGCGACGAGGGGCAGGCGCCCTGCGGCCGGTCGGGAGGAGGGAGGAGGACGAGCGGTGGGGGGGCGCCGGCGTCGGGGGCGACGGATCGGGCGGATCCGATCCGGATCGGCGAGGAGGAGGAGAAGGGATCGGGGGGGGGATCGTGTGTCGGCTAGGGTTTCACCGACCGGGGGGGGGTTATGGGGGCGATGGGGTGGGCGGATGGCCATGGGCTGGCCGGCTGGGCCAGGTGGGCTTGGCCCAGTTTGGCCTGTGGGGTTTTTCCCCCACTTCTCTTTGTTTTATTTTTCTTTTCTTATTTTTCCCTTTTCTGTTTTAATTTATTTAAAATATCCAGACACTTTACAAAAATATGTGCACCCCACCATAATTAACTTTGTAATATTTGACAACCCCCGAATATTTTAGTTTTGATTTTTTTGAAAACTTTTATTGCCATCAAAATTTGAATTGAATTTTTGAAACAGTTTGGAATTAACCCGTGGTTAGCTACAGTGACAAAGGTGACGTAGCACCATCACGTGAGATTACTGTAGCATGATTATCCGGGCGTTACACCCAGCTTCTGCAACAATATAATATTTAAATTAAGTCTAGTGTTATAAAAAGACAAAAGGTAAATACTACGCTATTCACATCAAAATTTGTCTCTCTTTTTTTGTGTTCTCCAAGAGTGTTTTGAATTTGGATTTGAAACTTTTAGAAATTGTAGACACATATCTCTTGAACATTCACAATTGTGTTCGGAATTTTTTAAAACATTTAAATTTATTTAGATGACAAGTATTTTTGGATACATCCTCTTTTATTCATTTTGATGACAAGTATTTTTGGACGAAGGGAGTATCATTTATGGTACTTGCAGTCTTAGTTAACCAGTAGCTATGGGATCGCAAGTCAAGTAAACCCATCCTCGTATGTGCCCATGAACCTGGCCTAGAACTAACCCGAATGTGACTATCTTCGGCCGTACGTACATTACACTCATTACTTGATTCCTTTTTGCGTACGAACTTTTACCCGGCCTAGAGCATTATTGGATGAATAGCATGCAGCTCCTCGGAGATCCATCGATGTGCTATCCAAGCAATAATGCTGGACCTATGGTGAGAAGGGAGGAATCTGTGCGCCGTGGTGCGTGCTACTACGCAGCGTGTATGCGGAGTACACCAGACGTCAATGCAGTGTGGTGCAGTCAAAAAGTTGTGTTGCTGCCTCTGCTATTGTGCCGGCTGATAGATAGTACTCCCTCCATCCGGGTGTATAAGTCATTCGCGTAGTTCTAGGTCATCGATTTAAGGAATTAAATATGTGTTATATGTCATGAAAAGTATACCACTAGATTTCCACACGGATGTATTTTCTAAATATATATTTTTTGTCACATATAATACATATTTAGATAGTTAAATTATCGACCTAGAACTACGCGAATGACTTATACACCGGGACGGAGGTAGTACTACTCCCTCCGTCTAGGTGAGTAAATCATCTTAGGTTGTGCACCGTGACCAAGGAGGAGAGGAAAACGAGAGATCTTAATGTTTATTTGCTAATTAATGTAATGAACTAACCACTGCATGTCGTGTTTAGTAGTCTCAAGTCATTAAAAGCATGCACACCCGTCATCTCTTATTGGTTGACATGCCAAGAAACAAGAAACGAGGTAGAAATTAATGCATCACGCCTAAGTGTTTTGGGATTATTTGGTTTTCGTAAGATGACTTACACACCTAGACGGAGGGAGTACGTCTGTCGTGGTTTATTGATCCCCATCATGTCAAAATTGATAATAAATTTTTTAACTATCAAATGTTAATGCATGTCATGAAGAATTATATCATTGGATTCGTAGTTGAACATAGTTTCTGATGATATTATTTTGCTACGTATAATTTATGTATTATTTGTTAAAATATGGTACGCCTTTGATGTATCTCAAAAAATAAAAAGAACAACAGCACACGCACCTCAAGTATACCTATAGTACTCCCTCTGTTTCTCAATGTAAGTCTTTTTAAAGATTTTAATAGGGACTACATACGGATGTATACAAACATATTTTGGAATGTAGATTCACTTATTTTGCTTTATATGTAGTCTATTGAAATCTCTAAAAATACTTATATTTAGGAGCGGAGGGAGTACTAGTAGCTTTTGTAGAAAAGGTAAACCCATGCCGAATTTGACTTAGGGTGGAAAAAGGTTACACAAGGATAGGTGAATGCACATCGACAAACACCTGCGGACGTACATCATTTACGTACTTTTTTCTGTATGTACTTAGTACTAGTAGCTTGTGTGGAAAAGGTAAATCCACGGCGAACTTGAAGGTGGAAAAATGTTACTACGCAAGCATGGCAGATGTGAAGATGCACCATCTCCGGGTCCTAAAGAAATGTGTGTAGAAAAAAGGCAGCAGCACGCCGGAATTGAATTAAGCTTTGAAACAGGAGCGACTACTTTTATCTCCACACAAGGAAATGTATAGTACACATTAGAAAAAGAATCGGCGCATGCACGCAATTCCTACTTTTATCAGCTCTGTATACGTACGCATGTTTTTGTGTCTGGATGCATTTTTCTCCTTCTTCCCCTAACCAACGGTCCTTTTTCCTCATACATGTACTATATGGTAGAGAGTCAGACAAGAGCGAGACATCATGCCGTGAATGACCCGGAGGACTCCATCCACCGAGACTTTTAGTCATCGTGCACGCTTATACAAGTGGAACATTCTATTCCTACTTATCATCAAAAGCACATAATAGGTGAGTGACATATAAAGCGGTTCAAGCAAGTGAGACAACTGGGATAATGTACATACTGTGTACAAGACAGCTCAGATATGATTCAAACATATTCTAAATTTGCGGCGGAAGGTATCTATTCAGAGTGTAGTTCATTTTTCTCCATGCAAAACATCATGTATTTTAGAGTCAAGTTTGCGGCGGAAGGTATCTATCGGTTTATGCCCTCAACTATGTAAGTAAGTGTTTTGGTTTGTGGAACAAAACCTGATCTGTCTTTGATCCAGGTAGGAGTTAATACTTATTAAAGGACTATATATACATAATTCAGTTAGCACATCTGAGGCTTTGATTCAGCAAAAAGAAATAAGTTTTAGCATTTGTAGGGTTAGTTCAGAGCCATACGGTGCAGAGAATTGTAGCCAGAACTAATTTACCAACAGCCTACTATCCGGTGGGCCCAAAGACCAAAACAGGAAATTAATACGGGCTCTTTGCTATGTATAAGTAAAGCTATCTTTTTTTTTAAGAAAATCTGTGCAAAGCTATGATTAATCGAAAGAAAATCTAAGTAAATTTGTGTTCTAATTAAAGAAAATGTAAGTAAAGCTAAGTCTGAGAGTGCTGCCGTTAGCGGTAACCTTGGTTTTAAGCAATGAGGGGATAACATGTCATGGTCACACATAAAAAATGATTTTCCAAACTCTTCTATGTGTTAATAAAACTATAAAAACCTCACTTCTGAAGCTGCAATACACTAGGCCATCCATTTTATTGATACTCCTTTGGTCAAATGTTCTCGCAATTTCCAGGTCTATAGAGTTACTTGAGATGAGAATAGAGTCTATGAAATGTGATTGAGATTTTTTTACTTCTGAAAAAGAAAGTATAAGCACTAAATTTACAAGCTCAACCGTTAATTCCGACAATTTTATCACTATCATGGCAATGTAAATTGCTCAAGGATATCACACGTAATCTGCAACTATGTGCAGCAAGTTCGCAAAGAAGAAAAGCAACGAAGAAAAAAAAAGAACTCTATACAAGTACTACTTATGATAAGATTTTTCCACATAAGCTAGCCGTGTATACATGCACAATGTCGTGCACCGACCGTCTAACACTCTGCTCTTCCATGCCCGTGTGCCATTGGAGACTCACCGAGACCGTCGCTCGTCCTTGAGTTGGAGCCCGAGTCATTGGAGTATGCCCCCTGCTTGAAATTGGAATTGAAATTTGGGATGGAGAGAACAAGCTCCTTGACATCAGAGCCTGACGATCGAAGGTGCGCGAGAATCTTGCTAAACTTGGGCCTTCGCCGCGTGATGGCGATGGATACGTCGTTGGGGAAGAGGTCCTTGCGCATGAAGGCGTGATACATGGTGGTGGCTAGCACGCCAGTGACTGTGACAACAGCGATTCCCGACAACCCGACTGCCAGTGCCCGTGTCAGCATGTTGTCTACCTCTGATGCATACAACACCGTCGTCAAGGCCACACTCGTCATCGGGAATGTGTATGCCCACCATGCCAGAGAGAACCTAAACCCGCGAAAGAGGTTGACGCGTACCACCAGCGACACGTAGAGGAATAGCGAGACGAAGTAAAGGAGCCTAGCACCATCGGTGAACTCGCCAGAGATCCTTGTCCACGCCATGGATGCGACGCTAGGTGCAGCGACGAAAAGGAAGAACACTGGGTGGAGCTCCTTGGGGAGCTGCACGTTGGTGGGGAGCCGCTGATAGAGAGTGACAAAGAGCACGGCATAGTGGGCCAACCCAACGGCGAAGAAGAAGATGGGAAGCTCCCGAAGGCCCATCACAGCGCCAAGCAGTGCGCCGACGAAGTTGCCAACGACTGCAAGGTGGTTGGAAGGGTTGGCCACCTTAGAGAGGCGTCGCTCGCCGCTAGACATCCACTGTCCGTAGATTTTGAGGTCCAGGCACAAGATGGGCGTCATGAGCACGTACCAGACGGCGTCGTGGATCTCCCACACCGGATGTGGCACACCCTTGACGAGGAAGAGGCAGGCGATCCATGGCGCGAAGAAGAAGTTGATGCGCACCGGGTGATGGAACTCACGGCGGACGGCCTCGAAGTAGAAGACGATCTTCAAGAGGTAGGTGATGGAGACGACCACCATGAGTGCGACGGAGACCCACCAGAGGACGTGGTTGACAACCGGGTGCACGTGAAGAAACTTGGTGGAGGGCTCGGACTGCAGGGTCTTCCAGAGCATGGCCTGGCTGCTCACACCAAGGCACATCCCAAAGGCGCTGATGGGGAACCGGAGGAGGAACGGCCATGTCTCGTCCTTAGGCAGCACCGCCACTTCTGTCGACTGCATGTTCATGAGGTCATTAGACACAAAGATTGTAATGGTGACTTTTTTTGCTACTCCCTCTGTCCTAAAATAAATGTTTTAACTTTAGTATAACTAACTGAAGTAGAAGTCTACACGGTTACGTGGTACGTACACGAAGGGTCTCGAGCTCGGGGCCTTCGAGCGCGGCGAAGTAGCGGTCGGCGGTGGGCACTTCGTCGTCCTCGTCGGTGTCCTCTTCTGAGATCTTCGACGCCGCACCTTGTTCAACGTCGATATCCTGTGGCACCCCGCGGAGGCTGGAGAGCTGGCGCTCAAGGCGGCCCGAGAACGTCTTGAAGTGGTCAAACCGCCGGTCTCGCTCCCGCGTGCTATCGCTCCGCAGCACCGTCGGCACCTCGCCGCCGACTCTGGCCACCAAGGACGGCTGCGAGTGGTGGCGGGCCTGCTTCAGCAGCTGCGGTACGGCTGGGTGGTGAACCAGCTCGACCTTTGACTCGCTCACGTCGGCGTCGTTTCCGCGGACGCACGGCGGCATGCCAAGCTGCGCGAGGTGGAGCCCCGACGGCGAGCCCGGCACGCTGAAGGAGACAGAGCACGGCGTGTCAGCGTGAGAAGCCACGGCGGCGTCCTTGGCCGTCCTGCCCGCGCCGCCGGCGGCCGGCGAGGGGACACGAACGAGGAGCGTTTCCTGGGATGGAGCACACCTCGGCTTGCCGTCCAGTACCCCCGCCATATGGACTCTGACCTCCGTGGAGGCCATAACTACTCTCTCTTCCTCTCCGTGCTGCGCTGAAGGCGCGTGAGCAGCCAGCGAGCTCCTGAAGACGCGTGCGTGTGAGTGAATGTCTGTGCTTCGCATCGTGGGCGTGGCTAGCTTATATACACACGCGCGGCCAGCCAGTAGATGGATCGACCGACCGACCGCACACGCACGTGGACGGGAGCACACGAAGGTTCCAAGCATCACCGCACACGCACAGGCCGCACCACACCTCCAAACGCTACAGCTACAGAAATATATAGCGCGCGTCACAGTCAGCATGCACTCCTAGCAGCGGAATGCGACGTCTTCACGTCCTCGGCCACCGATCGATCGGGGGCGGTCGAAGGAGACGAAGTTCTTTGTGTGACAGGCCATGGATGGACTTTGACAGACGATGTGATGGAGAGAGCTCCATTGAAGGAGCTGAGCCGACAAGTGTGGATCGATGTGGCTAGATATTTCTGAGTCTGTTTTACTTGAATAATAGTAGTATGGTTGTATTAATTTGACTTAAATAATAGTATGACTGATTAGATTGGTGCAACAAAACGGGCCAAATTGGGGCCGCTCGTGCTCAAACGAGTAACACGTTTGAACAAGAAAACTATAATAGTAGTTGCTATTCTTTTTATAGAATTATAGGTGTATATTAGATTTTTTAGATATGCAACCTTTCTATTATAATCATATAAGACAATTGACTAAAATGTTGGTGTCGGTGGTGGGGCATGGTGCGTATGCTCGTGCTGAAATGTACCACAATCTTAATGAAAGATAAACTGAAATGTTGTATATGTTTGTAATTGAGGTAAATACACTGATGGTGCTTGAACTTGTCATCGATGTTCACATTAGTGCCTGAACTTGAAAAATACGTTGAACTGGTTCTATAACTTGACACGAACGTGCAAATACGGTGCTAATCACATTCGTAGACGTAAAGTGCGTCGACGTGGCACTGACATGGCGTGGGACCCACTTGTAGGTACGAAACAGAATTACTTGAGTACTATATATGACTTTATGACTAATGGGCCTGCCTATCAGTAATTAGTAAGAAAATAAACATAAAAATGTACTGGTCGGGCATCGAATATGCGACCTGACGCTTGGGAGATATATGCGCTCACAATTCCACCAAACATGTTTTTTTGTCAACAACATCAGACTCTCATAATCAATGTAATTGAATCAAAAACTCTTGTATACATAAATGGGATGCAGTCTGTGGCCCATTTTCCACAGGTTATTTTTTTAATGTAAAACGCGTGTTAACAATAATCATAATAATAAACGCTAGATTTGAATATTCATGTGTTATTAATAATTACTTCATGCTACACTAATATCTTGTGCACACAAAATAAATATAGAGAGGTATGTATTAAAACAACTTACTTAAAATCTGCCTGTAATTTCTAGAAATACTAACATATTATTAGAAAAATACTATTTTAAATATAACCCACGAGGGCTTTAAAATGTTTGTAAATAGTAACATATAAAATATTTTTCTAAATAATTATTATTTTCTGAAAATATTATTTTCTAAATAATAAGTTAATATTTCTAAATATTGCCCGAATAGTTTTAGTAAGTTATTTTATTACATACAATATACATCTATATACTTAATTACTTTGTGTGCACATGAATATTGAATCTTACTTTTATCATACGATTAATATTTACGCACATTTTACATATTTAAAAAAAATAACGTGTGCAAAATGGTCCACTGGTTACAGCCCATTTATAGAAACATGAGTTCTGGCTTATGTACATGAAGATTTACGGGCCATCCGGATGTTAAAGCTTCTTCGGTGTGGTGGCTAGCATGGGCAGCGCGCAAGCGTCTGGCTACTGGTTCGATTCCTGTGAAACGAATTTTTCATATTATTTTTGTCTAAGGTACTGACAGGCGGGCCCACGGGTCATAGAGATATTCAAGTAATTCTGTTGGGTAGTTATAAGTGAGCCCCATGCCATCTCTGTGCCACATCAGTGATATACACTGCCACGTCGACGCACTTTATGTCTACGGGTGTGATTAGCACCGTATTTGCACGCTCGTGTCAAGTTTTAGAACCAGTTCGACGTATTTTTCAAGTTCAGGCACTAAACTGAACATCCATGGCAAGTTGAAGCACCACATGTGTATTTACCTCTTTGTAATTTGTGAAGAAACTATAACTAGCTAGTAATCCCTGTAAACTTTTTACTAAATCATCAACACTTATTTCGAAACAGAGTGAGTATTAATGATCATAAGTGCAATTGTCCTCCATCCATGCCCTTCACTACATTTCCTTTGATCCGCACATAACATCTCCGACTTGTGCGATTGAGTGGTGGTTGTACATCTCTGTGACAGCTCGGTATTTCGAGGGACTCCAACTCCTATAATTGTAATATTTTGTGACCTTGTTTTGCGGCTTGAGCTTACCTCATTCGGCCTAATGGATATACACCCCTTTCTGCTAGCACAATTTGATCGGCTCAAGCAACCGAGATTTCATGTCCTTGTTTTGCGGCTTCAACTTAACTCATTCAGTCTAATGGATCTACACCACTTTATGCTATCAAACTTTGATCTGCTCAAGCAACCGATATTTCGTGGACCTTGTCTTGCGGCTTAAGCTTACCTCATTTTCAGTCTAACAGGTCTACAACCCTTTCTGTTGGCAAAATTTTATCAGCCAAGCAACAGATATTTCGTGACCTTGTTTTGCGGCTTGAGCTTACCTCATTCAGTCTAATGGATCTAGACCCCTTTCTTCTATTAAAATTTGATCAGCTCAAGAAACCGATATTTCATGACCTTGTTTTGCGGGTTTAGCTTACCTTGTGAGCGTTTACGTTCGTCTTGTACTTCTTGAAAACAAAACTGGTAAGGGAGGCTTAAAAGCGAAAAAAAGTGGCTTGGTAAGGAGAGAATTAAAGTTGTCACAATCAACCTTAGTAAGTTGCCTTTGATAACTACTCTACTTACCCTCCGATCCATATTAATTGTTGTTGAATCAGATGTATCTAGACGTATTTTTAGTGATAGACACATCTGTTTCAGCAACAAATATATGGATCATACGGAGTATTTTTTATTTTTTTTTCTATAACTGAATGTACGAACAAACTTTTGAATACTTGGAAGGGGGGGAATCTATGTATGTGCACCGTGGTGCGTGCTACGCGGCGTGTACGCGAAGAGTGCGGTGCAGTCAAAAAGTTGTGCCCCGCTGCCTATGCTATCGTGCCGTCCCGGAAGATCGGTCTCAATCGATCAATGGCCTGGCTGTCCTCTTCGTCCTCTGCCTCTTGACCTTGACCGGCTCGAGCCAAGCAGCTAGCTAGCAGCCCGGCCAGGCGGCCACTACATACTCCACCATATGCATGCAAAGTGCCGTGGTGCACGCCAGGAGCCCACGCTGCACAAATATGCGAATAAATTCAGTAGATATTGCAAGCCGTTTGTATGGATCGAATTGTTGGACCGAGACTGATCTCTCCGTCGGGTTCACAGAAGATATGGATTTGCTTCGTGTGTAGAGGTTGCTTCCTTGTCTCAAAAAATAAAAATGAAAATGTAGAGGTTGTCGGTCCCGGCGCATTAAAAGCGCTACAACGGCGCGCTATAACGTTTATTGGGCGCGGGATTTTTGTGCGGCTGTTGAAGATGCTCTTAGTCAAGAACAAAGCTACACAAAGTAGTGGATTGTTTCGAAATATCTAATGCAGCGATCGGAGAGCTTGGCGAAAAATCTTCAACGAATAGTACGTGTATAAACTCTAGCACTGTTTTGTTGGAAAATTACTCACTTCCTTTTGGTTTATATTTCTTTTTTTTACAATACTCAGTCATGCATTACCTGTACCGACGCACGTTGACGTGGAAGTACATGCGCAGATCGAGATGCATGTACTACAGAACTATATGTATTGCCTCTAGTAGCATCGAGGATCTTTACGAGCCAATTTGTGGTTGAACGGTTAGAGGAACTGTGGTATCATCAGCCCACCAGGATTTAAATCTTGGTGCTTGCATTATTTTATATTTATTTCAGGATTTCTGATGATTCGGTTTCAGTGGGAGGAGACATTCCTATCGACGACGAGTTGCCTACGGTGATTTCGTAAATCACATATGTATAAACGCTTACGTTTGTACTAATGCTCAAAGAAGAAAAAGCATTGCGGATCTTCTGAGTAGATCCAGGCCCAGCCGCCGGGGGCAGTGGGCGGCCACCCCGGGCCCCCAACGTCCAGGGGCCCCCTCCCCAAGTGTGATGTAGTCTGCCTACAGGTTACTAAGACACTATGGGACGTGGCCTAGGAAAGTAACCAAGCGTGGGACGCAGTCAATGGCAAGCATAGCGATTCTTCCTACTCCTTGACGAAGCAATCCCAGATCCTACGCCGTTCTTTTCGCGATAATAAATACGGCAACAACATCATGTTCCTTTTCTCGTAATGTCATTCCTAATTCTGATCACTAGTTCGCCGTCTCGTCGATGCCGATTGCTGTTCCCGGGGCCGGTTCAGTACTCAGTACGCGAAGCCGCTTTGCTCTCTCGCCTTCAAGCACTGAACATGCAGACACACACATCGCTGATTCGCCGATTCGCCCATTGCTACATCCAGATGCGAGTCCACATCGCGTCATCGGTTCATCGCTGAAGGCCCTACAACCAAAGCCGATTGGAACCATCCAAGGTAGTACACTATATTATTACTGTTCCCCAATCTCTACTCCTTATATGTTTAGTACTTACTATTATGCAATTTATCCTTCGGATATATGATGCATAGCTGGCATCGATCAACCTTTGATTCCATTAGTGTGTGGATGACTTGATATAGTCAGAGATGTTTTTTTTTTTTGCGGGAGATGATATAGTCAGAGATGTGCTCTTGATAAAATTTTCAAGAGTAATACTGGTGCTTCATTGAACTCAGATGGTGAATTACGATAGTTGTTGTGGAGAAAGAGGAATAAATTGATGGGAATTCCGAATCAGAACAAGAGGAAATGTTGACATCAATACCGGTGATAAAAATATAAGTTCTCCTGGGATTACATTTATTTCAACAGGTGCACATACACAATCTGCTAGTGTTGATGCACATCCAGTTTTGCGGTTTTTTAACTAAAGATTATGAAATTCGCTTTCTCAGATGGTGCAATGGATACTATTGTGTTTTTCTAGCACAAGAGGGAAGTCAGTTTTTATCCTAATGCTTCTATAATCTATAGCTTATCATCTTATTTACAGTAAAGTTAAAATTATTGAAGAACTATTTGACGTCAACGATGACTCAAGAGATTTTAAATTATGCATCAGCACGAATTTACTGGAAGAGATTGACGTCGACCCCTTCATAAGTGACTTTGCATTGAAGACTGTTATAATTTTTAAAAGGTAACATGTATGATTATTTTATATATTAGCAAAAAATATATTTTTTATATGTATATTGTTTGGATGCATTTAAGCGTTTATTCGTAAAATTTCATATACATACATAGTTATTATTATTACAATATTGTTTATACTAAAGACCCCGAGTTTTGGTTTCGCCCCGGGCCCCCAAAATCTCAGGGCCGGCCCTGAGTAGATCACGGCTAACTATTTTTAGGTGATCAACTGACGTGGATCAACCTACGCGGCGTGTACGCGGAGAGTGAACCGGACGGCAGTGCATGCGGTGCAGTCAAAAAGTGGTGCCCCGCTGCCTCTTCGTGTGGTCTTGACCTTGACCGACGCGGGCCAAAGTAGCCCGGCCACTACATACTCCACCATGCATGCAAAGTGCCGTGATGCACGCCAGAGCCAGCACTGCACACTGTGCCAAGATAATCAGTAGAAATTGCAAGTCGTTTGTATGGAATGAATTGTTGGACCGAGACTGATCGTTCATCATGTAGAGGTTGCTTCCTTGTCTCAAAAAATAAAAATAAAAATGTAGAGGTTGCTTCCACGAATCCCCTGCATGGCTACATGCCTACCGTACTAGGGCCGGTCCTCAGCATGTGCAATAGGTGTGGTGGCACAGGCCATCCCGAAGACCAAGGGCCCTCATACAGGAGTAAAGCTACATGTACGAAGCATTTATTCTGGTTTATGGATTGGTCCAACACGTGCGTCAGATGGGGAAATCGGCCCATCCCTTGAAATTTAGGGGACAAGTTTAGTTAGTTGGAAGGAGCCCATAGGATCCTCGTAATGAAACACATGTCTAGCTTTTTCGCCCATACAGGTAATCCCTCCGTCTCTTTTATTTCCGCATATAAAATTTGTCTGAAGTCAAACCTTATAAAATTTGACCAATTTTATTGGGGGAAAATCCAACATCGACAATACGAAATCAATATCATTAGATGCATCATGAAATTATTTTTCTAACTATATAACTTTAGTATTGCATATGTTGATATTTTTTAATAAAAAGTTGATCAATGTTTACGTAGTTTGACTTCAAACATATCTTATTTGTGGAGTAAAAAAAACTGGAAGTACATGAATGAATACCAACACCAAAAACGCACATTTCAATGCAATACATCCCTTGGCTCAGTTCCCAACACTGCACATTGGAACCCAGAAAACACAAATTAGGAATGGCCCATGATGATAGGAACAATAAACAATACCCCATCTCAAAAGGAAATTGAAATGAGACCGAGAACCTTACCATGAAAAGGACCAAGTTGTGGCATAGCACCTTAAGCATCGACCGAGCAAGATCTAGTAGCTAGGCCCGGCGATACGCTCCGGCGGCAGCAGGGGAGGGGGAAGGGGGTTGAGAAAGACTCGCGGCGGACGGCTAGGGTTTTCTCCTGGGCCGCCCACGGGAGCTACGCGAGGAAGGGAAGCCGATAGTTTTGATCTCACCTCCCTCTGTGTGTACCCATGAGTTTGTTGCACATGCATGTGTACTATAATGACACCCATGTACGCGCAAAACCGGCAATTTCAATACTAACACCATTGGACGTACATAAAAAAATAAGACCATCTACAACTAGCTTTTGAAGGTATATTTTTATAGAAAAAATCTCAAAAGACCACGTGCCATTCAGGGCTCAAACACGGGTGGGCTAGCTGACTCCTTGCGGGCCTAGCCAATAGGCCGACACCTTGTTCTCCCAGTGGACGTACATCATGGACCCTGTTTGTTAGGGATTTTTCTTCTACTTTTACAAGTTTTCCGGTTTGGCAAAAAGGCCACAAAAGCTCTGAAATAGGAGCTTTTTGTTTCGACTTTTGGCTTATGAATCAATATTGTTACCGCCGGCACCAAGGTTGTTGCTGAGTTTTCACCCTAACCTATGCAACCACTCCAACTGCATCCAAAAGTTGTGAGCATACCGAGAGTAGCCACAGTTGGTCGGCCTGCACCGCCAAGCGTAGAGCTGGGCGGGCAGACAAGTTTAAGGGAGGAGCACCACTTGCATGCACCAGGATGCATACGACACGTTGAGACTCTCTTAAGGGAGGAGCACCGCCAACCTCCGCCACCAGAGTCGCATGTCGGTAGGAAGCCCCGCTGACAAACGCTCTCCACCCTACCATCTTCCACCATCTTCTTGAAGCTGCAACCACCTCAAATCCTCTAGTTGCTATGGCAAGACATAGCTGCCGCCCCTGCTGAGGCCACTGCCTCCACATGGACCTCCGCATGCACCACACCTCCCTCCCGAGCTCACGTCTGACACCGGCGTGCACACCATGCCGTTGTGTGAGCCTCCGCCGGATCTAGTGTCCCGCGCTGCCCATTCGAAGCGAGAGCAAGAGAGATAACCAACCCCTCCACCGCAGCATGGGCTTTGCCAGAGACACCCCCCAACGGTAGCAGAGGGGAGGCTTGAGGAAACTCGCAGCAACCGGATATGGTTTCCTCCTGGGTCGCCCACGGGAGCGACATGACATGATAGATCTTGCCCGGTAGTTTTGATCTGTGCCTCCCTCTATGTGTTCGTGAGTTTGTTACACTTTTTTTCCGAATAAGTTTGTTGCACATTCATGTCTGCTATAAAGAAGTCCATGTACATGCAGAGCCAGCAATTTCAATGCTAACATCATGCACGTACTTCGTACTAGTAGCTTTTGTGGAAAAGGTAAATCAATGGCGAACTTGACTTGAGGGTGGAAAAAGGTTACACAAGCATGTGGGAATGCACGTCAAGTAACACCTATGGACGTTTACATCATGTATACGTACTTTGGTACTATTAGCTTGTGTGGAAAAGATAAATCCATTACCGAACTTGAGGGTGGAAAAGGGTTACCACACAAGCATGCAGATGTGAATGCCGAATAAAATTGGTGTTGGAAAAAACCAGCTGCACGCCGGAATTGAACCAAGCTTTGAAGCATGAGCGACTACTTTTATCTCCACATAGAGTACATTAATTATAATTTTATGTTTTGGCGCATTGCAAGCAAGTCGGGTTCCAGCTAAGTCGATGCTGCTTCGTACGTGCGAATGTTTGTGTGTCTGCTTGCATTTTTCTCCTTCTTTCCCTAACAACCAGTCCTTCATTTTTCTTCATATATTCGTACTACTATGCGGTAGAGACTTAGAGCGACGCATCATGCCGTGAATGACCCGGAGGACTCCATCCACCGGAGACTTTTGATCATCGTGCATGCTTATACAAGAGGATCTCAAATTTTATTCCTACTGATCATCGAGAGCATAGCAGAGGTGAGTGACAACGTACAAGCAAGAGAATGTAGACACACAACGGTGCATGCATGCGAGAGATCAGTGGGATAATGTAAATACTTTTTCTTTGAAGGAAGGATAATGTATATACTACGCCGGTGTGTATTGTGTTTTTTCTGACTTTGTAAACGACGCCGGCAATCCCCTCCACCCCCACGCCTTCACCTCCCCGCCCCGCTCCGCTCTGACGAGCTCCTCATCCCCACTGCGAAGGCAATGATTGTGTTCCAACACAATATCTGTGACTTCGTAATTTCTTTGCACTCGGTCCAATGATATAATCATGCGAGCTTTGCAATTTGTCCTTGTTTCAGCCCGAACATGTTTTCGCTCATGACCCATTGTTATCCCTTTCTTTCGTATACCCTCATTGGAGCAAACAAATGTGCATGAAGTCACTTGACCATCCATCTTACTTACATGCTTGTTTCTCTTCCTCACATCAAACCCAACACGGCCTCCATATGCAACCAAAACAACCAAGCTTCATCCGGGTTTCTAAACCTCTTGCCAATTTGAGGCATCCCATTGTCAATTTCTCCCATTGCACGGCACTTGCAAATGCACAACACTCACAATTGCATAGCAATCAAATTGCATAACACATCATTTCAATCAGCAAAAATTCTGTCAAATAGGACAAGAAACACATGAATCAATTCACAAATTAATTCATGACAATTGAGACAATATAGGATAAAGAAACACACAACAAGAAGTATACATTCTTAATAAAGCTAATTGTTCCAGCAAAATTTTGAGTATTGAACTAACCATCAATACGACATAGCCAAAAAAATTAGGTAGTTAACAAGCTGCAATTGGTTGGATTGGAAGTAACAGCACACCGACGTATACATATACCGAGAACGGACTACCTGCTGTGTGCTGGGGTGGCCGCAAGGCTCGCAGGCGACAGCTACAGCCAGCGGAGAAGATAGGTTCAGGAGGGGTCGCAGGGTTGCGGAGGCGGTCGTCGGAGCTAAGATGGGGCGCCGTCGCAGTGGGGACGAGGAGCTCGTCGGAGCGGAGCGGGGCGGGGAGGGTGAAGGCGTGGGGGCGGATGGGATTGCGGCGTCGTTTATCCGTGGCCGCCGCCGGAGCTCCCATGGCTCCCTTCCCCACGGCGGCGACAGCGGCAGAGCTCTGCGTTGGAGCCGAGTTCCCGCCCGCGAAGCCTCCGTTTTCCGCGGAGCTGATTTGGCCTCGCGCGTGATGAGGAGGACGGGGACGAGTCGACGACCAGGTTGTTTACGTGTTGACTGATTCTGACCGTCGGATGCAGATGTCATGCATGGTGTGTATGATGCATCAAAACTAACACCAATGGACGTACATCATGTACCTATTTAGGCCAACTCCATCGCATGACCTCAAACGGACGTTCGGTTTCACCGTTTTTCGTCCGCTTAGGGTGACAATGGATGCTAAAACGGACACGCATGTCCGGTTCATGTTCAAGGCGTCCAACGCAGCTACGGTACCCAAAAACTATCCGCCTCGGTCCGCCCGTGAGCTCGTGCTCTCGCCACGCCGCTCGGCCTCGCACCCGCCGCCGCCGCCAGCCTCGCCACACCGCCCGCAGCTCGCCAGCGTGCGGCGCGCCCTTCGCGCTTCGCCGCTGCTCGAGCCCGCCACGCCCGCCCGCCACGCTCGCCTCGCAGCGCCGCGCGCCAGCTTCGCCCGCTGCGCCTCGCCCAGCGCGTAGCCGCCTCGCCAGCTGCTCGCCCGCATGCCGCCGCGTCGCTCGCCCCCGCTCGCGCGTCCCCACCTGCCGCCGCGTGCGCTTCGCCCTTTCGCCCCAGCCGCCGGCTCGCTCCGCCTCGACGCCCGCCCGCCGAAGCCGCGCATGCAACGCGCCCGTCGCCCGTCGCCCGACTTCGCCTCTCCACGCCCACATGCGTGTAGCAGCTAGCGCCCAGCTGCAACACGCGCCGCACGCCGCTCTTCCACGCCCGCGCTCGCGCACGGCTGCGGCACAGTGGTGTGCACCGGCATGGGAGGAGCAGAAGAGGAAAAGGTGGAGAGAGAGAATGGTAGGTGGGTATGATGGGCCACGTGAGAGAGAAGAGGAGAGAGGATGACAGGCGGGCCAGGGTCACATGCAAAAGAAAAACGGCCGAACGAGCACGACCCAGAAAGCGTCCGCTTGTGTCCGCTTTGGACACAAACCCAACTCAAACTTGCGTCCAGGATGGGGCGAGACGGATCAGAAACAGACGTTTTTTATGAATGGGGTTGCGCGTTGGGTCGTCTCATTTGTCCGTTTAACCCCAAACGGACAGACCCGGACGTTTTTGGGTCGCGCGGTGGAGATGGCCTTAGTACTGTGGGCTTTTGTGGGAAAGATAAACCCATGCCGAACTTCAGGGTGGAAAAAGTTTACACAAGCACGTGTGAATGCACACTATCTTCTTCTTCTTTTTTGCGACAAATGCACACTATCTCTTCCCCGTATAAAAGAGAAAAAAATGCACAATAAATATCACCTGGTCCCGACAAAATGTGTGTAGAAAAGCCGGCAGCACGCCGGAATTGAATCAAGCGTTGAAACATCAGCGACTACTTTTATCTCCACACGAGGTGTACAATAATTAAGATTTTCTCCTTCTTCCCATAACCTTTGGTCCTTGTTCTTCACAAATGTAGTGTAGAGTGAGAGCGACATCACGCCGTCAACGACCCGGACTCGATCGACCAGAGACTAATTATGGTCATGCTACACACTTGTACATGAGGAAGACCCTACGGAGCAGTGCATGCATGTGAGAGACCAGTGGGATTAATCGTGTACTCGGTCGTGCTGGTGCATGTTGGTGTGTATTATTGAAAAAAATGTTATCTGAAGTTGAATGCAGCTGCATGCTGGTTATGTATAAGTAATATTTTTCAGAAAAAAATGTGCACAATGTTTTAGTCCTAGTCAAAAGATGATCCAACTAAAAATATGATGCACCTTGAGTCTTTAATTTGTGTGCGCTCGTGCAAGCCACTATCCACACTAACATATAAAGGCTCAAATGACGAAAGCGAAGCAGAACCATAAATAAATTCACCTTTCCTGAAACAACTTATTTCTCATTAAGTCATTTTCTGGGTTCTTTAGAGCCACTCTCGTGATCAGCTCCTCTCAAAAAAGAATTCCAAAGCACCAACCAATCGGTAAAGCAAGGAGCTATCAACGACAAGGACGGTTACAAGAGACCTCCGTGATCCGCGCGCATAAATGTAGAAGTTTATGCAAGCCAGCATGTGTGTGTGACTGCCCACGATCTCCACTCTCCATGGAGAAAATCAGCAGCTTGCACGCAGCGACTCATGACCCACCTTGGCATCCACGTGTGCATCTGCACGTCCGGATTGAATCACACCCGACGTGACTAATTTGAAAGGGAGTGTCGGTGAATAAAGTCTTAAGGGCATGACCAATGGAGGCGTAAAAAGACGGATGCTCCATCAAACACATAGGCATGGGAGGGTTGAGGCTATTGCTCACATGCGTTCAGTCTAATGGTGGCTATGGTGGTGCTGCCTCGCACCCGTTATCCTTTGGTCCTCATGTGTTCATCTTTTTCATTCTTCCTCCCCTTCTTTTCCTCTCCTTCCTAACTTCTTTCTTCTTTATCCGCTGAAGAACACGTCTCCTCTGCAAGCTTCACCTGGCGCATGCAAGCAGCGGTCCTGCTGCCACAGTGGCATCCGAGCCTAGTCGGCTTATGAAGCGTCACCTTTGTGGCTACCTTTGGCCATGCCCTAATTGGACCTGCCTCGTACGTGCATGACCCCCGGTCCGTACATGTGCCCGCAAATGCACTTTTCTCCCTCCTTGCCTACCTATTGGTCATTTTTCTTCGCATATGTAGTTAATGGTGATCGTGGCAAGAGACATCATGCCGTGAATGACTCGGACTCGATCGACCAGCGACTTTTGATCATTGCGCTTCTACATGGGCACATGACACACTTGCTAACAAAAAAGAGCACATGACGCATATCCTACTGGTTGAGAGTGTAATGTGCATAGCATGTGAGTGATGTGCAAAGGAGTTGACGACATGTGAGCGGCCAGTGGGAAGAATAATGTATATATACTACTTGATCGTGTGCAAACCTTAAAGGTTTTTTATGGTTAGCTATCCATGCGTGCGTAGTGCCATAGTCCGAGTCAAAAGGTCACCGGTAAAGTCCTTGTCTACTGGCCTAGTTGGCGAAGTTCGTTCGACTATACAGTGATGAGACTAGAATGTTTATATTTGATGATCATACTCATATATTACACTCTGGAAGCATAACTAGTTTATAAAACAGCTTCACATCAACACCAACTTTTTGTGAATGGATCACTTATTTTGAAATTAGTTAGACAAGCTCTCTCTCTCTCTCTCTCTCTCTCTCTCTCTCTCTCTCTCTCTCTCTCTGATTTCCATTTTCGTTTCTGTTTTCTATTTCACAACTCTGTTTTGAATTTCGTCTTTAAACCAAATCATTTTTATTGCTTCTGATAATTATTATTTGGGGGTACATGGATTAATCCAGAGCCCCAAAAAATGTTTCAGAATTATTGGACCTATATATAATTTATAGCAGTTTATAACCCCAATTCAGATAACTTAGTGACTCAATTCAAAGCCCATATATATCCTTGAAAATATGCAGCATTTTTGGTAGAGGTTTTCACCTTGTTCTATAAATCATGAACATTTGTTTAAGGGAATTTTGGGTTCATGGAAGGATTTTAGTTGAATCTTGTTTTAAAATTATCTTGTGAGGCTTCAATTACCTCAATTCAAATTTATTTCAATTTAGACATGATGCATGGATGCTTCTTATGTAACTAATTACCAGTAATTACATTATAATATTCCAGGGTTGTGACATAACCAACGACAATCACTTGCACCGCCACTATTGTCGCCTCACGGACTCGCATACCACATCGGCGTTGCTTCACTGCCTCATACACGTCATCTTTCACTGGTGCTGCTTTCTCCTCTCGCTCCTTTCACAAAACAATATGCTAAACATAACTGAGCAAAATAGCCATGCAGAATCCAGGAAGTCCAAGTGGACCGTGGAGTGTCTGGCCTCTCCGCCACGGTGGCAACATCGATGTTAAGGTCTACGAGAATGTGTAGGTGGGGCCTCTAACGCCTCACTATGGTGTCATCCCTAATGGTCATGCGCAGGTTGAGGCACTGTAGAATTTCAATATTAGACGTTACCTATTCATATTAAACATTTTTACTTTCACACAAATCACCTTTTTTCCCTCAATGTAAACTTTTTTTATTGATGTAACCTTTAACATACCATCTTAACTACTAAAATATTTGGTTATATCGAACGAGGTCAACCACGTGCAATATAATAATTAAATTGACATACAGTACAATTCAAAGTTCTATTATCGCAATGAAGCAGTACTAAACTAGAACTCTTGAGGTTTTGTTATCACAATTTGTCATGGTAATACATATCTTTTATCAGATTTTGTTGAGGAGACTTCAATGAACATAATTCTACCAAGATATAAGCAAAGCACACAACTATAAGAGCGGGCACTTTCATCCGCCTAATAATTGGTGACACTTAGTTGCACAATAGTGTGCTTCTACATGTGTCTCGTTATGTTAGTATATGGAGGATCGTGCTGGTAAAATAAATATCCCAATAGAGATTTGTAGAGTAGGATTATTTGGCTTAGGCATGAGTAATCGGAAATTCTAGATTGTGTAAGGTGTCAACATGTGGGTTTTTCTTGAATTGTGCTATCTCACTAGCTAGTTTTTGGCATTGCTCGTTTAGTTGTTCTGGTCATGTATGTCATTCCCGCCCTTCAAGGTTATAATTGGTCAAATTGATGGGGGTCGTGCATGTCATATATATTATGGCATTGTTTCTACCACATACATGTAACAAGTTATTATTATTTTGAAATGAAAAATGTTTTAACTTAAAAATACATTCAGTTCACAAAAAGTGACGCTTTCAGTTAGCGCAGTCTTAAAGGTTAATTTTGGAGACTAGTTTCTGCTGCAATATATGTACATGTACTATGACCCAAAAAATCAAAGTGTACAATTCTGAAACTACTTCTCCAAATAGATTTATGCATATCATATCATTTTTAAGTTTCAAAAACAATTATATAGTGGTCAAATTTTCAAATTTTGATTTGACCGATCTTGAAAACATTGCATATTTCTTTACTCAAATATAAAAATGCATATACTGTTTTTCAATAAATTGAGGTTTTTATTGACTCGAAACGCCAACAACATAAGACATATGAGTTATAGGGCTGTTGAATCAATTGCTATATAACCAGCACTCATTCATCACCACCACCTGCATATGACCCCATTGATTGCTCACTCTCCCTCACTCTTGATTCAGTACATGCAACCATCACTCATGACCCAATTACAGGCACCATGCATGTCATTATGAGTATGATGTACTATCACATATCATTGAGATGAGATCATTAACTATAACTGCTTGTTGGTCTTTAACTGGGTCGCACGAAGGAATCCTAGTGGAGACAACTAGAAGCTGCTCAAGAAAGGCGAGATATAGGGTCAGTCATACTGATGGTCACATATTCATCATTTCAACAACCCTTCCGGATAGAAGGCCATATTGAAGATGTTAGTCTCGTCTCACTCCCACCAACCCCTTAACAAACCCTATATTACACCCGTGAGCATCTTACGGGCAACCTTTTGAGCCGGCCCATTTGGCACGTGTATTAACTCAATCAAATCGGCAATTTCAAAAACAACATCATGCATTAACTCATTCAAATCAAATCTTAAGAAATCTCAAATAAATCCAAGATTTCCTTGTCTTCCACTACTCATGCGCAAATCAAATCAAATCTTACCAAAACATCAATTATAATCAATTTGGGCGACCCATTTGACGCTTGCGCGTTTTGTTTTACGTTTTTTGTTTTTTATGTTTCATTTGTGTTGTGAAAAATAGGTTAGTTTTTTGCTCGGCATACTATCATATCGGCATACACCTGTATCTCGACTCCGAAATGGGAAGTTGGTAGTCTCTCTCACTCCCACCAACCCCTCGGCAAACCCTATATACACCCGCGAGCGTCTTACATGCGACCTATTGGGCCGGCCCATTTAAAGCGTGCATTAACTCAATCAAATTGTCACTTTTCGAAAACAACATCATCCATTAACTCATTCAAATCAAATCTTAGAAATCTCAACTAAATCCAAGATTTCCTTGTCTTCCACTACTTATGCACAAATCAAATCAAATCTACCAAAACATCAACTACAATCAATTTGGCCGACCCATTTGACACTAGCGCGCATTTTTTTATTTTGTGCTTTTGTTTTTGTATGTCCTATTTTTGTAATGACCAATAGGTTGGTTTTTGCTTGGCTTACTATCAGACCAGCATAGACCTGCACGCCATGGTGAGTTGGTTGTGTCGCCTCCATTCCTGTTAAGACTCCCACACCAATTTTTTATATCCCACCAATTTATGAAAACTGGTTTTTAGCCCATTGATATACTTAATCTGGTTTTTATTTTCCAAATTTAGTAGTGTCTTTATGGAAAGGAATCAATCACGATTATCTCTAATCAATCTTTAAAGACCAAATATATAGAAACAAATCAATGTTTGATAGCACACCACAACATTTGTGGAAAGGAACCAATGTCAAATGCATCATGGATACATTCTTAAATTCATCGATTAAATAATTTGTATCTTTTGATATTTTATTATGGTTATCAATATACCAATTCACATATCTTTCTTAGAGACAATTTTTGTTAATGGAAAATATAAAGGAATAAAAGAGTGATTTACGGGTAAAATAGATGTCGCCAAGGCAGCCTGGTGTGCAAGAAAATTTTGAATATGTATGTGAGATACAACTAATATTGAATTACTATAACATATATGCCCTTGTTTCAACACACATGCAATTAACTAGCATCAGTAGTAGGTCACTTGAAGTGTCGGTATTATGTTTCAGTACAACAGTTTAGCTGAATCTACCGTTGATGTGAGATTATATGGGATGTCCAATTGTTCCGTCAAATTTATGTGCACACATATATGTGAGACTCCTACCTATATATGATCCAAAAGATGTGGATCTGGATACGAATAGGTATTGGGTTCTTCTTTTTAGTTGCGGCTATCTGAGCGGAATATATTTTTCTACTTTAGAAAATATAAAAAATTGCATTTCCTTAGAGATGGATTTGCAGAAAATTGCATGAGCGGGCATTTCATATATGTTTTCAACAAGGCCTACAATTTTAGTTAGAATAGAAGGCTAAATGTTGCTTGCACTTAAAGAGTTAATAACGGACACCGTGGTGTATCTGTTGCATGCGAAACAATGGACATCATATTTTTTGTGGAGTGCATGACATTCAACTGTATGTTACAACATGACAATGGCTTAGGAGACATTGGATCTTCCTTCTTGGGTCGGAGGGTGTCACGGGCGGTGCATGCCTCCCACCCCTTGATGGGGGTGGCAGATTGGCATGAACACGGTGGGAAGAGATCAGGGCGGAGAGTGGGGATGTTGGCTGGGGACTCCTCATTGGCGATCTATGGAGAAGTACATCGTGAAGGAGAAAGTGTGCCATGGGGAAGATGAGTTGGGTGTTATCTGGTTTTAAGGAGAGGGCTCCAGTAAGAAATGTCCCGCTACGACGGAAAAAAGAGCGGGAAGGGAAGGGTCCAGCAGGAAAAGGAAAGGGTGAGTCGTGGGGTGGGGGTTTCGTGATGGGCACACGTGTTGGTGATAACATGATAGATAGTCCGAACAACCAAAGTTCCCATGGGGGGAGGAGATCCGGGCGGTTGGCGGATGGACACAAACACTAGGGGAGGGGATCAGGGCGGAGGACGGGGTGGGTAGTGGATCAGCACGAACACGAGGGGAGGGGATTAGGCCGGTTGGGAGGGGACTCCTGCTTGAATGTCTGTGGAGAAGTATGATGTGAACGAGGGCGCCACAGCGAAGGTGAGGTGTGCTCAACAATGGACATCATATTTTTGTGGAATGCATGACATTCAACTGTATGTTACAACGTGGAAATGTCTCACGAGACATTGGATCTGTGTTCTTAGATCGGAGTCCATCACGGGGTTGTGCCCATGACCTACCCCTTGTTGGGGGTGGTGGATCAACACTAACACCGGGGGGTCAGGGCGGAGAGCGGGGCAGTTGGCGGGGGACTCCTCCTTGGTGGTCCATCGAGAAGTACGGTGTGAAGGAGAGAGGTTGCCATGGAGAAGGTGAGATGAGAATCATCAAATTTTAAAGGAGAGGGCTCTAGCGAGAAATGTCATGCTACGATGGGAAACTGAGTGGGAAAGGAAGGGTCCGACATGAAAAGTAAAGAGTGTGTCATGGGGTGGGTTTTTTTTGTGTTGGGCCCATATGTTGGAGATAACATGACATGTAATCCGCATAACAACATTCCTCCCGCACATGCGGTTTGGATTTGGGGTAGTCCGGGCTGTCCGATTGAAATTTGTAGACTCCCTTTTTATGTCCAAACACGTTTGGACATATGAGAAATAAATGAGCTTTGGCTTTGTAGATGAACTTAATCATGTGTTTGATTTAGTTTATGCACTTGTAGCCCATAAGGCGTTCTACTAGTATGCTATGTTCTCGTGTGGTGTGCTGCACGGGCAAAGCCCCTAGGGCGTCGGCGGCGGCGAGCTCTCCCCTGCCCGTTTGCATGGTATGCTACACGGGGCAGCCTTGGCAGGCGGTTCTGCGAACGCCACGGCATGGTTGGGATCTCGCCAACTTTGGCTGCCACCGGTCATGCCACCGGTCGGCTCTCCTGTCTCTCTGCATCCAGTGATTGTTGTGGTGATGGGTCCTCTGACCGTCTCCTGCACGGGCGGCAGAGTTTGGGAACCTCGACAGCGGCCCATGAGATTCTAGGTGCCGGTGACTGTCTGTGGCCATATGGGTGGAGCGGCGGTCAGATCTGTTGTCGGGCGGTCGCAATTTCGATGTCGTCCATGTCCGACCCGGCGTGGTTACCTAATTTAGATCTGGACGGCTTGGTGGCGGTGATCCAGATTGAATTGATCAAGTGGGGTGACTGCAAACTGGGTTACAACGACCTCCTGCGGCTCCACGATGGTGGTGGTCACCGAGGGATCTTCGGGAGGGTTCATCTCCCTATGTCCAATGGTGGACTTCGGTGGTGAGGTGCAAATTATGGGCGGCGGCTTGATGCAGAGGAATGGTTGTGCAGTGGCGGCGGTCGCATCGCATGTAGCTGCTAGGATTGCGGAAAAAGTGGTGGTGATAACACTTGAGTGACATCGATGGTAGTGTTGTAAGCACCCGGTCGCGAGCTCCGGGGGTGAAAGCCTAGGTTGATCCGAACTGGTTATACCTGACAATGGTGATGTTCTTTTACATCGTTGCCTTGTTGAAGGCATTGTTCGAATATGCTTTGACTGATTCTTTAGGGTGAAAATCTAGATTCAGACCTTGGTGGTTGGATCCAGTGACGGACACTTGAGTGTCGCTCCCTTCTTGAAAGCGTTACTGTTGAAAAACCTTGTTGCCCGTATGGTGTCATGAGATGGATGGTGTGAATATGATCACTAATGTACTTTGCCGATCGTGGATCTGATCACTTCGGGTTTTTCTTTTACTCACCTACACATAGCTTCATTGTGTGTTAATAATGTTCATCACGTGTTGAAAAAATATCATCATGTATATTTGACAGCATTCATTGTGTGTTAATAATGTTCATCGCGTGTTGAAAAAATACCTCATGTATCAAAAAAATGTTCAGTATGTATTAAAAAGGATCATTTATGGAAAAAAATTATATTTTCCTCAGAAAGAAAAAGAAAATAGAACAAGAAAAAAACTAAAAACTGAATATAAAATAGGAAAGAGGAAAAAGATTAAAATGAATAAAAGAAAAGGAAAAAAATAAATGATGCAAAGGTCATCGCATACTAAGAAACTGTGCATCATTTATTTCAAAAAATATCCATTGTGTATTTTAAAACAATACAAGCAGAATTGTGCATGCAATTTTTTGAAGAACTCAGATATTTAAAAAAAAATACGCGTTGTACTTTCTTCTGACTGACTACGGTGCACTTTTTTGAAAACACATGATGAACATTTTAGAAGAAATGACGAAAAAAATGGACATACTTAATGAGTAGAACTCAATTAATATTTTGAATACCTGAGAGATTTCTTTGGAATAAAGATGAACATTTTCGTGATACAAACTGGACAATACATGATTAACCTTTTAAAATACACTGCATATATTTTGTACATACATAGTGAATATATTTTAAATACATTCCAACTATTTTTAAATACAACATGAGAACTTTAAAATACACAAGAAATATTCTTATTAAACATTACAAATAATTTTTCTTACACGGTGGAAAATAAGAGAGCTGAAAGAAAAACAAGTTAGACAAAGAAAAATAAAAAAAAGAAATGGAGAATGTAGTAAAATAAATAATAAGAAACACAGATTTTTTTTGGAAAATGGAATAGAAAGAAAGACAGAAACAAAAGGGAAAGGAAAAGAAAAGAAATCAGATGGACACACATGCAATAAGAGAAAGCAGAGGAGCGAACGCACTGGTCTAGCACCCTTTTTTTTTTTCTTGAACACGCGCAGCGTGCATACCATATTATATAGAAAGAAGTTCGTGATGCAATAAGAGAAAGCAAAGAAAACCACTAGCGATCGAATGTAGGCGAGAGTTATATCCACCTCAGAATAAGCGAGATATAGCTCCCGAGATGCGCATGACATGATTTCCAGCTTACGGCCGGGCGCATCTAACTCTCGCTTACTGCGAGCTAGACGGTCAGCTCGCCTCAATTTCCCCTAGTTGGGCCCGGGTTTTGTACCAAGTTTACTTATTATTTCGAAAAAATATATATCATAGTACCTTAAAAAGTTCGTGAAATCTAAACATGTTTGTGCAATTTATAGTAAATGAATAGACCATTCCACAAGATATTCATTACAATTTAATACGTTCACAGTTTTAAAAATACGATCATAACATTTTCTACAAATAGTCATGCAGTGTAAAACTAGGTTCGCATATTTTCAAAAAATGTTTGTCCCATCAAAAAAGTATTTCACACTTTAAAAGATTGTTATACCATTTTAATGTACATAAAATGTTAAATTTTGCTCAGGTAATTTTAAGATTTTTTACCATTAAAAAAATTGTTATTGGCATTTTAAAATTGTTCAAACGTTCAAAAATATGTTCATGACATTTTAAGAAAACTATTCATGAAATGTAAAAAATGTTGGCGCTATTTATAAAAATTATTCATGTCATTCAAAGAATGATCATGACATATTTTATAAAATGTCCATACCATTAGATAAAGTTTTCACATGCATTAAAATATGTGTATGACATTTCAAGAATGTTCATGAAAAAGTAAAAACTTGTTCACATAACTTATAGAAAAAATTGTACCATGCAAAAATTGTTCATGAAATTTAAAACTCTTCAAAGATGTCAAAATATGTTCATGATATTTTAAAAACTACTAATGAAATTTAGAAAACTTGCATAACTTTTACAAATGTTTGTGTCATTAAAAATTGTGCAACCACTTAACAACAGTTCCCATGTTTTATAGAAATGGTTGTGACAGTTTTCAAAAATGTTGAATGTGTGTTTAAAAATATTCAATACGTATTTAAAAATAATCAATATGCATTTCAGGAATGTTCAACATGCGTGCAGGTAAATGATTACCGTGTGTCTAAATATTTTCAACCTATGTATGAAAAATGTTTAATGTATATTTACAAAAAATCGACCTGTATTTGAAAAATGAAAGTGAAATTAAAATAAAATAAGTAAAATCATTAGACAATGAAAAGCTAGAAAAGGCTAGATAATCCAATAAAGAAAAACATTCAAAAAATAAAGGAAGAAACAGACCAGAACCTTCCAAAACATGTACGGAATGTTCCAAACCAGTAAGACCATTGTAATATTCGGCTTATGGGTCCACGGTCCTCTCAGGAAAAGGTAGAGGCGAGCACTTGTTTAGTCTCGCACTAAGCAAGCAAGACATAGTTTTTGAGCTCATGCTACTATCATGTAGCAGAGTCGAACAACTGGGCATGTGGTTAGGGCATCTTCAAAGCAGACCTGCAAAACACCTGTATATTTCAATCGGACATATTTGTTCACTTTTGCAATTCTATGAGGACCTGTATGAGTCTGTAAAACTGTCCGGACGTCCAAATTTTGGTATTTTGGAGACAAACGTGGGGGAGTTTTGCCGGAGTCCTGACATGCACTTGACCAATCACATGCAGTTCTATCTCTTCTCTCTCCTCCCAACCGCACATGCATGGCCCCACTCTTCTCTCTCTGCTCCCATGCGGATACTAAGGGGCTGTTTGGATTGTGACTATGTTTGCCATATATTACCACATTAATTTTGCCACATTTGTCTAACTTGAGTTGCTCAAATTGTTAGCCACACTTTGGCTTGCTTAAGGGAATCTTGTCATACTTTTTGTGTCTATGACTTGTGGTGTTCACTTCTCATAAAAAATTCTTGCCTTAGGTGTGGCTAGAACCAAACACCCACCTAACTTTGTCAAATTTGCCTAAGGTGAGGTGTGGCAAAGTGTGGCAAGATGTGGCTAGAAACCAAACAGCCCCTAAACCACAAATATCCCACCACATGCATGTTTCACACCTATTTTTTTTTATTCTCCCAGCTGTATACTTTGTAATTAGCGCCGGATAACTCCCTTCAGTATCATGCCCGCGGACCATGTTTGAACTTAAAAATGGACATATATCGAAGGAATTTGCGGGCCGATGTTGGAGATGCCCTTACTGTCTAGGTTTGGAGCGGCCTGCCATTTTGTTATGGGTTCTTCGGTCGTCGATCATAAGCAATTCTTGTTCCTTGCAGCATTTGACATTGGGTTACCACACAACATCTACGGAGTTTATTTACCTGTTGTTTGACATGGATCTGCCATACACCACCTTTGAATGGTTCGTAAGGCTGGTTGTAATGGGGAGTATCATATATTACTATCATGTATATGATATTAGTGCATGATACTACATTATTAATACATGGTATCATATGTTGGTATCATATAGGACTATATTTATTGCCATGCTTGACACGAAGTAGCATATTATTTAATATGATACAGTATCATGATATGATACTCCAGTCTCTCTTTCTTCATTTAATTTTATGTCACCTCATCAAAATTGCTTAATTGACATGCATGATACTACATATGATACTCCTATTACGACCAGCCTAATATGCTCAATTCCCCACGTCATCCCCACCATGCTCGCCCTTGTTTAGACATCGCTATAGCACGTGGATGCGTCCTGATCCATGCAGAGAAAATTCACACCCCACTGGCCAGCTTAGCACCGGCCACTGTTAGGACGGCGAATGAAGAGATGGAGAAGTGGTGTTGCATGGGAAGCAACGCAAATTCTCGGCGCCCCGAGCGTTGCTTCGGTGCTCTCCCTGACTCAATTTCTCAGGGGTATTCTTGTCCCTCGTGAGTTTATTTTTTTCTGGCCCGCCGTAATCCAGATCTAAGCCATGTTAAACCCGTATAATCCATACCGTATATGTACAGTATCCTCCTTCGAAAAAAACATCGCACAACGCCACGACTACGTATTCATGCAGTTCCATCATTGAGGCAGCTCCATAATTCACGCAGTACCCTAGTTGCGGTTCTTCATGAATATCGGCGGCGACCATCTCGTCGTATAGCACGCGCGACACCATCGTGAACCTCCAACACTCGCAGGTACCGCATCCCGCGTCCCCCATTTGGATTTTTTTTTAAACTATCACGTTTTTATAGCAAATTCGAAACTATAGCACCTAATGAAAAAAAAAATCAAAACTATGACCCCGTCAGCCTCGTGTGGGCCGAAGAGGTTGTTTTTAGTCGGCAGATGGCCGAAAAGGGCACTTCTGCCCGCGGTTGACCGAAGATGGGCTTATCTGGGCCGAAAAGGACTCGTTGGTCAATAGTAGGCCGAAGAGTACTCTTTAGTCAGCAGTAGGCCGAAGAGTCCCTGGCCGCCATGCAGCTTCGGCCTCCCATTCACGCGAAAAGGTGGGCCCTAGGGACTCTTTGGCCTAATGCTGACCAAAGAGTACTCTTCAGCCTACTGCTAACCAAAGAGTCCTTTTCGGCCCAGATAAGCCCATCTTCGGTCAACCCGCATGCCAAAGTAACCTCTTCGGCCAACTACCGACCGAAAACAACCTCTTCGGCCCACACGAGGCCGGCAGGGTCATAGTTTTGATATATATTTTTTTGCATTAGGTGTTATAGTTTCCGAATTTGCTACAAAAAACGTGATAGTTTTGGAAAAAATCTCCCGTTTGTGGTAGTAGTTAACCTAGCAGGGCAGATATCGAATGAACTGTTGCCCTTTTTGTGGTAGTAGTTAACCTAGCAGGGCAGATAACCTAGCTACTCGGTGGCGCAGGCGATCGTGGATCTTGTTCCGGTAGTGGTGCTCCTTGTGATCTGGCCTTCTTCTGTCTAGGGTTAACATAGCATTGGTATCTGTTGGTTGTGTGCACGAAGACTATCATTATTTGATGCGGTGGCTAACCTAGGTATCCGGCGGCAGAGATAATCACAGATCTAGGTTTGGTAGTGCTGCTCCTCGCAATCGAAAGTGGTCACGACAGGTGTCGTGGCCATCTTCCTAACTAGGTTTGCACGATCTGAACGCTCTCGGTTGGGGTAGTCTACTTAACGTTCATGATCTTGTGCTATGTGTTCACTATTTCATTATTGATATTGTTTGTACATGTGATGATACTTACTATTTGTTGTAGGAAATGGCAGACAATGAGTTAACCGGTATCATGGTAGACATGGAGTTTGGGGAATTGTTGAAAGACTGGATAGATGATTGGTCAGACGATGAAAATTCAGATCGTGAAGATTGGTCACAGAATGGGAACGAAGGGGAAGATGTTAATGTGAGTGGCATTATCATGTTGTAATTTTTTTGTGGCATCCGACAACATTATATTTTTGTATTGAAAATTTATAGATGGACGTGGGTGATGATAGTCAGGAAAACAACTCCAAGGTCTCGAATGAAGATTACATTAGTCAGGTATGTAAGTGGAATTTTTTGTTGGCATGCAAATTGAATTTTTCGTGGAATGTTATATGATAACTAATTATGTATTTGTGTTATATTTTTCAGCTAATTTCAGGATCTCATAATGCATACGACTATTAAGGTGAATTTGATGCGGAGACAGACCTTGATGACGAATAGTAGATGTCCTGATTCTGGGGAGTCGCAGTCGTCGGTCAGCATGAGTGAGGTATGTATGTAATCATTGTTGTATGGAAGTAATGTTAAATGATAGAATTTTTTTTCATGGCTATGTTTTGATTCTTTAGGTGACAAAAGATGAGGGGAAAGAAAATGTCCAAGATACTTCCCATGCAAATGATAAGAGGGATTTCTCATGAAGATAATAGAAATGACTTTTATGTCTCAAGAAGCTGCGTTCGTTTTCTACAACGGCTATGCTAGAGATAATGGTTTCAACATTAGAAAGGATAAGGTCGGGTACAGCAAAACCGAGTCTCATCATATGCATTATAGGAGGTTTGTTCATTCCATAGAAGGGAAACATGACAACAAGTTTCTAACCAAGGAAGGACGCAACCGTAGGCTCAGACCCGAGTCACGCTGCAACTGTGAAGCACACCTGACTGTGAAGCTCGACAAAAAGCATGGGGTTTGGTATGTTGAAAGTTTTGAGGACAAGCATAGCCATATGTTAGCAAGACCGGACAAAGTACCTTTTCTTTGGTCCTACAGAAAAATCAAAGAGTATCACAAAGATGAGATATAGTCCATGGGAGGCGCAGGGATTAGAATACACACCATTATGGATTCCTTCATCAACAAACATGTATGGTATGCGGTGTTGGTTTTACGAGGCGTGATATATACAACCTTTGCTCCAGGGAGTGGAGGAAGCTACTTCAAAAGGTGATGCTGCCACAGCCATAGGCATCATGGCCAGTAGGAAACAGAGGGATCCTAGCTTTTTTCGACTACAAGCTAGATGAAGAAGGACATATGAATATAATGTTCTGGTGTGACTCCCAGTCTCGTCAGGACTATGAGGACTTCGGCGACGTGGTTGTATTTGACATCATGTACAAGATGAACCGCTATGGTATGCCATCCATACCTTTTGTTGGTCTTAACAATCACTGAAAGACCACTGTTTTTTGTTGTGCCATAGTTCCGGACGAGACTAAAGAGACATATGTGTGGCTGCTGCAAACTTTTTTAGGTCCATGTGTCAGAAGCTGCTGAAGAGTGTAATCATGGACGCCGACGTTGCGAAGATCAGGCAATTTGCGGATTCTTGCCAGACGTGTGGCACCGTATATGTACATGGCATATAGAAAAAATATGAAGATTCACCTCTGTCACAAGTCCTTGAACCAGTTCTGAACTCTTCTGTACTACACCACGTCCACGGCCACGTTTGAGGAGAGATGAGACACGTTTGCCAAAAGATGGCAGTTGGGAAAAAAGAGTAACATGGTTGAGACAGATGTATAAGAACAGGAGACCGTGGGCCCCAGCTTATCTGACAGAGAGCTTTTTTGCTTGGCATGAAAAGCAACCAGTGGAGTGAAAGTTTGAACTCATACCAACACCTCCACCTAGACGGTGAAATGACCCTGGTGGATATGATTTTGCACTATTAGAATGCCGTTGTATGTATCCGTGAGAACGAGGCACGAGATGACTGCACGTCCGCACAGACTTTACCGGTGCTAGTTACTAGCTCAAGGGAACTTGAGGTAGCTGCTTCTCACGTCTTCACTCCAGCAAACTTCTATATGTTGCAAGATGATCTTAAAAAATTGGCAGCATGGAGATTGTAGAAATAATGCTTGGAGACGAATCACAACAGTACATCGTGGCCTGGAAGAATAACAGAAAGAGCCGTTTTTGGGTGGATTACACCCCAGTAAATTCCGCAGAAACTATAAGGTGCAGCTGTAGAAGAATGATTCGAAAGGTTCTACCTTGCAAGCACATATTCCATGTACTGAAGTACATGAATATATCTGAAATACCAAAGTGTTTAGTTCTTGTTCGGTTCACAAAAGAAGCAAGGTTGGGACTGCCTGCGAGGCGCACAAGCGACATGTTGGGATTTTGTTAGAATGGGGCAGGGGAAAGAATGAAATATGACCAGGTCAGTGTGTTAGCGTCAGTAGCTATGCATGCAGCATGCAAACACCCAACTTTGTGGGATCAGTTATAGGAGAGTTTGAAGGCCATGATAGCTAAGAGCCATGAGTATGATCTGCTATAGGAAAATTTGAGCAAGAATTCATTACATCTTATTTGAGCAATAATGAGGATATATTCCTTCACTACAAATTTCATTACATCTTATTTCACAAGAGGTTTTTTGCACACACCATTTTTAACTACTATTTTTTACTCTTCCATATTTATATTTTATTTCCTTCACACGTTTTATGAAATGATGGGATATTGCTCTATTATTGGAATATTTGTTGAAATTATGGAATATTTGCTCTTTTTGCTTATTCAAATGATAGAATGATGGAATATGTGAGGATGAACAATTATCGCTAACTTGACTAAATCACATTAACTGAACCCCATGTACCATAATTCAGGACTCAAGTATTTTGGAACATTTCCACATTCTATATTTGGTAGGATTTGCACATGGGCATAACATGTTGCACTTGGCCACAACCTAGGAAGGTGTTGCATCATGTCTGATTAGTGAAGCAACACTGAAGCAACATGTGTGATCATTTCAACACCTAAACTAATCAAACATACACTGAAGCAACACCTAAACAGAGATACCATACACCATAAATAAATAAGGACCACAAATAAATAAGGACACACAAATATAGATAATATCCTTGATTACTACCATAGATACCATCCAGTTCACAAGACATCCAGTTCAGACACATACTATGTTAAATTAAATACATACTAGATAAGTAGATCAAGTTTCCAACAGTTCGCACCCAGATGTTGTTTACCAAAAGTAAAACATCATCACATCTAGTGATGATGAGTAGGGCTTCCAGCTTCTGATGATCATCATGATGTAGGGTAACTACATGGGATACATGGCCTTTAGGAGGACAGCATGCTGCGCCCTGATCATCTGGTCCTCCCCACTCATCGATGCATCCCTTGCATGAGACAGAAGGTGCTCAAAGAGCCCATCCTTGGGATCTGGCTTCATGCACTAGGGGCATTGGAACTTCTTCCTCTTGTAGTAGGCAGCTTTACCCTGGTCCTTGATCTTCTGCACTTCCTTCACTATGAATGACTCGATGTTGCTGTGTTTCGCATCATCTCCAGAGTCATAATGCACACATGAATGAACTACATTAATGCATTATGGATTCATATATAACAACATTGTCAAAGGAACTAAATGAACAATATAAATTTCAGCTTGGTCTTACCTCACATAGGCTGGATCATACGGGTCACCGAACCCAGTAAGGTCCAGCTTCCTCTTCTTGTCCACAGAATCATCCTCTTGAAAATTACATCCATTACTAGTAATTATAGAAGCCAACTGAAAATTTTAATATTAACACATGACACATTGATCATATTGAAGGAAATATGCCCTAGAGGCAATAATAAAGTTATTATTTATTTCCTCATTTCATGATAAATGTTTATTATTCATGCTAGAATTGTATTAACCGGAAACATAATACATGTGTGAATACATAGACAAACAGAGTGTCACTAGTATGCCTCTACTTGACTAGCTTGTTAATCAAAGATGGTTATGTTTCCTAACCATGAACAAGGAGTTGTTATTTGATTAACAAGGTCACATCATTAGTTGAATGATCTGATTGACATGACCCATTCCGTTAGCTTAACACTTGATCGTTTAGTATGTTAATGCTTTCTTCATGACCCATACATGTTCCTATAACTATGAGATTATGCAACTCCGTTTACGGAGGAACACTTTGGTACTACCAAACGTCACAACGTAATCGGGTGATTATAAAGGAGTACTACAGGTGTCTCCAAAGGTACTTGTTGGGTTGGCGTATTTGAGATTAGGTTTTGTCACTCCGATTGTCGGAGAGGTATCTCTAGGCCTTCTCGGTGATACACATCACTTAAGCCTTGCAAGCATTACAACTAATGAGTTAGTTGTGAGATGATGTATTACGGACGAGTAAAGAGACTTACGGTAACGAGATTGAACTAGGTATTGGATACCGACGATCGAATCTCGGGTAAGTAACATACCGATGACAAAGGGAACAACGTATGTCGTTATGCGGTTTGACCGATAAAGATCTTCGAAGAATATGTAGGAGCCAATATGGGCATCCAGGTTCCGCTATTGGTTATTGACCGAGAATAGTTCTAGGTCATGTCTACATAGTTCTCGAACCCGTAGGGTCCGCACGCTTAAGGTTTCGATGATGCTTATATTATGAGTTTATGAGTTTTGATGTACCGAAGGAGTTCGGAGTCCCGGATGAGATCGGGGACATGACGAGGAGTCTCGAAATGGTCGAGACGTAAAGATCGATATATTGGACGACTATATTCGGAGTTCGGAAAGGTTCCGAATGATTCGGGTATTTTTCGGAGTACCGGAGAGTTACGGAATTCGTATTGGGCCTTAATGGGCCATACGGGAAAGGAGAAAAGGGCCAAAAGGGTGGCCCGCCTCCCTTGGACTAGTCCGAATTGGACTAGGGAGGCGCCCCTTCCTTCCTTCTCCTTTTCCCTTCCCTTACTTGACTCCTACTCCCAATAAATGGAAGGACTCCTAGTTGGACTAGGAAGGGGAATCCTACTCCCGGTGGGAGTAGGACTCCCATGGCGCGCCTACTAGGGCCGGCCTCCTCCTCCCTCCCTCCTTTATATCACGGGGCAGGGGGCACCCTGAACACACAAGTTGATCTACGGATCTTGCCTTAGCCGTGTGCGGTGCCCCTTCCACCATATTCCACTTCGGTCATATCGTCATGAGCTTAGCGAAGCCTGCGCCGGAGAAGTCATATCGTCGCGAGCTTAGGCGAAGCCCTGCGTCGGTGGAGCATCATCATCGTCCTGCGCCGTCGTCTTGACGGAACTCATCCCGACACTTTGCTGGATCGAGTCCGGGATCGTCATCGAGCTGAACGTGTGCGAACTTCGGAGGTGCCGACGTTCGGTGCTTGGATCGGTCGGATCGTGGAGACGTCGACTACATCAACAGCGTTGTTATAACGCTTCGCTTTCGGTCTCACGAGGGTGCGTGGGCGGACACTCTCCCCTCTCGTTGCTATGCCATCACCATGGTCTTGCGTGATCGTAGGAAAATTTTTGAAATTACTACGTTCCCCAACACATATTATCCATATTAAGATCATATTTGCATTTTCCATTGTCATATGCACACACTTTGAACAACATGGCTAATATAACTACAAATTGTGGACAACTTTCTAATTACAGGAAACCTACACAAAAGAACCATTTTAAGCACCTAACCATTTTTTTGGAGATAATGCAGAAAGCTCCTACCTATATTAACAGATTGCAGTACTTACATAGGTACATCTTCAACCATAAATGCATAGATCTCCAACTAACATCTTAATAAATTGATAGGCACATCAAATTTATTAATGAGAGTTGGAGATCAATTGCAGCAAAGCTCCTACCTATATTAACATACTGTAGTGGTTACATAGATCTCCAGCAAGATACTTTCGATGAATCAAGCAACATCATAATCAATTGATAGGCACATCAAATTTAATGCATTCCATTTGGGCATATGACATATAAAACCCCAATCTATGCAGCATTCAAAACCAATCTAATAATCATACATGTCTACAGCATTGAACCGCAGATCTAATAAGCATATATGGTCTGTGTGTCCTTAATATCTCTCATTAATAAGGTGTTAGACCTCATAGTAATACACATCTAATAAACAAATATTCAACTACAGATCTAATAAGCATATGAGAAAACCCCATCCCTCAAACCAACTACTCTAACCTATCTCTCCTAAATATCAGTCTACCATTTTTGCACGAATCTAATAAAAAAACCTAATGTGGAGAAAACCTCATCCCTCAAACCAACTACTCTAACCTATGAATCTTCAGCCCGAACCAATACAAATCTGAATAGTACAACCCAAAGGGAAATGGAAGTACCTTCTGCGCAACCTGCTCATCGCCAGAGCCAGCCTCCACCTTCTACACCACCTTCTCCTTGCAAGAGCTCGCCAGAGCGGGCGCATCTGGCTGGACTGCGCCGCTCGAGCCCACCTTCTTCAGATCTGCAAGGAAAGAGGTTGTGGCATCTGCTGCACCGCCGTGGACGCCAACATCGTCCTGCACCGCTGCAGTCACCGCGCCTTGCAACTCTAATAGATCTGCACTCGCAGCGGCGACATCGCCACCACCGACCTCCATGGCGATGGAGGTGAGGGAGAGGATGCGGTGGGGAGACCTGTACGACGAGGTGGGGGAGAGGGAGACGACGCGGTGGCGGAGAGGGAGACGACGCGGTGGGAGACGAGAGGGAGACGATGTGGTGGGGGGAAATGGTGGGCGATGCGGCCGGAGGTGGTTCCCCTCCTCTTATAAGATGGGACAGTTTTTGCATGTTCCCATGGACACGTGCTGCCTCATGGTTGCCGGCGGTTGCATGTGAAAACGAAACGCCCACCCATATATGAATATGTATATGGCCAATATACGAACTAACCGGGCCGTACGGGCCCCCAGCTCTCCTCGACGGATGTACGCACGTGCAATAAAGATGATCGTGCCCCTCTTTCCGAATGGTTTTTGGTTAATCCTGGCCGTCTTTGTGTTTGTCCACTCCGCGTTCAGCCCATGTGGGGAGCACCAGAACAGAAATGCGGTGTGCCAGTCTCGAACGGAAATACACAGAGCTAGGTGATGGTTGTCGGCGAGGTTGCGTGTGCGTGAAGGAAAAGCACGGTGTTGTTTTCTTGAGTTGATACCCAAGTAAGTATGCGCCTAACACTTCTACCATTAACTAGTGGTTGAGGCGCCACCCATAGCGCCGATTGAGAGAAAGTTATGTGCATGTTTTTATTTAAGAAAAACATGTGGTCTTCGTTTTTATCTAAAAAACCATCCCAAGAAAAAATCCTCACCTCCATGTAAAAAAGAAATGAAAAAAAATTACCACCGTAGTCTACCGGTGAGCGCTATTTTGCATAGCCCTCCATTTTAAAAATATACGTGATTTTTTTATCATCATCTAAAAAATATTTCAAAAAAAATACTCGCATCTATCTAAAAAATAATTTAAAAGCTTCTTCACCGCGGCCAACCAGCTTGCGCCACATGGTATAGCTGGTTGGCCGCCAATCTCGCGATGCTTAATGGGTTTAATTTCCTTTCCATGGAATTGCGAAATGGCATGCATCATCACAATGGTTAGATGGATGTACACTTTATGCATTCCTATTCGCAATTTGTAAGCCGAAGATGCAAATGAGCTGAAATCTTGTTCATTTACTGCTCGAGGTAATTCTAGTCACGAAGGTCTTGGTAGTTGTCTGTCTATGGTATGAGATCCCATGCCTTTTAGCATTTACAATTTGTAGCACAATAATCATCTGACACTCTAGCTAAAAGGCATTGGAAAATTCTGGTCGAGAGTGTCAGATGATGCATCTATAATTTTTATTTTGTTCATGCTATATTTATATCATTTTTACATACTTTTGGTACAATCTTATATCACTTTTATTTGGCCTAAGGGCATCTCAAAAGCTGACCCGCAAATAGCTCCGGTATATATCCTTGGTTGATTTATAGAATGTTATATGCACTTCACTTTTTTTAGCTTTGTGGAATGGAGTGAATTGCAAAAACCATTGGCATTGAAGGCTAGGTTTTCAGGAATCACGGGTTTACAGATTTGTGCCTAAAACCATTAATTAATTCTGTGCCTAAATATTTTTGTTTGAAGAAAACACTAGTCGGCAGCTTAGATCATTTTCAGCATGATTATGACATGTGGGACCCGTCTATAAGGGTGAGTGGCATAAAAAGCCAATTACATATCCAATACAATTTTCTTTTGCAAAATGACCCCTGAAAAAAGCAATCAGGTCCTCTGTGGCCTTCATCTCCCACCGGTCTCCATCACTGGTGGCAAGTCCCCCTATACGTTGCCGCTGTTGATTCCCACGACGTCAACGCGGACACCTACCTACGCCGGGAGAAAGGCGGCGCATGGCCGTTGATGTGGCCATGGCAAAGCTGAGTGGTAGCAATGGCGCACTCGCTGGGAATACGATGGGCGGTGCACCTCGAGTGCCGCCATCTCTCACTACGGCTACGCGGGTTGCCTTCGTTGTTGTCCTTCACCGGCTGTCGCCACACGCCTCCTCTTGGCACCAATTCAGCAAGGGGAAGTCAGACATCAGAGCCGAGGCGGGAGCCGTGCAGGAGGCGTCGCGGTGAGAGGAGGAAATAAGAGGAGGGAGCACGAAGAGAGCAACAGAGGTGTGGTAGGTGTGCGGGCGACCCGGGATGGGGCTAGGGTTCGCCTCGACGCCCCGTTGCTCGCCGCCGCCTCCATTCAGGGAGCTGTCACCGCGGTGTTCGTGAAGCTCGAGGTCGTCGGGTGGAGTGTAGGGGAGGGAATGAAGGAGCTGCGTGAATAGGGGAGGGGGATGGAGATTGCGGTGGTGGAAAGGGGGGGAGGGCGGACGGAGTTGGAGCGGGAGGGTGGCAACAGGCGACTGTGCTGCGAGAAAAGAGGACCTTATTTCTTAGGTGCTTTTACGATTCAGTCTCTGTTATTCTTTCTATTTGCGATTCGTATGTCATGCCACGTCACCCTTCCCACTCCACCCTGCGTAGTACAAAAGCGCTTTGTTACCTGGGGGTGGGGGGGTTGGGGCGCAAGAGCATTAAGAATGGGACGCAATGTACCAACCAGATATCTAGCTATTACTTTATAGATCACATTGTGAGGATCGATGGGCCGGAAATCAGTGTCTCTGAAAGAATCTGGCTGGAAACCATCCGGTGAGTTCATGATTTGATCTGCTTAAGATATGCTAATATTTGTTTGCTTAGTTGCAGCGCAGCCACTTTTGTTAGTCAAATTGCTAGCTGGTGTATTAATTCCTCCAGCAAGTTGTCATATAGGATCTCTATTTAACAAAGGCTAGTGCAGCGATCGTGCAGGTAATTAACATATGGCTCATATGTGCTCTTAATTAATTCCTTTCTATTCTAAATATATTTAAAAAAATGAAAGCTGCCTATGATGTGAGACACTGTTACAACGTGATGCAAGATGCTTCTTAATTAATTTCCATCACTAATTGGTGTTAAAGTTTCCAACTAACTGCAAATCGTGGTGACGCTTCAAATCCTGGTGCTTGCATTTATCCTGGATTTATTTCAAGATTTTCGGTGATGCGCGTTCAGTGAGAGGAGACGTTCCCGTCGACTACAAGGCGCCTACGGTGACTTTGTAAAATCTCAAAATGATATGCTGGCTCAGTCTCTTGGAGGTGCTCATAAGGGCAGGGTGTGCGTGTGTACGTTCATAGGGATGGGTATATGCGCGTATATATGAGCGCTTGCATATGTATTATGTTAAAAAAATAGAATATGTATGCCCCCGTTGCAAACAACCAATTACCTAGTAATAATAACAAAACACTTCCATCCACCTGATAATTGGTGATAGTTAGTTGCCCAATAGTGTGCTTATACATGTGTGTGTCTCTATGTTAGTTTGTGGAGTTCTTTTTTGTCATGCCAGTCAAATGAATACCCTAATACTGATTAGTAGAGTAGGATTACCTGGCTTAGGGATAACTAATTGAAAACTCTAGACATGTAAGGAGTCAACATGTGGATTTTCCTCAAATTATGCTTTGGTCATGTATGGCATTCCTGCCCTTCAAGGTTATAACTGATCAAATTGATCGGGCGTGCGTGCTAGACATGTTATTTCATTGTTTCTAAAACATACATGTAACAAGTTTTCTTTTCCTCTTCAAATGAGTAATTTTTTTAATTTAATAATGCATCCGGTTCATGAAAAAAAAAGTGATGTTTTCAATGGGCATGGTCTTAAAAAGTAACTTTTGCCACCAGTTTCGGTTGCAATATATGTGCAATGACCAACAAGATCACAGTGCACCTTCAGGAAAAAATATAGAATTTCGAATACTTCTCGAGACAGACCCACGCGTATCACTTTTAAGATGTAACACAAAATATTCAAACCGATATTAGTGATGACAATTTCAAATTTCGACTGGACCAATCTCTAAAAATCCACATGTTTCCTTGCTCGAATATGAAACAACCTAGTATATTGCTTTTCAACAAAAAGGAGAAAATGTTAAAGATACCGAAGGAAAGTTGGGTGGACACAGAACCAGTTCGTGGAAACGCGGACAACATAATACACATGAGTGATCAAAATTAGGGTGTACTATGTTTTTTGGCAGGAATTACGGTGTACTATTGATTGCTCCACATAACCCTCGCGTTGTACGTACTTACTGTAGTAGTACATCTGACCGAACCGACACGCATTCATCACCACCACCTGCCTATGACCCCATTGATTGCTCGCTCTCCCCCACGCTCCATCTCCATCCCTGCACAGCTCAGGCAGCACCGGTCGAATTATGCTAGCATCATGACCAAATTACAGACGCCTGCACGCCACTAGCTAGATGCAGACTAGTACGATTTACTACAGTCACGCATCACCGAGATGAGATCCCTATCTGTCAATGTCTTGAGACGTTTAACCGAGCCGCAGGAAGGAATCATGAGCCCTGGTGAAGACAATCAGAATCCGATTAAGACAGCGAGATCCAGCGCCACAGTGTGATGGCCGGACAAAAGCGAGCACCAACCAGGAATGGATCACTCAATCAATGGTTCCACCCACCAAATGGCGCTAAATCCAAGCATAACCAAGCCACATCACAGATCGGCTCTCTCTCTCTCTCTCATAGCCGGCGCGCGCTCCGCTGAGGTGGTGAGGAGGTAGCTCGGGCTCCCCGTGCGCCCACCGCGCGCGCTCCACTCACTCACTCTCCTCCCTTTCTTCTTCACCCCCCCACCACTTGGTGTTGGTCGCATTGATAACGCTTACTCTGCACTCCACTCGAGGAAGGTGGGGAGAGAATGCAGCAGCAGCAGCAGGAGCAGGAGCAGGAGCAGCAGGCGGCGCGGCGGCGGCGGAGCCCGGGGGGCTGGGAGGGGGCCACCGTGGACGAGGCCTCCATGGAGCGCAGCAAGAGCTTCGTCAAGGCCCTGCAGGTTGGTCGCTGCATTATTCCTTCCCCAGATCCCTCCCATGGTGGATCCGGCCTGTTCCCCTTCTTGATACGTTGTCGCCATGGTGGGTGCAGGAGCTCAAGAACCTGCGGCCGCAGCTCTACTCCGCCTCCGAGTACTGCGAGAAGTCCTACCTCAACACCCACCAGAAGCAGATGTGAGTAGCCTGCCCCTCCTCTCCCTCCTCCATTGCCATCCTCTCTCCACATCTTGTTCTCTCTGACACAAAGAATTTACCATCTTACTAGTACCATGGTGTACTGTCGATTCCTCGTACACTTGCATTTTACATGCTGCCTACCCTATATCTGTCTCTGTTTTGTCACTTGGCATAGGCGCCGAACTGAATTGAGTTCAAGGTTGGTGCAGCATGGACTAGAATTGAATTCTGCTAGGTGACACTGGTAGGTGTAGGAAGAGAACAACAAACTGTGAGTGAGTGAATTGATGTCCAGATGTGAGTATGTGACTAGCTAGGCAACAAAAACTGTGCTAGCTGAACTGAACAAGGATATGTCTTTGGTTTTATGTGGGATCTTTTTGAGCCATCCAACAACAGCCTGCCTATGTGCTACCTATGTGTACTAGCCGGAAGAGTGGTGATATTCAGAGTACTCTAGTACAGTACTCCTATTTGTTATCTGAAGATATCTGATTTCTGAACGACAGACAGCCTATGTACCATGTACTGGCGAATGGATTTATTCTGGGTGTTCCCCAATCATGTGGTGTCAGTTTGTCACTTCATTCGAATTATGTCAAAGGGGTTCACCCTCCTCGTGTCTGACAGTGCAGAAGAAAGTTCTGATGCATGGAGTAATTAAGAGTCAAAACTTTGTATGGTAAATTTTGGTGAACGAACAGTCAACAGTGTAGTGATTTGTAATGCACATCATAACCTTGCTTCAGAATATGACATGTTTTTCCTCATGAATACTGAACTCTCTAATTGTCATCAGGGTGCTGGACAACCTGAAGGACTACGCGGTGCGGGCGGTTGTCAACGCCGTCGACCACCTGGGCACGGTGGCCTACAAGCTGACGGACCTGTTCGAGCAGCAGGCTTCCGAGATCTCGACCTTCGAGCTCAAGCTTGCGCGCTTGAACCAGGTATTTGCTTAATGTTTATCTTATCAGTAAGATGCGCGGCGAAACTAAGCAGCTAAACTGACACTTGCTCTGTTGGCCACCCATAGCAAGTTTTCACCTGCCAAATCTATGTGGACAAAGAAGGCTCCAGGCAGCAGCAAATGATGGGAGCGAGCATGAAGCACCACAAGCACTACATCCTACCATGTAAGAAGAAATTCTCAACTTGCAGTCTATATCTTATCTGAGTTTTTAGTATAGTAAGTGAAAAAAAGCTGAACTTAACTTGAGTATTTTCTGTGCAAATGTAGCTACTGGTTATAAGAGAACTCAGGCTGTCGCGCACCTGGGAACCGACACTAATCAGGAATCACAGCCTAGACCTTACCCTTCAGGTGCTTCTTACTTCCGTCTGTTCTTGCGAATTTCGTTGCGCCACTCTGTTCTCGCCAATCACGATACATATCTAAACAAGAAAAGAAAAACCTTCACTTTCTGTGTGTGCAGCAAAGACACTTTCCTGGCACCTGGCGGCGGACAATAGCCCTTCGGCAAATGGAGCACATAAACCTACATTCATGTAAGACTGTCATCCCCATTTCGTTCAACTTTGTCAATGTGACATGTTGTTTCTAATGCCAAGTGCAGTTCCTCTGGCCTAACTTGCTGCCGCCCGGTTTTTGTGCAGCCTAGACGACACGATGTCGTCCAACCTCGCATCAGATGGTTCACATCTTCTTGGTAATTCACACATTCTGAGTTCTTTAGAGGCAGGCAGTGGACACATATGAATGCAATTTCACCCATTAAGTTCACATATTTATTAACTGTCGCTCTGAATGAATAGTATTTGAGCATGGAATGTCAACTGAATATTCCATCCAAATTACTGGTGTTTCAGGTAAGGAGCAGCCTGCTTCCCCTATACGCAGGCCTCTGCAACTGAACCGGAATACCAAATCCGATGTTACACAAAAGGCTGGCACAAAGGTAAAACAGAACATATGATGTAAACCTTTCAAGAAATCACACTGAGTTAGAAGGGCATCGTCCTCGCGTCCTAATCTATCCACGTCGATTTCGATTCGGTTACCCTAGTTTCTTGACGGTATCGTTGTGTGCATTTTCAGAATCAGCCGGGTGTCAAGCATATGTCGACGTTTAGTTCTTTCGACAGGCCTACAGGGCGTGAAATCCAGAAGGCTCCTGCCAGCACTAAGAGCGTGCTAGCATCTCTGTTTATCAAGCACAAGTCAGCAAAGATGAAAAGTATCTCAGCCCGATGATGCTCTCTTGATGTAAATGAAGTTTGTTGTAATAACTAGTACAACCCAAGTAAAATGCAGTTTTATCTCTTGAAGCATAATATGTGCTTTAGAGGCCTGTCATGAAAATCATACCTCTGTAGTGATGCAAGTTTGGAAGTATGTTTTGTTATATTCATCCGAAAGCATGATCTTCCTTGACATGGTCATTTGAAAATGTTTTACAAATCCTTTTATTACATAAACGATCAAGTGGACGAAGCACAAAACTGGATGGCTTGCCTCATAAGCCAAAAGGATACATGTTGAAATGTAAGATGAGATGGTATAATGGCACTTTCCAGCTTAAAACACATGAAGGGGAATAGTTGTCGATGACGGATAATGTGTCCAAGTACAAAGGATCGCTTGCGGATACCTTTGCGCTATATTCATCTGGAAGCGTGATCTTCCTTGATATGATCATTTAAGTGTTTTACAAACCCTTTCTTACATAAATGATCAATTGGAGGAAACACAAAACCAGACGGCTCGCCTCATAAGTCATAACTCATAAGGATACATGTGACTGGTATAACATGGTAGCACAAGAAAGTGCGGCCTAGCTCAGAACACATTGAAGGGGAGAGTTCTCGATGATAGATAGTGTGTCCAAGTATAAAGGATCACTTGCAGATAATTCCGTCGCTGCGTATGAATGGCTTCGCTCATTCCTCACCAATTTAAGAAGATCTCGACTGGTCATCGGTCTCAATGCAACAACAGAAATCGTAAGCTTCGCATAAACCATTGGAAGACTTAAAACAAGCGCCGTCGATTTGGAACAATCTCTGGGCTGTTATTCTTCATCATCGCAACAAACTCCTGGTAGTTAATTTTCCCATCCTAGGTAGAAAAATAGGAAATGCAGTAGTGAGCAAGCGAGTTAAGCAATGCTTCGTTTGAATGAACTTGTGAGCATCAGGACTAGTAATGTTCACATCCACCAAAAAGGTTAAAGCAAATTGTTTGAAGGCATGATTTCCTGATGGCTAAAGCTTACATGAAAGCGATGAACTCTGTTGGTTTATCTAATCTAACATAACAAAATGAGTTGTTAAACAAAGCAGTATGGATCGAAGCGTAGGTGCTCACATTAAAGTAATGAACTTGGTTGGTCTATCTAATCTAACATAAGTAAATGAGCTCTTAAAACAAAGCAGTTTGGATCAACATCCAGGTGCTTCGCATCAACATTAATCAGGCTGTTAATTTTATCCCATATGGACACTATTTTTTGTATACATCCACAATCTAACAGAGATGACATAAATTCCAAACATTTTAAAACAAAACGTCCTACTGTGTCTCCAAGATGATCTGTTTAATTTATTCTATTCTCAAACTGCATCGGTTCAATATTTTACGTCTTCATGACTGAGATAATGTATGCTCAGGCAGCAGATAATGGACTTATTTAGGCTTTTGCTGGAGTTACTCACATGATCTGTATCCACTTCAGCAATTATATCTTTGATTGTTGCCTCATCACCCATATCATACTTCTTCAGAGCTTCTTCCAACTCATCAACTGTTATGTACCTATGCAAAAAGAAAGTTTGCAAGCAATTGATGGTTAATGAAATACTTAAAAGTTGGCAGATTTATTTAAGAATATTTACAAGTGAAATTACCCGCTGTGGTCCTTGTCAAAGTATTCGAATGCTTTAAATATGTGGTCTTCCTTCTCTAGTCTATTCATGTGCATTGTTGCCGATATGAATTCAACATAATCAATGGTCCCATTTCCATCAACATCAGCCTGTTCAACAACGTAAGATAATGATTAAGGAGCTGAAACAGAAAGTGCTGGAGTTGTCAGGTGACACGGACCGCTCTACTAGAAGCGTCTACAAGTCGATTTCCATTGAGGTCGTTATACCGACTAAAGTCGTATGGTATCATTCACTATCTTCCTTTTTAGATATAAGTGCACACCCACTGCAGCCTTTTAGTACATGATAGGCATCAAAGCAGAACAGAGAGAAATATGCGCCATTTTTTGTTTCTATTATGAAATTTGTACCATGCCATGCCGATAAGATAACCATGCATAGACAGGAAGGAAGGAAGAAGAGAAATTAAGCAAGCATACCGCCTCCATCAACTGTCTTATTTCTGATTCAGTAATTTTGGTACCAAGCTTTGGTAAGCCAGCCCTTAGTTCATCAAGAGTAATTGTCCCACTGTTATCAGTATCCAGGGACTTGAACATTTCTCTTAAGCCCACGATCTCTTCCTCTGACAGGCTCTCTGCAACAATCTGAATATAAAGAGTAATGAGCACCAAGATTTAAATGGACTGCCAAGCAAGAAAAGAAAACGATTGGAGTTCAGATCATTTGAGTACCTTCAAGGCAACCTTCTTAAGCTTGTTCATCGCCCTGAACTGCTTCATTCTACTGATCACTGTAATATCAAGTGGTTTGTCTGGGGCCTCTCCATCCTCTCTAATCCACGGATGATCTGTGTGCTTAAACATATTAGATTGTAACACTAATACACTATCATGCACATGAGCAAAATGATCTGCACAACCAAGATTGTCAGTGAATGGGTGGAGAAGGGACTTACTCAAAATTTCAGCAGCCGTGAGCCGCTCCTTGGGGTCCTGCCGTAGCATCCTCTTGACCAAGTCTTTAGCCCCGTTTGAAATCGATGGCCAGGGATCGGACGAGAAATCAATGTGACCTTTCAGAACTGCATCAAATATACCTTCCTCATTCTCTGGTAAAAAAAAGGGAGGAGAGACATAGAGCGTTCATGTTAGGATAACTGTATTCATCCTCCAGTCTCTGCATCAATCAGAGCCCAAAATCAATTGAAAACGCACCTGCCCAGAACGGAGGAACGCCGGAGAGGAGAATGTAGAGGATGACTCCAGCACTCCAAATGTCGGCCTCGGCTCCGTATCGCCGCTTCAGCACCTCTGGAGCCACATAGTATGCACTCCCAACAAGATCCCTGAACTGCTCGCCTGCATTTCCATTATCCCTCCTTTAGTCTCGTGCAGAACATGAGCTCAGCTGTTACTAAATTGAAGCTAGCTAGCACTGCAGATACAGTGGTAAATTGCAGAGACAAAATGAGCAAAGGGAATTTCAGGTTTTTCTCCATGTCCCTTTGCAGACACTAGTAGTAAATTCAGTAGTATTAACCACCATGAATTCTACCTACATGGCTACATCATCAGTACAATTAACCAAGCAATGAACTACTGAAAACCACCATGAATTCTAGCCAAGGGGAATTGTTGATTTTTCTTTTCCCTGTCCCTTTCTAGATATACTAGTATTAAATTCAGTATTAGTAAAACCACCATGAATTCTACACACATCATGAGTGCAATTAACCAAGCAACCAACGAACCACTGACCGGGCTTGAAGAAGACGGAGAGCCCGAAATCGGTAGCCTTGAGGGGCGAATCCTCCCGCTTATTCAAAAACAGAAAGTTCTCGGGCTTGAGGTCGCGGTGCATGACCCCCATGGAGTGGCAGCTGTGCACGACGCTGACGACCTCGCGGCAGAGCGTGGCGGCGGCGCGCTCGGAGTAGTGGCCGCGGGCGATGATGCGGTCGAAGAGCTCCCCGCCCTCGCAGAGCTCCATGACGAGGTTGACGGAGTGGCGGTCCTCGTAGGCGCCGCGCAGCTCGACGATGCTGCGGTGGCCCGTGAGGTGGTGCATGATCTGCACCTCCCTGCGCGCGTCCTCCACGTCGTCGGCGCGGGCGAGCTTGCGGGCGGCGATGGACTTGCAGGCGTAGCGGGAGCCCGTGGACTTGTGGGTGGCGAGGTAGGTGACGCCGAACTGGCCCCGGCCCAGCTCGCGGCCGAAGGTGTAGGTGGCGCGCACGTCCTCCATCGGCCGGCCTAGCACCCGGCCGATGTCCGGGGGGAGCGGGGGTTGCGGGGGTTGGGGGTGCTGGGGAGGAGGGGGTGGTGAGGTTTGGGGCGGGCGGCGGTGGCGGGGACGGGGCCAGTTGGGCTGCTGCTTGGGGTGGGAGGGCTGCGGCGGAGGAGGGTGGTCGGAGCGCTGGCGGGAGGCGCGGCCGCCCATGACGGCGGCGGAGTGGGGAGTGGGGTGGGAGGTGTGGTGGTGGGGGTGGGGGAGGAGGCGTCCATGGTTTTGGGCTGTGCCCCTGCTTTTTCCGTTCCGTTTTGGTGGGCGTAGGGTCGTCGGGCGGACGGGTCCAAGTCCAACCCCGTGCCGGGGCGGACGGGCCAGGCTGCTGTGCTGTGCTGACCCGTGCGGCGTGCGGCGTGCGGCGCGTGGGGCCGGGGTGTCAGTGGGCGGGCTCGTGGGTGGATAAGGACGTGGACGGAATGGAGAGTGGGGGCCGTTGACGCGGAGTTGAGTGGAGTGGAGTGGTTGCACTGGACGCTACTGCCGTGGACTGTTGTGGCCCGGCCGGAACGTTCCTCCGGCTGAGCTGAGCGTGCGTGCTGCCTTTCCACGCGCTCTCGCGTGCGTGCGTCGCGTCCCGTCGCTGCTGCCTCGTGTGAACTCCTCCGGCGACGGGTCCAGCGCGCGGCACAGGCAGTCAAGCAGATAAGCTCAGGATACAGGGTCACCTATACTATACTATACTACTATACATCAGTCGCCTGGGAGAAACAACAAGACAGTCGATTTCCTCCTCTTTCTCTTCCTCTTCCCAAACACGTGTGTGCACATATCTCCGCGTACTGTTTTTCTAACTTAGCACAGTGCAATCAAAGCCACCCCTACCAACTTTTACTGGTTTAGCGCGGCACAATCAACCTCCTATGAATGCATCTCTATGGACGCGAGTGCACATCCACTGATACCAACACTAGTATGATACGGGGAATGATACAACAAGATGTGGTCCGTTGGATCTGTGCCCTAGGGACAGGATTGAACGTCCACACAATCTACTGCTAAATACACGGAGGAGACCTTGAAACTTTTGTAAATTGCTGGCTTGCAACTCAGCCTTACGTCATGTCACTGTCGCCCTCTTTTGTGGGACGGTCGTTTCAGTTTCGTTCACATGGATGAAGTAAAAAAGCTGCATCACGCTAGAAATACATCATCCGATTCCAAAAGAAATAAACCTATATGTAGCTTTCGGGAGAAGTGAGCAACGCAACGAAAAAGAGATTAACTCTGCTTGTAATTATTGAGTAGGCTCATGATTTTTTTTTGGGTTCCTTGAGTAGCTCATGTTGGACCGATCAGCTTGTGTCCAGTCTTTGCTCCTGGGGCCCATTTTTTTCCAAATGTCAACAAAATTGAGGCAATTTTTTTTTTGTGATCTTTGTCCCATACAAATGCCACGTGCAAATTTTGAGAGGAATGGTTAAGCATTTTCGCCTGCACAAAAAAAAAACAAATCAAAGACCTAATGGCACCGTAATTTTGTTTCTTTTTTCACCGACGAAACACCGTTGCTCCGTACCTCATGAAAATTCTCAAGGATGCTTGCGACGCCAGCACGATCATCTACAAAGTTTTTCAGAATTTTTCGAAAACATTAAAAAAAAAGTACTGTTCACCCGGGAGCCAAAATGCCGCCGCCCCCTTACTTATCTCGTTATTTAAGAACAAATATAATAACTGCATGCATGTGCTGATTAACCCATACATCCCGATCTAACAATAAATTGTTTGGTTCCTTGCATAGCTTCACGCTGCATCGTATGCACCATCATGGCTGTGTCTAGCCTGGCCAAGCTGGTGCAAAAAAGAATTGAGATGTATGTTTGGTTGTGTGCATACTGTGAGGCAGGCCAATGTGAGAAGTTGTTTGCTAGGCTGTAAGAGAAATCGCCATGTACTTCCCCAAAGCACAACGACGACGGAATTATTTTTGGCCAAGCCCGTCATCTGCCTGAGCCTACACCACCAGTGCCCCATGACGCCGCCGTAATCGCAGATGGTTGTGTCGAGCCGGCACATGCGCGTCTCCCCATCCGATGCAGCCCCTGCAAATCACACGCCGGCGGGCGGCGGAGCATGGATGCCCGGCGGCGGGGTCACAGCGGAGGATGGAGCTCGGACCGGTGAAGAAAGAGGGAGCTCCACTGGCAGGGTTGAGGCGGCAAGGGAGCTCGGACCGGCGGTGCAAGAAGGAGCTCCCTCCGGCGGCGGCCGCGACTGGTTGTTGTGCATCGATCCAATCTGAATCTGATGCATCAGGACAAGAAAGAGAGATAAGGGGAGCTACGGTTGCAGTTTTGAAGTAATTCTGGAAAACATCATGGTCAATCACACGTACCGTTTCGTTTTAAGTGGAAGGCGTGGGTGCAGGCTCAAGGCTGCATCAGCGATACGCTCGATTCTCGCGTTCCTCTCAGCCTGGCTGAGAGGCCTTTATTTGCATCAGTCGGGCCAGGCTAAGGAGCCCGCGCAGGAAACCAAACGGCCTGAATTTTGCATGCCTGGTGTGAGCCAAGTGCGAGCCACCCAACCAAACACTCATATACATTACTTTTCCGCTATGTATGAGCAACAGTGTACTGTGCACCGTTCAATGTTAGTGGAAGTTTCGGTCTCTCCATCTTTCTATTTTGGGTTAATGGGATTAAAATACTTTGCTTTACCAGCCGGGCTACATCTTGATGAATGGCAGCGGACAGGAACAAAGACTTGTTGCTGAGAAATGGAGACGTGCACAACTGTTATGATTTTGCAAGTACGCGCAGCATTTTTGGGAGGCAAGATGGAAATATACAGGGAGGTATGTGTAAAAACAAGTGAGCTGATCCCACGCCCTCCATGTAGATCGGACGTACCATGCAAACTCGGAGCACGGTATCATGACATGCACCGTATCACAGGATATTTTCCCTATGAACACATGTCCGCACATCTTATTCGTACGCGCATCTATCAAAGGCCGAGCAAGTATAGCATCTTCAAATTTAACGAAGGGCGACTGACAGCTAGGTGTCAGCGCGCCAGCCCCAAGTTTCGGTCGGTCGCACACACGCCGTCAGATGTCAGTCGTCTCGTCGGTTGGATCTTGAAAAAAAAACGGTTCGTCCCCAAAACTTGGCTCATTCTCGCACAACACCCGCCGCCTTGCGCATCTCCCACGGCACCCGCACCTCGGGCAGCTCGTCGGTTGCGTGTGCCGCACCCTCCCGCCGCCAACTACTGCTCCACGCTAGATCTGGTTACCAAGATTCATAGCAAGCCCCCACTCGTCGCAGCCCTGGCCTTCATCTTCGTCGCCATTCTTCGGTTGAAGCATTTTAAAAAGCCGGTTGTAGCAAACGAGTTGGCCTCATCCAACAAGAAATTGAAAACAACAAAAATCTCCAATTACTCGATTGAAGCAAAAAAAAATGTCAGTTCCAGCAAAATCGAAAGACGGTGGTAACAATTTTTAAGCTGGTTCCAGGAAAAACAATACAAAACAAGGTGGTAGCAAAAAAAAATCCTGATGCTTCCATCCAAAAAGATGGCAGGTTGAAGCAAAATTTCTCGCCGGTCGCACCAAAAATTGTGATCCCAGCAAAAAAAAACTGTGAAAAAAGTGTATGCACTCGCATCCTTGGAAATCATTTGTTCAATAAAAAATGCTTAATGGTTCTAGCAAAAACAATGATTGGTTGAATTAAAAAAAATTGTTGGAGGCCGCAGTTGTTGGTTCTAACATTTAATTGCCATGGTTGTAGCACCTCCTATCGCCGATTCCAGCAAAAATGCTTAATGGTTCTAGCAAAAACAATGGCTGGTTGAAGCAAAAAAAACCGCTGGAGGTCGCGGTTGTTGGTTCTAACATTTTGCTGCCATGGTTGTAGCACCTCCTATCGCCGATTCTAGCAAAAATGCTTAACGGTTCTAGCAAAAACAATGGCTGGTTGAAGCAAAAAAAATGCTAGAGGCCACGATTGTTGGTTCTAACATTTTGATGCCATGGTTGTAGCACCTCCTATCGCCGGTTCTAGCAAAAATGTTGGCCGGTTCCAACATCCTCGGCATCATCGTCACACGTCCCCCAATGATACGTTCATTTTGCATCATGTTTTCCTATTGATATTTATATCATTTTTGGGTCATTATTTCATTTTATGATGCAATTCTAATGTCTTTTATCTATTGATTTGCAAGATTTACATGGAGAGGAGATCACCGGCAGCTGGAATTCTAGACCTAAAAGAGATACAACAGCGATAGCTTCTACAGAGCTCCAAATGACCTGAAACTTCACGGAAACTTTTTATTGAATATATAAAAAATACTGGAGCAAAGAAATACCAGAGGGGGGCCACCAGTTGCCCACAAAGCAACAGGGCGCGGCCACCCTGACATCTTGTGGCGCCCACAGCTGGCCTCCGGTGCCATCTTCTGCTATGAAGGGTTTGGACCTAGAAAAAAATGTCTTTCGGGACGAAGCGCTGTCGTGTCGAGGCGGAACCTGGGCAGGAGCAATTTTTCTCTTCGGTGGAGTTATTTCGCCGGGGATATTTCCCTCCTTGAGGGGGAAATTGAAGCCATCAACATCACCAATATTCCTCTCATCATGGGAGGACCAATCTTCATCAACATATTTATCAACACCATCTCATCTCAAACCCTAGTTCATCTCTTGTATTCAATCTTTGTCCCAAAACCTTAAGTTGGTACCTGTGGGTTGCTAGTAGTGCTGATTACATCTTGTAGCTGATGCTAGTTGGTTTATTTGATGGAAGATTAAATGTTCAGATCCTCAAGCATATTCAACACACCTTTGATCTTGAACATGAATATGATTTGTGAGCAGTTACTTTCGTTCTTGAGGACACGGGAGAAGTCTTGTCATAAGTAATCATGTGATGTTAATATTCGTTCGATATTTTGATGATATGTATGTTCTTGTTACATTTAGTGGTGTCATGTGAACGTCGACTACATGACACTTCACGATATTTGGGCCTAAGGAAAGGCACTGTGAAGTAATAAGTAGATGATGGGTTGATGAAGTGACAAAAGCTTAACCCTAGTTTATGCGTTATTCCGTAAGGACTGATTTGGATCTATACGTTTTATGTTATGATTAGATTTATGCTAGTGACAGAAACTTTTTGAATTTGACAAACATTTTTTATTATGTTTTTAATAAAATTCATGAACATATTAGAATTTTATGAATATTTTTTGATTTCAAAAGATGTTCATCAATTTAAAAAAAAAACCCACCAATTTCAAAAAATGTTCCTGGATTTCAAAAATTGTTTGTGAATTTGGAAAGTAAAAAATGAAAATAAAAAATGAAAAAATGAACAAGGAAAATTGAAACAAATTAAAAAAGAAATGAAAATAAAAAATAAAAAAAGGAAAGAAAAAAACCCGGATTGGGAAGGTTCTATAACCTTCCCAAAACCGGAAACGGCTAGCTGGACCGGCTCGAACGTAAACAACGTCAAGTTCGATTTCGGGTCGGGGGTCGCTAGGCAGCGACCCGCGCGTCAAATAGGATCTGCCGCCAATAAGTTACGCCTTAAATGCCAAACAGGAACCAGCTTCGTTGTGAACCAACTGTTTTTGGATGGTTAGAAGGATAGTGGTATGTCCAGTCCATCAAGGTTCAAATCCTGGTGCTCGCATTTATCCTGGGTTTATTTCTAGATTTCCGACGGTGCGTTTTCAGTGGGAGGAGAGGAGACATTCCCGTCGACTACAAGGCGTCTACAGTGACTTCGTAAAATCTCAAGATGATATGCCGACTCAGTCACTCAGAGGTACTCATAGAGGTAGGATGTGCGTGTGTGCGTTTGTAGGGGTGAGTATATGCATATGTGTATGAGCGCTTGCGTTTGTACTATGTTAAAAGAAAGAACGAGCTCCGTTGCGTGAGGTAAGTTCGGCAGGTTGAGTTCAGTAATTATCATGTGCATGTAGCCCCATTTCCATTGGTTTGGGGAAGAATCTTCAAGTTTCCGGAATGTTTCTTTTTGGTATTTGTTTGTCTTTTGGTTTTATTCGACTGTTGTCTTTTTCCTTATTCAGTTTGTTTTCTCTTTCATTTTTATTTTATTTATTTCAAAAACAAGGTTGTTCAAACCCTTGTTTTTTCCAATTCGGTAGCATTTTAAATTTATGCACAACTTTTAGTTTGTGAGTATTGTTCCAACTTCATGAAATTTTTCAAATTTATTTCCAAATCCATGAATATTTTCTTGTTTTGTTGAACTTTTTTCAATCCTATACATGTTTTAAACACATGAATGTTTTAAATCCATTAACATTTTTTTTGAAATTTGCAAGCATATTTTAAATTCATGACCATTTTTAAAATTTAGAACATTTGTTTACATCCATGAACATTGTTTGGTTCACCAACTTTTCAAAATCAAAACTCTTAGTCAAAATTAAAGAGGGTTTGAAATTAGCACATGTGCTTCCTTTTGCTCTCGTAAAGAGAATATGGTAAAGCCTTCTTTCCGTCGATTTCTACCTATGAGCCCATGGATTTTGCCTTCCCTCTGCGTGCCGCTCCGGCGGCCAAGGGCCGGGAGGCGAATCCTTGTGCCTCGGCTCCAACTAGTAGATATATAGCCTGGGGTTATAATCTTCGTTGGGAAGACGCTTGGGTGGATGATGACGCTCCGTCTTTGAATGGGTCTTTCGCCTCCTCAAGTTCGTCCATCGGAATGGATGAGATGGATATCTAACGTAGATTGGATTCATTTAAACAACTTTTTCAAAAACCAAACACCAAACGATAGCCGCTCTTTTGTTTGTGTGAGCCAACATGAGAGGCACGACAGAATTTAGCAGTCGGTGCCCTATCGTTTCTCACAACAACATCGGTTGCATGAAGTATACCTCTTCTTGTTCCCATAAAAAAGTATGCCTTTTTTAGGAGTTAAACCAAACTTAATTGATCAAATTCCACATGGTGTGGGATAAAAAAAGGGTATGGGGTTCAATAAAGCCAAACATGTCGCCCCGGATCCAATGAATGAGAAAACTTGGCTAACCTATCGACATCTCCATTAGAGGCTCTGCCTTCAAATATAAAATTACAATTAAAAGATAAAACTCTCTGATTAATTTCAATAATGATAAGAGTCGTAGTCTCCACGACTAGCTTTGTCGATGTCGTTGATCACCTGCCTGGAATCTGACGATGTTATGAAGTTCTACAGGGAAAGGTCTTCTGCCAAGGATAATCCTTCTCTGCGTGCTATTGCTTCTAACACAGCTACGTTCGTTATTCCATGAAGAACTAGGGCCGAGCCGCCCATGAAGTTGCCCTGTGAGTCCCTACAGACAGCTGCAACAGCCTGGCTAGTCTCTGCTTCGGAAATTGCTGCATCCACGTGGATTTTTGCGAACCCCGCTAGAGGAGCTTTTGGTCATGCTGCTGCTGCCCTTGGTGCAGCCGATGCGCTGGTCACCTTGGGCTTAAGTATCTCTGGTTCAAAGATATACCGATTAATAAATTGATATGTTTGAAATGGACTCTCATATATCTCCTTGTGTATGGCCTTCCTGTGCACCCACCAGATTTCCCACAATGTTACTGCTAGCCAAACAAAGGATGAGTGAGATAAAGTGCCGATCATTGTGAATATCCACTGCTTCATGCTAGGTTCTGATGTTTCGCATATGTGTTCTGTGAAATCCCCATCCACCATGGCCCAGACAGACCTGGACATCGATCATTCCAGCATAGAGTGTCTCCATGAGTCATCCTCACCACAAAGGCCACAAGCACTTGTAGTAGACAAGTTTCTGTGAGCCCTAACATCTTTCGTTATTTTGTGAGCCTCCACAAAAACATATGAATCTTGTCAGGGACTTGTGTCTTCCAGAGAAGTTTTGCATGATTCCGCATCTCGGTCATTGCTAGACGAACCCGTGGTTCCATCCGACCATGCTCCTCTCCGCATCTTCGTGTCCATCATCATTCTGTAGGCTGAGCTAACAGAACAACATCCATTTTTCTGGAAGTCCCGAGCCCATGAATTTGCAATATTTGAGGTACATAGCGGAATCTGTCTTATGGAAGGAATATCAATCGGTATGCATATCTCCTCCCAAGATCCCATGTGGCAGTAGTATTATCTGTCAATGCTGACATGAACTCTGGAGGATCGGGCGGCATGCTGCCATAAGGCCGCATCATCTCTCCTCGAGGGATCCAATTGTCTGACCATATGTTGGTAGTCTCCATGTTCCGAATGTGTCGGATCAAGCCTTGCTTCGAAATGTCTCGACCCTCGATGATCGACCTCCAAATCTAACTTGAGTGGTTGCCTAAAACCTCCTTCAAAATAGTTTGTGTAGGAAAGTATACACTTTTCAGAATTCTTGCACTGAGAGACTCTTGATGTTTGGAGAATCCTCCATGCCTTTTTTTGACCAAATACAGTAGGTGTTGGGGATATAACTATTTGTGTAAGCCGCCCAGGAGGGGCCGGGTTACGTAAAGAGTTACCAGACAGAAGCCCAAGTTCAAGCATGAAGATGGCGTCTCAACAAGGGGCCTAAGGCCCACAGGCGACTTAAGGCCCGTTGTAGTAAACCGCCATAATGGCATGACTTGTATCATAAGGTAGACTTGACTAGTCACCGAGCCGGACACTGTTTATGAGCCGGCCGGGACTCTGTAAGCCGCATGGCGTCAACCCGTGTATATAAGGGGACGGCCCGCGGGCGGCTTAGGGCAAGAAACAACCCTTCGAGAACCGGGCATAGCGTATCTCGCTCCCTGGTTATCGGAACCTCAGCAATACCAACCCAACTAGACGTAGGATTACCTTCACTGTAAGGAGCCGAACTAGTATAAACTCTCTCGTGTCCTTTGTCCCGATTAACCCCTTTAAGCTTCCTAGTTGCGATGGCTCCACGATTAAGTCCTTGCAAGAGGACATCTTCCGTGACAATTCCACGATAGTTGGCGCCCACCGTGGGGCCAGCGCGTGGTGGATTTGAGTTCTTAAAGGGCAGCTTTGAAGGGCTCAAGGGATACGCAGTGGGCCGGATGACCAAGAGTCATCGCGGCAAGATCTACATCGACAACGAAGGATGGGGACCCGAGGCTGACTCAGTTGAGTACGTGTACCGGGTCCCCTTTGGCGGAATTCACGTCTTCATCGGCCGGATCGGTGAGCCGGGCCCAGAGCCGGACAGCTGTACCGATCTCATTGAGACGGCTCAGCGTATGAGACCCGCTCAGATTCAACCTATGATGAAGCGTGCCTTTGTGGGCTGTGTTCATGGAGAGGCACTTTCGGAAGGATCTAAGGATGGCGAAGAGACGGCCGTCCCATCAGATGATGATTCGTCCTCCGGTTCAACAGATTCTCTGTATCAGGTCCAAGAAGGCATGCTAAGGGGCTGTTCGGACGACTCTAGCGTTCGAGATTGCTATGAGCCGCCAAGCTGGGCAGGAGTCTTCATGGCTGGTACCCAACCCGGTCAAAACTCGACGGCTGCGACAGCAATCACGTCCGGGTTAGGAGCGGCCGGGGCAGGAGGCCCCGCGCGCCCGCCGGCTCAGGTGCTGATAGATCTTATGGACAAGTTGACGGCGTTGTTAACCTCCACGGTTATTCCTGCCAATCCAGATGAACATAACGCGGAGGTGGCAAAGGTACGTGAGGAGATAGCCCAGGCCAAGGAGGCCTTGGCAGCTGAGGACACCAGGCTAGCTGTGGAGCGGGCGACTTTGGATGCACGGGCGCAGCGACTCCAGTCAGAGGCTTTCCAGCTTAATATGAATCTGAATGCATCCAATGAGGTGATGAGAAGGAGACATCAGAAAACCCAGTCCCGTCTGCCTCCGGTTTACGATCCTCGGAATCTTTTCACGACACCGGGAGCTGGTCCTAGCAATCCGCCCGAAGCCAATCAATTTATGACACCCGGAGCAGGAGGGCCGGTTCAGCCTCGAGAGACGGCACCTCTTCACGGGAGCATGGCCCCGCCCCGATACATACCAACACCTCCGGGCCACTTTTCCAACCCCATGGAGAACCTGATAGCAGCATCGGCACGACTGGCGGCTCTTCCAGTGGATGGTGACGACCCGACGGCGGTGGAAACCCGGAGGGCTAGGGAGCTTCTTCAGACGGCCTTGGCACAACAAGAGGCCTATTCTTACAGCAGGGACATGATTCATTTCACTCCTCAGCCTTGGGTAGCACCTCGACCAAACCGGAGTCCGAGTTACAACAGACACATGGAGTCAGAGGCGTTATCAAGTAATGCCCAGCGTCGCAACTAACCCGGCGGCTATAACCCGGTGCAGGATCGATTGCGTCAGGAGGATGAACGGGCGGCTCAATTAGCGGCTCAGCAGACGGCGTATGATGGTTTCCCAAAGTATCCAATGACTTCTGTTGGAGCCGGGGTGGCCACTAGAACCGGCGGTGTCCCTTGTCTGGTGCTGGCTCTTCGAGATGTGCGTCTGCCCAAGGACTTCAAGGGTCCTCGAAGGTGCCGAATTACGGCGAATTACAAGCTGGGCGTGGATTGAAAGTTCTGAGATGGCCATGGAATTATTGGAAGTCGGCGACGCGCAATGGCTAAGTATTTCACCATGATGTTAGATGGAGCGGCCCGAACTTGGTTGAAAAGCTTGCCTCCCAATTCCATCAGTTCATGGGCGAGTTAAAGGCCGGTTTATCGAACTTTAAAGATACTTGCAAGCAATCTATGTCCATTGTGGACTTGACCAATTATGGCGGAGGAGGGTGAGTCCACAACTCATTGGGTGCACCGGTCAAAGAAATAATACATTCATCGATAAGATGGATGCCGTCTCTCGCGTACTTATGCTCCATCGAATTGTCGTTTTGTGCCATTTGAAGCGAAGGTGGGCGCCTTAAGCGTGATTGCAATGACATGGGTGCGCTGATGGCGGCTTTGGTTAAATATGCCGATTCGATACTCTTCAAGATCCCGTGTCTGAGGAGGAAAAGACAGGGAAGGGAAAGAAGAACGGCAACGGAAAGGGTTAGCAGCAACAACCGGGAAATCAAGGTGGTAACAAACGTAAGCCGGGCGGTATCCCGGCGTTTGTGGCCAATGCTAATGCTCAAGGTAATAACAAGAAGCGTAAGGGGAGAGGACCTCCTCGATCTGGTGGCTCGGGTCCATCTCTTGAGCAGCTTCTGAACGAGCCTTGTCCAAGACACGGTACTCGAGAAAATCCTGCCACCCACTTATGGAAGGACTGCGCGATCATGAAGGCGTTCAAGAATTCAAACATGTTTGATGGCAATCACGGTCAGCGGCGGTTCAGGAGCAGGTGGTTTCCATGGCCCGGTGGCGGCTCAAGTTCCGGCTTTCAAGGTGGTCGGTGGCTATAATCAGCAGCATCCGGTCAAGGAGGACGATGAGCAGCAGCAGATTAGGTTATCGAGCCATCCAAAACAGTTAAGCGGTGGGCAATACCATGTGTTTACCACTAACTTGTATAAACGTGACGAAAGGTTCATAAAGGGTTGTGAATTCGGTTGAACGGCGGTTCCCGTTATCTGAGGTGGTCGAACAGTCTATCATTTGGAGTAGAAGATCACCCCGGGTTGATAACCCGGTCGATTAACCTTGGTGGTAGCCCCTCGGGTTGGTGGATATAAATTCACTAAGGTGCTGATGGACGGCGAAGCAGCATCAATATTCTCTATTATGAGACCTTTCGCCGTATGGAGTCGGACCGATAAGGACTTGAGGGCGTCTAACACTGTTTTCCATGGGGTGGTACCCGTAAGTCGGCGATCCTGTTGGAAAGATCGAGCTGGAAGTGGCTTTTGGAGACGAATACGATTCCAGGGCTGAGAAGCTGACGTTTGAGGTAGTCAAAATCAGAAGCCCATATCATGATCTGTTTGGACGGCCGGCTTATGCCAAGTTTATTGCACGACCGTGTTATGTTTATCTGCAGCTCAAGATGCCGGGTTACAAGGGCACCATCACTGTGCATGGGAGTTGAAAGGTGGCCTTGGAGTGCAAGGAAGGAGATGCGGCTTATGCTGAATCCGTTTGTGCTGAAGAGGAGCTGAAGTTTTATCAAACAAATGTTGACCCGGCAGATATGACCTCTTTGAAGAAGCCTACCACAGAGCAAGACTCGGCTTTGAAATTTAAGTCGGCCGTCGAGACAAAACTGGTTGACTTCACTCGGTGACTCTTCCAAGCGATTCGACATCGGTACCAATTTGGATCCCAAATAGGAAAGCGCTCGTCGAGTTCATCCATGAGAACCGGACATCTTTGCATGGAAACCTTCCGACATGCGGGTGTCCCGAGAGAACTCATGAGCACACTCTTAATATTGATCCAAAGTATAAGCCGGTCGAGCAGTTTCTCGACGATTCAATGAGGAAAGGGAAAGGCTATAGGGAAGAGGTCGCTCGGCCCTTAGCGGCGGGTTCATTGTGGAAGTTTTTCACCGGAGTGGTTGGCTAACCGGTGCTTGTGCTCAAGAAAAAGGCACTTGGCGGATGTGTGTCGATTACGGACCTAAATAAAGCTTGTCCGTTGATCCTTTGCTCTGCCCGCATTGACCAAATCATCGATGCCACTGCGGGTTGCGAGCGGTTGAGTTTTTTGGATGCTTATTCTGGTTATCATCAGATCAAGATGGCAGTTAAGTACCAGGAGAAGACGGCTTTCATTACTCCATTTGGAGCCTTCTGCTATGTGTCTATGCCGTTTGGGCTCAAGAGTGCCCAGCGACTTATCGGCGGTGTGTGCGAATTGTCTCCACAATCAGATTAGGCGCAATGTTCATGCTTATGTGGATGACATTGTGGTAAAGTCCAGAGAGAAGAAACCTTGATCTCCGATTTAAAGGAAACCTTTGATAATCTCCGGGTCTACAAGATGATGCTTAACCCGACAAGTGTGCATTGGTGTACTGCGAGCAAACTTTTGGGATTCTGGTCTCAAGCAGGGGCATTGAAGCTAACCGGAGAAGATCAAGGCGATTACCTCTCTGGCTAAGCCGGCGTGCATCAATGATGTTCAGCGGTGGCGGGTCGTGTTGCAGCTTTAAGCGATTCATAAGCGGCTAGGGATAAGGCTTTACCGTTATATCGATGATGAAGAAAGCGAGACACCTTTATGCGGGTGAGGCTCTTGATGCTTCTTTTGAAGATTTAAAGAGGCAACTGGCTGAGCCGCCGGTTCTCGCAGCTCCGATTGATAAGGAGCCATTGCTATTGTATGTTGCTGTTAACTCACATGTTGTTAGTGTGGCTATTGTGGTGGAGCGCAAGGAGACTGGCAAGGAGCATCCGGTTCAGCGGCCGGTTTATTACATCAGTGAAGTGCTCATAGACTTGGGGGCTAATGTGTAACCCAAATTCAAAGTTTCATGCTACTACCAGGTTAAATATATTCAATTTAAGCCGGGCAAAGCTGACAGTAAGTAGATTTCTAAGTCTACAACACATTCATTCATAAGCAATAGACTTGGGGGTTGATACAGTAAGTAAGGTTCAGGGAAAAGCTAAAGGTATACCTCAGATTTATGTTGTATTTGCTTCACCATGTCAATTTCCAGGTCACGGCTATTGTGCACTTGATTCAGATAGCCCGAGACTATATCACCAACGCTTAGGTGAGTATAATCAGTGATGTCCTGTTTGGTTTTCCGACGTTGGGCAAATTCCTCCTTGGCAGCGCATCGAGCAAGGACAGTAGGCCGGCCTGGGTCAACGTATTGGCTTTTCAGAAATTCAACTTCTGGTTCAGTCGTCTTGACCGGGCTAGGAGTCTCCGGCTTATCAGAATCATGGACAACGTCTTCTGCAGGCGGGTCAGAGGTTGACACCAGAATATCAAAAGCCGGTTCAAGCGGTGGATGATGAATGGAGCTCTCAGGAACGGATGAGTCAATTGCCGGTTCAGTGACCACCGGGTCTTGGGACAAATTATTCTTTCTGGCCCTCTTTCTAGGCTTCGCTTGCAAGCTGTCAGTCAAAGTGGAAGGATGAGTACCAACAAATAAGTATGGAAAAACTTAAATTAAGAAAGGTGGCATTACCCGGGAGCTGTTTTAAAAGCCGGCATGTTTGATTGCATCGACTCGCCGGAAGACGGAGAGGTATCCTGATAATTGGAGTCAGATGAATAGAGGGGTCGACGAAATAAACCCGCGAACGAATAAACATAACGTAAAGCGGAGATGACCTCAGTTCGACGCTTCCTAGTTATATCGGGTAAGCCGGAGGAGAGTTCTACGTCTTGAGTGGCCCGAGTTTGCCTCCGGTTCTCAAGTTGTTGTTGCTTCAAAAGAAATTGAGGATCTTGGTAAGCTAGAGGGTGTGAAAACGTTACTTTCCGGGTCACCCTTCGGATTTTTTGTGTTGGCAAAGGCTCTGAGTCCGATGAAATCATAGTTACCTCTTCGCCAGCTGCTTGACTGTTTCCAGTATCCTCCTGAAAGGATCAAATGTTAGTAAGGAATGGCAAAGGAGTTAAAGAAAATTGAAAAAGATTACCTCTTCCTCATCCGAAGAAGAGTCATCCAGCTTTAAGCGGATCGAGGCTGGGTCTCTTCTTCTTAGAGGTGCCTGTCTGGCGGTTTTCTTTCAGTCTTCTTGGCGCCTAGCCTGTTTAGCAGCCTCATGGTCATACTTGACCTTCGAAGTCATCGCCGGCTGTGAAAACAGATAAGGAATCATAAGTTTAAGAAGGTAACATATAAAAGAGTATTTGTGAAGACTAGTAACTTACCACGAGGCCGGGTTCTTCTTACGAAAGGAAGTAAGCGAAGGCATTCTGATTCTGATGCCTTCCTTCAACGAGATTGACTGTAGCATCTCTCGCATCGTCGATAAATCGTCGAGCTATGGCGCGTCGAGTCATCTTTTTCGCTGTATAAGTACACATTAAGCGGGCGGCGGCTTAATGGTAGTATCCGCCAAGTGACCCGACTCGAACGGATCGATGCCATTTAAACCGTTCCTAGAAGAGCTTTGATCTTCTTGATGGTGGGGTTGAGAGGCAGCGTTCAACACGGATAACTTATCTGCCGATGGATGATTGGATTCGAGGCGCAGGCGCGAAAGCCGGGCGATGGCTTCTCATGAGCGAGGATGTATCTTGGCAGTAGAACCACGTCTGGTTCCAGTCTTTCGGGTGACTTGGCAATTCAGCATAAGGGAAAAGACAATCTCTTCGCCGCTGGATGGAGATGCCGCCAAGCTCAAGACTCGGCCCGTTGGCGCGTTCGTTTTGCCGGTTTAAATAAAAAAGTTCTCTGAACAAAAGCAGATTCGGTTCTTCTCCCAGGTACACTTCGCAGAAAACTTGAAAATTGCAGAGATTTGACACGGAATTGGGCCCGATGTCTTGAGGTCTAAGGTCAAAGAAATTCAGAACTTCTGTGAAAATTTTTGAGCCGGAGGGCAAATCCCCGGTTCATGTGATCCGTGAAAACTATCACTTCCCGTCTTTTGGTTGAGGCTTTTCTTGGATGGGTCAGAACACGATAAGACATGACTTCCTTTTTGGCAAGTGACCAGACTTCACAAATTCAGCCAGCTTGCTTTTGGTGACGATGGATGGAACCCAGTTGCAGGTTCTGAGGAGCTTTGGTTGGCTTAAGCGCCATGACAACAGATTGGCCTATTGCAAAACAAGAAGTTCCGGCTTAAATTTTAACCTGGAAGAAGATATTCAAATTGCTGAATGGTAGCGGCTTAAAGGGGCCTAATGACATAAGGATAATTGGGCATCGTTATTTAAGCCGCCACAAGTGTTAGTGACAATTCAAAAGTTTTAAAGACCAACTGGGATGCGTTTAAACCGGACATTTGGACAGTCATGTTGAAGGCATTTAACATAAGAAGTGTTCCGGGTGATAAAAACAGATTTCATAAGTTACAACTGTTATTTTGGATCAAATGGTCGTTCAGAAAAGAAAAATTTCTAGACCTAAAACATGATACAGAGGAGTTCATGCATCCTAATGAGGATTCTTTGCAAGAAAAGAAGATCCGCTAGTATATAAAATGGATGCGGAATAGGGATCGCACGAGATTTATGCTACCGTGGGATCAAAAGAAGCCCCGGTAAAAGAAATACGAAGAACAGGGGATGAACTGCGAACTGTACAGAAGAGCTATCAACCCTAGCATAGATGCAAGATGCAGAAAAGGGGAACTTACAGTACTGGATCTGTTGCGGAGGGGTGCTGCCGTTCTCTGGTCGGATTCAAGTCGATGCAGCGGCCAAGGTTGACGGAGATGAGGTGCACTGCGGCGGCGGCGGAGCTCGAGCGTCAGGAGGAGAGAGAGCGGAGGAAGACGACTGGAAGGGAAAAAAAATGAAAACCCAGGTCACGCCTATTTATAAGGAGAGAATAACTAAGACGGCACGGGAAACGAGGGGATAAGAATTACTATCCAGCGGCCCCGACGCCTCGATTCTCGGAACGGGCAATAAAGACAAAGATCCGTTGGGCCGATTCGGCGGGATTAAAGGAAAGATGGCGTCATGACGGGTTAACACGGATCCAAAGAGTGACGGTACGCCAGGTTAAAGAAAGTCTTTTTTGCGCAGTCCGAAGACTGAAGAAAGTCTTTTTTGCGCAGTCCGAAGACTGAAGATTTATGTTTTAAGTTATTTTAAGATTGACATGAACAGGTTCCAATCAATCTGGGGCCTAATGTTGGGGATATAACTATTTGTGTAAGCCGCCCAGGAGGGGCCGGGTTACGTAAAGAGTTACCAGACATAAGCCCAAGTTCAAGCATGAAGATGGCGTCTCAACAAGGGGCCTAAGGCCCACAGGCGACTTAAGGCCCGTTGTAGTAAACCGCCATAATGGTATGACTTGTATCATAAGGTAGACTTGACTAGTCACCGAGCCGGACACTGTTTATGAGCCGGTCGGGACTCTGTAAGCCGCAGGGCGTCAACCCGTGTATATAAGGGGCGACCAGCGGCGGCAGGGCAAGAAACAACCCTTCGAGAACCGGGCATAGCGTATCTCGCTCCACAGTTATCGAAACCTCAACAATACCAACCCAACTAGGCGTGAGGCTTACCTTCACCGTAAGGAGCCGAACTAGTATAAACTCTCTCGTGTCCTTTGTCCCGATTAACCCCTTTAAGCTTCCTAGTTGCGATGGCTCCACGATTAAGTCCTTGCAAGAGGATATCTGCCGTGACAATTCCATGACAGTAGGGAAATTCCCTATTGTGATCTTTTCTATTAGAAATATGGTTAGGTTCTAGTTACAAAGGTGATGAATGCCTGCTACAGATTCTCCATGTCTGCTTGGCTAGAAGGGCCAAGTTAAAAAGTTTGAAGTCCTTAAAGCCCAAACCACCATTACTTTTTGTTTGTGTCATAGCTTCCCTCGAAACACAGTTAGGCTTATGATGTTCATCCTTACTGCCCCACCAGAACTTCCTGCTAATGACATTTTTTTTAGAATCCGCTGATGACATAGTATACTCCCTTCCTTTTTATTTACTCCGCATATTAGAGTTGACTGAAGTCAAACTTTGTAAAGTTTGACCAAATTTATAGAAAAATATAAAATTTAACATAACAGATCTATATGATGTGGAAGTACATTCAGCAACAAATCTAATGATATTGGTTTGTTATTGTATATGTTAATATTTTTGTCTATAAACTTTATCAAAGTTTGTAAAGCTTGACTTTTACCAAAACCAATATGCCGAGTAAATAAAAACGGAGGGAGTACTTTTTTTTTTGAGAAGAAGAAGAACCTCTTCTTGCAGGTTGCAGCTGGGCCTTCGGGACCAACTAAAAAAGAAGAGCTGGGCCTTGGGGACGACATGTCACGACTAGTTTTGTCCTCGTTCATTGCGTTTCCATATATCTACATCTACATGCATGGAAAGTTTCTAGAAAAACAAAACATGCATGAAGAGAAAATATTCTCGCCTCGTTTCCGCGCGGGCTACGAAACCATAGTTTCCTGATGCGGAGTACGTCGAGCACCCCACGTAACCTATCCTAACCGAGTAACCGACCCGACCCGCTATATATATGTAGGGCGCGCTGCCTTCATCGAACACCGACACAATAAACATAGGACGCGTCTAGTGGGCGGCCGGCCGCCCTGGGATCGCTAGCCAGCCACCACCGAAAAAAACCACCTGGTCCCCCTCGGCGAAAAGAGGAAGCGGCCGGCTGCCACAGGATCGCTAGCCAGCGACCATCGAAAAAAAAACCACCTGGTCCCCCTCGGCGAAAAGAGGAGGAAATAGTCCCCAGCGGGATCACGTGCACCCTCCTCGCCAAAGCATGCCCAGCGGGATCACGTGCACCCTCCTCGCCAAACTGCGCCTGGCTATTTTCTTCCTCACGAAGAAGGAGGATCTGCCCAGTTGCAGAATCCACGCCATCGCTTCCCCCACGCCTCAGCCCCACCGACGCTGCCTTCTTCTTCTTACGCACGCGAAACAGATCCAAGCATAATTGCCCCAGCCCTTCTTCCTCCTCCTACACAGCCGGCATGGGAGCCCCAAAGTAGAAGGAGCTGCTTCAAGATCTAAAGGGCAGGGTGGTCGAGCCATACCAGGCAGAAGATCGAGCAGGTAAGCCCCTCTCCACTTCACTTCCCCTTCTTCATGGATCCATGGAGAATCTGCTTCAAAAAAGGTGAATCGGCACATCACACCGATGTTAAACATCTTTGGATGTGTTAAACATGCCAAAAACTACCACCTGGATGTGTTAAAACAAGCCAACTAAAAACGAGTTCTCTGGCCAATTAAAACATGATTAAAGCCAACTTCTAGTTATTGTTTGCAAAATGAACAAAAAATTGACTGCCCAATGCTTTGTTGAACATGTGCAACGAAAAATTCATAAATGTGCAACTGAACATGCATCCCAGCCAACTGAACATGTATCCTGCCAACTAAACATATAGTTGGCAATACATGTTTCTGAGTGAACACTTTGGAAAAAATGTAGATATGTGGAAATAAAAAACACGTTTTCTGGCCAACTAAACATGCATGTTGGCCAAAAACTGATGACCAACTAAGACATATATTCTAGGCAACTAAGACATCGATTCTAGCCAACTGAATGCATTAACTGTCCAACTGAACATGCATGTTGGCCACAAACTGAAAAAAATGCAACCTGGCCAGCTGAGACATCTATTCTAGCCAACTAAAAGCATTGAATGTCCAACTGAATATGTATGCTGGCCAAGTGGAAATCCTGGAAAATTGAGACGTCTATTCTAGCGAAAACCACAAATCTGTAGTGCAACAGGAAAAAGAGGTGAATCTGACACATCACACCAGATGTTAAACATGCTGGATGTGTTAAACATGCCAAAAACTACCACCTGGATGTGTTAAAACAAGCCAACTAAAAACAAGTTCTCTGGCCAATTAAAACAGGATTAAAGCCAACTTCTAGTTATTGTTTGCAGAATGAACAAAAAATTGACTGCCCAATGCTTTGTTGAACATGTGCAACGAAAAATTCATAAATGTGCAACTGAACATGCATCCCAGCCAACTGAACATGTATCCTGGCCAACTAAACATGTATCCTGCCAACTAAACATATATTTGGCAATACATGTTTCTGAGTGAACACTTTGGAAAAAATGTATTATATGTGGAAATAAAAAACACGTTTCTGGCCAACTAAACATGCATGTTGGCTAAAACTGATGACCAACTAAGACATATATTCTAGGCAACTAAGACATCGATTCTAGCCAACTGAATGCATTAACTGTCCAACTGAACATGCATGTTGGCCACAAACTGAAAAAAAAAACCTCGCCAGCTGAGACATCTATTCTAGCCAACTAAAAGCATTGAATGTCCAACTGAATATGTATGCTGGCCAAGTGGAAATCCTGAAAATTGAGACGTCTATTCTAGCGAAAACCACAAATCTGTACTGCAAGAGGAAAAACATAGGAACTTTTGTCCATGGCTGATGAAGCCACAAACCATATTAACATATTCACACACATAATCTTGTCCCACGCATATATTCTGGTCCCACACCTATTCCAAACCATATTAATATGTTCAAATATACCAGATCTAGAACCATATTAACTATAATCTGTCCTCCACTTCTTCTTTCTTCTTTCACCTGGATTTTCCTTCTCAAATGTAGCATCCAATTATGTGCAGAAAAATCTGAAAAGAGCTCCTTCTTGAAACAAAACCTACAAATCATTGCAACAAAACAAAAAGGAAAAGGTAAGAAAAACTCTGTAGCAAAAAGAAGTCATGCTCTTGCCAGTTATTTATCGCAAACTGTGCAACTAACATAACAACTCTGTGCAAACAAAAAATTCATAACTGTTATAATAAAAGATTATGCTACGGTCATGTTGCTTTTAGGTTGTTTGAAACACAGTTTTTCTGTGGTTACCAACTGATGACATCAATTTCTTCTTTTTTATATATGTGCAGGGAGTGTGTGGCAGCATCCAAAAACAAAGGGAAAAAATGCTTGATCTCAATGAGTTGCCTCCAGATCTGAATGAGCTTCCTCATGATATGGATCAGCAGCAACCCAGCATACAACAAGGAAACTGGACAGAAAATGGTCGATCTGTTTACTACACGCAGGCAAGTCATGATGGTAACCCTACGGGCCATGACAATGTGGCAGGCCAGTCATCAGCCCGTGGTGCCCCTGTAGTGGTGTCTTTGCGGTCAGAGAGCCATACTCTTGATGACACAGGAACCGAGGCAAATGTTCCTGGTCCAACCAGGACTGAGCTAGGAGCTCGGGCTATTGACGGAGCTGTGCAAGTAGAAGAAGGAGAGGATGAGGCTGGTTCTCAACCTATGGAATCCTATGTTGGCATGAGGTTTGACAGCCTTCAAATTGCTAAGGATCACTACAACGATTCGCACTACGGATGGGTTTCTCTATCAAGATGAACACCTCTAGACGGTCACACCGCACCAATGAATTGATAAAACAACAGTTTTGCTGCAACAAATTCAAGAAGCCCAAAGCTGATGATGGAGGAGCCGAGGCTCCTCCTTACTGACCCTATTCCAGATCCAACATCTGTTAACAGTGATGAGGAGATGGAAGAAGAACCTCAATATTTGCTTGAAGAGGAGGTGGTACTAGTAAGAAGAAGAAGAAGCATAAGCGCGAGACAATAAAGCAGACTGAATGCAAGGCGAAAATGTTGGTGAAGCTGATAGATGGGTGATGGGAGGTGACGCACTTTGTTCGTGACCACAATCATCCGCTCGTGAACAAACCTTCATTGTCCAAATACTTGAGATCCCACCAAGGCATCTCACCTGATGAAAAGGAGTTTCTGCGCATCTTGTATAACGCAACTTGACTACAGGTGTGGTGTTTTCTATATCCCTTGAAGAATTAAGTTTCCCTCTAGGCAGTCCAGTGTGCAACTGTTATGGTACTACTTTGCAACTGAAATGGCTTAACTATGCAACTGCTGTCCAACTTCCCATGCTTTTTATATTTCACTTTTGGTGCTTCTTGTGCAACTAGATTGTCTTTACTGTACAAAGTGTTTTTAAAAAGGTGCAGCTAGGTGTCCATTTCCTGTGATTATCTTCTATGCCAACACGTGTCCTATTACTGTGCAGCTGGATGTGCGCATTTGTGCAACTAAAAAAAGGATATACTGTTTGTTTTTGTATTATGCAGGACGAATGATGCATGTAATGGCAGAGTTCTATGGATCTGAGATGATGGTGCCGTTCGACCAAAGGCAATAACAAATCTTTGTACAAGTTTCCGTAGAGATGACACAAAGGAGGGTGATCTGATTGAGACAATTCGCACTTCAAGGATATACAAAAAACCGATCCAGACTTCTTCTATAAGGTGAAATATGATGAAGAGGACAGAGTTGTCAACATATTTTGGGTAGACGGCTTAGCTCGAAAAGCTTATACGGAGGCGTACCACGATTGCATATCGTTTGACACCACCTACATGACCAACTTGTACAATATGCCTTTCGCGCCCTTCATAGGAATAAACCGACATGGCCAATCTTTCATGCTGGGTTGCGCGTTTGTGAGGCAGGAGTTGGCATCGAGCTTTGATTGGGTCTTTGGAGCATTCCTAGAGGCTATGGATGGCAAACCTCCTGACAGCTTCATCACCGATCAGGATGGTGCGATGAGGCGATCAATCTGAGCATCTTTCCAACCACCGTGCACCGTTGTTGTCGATGGCACATCATGAAAAGGCTCGGAAAAGGTTGGTTGGTTGCTGTGCCGGAATCCAGGACTCTCTGATGATTTCAACAAGTGTGTTGACTTCAGCTTCACTATAGACGAGTTTGAGCAGAATTGGGCTGGGTTAATGATGAAGTATGAGGCTATGACACACACGCACTTTGAGAAGTTGTACGAATACAGGTCAACTTGGGTGCCGTGCTACTTCAAACACAGGTTCTTTCCCTTCCTCCAGTCTACACAGCGTAGTGAGGGGTTCAACGCCGTCCTTAAAAGATATGTGAACCCACACAACTCAATGCTGAACTTCACAAGCAATATGAAAAATACTGAGAACCTCATCCTTGCCAAGGAAGGCTGCAATGATTACAGGACACAACACCTTGAGATTGAGTTGTGGTCCAACTTCCCAATAGAGAAGCAAGCTTACAAAACCTATACTAGAGACCTTTACCGCAAGTTTAGAGAAGAGTTTGAGCTGATTGGACGTTATAATGCATTCCAAGTTACTGCTGATGCGTTTGAGCTCAGACCGAACCAGGAATTTGTTGCGAAATATGGTTCTCCAAACTACTTGGTGCAGGCAAGGGTGGAGGAGGGTTCCTATTTGTGTGAGTGTTGTAAAATGGACAAGGACGGCATCCTCTGTTGCCACATCCTCAAGGTGTTCACCCATGTTGGCGTTGATGTCATACCGGAAAGGTGTTGGAAATATGCCCTAGAGGCAATAATAAAAGCATTATTATTATATTTCCTTGTTCATGATAATTGTCTTTTGTTCATGCTATAACTGTATTATACGGAAATCATAATACACGTGTGAATACATAGACTACAATACGTCCCTAGTAAGCCTCTAGTTGACTAGCTCGTTGGTCAACAGATAGTCATGGTTTCCTGACTATGGACATCGGATGTCATTGACAACGGGATCACGTCATTAGGAGAATGACGTGATGGACAAGACAATCCTAAGCATAGCACAAGATCGTGTAGTTCGTTTTGCTAGAGCTTTTCCAATGTCAAGTATCTCTTCCTTAGACCATGAGATCGTGCAATTCCGGATACCGTAGGAGTGCTTTGGGTGTATCAAGCGTCACAACGTATCGGGTGACTATAAAGGTGCACTACAGGTATCTCCGAAAGTGACCATTGGGTTGACACGGATCGAGGCTGGATTTGTCACTCCGTATGACGGAGAGGTATCACTGGGCCCACTCGGTAATGCATCATCATAATGAGCTCAAAGTGACCAAGTGTCCAGTCACGGGATCATGCATTGCGATGCGAGTAAAGTGACTTGCGATAACGAGACTAAGCGAGGTATTGGGATACCGACGATCGAGTCTCGGGCAAGTAACATACCGTCGATAAAGGGAATAGAATACGGGGTTGCTTGAACCCTTGACATCGTGGTTCATCCGATGACAACATCGAGGAGCATGTGGGAGCCAACATGGGTATCCAGATCCGCTGTTGGTTATTGACTTGAGGTAGTCTCGGTCATGTCTCGCATGTCTCCCGAACCGTAGGGTCTACACATAAGGTTCGGTGGCGCTAGGGTTAATAGGAAGACAAGTATGTGATTACGAATGTTGTTCGAGTCCCGGATGAGATCCCGGACGTCACGAGGAGTTCGGAATGGTCCGGAGGTAAAGATTTATATATGGAAAGTGGTTAAGCGGACTCGGGAAGTTTGGTGGTATACTGGTAAAAAATACAGGGGCCACGGGAGGTTCGGAGGTCCACCGGAGGGGCCACCTCTCCGGGGGCCACATGGGCTAAGTGGGAGGGAGCCAGCCTGGTGGGCTGGGTGCGCCTCCCACCTAGGCCCATCGGCTAGGGTTTGGGGAGGAGGAAACCCTAAGGGGAAAGGGCGCCCCCGGCAGGGGGCAAGCCACCCCTTTCCTCCTCTCCCTTGGCCGCCGCCCCCCCTAGGGTTTTCCCTAGAGGGCCGGCCCCCCCTTGACCCTCTCCTCCTATAAATAGAGGGGTGGGGGGGAGGGCTGCTTACACCATTGAAGGCGCAGCCCCTCCCCTCCCCAACACCTCTCTTTCTCCACGCGAGCTTGGCGAAGCCCTGCCGGAGAACTGCCGTACCAACTGCACCACGCCGTCGTGCTGCCATTGGAGTTGTCTTCTTCAACCTCTCCTTCATTCTTGCTGGATCAAGACGGAGGAGACGCCATCGTCCCGTGCGTGTGTTGAACACGGAGGTGCTGTCCTTCAGTACTTTGGTCATCGGTGATCGGAATCACGTTGGGAACGTCTTCATCATCACCACTCCTCGAGCGCTTCCGTACTCGATCTACAAGTGGTATGTAGATGCAAACTCTCTCCGTTACTCGTTGCTTAGTAGAACTCATAGATGGATCTTGGTGAAACCGTAGAAAAATTTTAATTTTCTGCAACGTTCCCCAACAGTGGCATCATGAGCTAGGTCTATCGTAGTTCTCTTTGCACGAGTAGAACACAATTTTGTTGTGGGCGTGGATCTTGTCAACTTACTTGCCGTTACTAGTTGTTTCTTGCTTCCGCGGTATTGTGGGATGAAGCGGCCGGACCAACCTTACGTGCTCTTCGTGAGACCGTTCCACCGACTAACATGCACTAGTTGCATAAGGTGGCTGGCGGGTGTCTGTCTCTCCTACTTTAGTGGGAGCGGATTCGATGAACAGGGTCCTTATGAAGGGTAAATAGAAGTTGACAAGATCACGTTGTGGTTATTCGTAGGTAAGAAAACGTTCTTGCTAGAACCCAATTGCAGCCACGTAAAAGATGCAACAACAATTAGAGGACGTCTAACTTGTTTTTGCAGCAATTGTCATGTGACGTGATATGGCCAAGTTGTGATGAATGATGATATATTGTGATGTATGAGATCATGTTCTTGTAATAGGAATCACGACTTGCATGTCGATGAGTATGACAACGGCAGGAGCCATAGGAGTTGTCTTTATTTTTGTATGACCTGCGTGTCATTGAAGAACGCCATGTAATTTACTTTACTTTATTGCTAAACGCGTTAGCCATAGAAGTAGAAGTAGTCGTTGGCGTGACAACTTCATGGAGGCACGATGATGGAGATCATGATGATGGAGATCATGGTGTCATGCGGTGACAGGATGATCATGGAGCCCGAAGATGAAGATCAAAGGAGCTATATGATATTGGCCATATCATGTCACTACTTTATAATTGCATGTGATGTTTATTATGATTATGCATCTTGTTTACTTAGAACGACGGTAGTAAATAAGATGATCCTTAGAACAATTTCAAGAAGTGTTCTCCCTAACTGCGCACCGTTGCTACAGTTCGTAAACTTCTAAGCACCACGTGTTAATCGGGTGTGATGGATTCTTACGTTCACATACAACGGTGTAAGCAAGATTTACACACGAAAACACTTAGGGTTAACTTGACGAGCCTGAGCATGTGAAGACATGGCCTCGAACACGGAGACCGAAGGTCGAACACGAGTCGTATGGAAGATACGATCAACATGAGAATGTTCACCGGCGCAGACTAGTCCGTCTCACGTGTTGATCGGACACGGCCTAGTCGACTCGGATCGTGTAACACTTAGATGACTAGAGGGATGTCTAATCTAAGTGGGAGTTCATTAATAATTTGATTAGATGAACTTAATTATCATGAACTTAGTCTAAAACTTTTGAATTATATGTCTTGTAGATCAAATGGCCAACGCTCATGTCAACTTGAACTTCAACGCTTCCTAGAAAACCAAGCTGAAAGATGGCGGCAGCAACTATACGGACTGGGTCCGGAACCCGAGATCATCCTCATAGCTGCCGAAACAATCGTCCTAGAAGGACCGCTAGGTGAAGCTCCGTCCCGAAGAACCAAGACATTATGAATGCTTGGCAGTCTCGTCTGATGATTACTCCCTCGTTCGGTGCGGCATGCTTTACAGCTTAGAACCGGGCTCCAAAAGCGTTTTGAGCACCACGGAGCATATGAGATGTTCGAGGAGCTGAAACTTGTTTTCCAAGCTCACGCCGGGTCGAGAGATATGACATCTCCGACAAGTTCTATAGTTGTAAGATGGAGGAAAACAGTTACGTCAATGAGCACATTCGAAGATGTGCAGGTTGCACAACCGTATGACCCACTGAATATTAACCTCCACGATGAGGCGGTCATTGATAGAATCCTCCGATCGCTCCCACCAAGCTACAAGAGCTTTGTGATGAATTACAACATGCAGGGATGGTAAAGACCATTCTGAAGTGTTCTCTATGCTGAAGTCAGCCGAGGTTGAAATCAAGAAAGAACATCAAGTGTTGATGGTCAATAAGACCACTAAGTTCAAGAAGGGCAAGGGTAAGAAAAACTTCAAGAAGGACGGCAAGGAGATTTCCGCGCCCGGTAAGCAAGTTGCCGGGAAGAAGTCAAAGAATGGACCCAAGCCTGAGACTGAGTGCTTTTATTGCAAGGGGAAGGGTCACTGGAAGCGGAACTGCCCCAAATACTTAGCGGATAAGAAGGCCGGCAACACCAAAGGTATATTTGATATACATGTAATTGATGTGTACCTTACCAGAATCGTAGTAACTCCTGGTATTTGATACGGTGCCGTTGCTCATATTTGTAACTCACAGCAGGAGCTGCGGAATAAGCGGAGATCGGCGAAGGGCGAGGTGACGATCGCGTCGGGAATGGTTCCAGTCGATGTGATCGCCGTCGCACGCTACCTCTTCATTTACCCACGGGATTAGTTATGAACCTTAATAATTGTTATTTGGTGCCAAGTTTGAGCATGAATATTGTATCTGGATCTCGTTTAATGCGAGATGGCTACTCATTTAAATCCGAGAATAATGGTTGTTCTATTTATATGAGAGATATGTTTTATGGTCATGCTCCGATGGTCAATGGTTTATTCTTAATGAATCTCGGCGTAGTATTACACATGTTCATAGCGTGAATACCAAAAGATGTAAAGTTGATAACGATAGTCCCACATACTTGTGGCACGCCGCCTTGGTCACATTGGTGTCAAGCGCATGAAGAAGCTCCATGCTGATGGACTTTTGGAGTCTCTTGATTATGAATCATTTGACACATGCGAACCATGCCTCATGGGCAAGATGACCAAGACTCCATTCTCTGGAACAATGGGCGAGCAACCAACTTGTTGGAAATCATACATACCGATGTGTGTGGTCCAATGGCGTTGAGGCTCATGGAGGATATCGTTATGTTCTCACTCTCACGATGACTTGAGTAGATATGGGTATGTCTACTTGATGAAACACAAGTCTGAGACCTTTGAAAAGTTCAAGGAATTTCAGAATGAAGTAGAGAATCAACGTGACCGAAAGATAAAATTCTTACGATCAGATCGTGGAGGAGAATATTTAAGTCACGAATTTGGTACACACTTAAGAAAATGTGGAATCGTTTCACAACTAACGCCGCTGGAACACCTCAGCGTAATGGTGTGTCCGAGCGTCGTGTCGCACTCTATTGGATATGGTGCGGTCTATGATGTCTCTTACCGATTTACCGCTATCATTTTGGGGATCGCTCTAGAGACAGCTACATTCACTTTAAATAGGGCACCGTCTAAATCCGTTGAGACGACACCGTATGAATTATGGTTTGGGAAGAAACCTAAGCTGTCGTTTCTAAAAGTTTGGGGATGCGATGCTTATGTCAAGAAACTTCAACCTGAAAAGCTCGAACCCAAGTCGGAAAAATGCGTCTTCATAGGATACCCTAAGGAAACCTTTGGGTATACCTTCTACCTTAGATCCGAAGGCAAGATCTTTGTTGCCAGGAACGAATCTTTCTGGAAAAAGAGTTTCTCTCGAAAGAAGTAAGTGGGAGGAAAGTAGAACTCGATGAAGTACTACCTCTTCAACAGGAAAGTAGTGCAACTCAGGAAAATGTTCTGTGATGCCTACACCAACGAAGAGGAAATTCATGATGATGATCAAGGTACTTGGATCAAGTTGCTCTTGAACTTGGGTCCACTAGGACACGTTCCGCACTGCAGTGGTGCGGCAACCCTGTCACGGAAATCATGTTGTTAGACAACAATGAACCTTGAACTATGAAGAAGCGATGGCGGGCCCAGATTCCAACAAATGGCTAGAAGCCATGAAGTCCGAGATAGAATCCATGTATGAAAACAAAGTGTGGACTTTGGTGACTTGCCCGATGATCGGCGAGCAATAGAAAACAAATGGATCTTTAAGAAGAAGACGGACGCGATGGTAATGTCACCATCTATAAAGCTCGACTTGTTGCTAAGGGTTATCGGCAAGTTCAAGGGATTGACTACGATGAGACTTTCTCTCCGTAGCGAAGCTTAAGTCCGTCCGAATCATGTTAGCAATTGCCGCATACTATGATTATGAGATATGGCAGATGGGCGTCAAAACAGCGTTCATAACGGCTATCTTAAGGAAGAGCTGTATATGATACAGCCGGAAGGTTTTGTCGATCCTAAGAATCTTGACAAAGTATGCAAGCTCCAGCGATCCATTTATGGGCTGGTGCAAGCATCTCGGAGTTGGAACATTCGCTTTGATGAGATGATCAAAGCGTTTGGGTTTATCTTGACTTATGGAGAAGCCTGCGTTTACAAGAAAGTGAGTGGGAGCTCAGTAGCATTTCTCATATTATATGTGGATGACATACTTGATGGGAAATGATATAGAATTCTTGGACAACATTAAGGCCTACTTGAATAAGTGTTTTTCAATGAAGGACCTTGGAGAAGCTGCTTATATATTAGGCATCAAGATCTATAGAGATAGATCGAGACGCCTCATAGGTCTTTCACAAAGCACATACCTTGATAAGATTTTGAAGAAGTTCAAAATGGATCAGTCCAAGAAGGGTTCTTGCACAGTTGCAAGGTGTGAGATTGAGCTCAGCTCAATGCCCGACCACGGCAAAAGATAAAGAAGAGATGAGTGTCATCCCTATGCCTCAGCCATAGGATCTATTATGTATGCCATGCTGTGTACCAGACCTGATGTAAACCTTGCCGTAAGTTTGGTAGGAAGGTACCAAAGTAATCCCGCAAGGAACACCGGACAGCGGTCAAGAATATCCTGAAGTGCCCGAAAAGGACAAAGGACATGTTTCTCGTTTATGGAGGTGACGAAGAGCTCGTCGTAACAGGTTACGTCGGCGCTAGCTTCGACACGATCTGATGACTCTAAGTCACAAACCGGATACGTGTATATGTTGAATGGTGGAGCGATGGCTGGTGCAGCTGCAAGCGAAGCGTCGTGGCGGGATCTACATGTGAAGCGGAGTACATGGCAGCCTCGGAGGCAGCGCATGAAGCAATTTGGGTGAAGGAGTTCATCACCGACCTAGGAGTCATACCCAATGCGTGGGGCCAATCAAACTCTTCTGTGACAACACCGAGCTATTGCACTTGCCAAGGAGCCCAGGTTTCACAAGAAGACCAGGCACATCAAGCGTCGCTTCAACTCCATCCGTGAAAATGTTCGAATGGAGACATAGAAATTTGTAAAGTGCATACGGATCTGAATGTCGCAGATCCGTTGACTAAACCTCTTCCGCGGGCAAAACATGATCAACACCAGAACTCTATGGGTGTTCGATTCATCACAATGTAAACTAGATTATTGACTCTAGTGCAAGTGGGAGACTGTTGGAAATATGCCCTAGAGGCAATAATAAAAGCATTATTATTATATTTCCTTGTTCATGATAATTGTCTTTTATTCATGCTATAACTGTATTATCCGGAAATCATAATACACGTGTGAATACATAGACTACAATCGTCCTAGTAAGCCTCTAGTTGACTAGCTCGTTGGTTAACAGATAGTCATGGTTTCCGACTATGGACATCGGATGTCATTGACAACGGGATCACGTCATTAGGAGAATGGCGTGATGGACAAGACAATCCTAAGCATAGCACAAGATCGTGTAGTTCGTTTTGCTAGAGCTTTTCCAATGTCAAGTATCTCTTCCTTAGACCATGAGATCGTGCAATTCCGGATACCGTAGGAGTGCTTTGGGTGTATCAAACGTCACAACGTGGCGGGTGACTATAAAGGTGCACTACAGGTATCTCCGAAAGTGACCATTGGGTTGACACGGATCGAGGCGGGATTTGTCACTCCGTATGACGGAGAGGTATCACCGGGCCCACTCGGTAATGCATCATCATAATGAGCTCAAAGTGACCAAGTGTCCGGTCACGGGATCATGCATTGCGTACGAGTAAAGTGACTTGCCGTAACGAGACTAAGCGAGGTATTGGGATACCGACGATCGAGTCTCGGGCAAGTAACATACCGTCGACAAAGGGAATAGAATACGGGTTGCTTGAACCCTTGACATCGTGGTTCATCCGATGACAACATCGAGGAGCATGTGGGAGCCAACATGGGTATCCAGATCCCGCTGTTGGTTATTGACTTGAGGTAGTCTCGGTCATGTCTGCATGTCTCCCGAACCCGTAGGGTCTACACACTTAAGGTTCGGTGACGCTAGGGTTAATAGGAAGACAAGTATGTGATTACCGAATGTTGTTGAGTCCCGATGAGATCTCGGACGTCACGAGGAGTTCGGAATGGTCCGGAGGTAAAGATTTATATATGGAAAGTGGTTAAGCGGACTCGGGAAGTTTGGTGGTATACTGGTAAAGCACAGGGGCCACCGGGAGGGTTCCGGAGGTCCACCGGGAGGGGCCACCTCTCCCGGGGGGCCACATGGGCTAAGTGGGAGAGGGAGCCAGCCCCTGGTGGGCTGGGTGCGCCTCCCCACCTAGGCCCATGCGGCTAGGGTTTGGGGAGGAGGAAACCCTAAGGGGAAAAGGGGGCGCCCCGGGGGGCAAGCCACCCTTTCCTCCTCTCCTTGGCCGCCGCCCCCCCTAGGGTTTTCCCTAGAGGGCCGGCCCCCCCTTGACCCTCTCCTCCTATAAATAGAGGGGTGGGGGGGGCTGCTTACACCATTGAAGGCGCAGCCCCTCCCCTCCCCAACACCTCTCTTTCTCCACGCGAGCTTGGCGAAGCCCTGCCGGAGAACTGCCGTACCAACTGCACCACGCCGTCGTGCTGCCATTGGAGTTGTCTTCTTCAACCTCTCCTTCATTCTTGCTGGATCAAGACGGAGGAGACGCCATCGTCCCGTACGTGTGTTGAACACGGAGGTGCTGTCCTTCAGAGACTTTGGTCATCGGTGATCGGAATCACGTTGGGAACGTCTTCATCATCACCACTCCTCGAACGCTTCGCACTCGATCTACAAGTGGTATGTAGATGCAAACTCTCTCCCGTTACTCGTTGCTTAGTAGAACTCATAGATGGATCTTGGTGAAACCGTAGAAAAAATTTTAATTTTCTGCAACGTTCCCCAACAAAAGGTACCTGCTAAGACGGTGGACACCTACTGCTGTACCTAGTGCGCCAGGGACTGGTTATGAGCAACCGGATGAAATGCCTCCTCAATCAAAGAAGCAGATAAGGGAGAGGAACATGATATACGATTTTCGGAAACTAGCAAAGTTTGCGAGTGGTTCTGATCCAGCACAAGCTATTGTATACAAGCATATGCGTGCAGCACGTACCGAGATCGGCCACCTGAACAAGTCCAAGAAAAAGAAAAAACCGACTGCTGCAACGGGGCCATCAGATGATGGCAACCCTCGAGGACCTCCTCCACCTCCCCTCCACCTCCAGGCAGCAATCAGGGGGCTCATCATCCAGGTAATTACCTGCCCCAACTCCTGATCTAACTAGGTGTGTAACTTCAGTTGCACACATCATTGTGCCCAGTTGCACACACCATGGTAGCCACTTAGACAGAACATACTGCCTAGTTGCGCACGCTGTGTTAGTTCAAGCATCAAGATAACACAGCTAACTTATTTTTCCAGTTATGCATATATGTGATGTCAACCCTCAAGGACCTCCTCCCCCTCCTGGCTATACACGGCATCCTCCGCCACCTCCTCAACCGCATGCTCCTCCCAATGAACCTACAGGCAGCACTCAGGGGGCTCGTCGTCTAGGTAATTACCTGCCCCCAACTCCCCATCAAACTAGGTCTGTAACTCCAATTGCACACATCATGGTGCTCAGTTGCACCGAACAGGCTACCTAGTTGCGCATGCTGTGTTAGTTCGAGCATCAAAAAGATAAACACAACTGACTTGTTTGTCCTGTTCTGCCTATAGGTGATGCCAACCTCAAAGACCTCCTCCCCCGCCAGGCCCAACTAGCAAGGCCCTTTGTGCTACTCCCAATGGACCTCTGAGGCAGGACTCGGGGGCTCATAACCCAGTTAGTACCTTCACCGACTCCAAAACAAAAACTAGGGTGAGTGACTTTAGTTGCACATATCATAGTGCCCAGTTGAACAGAGACATGCTGCCTAGTTGCGTGCTCTATGTTAGATTGAGGATCAAGCTAAAAATCTAACTTGTTTTTCATGTTCTGCCCATAGGCGACTACAATCCAAGTACCATGACAGGCCGTGCTACTGCAGGTGTTTTTTTCAACTTAACTTGCACACAGCAACCAGTTAGTTGCACAAAATGTACTGTGTGGTTGCACAGAACATCAGTGCTGGTTGCACAATAACAAAAATACTAAACTTTTTATATGATTATTACACAGGTGATCGTGACGGTCCTACTGCCCCGTTGGAGGCTGCATCCCTTGCACAAGCTTCTGATGATTTTGTGCCCAGGGATCCTCCAAGGTCTACTACAAAGGGTAGGGCAAAGAGTCGACGGTACAAATCGGCGCTAGAGCTACACCCAAAGAAGAAAAACAAATGCAGCCAGTGCCAATCTACAGAGCACACTGCTGGTGTGTGTCCACAGAGGCTCCTGTGATTCTGTTTCCTCATTTGTAACTTTGGAACAAAAAAGGAAAATAATGATGTCTTTTTTAGCAATGTTGGGACCAAGTGGACACATTCAGCATCTATGATTCCTCTTTATCTAATTTATGCTGCTTGAATTAGTTCATGCACTGTGTAAAAAAAAGTTGCTATTTGTGCCTTTGTTGGCAACTGGTTAAATATTTAGTTGTTGAACAATTGTATATCCAGTGCTCCTAATGTATTAACAAAAGTGATGATATTGAGCTGCAAACGCAATTACTAGCAGTGTGCAACTACAAAATCTACTTAATAAAATTGTACAAACCAGCAACTTCCTCCATGGAGCAGAAAAAAAAATAGTACTGACCTACTCCTTGTCGTATCTCAGCAACTTCCTCCATGGGGCGGTGTTGTGCACGCTGGTGACCCAATCATACGCCAGCTTCTTCCTGATGTTGAGTACTTCCTTGGGGTCGTAGTTGGGCAGTTGGCTACCATTCCACTCGGTGGCGTTAAGCAGTGCGAACAACCCACACTCATTACTGCAAAAAATGGGCAAAAAAATGACACATAAAATTAAAACCAAATAATTGGGTCAACTACTTATGTCCTACTGTGCAACTGCTTGTGTTCTACTGCAACTCATTATGTGCCACTGTGCAACTACTTATGCGCCACTCTGCAACTAGCTAGATAATCCATTAGAAACTCATAAAAATGATAAAACAGATTGAAGACTAGTACTGTGTCTAAAAAATACTAAAGATTGCACATGTAGAAAAATTTAAAAACTACAAAATGATTGTATTTGATTGAGAAGGAATGAAATGCTTATTGTCTTACTTGCCAAGCTGCTTTGGTACGTCAATGTCAATAATCTGGAAGTGCTCGATGCTGAACTTTGGGTAATGCTTCCTCCATAGCTGGCGTACTGCCCCCGCAATGGTAGAGGCGTTGTTCATCAGCTCAATGTTGTCCAGCGTCCTGCTTGAATCAAGAACTTCGAAGCGTCTGTCCCTCAAGTTGACACTAAAGACCCAATAATGCCTCCCTCCGTCCTTATTGGTTACATCTGCGCACTCGAGCACTGGCAGCATGACCTGCAAGCGTGAACGATTTCAGACACAAATACAAGATGTAGCTAAGAAAAACAGTAAAAGACTTGGTCAAGTTAAAAACGGGTTGCAACAAGTATCTGCCAACTAACGATGTGTCATGTGCAACTGGACATCTGTGGGTGCCAACTAAAAAAGATTGATGATGTGGGCACAATACTCACCAAGTCTTTCTTGTCGAGACGGTTCTTGTAATCAAACATCTTGTTCATCTCATTCACATTGTGGATCCCTTGCTGTAAATTTATCTGCAGAGATTATAAAACATGGCTCAAAACTCCTTAGTAGGTGAAAGGCCTCCCTCAAGTGGTCAACGAAAAAGTGCTACAGAACAAAGATGAGGGTAAAAAGAAGGTTTTGGAAAAACTTACAGAAAACCTCAGTGGCATAACAACCTTCTTTGACCCTTCTGGTAAGTTATCCATTATGTGTAAGATTCCAGTCTCGATAACAATTTTTGACAACCATTGAACCGGCTTCATCGAATCAACTAAGTCCTTTAAAGAAATGTAGAAAGCACCATACCTGATTATCTCAGGGCTGATTTTTTTTGAAAGCAATAAAAAGACAAGTTAGCTCGAAGGGTCACAGCAAAAAAAATGTGCATGAAAATGAAAAAAGAACAGTGTGCAACTAAAAGCCCTGTTCAGTGCAACATACTATGCTTTCTGTGCAACTAAGTGGCTGGTACTATGCAACTGAAAAAGATATGTATGTAGGCTGTGGGGAGTTAGTTTACCTGGTAGCTCCATCATCTGCTCCTTTGTGATGCCTGACCCAATACAAGAGGGCAACGTAAAGCTTGTTCACTACCTCATTGGTGCTGAAAGTCTTGTTCTTGTTGTAGTCGATGAATGGAGACCTTTGAGATGTCTGGGGCCTTCTTACCCTCCTCTGTCTTCGTGCAAGAGGTGGCCCCAAGAACTGCTCGTGCCAAGTTCTCGTTCTCACGATATCGGGTGTGGCAATTCTCCGTTGAACCAACATCTAGTTCTTGAGCTATTGCCTTGCCAAAGATCAGCAGCATCACATCCTTCATTCACAGCTGATGGGTCTAACTCACACTCATCGATGCTGATCACACCGGCTTCCGCTGCTTCTGCTGCTGGAGAAGGTGCTGGAGCATCACCATCTATGCCGAGGTCAAAAGATGGTGCATCACAGAACCCGTCACCATGATAAGAGTTTGATCTTCGTAAGGGTTCAAGGACCAGGGCATCTCCTTGCGGCACAAACACGGGTGCATCATTCACTGACTTGGTTCGCAATAGTGTTGTAGTTGGCGGCCTTGGAGGCTTGCACCTACTTATAATGTCGAACACCTCCTCTTGTGTTAATGGTTGCTGAAAGACAGCTCTTGGGGACGGCACTTTGATAGTTGGATGACCTCCTTTTGTGTTTGGCATTGAAGCATCTCTATCAAGAGGGCACCTTGGTGGTTTTGATGACACATCGGTTAGCACACTGGTATCTGTAGTTGGCATCTTTCCACCTGAGTTGGCAGCAACTTTGGCGAGAACTTGGCACCCTCAGCATCAATGGCTGCTGCTCGCAGCTCTCTCTCGATCTGAACCCCAAATCTTTTGTGGCGTGTTCCCCTTTAGCCTCGCAAACTTGACAATCTTCTGCTTAGGTGGTTTTGGTGGGACTGTTGAAAGGGGAGTCTTCCCCTTGATATGTTGAACTTCTCTGACATTAGTTGGCTCTCTTCTTACTACTGTTGGCATATCAGTTTGAAGCACAGATTCCTTGACCATGTTTACTTCAGCATCTCCACTCACCATCTTCTCCTTGGTTTGAGGCAACTGTAGATTCTTCTTAATTGAAACTGCTTTACGCTTCTGAACCACGTGAGGGTTTGCCGTGGATGCTGCCTTGCTCTTGCTGGAGCTTAGGTCTGGGAGCTGCTTTAAATATTCCTTGTATTTTTCCTTTGAATGAACCCAGTCAAGACCCTTTCCTGCTTCCTCCATGTCAATTTGATTCTTTTCAGCTTCAGTTGATAAGAACAGGCTCTTGTCAATGGCAAAGTTGATCTTCTCACACATATCTTTGTCGCTTAAATCTGGCACGGGAAAGCTGGTTGGCAAAGCTGGCTTCAAGTTGCAGAGCTTGAACATATCAATGCTGCCCTGAGACTCTCCTTCGTCATTTTTCTTTGACTTTGGAAAATCCTTGTCTTTCCAACAAGTCTTGTCAATCAACATCTGTAGTGTGCTCCTGCTACTCAATGAATTGCTGCTGCTCGCAGGGTTGGCATGAGTGCTAGTCCTCCTGGATGGGTTGCCACCTGTACCACCGTAACCGTGGCGTTGTCATCATCATCGCCATCGCTGCTTGTCGCTGCCTCCATTGGATCCCCTTTATCATCACCATAATCATCCTCGCCTTCTTCATCCTCGCCTTCTTCCCTCTCACGCCATCAGCTGCTGCGCCTTTGTCTTCTCCCTCTCACTGCCATCAATCGCTGCCGCTTTGTCCCGTCCCCTCTCTGGCCTCAACTTCTTCTTCCTCCTCCTCTGAATCACTATCTTCTTCCTTGCCCTCCTCCTCCTGCTCCTCTTCCTCCTCATCCTCCTCCTCCTCTGCATCTTCTTCATTGTCATCCTCATCCTTGTCCTCCTCCTCTGATTCATCCGCATCTGTCTCCTCATCGTCGTCAGCATCTATCGCTGCTTCCATTTCCTCATCTTCTTCTGAATCATCCTCAACAAATTCTTCTTCTTCTTGTATAGTTGACCGCCATCTCTTTCTTTTTGGAGCAAGACGTGATGCCCCAGTTTGCATTGATGGCTGCTGTACGTAAGGATCAATATCTGGTTCCTCGTCATCAATCTTGGCAACTTCTTCAATGAAGGTGCCAACCTGTTCAGTTACAGCCTTGCACAGCTCATTGACCACTTTCGCAATTTTTGCCTTTTTCTGCATGAACACAAAAAAGATTCAGTACTGATTCAGTTAGAAAAATAAATAAAAAGTAAAAATGTCTGTAACTGACCATGATGTGATAAGCAAAACGACTAATACACACTTTCGGCCAACTAAAAACATGATACTAGCCAACTACAAAATGCACTTTGTGGCAGAAAGTAAAACCATGCATTTCTGCCAAAAGTTGATGACAATGGTTGTAAATGAACACTTTGACTATCTAGAAGAACATGTGCAACTACAAAAGCTTATATGTGCAACTGAACATACATCACAACCAACTAAATTCTGTATTTTCGCAACTACAAAAGTTATACATGTCCAACTGAACATACATCCCGCCAATAGAAAAATATTAGTAAGTGATACAAGTTTCAGTATGCAGAACACTAACCTCATGGATTGTATGTTATTGGTAACTTGATGCCACAAATGCTTCAGCGTGCAAAATTCCACCAAACAGTGGTGTCTGCTCCGTGCCTCTATACTCCTCTTTAAGCTGATGTGAAAAAAAAGTGAAACAGAAAATAACAAGGTTATCAAAATAGATTTGTGTGTTTAATGAAACCACCCATTACAACCTGTGCAACTACAACAAGATACTGGAGTAGACAAATTCAACTATACATATATGCAACTGAACAAAGACACAAAAACTGTGCAACACACATGGCACCTAAAAAAAAGTTCCTACCAACTGATGCAACACATCTGTGCAACAAGATTAGTAAAACTGTGCAACTTAAAAAAGATGGTGTGCCAATTTAAAATGAACATGTGTGCAGATTGCCAAACTTAAAGCTATAATCTGTGCAACTACATGCATTGTTGTGCCAACTGATGACAGTTTTCAGTGCAATTTCCAAAAAATAGTGACCAGACATCAAAAGAATATAGAAGGAAGACACTGTTGAAAAAAAAAAAAAGAACTCACTTGTAATTTGCCGAACACACCAGGAGAGATAGTATCCTTCTTGATCACCTTGGCAATTAGAGTACTATCCCATGCATTCGATCGTATCGCTGAGTTGCTTCTTGGGATGTCATGTACGAAAGCATCAAGGTATAGTATCCGCACTGACTCAAACAAAAGAAAAGCCAAGTTCAGTTATTGTTATGAGAATTTCAGCAAACTATAACTGCACGAAAGAACAGAACAGATGGAAAAAAGTGGTCGCTTTCACTAACCATCAAGTGATACAAGCAGCAGCAAACAGTTTGCTTCTCCTGGTCCATGTTCCGGAAAGCTTCGTTAATGTGTTCTGCTACAAACAGGCAGATGTTTGTATTCTTTAGCATTTGATGATCTAGCACAAGTCCATAACACTTTGGGCTGAGCTTCAAGGCTGTGGTTGGTGCTAGAAAAGTGCTGAAGGCAACCGCAAGCCAGGCCATAAAGAATGTGTCATCCGTTCTTCCAGCCATATGCTCAATCATGTTGAGCCATGTGGTGATCTGGGATGAGAATTTCCAGTTATGTTGAAAGTCCGTCTCAATCTCCTAGTGGCATCCTTGTCAACTAAATATCTGACTTTTGGACCCTTGTTTGGGAGATCAAATACCCTCTGAACACTGTCAGCATCGACACGGATCCTTCCCCTTCCTGGGAAAACCATTTCAGAGGTCTGTGGCTGGTAGGACTGCACCAGGAACTTAATGAGGTCCGCTGGAAGTGTGTCTGATAAGTTCAATAGCCCCCCGACCGACCCTGAAACTAGCTCTGATTTCTGTAGTGGGGTTAGAGAGGCGTTGAAATTTGCAAAGCGCGCTGGTGATGCCCTTATCCTGCCTGCTTGTGATGGTCGCTCCACATCTTCCCCTGGAGCCACCTCAACTCCTTCACCACTGCCCTGTTGATTAGAAAATGAAAGCATTACACAAACATTAAACACAAGAGAAAAAACAAGAATGAAAAAAAAAACTAGCAATCATCATTTGAATCGGTATTAGAATGAGCTATATATTCATAAAATGGATCATGCCAACTAATATGATGTATTTGTGCAACTAATAAAGCTCATGAGGACAACTGCAAAGACTGCCAGTGTGCAACTGAATGTGCGACAATAAAACAGTAAATAAAAAAAGAAAAAAACAAGAATATATAGCAATCATCATTTGAATTGGTATTAGAATGAGCTATATATTCATAAAATGGATCATGCCAACTAATATGATGTATTTGTGCAACTAATAAAGCTCATGAGGACAACTGCAAAGACTGCCAGTGTGCAACTGAATGTGCGACAATAAAACAGTAAATAAAAAAGAAAAAACAAGAATATATAGCAATCATCATTTGAATCGGTATTAGAATGAGCTATATATTCATAAAATGGATCATGCCAACTAATATGATGTATTTGTGCAACTAATAAAGCTCATGAGGACAACTGCAAAGACTGCCAGTGTGCAACTGAATGTGCGACAATAAAACAGTAAATAAAAAAAGAACGAAACCTGGCAGCTACAAAAAGTTCTAGTGTATGTGCAACAATAATGATATTGCAACACAAGAAAAACAGTAACTAAAAAAACCTAAAGGTTTGCAAAGAACTATTCAAATAGCTCATAAACACACACAAAAAACCCACATACCTCAGCATCTGCTGCGGAAGATGCGACAGCTTCTCCAGCAACTGCTGCCTGCACAAAAAAATGACCACTGATGTCAATTATGAAAAGTTGCCAACTAGTGAACTACAAGATGCCAACTAATGCCAACTAATGTCAACTGTATTTAAATCAAAATGACTAGAGATGTCAACTACAAAAGGTTGTTATTGACAGACTAAAAACAAAAATACTGTTCGGAACTGCTGCATAATTTCATCACTATCTAAAAAAAGCGAGAAAAACACTTATATTTGAGATTTTACTTACCCTAGAAGATGACTCAGCTCCCTTGCCAAGTGCTGTACGTCTAGTCCGCTTTACAACACGGAACTGATCAGCATCCTAAGAAAAAAAATAAAAAACATGAGCATGGGAAAAAATAAAAAAAATGTTATATGACCCAAACAAAACCAAAAAATGGACTTGTGTCATCAACATGCCACTTACCTCAACATCCTCTCCCTGCTCAACACTCTGTGCAGGTCGTGGCTGGCGATTAGCAGGACGCTTCGAGTTCCGGCGAAAAGGCTGACTTCCAGAACGCTGGTTAAGCAACCAAAAGAAAACATGAAAAAAAAAGACATTAGCATACATGCATAAGTTGAAAAACAACTCAAAAACAAAAGAAAAAAGTGAATAAAAATACATCTCCTTGATTGCCACCCGCATCTCCTCCTATTATAACCATTTTTGCCCTGCGGCAGGAAATACAACAAAAAAACATAGTTAGAAGACGTGGACAACCAACTACTACAATGATGCAGCCAACTGGGCAGTAAACCTTGTGCAAACTGGACATCAAATAAGTTAACTAACTTTTTCTGCCTAATTATTACTTGCCAACTGTGACAAGTAATACCTAGACAGAAAAAAGTTAAGTAAAGGCAACAAGCTTAGTGAGATAACTTATTCTGAAAAAGCGTCCCTAGTTGAACATGAAGGGAGACACATGAAAACAACCACATCCACAACAAAAGACTTGCACATTGAGAAAAATTAAAATGGAAAATTGGCAAGCATTGGTACTAATTTGCACAAATCAAGGGGTCCTAGTTGCACAAAGCAGGAGAATACCACCTAGTACAAGTAAAACCAACTAAGTAGAGCAACTGGCACAAGTGTATAACATATGAATAGCCAACTTAGTAAAAGTGATGCAGCCAACCGAGCAGGCAACTTGTGCAACTGAACACAGTATAAACAACCACCTAGTACAAAAACAGTGAGCCAACGTACTGACCAAAACAACTGCTGCAACTGCAGAGCATATGGACAGCCAAGTACTATATGGACGCAGCCAACTGAGGAGAATTTTGTGCAATTAACCACTTAAATCTCTGAACACCAACTACGAAATCAGCCAATGCATTGCACACAACAATGCGCACATCTAATACAAACTTACAGAATAACTAAGAATCATGAACAGATCTCAAATATCTGCAAATTTGAATGGAACATGAAGTAAACAGCCAACCGAGCAGGCAACTTGTGCAACTGAACACAGTATAAACAACCACCTAGTACAAAAACAGTGAGCCTACTGACCAAAACAACTGCTGCAACTGCAGAGCATATGGACAGCCAAGTACTATATGGACTCAGCCAACTGAGGAGAATTTTGTGCAACTAACCACTTAAATCTCTGAACACCAACTACGAAATCAGCCAATGCATTGCACACAACATTGTGCACATCTAAGAATCATGAACAGATCTCAAATCTCTGCAAAATTGAATGGAACATGAAGTAAACAGCCAAATCGCCCTAAAATCGCGCAAACGGGACTACACGTTGACCTGTCCAGCCACCCCGTGCCGTGAACTACGCCCAACGATTCCCCATGAGGAGAACCACCCGCAACCCGTCGCCGAACTGAGCACTCCGCGCGACGCCTGCTCGTGGAGAGGATAGCGAGGAGGAAGACGAAGACGGAATGGGAGAGAACTCGCTGTGGCGAGGATTTCAGGCCACCTTGTAGATCCCGACCACCGTTAGCGCGTGCTGCGAGATGGGACAACGGAACTCAACGTGACCTCGCATTCCCTCGCCCTAAAATCGCCCTAAAATCGCAGGAAATCAAGATAAGCGGGGTAGTTGGCGCTGCTCCGAACCCTAGAGAGCATTCCCTCGCATTTCGGCACCATCCGCGCCCGCGAGATAGAAAAGGAGGAGAAGCATGTAGAAGTGGAGGGAGAGCATACCTCCGGCGGCGAGGAGCACCAGCGATTCCCCCGCGAGGAGAACCACCCGCAAGCCGCCGCCGACCTGAACACTCCACCGCGACGCCCCGTTCGGTGGAGAGGATGGCGAGGAGGAAGACGAAGATGGAATGGGGAGAGAGCACGCTGCGGGCGAGGGATTTCAGGCACGGATTTCGAAAACCGCCGCCCACAACCCCCACTACTCCCCTCCTCTACCGCTTACAGGTGGGCCTGCCCACGTCCGGATATGGACAACCGCCCACGACCGCGGCGCGGAGCCAATCCAGACCAGGTGGCACCTGGCGGATCCGGGCGCGATCGCTGGCGCGATCGTGCGGCCAGGAATCAGCCGCCCGTTTTGGTTAGTTAGTGGCCGGCCGCTTTTTAGATTTTAGGATAAACATCGTACTACGTACTCCGTCCGTCGTGCACCAGATGCGACGACCCAAACCTTCCTCTGCCGCGCCCATGGCGGACGCGGACGCGGACGCGGACGCCGACGTCTGCGCCATCTGCCTCGGCGGCATGGTCCGCGGCCAGGCCGGCTTCACGGCCGAGTGCTCCCACGCCTTCCACCTCCGCTGCATCTCCGCCAGCGTCGCGCACGGCAACCACGACTGCCCGCTCTGCAAGGCGCCCTGGACCGTCCTCCCCGCCGTCAACGCCCCACGCGCATCATCGCCATCGTCGTCGTCGTCCCGCGAGGTGCAACGCACGTACCAGGACGACGAGCCGACCGTCCCGGCACAGGAGGCGGCGGAAAATAACGGCGGATCAGGAGCTGTGGCGGTGGTCCTCAGGACGCACTGCGAGTTCCCGGCCCTGGCGAGGGGCGCGGCCCGCGAGAACTTCGCCGTGCTCGTGCACGCCAAGGCGCCGTCCTCCGAGGCGGCGCGCGCGTCGCTTGATCTGGTGACCGTGCTCGACGTCAGCGGCAGCATGGCCGGCAGCAAGCTGGCGCTGCTCAAGAAGGCCATGGGATTCGTCATCGACAACCTCGGCCCGGCCGACCGCCTCTCCGTCGTCTCCTTCTCCAACAACGCCAGCCGCCTGATCCGCCTCGTGCGCATGTCCGACGCGGGGAAGGCCGCGGCGAAGCAGGCCGTGGAGTCCCTCTACGCGGACGGTGGCACGAACATCGGCGAGGGCCTCCGCGTGGCTGCCGACGTGCTTGACTGCCGCCGGCACGTGAACGCCGTCGCCAGTATCATGCTTCTCTCCGATGGGCAGGACTCGTACACCGCGGCTGGCGGAGACGCCGCCAACTACATCACCCTGGTGCCACCTTCTCTCAGGGGGTACAACGGCGCGGGAGTCCGGCCTCCGGCGGTTCACACGTTCGGTTTCGGCACGGACCACGACGCGGCGGCCATGCACACCATCGCGGAGGCCACCGGCGGCACGTTTTCCTTCATCCAGAACCAGGCGATCGTCCAGGACGCGTTCGCGCAGTGCATCGGGGGGCTCCTCACGGTCGTCGTGCAGGAGGCGCATCTCGCGGTGACATGCTTGCACCCCGGCGTGCGCGTCCGGGAGGTCAAGTCCGGCCGCTACGACAATCACGTGGACGACGATGGCCGTGCTTCCTCGGTGGACGTCGGCGAGCTCTACGCCGACGAGGAGAGGCGCTTCTTGATACTCATGGACGTGCCAACGGCCGAAGACGCTGAAGAAGTCACCGGCCTCCTCAAGGTGAGCTGCACGTACCAGGATGCGGCGATAGGGCAGGCGGCCACCGTCGACGGAGACGACGCCGTGGTCCAAAGGCCCGTCGAGGTGACCGAGGTGGAGCCGTCCATGGAGGTGGAGCGCGAGCGCCTCCGAGTGGCGGCAACCGAAGACATGGCGGCGGCACGCGAGGCGGCTGACCGCGGAGAACATGCCGAGGGCGGACGGATACTGCGGAGACGAGTGGCGGCTATGAAGTGCTCGGCGCGCGCTCACAAGGACCTTGACTGCGAGGAGCTGGAGGACGAAATGCACGACTATATCGGTCTGGTGGAAGACAGGCAGCAGTACCAGAAGTTTGGGCACGCGCGCATCCTGTCGGGCATGAGCTCGCACCGGAAGCAGCGCGCCGCCACGCTGGGGAAGGCGCCTGGTGGCCGTGGCTGCTGCCGTGGCGGCCCCGGGCGGCGGGCGGCTTACGCGACTCCGGCAATGAAGAAGATGGTGGACAAGTCACGCGAGCAGCGGCAGACCGCAGCGGCGCCGGCGCCGCAGCCGAGTAGGAAGCACGGCAGAGGGCAGCAGCCAGACAGCAAGAGCGGCACGGGCAAACGTCACAAGAAACATTAATTAAAATTGCCGCTGCTATATGAAAATTAGTGAAACATGCTAGTTACTACTATTACTACTACTATTTAAACATATTTTGTAGCAGGTTAGCTTATATCCTGAGGAGTTAATTCATATATTAGTGATTTGCCTTTTTTTTTTGCGAACAATATTTGTGATATGCAACAGTTTTGAGAATTGTCAGTTTTTTGTAGTATTGCAAAAAAAAAAAAAATAGTGCGTTTGAGGCACATGGTGAAACCAATTGTTTATATGCACTTTTCTGTCCTATATGCTTATATGCAGCTGAATGTTCTTGTCCTTGCGTACGCAGTAAATAAGAAGCTAAACTAATTAGAAAGGGCAGCATATCATTGTAGAGACCTAGAGCAGGAGAGTGGCTGTGTCTGTGTCACTGTGTGCTACTGAGTTCGTCACATCCTCTGTAACGCTAAGGTCCCTAGTTTTAAAGAGCCCACCTTCAGTTGAGATCTTCATTCACAATTGGGTCACCCGATTTTTACCGGTCAATAATTTCTCAAAACTCTCACAATTTGCTTCATAATTTTAAGGTCTCACAATTAATTGAGGTATTCAATTTAGAATTGGGTCAATCGATTTTGACCGGGTCGACATTTTCTCAAGCTTTATCATTTAATTCTTTTAATTCACTATGTTCCTTAATTTTGAAACTCTTTCATTCAATTGAGATATTTAATTCTGAATTTGGTTTACGATTTTGACCGGGCCAATGATTTTTCAAATCAATCACGAGCAACCAGCCTATAAAAATGTAAATCTTGTGCATCATCCCACCACCTAAAAAAAGGAAAGCCACCATGTGATATTGCAGCAGCAATATAGTAGTACATGCGATCACCGACACATAAATTTCTTCATGTATATATAGATTGGTTAGCGGATAAATCAGAACCAATGGGTCAAAATATAAGGGATAATAGTTTTGTAGAAAGTCAAATTTCTTTAACTTTGATCAAATTCGGAGCAAAAAATAACGACATCCACAATATTAAACAAAAAAAAAATGGAAATTCATCTCATGATCAATTTAAAATACCAATTTGATATTATAGATTTTCATATATTTCTCTACAAATTTTATCAAACTTAAATGGTTTGACTTTTCAAAAAAATAATACATCTTACATTTTGAAACATAGTGATTATTTTTTTACGAAACCCAAGAACACAAACGGTGTAGCAAAACACGCCCAACCCTTCTAGTAAACATCTATTTACAATAATTTGCAGGGCCACTCCAATCTGATAGGCATTGTTTTTTTAAACGACCCCTTCAATTACCATTTAGATAATTGAAGGAAGGCGGCTGCTAACCGACTGATTTCTTAGAAAATCAGTCGGGTCGTGAACCGTTGGATCTTTCCCTCGCATCCATTGGATCGACCAACACACATTGTGTCACAGCGAAGCAACATCACGAGTCGTCGCGGAAGCAGCACTGCCCGGGTAGCAGAGTCGCACCCCCCGTCGGCGGAGCTGGGCTTTCGGCAGCAATGGGTATCGCGGCGATGCTCCATTACAACGCCAACTTCGGCGCGGCGGTGCTCCATTGCAGCCGCGACACCGGCGAAATTTAACATTGCCTTCTTTCATATCAATCACGGCATCTATAGTGCGTAAAAACGGTCTAGAAAAATCAGTATTGCTGAAGACCTAGAACGATTAGATTCGACCTTACAATGCAAGAAAATAGCAAAGATCATTCGCTTGTTATGCCATATTCTTTCCTCAGCTCACACACGGCCTTGAGAACCTGGGTCACTTGAGCATGGGATACACCCGGATCATCCTCGCTCTGCCGGAGACCCCAGAAGACCTTCAGAGCACGCTCATCGACGTCCTTGGGATCAATCCTGATCGCTTCTAGTCCCGCCCGGATCCAAGCATTCGTCTGGGCAGCCGTTGGCTTGAAAAGACCCTGCAGCACCAGCATCAGCACACACAAATCGGATGTAGGATGATTAGCATATATATTTTTGATCAAAGAAGGGCTCCCCCCTTACAATTTTCATTACTGAAAACAGTATTGATCCTAACACTAACAAATTCCAAAGTAACGCCAGGATGATTAGCATATATGGAACAGAAGGTGCAAATCTATAACTAAAATACGTCTAGATATATTCATTTCTGCGACAAGTAATTCCGAACGGAGGGAGTAGGAGAGAAGAGGTACCGTCGATGTGCCGAACCGGTAGCCTAGCCTCCTCACCGCCCGCACGAGCGCCGCCATTGTCAGTTTGTCACGCATGTCCGTCGATCGACGAGGGGTTCCATAGTATATCTAGAGGCCCGTCCGTCTCTGTCCTGTGATCGGTTTGCTTGCCTCGCAAGAAAAGAAAGGAAACTCCACGACCGGCCTGCTCTCTGTTCCAACACAAAAAACTTTTTTTTTGGTGCACGAGAGGCCGATCGAAAATGATTTGACAAACGTATACGATCCTGTCGACCCGCAGGCCGACGCTGCCAAGTTTTCTTCCACACGCCGCCACATCAGCGCCCCCCCCCCCCCACCCTTCCCCGTTTGACGGTCTCGCAGGTGGCAAGAGGAGTGGGACCCGTCCGTGCTTTTTTTTGTCGTTAGGTTTTGTTTTCTCACGACATCAACGAGTTGGTGACATCGATAGCATGTTATAATGAAGCCTTCTCTGGTCTCTTCCTATCTCGACGATGTCTGTTTCGACCCCGGCGAAGGGCCTGTGAGAATTTGTATCCTAGAATTTTTGGCTTTCTTTATATTTTGGCAGTTGGTGTGATCTTCAAGAAAAAACAATTGGCTGGCTATTGGTGTGATGACTTTGATATAGTACTTTTTTTTGTTCTGCAGCTTGGTCGCCTTTCTCCAAACCCTTTGAACAGGTGGCGATGGATTGCAATGCCTATTTTGCGTCGGTGATGCTCCAACCGATGCTTCTTCAGGGACATCCAGATCTCGCCTTAAGGGATGAATGGTTATTATAGTCTTTAAAGTTTGGTATGGTGAAGGCATTTGCATGTGTCATTTTCCTTTACTGTTAGTTCGGTGCAATTGTCAATCCACGGCAGACGGCATGCAAGCAGAGGAAGAAGACTAGTATGTTTTGCAATGTAACTTTATTCGGAAAGGCTAAACATCTGTTGAATTTTTAGACATGACAAATCAAACTTTTCATGACAATTTATATTGGCATAAGGATGCAAATTTAGTTAAAGCACGACAATTTTCTAGCAAAATATGAACAGAGGTGGATTTGTCATGCTCGCCAACTAAACTTGCCATCCTCGGCAAACACAACTTGCCATGTCTAGAAATCTGACGTTCGTTGGATATCTAGGTCCATTTTATTTTGTACTCATCGCCTCGTCGGTTAGCGCCTAGTTGTCTTTACATTATATTGGCTCTTTGAGTATTTTTTTTCTTTAAAAAACAACCATCCTATCGTCAGGGGCGGAGCCAGGATTTGAGTATAGGGGGGGCCAAGTTCAACTACAGAGCTACGGTTTTGACATAGGGGCCAAGCTAAGTTCGTATTTTTTTTTGCAAATAAAAACAACTTTTGCTTTTATATAATAATTTGCCACTTCGACCCATTATAAAATGATTAAAAAATAACTACCATAATATTATAAAAATGTACTGTATCACTTAGGAGCTGTAGAGCAGGGTTTATTTGTATTAGTTTAAAAAAATCCGACGATGTCAGTAAAATAAAAAAGAAAAATAGTTTCATCGGAAGAGAACCTAGCTGGTAAACTTTATTTTCATGTGGATTATCATGCAATGCCAAAGCAAAGTCATCTTCCATTAAAACGATGCTTAAAATCTGATCGTGAGTAGGCAGGGCCGATGGCCGGGGCGTAGGAAGAAGCAAGAATTCTGGTCTCTCGAACGCCTGGCATTGATTAGCATTGATTAACTCAAGCAGTTAGCGCTAAATGCTTGAGTTAATCACGGCAGTCTTACTACGCTAGGGCCTACGAGACGTAGTAGAGGCCTGTAGGCATCTCATGGGCCTATTCTTTTTCCTGTTTTTTTTTTTATACTTGAGACAGAGAAGGCCCAGTACGTGGCTTCTCATGGACCTTTCCTTTTCTGCAGATTGCTTGAGATTAGGGGGGCCTAGTACGTGCAAGTAGATATAATTGACACGTTTACCGCTAACTAATGGGGAGTTTCCTCGATGGTTAGGGGGGGCCAGGCCCCTGTTCGCCCCCGCTTGTCTCCGCCACTGCCTATCGTATTGAACACAATTCAGTCTTTTTTGTTTCAAGTTTTACTTCTACTGTCCTGGCTTTGTTTCTGGTAGTTTCAATGCATGCAGCTTGTAGGATGTGAATTTGAAATCTTCAGATACTCCCTCCGCATCGGTGCAGACAATGAACTGACCAAGGCAAAAGGCAAGACGGGATGATTTAATATTTTATTTGCTAATTAATATCATTGCATGTAATGAACTGACCACAACATGTCATGCTAGGTAGTTTCAAGTCATTAAAAACATACACGCCCCACGTCTCTATTGGTTGATTCCTTTCTTCATGTCAAGAAACAAGAAACAAGGTGAGAGTTAATGCACCGCACCTAAGTGTTTTGAGATTATTTGGTTTTCGTAAGATGACTTATGCACTGGTACAGAGGGAGTACCGACAGACACTCCTAAGGCCTTGCTTGGTTAGGGGCTGATCTAGGCGGTTCTCCGGGGACCGCGGCCCAATCGACGTGGCCCGCCCCAGCCGAGAACTATTCCCCATGGATCAAAATTTACGTGTTTGGTTTGGCGCACATCGGGGAAATTCCGGGCCAATCCACGATGATCCCGTCCGATCCACGGGGCAAAAAAAATCGCCTCTGTCTCAAGGCGACACACGACGGAGGCGCGGTGCGGCCGGTGAAAAGTCCGACAACGATAAACTTCTCCGGTAACTCTCACTATAAAAAAACACTTCCGTGATGATACGTATGTTGGGGAACGCAGTAATTTCAAAAAATTTCCTACGATCACGCAAGATCTATCTAGAAGATGCATAGCAACGAGAGAGGAGAGTGTGTTCACGTACCATCGTAGACCGAAAGCGAAAGCGTTTCAATAACGCGGTTGATGTAGTCGAACTTCTTCACGATCCAATCGATCCAAGTACCGAACGTACGACATCTCCGCGTTCAGCACACGTTCAGCTTGATGACGTCCCTCGTGCTCTTGATCCAGTTGAGGACGAGGGTGAGTTTCGTCAGCACGACAGCGCGACGGTGATGAAGATGCTACCGGCGCAGGGCTTCGCTAAGCACTACGGCGATATGATTGAGGTGTGTAACTGTGGAGGGGGGCACCGCACACGGCTAAGAGAAGACTTGGTATCTTTGGGGTGCCCCATTCCCACGTATATAAAGGAGGGAGGGAGAGAGGCCGGCCCCCTAGGGGTGCGCCTAGAGTATGGAGTCCTACTAGGACTTCCAAGTCCTAGTAGGAATCCCTTTCCCGTTTGGAGTAGGAGAGAAGGAAAGATGGAAAGAGAGAGGGAGTAGGAAAGGGCAAGGGGGCGCCGCCCCCTTCCCCTAGTCTAATTCGGACCCATGGGGGGGGGGGCGCCACCTCCCCTTTGGCCTGCCACCTCCTTTCCCGTATAGCCCAATAAGGCCCATTACTTCTCCCGGTGAATTCCCGTAACTCCCCGGTACTCCAAAAAATACCCGGATCATTCGGAACCTTTCCGATGTTCGAATATAGCCTTTCAATATATGATCTTTACGTCTCGACCATTTCGAGACTCCTCGTCACGTCTGTGATCTCATCCGGGACTCCGAACAAACTTTGGTCACCAAAACACATAACTCATAATACAAATCGTCATCGAACATTAAGCGTGCGGACCCTACGAGTTCAAGAACTATGTAGACATGACCGAGACACATCTCCGGTCAATACCAATAGCGGAACCTGGATGCTCATATTGGCTCCTACATATTCTACGAAGATCTTTATCGGGCAAACCGCATAACAACATACGTTGTTCCCTTTGTCATCGGTATGTTACTTGCCCGAGACTCGATCGTCGGTATCATCATACCTAGTTCAATCTCGTTACTGGCAGGTCTCTTTACTCGCTCCGTAATGCTTCATCCCGCAACTAACTTATTAGTCACATTGCTTGCAAGACTTATAGTGATGAGCATTGCCGAGAGGGCCCAAAGATACCTCTCTGATACACGGAGTGACAAATCCTAATCTCGATCTATGCAAACCCAACAAACACCTTTGGAGACACCTGTAGAGCATCTTTATAATCACCCAGTTATGTTGTGACGTTTGATAGCACACAAGGTGTTCCTCCTGTATTCAGGAGTTGCATAATCTCATAGTCTGATGAATTTGTATAAGTCATGAAGAAAACAGTGGCAATGAAACTGTCACGATCATAATGCTAAGCTAACGGATGGGTCATGTCCATCACATCATTCTCCTAACGATGTGATCCCGTTCATCAAATGACAACATATGTATGGTTAGGAAATATAACCATCTTTGATTAACAAGCTAGTCTAATAGAGGCATACTAGGGACAATATGTTTTGTCTATGTATTCACACATGTATTAAGTTTTCGGTTAATACAATTCTAGCCCGGATAATAAACATTTATCATGATATAAGGAAATAAATAATAACTTTATTATTGCCTCTAGGGCATATTTCCTTCAACGTATTTGTCACAGTAGGTCACGTTTTCTGTCATGCATGTACATCCATGACGATTTTATGATAGAATCAAGATAGTCATACCTGTGGTGTCGTAGAAGTGTCCATGACAATACCAAAATTATCATCACGTAAGTGTCCACTTTCATGACGATAAATGGCGCGTCATGGAAGTGCTTTCATCAAGGGTAACCGACACGTGGCATCCACCGTAACGGGTCGCCGTTAAGCTATCAGGTTCCGGTTTGGATCCGATAACCCGTTAACAGCCAGAACCAATGAGGATTTTCCACATGTAAAATCATCATTGGCCGGAGGAAACACGTGTCGGCTCCACGGTGGGCCAGATGTCGTCCATCCAATAGAGGAGACGTGCCTATGATACGTCGACACGTGACAGGACCCAACAGAGGCCCATATAGGTTAAAAAGGCCGGCCGAGTCAAAGGCTCAAAGTATTTACTTAGGTACTAGTGGGCCAGCCCACTAACGGTCTGCTTAAACATGGCCCATTTATGGCCCAAAGCCAGATCTGGCCCGTTAGTTGTTCACCGAGTATTTGGGCCCAATTACGGCCTAGTGAAATTTTGGCCTGTTAGAGGCCCGATGTAGACATGGTCCATTTCAGCCCGATGTGACTTTCAGCCTGGGAATGGCCTATGCTGCCCATGGGCCATATATGGTCCGATGAGACATCCGGCCCACTAACGGCCCGTGATCAAGGTGGCAACAGTTCAGCCCAACGTGACTTTGGGCCTGTTAAAGGCATGTCGTATAATTCGGCCCGTTGACACCTCTACTAAGCTTTCGGCCTCTTAAAGGCCCATAATATCAGTGAGCCAACTATGAACAATAGTAGCACACAACAATCTACATGTTTGACAGTCTGATCAATATTATACATACGTATTTTTATATATAAATGAAATAAATGGTAGATATAAATATATTTTTATTCACAAATACTTATCAATGGCATTTTTTTGAGCACCAGTACAGACGCAAGCGCTCATATACACGCGCATACACTTATCCCTATGAACGCACATACGCACACCCTACCCCTATGAGCAACTCCGAGAGACTGAGCCGGCATATCATCTTGAGATTTACGAAGTCACCGTAGGCACCTCGTCATCGACGGGAATGTCTCCTCCCACTGAAAGCGCATCGCCGGTAATCCTAAAATAAATCCAGGAATAATGCGAGCACCAGGATTTGAACCCTGATGGGTTGAGAATACCACTGTCCACCTAACCAACTCAACCACAGGTTGATTCGCCTTATCAATGGCATTGATAGGACAAGAGAGGCCATGCATCAATAATTAAGTAGCGCTGTACATAAGATTAGACCCCAGAGTACCTTACACATAACCAACGTCCCGAGCCAACGCCACTATCAATCTACTGATTGCGGCTGTGGGAACCTATGCCGGTGATACTGGCACTGATGTCATACTACCGGCATCTCGCCTATGCGCCGATAAGGACATTTCTCAAACTCTGCTACTATGCTTTTTCCTACTAGTGTATGATACGCCACTAGTAACACAAATAGCAGTGACGTGTCCCTTTCATCCGACAGGTCAAAAACACTACTGGCACGACTTTTGGAAGGAACACCAACAATAGTATACTTATTATTGGCGTAGGAAAGTGTTGGCACGACATGCCTCCTTGGTGGCGTGCTACTAATGTCGATTGCCTATAAGCATTTCTCCACTGGTGCAATGGCAATGATTCGAGAACAATCCTCATGGAAATTTACTCTAGCATCTTTTACTTAGTGTAATGATAATTATCCCTTCTGTTTACTTCGACCTAAAATCACACTCTAGAAACCTCTGCCAACTTTAGCACTCTTTGCCATGATATTTAAGGACATTAAATAAGCACAAACACATACTTATACATGCAATTGATCTAAGTGGAAGAAATTTATGTGTAAAGATATGATACTTGTTTTCTAACCAGGTCTAAACGTTGTTTAATCGAAAAAAAATGAAGAGACGATGTCTCAAAACTGAAACAACCAACATTAGTTTGTCTGTAATACGTATTAATTTTAGTACAAGCGTATTATGCCTCATTGATGTTAAAACTATATAAAAAACATATTGTGTATTAAAATTTAGCTACTTTGTTGTGTGGTTAGTTTTGGTAATGTAATAGCAAAAATGTACTAGTTAAGATCATATGCACAAAGTGAGTTATAAATAAGTACAAATGTTTAGTATAAATAGTTATTAGCAACGAAATGTGTTGACTGGATATGACATTCCAAGATGGAAGAGGACGCCAAGGGCGAGCTGCGCACGGCCGCCAAGAAGGGAGAGGACGCCAAGGCCTACGGGCATCACGGCCAGGCATGAGATCTCTCTAGCTAAGGCAGACACTACTAGGAAAAGGCCTACTAATGGCGCACCTAATCTGGCCATTAATGGCGCATTAGTAGTGCGCTATTAGTGCCACACCATTAGTATATTTTACTAATGGCGCACCACCGGTGCGCCATTAGTATCTGGTGTACTAATGGCGCACCACTTGATGCGCCATTAGTATATACAACAGTGCCCATTAGTATGCCTCCCAGGGGGCCATGTATACCCAGGTGCTTTGGCATACTAATGGCGCACAACGGCAAGATGCGCCATTAGTAACTTCGGCATATTAATGGCGCACTGTTTAATGATGCGCCATTAGTATCCTTTGGCATACTAATGGCGCACTGTGATGTGATGCGTCATTAGTATGAATATTAGGTTTTTTTATTTTTTTATTTTCTGTTTTTTGCACAGGTTACAAAATGTATAATTGGACAAAATATAGACAGCACACAACAACAACAGATTCATCGAATACAATAGAAGATTAGTCTCTGAATACAATTCATCATATTAGTCTTTGAATACAATTCATCATATTAGTCTCCGAATTGAAAAGACCGAACAAAGATAGAACATTATATTACAAGTCTCGAGACCGCAAGTAGCGAGTTTGTCTTCACATTACAAGTCGATATCGATCATCTAAACTACCATCACATAGAAGAGAGCTGCGGTCAACACGATGAGCATCATCACGATGAAACTCGCCTTCATCCGGTTCCTCCAACGCCCTTCCTCCCCGCTAGATAGCGGGCGATCTAGATTCGGCCTCGGCCCTAGTGGTGTACCCTTTGTAACTGTTACCGCTGAATCGGTGAACCTGTCTCCGACACTCCTCCCAGTCGTCGTAGACTCCGGGAACCTTACCTTGTACACGACATACGGCGACATCGCTATGCACTAGCCAAACGAAACGTTAGTACCAATTCACAGACAATACATAAGCAATATATAAGTATGCAACAGAACGATCGGAAGAGAAAAGCAAGACATTAATATCATCGATTACATCTAAGTTGAACGACTCTCGAAACCAAAGAGACATACTACAAGTTCATTAAAGTTTAATTACAACATGAGCCAATCGATGTTTCGTAACTAGACACAGCATCACCGCTTTCGACTCGACTCAAGGGACCGGAGCGTGGATGAAGCCGCCGCTCTATCATGGGAGTCATGAAAGAACGGGCGTTGTCAGCCTGCATTTGTAGCATTGTGTCGATGTCACCGTTGGACGGTTGATTTCGAGGTAGAACTGCCCGAGGTACGAAGGACATCTTGATGGATGATTTCCGCAAACTCCATTGGATGCGAAAGAATTCTTGTCGATGTCCGCGTCCTGGATTGCCGACACGCCGCGCCCAATCTTTGAGTTTACTCGGTAGCGAAGTTGATGATGGTCCCGCACGATCGCCTCGCATGTGATGGATGGCGAGTAGGCACCCTTCGACCGCCAGCGGCTGCTTGACTCAGCGAACGTCATTGTGGGAGAACACGTGCTTGCCGTGCTTTACGAATAGGCCTGGTGAAGGTGCCTCCAGATTGGGCGTGGCGGGAGAACATCATCAAGAACCTTCTTGACATTTGTGTAGTCTACGTTCGATCGACGGTCGGGTCGAAATACGTGGCCATGGAATATTTGGGGCTTAGGAGGATGAGCGTGCAATGTGTCACATGCAGAAAACACGGAATGTTAAAAGAAAAACGATCGAAATCTAAGAATTCATATGTTACGGGCGGTTGAGGGAGGACTTACTCGGAAAGTAAGGCACGAGGAAGTTATCCTTATCTTGGTTTGCCGAATGACGCCTTCGAGGTAAGAACTCGCGACTTGCGGTCCCCGCGCTGCCCAAGATCTTGGCACGCATGTAGAAGGGGTCGACTATCACGATGTCCGGGTCTTGTCGCAAATGATCCGCATTCCATACTCAGCGAAAATAGCCGAACGAAGGTGTAGTGCAGCGGATGAAGGTTCAACATAGCGTGGATGTCATCAAACCGCAGGACGATCGTACGCCCGATGGAGTTATCCACAAAGCCCTTGCCCTCTGGCACCTTGGCCACGAAAACCGGGTATGCCACATCCTTCTCTATGAGACGCCGCTTCTCCAAAGAAAGAACACTGTCATGCAGACTCCGCATAGCACCGGTTGCAGCATTGAGCATATTTGCCGGTAGCATCGCCCTACCCGCCACATGCGCCCTCCTCGAGATATCCTCAGGTGAAGGTGGCCCGTCCTGAGCACGAATCGTACTCGGTGCCGGCTGGCCCGCACCCTTGTTAGTCTTTCTTTTGCATGCCTTCTTCTTCTCCTGTAATGGGACCGAGTTCTGCTCACAGACCGCCTTCTTGAGTGTGTTGGGGCTGATAATATTTGAGGCTCGGTGAAGTCGGCAGCTGGAGGCGTCTCCTGAGAGCAGAACGGCAGACGACGCCTGTTGCAACTTGGCTTCTCCGCGGTACCAGCTAGATCGCGCACGTCTTTTGTTGGGTTGGGTTCTTGAGAAGGAGGCCCCATGAAGTCGCCACCGTACCCATGATCGGCAAATTACTGATCGACGCTGGCAAATGTATCGTCGTCGTCGCTGTTACGATCCCGTGCCATATGCATGTTTGGATCCAGGGCATAGGGATGTCCGCACCGCTTGCGGCGGTCTTGCCATGGGGCCGACTTGGCGACGGCATGATCGGCGGTGTTGTCTTTGGGGTGGTGTCCCCGCCCCAAACGAATCTGGCTCTTCGCCAAAGCAGGGCCAGCTCAGCAGCGCCGAGGGTCATCACGTCATCATCGCCGGCCCGACGGGTCGAATCGGAGGTAACAACTTCGCCGCAGCCTGGCAGCACCAACCAGTTCAACCCTAAACAAGTTGGGTGGCATCCGGTACCGTGGAACAAGGGTTGCCCGGTTGAACGATTTTGCCCTTGGCGACATCGACCAACTCATTGTTCACGGCGCGGAGAGTGCACGAACGTCGGCGGCGCCGCGAAAACATGTAGGGCGTCGGGGATGCCCACCAAAGGCAAGGAGATGAAGTCCTCGACCGAGAGAGGCTTAATTAGTTACCGTGATGATGGCGCCGAGCTCGGCTAATGTCGAGGCACCGCCAACGGCGGGCGCAGCTTGACGGAGGGGCCGCTTGCTGCAGAGGTGCCGGCCGGCGTACACCCGGTGCATTAAGCTCCGTGCGGCGCCGGAGACACCAATGCCGCCTCGCCGGAGACACCAATGGCCCCCGCCATCGCATTCTCGCGAGTTGCTGGCCGTGAAGCTAGGAATCGGGCGGCCTGTTGGCCGCCCGCAATCCACACACTCAACCCCGGATCAAGGTAGGCACAATGGCGGTGATCGAGCTCCGAGTTGTTGTTGCACTTGCTCTTGGACAATCTCCGAATCCGCGCCACCTGTGCCTTGAGTTCTTGAACCTCGCTACCGGCTTTCCGAGCTGGTCTTTTTCTCCTTCCGCACACCAGCGGTATAGTATGACCCCATTTTGTGGATGCCTTTGCCGCCACACGACCAGCCGACGCCGGCTTCTCGAGCTTATCCTTGTTCTTCATTACATTCAACGCCCTATTTAGAGTGGTGTCCCAAGGGTTGCTCTTAGTCGACCCGCCCTATCGCTTTCAGTTGCTGCGGAAGGAATGTGAACCATTTAGAAATTTGGCTTCATTAATTAGAATGCAACCATATGGAGCTAATTACCCCGGGTGGTATTCCTTACAGTAACAACCTCAAGCGCCTGGTCTTCAGATCCGTGGTAAGCTCCTTTGTTTCGGGTCCTTCTTGTACCGGCCCCGACAAAGTTCCTGGTCTGCTTGTCACCGATTTATCGAAGAGGGGCGGTAGGCCTTGCTCGGCACGCCCGCTGCTCCTTGTCCCATATAGGCTCCGCCACTCAGAACCGCCGGGACCGAGTGTGTGTTCCCTAAGTTCAGCTCCCGCATTTCTTTCCCCAATCGACTTGATTGGGAGTTTGCGGTGCTCGAGCAATTGATCTTGAAGTCGTTGTAGTCATCTTCGTGATCGAAGGATTTTTCTCCTTGATCTTCTCATAACTATCACCTTTCTCGATCATTCTCTTCACATTGCTTTTCCAAGTAGACAGGGCCTTGCTCATCTTCGTGAGGGCAGCATTGTTCACTTTATTCCCTTTGAGGCTTGTGTTTTCAAAAGCAGCGGGAACTTGTATCGCTCGTGCAGCTTCGTGAAGAGGAGGTTGCGCAAATTCCTCGGTCAGATGCCTCGGGTTCTCGGTGTTGATCGAGACGGTGCTCGGAGAATGCACCCGAGCTGAAGCGAGTACCCTTGACTATTCGTTCGGGCGCCGTTGGATTCCGCCGAGTCCACTTTAGTAACTTCCTCCTTGAGGGTGCGGAGCACGGTCGGGCGCCGTCCTTCCGCTGCCTCTTCATTGGCTGCCATCTGTCCGCAGCCGCCATCATCGTGGTGGCATCTCGGCGGCACCATCAGTGGTGGCATTAGTGGGGTCATCCTCGGCGGTACCATCGGTGGTCTCGGGATCGGTGGGGAAGGCGGCGTCCTCATACAAGTGAGGTTGTTCCTCCATCTCCGGGACAGCTCCTGTAATGCCTTGCCGCCCGAACCCCGGCCTCATCGTTAGGGCCATGTTTCTCTCTAAATAGAAACAAAGTTTGGTCAAAAGTTGGTTATTGTCAAGGAACAAGATCATGGTCTCATCATTTAGGGTTTGTCGACACCGAGGCATCCTAAAATCTAAGCTTTTATCATTGAGGGTTTTTCGACGCCGAGGCACCCTAAAAGCCTAAGCTTTCATCATTTCGGTTTTATCGACACCGAGGCACCCTAAAAGCCATGCATTAGTCACAAGTACGCCGGGCACTTGATCCTACTTAATTAACTACTAAGATACCCGACCCATGCATTAGTCACAGTACCCCATATGTCCTATTTTTAGCAAAGTCATGCTAAAATTCACGGAAAATTTCAGCATGACCTTTGCTGAAAATAGGACATATGGAGTACCCGAATTTGCCGGAACGGAAGTTAATCGACATTCCGGCAAACTCAAGGGCCTCTCGGGGTACCTGCAAAATCATTATCCCAGGTGGACATGGATGCAATGTCACATGTCACATGGATCCCACACCCACAGGAGCTGGTGAAGCTTCATGTGTATTTCACGAAAACCAGCCTGACTAAAGAGCTTTATGTAGAAAACAAATCACTCCACCAGCTCACACAGGATCCATCAGAGACATTCACCCAAGATTTGACGGCTGTCGTTGATTTTTTTTTCTATGTTTGCACACAAAGTGGTGCTTCTATGTCCAACTATAAGCACAGTGGAGTGCAGCAAAATAAGTACAGAATTCTTTTGTTAATTCACAACTTTGTACACATACTCTGCATAGACAAAGTGCCTTCTTTTCATATATAATAACATGCATGGTGACGAGGAAACACTGAACCCTACATCAGGAAACAGCCTAGTAATCTATTGGCAAAGCAGTAATCATACAAGAAGGCAGGAAGGGAGCAGTAATCTATTGGCAAAGCAGTAATCATATTTTAATCATATTCATATATTTTAATCAAGTCCAGCGGGGAGGAATCTCGCAAAATTATATTAAAGAGTTGTAAAAGACCCGGAGACTACATTGAGACTCATTTTGTATATCATAGTTTGAAATGGCCAGGGAGGAAATCTGACTGACAAATGTTGAAGAAAATGGCGAAAGAACAGTTTGCTTTGTGCTCACCACGCAGGGGAGGAGGCGACGAGGTCCGGGTGGTGGTGGTGCTCCGGCGACACCTACATTGTACCCATGGGCATTCAGCAATTTTGCATAAGAGAGCATGTCTTAGGCTCAACCACTTGTTCAGGTTTATGAAAAAATTTAACCAATTTAACCAATTTTCTAAAATAAACAGGGCAGCAACAACCAGCCATCATGCCTAACTGCCTACCCAATTCCCATTTCAATTTGCACTTGACCAAACCATGCCCATCGTGCCTAACATCCTTACCAAAAGGAGTTGTATTATTCAACTGCAGCCCCTCAAAATGTGGAGTAGCCAATTCAGTCAAATGAGCTCCATCAGCAACACGTACTCTGCCAGGAGGACCAAAAGAAAATATTAACTCTCTTGTGATGAAAATGTCTGTACAACAAAGGTTATTAGAAAACTTCCTATAACATTTCTGATATTATTATTTCAGAGCACCCCTAAACAGTCCAGTTTATAAAGTTTATCGCTAAATAGCTGCCACAAGTTACTTGTAGTTTCACTTTTCTTTGCAAAAAGCAGAATTTCAATAAATCAGAAGTTTCTTTTTCCTTCGAACAGATCTTTCAAGAGTAATCAAAACAATAACCACTTTACAATTAAACAGCGAGCATCATGTACAATAATGAAAGCACTGTGTAATACAATGAACCAGCTATAGAAAATGCAAGCACGCTTTCAGCGCTTATTCTCTTCAGCATATCACATAAAAGTAGTCTAAATCATTGAAAGGACAATAATGATCTAATTGTTCTACAATTTAGTTTGCAGTACTACTGAGAATTATTGGGGCACGACCTATTCAACTGCTATGGTTATAAGCTTCTTAACGCACTGATATGCAAGGACAACTTGATTAGGAAAATTCAACTCCATAATAATCACTAAAGGTACAGAATAACAATCATCAACATAACTAAACATTGTACAGAAGGATGGTGGGCTGACAATAGAAATAGTTAGCTTAAAATCATGTTTGATTTTGAAGTTATACTGCGGTTATGTAGTCGTCTGCAGCAGTTTCACAACCATCATGTGGATTTAAGAAGATTAAAAGATCTGCTAAAGGAAACAATGAACACTGGGGCAACTTTGTCCATGAACTCAAGAGAAAGGTTCACCAAATAATATGTGACTAGAATTTTACCATCAAAATAGACCAAACAAGGTGCGGAAATTGTACAGAATCGGGGCGGCGGGGCGAGGGACGGCCGGGGAGGCGGCGTCGGGGCCGCGGGCGCCGAGGTGGCCCAGATCCGGGGGTCCGAGTAGGTGGGGCGAGGCAGCTGGCGAGGAGGATGGGGTGGGGGCGGTCGGCACAGGGAGGGAGGAAGAGCGGGTGGGGGTGGGGGTGGGAGAGAGTGGGCAAGTCCAACCCGCCTGGAAAGTCGATGGCGGCGGGCGACGATGGTGTCAAGGGCGGCACTGGCGACGGTGGTGGGACGGGCGGCGCTGGTGTCGGGCGGCGTCCGAGGGCGGCGGCGGCGACGTGGTGTCGGGCGCGGGCGGCGGTGGTGTGGACGGGCGGCGCTGGTGTAGGGGCGGCGGCGTCGGGAGAGGAGAGGGGAAGGGGATCGCGGGCGAGGGCGAGGGAGAGAGAGGGGATCGATACGTAGTAGGGGCGGCACAATACTAATGGCGCACCACCCCTCGGTGCGCCATAAGTACATACATGCTAATGGCGCACCACGCCCAGTGCGCCATTAGTATTTTTTTACTTCGCCGAGCCAACAGGTTATCTACCACCGACTGATACACATCAAGTCTTCTACTAGCTCGACCGGTCAGCAGCTAGTTCTCACACCAGAGGTCCCGGGTTCGATTCCTGTGCTCCATGATTTTTTTATGCATTTAAAATGTTGTTTGATACTTATTTGTGTTTAAATATGTTCAAACTTGTTTAAATCATAACAATAATTTTTTTTTATAAGACAGTAATAATTTTTTTTAAAAATAATCAAACAGTAATGCATGCCGGTGGAGCGGGGGAGGGTGCGGGGGGTCGGCGGCGGCGGTTGAGTAGGGAAGGGGTGCGGGGGGTCGGCGGCGGCGGTTGAGTAGGGGAATCGAGGGTGCGGGGGTCCTGGGTTCGATTCCCAGGCCCCACGATTTTTTTATGCATTAAAAATGCTGTTTGATACTTATTTGTGTTTAAATATGTTCAAACTTGTTTAAATCATAACAGTAATATTTTTTTGTAAGACAGTAATAATTTTTTTAAAAATATCATCAAACAGTAATGCATGCCGGTGGAGCGGGGGAGGGTGCGGGGGGTCGGCGGCGGCGGTTGAGTAGGGGAGGGGTGCGGGGGGTCGGCGGCGGCGGTTGAGTATGGGAATCGAGGGTGCGGGCGGTCGGCGGCGGCGGCCGGTGGACCGGATCTGGCGAGGTGGGATAGCGATCGAGATGGAGGGGGATCGAGATCGACTGTCCATGAAATTAAAAAATATTCATGATAGTTCAAAAAGTGCCCATGAAATGCAATCGAGAAATGAAGTGCCCATTCAAAAAGTGCCCATTTAAATACAATCGATCTTAGCTAGCTATCTCTTCACAATCTTCTTGCCCTTCTTTTTCGCAAATGGAGTTCTTCTATGGAACGAACGTCCTTTAGGTAGGGTGGTCCTGCTTCTTCTTGTGGTGTATGCTGCTACTTCATCATCGTCGTCATGTTCGATCCTCGGGTCGCTGTACTTGTCGAAGTCTTGCTCATTGGCTACTCCATCCATTCCGATGATCTTCCTTTTGCCTCTCCTCACGACAACACGACTGGGCTTTGGTGGGTCGGTAATGAAGAAGCATTGGTCCACTTGGGAAGCCAGTACCCATGGCTCATTTTTCATGGGTGACGCTTATGCCATGGGTCTTGGATTTGGCTTCGGTATAACCATGGTGGTGAAATACCGGTCTTCTTTTATGACGTTCTTGGCCCATCGACACGGAACATCGGGACCTTCTCTCGGTAGTAGCTCAGCTCCCAGATCTCCTCGATCCTTCCGTAGTATCTGTCCTTGTCGTTACGGTGTAGGATTCCATCGTTACCCGGAGTTCGATAACCATCGCCTTCATGTCCTTGGCCTCGGTGTAGAATGTGTAGCCGTTGATATCGTGACGCCTCATAGGTCATCAGGTTGTGCTCGGCGCTCGTGACAAGGCGAATATGAGTTGTTCTTCCGCGGAAGAATCCTCATGTAAAGGGTACGACGAAGCTTCGCTTGAACCAACGCGTGAAACATGAGTTGTGCTCTTTGAGTATATCTCCGTCCGTCCTCTGTTGGCCTCGGTCATTGTACGCCTTCTTAATAAAGGTTTTGTGCTCTACCACCCAAGGATCGACCACGCCTATGTGTTGTAGCGCGACTAGGTTTGCTCTTTCAAAGTCGGCGAGTCGACCCTCGAAGTCGACATGCATTTCGCGGCGACCCTCACGGTAACCCCATCCAGCGAGCCTGCCGAGGTGCTGTTGAGGGCAGACCAACGGGTTCTCGATGCCTAGATAATTCGTGCAGTAGGAGATGCACTCTTGATCGAAAAGCCCCGGCTATGCTTCCTTCGGGACGTGACATGTTGCGAACGTATCCTTTGATGACACCATTCATCCTTTCGAACGGCATCATGCTGTGCAGGAACGCCGCCCGAGTTGGATGATATCCTCCACTATATGGACCAGCAGATGCACCATAACGTCAAGAATGCAAGCGGAAGTACATCTCAAGCTCGCATAGTATCACCACGATCTCTTCCTCGTAGCCTTCGAGTTGCCTCACGCCAATCGACTTCCGAGATGACGTCAAGAAGTTGCATAGGCCAAATAGCGCTTTCACGGACGGCGTGTCCATGATCCCACGGATTGCAATCGGAAGTATCTGCGTCATCGACGCGTGACGGTCGTGAGACTTCATCCCGCTGAACTTCGCTCACTGGGTCTAGGTATCTGCTTATCTTCCCACAGAATCAGAAGGAAGTTTTACTCCTAGGAGGCAGGTGAAAAACTGCTCGATCTCCTCCGACTTAGAGTGAAGCACGCGGAGGGTAGTCATTTCCGGTCTTCTTGGCCTTTTGCCTTTGGCGACGACTTTACGTGTCCTGCTTCACTCATCATCATCATCATCATCATCATCATCATCATCATCATCATTAGCGTGAAGCTCCTGCACGATGCCCATTGATTTCAAGTCTGCCCTTGCTTTCGCCCATCTTTGGTCCTCTCGGCATGTTGAGCAGGGTACCAAGCAGACTCTCGCACACGTTCTTCGTGATATGCATGACATCATGGCTGTGAGGCACACGGTGGATCTTCCAGTACGGCAAGTCCCAGAAAACAGACCTCGTTTTCCATACCTTCAGCAGCGGCTCTGGCGCCTTTCACTTCTTTCCCGGCTCTGGTGCCTTTTGCTTCTTTCCCGGCAGTGGGCAGTCTTTCCAATTTTTCAACAGCTTGTCTATTTCCTCGCCGCTCCTCGTACACGGGCGTTTTCGGGGTTCGGTTTCACCATCGAACAGATCCTTGCGTTTCCTCCACGGGTCATCGTCGCGAAGCCACCTTCGGTGTCCCATGAACACGGTTTTTGAAGACCCGAGATCTCTATCTAGCTGGCGATACGTTGTGTCATCCATGCAACTTACGCATCCGTAAAATCCGTGGACTACCTGCCGCATGAGATATCCGTGAATCGAGATAGTCGTGCACCGTCGTGAGCAAAGGCGGCTCTCATAGGGAAATATTCTTTCTCTGCGGCGTCCCACGTATTGGCTGGCGTTTTCCACAGCGTGTCAAGCTCCTCTTTCAGCAGCCCCAGATACAGATTGATGTCGCTCCTGGTTGTTTCGCCCTTCAATTAGCATACTCATGTGAATGTACTTCCTCTTCATGCACAACCAGGGGAAGGTTGTACATCCACACAAACACAGGCCAGGTGCTATGTGTGCTTCTCTGCTGCCAAACGGATTGACTCCATCGGTGCTCGCGCCCAAAGACGATGTTCCTTGGATCGCTCCCAAATTCCGAGTCTTCGGTTCAACGCTTGCCACCGCTCGCATCCTTAGGGTGACTCAGCATCTTGTCTTTTTTATCTATCTCCGGATCATTTGCGTCATCTTCTCGCTTCTTCTCCTCCCTATCCGCGTGCCAACGCAGGAGCTTTGCTACCTTAGGGTTCGCGAAATACCGCTGCAGACGAGGAGTGATCGGAAAGTACCACACCACTTTTCGAGGAGCTTTCTTCCTCTTCTTGTATTGAGTGACGCCGCACACCGGACATATGGTAGACTCCACGTGCTCGTCCCGATAAATGATGCAATTGTTCATGCACACATGGTATTTCACGTGCGGTAAATCGAGAGGACACACGATTTTCTTCGCCTCCTCCAAACTGGTCGGGCACTTGTTCCCCTTGGGAAGACGTCTGTGCGTAATGACATGTTCTCGCCGAAGCATCGTCGGTCATTTTGTGTTTTACCTTCATCTCCGAGCCATTAGCGTTACTTTCAGCGGGTATCCTCGGGCCTGCATCCTTCATACAATGGAGTAACGCGTCTAACTCAAGTTGATCCATCTTGGCTTTCTCTCGGCGGCAGCTCTGGCGTTATCCGTGCGCTTGAGAAGCAGCTCTTGAATATGAGGGTCCTACACCCAGCCCATCGATGGTCCAGCGTCGTCGCTCGCCGCATCATCATCTTCATGATCATGCCCGTCGTCTGCTCCGCATCTTCCTCATCATCATGTCCTGCATCTTCTACATGATGATCTGTGTACAACATCACCGTCGTGATCATCTCCCGGGATTCTTCGTCTTCTCGCCCGCCCGAGCCGCGGTGGTTGTCTTGCTGCCCTTCCTCATTTCTTGCCCGCCCCCATGGACGACTTCGTAGTCATCTTCATCACCTTGCCACCGATATCCATCCATGAAACCACGCAAGAGCAGGTGGTCCCGCACCTGCCCGAATCTGGTCGGCAATAAGGCTCTTCACTTGCATCTTCAACACGGACATCTTATCTCCGCCTCGTTCTTTTGAAGCATCTCGGCCTTCATGACCTCAAAACCTATTCACGATGCCTTCGGTCATCGTATGCGGACCATGGTCGCCTCAAGGGTAGAGCAAAACGATATTTTAGAACCAAACAAAAATTTGGCATGACTTTCCTAAAAATAGGACCAAAAGAATGCTTAATGCCAAAATTCTCGCCAAACAGAAATGAATCAACATTCCGCAAAATATTGGCAACTATCGCATTTCAAATACCGGTACACCTCCAAACACAAACACATATGCAACACCACAAACATATGCAACACCACGAACATACATAGATCTAGCTAGGCCATAAAAGTGCATGTGCACATTGTTGTAGGAGAACAACATAAATATAGCTTCCCCCTTACTTACCTATTAAAATAAGCTAATTTAACCACTTAATTTGAATGAATCTATGGTGGAAATGAGGTGAAAAGAGGAGGCACCGAGACAAGGAGGAGGTGGAGAGAATGAAGTGGGGAGAAAGTGAGTGTGGGTAGGAGAGGCTGTCCAAAATATCTTGTTGCTGCCCACTTACTAATGGCGCACCAGCACTAAATGCGCCATTAGTAATCCAGGTTACTAATGGCGCACCTTCTGGCGGTGCGCCATTAGTAGTTTTGCAACAAAAAAAAATACTAATGGCGCACTGATCCATGATGCGCCATTACTAGTTTAAACTAGTAATGGCGCACGGTTGATCAGTGCGCCATTAGTAGTATTGCAAAAAAGGAATAAAAAATATAATAAAAAAAACAACATTAGACTTTCGGACTGGTGCGCCATTAGTAGTTACAACTACTAATGGCGCACTTTATCCGGATGCGCCATTAGTATGTTTGGACAGGCGCACTAGTTCAATTTTTTTTTATACTAATGGTGCACCCTTTACCTGGTGCGCCATTAGTAGTTTCAACTCTAATGGCGTATCAGCAGGTGGTGCGCTAATGGCGCACCAGCTGTCTGGTGCGCCATTAGTGTCAATCCCATCTATAGCCCTTTTTCTAGTAGTGAGAAGCCTTTCTTGCCGCCTCAGCTGGCCTCTGCACCATCCTCTCCGACGGCGACGCCAAGGCCAAGAGCGTCGGCGACAGCTACCCCACCAAGGTCTCTATCTACATCCATAATGATTTGAAGCCTGAACTCTTCGTCTACTACGACATGGACGAGTTCAAGAAGCTGAAGAGCGTCGACGTCAAGGATACTCGGGCCTTGGAGGAAGAGGCTGCTGCCTTCTACACGGCCTCCCGAGGCTTGAGCCTTGACTCGGACAAGCTCACTGGCGCGATGCGGAGGCTGGAGATCTACAACAAGGGCTACAATGAGCTCCACTCTCAGGCCTTTCAGGCCGCGTTCCAGCAAGAGGTTGCCTGTCTCGAAATGGATATGTGTGTTGAAATTCAAGCCATGGAAAAATCCCTCCGACGCGACCTCGCCCACGTTGACAATCTCGCTGCCAAGAGTTGCCTTGGCTGAAGAGGACCCAGAGTAGGCGGCAGCCTACGCTTTTATTGAAGCGCAACAGCCTGAATCTGCCTACAGCTTCACTCTCAGGTATGCACTAGTTACTTTGTTCCTGTGCAATCTCATTGTTTAGTGATTTGTTAGACTGTTAGATCTCATAGCTGCATTTGTTTAGGTCCGGCAGGTTGGAGCCAATGGAGCAAAGGAAATTTGGAATTACCAAGCGCTTCCCTAACAGGGTGATGCACAACACTGCATGACCTGTGGTGAGAGGTTCTACTCTGTCATTCCTCAGTTTTTTTACCTTGCTTATGTTATTTCCATTCTCAATGTTTTACTTTATCCTTTGCTGCATTCCAGAGCCGCATAGCTAGGAAGGTGATCCATAGCCGTCAAGCCAAGAGACTTGCACATGATGTGCAGGTCTTCTTGAAGGGGGAAGGCAAGGAAGCCACCGTAGAGGAGATCCTGAAGGTTCTGGAGTTCCACCCAAGATTTGTGGAGAAGATCATCGGTACCCAAGCCTTTGAGGATGCCCATTCCATGGAGAAGATCATCGAGACCCAGGCCTTTTGGGGATGCCCGTGCCATGGAGAGTGCTGCCAAGAGGCAACTCTAGAAGGACCTCGAGGAGGACTTCTACAGGTGGATCAAGTTTGGGGGTATAGTGTACGCTGGGGTGGCTCTCCTTAGCAAATGGGAGATGAACATGGAGGAGATGCCTGAACATCAGGAGTCATTCTTTGAATAGTTGTAGGTCTTCCCGTGCCCTGTTTTGCTAGTGCGCCTTGGTAGCTTCTAATATTTAGCTAGTGCATCATTTTGTTTCTGCCCTTGTGGCTTTTGTTCGACAAAAACATGTGAACGTTGAAGTGAGTTTTGGGATGTAACTGATGTACTTGAGATGTAGTTGAAATGGTCCTTTTGTCTATCTCTCAAGCGTAACTGCCGAACTTAGTGTTTCTGTTGATGAGCATGTTTAGTGTTGGGATGTCCAAGTATGGATCTAGTGTCTTTTCAGCTTCTGGAAATGCAATCTTCTCTTGTGTATTGTTGGATTTACACTATTGTTGTGCACGTGCATGATGTTCGCGTGTGTGTGAAATAATGCTATTGTACAAAGCAGGTGTTCAAATTGAACAAGCATATTCATGCAATATTGCACTGAAGATAAATCTCAAGGTTAAGTGTGCATGGTGCTGCTTTTCTTTACAACTTTCATTTTTGTTTCATGTTCCTGAACTTGTTTTCGATTAATTCTATAAGGCGGTGTTGAGCGTACGTTGTCCACTGCATATGTATAGGACTTGGGTCTGTATTTATACCGTTGTATCTCTCTCTTTCTCCCCCCGTATATTTGTATATCTTCGGAGACAAGTAGAGGCCGGTCCACCCTGTACCTATATATGTGCATCATGCACACGATCAATGATTATCGATTCGTGCAATCTCATTCTTCCTAACTAACATGGTATCAGTTTAGCACGCCGATCCCTTTCCTCGCTTCCGCCCTAGCCCATCGCCGCCGCCCTACAGCCGCTGCCGCCGCGACCCACTCCTCCCCGCAGCCATCGCCCCTCTCACCTGCCGCCGCTGCCTTCCCTTCTTCTCCTAGCCGCCGCGCCACCGAACCCTAACCCTACCCGAAACCTAAACCCTACCCCGCGCCGCTGCTAGCATCCCCACTCGCGTCACCACAGCTCCATGGCCTCTCCACCCTCCAGCAACTCCAATCTGTTCGCCGGACCAGAGCCCGACGCCACTGCCGTTCGCGATCTCGACATCCACACCCGCGTCCCAATCAAGCTCGACCAATCCACCTCCTCGTACTACGCTTGGAAGACCTACTTCAACCTTTTCTTCCGCGAGTACCACCTTCTCGAGCACATCGACGGGTCTATTGATGGCGACATCATGGCGGGCGATCCGGACTGGGCGGCCATTGAGGCCTCTCTCATACGGTGGTTCTACCTCACCGTCTCGCCGGACATCGTCCACATGGTCGTCTCGGAGAACGACGATGCGTGTGCCGTGTGGACCAAGATCAACTCCATCTTCACCGACAATAAACTCCAACGTCTTGTGTTTTTGCAGCAGGAATTTTTTGGGTGCCATCAAGATGACTCCTCTATCGACGACTACTGCATGCGCCTTAAGCGGCTCGCTGACGAGCTCCGCGACATCGGCGCCAAGGTGTCCGACAACCTCATGCTGAGCACCCTCACCGCCGGCCTCAATGAGGACTTCGGCAACGCGGCTTCCAACCTCACCCTGCTGCCGAACCCGACGTTTCACTCCGTCGTCGCGTATTTATGCTTGGAGGAACGATAGATGAAGAAGGTCAAGGCTCGCGTCCACCACACCGCCCTCGCCGCCGGGACCTCTCGCGGGGCGCCTCCGTCGGCTCCGCCTCACCCGCGCCCGCCCGCGCCATCGAAATTTCCCCTCCCCGCCCCAAGGCCACCCGCTCCCTTGCAGCAGCAGAGCAGGGCGGCGGCCGCCGCAACCGGCACCACGGAGGAGGACGCTCCGGAGCACCACAGCAGCAGCAGCAGCCGGGGTATGGGGGAGGGGCTCCATATCATCATCAGCCCTCCCCGCCCTGGTCTGTCGGCGGCAACCCATGGACCAGCGTGGTCCATGCGTACCACATGCTGGTGCCGCGGGCCCCAGGCATCCTTGGTCCGTACCCCACTGGCCCACAGGCGCACTTCGCCGCTGCCCCATACCAGGCGAGTGGAGGCGGCTACCCGGCGAGTGGAGGCGGCTACCCTCTAGCGCTCGCGCCTCCACCGGGCGGCTACGTGCCGCCCCCTGAACCGACCCAACCTGGAGGTTTCTCCCTCCCGCCGGCCCCGTGGGATCCTGTACTCCTCGCCGCGCTGCACTCGGCGCCATCCCCCTCCGCCTATGGAGATGGCGGTGATTGGTACATGGACACAGGGGCTACCGCCCATATGACGTCGCACCCCGGTAACCTTGCTTCCTCCTTTCCGGTCACCACCTCGAACCGCATCACCTTCGGTGATGGTTCTTCCGTACCCATTACTCATGTCGGTCATAGTTTCTTTCCGTCTAATTCTATGCCTATTAACATGTCTAATGTGCTTGTCTCACCCAACCTAGTTAAAAATCTTGTCTCTGTTCGTCGTCTTGCACGCGACAATCCTCTCACCGTTGAATTTGATGGTCTTGGTTTTTCTGTGAAGGACGCCCGTACACGGATGGTACTCCACCGATGTGACAGCCCAGACGACTTGTACCCGGTGCACTCCGCCTCCACCGCCACCGCCACCACCTCTCCGGTCGCCCTCTCTGCCGGTGTCGACCTTTGGCATGCACACTTGGGTCATCCCAACTCCACCATCCTTCGTCAGATTCTCAAGAGCTTTTATTTTTCATGTAGTAAATTCGATGAGCACACTTGTCATGCTTGCCGTCTCGGTGAACATGTCCGTCGACCCTTTAGCGAGTCAAACACTATTTCTACTTTTCTGTTTCAGTTAATTCATAGTGATGTATGGACATCCCCCGTTGCGAGCAACACGGGCTTCTTATATTATCTTGTTTTACTTGATGATTTCTCTCATTTTGCGTGGACGTTTCCACTCCGTCGCAAATCCGATGTCCTCGCCACCCTTACAGCTTTTTACTCCTACATCACCACCCAGTTTGGGCGCCCTATTCTCGCCCTCCAGATTGACACCGGAAAAGAGTTTGACAACGCTGCCACTCGCCACCTTCTCGCGTCTCACGGAACCACTTTTCGTCTCACGTGCCCCTACACATCCCAGCAAAACGACCGCGCCGAGCGGATCCTCCGCACTCTTAACGATTGTGCTCGCGCGTTGTTGTTCCACTCCAAAGTGCCCCCTCGGTTTTGGCCTGACGCTCTCGCCACCGCCACTCTCCTAGTTAACATTAGGCCATATCGTCCCCGCTAGAACTACACTCCGCACCACCTTCTCTTCGGTTCCCCTCCATCCTACGATGGTCTCCGTATCTTCGGTTGTCTGTGTTACCCTAGCACCGCCTCCACTACACCTCATAAACTCGCCCTCGCTCCGTAGCGTGTATCTTCTTAGGCTACCCCCCTAACACCAAAGGTTACCGGTGCTACGACCCCGTTTCCCACCGTGTGTACACCTCCCGACACATGTACTTTGATGAGCGGGTATTTCCTTTTCACCATGTACCACCCTCTGCAGAGGACTCAACGCTCTTTGACGGTGTTTCGGACGCGACTATGGTGCAGCCCCCGGCGCGGCCCCCTGTGGCCCCGGCGCGGCTCCCTGCGGCCCCTCCCGTGCTGACCTCGAGCGCCCTCCTGGCGGGCCCCTCGGCCCCCGCTGCAGGCCCCTCTGCCACGGCCCCCGCTGCGGGCCTGATGTCTACTACACAACCTTTTTCTTGTAGACGTTGTGGGGCCTGCAAGTGCACACGTTTGTAAGACAGTAGCAAATTTCCCTCAAGTGGATGACCTAAGGTTTATCAATCCATGGGAGGCATAGGATGAAGATGGTCTCTCTCAGGCAACCCTGCAACCAAATAACAAAGAGTCTCTTGTGTCCCCAACACAACCAATACAATGGTAAATTGTATAGGTGCACTAGTTCGGCGAGCAGATGGTGATACAAGTGCAATATGGATGGTAGATAAAGGTTTTTGTAATCTGAAATAATAAAAACAGCAAGGTAACTAATGATAAAAGTGAGCGTAAACGGTATTGCAATGATAGGAAACAAGGCCTAGGGTTCATACTTTCACTAGTGCAAGTTCTCTCAACAATAATAACATAGATAGATCATATAACAATCCATCAACATGCAACAAAGAGTCACTCCAAAGCCACTAATAGCGGAGAACAAACGTAGAAATTATGGTAGGGTACGAAACCACCTCAAAGTTATACTTTCTGATCGATCTATTAAAGAGTTTGTACTAGAATAACACCTTAAGACACAAATCAACCAAAACCCTAATGTCACCTAGATACTCCATTGTCACCTCAAGTATCCATGGGCATGATTATATGATATGCATCACACAATCTCAGATTCATCCAACCAACACAAAGTACTTCAAAGAGTGCCCCAAAGTTTCTACCGGAGAGTCAAGAAAACGTGTGCCAACCCCTATGCATAGGTTCATGGGCGGAACCCGCAAGTTGGTCACCAAAACATACATCAAGTGGCACGTGATATTCCATTGTCACCACAGATAAACACGGCAAGACATACATCAAGTGTTCTCAAATCAAAGACTCAATCTGATAAGATAACTTCAAGAGGGAAACTCAATTCATCACAAGAGAGTAGAAGGGGAGAAACATCATAAGATCCAACTACAATAGCAAAGCTCGCGATACATCAAGATCGTGCCATAGAGAGAACACGAGAGAGAGATCAAACACATAGCTACTGGTACATACCCTCAGCCCCAAGGGTGAACTACTCCCTCCTCGTCATGGAGAGCGCCGGATGATGAAGATGGCCACCGTGATGGATTCCTCCGCAGTGGTGCCGAACAGGCTCCCGAGAGGTTTTGGTGGCTACAGAGGCTTATGGCGGCGGAACTCCCGATCTATCTTCTCCGTGGACGTTTTTAGGGCACGGGGACTATATAGGCGAAAGAAGTCGGTCGGGGTGCTCGAGGGCCCACAAGATAGGGGGCGCCCGAGAGGGGGGCGCCTCATCTCCTGGCCTCCTTGAGGATCTTCTCGACGTGAACTCCAAGTCTCCGGATGATATTCTTCCAAAAATCACGCTGCGAAGGTTTCATTCCGTTTGGACTCCGCTTGATATCCCTTTTCTTCAAATATCAAACATGCAATAAAACAGCAAAATGGGCTGGGCCTCCGGTTAATAGGTTAGTCCCAAAAATGATATAAATGTGTAAAATAAAGCCCATAAACATCCAAAAGGGGTAATATAATAGTATGGAACAATAAAAAATTATAGATACGTTGGAGACGTATCAGGGCCCCTTGGCCTTGGTCCCGGCGCGGCCCCGGGTGGCTCTTCGGCTCCCACCTCGACGAGTGTCGCGGCCTGCCCAGCCCCGGCCGGTTCCATCGCCCCGGCTGGCCCAGCTGCTCCGGCCAACACCAGCCCCGCTGGGACGCAGGGAGCGACGGACTCATCGCCACCCTCGTCCGTTGCTCCTGCCACAGCGGACCTGCCTCCTGCTGGCATGATGACGCGGTCTCGTGCCGGTGTCCACAGGCCCAGCATGCGCTACGCCGCTGATGAGTATGCGTGCGAAGTGTCGACATCATCCTCTCCACCGTCGCTCATCCCTCGTCTGCACGCGCCGCCCTCCGTGATCCACATTGGCTCGCCGCGATGCGCGAGGAGTTCGACGCATGGCAGCGCAACCGCACGTGGCATCTTGTTCCGCGACCCCCTCACGCCAACGTTATCAGTGGCAAATGGGTGTTTCGTCACAAGACCAACCTTGACGGTTCTCTCGAGCGCTACAATGCTCGTTGGGTGGTGCGCCAGCGCGCCGGCGTGGACTTCACCGACACCTTCGCCCCGGTCGTTAAACCGGGCACGATTCGCACGGTGCTTCAGCTGGCGGTCTCCCGTGCCTGGCATGTGCATCAGTTGGATATCTCCAACGCATTTCTGCACGGTCACCTCACGGAACGGGTCTTCTGTGAGCAGCCGACTGGCTTCGTCGACGCCGAGCATCCCGATCATGTGTGCTTGCTCTCTCGGTCTCTTTATGGACTAAAGCAGGCCCCCCGGGCGTGGTAACAGTGTATGGCTAGGTTCTTGTAGCAGCTTGGGTTTCGCACAACCCGCTCCGACGCCTCTCTTTTCGTCTATCATCAGGGCACTGATACTGCGTACCTGCTGCTCTATGTGGACGACATTATCCTGACGGCATCCTCGCCTGGGCTCCTTCAGCAGCTCACGGCTCGTCTTCGTGATGAGTTTGCCCTCAAGGATCTGGGAGCGCTGCACTACTTCCTCGGCATTGAGGTTGTTCGTCGTGCCGACGGCCGGGTTCTTTCTGCATCAGCAGAAGTACGCTCATGAGCTTCTCGAGCGCGCGGGATGCTTAATTGCAAGACTGCGTCTACGCCTGTTGACACCAAGGCGAAGTTTCTGCTTTGGAGGGTTCCCCTGCGCCGGATGCTGCGTTCTACCGCTCCATCGTCGGTGCCCTGCAGTATCTCACACTTACTCGGCCGGACTTGCAGTATGCAGTCCAGCAGGTGTGCCTCCACATGCACTCCCCGCGTGATTCCCACTGGACTCTGGTGAAGCGTATTCTTCGGTACATACGCGACACTATGAGCCTGGGACTCACCCTGACGACATCCTCCTCCATCGACATGGTTGCCTACTCCTACGCTGACTGGGCAGGCTGCCCGGACATGCGTCGCTCTACGTCAGGCTATTGTGTCTACCTCGGGCCCTCGCTGATTTCGTGGTCGTCCAAGCGGCAGCCCACGGTCTCTCGCTCGAGTGCCCAGGCGGAGTATCGGGCAGTGGCTCACGCCGTTGCTGAGTGCTCTTGGCTCCGTCAGCTCCTTCAAGAGTTGCTATGTGTGGTCCCCAAGGCCACGATCGTCTACTGTGACAACGTCTCCGCCGTATATCTCTCCGCCAACCCCGTCTACCATCGCCATACGAAGCACATTGAGCTCGACATTCACTTCGTTCGCGAGCAGGTGGCTCTCGGGAAGGTTCGTGTTTTACACGTTCCTACCACTCAGCAGTTTGCCGATGTCATGACTAAGGGACTACCGACCCCAGTCTTTGATGAGTTTCGGTCCAGTCTCTCTGTCTCCGGTGACGCTTCGACTGCGGGGGGTGTTGCGCGTACGTTGTCCACTGCATATGTATAGGACTTGGGTATGTATTTATACCGTTGTATCTCTCTCTCTCCCCGTATATTTATACATCTTGGGAGACAAGTAGAGGCCGATCCACCCTGTACCTATATATGTCCACCATGCACACGATCAATGATTATCGATTCGTGCACTCTCATTCTTCCTAACTAACAGGGGGGGCAGGAACACTACTGGTGGAAGTGGATGCATGCCTACAATTATACTTGGTGCTGATGTGACCCATCCTCGCGAGGACAGCAGTCCTTCGCTGCTGTAAGTAAAATATTACTAGTACCTGCCACTTGTTTTTGAGTCTTGAATTTTTTTCTCGGCAAGAGGTTTTTGGTACTCTGCTAATGAGTTACGGTATGGTGGCGTCTTCGTAGGTTGTAGCCTCCCAAGATTGGCCGGGGGTACAAGCTATGCGGGGTTATAGTTTATGCTCAGGCGCACCAGCAAGAGCTGATACAAGATTTGTACAAGGTCTAGCAAGATCCATAGAAAGGACCAGTCAGTGGTGAGTGCTGACATGATTGGGTACACTGCTCATTATTTAGTTATTTTTAAAAATGCAGGGAGCTACGTATATCCTTAAAAAAAAGCGGTGGCGGCCATGGGCGGCGGGCGGCTTACACGACTCCGACAATGGAGACACAGCCGTATAGGAAGCATGGCAGATGGCAGCAGCCAGACTGCAAGAGCGGCACAGGAAAATGTCACAAAAAGCATTAAATTGCCGCTTCTATTTTTTTTCCAGAAACTTCTAATCTGTTCATCTTCAATCATGGTAGAACAAAAAACAACAGAGATAGTAAAAATTAAAATCATGTCCGTGGACCACCTAGCGACGACTACAAGCACTGAGGCGAGCCGAAGGTGTGCCGCTGTCATCGCCCCCTTTACCGGAGCCGGGCAAACCTTGTTGTAGCAGACAGTCGGAAAGTCGCCGTGCTAAGGCCCCATAGGACCGATGCACCAAAGTAGCAATCATCGCCCGATCAAGAAAGTCATAGATCAGAAGGATCAAACATGTAGACACCCAAACAAAAACGAACGAAGGCCAGATCCAAATAGATCTATCGAAGACCAGCACCGATTGAATTCCACAAAATCCGATGAAGACAAACCTCCACACTCAATCAAACAATTAGAGAAGAAACATGTTGGTTCCTACTATACGGAAGTAGTACTAATTAGATGTATTTTGTAGCTGGTTAGCCTAGGCTGGTCATATATCCCGAGGAGTTAATTAATATTTGTGATATGCCTTTTTTTCGAACAGTATTTGTGATATGCAACTGTTTAAGAATTGTAAGTTTTTTTTTTGCAGTATGGACTAAACTATAGGGCGTTTGAGGCACATGAGTTAAAACCAATTGCTTTATATTCATCCATGCGGCTATTATTCACCGAGTTTCATTTGTACATCATCCATGCGTTAGAGCGACTCTGCATTCAATGGGAGGAGATGTTCACATCAACTATGAGACACTTACGATGACTTTGTAAAATCTCAAAATAATATGCTGGCTCAATCTCTCGGGAGTGCTCATAAAGTGTAGTGCGTGTGTGTTGATAGGGATAAGTGCATGCGCGTATGTATGAGCGCATGCGTCTGTATTTTGTTTAAAAAGTTTGGACTAAGGGACAATATCATTCCATTTTATTTATTATTTTTCATAAACTTGACACGATACACGATACATGCAAAGACAAGCACGAGCAGTGCACACTCCAAAGAAATGAAAGCGCCCATATCAGATCAAATGGAATCTAGCATCATTTTGGCAGCGGGAAGAGGAGGGATGCTCTGCTCATTCCTGAAGAAGTCATCGGGATCCACCATGGTCTTCACGGCTGCCAGCCTCTTAAAATTCCCTTTGAAATACTTGTGTCCCCAGCTGACTCTAGCCTTGTCATAGCTCGTCACGTCACCGTCCAACTCGTTCGTCCCCAGGTCAAGGTCCCTGTAGTTGACGTACACAGCCCTCGGGTTGCTGGACACGTAAGGCTCCATCTCCTTGTACAGCCCCCTGACCCAGCTCATCCGCTTCTCCGCCGCCGCCGTCCCGTTCTCGTACCAGAAGGAGTAGTACTGGAGCTGGTAGAGGTTCCCCTGCCGGTGCGGGAACGGCGTCTCCGACGGCGAGATGCTGCTCATCACGCCGCCGTAAGGGTCCAGCATGAGCAGCGCCGCCTCGGGCTTCTCCAGCCACGCCGTCCATATGCTCTCCCACACGTCCCTTGGAATCGGCTCCTGCACGTGGTCCGACTTGGCCTTGAGATAGTAGCTTGGGTTGCTGCTCCTGTTGAGGAGCTGCTCCGGTGGCACGGACGTCGTGGAGAAGCCGAAGAAGACGGTGGACTGGACCCAGCTCACCTCCTGGCAGTCTTGCTCCGTCATTCCAAGCTCCGGGAAGCGGTCTTGCATGAGCCGGTGGAGGCCGCCGCACCGGCCGAGAAACAGCGCCTGGAAATTAGCCTGCTGGTTCAGCACGAGCACGCGCAGGTACAGCTCCTGCGGTGCAGCCGGCGCCATCTCTTGCCATTTGGTGATCAGTTCGACGGCGGATTGGCTCCTTGACCGGACGATGCTGAACACCGTGACGGTCTCCGGCACGGGGACCAGCCGCACCTTCCACGACAGCACCACGCCGAAGCTCTCGCCGCCTCCGCCGCAGAGAGCCCAGAAGTGGTCCTCCCCCATGGTGCTCCTGTTCATCAGCCTTCCGTCGGCGTCCACCACGACGGCGTCGAGGACGTTGTCGGCGGAGAGGCCGTACTTGCGTGCCAGCGAGCCGAACCCGCCGCCGCTGAGGTGGCCGCCGACGCCCATGGTGGGGCACGAGCCCGCCGGGAACCCCAGCGAGCGGCTGGCGGCGCCGACGGCGTAGTAGAGCTCGCCGACGGTGGCGCCGGACTCGACCCACGCCTCAGCACGCGCCGCGTCGACGTGGATCGCCCGGAGAGCGGCGAGGTCCAGCACCGCGAAGGGCTCGTTGTGCTTGTGGAGGTGGACCGAGGCGTAGGAGAGGCCCTCGTAGTCGTGGCCGCCGCTGCGCACGCGGACGCGGACGCCGTGGCGGCGGCCGCAGCGCACGGTGGTCTGCGCGTGGGCGTGCTCGGTGGCCGCGATGATCGCTAGAGGCTTGGAGGTGTCCGGCAGGATGTAGCGGAGGTTCCGGGCGGTGGACAGCAGGAGGGCAGAGTAGGACGACGGGGTTGCCGGGGTCTGGATGAGGCGAGGCGGGATGTCCGCCGAGAGGCACCCAAGGAATTCATCGATTGCTGTTGCAGTGGAAGCTAAAGAGGGCGTGTTTTGACCCGAGACCGAGATGATGCAGAGGGTTAGGACAAGGTGTAAAATTGTCGTCGTTGCCATGATTGATGCACAAGGTGGCATCTATGGCCGTGAGCGGGAGATGCGTGCTACGGATATAGAAGGCGGCAACTATATATATAGTTGAACTGAAGCATCATCTGTCATATATAGCTGCAGGAGTGGTTCCACAAATTTTTGGCCAATAAGTTCCGTACAAGAAAAAGATAAACGGTGGAGGAAATCAACTTGGCAAAGTTATTACTAGAATAGTACCAAGAGTTCAATATATCTTTTGTGTCTAATCTCACCTATACCAATCCACTTCACCCTGCGCACGAATATATATATATATATATATATATATATATATATATATATATAGTTGCGATCAAGCTCCATATCCCCTGTGCTATTGAGTATTGCCTACGCCTACCATTTTTGGGAAATAGAACCATTGTGCTGGGCTGTTTTGGTTTCCTCGTTTGGTAGGGTTCCTGCAAAAGATGCTGCCCCTATTTTAGTTATTGATTGACTAACTTTTGTTCGCAACAGGTTTTTATCATTTATGTCACTAGTTATGTACCACTACTCAGTTTTGCCATTTAAAAATTAAACTGCTAAAAAATGCCATTGTTTCGTGAGACACCTGCTAAAAAATAGATATCTAAAAAATGCCATTGTTTCATTAGATGTTTGTTCAAAAATGCCATTAGACATTATTATTGTCAGGCCAAACTCGTTGACCATGTTATATGACAAAATTTTTTCTATACCCACATGTCAGTTCTCTCTATCTCACAATGATAAGTGTGGGCCCAACTTGCTAGGACTAAGCAAGCGAATAACTTTAGAGAAAAATAAAAATGTTCTTTGGATCAAGTGGGACACACAGTTTATTGTAGTTAGATAGAGAGAGAGCTGACATGTTGGGCTATATGTATTTTTGTCATTATAACATGGCAAATAAGATTTGAGATGACATTAATGATGTCCAGTGGCATTTTTTAGCACGCGCATAACGAATCAATGTCATTTTTGAGCAGTTGAAATTCTTAGTGACAAAACTGAGTAGTGAGTTGTAACCAGTGGCATAAATGATAAAAACCCTTCCAAATTAGAGGGACGCCTTCTTTTCTTTTTTGGCAAAACAGAGAGACATCTTTTTGTTAACTCAATTACTTAGCATTCTTCAAAATGTTTGTTGGCCTTTTTTTATGAACAATTGAGACGCTTGATCGATAGCAGCGTTAATGCTCGTGCCGCCGTGCTCCCCGCCATGCCGACGAGGCTCCGTCGGGCTAGGCGAGGGAGGTGGAGCAACGGGCTTCCTCGCTCGTATCCGGCTGGTTCGGAGGACCACCCAACCGGCTTTTATGCTGGAGAACTGCTCTTCCAGCTCGTCGGATGCCATCGAAAGATTGGAGGAAAAGGTGAAACGAGGAGATGGGGAGCGGCGGAGCTTGCCGGCGTCTCGCCTGGTTTATAGAGGGCGGACGGCAGGAGCCTGGCCAGCGTTGCGTTTAATGCGGTCAGAAGCGGGCATATCGGCGGTACGTAGTCCCGCAAACCTCCTCCACGTTTGTTTCCGGTTTACGAGAGAAATCTAGGTAACTATGTACACATCAACACGTACACGGTTCGGACAGCGCGTTCTGGACGGAGCAGGAGGTTTGAGGGGTGGCATTGGAGATACCGAAAATATGTACACATTGACACGTACTCTGGCTTCAACTTTATTAGAGTTGTAAGAGCATATATAGTCGGACTTGGTAAATTCAACACATCAAACGCCCACAGACGCGCCCGGACGCGTCAACGGGCACTGAACGAGCACCCCTTAAATAATGTAATCTATATTCGGACACCTCAATTATCATATCTCAAATCCGTACAAACTTATGAAATTATGTCGATGCACACACATCGTCCGACTACTCCATCACTACTAACTAACACATGCCACCGAACTACCAAAATTTGGCATGTTTGGCTATGGTGGAGGTCATCCTCGGTTGTCACTGCCCTTCTCGGGGCCCTTGTCGTCCTTCTTGCGGAAGTATCGGTCGAAGATGCAGTACAAATCGAATCGCATATGCTCGTCACTTGAGCTGTCCTCGCCATCGCTGTCCTCCTTCTCCTCCTTCGGTGGCACTCCGGCCATGGCACGGACTGCCCGATTCTGCTCTCGGGCGAGGGAGCGCGTGTTCCTCCGCTGCCATTTCTTCACAATCCAGACGCGGATGGCTTCCTCCTCTGCGGCCGCCCGCGCCGCTACATGAGCCTCCTGTGCCGCCACTATTCCATCGTGATACGGGCCACGTCGGCCCTTAGCCTTTCCTTCCCATGGCGGGCCGTCCGTTTTCGGTGGGACTCATAGTCTTCCCGACCGGTGATGGGGAAAGAGAGGTGTTCCGGCTGTCGTCACTATGGCGTCGGGGCGGACAGATCCGTCCGTCGGCCGGGTGTTGTCCTCCCGGGAGCGGCAGAGTGCAATGCGGACTGCCATTGCCCCCTCCAATCCGCACGGGATGACACCCCAGTCGACGGATTCGAAGTGGTCGGAGTCCAATCCGCTGCCTGCCATGCCGAAGAAGGCCGGAAATCGCCGGAGGTGAGCTCGGGTGGCTGAGGGGAGTGGGGAAGGGAGTGGAGTGAAGTAGCTAGGGTATGCTCCGGTGAGTGAAAGGGGACAAATATATGTGGGATCGGGTGGGCCAGCATGGGCCGGATCCGACGTGGCGGACATGGCCGGGCACTCCATATCCGTTTCATATTTGGGCTGGATATGAGGGATGCTGGTCCACCTAGGCGTTTGAAGACTGTTTGAGACGTCTGTCTAAGTCGAAAAATCATGACCGGTCAATGACCGGGCGGTCTGCCCGGACGTTTGAGAGGAATGTTTGGGACGTCCAGATGTAGATGCTCCAACATGTCTTGCACTCGTGTATGCATGGTCTGGGGTAACTGTAGGAGCATGGTGTCCCACGTGCGCCACTTGCACACCTCCCACGAGTAGGCCACCTTCCCGTGAAGAAAACTAGCAGGCTGAAGCTAGTACGCCACTAGCCTTTGACTTTGACTCCAATAGGCTAATAGACTGGCCGGTACAGACGCATGCATCTGTTTTGACAGTGCAACTCTGATGTCAAGGCAAAATAATTTAGAAGCAAGCTACATAAATGATAGTATTACCAAAATGCTAGGAGGTTTAAACGATGTATGCAAATCGATAGATAGTTGAAGATCCAGAAATGCAACTACTCCCTCCGTCCGAGAATACTTGTCATCAAAATAAATAAAAGAAGATGTGTCTAGTATATTAGTTTTAAATACATCACTTTTTATCCATTTTGATAATAACTATTTTCGGACGGAGGGAGTACATGACAACGTAGTTTTTCCTAATGTGGAATGCCGTGTGGCAGCGGAAAACAAGGGTCTCCACATACACTTATTTATTTCCAATAACGTGGAGAGTATGCCTCTTCACGCTGACTAATACTCTACTGCGGTGTTCTTGCCCAATACGGCTGTTTCACCTGCTAACTTCTCTATCCAGTCTCTATGCATTGCGTGCGTGTAAGGCCTAATACGTGGGGCCTAAGAAAACCGACGTGCTTACAGTTTCTTTCCTACCTACCATGTGGAATATGCCACATGCAGTCGTGTTGTTGTTTGCTTGTCTTCAGTCCGCTGCTTACGGCTGTGCCACTAGAAACCTCATCCAGAGAATTCAACGTTTGGTGATACGTAACTTCTAACACGAGATATCATCACCATTTTTAAGTTTTGCAGGGGAGATATCATCACCATAATTATTGAATTGCCGGGATGAAATGCAGCTACAGCCTACAGGTATAAATACGCACGGAGCGACAACATGAACGTATCAAACTATCAATATCCAGTCGCTATGCATTGCGTACGTGGAAGGCCTGGTACATGAGGCCTAAAGGCATCTCGAACGGCAACCCACAAAAATCCTCTCGCATCCGTCTGTGGATAGGTGAACCAGTTTGCGGACATGGATACGGGAGGTCGACATGCAACGCTAGCCGCATACATTTGAAACTCCTTTTCAACAAACCGCAAGGAGGGGGTGGCTTGCTTGTGTTTACACTATATAAACTATATTCTTACATTTAATGGAAAGATCACAGTAGGAGGTTCTCCTACTGTTTTTGGTCAAAAAAAATAACCAAGTAATTAACCTAAAAAACAATTAACTAACTAATTAACCTATGTACAGTAGGGCAAAACAACTAACTAATTAACCTAAAAAACTAACTAACTAACTAACTAACCTAAATCAAAAACAGCAAGAGAAAAAAGGAAGAAACCTCACCGGGGTGGAGCGGCACCGGGCGGCGGGGCGGAGCGACGACGGCGGTGGAGCCGGGCGCCGGGGTGGGGTCGAGGTCGGTGGTGGTCGGGACGGTAGGGGGTGGGGTCCGGGCGGGGCGGGGCGGCGGGCACGGGACGGCGCTGGTGAGGTAGGGGGAGAGAGAGAGAGAGGGTGGGCGCCGGGCCGACTGCTTTTTAGTTAGGTTTAATTTCTTTTTCGTCTTCTAGCAGACGGTAAAGAGCGTGGCTAGTGGGGTGGGCCGAGGGGAAACAACCGTTAGGTTGGCTATTCTCTTTGTCGTCTGCTAGCATACGACAACGAAGCTTTGTCGTCTGCTAGCAGACGACAAAGAGGGAGGGTGACGGCAAAGAAAGTGTCCGTTAGGTGGTTCTCGTTGGTGGGCCACCCTTCCTCTTTGCCGTCTGCTAGCAAGCGGCAAAGCTTCTACACCGTCTGCTAGCAGACGGCAAAGAGCAGGCTGACGGTAAACACCCTCTTTGTCGTCCGCTCTTTCTTTGTCGTCACCTTTCTGTAAGCTGATGGCAAAGACCTTCTTTACCATCAGCTAGCAGACGGCAAAGAGCTAGCTGACGACAAAGATCCTGATTCCAGTAGTGTTAGAGGCGTAGATTATTACGTAGGTTAATTCCTCCACTGTAGCGACTAGGTGGGTGGTGGGTGGGACGTAAATTTCCCTATCATCGGATTTACATCTGATCCGGTCATAGAACGATGACTGGTCGTCCAAAATACCGAGCTTTTGGATTCAGTCCAACATCTCATTCAAGAGCGAGAGATCTGTCGGGCTCATCTTTTGACAGTAGGCGGGGCTGACTTGCATTATGCTCGACGAAGCATGTGACGCGTCCTCGGAGCATGGATCAGCCAGAGCGAGGGCCTGGTCTGATACCGAAGTGATCTGATCCAAACTCGAAGTTGGCTCTGTGGTGTGACCTGACCCGAGGTTCAAGTCTATGGTCTAGTCCGAGGTTAAGGCCACAGCATCCGTGGCGTTCTCAAGCCGTTCGGGAACCCAGCCAAAGAGGGTGACATCGCCGCGGGAATCAGCAGTGTATTCCAAACTTCCAAATATGATGATCTGATCTGGGGCGAGGTTCTCAACACGGCCGAGGCGTCCGGTCGAATCGGCGTGAAGAACGACGCTGCCGAACGCAAAAAGCTGGTCGGGGACGATGATGTCACCACAGGCAATGTCGTTGTTGCTCTGAAGGCGAGACATTGATCTTCTTTGGCCACATAGCTGGACCTACATGTTCCACCAATGTTGGTGCTAGAACCGACGGATCACATGTAGAGGGTCCCGAGTTGTGGGTCTTGAAACAATGCTAACAATGGACATAAGGACACAATGTTTACCTAGGATTGGGTCCTCTCGAAGAGGTAAAACCCAACATCCTGCTTTGGTTATGTTGATGTGATGGAGTATCGAGTACAAGATGATCTACCTCAAGATCGTATGATTGTGTTCCAAACCCTAAGGATGGTAATCATGCCTCTAAAGACTAAACCCCTCAACTTATATATGCACCGGGGGCACTTTGGTTTACACATATGGTCGGTTGCCGATATGACAATTACAGAGCAATCCTTGAAGTACACGCCAAGTCTTTGGAGGCTTCCATCTTGATCATGCCGGGTTTTGACGGCTTCGGTAGTCCTTCCTTCTAGTGATTGGCAGGCCAACAGCCCGACCCATGGATTCTAGACTGTACGCGTTTGTACCCCTTAGTCCAGGACACCGTCAGCGTCCGACAGCGGCGGCGCGGTGAACTAGTTGCTTGCGCCATTGCCACCGTCCACCGTGTTCTGTGTATAGCTATTAACTCTTAATCACATCCCATGCATACAACCAAACACCGTGTAGTTGCATGAGTCGAGCCAATGCAGGACACCAAATGTCATGTCAAAATTGGCCCCCTAATGCAGGAAGCCTAGATGGGAGCAAACAAAGGTTGTGCAGATGATGGTTTTTCCCATGTTTTTTCTGCAAATAGACACAAGCGAGGCACACATACAATACAGGCAAAATCGATGCCAGTAACCAAACACGCCCCTAGCATATAGAAAAACCTAAAACTAAAACTAGATGTTCGCAGACCAAGAACGAAGGCATACACTCCAAAATATGTTGAAGATTTAGAAACCTCACAAAGCAAGAAAACAACAAAGATCCAAACGAACCCATTCTATTTACTACATTGATAATCAAAGGAAAGACCTACAACGATTCGACCTCACAAAGCTGGAAAATAGCAAAGATCACTTGCTTGTTATGCCATATTCCTTCTGCATCTCACACACTGCCTTGAGAATCTCGGTCACTTGAGCATGGGTTAAGCCTGGAGCATGCCCAGCCTGCCGGTGACGCCAGAAGGCCTTCAGAGCATATTCATCGAAATCATCAATCTTGATCGATTCCAGGACAGCCCGGTTCACTGCATCCTCCTGGGCAGCCGTTGGCTCGAAAAGACCCTGCAGCACACACAAAGTAAGCTGAATTTTTCGCTCCAAGTTTTCTGCCTCGGCATCCGTCGAAGATTTTCTGCTCGGCTCGGAAAGATTAAGATTTGTGCCCAGAATTCAGGGCGGGGGAGGAGGCGAGAGCAACAGAAAAGGCTGGGATTTATTTAGGGAGCAAAGAGGATGGAAGAATCGGCAGCAACGGCGGTGGCATCTAGGAGATCTTTTGCCCATGCCGGGAACACCGCTTGAGGCTGGTTGTAATGGGGAGTATCATATACTAGTATCATGTATATGATACTAGTGTATGATACTACCTCCCTAATGCATAGTATCATATATTAGTATCATGTTGTACTTTATTTATTGCCATGCATGACACAAAGTAGCATAGCATTTAATATGATACGGTATCATGATATGATACTACACCCCCTCTTTCTTCATTTAATGCCATGACACATCATCAAAATTGCCTAGTTGGCATGCATGATACTAGCTATGATACTACCATTACGACCAGCCTGAGAGACGGGGCAGCAGGGAGAGGGATCGAAAATATAGAAGTACCGTTCTTTTCCCGAGCCGGAAGCAAAGCCTCCTCGCCACCTGCAGGAGCGCCGCCGCCATTGATCTCGCGACTTGATCCGCCGCTTTCCGCCGTATGGTGTCGGCTATTTGGTCAAAGCGTTGTCACGCACGTCCGTTGATTAGGATTCATTAAGACGGTTTTGCTAAATCTTATCTATAGTAGATGTGTTTACTTTAAATATTGCACACATGTCATCGATTTTATGCAGAGTTCTTTTCAAACTCTACAATATAACCTTCTTCTTTCCTTTATTATAATAAGATAGAAGAACCTTCCATTTACGTATCTACGACTCCAAGCTAAGTAAGCGAGACACGACACAACGATCTCTGTCGAAATGAAAGGCCATACATATTCGCCGTCCCAGCCACCCCGCCGCCGCATCCTCGTCAACGTGTTTTGTGCCGCATCCTTTTCCGCCACCGGCCTTCTCATCGAAAACACATCATATGATGACAGGAAATCGCCGCACACGGGGCCACCTGACCATGGAAGCAACAACCAAAAGAGGGACAACCAGAAATCGCCGCTCACGGGGCCACTTGACCATGGAAGCAACAAAGAGAAGAAAGTCCAGAAGAGGGACTGCACCAATGCTCTTCTCAGTTCTCACTGTCAATCAACTGTACAAAGACAATTTTAGTCTCTGTGGAGTAAGATCATAGTGGAGCTGGTGTGTGGCTCCATGTAACTTTGTGATGTTTGTAGCGTCATTGTACAAAGACCTTTTTTATGTGGCTAGCTAGAGCATAACCTCTCTCGACAAAAATCTCAGTATAGTACCCTGAGCTCGTGACTACGTTCAGGCAACAAGCCGGAACAAGGGCATCCTCGAGGCAAATAAAAGATCTCGCACGACAACCACAGAGCCGACTTTGTATACCGTGACTACGCTTATTTGCCTCGACCTCTCGGAGCCTGGCTTCAACGTCATTATTACATATCTTTGGGATTGGCACCACATCACACGCAAAAATAAGCGTCAGACAAAATTTCTAAAAGAAACTAGAAGGGAGCCAAGCACCTAGGTATCATGTTGAGCCGCGACGACCAGATCTTGGCAATGCTTGTGCGCCTCGCTCAGCTACGTCAACAAGTCGTCATTTACCTTCTCCTCGTGCCCCTTGCACAAACCAGCCTGACGCTCAAGGTCGGCCTTAAGAGTTCCGACTTCCGAGCTCATTGCGGAGCAAGCCATGCTACTCTTTGCTTTTTTGGAGCTCGCCACGCAGGTGGCTGCACTCCTCCCGCTCCAGCTGTAGTCCTGGCCATGGGCAGCCCGGCCCGAAAAAGCCCGACCCTGCCTCCCAGGCCGGGCCAGGCCCGGGTCTGTCGTTCTCGTGTTTTTCTAAAGGGCGGGCCAGGCTGGCCCGAAGCCCGACGGGCTTTTAAGCATTCGGGCTGGACTTGGTCCCAGAAAACATGCCTGATGACTGGGCCCGTGCCTGGGTTTTTTGCGTCGGGCTTGGCTAGGCCCGGCCCAAAGCTTGGCCTGGCCCGAGGTTTTACCAGGTATATCCAGCTGCATGGAGGCCTCATTTCAAACCAGGACCACTACGCTTACGAACTTGGTCAGCCTCATCGAGTTTCGTCTGGCCGCTTGCCAGAGAATATTTTAAATCTTTAGAGGCACATGGGCATGCCAACTGAACTTCAATCAAGGGAGGGAGACCCACCCGACACCCTAACATACAAGGACCTAACTGAAAACATGCTAGAGGAAGATTGGGGCCAGAGCACCGAGTCATCATCCACCTAAAGCGAAGGGAAGAGAGCGGCAAGATGATGCCAGTCTTCCAAACCTGCAGGAGAAAATGAGCGCCAGAAGCCCAGATCCCAGTTATTAGCAGCAAGTTTCGAGATGGAAGTGCTTGGCCAAGAACAATACAAAAAAACGGTAGGAAAAGCTTTATAGAGGGGGTCGTTGCAAATGCACCGGTCAAAGCCAAAAAAGAGTGGACTTTCCATTATCAACCACAAATTTAACCTCCGCGTCGAATTCATCATGCACTTTGACCAACTCATGCCAGCCTGAGAGCCACCAGAGGATCGAGGAGAGGAAATACTTGGCTTTGAGAAAGTAAAACCAGAGGCCTGAGGTCAGAATAGGCCACCACCATTTCATGCACATGTATACGTGCTTCATCCATCTTCATCCGTAAACCACATATTGAGTATAATGTTTATTTAAAAAACACAAGATAATGTATGATTTATTCCGCCTTGCCTTGTACTGCAAGATGATCATGGCCATGTATAAATACAAAAGCTACGTGTGAATAAATTTCAGCCGCAAAGTGCAGGGGCCGGTGCTCTGCACGCCGATGAGAACAGAAGGCACATGGCCTCACTCACTAAAGAGGAGCCCAGGATTCGAGACGCAAGGGGAGCGCGGCGGTGCCCTCGCACATATGCTAATCGTCGACCAGAAGGTGATGTGCGTCGGTGGGTGTGCGGCTGATTCTACAAGCTGAAGGACGGTGTACACCATCGACCGGAAGCCACTATTAGATTGCATCTTGCAGGTACTCAGGTAAACCCCTCGCGTCGCTCCCACGAGCGGGCGAGGGAGCGAACCCTAGCCGCCACCTCCAACCCCCTCCCTCGCCGTCGGCTGCGGCGCGACCGGGGTAGGCAGCGGGCGGGATCCCCTTCTCCTCGCATGATGTCGTCGGGTGGCGCGGGATGATGACTTGAGCGATGGCGTCTTGCGGATCCATGGCATGGCGGCACGGCTGATCCCGGCGGCGGCGCGGGTGGATCGGTTGGGCGTGGCGTGCCAATCGGCTGGACACGGCTAGAAGATGGAGGTGGAGCTGGGCGTGGCCGGTGGCTGTGGCGGTGGCGGCGTCCAGCCCGGATCAGGCCTTGGAGGTGGTGACCACTGGCCCGGATCCGACCATGGTGGTGGCGGCGTCCCTTCCACCAGGGATGACGAGCCAGGTGGTGGGTCCACTAGTAGAAAAGAGGCAAAGGTCCAAGTCGGGTCACCCCATTAGTCCCAGTTCAGTCCAGAACCGGGACCCATGGTGGCATTGGACCCGGTTCGTGAGCCCCGGGGGCCGGCCGGGTCACGTGGGCCATTGGTCCCGGTTCGTCTGAACCTTTTGGTCCCGGTTGGTGGGACGAGCCGGGACCAATGGGCCTCGCTCCTGGCCCACCACCATTGGTCCCGGTTGGTGGCATGAACCGGGACTCCTGGTTCATGCCACCAACCGGGACCAATGAGGTGCCTATATATACCCCCTCGCTTAAGAGCAGAGCACACTACTCTGTTTTTTCTGGCCGCCGAGGGGGAGAGGGCTTGGTGGTGCTCTAGCTCACCTCCTATGCACACAAGGTGTTCGATGGAATGCCCGAGCCACACTACTTAAGCTTTCTCCTCTCCAAGCTCGACCTCCAAGCTTCATTTTTCTCAATATTTGTCTAGGTTTAGCGGTCCATCACACCCCGTCCCCGTCTTCACCGCCGTCGATCACTCGCGCCGATCTCATCGCCGGCACCACCGTGGTGAGCCTCTTGTTCTTATCTTCTTTCTGAAAGGAAAAATATTCTTACTTGTATGTTTACATAGATACTTGTATTATTTTCTTACTTTTATTATTGCATCTTATATAGTGCGATGGTTTTGGTAGCCGCCCCCGTCGGCCCTCGTCCTGTCTATGATTCGGATGTGGTATATATTATCTTCTCATAACTATTGGTTCATTTATTGTTTATGACAATTATGCCGACCAACATGACATAGATTTTATTTATCTAGGAGGTTGTTGAACCGGAAATTCCAACCGACCCTATTGTCGAGAGGTTAAATTTAGTTGAAGAAGAAAACAATTTCTTGAAGGAAAAAATAAGAAAAATTGAGGAGGAGAAGATGATATTGGAGTTGCATGTTGCGGATGTCGTCGATGATCACAAGATCAAGATGGATGCAATGCGCTTGAAGATTGGAAAGATTAGAAAATCTGCCATTCATACCGAGGCTTGGTATCATTATGCCGTTGGATCAGTTGTTACCTTGGTTGTGATTATGATCGCATTTGTTTTTGCATTGAAATGTTTTACATAGTTTCAATGTATGGTTTAATTAATTTATATGCTCTGCAGAGCTTTATGTTGTTAGATGAGAACTGTGTATGTACTTTGGTTTTAATGTGATGATGAACTTTTATTAATTTGGTCACTTAATTATCTATTCATGATGTTCTGTAATGATTTTTGACACACTTAATTATAATGCACGCAGATGAACCGGCTATGGATGTACGATGACAGACACACCTCCGAGTACATTAAGGGCGTGCATGATTTTCTCGAAGTGGCTGAGGCAAACAAGAAGAATGGTTTTAAGTGTTGTCCATGCCCTATATGTGGGAATACGAAGTCTTACTCTGACCGGAAAATCCTTCACACCCACCTGCTTTACAAGGGTTTCATGCCACACTATAATGTTTGGACGAGGCACGGAGAAATAGGGGTTATGATGGAAGACGGCGAAGAAGAAGAGTACGATGACAACTATGTGCCCCCTGAATACGGTGATGCTACTGAACATCAAGAGGAACTAGACGATGTGCATGATGATGCTGCAACGAGCGAAGCTGCTGAAGATCAAGAGGAACCAGACGATGTGCCCGATGATGATGATCTCCGCCGGGTCATTGTCGATGCAAGGACGCAATGCGAAACTCAAAAGGAGAAGCTGAAGTTCGATCACATGTTAGAGGATCACAAAAAAAGGGTTGTACCCAATTGCGAAGATGGAAACACAAAGCTCGGTACCGTACTGGAATTGCTGCAGTGGAGTGCCTGACAAAGGATTTGAGAAGCTACTGAAAATATTGAAGAAGAAGCTTCCAAAGGATAACGAATTGCCTGACAGTACATACGCAGCAAAGAAGGTCATATGCCCTCTAGGATTGGAGGTGCAGAAGATACATGCATGCCCTAATGACTGCATCCTCTACCGCGGTGCGTACAAGAATCTGAATGCATGCCCGGTATGCGGTGCATTACGGTATAAGATCAGACGAGATGACCCTGGTGATGTTGACGGCGAGCTCCCCCAGGAAGAGGGTTCCTGCGAAGGTGATGTGGTATGCTCCTATAATACCACGGTTGAAACGTCTGTTCAGAAACAGAGAGCATGCCAAGTTGATGCGATGGCACAGTGAGGACCGTAAGAAAGACGGGAAGTTGAGAGCACCCGCTGACGGGTCGCAGTGGCGAAAAATCGAGAGAAAGTACTGGGATGAGTTTGCAAGTGACCCAAGGAACGTATGGTTTGCTTTAAGCGCGGATGGCATTAACCCTTTTCGGGAGCAGAGCAGCAATCACAGCACCTGGCCCGTGACTCTATGTATGTATAATCTTCCTCCTTGGATGTGAATGAAGCGGAAGTTCATTATGATGCCAGTTCTCATCCAAGGCCCTAAGCAACCCGACAACGACATTGATGTGTACTTAAGGCCATTAGTTGAAGAACTTTTACAGCTGTGGAATGGAAACGGTGTACGTACGTGGGATGAGCACAAACAGGAGGAATTTGACCTAAAGGCGTTGCTGTTCGTGACCATCAACGATTGGTCTGCTCTCAGTAACCTTTCAGGACAGACAAACAAGGGATACCACGCATGCACGCACTGTTTACTTGACACCGATAGAATATACCTGGGAAGCTGCAGGAAGAATGTGTACCTGGGCCATCTTCGATTTCTTCCGACCAACCATCAATGTCGAAAGAAAGGCAAGCATTTCAAAGGCGAGGCAGATCACCGGAAGAAGCCTGCCATGCGTACCGGTGATCACGTACTTGCTATGGTCAATGATTTACACGTAATCTTTGAAAAGGGTCCAGGCGCACTAGCTGTTCCGAATGACGCTGAGGGACACGCACCCATGTGGAAGAAGAAATCTATATTTTGGGACCTACCCTACTAGAAATACCTAGAGGTCCGCTCTTCAATCGATCGTGATGCACGTGACGAAGAACCTTTGCGTGAACTTGCTAGGCTTCTTGGGCGTGTATGGAAAGACAAAAGATACACCTGAGGCACGGGAGGTCCTACAACGTTTGCACGAAAAAGACGGCATGCCTCCCAAGCAGTATGAAGGTCCGGCCAGCTACGCTCTTACGAAAGAAGGGAAAGAAATCTTCTTTGAATGCCTGCTCAGTATGAAGGTCCCGACTGGCTTCTCGTCGAATATAAAGGGAATAATAAAAATGCCAGAGAAAAAGTTCCAGAACCTAAAGTCTCATGAATGCCACGTGATTATGAGGCAACTGCTTCCGTTTGCATTGAGGGGGCTTCTACCGGAAAACGTCCGATTAGCCATTGTGAATTTATGTGCATTCCTCAATGCAATCTCTCAGAAGGTGATCGATCCAGAAATTGTACCAAGGCTAAGGTGTGATGTGGCGCAATGTCTTGTCAGTTTCGAGCTGGTGTTCCCACCATCCTTCTTCAATATCATGACGCACATCCTAGTTCATCTAGTCGACGAGATTGTCATTCTGGGGCCCGTATTTCTACATAATATGTTCCCCTTTGAGAGGTTCATGGAGTCCTAAAGAAATATGTCCAAATCGCTTAGGCCGAAGGAAGCATCTCCATGGGCCATCAAACAGAGGATGTCATCGGGTTTTGTGTTGACTTCATTCCTGGCCTTAAGAAAATAGGTCTCCCTAAATCGCGGTATGAGGGGAGACTGACTGGAAAAGGCACACTTGGAAGGGACTCAATAATATGTAGGGACGGATATTCTTGGTCTCAAGCACACTACATAGTTCTACAGAACTCTACCTTGGTGACCTCGTATGTCGATGAACACAAGAACAGTTTGCGTTCCAAACACCCGGAGCAGTGCGACGACTGAATTACATGTGAACACATCAGGACTTTCAACAGTTGGTTGGAAACACGTCTCAGAGGTGACAACACTATTTGTGATGAGATGTACTTGTTGTCCAGGGGACCATCTTCGACTGTTACGATTTGGAAAGGATACGAGATAAATGAGAATACATTTTACACGATTGACCAAGATCAAAAGAGCACCAACCAAAACAGCGGTGTCTGCTTTGATGCAACAACCGAGAGGGAAAAGGACACATATTATGGTTACATAGTGGACATATGGGAACTTGACTACGGACATGATTTTAAGGTCCCTTTGTTTAAGTGCAAATGGGTCAATCTGTTAGGAGGCGGGTGCAGTAGACCCACAAGACGGAATGACAACAAGGATCTGAAAAATCTTGGGTACACCGACGAACCGCTCGTCCTAGCCAATGATGTGGCACATGTTATCTATGTGAAGGACATGTCTACCAGACCGAGAAAAGAAAAGATAAGGAAGCGAATACATCATACGATGAGCCAAAGCGCCACATAGTTCTTTCAGAAAAAGGACATCGTGGGAGTGGAGGGCAAGACAGACATGTCTCAAGATTATGAAAAGTTTCATGAAATTCCTCCTTCAAAGTCAAGGCTGACCCAAGCATCCCGATAAACGATGAAGATTATCCATGGTTACGGCGCAATAAGCAATGACACAAGCGAAGAAAAAGTGAAGACTTTCTCCGCAACTATTATGATGATACCATGCCAACTTTGTAATGCATTTGTATGATACCATTGTCCGCTTTTGTACATGCACATGCTATGTGGGTGAAATTATGATACCATGCCAACTTTCGACTTTTTCAGAGTTCATTTGAAATGCTTTAATGTCTTATGGTTCGCCTCGTCATACCATTAATCCCGGTTCGCTCCTTGTCAACTATGTTGTCACCAAGAACACTCTCAAGAGGGCAGCCACGTGGGCGATTGGTCCCGGTTCGTCTGCGGACCTTTGGTCCCGGTTCCACGCACGAACCGGGACCAATGCGCCGCCTGCCCATGACCATTAGTCCCGGTTTGTGCCACAAACCGGGACTAAAGGGTTGGTCCTCGCGCCAGAGTTTAGTCCCACCTCGCCAACCAAGGGCGCCCACCGGTTTATAAGCCCGTCCCTCTCTGCCTTGTTGAGCTCCTCTCAAAGTGAAAATAGATGCCCCTATACAGGGAATTTGACCTAAATTAATAGTGAATTTCTCTGAAATTCATAGAAATTTATTATGAATTTAGGTTGAATTTTCTCTATAGGCGCATCTATGTTCATTTTTTTAGTAAAGTTAATCACAAACTTGTGATTCACACAAATTTCAAAGAATTCAAATTTTAAGTATTCAAATTTGAAAACTAATGGCACTAACAGAAAGTTTATAATTTTTCTAAAACTAATGGCACTAACAGAAATTTTATAATTTTGCTGACCTAAAAGCAAAAAGAATTAAAAATAAAGCAAAAACAAAAGAAAATAAATAATGCGAAAACAAAACAAAAAACTGAAACAAAACAAAATAGCAACAATAAGTTTTTTGTTGTAAGTAGAAACAAAATAAAATAAATAAAGCAACAAAGAAAACAAAAAACAAAAAAGTGTTTTCAAATTAAAAACTAATGACACTAACAGAAAGTTTATAATTTTTCTAAAACTAAAAGCAAAAAATAATTAAAAAATAAAGCAAAAAACAGAAGAAATTAAATAATGCAGAAAAGAAAACAAAAAACTAGAATAAAATAAAATAACAACAATAAATATTTTGGTGTAAGTAGAAACAAAATAAAATAAATAAAGCAAGCAAGAAAAAAAAGATAAAAAAAGTGTTTTCAAGTTTGAAAACTAATGGCAGTAACAGAAAGTTTATAATTTTTCTAAAACTAAAAGCAAAAAGAATTAAAAATAAAGCAAAAAATAAAATAAAATAAATATTGCAGAAAACAAAACAAAAAAACTGGAAAAAAATAATAGCAACAATAAGTAAAGACTAGGCCCCCACGGCCTGAATATGACTAGAAACCCTACCATGGGTCAGGATTCAGGCCCGCAGGAGGCCCAGTAGGCCCACATGCATATAAGTGACTTTAGGTCCGTAATCTTGCATTTGAGAGGAGCTCGAAGTGGTCAGCGCAGCAGCGCTTATAAACCACTGTCGAGCCCTCTCGGCTAGCGAGGTGGGACTAAACATCCCACCGCACTGGGCCAAAGACAGGTTTGGTCCCGTTGGTGCCACCAACCGACTAAAAAGATATTAGTACGTTCGTGGCACAAACCGACCAATGTTTTTAGTCGGTTGGTGCCACCAACCGACCAAAGGCCGCCGCTTCCCACCCTTTGGGCTGCCGGTAAATCGGTTTTGGTCCCGATTGGTGGCACCAACCGACTAGTAGTATTGGTCCCGTTGATGCCACGAACCGACCAAAGGCCTGGTATATAAGTAGCACTTAGGAAAATTTGACGAACTCATCGCCAGCTTCCCCAGCCCGCCCGACGACGCCGAGCTCATCAACACCGCCAGTTGCCCAGATCGACGCCGTCCGCTGCCCCGACGCCGCCCGCCGCCCGACGCCGTCCAGCGCCTCCGTCGTCGCTTTTGCCCTGCCGCCACCAGCTGCCCTGGCCGCCGCCGCTTCGCCGACGCCGTCATCGCCGCCGCTGTCGTCGTCGCCGTCGCCGCGTCCATCGTCGCCGTCGCTGCGGGGAAGCACCACGCCGGCTCCAATGACCCGTTCATCCCCGAGGCCATTCGTCCGCCGCCGCACCGATTCCAGCCGGCGACCTCGACCCCTCCCCGCGCTGTGAGCCCCTGCCTCCTCCCCTTTCCTTCTCATTGTCGTCCCCGCACGTCATCCATAAGCGCGCGCCACCGCCAACCATCGTCGCCGTCGCCGTATAATGCTCTGTATATGCTCACTGTATGTATGTATGTATGGATGTATGTATGTTCACTGCATAATGCTCTATATATGCTGTATAATGCTCGTTTTTGCATTTTTTTGTTACCAAGAAAAAGGTCTATTTTTTGTTGATATGTATGTTCATATGCTCATTAATATTTAAAAATAATGTTCATATGCTCATTTAAGAAAATGTTCATATGTAACATTTAAGAAAAAAAAGTAAATGTATGTATGTTCATATGCAAAGAATTATTTTTGGATGAGATGAGATGAGATGAGATGTGTTTTGTGTTGGAGAAGAAAAGAGGAAGAAGGAAGAAGGAAGAAGAAGGAAAAGAGGGTTGGGGGGGTCGATATACCCCTCCATGGTTACATTTTTAGAAAAGGATTATCTATATATGTTCTCTGATTTAGTACATTTTAGGTTAGTTTCATTTTTAGAAAATTTTTATATATTTAGGAGAGGAAAAAGGAAAATAAGAAGAGGAAAAAGGAGAAGAAGAGGAGAGGAAGAAAAGGAAGAGGAGAAGAAGATGAGAGGAAGAAAAGGAAGAGGAGAAGAAGAAAAAATAGAACTTTTTTTCTATTTTTTCTTATTCTCCTCTATTCCTTTCTTCTTCTCCTCTTTTTTTTATTCTTTTATTTCTTCGATCTTCTCCTCTATTCCTTTCTTCTTCTCCTATTTTTATTTCTTCTTCGTTTTCTTATGTTTTATCGGGTCTGTCGTCGTCCATATACCCCTCCCGATAACTTCAACACGAGGGGGGGGGGTCGATATACCCCCTCCACGATAATATTATTTTCCCATGTACGTATGTCGTTGTTGTCGATATAAACCCCTCCCGATAACTTCAACACGTGGGGGGTGTTGGGGAACGTAGCAGAAATTCAAAATTTTCCTACGTGTCACCAAGATCTATCTATGGAGAAACTAGCAACGAGGGAAGGAGAGTGCATCTACATACCCTTGTAGATCGCTAAGCGGAAGCGTTCATGAGAACGGGGTTGAAGGAGTCGTGCTGTCGTGATCCAAATCACCGGAGATCCTAGTGCCGAACGGACGGCACCTCCGCTGCTCAACACACGTACATCCCAGTGGACGCCTCCCATGCCTTGATCCAGCAAGGAGAGAGGGAGAGGTTGAGGAAGACTCCATCTAGCAGCAACACAACGGCATGGTGGTGATGGAGGAGCGTGGCATCCCAGCAGGCTTCGCCAAGCACCAAGGGAGAGGAGGAGGAGGAGAGGCAGGCTGCACCAAGAGGAGAGAACTCATGTGTTGGGCAGCCCAAAACCTCAAGTATATAGAGGGGAAAGGGGGCTGCTCCCCTTTAGGGTTTCCCACCCCAAGGGTGCGGCCAGCCCTAGATGGGACTTGGGGCGGTTAAGAGGGGAGGAGTGCCTTCCAAGTCAAGTGGAGGCCCTCCCCTTAGGGTTTCCCTTCCCATGCGCATGGGCCTTGGGGGCTGGTTCCCTGGCCCATTAAGGCTAGGGCGCCCCCTACAGCCCATGCTACTGTATTGGACGTGGTGGAACTATTTCCGACCTCCGACCCTCCGAATCCTCCGAACCTTCCGAAGCTTCCTGTACAATACCGAAAAACCCAACTTTTTCCGAACCCGAACAACAACTTTCCATATATAAATCTTTACCTCCGGACCATTCCGAACTCCTCGTGACGTCCGGGATCTCATCCGGACTCAACAACATTCGGTAACCACATACAAACTTCCTTTATAACCCTAGCGCCATCGAACCTTATGTGTATACCCTACGGGTTCGGGAACCATGCGAGACATGACCGAGACGTTCTCCGTCAATAACCAACAGCGGATCTGGATACCCATGTTGGCTCCCACACGCTCCACGATGATCTCATTGGATGAACCACGATGTCAAGGACTCAATCTATCCCGTATACAATTCCCTTTGTCTAGCGGTATTGTACTTGCCCGAGATTCGATCGTCGGTATCCCGATACCTTGTTCAATCTCGCATCGCAAGTCTCTTTACTCGCTCCGTAACACATCATCCCATGATCAACCCCTTGGTCACATTGTGCACATTATGATGATGTCCTACCGAGTGGGCCCAGAGATACCTCTCCGTCAACCGGAGTGACAAATCCCATCTCGATTCGTGCCAACCCAATGACACTTTCGGAGATACCAGTAATGCACCTTTATAGCCACCCGCCATTCGTTGGACGCTTTGGTACACCCAAAGCATTCCTACGGTATCCGGAGTTGCACAATCTCATGGTCTAAGGAAATGATACTTGACATTAGAAAAGCTTTAGCATATGAACTACGATCTTTGTGCTAGGCTTAGGATTGGGTCTTGTCCAACACATCATTCTCCTAATGATGTGATCCCGTTATCAATGACATCCAATGTCCATGGTCAGGAAACCGTAACCATCTATCGATCAACGAGCTAGTCAACTAGAGGCTTACTAGGGACTTGGTGTTGTCTATGTACCCACACATGTATCTGAGTTTCCTATCAATACAATTATAGCACGGATAATAAACGATTATCATGAACAAGGAAATATAATAATAACTAATTTATTATTGCCTCTAGGGCATATTTCCAACAGGGGGGTCGATATACCCCCTCCCGATAACTTCAACACGAGGGGGTCGATATACCCCCTCCCGATAACTTCAACACGTGGGGGGGGGGGGTCGATATACCCCCTCCCGATAACTTCAACACGTGAGGGGGGGGGGGTGATACGTCCATTTTGCATCATGCTTTTATATCAATATTTATTGCATTATGGGTTGTTATTACACATTGTATCTCAATACTTATGGCTATTCTCTTATTTTACAAGGTTTACCATGCAGAGGGGAATGCCTGCAGCTGGAATTCGGCCGAAAAGGAGCAAACGTTGTAAACCTATTCTCGCACAACCCAAAAGTCCTGAAACTCCACGAAACCACCTTTTGGATTTATTAAGAATTTATGAGCGAAAGAAATAGGCCGGGGACCACACGTCCAGAGATGGGGCGCCTCTATAGGCGCGCCCTATCTCCTGGACCTGGTGGCCTCTCGCGACCATCTTCTGCTATATGGAGGGTTTTGTCCTGGAAAAATTAGTGGGCAAGCTTACGGGATTTAAACTCCGCCGCCACGAGGCGGAACCTTGGCGGAATCAATCTAGGGCTCAAGGAGCTGTTCTGCTGGGACACTTCCCGGAGGGGGAAATCATCCCAACATCATCACCAACGATCCTCTCATTGGCAGGGGGTCAATCTCCATCAACATCTTCACCAGCACCATCTCCTCTCAAACCCTAGTTCATCTCTTGTATCCAATCTTGTATCCAAAACCACAAATTGGTACCTGTGGGTTGCTAGTAGTGTTGATTACTCCTTGTAGTTGATAATAATTGGTTTACTTGGTGGAAGATCATATGTTCAGATCCTTCATGCATATTATTACACCTTTGATTATGAACATGAATATGCTTTGTGAGTATTTACGTTTGTTCCTGAGGACATGGGTGAAGTCTTGCTATTAGTAGTCATGTGAATTTGGTATTCCTTCGATATTTTGATGAGATGTATGTTGTCTTTCCTCTAGTGGTGTTATGTGAACGTCGACTACATGACACTTCACCATTATTTGGGCCTAGAGGAAGGCATAGGGAAGTAATAAGTAGATGATGGGTTGCTAGAGTGACAGAAGTTTAAACCCTAGTTTATGCGTTGCTTCGTTAGGGGTTCATATGGGCCCATACGTTTAATGTTGTGGTTAGGTTTACCTTAATACTCCTTTTTGTAGTTGCGGAGGCTTGCAATAGGGGTTAATCATAAATGGGATGCTTGTCCAAGTTAGGGCAGTACCCAAGTTCCGGTCCACCCACATATCAAATTATCAAAGTACCGAACGCGAATCATATGAGCGTGATGAAAACTAGCTTGACGATAATTCCCAATGTGTCCTCGGCAGCTCCTTCATTATTATTAGACTTTGTCCAGGCTTATCCTTTGCTACATAAAGGATTGGGCCACCTTGCTGCACTTTATTTACTTTATTTACTTTTGCTCGTTACTATTTATCTTATAACAAAACTATCTATCACCTACTATTTCAGTGCTTGCAGAGAACACCTTACTGAAAACCGCTTATCATTTCCTTCTGCTCCTCGTTGGGTTCGACACTCTTACTTATCGAAAGGACTACGATAGATCCCCTACACTTGTGGGTCATCAAGACTCTTTTCTGGCGCCGGTGCCGGGGAGCGTAGCGCTCTTGGTGAGTGGAACTTGGTAAGGAAACTTTTATATAGTGTGCTGAAATTTTCTATTACTTGTCACTATGGATACTAATCCTTTGAGTGGCTTGTTTGGGGTATCTTCACCCCAACCAGAAGAGCAAAGAGATGCCCCTCAACCTACTGAACTTTATGAAAATATTCACTTTGAGATTCCTTCGGGTATGATAGAAAAACTGCTAGCTAATCCTTTTGCAGGAGACGGAACATTGCATCCCGACTTACACCTTATCTTTGTGGATGAAGTTTTTGGATTATTTAAGCTTGCAGGTATTCCTAATGATGTTGTCAAAAGGAAGGTCTTCCCTTTATCTTTGAAGGGAGATGAATGACATGGTATAGGCTATGTGATGATACGAGATCTTGGAATTATAAGCGATTGAAATTGGAATTTCACCAGAAGTTCTATCCTATACATCTTGTTCATCGTGATCGTAATTACATATATAATTTCTGGCCTCGCGAAGGAGAAAGCATCGCTCAAGCTTGGGGGAGGCTTAAGTCAATGTTATATTCATGCCCCAATCATGAGCTCTCTCGGGAAATGATTATTCAGAATTTTTATGCTCAGCTTTCTCTTGATAATCGCAACTTGCTCGATACTTCCTGTGATGGTTCCTATATGCTGAAGACTATTGATTTCAAATGTGACTTATTGGAAAGAATTAAACGCAACTCTGAAGATTGGGGTTCCGACGATGGTAAGGAGTCAGGTATGACACCTAAGTTTGATTGCGTTAAATCTTTTATGGATACCGATGCTTTCCGTGGATTTAGCTCTAAGTATGGACTTGACTCTGAGATAGTAGCTACTTCTTGTGAAACTTTTGCTGCTCACGTTGATCTCCCTAAAGAGAAGTGGTTTAAATATAATCCTCTTGTTGAAGTGAAAGTAGTTGCACCTATTACAGTCAAAGAGAAGACTATTACATATAGTGATCCTATTATTCCTATTGCTTATGTTGAAAAACATCCTTTTCCTGTTAGGATAAAAGATCATGTTAAAGCTTCGAATGTTGTTCGTAAGAGTAATACTAGGACTTATACACCTCCTGCGCAAATTAATGTTGAACCTAGTATTGCTATGATTAAAGATCTCTTGGATGAAGACTTAGATGGGCATGTTATTTCTTTCATGGGTGAAACTGCTAATATTGCTAGACCCGATACTAAGACACGTAGACCTGTTGTAGGCATGCCTGTTATTTCTGTTAAAATAGGAGATCATTGTTATCATGGCTTATGTGATATGGGTGCTAGTGCTAATGCGATACCTTATGATCTTTATAAAGATATTTTGCACGATATTACACCTGTTGAATTAGAAGACATTGATGTTACTATTAAGCTTGCTAATAGGGACACCATTAAACCTATTGGGATTGTTAGAGATGTTGAAGTCATGTGTGAAAAGATTAAATACCCTACTGATTTTCTTGTTCTCGGTTCCCCACAAGATGATTTTTGTACCATTATTTTTGGTAGACCCTTCTTGAACACTGCTAGTGCTAAGATTGATTGTGAAAACAATATTGCCACTGTTGGCTTAGATGGTATGTCTCATGAGTTTAATTTCGCTAAGTTTAGTAGACAACATCGTGAAAAGGAACCATCTAGTAAGGATGAGATTATTGGTCTTGCTTCCATTGCTGTTCCTCCAACTGATCTATTAGAACATTATTTGCTAGACCATGAAAACGATATGTTTATGAAGGAAAGGGAAGAAATAGATGAAGTGTTCCTTAAGCAAGAACCTATGCTAAAACATAATCTTCCCATTGAAATTCTTGCGGATCCCCCTCCACCCAAGGGTGATCCCGTGATTGAACTCAAACCCTTACCTGCTAATCTCAAGTATGCTTATCTTGATGTAAAATAAATATATAATGTTATTATTAGTGCTAACCTTTCAGAGAAAGAAGAAGAAAGATTATTGAAAACTCTGAAGAAGCACCGAGCTGCTATTGGATATACTCTGGATGATCTTAAGGGCATTAGTCCCACATTATGTCAACACAAAATTTCAGTGGAGAAAGATGCCAAACCAGTTAGAGATCCTCAAAGACAATTAAACCCCAGAATGAAGGAAGTGGTAAGAAAGGAGATTCTAAAACTCCTTGAGGCAGGTATTATTTATCCCATTGCTGATAGTGAATGGGTAAGCCCTGTCCATTGTGTCCCTAAAAAGGGAGGTATTACCGTTGTTCCTAATGATAAAGATGAATTGATCCCGCAAAGAATTATTATAGGTTATAGGATGGTAACTGATTTTCGTAAGTTAAATAAAGCCACTAAGAAAGATCATTACCCTTTACCTTTTATTGATCAAATGCTAGAAAGGCTATCCAAACACACACATTTTTGCTTTCTATATGGTTATTCTGGTTTCTCTCAAATACATGTGTCAGCGGTGGATCAATCTAAAACTACTTTTACCTGCTCTTTTGGTACTTTTGCTTATAGACGTATGCCTTTTGGTTTATGTAATGCACCTGCTACCTTTCAAAGATGCATGATGGCTATATTTTCTGATTTTTGTGAAAAGATTTGTGAGGTATTCATGGATGACTTCTCCGTCTATGGATCCTCTTTTGATGATTGTTTGAGCAACCTTGATCGAGTTTTGCAGAGATGCGAACACACTAGTCTCGTCCTAAATTGGGAAAAGTGTCACTTTATGGTTAATGAAGGCATTCTCTTTGGGAACAAGACCTCCGAGAGAGGTATTGAAGTTTATAAAGCCAAAGTTGATGCTATTGAAAAGATGCCATGTCCCAAGGACATAAAAGGTATAAGAAGTTTCCTTGGTCATGCCGGTTTTTATAGGAGGTTCATTAAGGACTTTTCTAAAATCTCTAGGCCTCTGACTAACTTATTGCAAAAAGATATTCCTTTTGTCTTTGATGATGATTGTGTAGAAGCATTTGTAACACTTAAGAAAGCTTTGATCACAACACCTATTGCTCAGCCACCTGATTGGAATTAGCCTTTTGAAATTATGTGTGATGCTAGTGATTATGATGTAGGTGATGTTCTAGGGCAAAGAGTCGATAAGCAATTGAATGTTATCCATTATGCTAGTAAGACTCTTGATACTGCCCAGAGAAATTATGCTACCACTGAAAAAGAATTCTTAGCAGTTGTGTTTGCATGTGATAAGTTTAGACCTTATATTGTTGATTCCAAAGTTACTATTCACACTGATCATGCTGCTATTAAATATCTTATGGAAAAGAAAGATGCTAAGCCTAGACTCATTAGATGGGTTCTCTTGCTCCAAGAATTTGACTTGCATATTATTGATAGAAAGGGAGCTGAGAACCCCGTTGCTGACAACTTGTCTAGGTTAGAGAATGTTCTTGATGACCCACTGGCTATTAAAGATAGTTTTCCTAATGAACAATTAGCGGTTGCCAATGCTTCTTGTACTGCTCCTTGGTATGTTGACTATGCTAATTACATTGTTGCTAAATATATACCGCCTAGTTTCACATACCAGCAAAAGAAAAAGTTCTTTTATGATTTAAGACATTACTTCTGGGATGATCCACACCTTTATAAAGAAGGAGGAGATGGTATTATTAGACATTGTGTGCTTGAGCATGAACATGAACAAATCCTACGCAAGTGTCACTCTGAATCTTATGGAGGACACCACGCGGGAGATAGAACTGCACACAAGGTATTACAATCTAGTTTTTATTGGCCTACTCTCTTCAAAGATGCTCGTAAGTTTGTCTTATCTTGTGATGAATGCCAAAGAATAGGTAAGATCAGTAGACGTCAAGAAATGCCTATGAATTATTCTCTTGTTATTGAACCGTTTGATGTTTGGGGCTTTGATTATATGGGACCTTTTCCTGCCTCCAATGGTTATACACATATTTTAGTTGCTGTTGATTACGTTACTAAGTGGGTAGAAGATATTCCAACTAGTAGTGGTGATCATAACACTTCTATTAAAATACTTAAAGAAGTTATTTTTCCGAGGTTTGGAGTCCCTAGATATCTTATGACTGATGGTGGTTCACACTTTATTCATGGTGCTTTCCGTAAGATGCTTGCTAAGTATGATGTCAATCATAGAATTGCATCTCCTTATCACCCGCAGTCTAGTGGTCAAGTAGAGTTGAGCAATATAGAGCTCAAATTAATTTTGCAAAAGAATGTGAATAGATCTAGAAAGAATTGGTCCAAAAAACTTGATGATGCATTATGGGCCTATAGAACTGCATACAAAAATCCTATGGGTATGTCTCCATATAAGATGGTTTATGGAAAAGCATTTCATTTACCTCTTGAACTTGAACATAAAGCATATTAGGCTATTAAAGAGCTCAATTATGACTTCAAACTTGCCGGTGAGAAGAGGTTGTTTGATATTAGCTCACTTGATGAATGGAGAACCCAAGCTCTTTAAAGAAAAAGTCAAATGCTGTTATGATAAGAGGATACAAAAGAGTGAGTTTAACGTAGGAGATTATGTGTTATTATTCAACTCTCGTTTAACATTTTTTGCAGGAAAACTTCTCTCAAAATGGGAAGATCCCTACGTTATCGAGGAGGTCTGTCGTTCTGTTGCTATAAAAATTAACAACTTCGAAGGCACAAATCCGAGGGTGGTTAATGGTCAAAGAATCAAGCATTATATTTCAGGTAATCCTATCAATGTTGAAACTAATATTATTGAAACCATAACCCCAGAGGAATACATAAGAGACACTTTCCAGAACGTTCCAGACTCCGAAAAGGTATAGGTACGTGGTACGGTAAGTATGCCGACTCCAAAACAACTCTAATGGCAATTTTCATCAGTTTTGGATTATTTAAGGATTTTAGGAAGAAAGAAGTAGTCCGAAAGGGATACGAGGCTCCCACGAGAGAGGAGGGCGCCTCCCACAGGGCGCCCCCGTCTCGTGGGCACCTCGTGTGCCTCTTGACTCGCTTTCTTGTATGTTACGTATTTTGGTCGGTAAAAAATCATTATATATACTCCCGAAGGTTTTGACCACCGTATCACACAAATATCTTCTGTTTTCATTTCGAGCTGTTTCTGTTTCAGATCTAGAGCATCATGACATCTCCAAGCACTCCCAAGGACAAGTTTTTCGAGAGGGTTATCAACCCCTATCTTGCGGAGGTGCTGCATCACCCTCAAACCATTGAGATACGTGAGGGGGTGCTGCACATCCGCGATGTGGAGGGACCAAGGCATACCGGGAGCATGGAGACAAAGCTCGAAGCCATGGAGCAAGAAGTTTTCAAGTGTCAAGGGATGGTGGAGCGTGGACTCAACGCCAACCAGATGATGATCACGGATTTCACCAAGAACCACAAGCTGGATGCCAAAGTCATCGGGGAGACCATCTTCAAGCTTCAAGAGAAAATCGGGCACCTCCAAGCCCAGATTTATGACCTGCAAAACCATAACTGTGAGTATGAATATAGATTCAAGCGAATGAGTTTGGCTGCAGATTTAAGGATCCCGGAGACTCGATCATCCTTTTATGATGGAGAGCCTATGCCTTGGAAGACGGACGACAAGCCTACGTCATCACCACCTCCATCACCTCAGAAGAAATAATTACTTGGGTATGGGCACTCCCCTTGGCAACCGCCAAGCTTGGGGGAGGTGCCCCGGTATCGTATCACCATCACACTCCTATCTTTACTGCTTTATTTAGTTCGATCCTTTTAGTAGTGTCTTGATCTAGTAGATTGAAGTTTTGATATTAAGTAGTTTTGAGTTTTGCTTTGTGATCTCTTTATGTAAGCGAGTTCGTGTGCTATCTATAATAAAGATTAGTGTTGAGTCAAGGACTTTGCTATGTTGCTATGATCTTGAGAAAGTAGAAAGAACAAAAGAGTTCATATTGACCTTATGGGTAGTGATAACTTCACATATAGAAAGTATGAGGCATAAAAATTGTTGAGAGTTGATGAACGCAGCCTTGGTCATCGTTGCAATTAATAGGAAGTGATAAGGAAAGAGGGGTTCACATATAAATATATTATCTTGGACACCTTTTATGATTGTGAAGCACTCATTAAGTATGACATGCTAAAAGAGTTGATGTTGGACAAGGAAGACAATGTAATGGTTTATGTTTTCCGACATCTCAGTTAAAGTATATTGTCAGTGACTTTCTAAACATGTTGAGCTTGCCTTTCCCCCTCTTGCTAGCCAAAATTCCTTGCATCAAGTAGAGATACTACTTGTGCTTCCAATTATCCTCAAACCCAGTTTTGCCATGAGAGTCCACCATACCTACCTATGGATTGAGTAAGATCCTTCAAGTAAGTTGTCATCGGTGCAAGCAATAAAAATTGCTCTCTAAATATGTATGACTTATTAGTGCAGAGAAAATAAGCTTTGTACGAACTTGTTGTGGAAGTAATAAAAGCGACGGACTGCATAATAAAGGTCCACATACAAGGGGCAATATAAAGTGACGTTCTTTTGCATTAAGATTTCATGCATCAACCCTAAACGCGCATGACAACCTCTGCTTCCCTCTGCGAAGGGCCGATCTTTTACTTCATGTTTTTACTTTATGCTTGAGTCAAGGTGATCCTCACCTTTCCACTTTTTCATTTTATCCTTTGGCAATCTCCTCGTGTTTGAAAGGTCATGATACATATATCAAATTGGATGTAAGTTGGCGTAGGCTATTATTGTTGACATCACCTAAAGGTGAATATGTTGGGAGGCAACACAATAAGCCCCTATCTTTCTCAGTGTCCGACTGAAACTCTATAACCACAAGTATTGCGTGAGTGTTAACAATTATGGGGGACAACGAGATAGTTGAGTATGTGATCTTGCTGAAAAGCTCTATTATTGACTCTTTCTGATGTTATGATAAATTGCAATTGTTACAATGACTGAGATTATAGTTTGTTAGTTCCCATTGAAATTTATGAAGCATACTTGACATTGTGAATTGATTATTACTTGAGCATAAGAAAGCATATGACAAAATCTATATATGTTGCTGTAATTAGAATGATCATGATGCCCTCATGTCCGTATTTTATTTTTATCGACACCTCTATCTCTAAACATGTGGACATATTTTTCGATCTCGGTTTCCGCTTGAGGAAAAGCGAGGTCTAAGCTTGGGGGAGTTGTTACGTCCATTTTGCATCATGCTTTTATATCAATATTTATTGCATTATGGGCTGTTATTACACATTGTATCTCAATACTTATGGCTATTCTCTCTTATTTTACAAGGTTTACCATGAAGAGGGGAATGCCAGCAGCTGGAATTCTGGCTGGAAAAGGAGCAAACGTTGGAAACCTATTCTGCACAACTCCAAAAGTCATGAAACTCCACGAGGCCACTTTTTGGATTTATTAAGAATTTATGAGAGAAAGAAGATCATATGTTCAGATCCTTCATGCATATTATTACACCTCTGATTATGAACATGAATATGCTTTGTGAGTAGTTACGTTTGTTCCTGAGGACATGGGTGAAGTCTTGCTATTAGTAGTCATGTGAATTTGGTATTCGTTCGATATTTTGATGAGATGTATGTTGTCTTTCCTCTAGTGGTGTTATGTGAACGTCGACTACATGACACTTCACCATTATTTGGGCCTAGAGGAAGGCATAGGGAAGTAATAAGTAGATGATGGGTTGCTAGAGTGACAAAAGCTTAAGCCCTAGTTTATGTGTTGCTTCGTTAGGGGTTCATATGGGCCCATATGTTTAATGTTGTGGTTAGGTTTACCTTAATACTCCTTTTTGTAGTTGCGGATGCTTGCAATAGGGGTTAATCATAAGTGGGATGCTTGTCCAAGTTAGGGCAGTACCCAAGTGTCGGTCCACCCACATATCAAATTATCAAAGTACCGAACACGAATCATATGAGCGTGATGAAAACTAGCTTAACGATAATTCCCAATGTGTCCTTGAGAGCTCCTTCATTATTATTAGACTTTGTCCAGGCTTATCCTTTGCTACATAAAGGATTGGGCCACCTTGCTGCACTTTATTTACTTTATTTACTTTTTCTCGTTACTATTTATCTTATAACAAAACTATCTATCACCTACTATTTCAGTGCTTGCAGAGAAAACCTTACTGAAAACCGCTTATCATTTCCTTCTGCTCCTCGTTGGGTTCGACACTCTTACTTATCGAAAGGACTACGATAGATCCCCTACAATTGTGGGTCATCAGGGGGGGTCGATATACCCCCTCCCCGTTACTATTATTTTCCCATGTACGTATGTCATCGTTGTCGATATAAACCCCTCCCGATAACTTCAACACGTGGGGGGAGGGTCGATATACCCCCTCCCGATAACTTCAACACGTGTGGGGGGGGGGTCGATATACCCCCTCCTCGATAATATTATTTTCCCATGTACGTATGTCGTCGTGGTCGATATAAACCCTCCCGATAACTTCAACACGTAAATCGATATACCCTCCCGATAACTTCAACACGTGGGGGGGGGGTCGATATACCCCCTCCCCGATAACATTATTTTCCCGTGTATGTATCTCGTCGTTGTCAATATTACCCCCTTGAACCGTTGTCGAGGCCACCCCAAACCCTAGAGAAGCAGCACCGAGACCACTAATTAATATGATTCCTTATTGTGATTAGCTAGCTAGTTCTACGTTTGCCACTAATATATCCATATCTGTCATGTTTGAATAATAATTGCCATGTTGTAAATATTTGTAGAAACTATGGACACCCCCCGAGACGAAGCAACAGAAGCGATGTTGGGGGAGATAATCGCACAAGGAAGTGATGCCGTCTTATCGTTTCTGAACGACACAGATGGTATGGAAGGACAGGGTGAAGAAGCAGGCTATTATGATGGCTCCGTTGACCCAATGCCGATGCAAGAAGGAGACCATGAGGACGGCTCCGGTGACCTAATAACGGTGCAAGAAGGAGACCGTGATGACGGCTCCGGTGACCGAACCAAGTCTGGCCAGGTATATATATTGGTTAAGCCTCTGCTGACTAGCTAATTGATGCATTCATTGTTTTGGTATATGTACACATATTAATTAACTCTCGTCTTTCTTCTTTTTTCTAGCCCTCCGGATCGATCACAACTTCGGTAAGGAGACGAGGACCGAAGAAAAAGTTGAGCTCGGATGAAAGGTTTGAGATCACAGAAGTCGCGCGCGATGGCGAACCGATTGAACCCATCCGAACAAAGAACGCATTTGCTGCTCAGTGCGGGGTTCTTGTTAGGGACAAGATCCCGATCAGCATCCACCAATGGTATAAGCCTAAGGAGGAAGACCCTGAGGTGTCTAATGTCAATGATATGCAGAAAGATGATCTTTGGACTGAGCTGAAGGCAAATTTCACCCTACCGCTAGAGGAGGATTCGGAGAAGCCAGTTATAGAGCAATTAATCAAGTCTTTTTCTCTTAAGAAGATGGCAGGCCTATTCAAGAGGTGGAGGAAAGAGCTGAAAAAGTTTGTCGGCAAAGAAGAGACACCAGAATTCATCGGCAAATATGAGAAGATCGAGATCATCGCCCGCATTTGTGGCCCACAAGACATCGGAAAAGAGTAAGAAGATGTCGGCGATAAACAAGCAAAATGCTGCGAAGAAGAAGTTTCACCATCGCACGGGGTCGTGGCTACCTCAAAGCCCGACCTAAGTGGGCCAAGGCTGAGAATGATCTCGCTTGATAAAGGGATCGAACCGAGACAATGAATCGCCGACTGCTGCGGACTTGGTTCTTCGGGCTGGCGGAACCTTGGACCCTGTATCGTGGAAGTGCCGTGGACGGATGAGCAACTGAAAATACCACCAACAGGCTTCGCACTATATCGATGCAGCGGGCAAGGGACGCTTCGCTCCGCATAGGAGAAGGACGAGCTCACAATGGCCCTCGGGAATCCCGAGCACCCTGGACGGACACAAGGCACGCCAGGCTCCATTCCGTGGAAGGTTGGTTTTTCGGACGCAGGAGGTTACAAATGCCATGAGAGGAGGAAGTAAGTGGAGCATAGACAACTGCAGGCGCTGCATGCAAGGGTACAAGGGCTAGAGGAATGAGAAGCAGATCGCAGCAAACGGCCAAGTTCGACCTTCTGAACCCGGCACAACTTTTCACTGTCGTCCAATTCCAGAAGGATATGCTACGGTGACGGTGGACGAAATAACGGAGGGATTTGAGGACCTCCAGCTTGACCACCCTACCGGTGAAGGGGAGACTCGGCTGGGTTCTGCTCTGAAGACTCCATGCCTATGGCGAAAGGAGTTCATCCACCTTCCGAACTGGACGCCTCCTCCTCCTCCGGCGAGTCAGGGCACTCCGCCTCGTCCACCACCTCCTCCTCCGGCGAGTGATGATCAGGGCATTCGGCCTCCTTCTCCGGCGCATGGCGGCACTCCGCCTCCTGCTCCGCCTGCGCCGGCGCGCCCGAGCAGTCAGCAGCGTCCTCCTTCTCCGCCTCGCCAGCAAGGGCGGAAGAGACCCGCTGCCGCCCCGGCTGCTCCGGCGCGTCGTAGTCCTTCTCCTCCGCCTCGTAAGCAAGCACGAAAGAAGACAGAGGCCGCAGCCGCTCCGTCTGCTCCGGCGTCTAGCAATACAACCAGCAGAGGCGGGAGGCAATACAGATACGGTCCTTCTCTCAAGCCAAGTTACCGTACGAGAGGACCGAGGAGGAAAACACGAAGATCGTGCAGACCAAAGTGAAGGACTTCTTTGAAGGGTTGAAAGCAAAGAGACATCCAGCTCCGGAGGAGAATGTAGATCCGGTGAAAGCAAAGCGCACTATCGATGCCCTGAGTAAACCACCAAAGTCTCCGCCGAAAAACAACTATGAGCGCATTACTGCAAAGACATATCTCGAAGCTAACCGGCGGGAAGTACTGTCAGTGATCAAAGGTTAAAAGAACGAGCAGCTGGGAAAAAATTGCCCAGCTCGGCGAACAAGCAAAGCAATCGTGCCCCCCGCTCAATGTGTCTAGCGACATCTTCGCTAATGCTCCGGGGATGGTGCCCGGCTATAACAATCTTGGAGATTACCTGCCTGATGATGTACATTTTGATTTCTTGGAGGTGGACGAACACAGATACGAGTACGGGAAGCCTCTCGTCAAAGATGAAAAATCTCTAACAACGATGATGCGAAGATTCCATAATTGGTACATGAAAACCTGCAGAGAGTCTGGGGGGACGAATACTTTGTATCTGAGAATTAAAGAGGAACATGACCTCGTTGGAACTGATCTGTTGACTGTTCCATTTGAGGAGTTCTTCGAGTTCTTCAATCAAAAGGCCCTCGATAAATTAACGGTCTTTTTCTACTGTCTGTAAGTACTATTTCTGTCATTAAGTCTCTATATATAGCTCGGCTCTTTCATTGCATGTATTTATAATTAATTATCCTCACTATATTATGTAGATTGAAGATCGTCGAGTGCAAAAAATAAGAAATGTATGATATTGGGTTCATTAACACAAATATCATAGATGAATTTCTGGTTAAAAAGCACGCCGAAGAGGCCGAGGCCAACTTGCTACAATCGTTGATCAAAAATCAAAACAAAGATTTAATACTCTTTCCTTACAACTTCAAGTGAGTGTTACTGTCGTGTGCATATTTGGTTTCCCTTATTACTCGAGTGAGGTTATAGTAATGTAACTGATGAGTTATGCATGCGTGCGCAGCTTCCACTATGTTCTTCTGGACATTAAGCTTGAGCGGGGAGTAGAAACCGTCTTAGACTCGAGACGAAAAGATCCCGAAACCTATGCAGACATGACTAAATTGCTCAACAAGTAAGTTCAATCGATCATTATCGCACCATATCAGCAACTTTTTGTTCATTTCCTGATATCTCAAGTAATAATAATTATTTTCTTTGTCTTGCAGGGTTTGGAAACAGTTCACCGCAGAATTTCCGGGACTGCCGAAGGAGCTGCGATATACATACCCGAAAGTAAGTACTACTAGGTAGCTAGTTGCGCGCATCTCCCGTTGATTATATAGCTATACTTTCATCAATGCCATTTATAATGCTTCATTATCAGTTTGATTGACCTCTATTTCTCGTAAAGTGCTTGTGGCAGGAAGAAGGGAATAATTTCTGTGGATACTACGTAAAAGTAGTTCATCTACAACGCTAATTTGAAAAATAAGCGGGCTACTCTAAAAGACAATATGAAGTGCGTAAGCAATAATATTCACAATTTCATTTTATTACACCATCATTTCTGTTGAGTTTCATTCATATATGTATTAACCCCCTTCTTCAAATTAGACGTGGCAGATGCGGAATGAACTCCTAGAACAAGATCGCATGAAAGCAATTCAAGAGGAATTGGCGGGATTCTTTCTTGACCACGTCATCAATAAAGCCGGAGAATACCATGTGGAAGTTGATTTCAAATGCTAGGGGATTGTAAGAGATCTTACATATTGTATATGTATGTAGCCAGTAGCGTCGGATAGATAATACGAAAACTTGTTGTTCGACCAATCTCTCAGAGAAGGAGAGGTCGATCGATCACTTCTCACGGTATGCATGACGAACTTCTATACTTAATGGTTCCCTTCATTTTCTTCCTAGCTAGCATGTCGAGGACCTCTCTATGTACAATACGTAGCGTCGACCAAGCACGAACATAAGAGAGGACACTTCTCTCCATTAATTAGCTAGCTAACACAATATATGAAACACCTAAATTAACCCCCAAAACCCCCAACCCCCTTCAAAAAAAACAAAAACCCCAGCCACTGAAATGATGACGCGTGGATGCCTTTTGGTCCCGGTTGGTGCCACCAACCGGGACCAAAGGCCCTCCTGCCTGGGCTCGGCGCACCGGCCACGTGGAGGCCCATCTGTCCCAGTTCGTCTAGGGCATTAGTAACGACCCTTTAGTCCCCGTTCAAGAACCGGGACAAAAGGCCCTCACCAATCGGGACTAATAGGGGTTTTTCTACTAGTGGTCCTTATGGCGGCGGATCTTGGGATCCCGTGTCCGGGCTCGTCGCAGGACGTGCGTGACAGTCGGAGCTTCCTCCGGCGTCGATGGCGCTTGATGCGGGATCGCGGCCGCGGTTGCCATTGTATGGGCGATGACAGCGGCTGGCGCGACGGTGGGTGCTCCCTGTAGCGCCCGGATTCTGGGCGGCGACCCCTCTTCATCAACGGCTGCGGACCCCAGGGTCGTGTGGGCGACTGGGAGTCTAGATCTCGAGATGGTGACGGTATGGGACGTCCCTTCCATCAACAGACCAGGTTTGATACGGCTCGACAGGTGACACATGAGCCTCTCTCGGAGTTGTCGGGTGGTGCGTGTCGTCGACAGGTGGAGCCATCAGTGGATGTGCTACCGGCGGATGCTACGCATAACGTCTTATACGGAGATGTCAAGTCATGCCTGCTACCGGCAGGTGATGCACGGCGGCTCTGGCGGAGGTGTCAAGTTTAGCCTGTTGTTGTTGGATCGAAGAAGGTGCGACAGTAGCGGGAGGCTGGTGGTATGGGATGTCTTTATCTTCCGTTGTCTCCTCCAGAGGTATCCAGCTATTGAGGTGTCGGTAGACGGATAAAGGCGTATTGTACAAGCTTCAATGGCGTTCTTATGCACTCCGATGAAAACACAAGATCTTTGATCGGGCTATGCCGTCGCGCGCCCGCGTCATGTCCTTGCTGAAGGTGATGGATTGAAGCTTTGCTTTGGGGATGAGTATCCGAAGTTTAACCTTGTGGTGGACTCGCCATCATCGGCGCACGTGCGCTAATTCCTTGTTGAAGGGGTAGCTTAGGAGTTGTGTATTTTTCGTTTATGTTGTGTCTTGTATCATAGGGTAGTGGTTATCTAGGGGAGTTACTCTCGCGAGGTATATGGCCTCAGGGTTTGTTTTTCGCTTTTCTCTAGATCGATGGTGCTCGGCCGCCGGATTTTGCTCTTAATAATATATGGATGTATGCATCGTCTTGATTCAGAGGAGGCCGAGGGTTATCCTCCTTTTTTTTAAAAAGGAACAAGAAGATGTCCACACACAACGTTCACGTGATCAGACTGCCGCCGGAGGTGGAAACACCAGACCGGGGGACAACGACGTGCCGCCGGAGCTTGTCTTCATCAAGCCTATTGTTGTGGCGCGCCGCACTCTCGGTCGGCGAGGACCCCGGTGCGGCCATTGACGTGGACGGCCGACGATTTAGCCGCGCCGGATGGTGGCCGTTCAAGACACTACTAGGAAAAGGGCTATAGATAGGATTGACACTAATGGCGCATCAGGGTTGTAGTGCGCCACTACTATATACTAATGGCGCACTAGTTTGTGATGCGCCATTAGTGTGGAAGACACTAATGGCGCACCAGAAAAACGGTGCGCCACTAGTAATAAAGTTTTTTTTTCATTTTGCCATACATACTAATGGCGCATCCGACCGAAGTGCGCCATTACTAGTTCTAACTAGTAATGGCGGACTAGACAGACAGTGCGCCATTAGTATTTTTTTTATTTTTGCAAAACTACTAATGGCGCACCACCTGCAGGTGCGCCATTAATAAGCAGGCATACTAATGGCGCATTTGCTGGTAGTGCGCCATTAGTAACCTGGGACCCCAACAAGATATTTTGGATAGCCACACCTACCCACTCACTTTCCCCACTTTATTCCCTCCACCTCCTTCTCCAAACTTTCGGCTACCTCCTCCTCCTCACCACATTTGCACCATAGATTCATCAAAATTAAGTGGTGAAATTACCATTTTTTGATAGGTAAGTAAGGGGAAAGCTATCTTCATGTTGTAGATCTACTTTTTTCTCCCTAGCTCGCTTCCAACAACGTGCACATGCACTTTTGTGGCCTAGCTAGATCTATGTATGTTTGTGATGTTGCATATGTTTGTGGTGTTGCATATATGTTTGTGTTTGCAGGTACCGGTATTTGAAATGCGATAGTTGCCAATATTTTGCCGAATGTTGATTCATTTCCGCTTCAAGCGAGAATTTTGGCACTATGCATTCTTTTTGGTCCTATTTTAGGGAAGGTCATGCCAAATTTTTCTTGGTTCTAAAATATCGCTTTTGCTCCACCCTTGCAGCGACCATGGTCCGCACGATGACCGAAGGCATCGTGAATAGGTTTTTGAGCTCCGCCAAGGCCGAGATGCTTCAAAAGAACGAGACGGAGATAAGATGTCCGTGTCGAAGATGCAAGCTGAAGAGCCGGATTCCGGGCAGGTGCGGGACCACCTGCTCTTGCGTGGTTTCATGGATGGCTATCGGTGGCAAGGTGATGAAGATGACTATGAAATCGTCCATGGGGGTCGGGCAAGAAATGAGGAAGGGTAACAAGACAACCACCGCGGTGAGGGCGGGCGAGAAGACGAAGAATCTCCAGGACATGATCATGACGGTGATGCTGTACATTGTCATCATGTAGAAGATGTCGTACATGATGATGAGGAAGATCAAGATGAAGGGCATGATCATGAAGATGAAGATGCCGGAGCAGACGACGATGGAGGCTGGGTGCAGGACCCTCATATTCAAGAGTTGCTTCTCAAGCAGATGGATAACGCAAGAGCTGCCGCCCGAGAGAAAGCCGAGCTGGACCAACTGGAGATAGACGCGGTTACTCCATTGTATGAAGGATGCAGGCCCGAGGATACCCGCCTGAAAGTAACGCTCATGGCTCTGGAGATGAAGGTAAAACACAAAATGACCGACGCATGCTTCGACGAGAACATGCCATTCTGGCACGAACGTCTTCCCAAGGGAAACAAGTGCCCGGCCAGTTTCGAGGAGGCGAAGAAAATCGTGTGTCCTCTGGATTTACCGCACGTGAAATACCATGTGTGTATGAACAATTGCATCATTTATCAGACGAGCATGCGGAGTCTACCATATGTCCGGTGTGCGGCCTCACTCGATAAAAGAAGAGGAAGAAAGCTCCTCGAAAATCGGTGTGGTACTTTCCGATCACTCCTCGCTCTGCAGCGGTATTTCATGACCCTAAGGTAGCAAAGCTCCTGCGTTGGCATGGATAGGGAGGAGAAGAAGCGGAAGATGACAGAAATGATCCGGAGATAAATAAAAAGACAAGATGCTGAGTCACCCTAAGGATGCGAGCCAGATGTAAGCGTTGAATTTCGAATACCCGAATTTGGGAAGGATCCAAGGAACATCGTGGTTTGGCGCGAGCACCGATGGAGTCAATCCGCTTGGCAGCCGAGAAGCACACATAGCACCTGGCCTGTGTTTGTGTGGATGTACAACCTTCCCCTTGGTTGTGCATGAAGAGGAAGTACATTCACATGAGTATGCTAATTGAAGAGCCGAAACAACCAGGAACGACATCAATCAGATCCGGGGCTGTCAAGGAGGAGCTAGACACGCTGTGGAAAATGCCAGCCAATACGTGGACGCCACAGAGAAAGAATATTTCCTATGAGAGCCACACTGCTCACGACGGTGCACGACTATCTCGATTACGGATATTTCAAGGCAGGTAGTCCACGGATTTTCCGGATGCGTAAGGTGCATGGATGACACAACGATCGCCAGCAAGATAGAGATCCCGGTCTTCGAAAACCGTGTTCATGGGACATCAAGGTGGCTTCGCGATGATGACCCGTGGAGGAAACGCAGGATCTATTCGATGGTGAAACCGAACCCCGAAAACGCCCGTGTACGAGGAGTGGCGAGGAAATAGACGAGCTGTTGAAAAATTCGAAAGACTGCCCACTGCCGAGAAAGAAGCAAAAGGCGCCAGAGCCGGGAAAGAAGCGAAAGGCGCCAGAGCCGCTGCTGAAGGTATGTAAACCAAGGTCTGTTTTCTGGGACTTGTCGTACTGGAAGATCCACCGTGTGCCTCACAGCCTTGATGTCATGCATATCACGAAGAACGTGTGCGAGTCTGCTTGGTACCCTGCTCAACATGCCGAGAGGACCAAAGATGGGCCAAAGCAAGGGCAGACTTGAAATCAATGGGCATCGTGCAGAGCTTCACGCTAATGATGATGATGATGATGATGATGATGAGGCGAAGCAGACACGTAAAGTCGTCGCAAAGGCAAAAGGCCAACAAGACCGGAAATGACTACCCTCCCGCGTGCTTCACTCTAAGTCAGGAGGAGATCGAGCACTTTTTCACCTGCCTCCTAGGAGTAAAACTTCCTTACGGTTACGCGGGGAAGATAAGCAGATACCTAGACCCAGTGAAGCGAAGTTCAGCGGATGAAGTCTCATGACTGTCACGCGTCGATGACGCAGATACTTCCGGTTGCAATTGTGGGATCATGGATGCGCACGTCCGTGAAACGCTATTTGGCCTATGCAACTTTTTCTCGCCATCTCTCGAAGTCGATTGGCGTGAGGCAACTCGAAGGCTACAGAGAAGAGATCGTGGTGATACTATGCGAGCTTGAGATGTACTTCCGCCCGCATTCTTCGACGTTATGGTGCATCCGCTGGTCCATATCGTGGAGGATATCATCCAACTCGGGCCGACGCTCCTGCACAGCATGATGCCGCTCGAAAGGATGAATGGTGTCATCAAAGGATACGTCGCAACATGTCATGTCCAGAGGGAAGTATAGCCAGGGCTTTCGATCAAGAGTGCATCTCCTACTGCACGAATTATCTAGGCATCGAGAACCCGCTGGTCTGCCTGTCAACAGCACCTCGGCAGGCTCGCTGGATGGGGTCACCGTGAGGGTCACCGCGAAATGCATGTCGACTTCGAGGGTCGACTCGCCGACTTTGAAAGAGCAAACCTAGTCGCGCTACAACACATAGACGTGGTCAATCCTTGGGTGGTAGAGCACAAAACCTTTATTGAGAAGACGTACAATGACCGAGGACAATAGAGGACGGACGGAGATATAATCAAAGAGCACAACTCATGTTTCACGCGTTGGTTCAAGCAGAAGCTTCGTCGCACTTTACATGAGGATTCTTCCGCGGAAGAACAACTCATATTCGCCTTGTCACAGGGCGCCGAGCACAACCTGATGACCTATGAGGCGTACGATATCAACGGCTACACATTCTACACCGAGAACAAGGACATGAAGAGCGATGGTTATCAGAACTCCGGGGTAACGATGGAATCCTACACCGGCAAGGACAAGGACAGATACTACGGAAGGATCGAGGAGATCTGGGAGCTGAGCTATGTTGGAGAGAAGGTCCGATGTTCCGTGTCAGATGGGCCAAGAGTGTCCTAAAAGAAGACCAGTATTTCACCACCATGGTTATACCCGGTTAAATCCAAGATCATGGGCAAACGTCACCGCTAAAAATGAGCCATGGGTACTGGCTTCCCAAGTGGACCAATGCTTTTCATTACCGACCCGCCAAAGCCCAGTCGTGTTGTCGTGAGGAGAGGCAAAAGGAAGATCATCGGAATGGATGGAGTAGCCAATGAGCAAGACTTCGACAAGTACGACGACCCGAAGATCGAACATGATGACGACGATGAAGTAGCAGCACACACCACAAGAAGATCAGGACCACCCTACCTAAAGGATGTCCGTTCCATAGAAGAACTCCATTTGCGAAAAAGAAGGGCAAGAAGATTGTGAACAGATAGCTAGCTAAGATCGATTGTATTTAAATTGTAGCCTTCATTTCTCGGGCACTTTTTGATATCATGAATATTTTTAAATTTCATGGGCACTTTTTGAATTCATGAATATTTTTTCAAATTTGATGATATTTTTTCAAATTCAATATGGAAAAATATTGAATATTCATGAGGACACTCGATCTCGATCCCCCTCCCTCTCGATAGCTATCCCCCTCGCCAGATCTCCTCGCCGAGCACCCCCGCACCTCCCCGCTCCACCACCGCCGACGACCCCTGCACCTCCCGCTCCACCGCCGACGAAACCACCGCACCCTCCCGCTCCACCGCCGACCGACCCACCGCACCTCCCCCCTCCACCGCCGACGACACCCCGCACCCTTCCCTGCCCACTCCACCGCCACGCCGACACCCGCACCTCCCCACTTTTGAAGATATTTTAAATAATAATTTGATGATATTTTCAAATAAGAAATTTGATGATATCTTCAAATAACAAATTTGATGATATTTTCAATTAAAATTAAAAAAACAAATTTGATGATATTTTCAAAAAAACAAATTTGATGATATTTGATGATATCTTCTGTTCTAGTCCTCATGAAAATAACAAATTTGATAAAAAAACAAATTATTAGATGCAACAAGAAATAATGAAAAAAAATGTTACTAATGGCGCAGCAGAGGAGGGTGCGCCATTGCTATCAGAAAAAAACTACTAATGGCGCACCACAGGGTGGTGCGCCATTGCTATAGCTGGATACCCCTTCGCCTGATCCCCCCTTCCCTCTCCCTCGCCAGATACCCCTTCCCTCCCCCGCCACACCAGCTCCGACGACCCCCGGCCCGCTCCAACGACCCCCGCGCCCGCTCCACACTCGCTCCGGCTCCCCCGCGCCCGCTCCGACGACCCCCGCGACCGCTCCACACCCTAGCACCTCCCCACTTCCCCTCCCCTCGCGCTGCTTCACCCGACTTGGTCGTCCCCGTCGACACCACATCGTCCCCACGACCACCGTCGTCCCCGCACCCCACCAAGGAGTCTAGGAGCTCTGCAGTGTTCTTCTACGTCATCTACGGCCAGCCGTTCGAGCTCGACGACTTTGCATCATGCAGATCGAGGTCTTCTTCCACCTCCGGCCACCGCGGCCTCACCGTCGATCCGCGTCACCTCGTCAACCCCGACCCCGCACGAGCTCGCCATCGTCTTCCTCTCAGTGAGCTGCACCGGTTCCCCTTCCCCCCCTTCGATTTCGTCGCCGTAGACTGTCGCACCACCGCGCCCCAGCTCCTGGTTGCCGCCCCCCTGTGGTCGTGCTCCCTCGCCCCGGCCGCGCCTGCCCCGCCAGCGCGCCACCGCACCGCGACCGCGCCTCCACTACGCCTGGCCGCGCCTGCCCCGCCCCAGCGCGCCACAAGACTGCGACCGCGCCTCCACTACGCTCGGGCCACGCCCAACCATGCTTTGTGGGACCGTTACCTCACTGTCATGTGCTGCCGTGACTTGCTAACCAAATTGGTTTGTGTCAATTTCACAAACTTGCAGGCTTATAGAATTAGAAATACTACTGTATTAGATACCCTCACTGTCATGGGCTTTCTATTATTAGTCAAGTAGTATGCTTAGAATCTTGTTGGGAGAGTAAAGCTTTGCTTTCAGTTTTTTCTTGTATGTGGGGATTGCTACAGCTCATACAGGAGAAAATTGATAACTACTATGTCATTGTGTACTCCCTCCGTGCCAAGTGTAATGTCAAGTTTAGATTGGTCAATATGGTTCTCGTTTTTAAATTTTTTACATGCTCTCATTTTTGTGTGTGGGTAATGTTTTATATGCTCTTTATCTCTTCCCTTGATGTATATTCGACGAGGCAAAGGCTTATATAGCTTTCTAGCTCCTTAGGGGGTTGTTCCTCTTTATGTGTGTTAAACAGGGTTTTATGTGGTCATATGGAGTTTATTAGGTAGAGAAAGTACCTTGTGATTTTTCTAATTTTGGACATATATCAAGTCTCACCAAGACATCTTCATTACAACACTCAGCTTATCCAAGACATCTTCATTTCATTCTAGACAGGATAGAAGCTTACTTTGTTTAGAAATAGAGTCAGAATTTGAAAAGGAAAACCCTTAAGCCAAACATACAACAAGCATCGACAACATAAGTGGAGACACTAATTTTCTCTGACTTGTGGAGGCTCTAATCCTCAGGGATCATGGCTAAAATAATTTTCCATGCCTGATTAGTGATTATCTAAATCTGTTTGTAAGTAAAAATAAAAACAATAATAGAAGTTTTGTATTTTCTAAGTAAAAAAACCCCACATATGCACCAGGATGTGATCTGTCAGAACCAAAGTAGACCTAGCTCTGCATTAGTTGTTTTGTGCTTCAAGTGTCGCAGTCAAGGACAAACTGAGTGGTTGCAAAATAATATTATGTGGTCAATGTGGATTTACTGTTTTCTGGTGATAGTTCTGAACTGGTAAATAAGTTAACATGCGTAAGTGAGACTTGGCATTTTAAAGCTTAGGGTATTCAACTTCAACTATGAATTGGGATGATAATGTTATTTTGCCTTCTTAATGTAATGGTGTCATAATCGTAACAAAGCTGCTACAAATGCATACCTTTTTTACAAGTGCATCTGCACCTTCCGATCCATTTAGAGTTATCATAAATATATTTACAAGGTTTTTCCATTTCACTTGAGAGTCTTTGCTTCGGACTCAATGCACATTCATCACCATAAGAGATAAATACTAGTAAGTCAAGGGCACCAGAATTTGATCATGCCTCTTTTGAGAAGTATGTCTATTGATTCAAAATTTCCAAGGCAAAAATATGTTTCAGAAAATGACATGGACTAAAATGTTCTATAGATCATGATCCATAGACAAAAAAATGCCATGATCCATATAGTACAAATTCCATGATGCATAGGCTATATTTGCCATGGGAGATGGCAATTTTGTTGGATCATGATCCAGAGATTAAAAAAATGCATAGACTATAATTTCCTGGCATGATCCATAGAATAAAAATGTAGAATAAAAAATGCCATGATCCATACACTATAATTTTCATGATGCATAGACTATATTTGCCATGGCCCGGTGCAAAATAAATTTGCCATGTTGCAAAAAGAAAAGAAATTTGCCATGGTGCATATAGTAAAAACAATGCCATGATCTGTAAAATACATTTGTCATGCTCCATGAAAGTAAATTGCCATGGTCCAAATGTAGCAGAAGTTTCAAGTAGTGTTTTGTTTCTGTGTTTGAATAGGCAGCAAACTTTCTATTCTTTTTGTGTTTGTACAGACTTGCTAAACTATTGATGATTTTTTGTTGGGTGACCTATTATATCTGGAATGGAAGCTCACATAAGTTGAGCTGATTTTTGTCCATATGAAAGCAGAGGACCATATGGTCTGTGGCTGGGTTTTGTCTCCGACCATTGTGTCGTGATGATTTTGCAGGTACCCCGAGAGGCCCTTGAGTTTGCCGGAATGTCGATTAACTTCCGCTCCGCAAATTCGGTACTCCATATATCCTATTTTCAGCAAAGGTCATGCTAAAATTTTCCGTGAATTTTAGCATGACTTTGCTAAAATCGGACATATGGGGTACTTGCTACTAATGCATGGGCCGGGGTATCTTAGTACTTAATTAAGTAGGATCAACTGCCCCTTTATTCTTGCTGCATTAAACCATAGGTGGCAATAGAGCCAAGTGATTAGGCCCAACTTAGAATTCTCCTCAACATCGATAAACCCTAGATGATAAACCCAACATATGTGGCAATAGAGCCAAGTGATTAGTGCCAAGTTATTAGGCCCAACCTAGGGTGCCTCGGCATCGATAAACCCTAAATGATGAAAACTTAACTTAGCATTTAGGGTGCCTCGGCGTCGACAAACCCTAAATGATGAAACCTTGGCTTTTAGGGTGCCTCGGTGTCGATGAGAATCTAAATGATGTACGCTTAGGCTTTTAGGGTGCCTCGGCGTCGACAAACCCTAAATGATAAAAGCTTAGCTTTTAGGATGCCTCGGCGTCGACAAACCCTAAATGATGAGACCATGATCTTGTTCCTTGACAATAACCAACTTTTTGACCAAACTTTTTTCCTATTTAGAGCGAAACATGGCCCACAACGATGAGGCCAGCGGTTCGGGCGGCAAGCAATTCTGGGAGTTGTCCCAGGAGATGGAGGAACAACCTCACCGCTATGAGGACGCCGCGGAAGACACCGATCCTAACTACACAACCCCTAGTGGCGTCGGGGATGACACCATTGATGGTGCCGCCGAGGATGCCACCACTGATGATGGCGGCGCACACACGGATGGCAGCCAACCGAAGAAGCAAAGGAAGGACCGGCGCCCGAATGCGCTTAGCACCCTCAAGGAGGAATTTACTCAAGTGGACTCCGGCGGGCATCGAACGGAGCCCAAACATATAGTCAAGGCGTACTTCGCTTCAGCTCGGTGCATTCTCCGAGCACCGCCTCGATCAACACCGAGAACCTTAGGCATAAGGACCGAGGGAATTTGCGCAACCTCCTCTTCACGAAGCTGCACGAACGATACAAGTTCCCCGCCGATTTTGAAAACACACGCCTCTCAGGGAATAAAGTGAACAGTGCCGCCCTCACGAGGATGAGCACGACCCTTTCTACTTGGAGAAGCGCGGTGAAGAGAATGATTGATAAAGGTGATAGTTATGAGAAGATCAAGGTGAAATATTCTTCGATCAGCGAAGATGACTATAAGGAGTTCAAGATCAAGTGCGAGAGCAGTGCAACCTCCGAATCAAGTCAGTGGGGGAAATAAATGCGGGAGTTGAACTTAGGGGAACACAAACTCGGTCTCGGCGGTTACAGAGTGGCGGAGCCTATATGGGACAAGGAGGACGCGGAGCTTGCCGAGCAAGGCCTACCGCCCCGCTTCGAGAAATACAGCGGTGACAAGCATACCAGGAACTTTGTCAGGGCCCGGTACAAGGAGGACCCAATAACAAAGGAGCTTACCACGGATTCGAAGACCAGGGCGCTTGAGCTTGTTCTGGTAAGGAATACACCCCCGCGTAATTAGCTCCATATGGTTGCACTCTAATTAATCCCCAATATTTCTAAATGGTTCACGCTCCTTCCGCAGAAACCGAAGCGATGGCGGGGTCGTCTCAGAGCTCCCCTTTCGACACCCCTTTAAATAGGGCGTTGAACATAATGAAAAACAAGGATAAGCTCACTAAGACGACGTCAGCTGGTCGTGTGGCCAGCAAAGGCTTGTCCACAAAATGGAGAAAAAGACCAGCTCGGAAAGCCAGACACGCGAGGTTGAAGCACTCAAGGCACAAGTGGCGCGGATTCCGGAGCTTGTCCAAGAGCAAGTGGAACAACAACTGGGAACGAAGCTCAACGCCATGGTTCCTATGTTGATTCATGGGCTGACGACGTGGATTGCGGGCGGCCAACAGGGGCCTCCCCCGGTTCCCGGCTTCACAGCCAAGAACTTCGCACAGCAGCGGCGCCATTGGTGTCTCCGGCGGAGGCGGTATTCGTGTCTCCGGCGCCGCACGGCATTGAGCTTAATGCACCGGGTGTCGCCGGCCGGCACCTCGCCAAAGAAGCGCCCCTCCGTCGATTACGCCCGCCGTTGGCGGTGTCTCGACATCAGCCGAGCTCGACGGCATCACGGTAATCTAAGCCTCTCGGCCGATGACTTCATCTCCTTGCCTTTGATCGGGCATCCCGACGCCCTACATGTTTTCGCGGGCGCCGCCGGCGTTCCTTGCACTCTTCGCACTTCGTGGGCGGCGAGTTGGTCGATGTCGCCAAGGGCGAATCGTTTAACCGGCAACCGCATGTTCCACGGTAATTCGATGGCACCCACAAGTATAGGGTTGAAGTGGTTCGGTGCTGCCGGGCTGCGACGAGCTGTTACCTCGATTCGACCACCGGGGACGACGAAGAAGATGAGATGACCCTCGCCGCCACGTAAATCGGCCCTCGCTTTGGCCAAAGAGCCAGATTCGTTTGGGGCCGGGGGACACCACCCCACAGACAAGACCGCCAGTCGTGCCGGCGCCAAGCCATTGCAAGAACGCCGCAACGCTACCGGACCTACCGGACATCCCTATGGCACAGGATACGGACATCCCTATGGCACAGGATACGGACATCCCTATGACACAGGATCCGGACGACGACGACAACGACTGCGGTACATTTACCAACGTCGATAAGTACTTTGCCGAACATGGGTACGCTGACGAGTTCTGCGGGCCTCTTTCTCAAGAACCCAACCAAGACGACCGCAATCTAGCTGATACGGCGGAGAAATCCAATTGCAACAGCGCCGCTCGGCGTTCAGTTCTCGGAGACGCCCAGCTCCCGCTTTCACCGAGCCTCGATAGCTGAGGTGCGAATATTATCAGCCCCAACACGCCAAGAAGGCGGTCTCAGAGCAGAACTCGTCCCATTACATGAGATCAAGAAGAAGGGACGGAAACGAAGACTAACAAGGGCGCGGTGCGAGCCACCGGCACCGAAGTTCGATCCGTGCTCACGACGGGCCACCTTCACCTAAGGATATCTCGAGGAGGGTGCATGTGGCGGTAGGGTGATGCTACCGCCAAATATGCTCAATGCTGCAACCGGTGCTATGCGGAGTCTGCACGACGTTGTTCTTTCTTTGGAGAAGCGGCGTCTCGTAGAGAATGATGTGGCATACCCGTTTTCGTGGCCAAGGTGCCGAGGACAAGGGCTTTGTGAATGGCGACATCGGGGTAATGATCGTCCCGCGGTTTGATGACATCTTTGCTATGTTTAACCTTCATCCGCCGCACTACACCTTCGCTCGGCTGTTTTCCCGAGTATGGAGATGCGGATCATTAGAGACAAGACCCGGACATCGTGATAGTCGAATTCCTTCTACATGCGTGCAAGCACTTGAGCAGCGCTGGGGACCACCAAGTTGCGAAGTTCACACCTCGAAGGCGCTATTCGCAAACCCGGATAAGGATAACTTCCTTATGGCTTACTTTCCCGAGTAAGTCATCCCTTAACCGCCTCGTAACATATGATTTCTTAGATTTCGATCGTTCTTTTTTTTTCTAACCACTACAAGAAATATGTCAACTTATGACCACCACTATTGGTCACCGAAAGGTCACAAATTTCCATTTATGACCTTTTGTGACCAAAAATGTAAGGTCAAAAGTCGACCGTCAGAACCGACTATAGCGACCTTTCTTCCGAATGGTCAAAGACGCTTCGACCAAAATATTCCTACTGTGGCGTTTTGGTCACTAGCAACCTCCCCCAGCCACGAGGCATCCAGCGTGGCAAGTCGATGTGGCACAAGATTCAGCCCGTCCAATTCGATTTTCTACATGGGCCGAGCCCAACAATTCAGCCTATTTGTGTTTTTTTTGTCTGTCAATTTTTGGTTGGGTACATGGGCGAAGCCCAATATTGCAGCCTTTTTATTGTTGGGTTGTGGCCTTTTTGTCTCAACAGTTTCATTTTTTTCTTTTTTTATAAATTGGGTTCACTAGTCAGGTGGGTCCCCATTGTCAGGTTCTAGTTCTGGGTCCTAGCGATCAGGGCAATATTCTTCATTTTTTTATTTCACGCAAATAAATACCTAGTATTTAAATTGGCACACAGAAAACACACGAAATACCTCAAATATTATCAACCATCAAAGTGCTACATCATATAACACACATACAAATGTGATCAGCATCAAGTTTACAATCAGATAACAAGCTCCACAAGTGTACAATCACATGAGCAAGGTTCTGCTACATCATACACACATACAAATAGGAGCAGCATAAAGGGCTTCATTAATGCAAAACTTGACACTTGACAGCAATGTTAGAACTATGCTTCCTCCGACTTCTTTGTCCTGATGCTCACGAAGAAACATGAAAGCCCAGCATCTGCATGTTACAGAACAAAATGTTTAGGAACACAATAGAAGTAAATCTAACAGCATATTTAACAATAAATAACAGAATAATGAAGTTAACGAGACATTTTAAAATCAACTTGACAGTTGACAGCAATGTTTGGTTACAGCAAGTACACGTGGGCAGCTACTGACAGACCCTAGAACCACATGAATTTATCACCAGAGAGCTCCAGTAGGAGTTGATGCTTGGTTACAGCATCTAGCAGCAACTAGTACAGCCCCACGTCCAACCCAAATCATGGCCAAGGCCATGCAGGAGCTACATCAGAGAAGAAGGAATGGGGAGGAGCTCACTAGAGGGACATTGTAGCCGTAGCAGAGGCTCAGCCACACCACGACTGTGGTGTGACCATCACCACATCCAGGAGAGGGTCTGGAAGCCGCCGAAGCACCATCGCGGTGACCAGGGCAAGCGTCGGGCACAGTGGCTCCACCCAGGGACATCACCGCATGGACATCACCGGCCTCACCCTGTTTCAAGAAATGTTCAGAACAACTTTGTCAGACTCGATCAATTCTGAAGAAACCAACTTCGTCGTCAGACACATACATACATACAGGAAGCAAAAGAAGAAGAAACAGAGCTCTACATAATGTTTATATCAAATGAGCAAGACACAGGAAGCAAGACACATAAGAATTTTAGCTTTACATAATGTTTACAAGAACAGGACACCAATATAGGATTTAACTTGTCCTCGACACTGTTAACAAGGTACTGAAAGTAGCTATGTGCATCAGCCACACCAAGTCTTATCATGAATTGGTTGCTTTCACGGTGCAGAGCCTGGAGGAGCGGTAGCAAATGAAGCACTATAAATAGCCAGTACATGTGTATCTACTAGAAAGTAATCAAACCACTACACAAGACATAGCAAGCACCGATTCCTATATCACCAAGACAGAAACATAAACCACAGTAGTTAAATGGAGATATATGAGCTCAAGCAGTGCATAATTCTAGGATAGCATCTCCCATGCCTATATGCATAACACCGACAAAACAGCAGCAGCACAAATAGTAGTATAGAAACTTAAAATAGTAACATCCCCTACATAGTAGTAACCAGGGAATTAATTTACAGTTGGTAGAGGAAAACAAAATCACAAACACTACTGGTAGTAGCACGTGCATCAGTTTTTGACTGTATAGAAGATTACTTATATTGAAATAACACAGACTAAGAACTAAGATTACTTTGTTGTAACTCATGAGCTCTCTGTCATGTTATGACAGGTGAAATGGGACATCACAATACCACCAAACTATTCAGCAATAAGAGCATACACCTACAGCAAAGCAGAGCAGAATTCATTTCTAATCTGCATGACTGAAACTGCTCCTATTTTTGGTTTTAATATGTATACAACACGGAGCATATGATATAATATGGTTTCACTATAATATTTTTAGTGCAATTGTTGCTGGTTTTCAATTATCAGAAAATCGTGTTGAAAAGATCAACAGAAGGGCTGGGAGGCAGCAAAGAAATAGTTATATTCTTGTTCTAGCTGCAATGTACTGGTCAACTGGTTCAATCAGGAGCAACAATACATATTTCCCTAAACCTAACATTGCCATAATGTGTAAATCATGCCACTGGTCAAAGCACAACACCACAATCACAAGTCCAAGGCCACCACGAAGGCAGAAGCACAGCCGGCCGTGGCTGCAGCAGAGTTCGTCGCCTCCGTCCCACTAGCTGCCTTGCCGACCTGAATAAAATAAGCAATCAACCGGATGGCAACTAGTTAGCATTTGCATTATCAGCATAAATGTTTCATAAACACCACATGAGGTAGATCGATCTTCGGGGTTGCTAACTTGCACAAAGAGGAAGAAGAGGGGACAGAGAGAGAGAGAGCTACCTTCCATTGCATGGCATCCGTCAAGGTCAGAGCCCTCCTCTCCCGCAGCTTCTACATCGGCCAAGAATGTCCTGCTCTCTGGCATGTCCATGGCCCTGCAGCCTCTCCATGGCCTGGCCCCTTCAACTGCATCTGCGTGCACATCACACATCAGTTCGGGGGAAGAAGGAAGAAGCAGAGGAGGGAGAAGGAGAGAAGGCACTCACACGTCAGATGATTTGCCGGCTTCGAGCGGCGGTGGAGGTTGGACGCCGCGGCTCCTCCCCTGCCTGTGTGTGCTTCGTGGTGGACAAGGAAGCAAGGGAGGACTCCCCCTCTGCCGGAGGAGTTCCTCTGCTGGTCGCCGCAGCCCGACCACAGCGATGGCGAAGAACGTTGCCATCGCTGGGGGAGGAAGACGTCCTAGTCACCGTCGTCATCCCGTCGAGGTGGCTGTCCAGGAGGCATCGGCGGCGGTTGCGTGGGAGGGATTGGGAGCTGCGGTGGTGTGGGCTGTGGATGCGGTTGGGGCGTGCTGGATCTGATCTGGGACGGGGAAGAGGCGCGCCATGGCCGCCGGCGATAGAGCTACCTCCCTTTCTTATTCTCTTGTCTTGTGATGAGTGGAGGGGAGGGGAGGGTGCAGACAGCTGCAGACCGGCGACGAGGGGAGAGGTGGGTGGCGGAGGCGAGGGGAGAGGAGGACGGGGCGGCAGCGGAGGGATCTGGATCGGGGGAGAGGAATGGAGGTGGGGAGGGATCTGGATCGGCTAGGGTTCACGCGCGTGAGAGAGAGAGAGAGGCAGCAGTGGGTTGGATGGACGGATGGATGGATGTATGGATGGGCGGATGGACGGATGTTTGCCACGTCATCGATCCATGCCACAACGGATTCCACCAATCAGAATTCAGCTTATATTCTCTTATAGTTTTTATCCTCTTATTTAGGGCAAACATTCAACATATTAACTACGTATAGTTTGTTAAGATAAATTAATATTGTACACATGTGTGTATCTTGTGATGACAAACAATGTTGATATGGAGAGTTTTCACTTTCATTGCACAAAAGAGACATTTTCCATTTTTCGAGTGCCCGAAATGAGGTTTTTCTGTGAAGAACCTACCAAATAATTATTGCAAAATTGGACCAAATCATTTTTCTAAAATACTAGGCCATATTTAATGCACAATTTACCAAATGGTTGGGTGTTAAAAGATTTGATCCACCTCTGGTGAAAAAGACAAATTCCCGCTGATTCAGTAGGAAGCAGGTCAAATTTGAACTGCAGCTACCTCATAGTTTGCTCTTTATTTTTCCAAAAAAACATTTCTAGGTACATAAGTATTTATTTAATCAAAGAAACACCAAAAAAATTCCAAGATTCAACCACTAGCTAGGAACGGTCATTCCCGCCGTTTTGACCGCATTTTGAAACGGGCATAAAAAAAAGGGAAACCTTCGCATTGTGTCATTATATGTGGCCAAGTTCCCAGGAAAAATAACAAACTTGTAATACGACAATTATTATAAAAAAGTGTTCTCAGAAACGAGCTATCAAGCGTGAAGATTCATGGCTTTCAAGCCAAATGATCAATCTTATGGCCACATTCATGGCATAGTTTGTTCAAATGATCTCATATTATGCACAAGGGTGCATATTAGAATGGAAAACAATGTTGCCTAAGGAAGTTTTCATTTTCTTTGGACGAAAAAACCATTTTTCATTTTCCGAGTGCCCGAAAGGAGGTTTTTTTGTGAAGGAACTACCAAATAATTGTTGCAAAATTGGAACAAATCATTTTTCTAAAATACTAGGACATATTTCATTCACAGTTGACCAAATGGTTGGGTGAAAAAAGTTTTGATCCACCTCTCGTGAAAAAGACAAATTGCCGCCGATTCAGCTGGAAGCGGGTCAAATTTGAACTGCGGCTGCCTCATAGTTTGCTATTTATTTTTTCCAAAAATCATTTCTATTTACATAAGTATCTATTTAATCATGTAAACACCAAAAAAATTCCAAGATTCAACCACTAGCTAGGAACGGTCATTCCCGCCGTTTTGACCGCATTTTGAAACGGGAATAAAAAATTCAAAAAAAATCAAAAAATTGGAAAACCTTCGCATTGTGTCATTATATGTGGACAAGTTTCCAGGAAAAATAACAAACTTGTAATACGGCAATTATTTTAAAAAAGTGTTCTCAGAAACGAGCTATCAAGTGTGGAGATCAATGGCTTTCAAGCCAAATGATCAATCTTATGGCCACATTCATGGCATAGTTTGTTCAAATGATCTCATATTGTGCACAAGGGTGCATATTAGAATGGCAAACAATGTTGCCTAAGGAAGTTTTCATTTTCTTTGGACGAAAAAACCATTTTTCATTTTCCGAGTGCCCGAAATGAGGTTTTTTTGTGAAGGAACTACCAAATAATTGTTGCAAAATTGGACCAAATCATTTTTATAAAATACTAGGCCATATTTAATGCACAATTGACAAAATGGTTGGGTGAAAAAAGTTTTGGTCCACCTCTGATGAAAAAGACAAATTGTCGTCGATTCAGTTGGAAACGGGTCAAATTTGAACTGTAGCTGCCTCATAGTTTGCTCTTTATTTTTTTCCAAAAATCATTTCTAGGTACATAAGTATCTATCTAATCATAGAAACACCAAAAAATTCCAAGATTCAACCACTAGCTAGGAACGGTCAAGCCCGACGTTTTGACCGCATTTTGAAACGGGCATAAAAAATTAAAAAAATCAAAAAATTGGAAAACCTTCGCATTGTGTCATTATATGTGACCAAGTTTCCAGGAAAAATAATAAACTTGTAATATGGTAATTATTTTAAAAAAGTGTTCACAGAAATGAGCTATCAAGTGTGAAGATTCATGGCTTTCAAGCCAAATGATCAATCTTATGGCCACATTCATGGCATAGTTTGTTCAAATGATCTCATATTGTGCACAAGGGTGCATATTGGAATAGCAAACAATGTCGCCTAAGGAAGTTTTCATTTTAGTTGGACTAAAAACCATTTTCCATTTTTCGAGTGCCCGAAAGGAGGTTTTTTTGTGAAGGAACTACCAAATAATTGTTGCAAAATTGGACCAAATCATTTTTATAAAATACTAGGCCATATTTAATGCACAATTGACAAAATGGTCTGGTGTAAATTTTTTTGATCCACCTCTCGTGAAAAAGACAAATTTCTGCCGATTTAGTTGGAAGCGGGTCAAATTTGAACTGCAGCTGCCTCATAGTTTGCTATTTATTTTTTCCAAAAATCATTTCTAGTTACATAAGGACCTAGTTAATCATAAATACATGGTTTGGTGGCGATACGTCGAGGTTTGGGCGGTGGCCGAGGGCCCCAACTCTAGAGCGCGTAAACTCAAGATGCCATTGGCGTGGTCACCAGCGTGACTGTGGCGCTGCCATGTGTTCTGGGTGGCCTAGGCATGTCTAGTGGGTTGGGCACTCCCAGGTTGGTGCTAGGAAGAAAATTACAACATAAGATTCTCACGAGGAGACCAATCGATGCTCAAACATGAATTAGCGACCAAGTGTTTGATTAGCGGTGCACGGAAATGTACATGGCTAATGGGCGTGAGTTTTGGCTGAGGATGATCAGTTACTAAGAAGACCGTTTTCACAAATTTTCAGCTCAAAAGGAGGACCCTAGGTGGTACTTGCTTTGCAAACCACCACACTGGACATAAATACGAAGCACGGCTCAAAATAATGAATGGATTGAGCTGGCATTTGGTGGAGGATGGTTATTTGGGCATAGGAAAGCACTGTAGAAAATGGATACTATTTGGACATGCCAAAGTGGTACTTCCTTCACAAACTGTTACTCTGAACAGAATAGGAAAATGAATATTTTTGAATTATTTTTGAACTATGCAAGGAAGGTTTTTACATATTTGACGAAGATATGACCCAAAGAATTTATGAGATTTTTTTGGGAATTTTGGGAATGACAGAAATATAGGTTGCTTCACAACCTAGGGTAAAAACTGCCACATGGACATGACACATAGGCAAAACTGATGAGGTGGCGCCTAGTCATAGCAACCCACCACAATTTACAAGGCTATGACCATCTATATTGGTCGTTAACAACTAGAAATAAGGCAGCGGACTAGCGCTGTTAGCTTTATGACCATTTCATGTAAGGAAATTATGACCTTTCTGACCAAAATGGTCGCAATGGTTTAGGGTTTGGAGCCCCTCGAACAGCTTTTGACCAATTGGTCTCAAATGGTCATAAATCTATGACTAATTCTTCCAGGCTCACTGACAGAAGGTCATAAGTTGACATATTTCTTGTAGTGAACATTCCGTGTTCTGTGCAGTGACACACATTGCACACTCATCCTCCTAAGCCCGAAATATTCCATGGCCACGTATTTCGACCCGAACCGTAACTCCAAGATAGACTACACAAATGTCAAGAAAGTTCTTGATGATGTTCTCCTCGGCTACGCCAAATCTGGAGGCACCTTCACGGGGCAGTTCGTAAAATGCGGCAAGCACACCTTCTCACACAATGAAGTTCGCGCGTCAAGCAGCCGCCGGGCGGTCGGAAGGATGCTCGCTCGCCCTCCATCACATGCGGCGATCGTGAGGACCATCATCACCTTCGGTACCAGATAGTCTCAAAGATTGGGCCGCCAGGTTGTCGGCAACCCAGGACGCGGACCTCAGACAAGAATTCTTTCGCATCCAGTCGGAGTTTGCGGACATCATCCATCAAGATGTCCTTCATACCTCGGGGCAGTTCTTCCGCAGATATCAACCGTCCAACAGTGAGATAAGTGGAATGCTACAAATGCAGGGTGACAACGACCGCGATTTCATGACCATCACGACAGACGACGGCTTCATCCACGCTCCTGTCTGATGAGTCGAGTCAAAAGTAGTGATGTGTAGTTCTGAAACATTGATTGGCTCATGTTGTAATTAAACTTTAACGAATTCGTATGTCTCTTTGGTTTGGACAGTCGTTCAAGTTAGATGTAATCGATGCTATTTATTAGTAGGACCATGAATCGTGCTATTAATGTCTTGTTTTTCTCTTTCGATCCTTTTGTTGCATACTTACATATTGCTTATGTATTGTCTGTTGTTTGGCTTGTGCATAGAGATGCCGTCGTATGTCGTGTACAAGGGTAAGGTTCCCGGAGTCTACGACGACTGGGAGGAGTGTCGGAGACAGGTTCACCGTTTCAGCGGTAACAGTTACAAAGGTTACACCACTAGGGCGGAGGCTGAATCTAGATACGCCCGCTATCTAGCGGGAGAGAGGAGGGAGCGTTGGAGGAACCGGATGAAGACCAGTTTGATCGCGATGATGCTCATCGTGATGACCGCAGCTCTCTTCTATGTGATGGTAGTTTAGATGATCGATATCGACTTGTAATGTGAAGACAAACTCGATACTGGCGGTCTTGATACTTATAGTGTTTTATCTTTGTTCGGTCTTTTGAATTCGGAGACTAATATGATGAATTGTATTCGGAGACTAATCTTCTATTGTATTCGATGAATCTGCTGCTGTTGTGTGCTGCTGTCTATATTTTGTCCAATAATATATTTTGTAACCTATGCAAAAATCAGAAAAGTAAAAAAAAACCAAATAATCATACTAATGGCGCATCACCTCCACGTGCGCCATTAGTATGCCAAAGGATACTAATGGCGCATCACCTCAGAGTGCGCCATTAGTATGACAAAGCACATGGCTATGTATGGCCCCCCAGAAGGCATACTAATGGTGCATGTTCTTACATACTAATGACGCACTCCGTGGTGCGCCATTAGTATACCAGATACTAATGACGCACCAGTGGTGCATCATTAGTAAAAAATACCAGTGGCGAGCTACTAATGGCGCACCGGTAGTGCGCCATTAGTAGGCAAAACCGGTGCGTCATTAGTAGGTCTTTTCCTAGTAGTGAGATGAAGGTGTCGGAGAGCTCGTCATGATGCCCGCCCATGTCAACTTCTTCAAGCCGGCGTTGCGAACCACGACGACATGGAGCTCGCCAGGATACCGCCTTTGTCACCTTCATCAAGCCGGTGTTGCAAACGATGACGACGTGGAGCTCTTGCGAGGATGCTGGCGGTGTCAACTTCATTAAGCCGGCGTTACGAGTGACGACGACACTGAGCTCGCCAACTACATCAACGCCGCCTGCTCCGTCACTCCGGATGGTGCCGCAGAAGACATACGACATGGAGCAATGCCACAACGCCGCCCACAGTTGATGTCGTCGAGCCGGCGCCGTGGAGGTCAACGGCACCGAGGTCGCCAACACCGCTAGCGCTCACTTCATCAGGTCGCCAACACCGCTCACGCCCACTTCATCACGATGGTCCCACGAAAGACAAAGACATGGAGCACCCCATGACGCCGCCCCGCCCATTGATGTCGTCAAGCCGACACCATGAATGATGGCGACACGGAGCTCGACATCACGCAGTCCGCCTTTACTTTGTCACAGGGACTCGGAATTCGCCGTCATGCCCTTCGCTCACTTCATCTTGCTGGTGACATAGAGGACGAAGCCACGGAGCCCGCCTGGACATCGGACCTGCAGCCAAGGATGACGTCCATCCATCGCATATGCCCGTGTCCGGAGCGACGCATCCACACACGACGCATATGCCCGTGTCTTGGGGCATGCATTGCTAGTTGGCGGCTTGTCTTTGATCTTCATGTAGGTTCTAGGCTAGCATTGTGTGTTTTTACTGGTTATGCGTCCAGTCTTGGACCTGTTTAAAAGATCTGCTGTAATAGGGTAGTTTGAACCCTGTTCATGTGACCATCTGTGGCAGCTACTCTTGGACTGGTTGTGTGTTTTTACTGGTTTTGCCTTGGCTTTCAAATAGAAGTTGGGGCGGGGGGAAACCCCTTTCTTTAAAAAAAAATCATTCTCTCTTTGTGCTCGGATATGATGGCGTTATGAAAGGAGCACGCCCTAAGATGGCCGTTGTATGATCTACCTCGCGCTGCAGTGTGAAAGACGAAGATAGGGCTGCGCGTGTGCTGCCGGCCGAAGGAGACGACGGAGAAGCCGGTGCACCGGCATCCGCCTGGGGTCTTCGCCAAGCTCACCGGGCTCTCTTACGGTGCAACTCTCCCATGGTGGCGACGTCAATGTGCACAGAGACACACCTCAACATCCTCATCCACGTCAAGGGAGGCGTGCTCTAGACACGCACTCCATCACCAACATCATCTTCGCGTGCCACCTTTCAGTCGGGAGCAGCCGAAGCTCGCCCACGACACAGCCCAGCCGCTAGCCACGGTGCTCTACCATGGCGGCCTACATGCCCCGGCGAATAGGTCATGATGTACAAGTTCCGACCCACAGGTCTCTGGTGCACAGGTCCATGACGTTTCGATCATGTTGAACGGATTTGGCGTCTTGCTTCCTAGAGGAGAGCATGGCAGAACCAGAGCCCGCTATGACGTAGCCCGGGACAAGTTCATGGTCAACAGATCACCGACGTATAGGTCCTTGGTGTATAGGTCCATTGCATCGCCGGCATACATGTTAATCTTGGGCTTAGTACCAGCCCAAGGCAACAAGGCCTCTACGACACCACCTTCCCACAGCCCTGTGAGGCGGCTCCCCTTGCTTGCCGGACTGCTGAGTACTCGGTGTCTAACCGAGAAGAGGTGCCAACCACCCCGACCATGCCAATATAAGCGTGAGTCGTATTTTTACAGCGACGCCGGTCTCCCTGAACAATTACTCCCGCAAGCTACTAGTCGTCGAGAAGTCCGATCTAAGCGCGAACCACGCTACCCCAAACTACTCCAACGCCGCCAAGATCGACGTGGCACGATGGCGAGAGCAGGCGCAGCCACCGCAGAGGCCACGCTACTTGCGGCGGATGTACGGGCAAGGACACGGATTCTGCCGCCGTCCAACCTCACCACCATCATCATGCCTGGAGAACGCAAAGCGAAGACGACGAAGATGGCTATACAGTTTAATCAGAGGTATCTCGCGGCCGCGGAGCAACCCGCGGGAGTAATTAACCGCGACCCTTCCAAGGCCCCGGGAACCAGAGACCGTAATCTCTACAGTCAGGCTGGCCCCGGTGCAAAAAAAGTTCTTCATGGGACCTTGTAATTTTGTTTCTCCAATAAGATTAATGAAATACTTGTTTTCCGTATGTTTTTCTTTGTGTACTAAGGTACACTGACACGTCCGCACACTTTCTTTTACCTTCTCCCATCGCATGAGAGAAATGCAAACTCCTTGCTTTCTCTTCTCATGGAGCTATAATATTTTTCTCCTGTCAAAACAACACATCCTTTGACAGAAATATATATATTGTGAATGTCAATAAATCGTATGGTAATTGGTATTGGAGAGCTTGGAGTATCAATACACATGGACGACCAACTTCCATTTATAATATATAATAGTAAAAATACGCTAGGAAAGATGGACACAATTTCTGACGGACTCCGACACAAGGCGAAATAAAGGGAAACAAGTTCAAAAGACAGAGAAAACCCGCTGATACTGATCGGTCAGGATCAACACTACGGGGCAAAAAACTCTGTCTCAACTAAACTCGCAATTTGAAGTTATTACAGTTCCAACAAAGAGGCGCATCACCTTGGTCATCCGGTTTTGCTTCAGCTTCCTCACCTTGGTATTCCGGTTGTTCGTTTGCGCTGGAGCTTGCTTCATCTCTGTGCTCACCGTTCTGGTTTGCCGCAGCACTTTCTTTTTGTTGGTTGGAGCGCCGATAAACAGCTGGTACGGTACCCAAGCTTATGAAGCCCATCTTCTCCATCTCCGCGTCATTGCTTTTTTTCAGTATAAGCTGAGCTAGGTTTGGTCGGTCCTTGCAAATATTGGATGGGACGTCAGGCCACTGCATCAAGCCATCCAACTGTACCGTTTCAAGGTATTGGAGGCCCTCTCCAATGAAGACGCACTGAGGGATGACATCACCTTGGAGACTCAAGTCGACAAGGAGACACATATCCTTAAGAGCACTCTCCAGTGCAGTTCCGTGTCTACCATGATCAATTCCGTGCAACTTGAGTGACCTGAGTTTGCTCATCTTGCGCAATGGACAGTTGTGTTGATTCCATTCTCCTCGCGGGGGCTTCACACCATGCAGCGTTTGCAGCTCTTCCAGTTCTTCCTCTAGGGTTTCTGGGCGTGAGCTGCTCTGCAGCACATGTCGGAGTGTCTTTATCTTCCAGAAGCCTGTGTCAATCTTGTCGACTTTAGTCCCCCTTATGTCCAGAGTCTGCAAGTTGAGCAGCCCCTTAATGCTGGGTGGGAGCTCCTTGAGTTCCTTGCAGCGAACACATAGGTACCGCAAGTGAGTCATTTCTCCGATCCAATGGGGCAATACATAGAGCCTCAACCCATTCACATAGAATAGACGCAGGAACTTGGATCCACGCAGAAACTTGAGATCATGGAAAGGCCGTTTATTCCCCTGTTCTGGCTCACTCTCCTCCACGCGGCAAATGAAGGAACGTAGCTTAGGGAGCTTCTTGGTGAACTTGACTTGTTTGCTACCAAAACTGCGGAAAGAGAGGCGGCGAACTGATGGTGACACGAACACATCAGTCGTGTCGTGAACCTCAACAAAGCCGGCCTCGCGAACCTCTGACTGCAGGAACTCATGAAGTCTTGGGTGGAGCTTGATTGTCCTAATGTCATCGTCAACCATGTCCAGGATGTCAACAAGGCATCTCAAGACAAGTTCCTTGAGGTAGCCGTGGCCCAACTCCTCTGTGGTCTTGCCCTTTTGTGGTTTGATGAAGCCCTCACCGATCCACATCCGCACGACCTCGACGGCACAGAGTGCCATGTTCTTGGAGAAAGCAGCAAAGTAGAGGAAGCACGACTTGAGGTCGTTGGGGAGATCTTCAAAGCTCGCCCAGAAGACCCTCTCCATCGCCGTTCTTGTGCTGGACAGATCAACTTGTGTTGGAGTAGGGCTAATATGATACTCCATACAATCTTTGCCGTCTTGTGCTTCCATTTCAGGTCTAGGTTGCAGTTGTAGCACACGCAGAGCTTCCATACCAGGTGCAGGTCTAAGCTCTTGCAGAACAGCTTCGAACTGACCCGGCCTCTCTTTGAATCGAAGGAGTCCGCCAAGAACCACTATTGCCAGAGGATAGCCCCCTGTTATATCGTACACGATCTGGTCATACTTGCTCTTGTAACCCTCTTCATCTGACTCTTCTTTCTTTTTAATTTTTTTTTGCAACGAATATGACTCTTCTTTCTTGAAGGCCCTTGAACGGAATAGTTCTCCACTTCTTTCTTTATTCAAACGGCTCAATTGGTGCATTGAGCTGATGTCCTCCCTGTTCATGGTATTTGCGTGCCATGCCACTTCTTCATTCTCACTGTCGAACGTCAGCATCACCCTGCTGCCATTATTGTTATCAGGCAGGCTCTCCTTCAAACAGTTGAGCATGGCTTTGGAGCATATGCCACCAAGAACCAACAGGTACGTCTTATTACCAAGAAGGTGATGGATCTTGTCAGCATGGCTTTCTTTTGGCTGGCCACAGTCTGCATTTTCTTCCTCTCCGCACTGTCCTTTTATACGCTCCCAGACTCCTTCAAAGAGAAGATGCGGGTACATTCCTCTGGCACAGTGAGCCGGATTAAATGGTGGAACCTGCTCTTCCCCTTCAGCTTTGAACAGATAACTTTTCCAAGTGTTCTCTTTCCAACACCAGTTTCACCAACTATGGAGATGAACATGAGCGGACCTTCAGCTTCACCAAGCAGGAGTTCCTCAAGATGCCGCACATCAGCGTCAAAGCCCACAGCATTGTTATAGTCATCCCGCCTGTTCATCCAATATTTTTATTAATTAACGCCCAATGATTGGACTAATGCATGCCACAGAACACTATAATTAATGTGGTAGTAACTAGTAAGGCAGGTCGCTACAGTAGTTTCCTAGTTACATTTCCCTCAAAAAAAAAAATATTTGCTGCATAGATTTATGGCGCGAGGGACCAGTCCTACTTTCAAAAATACAGATAGGAGAGTTAGATCGCTCTCAAGTCTTCCACAATTCTTTGAGTAAACATAAATGGCAAATGAGATGTAATCATAGTCATAGAATCTTTTTCTTCCTTATCTCTTTGTGGTAGTATCTTAATTTGGAATATACGATCTCACTCTTTTTGTTAATTAGAGAGTCTTAAGCAATACTTCTCTTCGTCGCGCTACTGACGCTCTCTACAAACTCTCGGGTTTCTTGCAGCTTTGGCGGCCGCTTAGCCGCCCCCCGGATCGGGACGCCATCTCAGCCTTCATCGCCGACCTCCGCTCGATGGCCGTCCGCCTATCGCCGCCGCCCCCGCCGCCTCCGCCGGAGCCTGACTAGACTCCCTGCGCTTGGAGGGCTTTGTTTTTTCTCTTTCTTTTGGGCTTGTTGAGCTGTGCCCTCAGCAGAACCTATGTACTTTGTTGTGAGACTGGGTGGTGTGTGTGTGTGAACCTGCTTTGGTTGTATGTCTTGTGGCGGTTTGCTTTATTTATAAAGCGGGGCGAAAGCCTTTTTCGATAAGCAATACTCCTACGGGCTTGTTCGGTTTCATGGATTTTGAGGGGAATTGACATGGATTAAATACCATGCAAGTCAAAATCCACTCCAATCCACTTGGTGTGGGGATTAACTGAACAAAGCCTACGGTGGAAAGGATGACTAAAGATATAACGAATGTGGTTCTCCGTATATAAGACATGAATACCGCCTTGGTCGTAAATGCAGTCGTGTGTCATTACTCTCAAGTCAGTGCGGAACTGCTGCGCATACTAGTTAACCTACAATATGCTGCTACAATCTCCAATCATGCTCAAATGGTCTTTGTTCATGCGACTCATGTCTCATGCACGGCAGGTGGATATTTGTCTACGCCGTATTAAAATCATATCAAAAGTGTAGTATGTGTATTCCAATCTATGTTGGATGTAAACAAACTGACAGTTATTCTCAAAAGTAGCAAAACAAAAACACAGATTGGACTATATATAGACACTGTCAGCCTGTTTACATCCAATGGAAGAAAATCTCCTCCTCCCCCCCCCCACTCACTTCGCTCGCCCCCCGCGCGGTGCTGGCGGCGGCGGGCCGGTCTTTCCCTGAAGGGCGCATGGGGTCTCCTAATGGGGGCGGTGTGGCTCGGCCGGCGGCGGTTTGGCTCGGCGGCGAGGATCTGCGAGCCTCGGGTGTCCTCGGTGCGGAGGTGCAGTCGTTGACCGCGGGGCGGCGTGGTAGTGCGCTTGGCCGGCGGCGGCAGGCCAGTCTTTCCCCACTCGCGTGGAAGGGTGCGCAGGGTCTCTTGATGACGGGGGTGCGGCTCGCTCGGCAACGGTCTGGCTCGGCAGCGAGGATCCCGCGAGCCTCGGGTGTCCTCGGTGTGGCGGCGTGATCGTTGCCGTGGGACGCATGGTGGTGCGGTTGGCCGGTGGCGCCCGCTCGGCTCAGATTTGGGCCCCTTTGGCCTCATCTGGATTGGGGCTGGTTGGTCTTCGCACAGCGGCTCTGCTCCCTGGAGGCGGTGCGTCGGCGGCCCCGATCAGCGGCGGCAGTGGCAACCGTCGTGCTGCAGAGTGGCGGCAGGGGATTCACGGGTCCATCTGTGCCTGACCGGGCTTGTAGGGGCCTGGTATGTTCCTGTCGCATCGTCTGGGTCGGCTCTACGATGGCGGTGGAGGTAGTTCCCTCCCGCTCGGCTGCGTTGCAGGTGCCCCTGATTCCATTGTCCCCTCTTCCTTCCTCTAGGCCTCGTGTCTGTGGCCTTAGTGAGACGTCGAGGATGGCTAGACGATCGAGGTGTCGCAGACTGGTCGGCGGCAAGTTGTGTGGAGCACTAGGGCCGTTCTCGTTCTGGGTGGTCGTGGTTTTCTGGTTTGGAGGAAACTCCTCGGTGTTGGGCGCCGCCGTTCCTTCCTGAAGGGCTTCAGATGTATCCATTCTCCACCGCTCTCCACCTACCCGGGGAAACCCTAGGACTAGTCCGGGCAGCAGCGGCGTCGTCGTCGTCGCATTCCTTCTTGAAGGTGTTGCTTTATACGCAGAGCTTCAGAGTGCTAGGAGCGATGTGGAACATCTCCAGTGGGCGCAGCGGTTGCCGGTCATCTTTGTTTCGTTGATCTATCGGTGTCGGCATTTGTTTCTCTTTCTTTCTATTATTTTTTTTGGGCTTGCTTGTGCTACCGACCCAACATACTCGTTATATAGTGCGGTTGCATTATAATATAAAGCAGGGGAAAACTCTTCATCGGCTTTACATCCAATCTATATTTGTTTTGCGAATGTACATGAAATAGGTTGTATAGAACAGTCGCTATTCTCTGTACCTTATTTATGGTGCTATAGACTCGAGTGGACCAATACAGTACACTCCCTCTAATCATAGTTGTAGAATCTTTTTTCTTACTTATCTCTTTGTGGTAGCACTACTGGAATTTCCTCTTTGTCGAATGCATTATGTCGGGCACTCGGCAATCGTATATTTTCCAAACTAAAATACAAAGGTGACCATGGTTCCATGCGCACCCACGTGTATACTAAATTCAAAAAAAATAATAGAAGAATTGAAAAAATAATGAAATTTTGGGGTAGCAAACTTGGTCGACCATTCTACTCGCGTGTGAAGTTTCATGAGTATTGGCACCCGTGATACTCTTAGTGAAGAAATATAATTGAGACCATACTATTCATTAAACAATGTTTTCTAATATAGCTTCGATTTTATCATTTTTGCTCAGAATAACAAGGATGTAGTTTCTTTGTGAAACTTCATACGCTGGTACGGTTGACTATGTTACGAAAATATTCAGATTTTCAAATTATTCTAGCATTTTTCTGAATTTACTATTCATAAGGGGTGCGTGTGGAACCATGTTCACTAATGCGCGTCCCATTGCCGAGTTCCTACCAAAAACCTACTCGGCAAGAAAAATGAAAGTAGGCGAACAAGTACTTTGCCGAGTGTCATGGACAAAACGCTTCGTAAAAACAACAAATTCGGCAAACAGGGCTTTGCTGAGGGCTACACTCGGCAAAAAGGGGTATGTGCCGAGTATCACACTTGGCAAAAAGTGGTTTTTGCTACGCTGCATGGTTTTGGCTGTAGATGTTTCATATGACCTCGGATGAAGATTGTCCAAAATTCAAAGTTGTTCATTTTGATTACACTGATAACTTCTTCAGTTGCCATATTAGTTATAGTTTTTGCCATGTAAACATTTGGTATCAAATGACCAACGTGATAGACCATATTCATTGCATAGATGATAATGTGGTGAACTTTGGAATATAGGTGCATCTTGCAATTACAAAAAAAAGTTTACAACTTTTCGTATTTTTTTTCATTTTCTAAGTGTCAAAAATGGGTATTTTTGTGATGTAATTTTCAAAAAATAGGGTGCAAATTGGCACCACTCCAATTGGCATATAGAGTTTCCAAATTTTTTGTGAAAATAAATGTTTTCCGAGTACACCAAGAAAACACTCGGGAAGACAGAAGGAACTCGGCCAAATTCTGTTTGCCTGAAGGGGGTACGCCGAGTACCCTTTGCCGAGTTTTTTGGGCACTCGGTAAAAAAAAAATTCCAGTAGCATAGTATCTTAATTTGTTATGTATGATCTCACTCTTTTTTAGTAGAGTAAAATTCACTGGTGGTCACTGTACTTATCTCGCTGGTTCACTTAGATCCCTGTACTCAAGAACTTAATCAATACGGTCACTATATACTCATCTTGATGATTATACGGTCACCACCTAAACGTACAGCTTCGTATTTTCTCTACGTTGACCGGTCAGCTCTCCACCCCCACGCAGGACCCACCTTTCAGTGAATAGAAGAAAGAAAGAAAGAGAAGGATAAAATATAGCTGAAGTGGGGATTCGAACCGGAGATTTCCAGGTGAGGGATAGCACGCACTAACAACCTGTGCGCGCAAGGAATTCTGTCATTTACCAGAGCCTCACTCATTTATATTTGTTTTTGCGCAAAAGCCTCTCTCATTTATATAGTGTAAAAAACACACGCGTGCAACAAGATTTGGCACACACACGCGCGCAACGCATGGCACACACACGGGTATGTTTTTTTTAAACGCTAGTGTACGCTCACTATAAAGTACTGTACATGATTTGTTTTTTTTACAGCTTATAAAAATATACTATTTCATAATGAAATTTTAACAACATCTACAAATATCTGTGTATTTATTTTCAGCGTTTTTTACCTTAAAATTTTGATTTTTGAATCTTTTGAGTGCCAAAAAGCAATTTAGCATACTATAAACATAATCATCTTAATAATAATAATACAAGAGCAATAGATGATGAGGAAAAAAACTAAATATATGAGGGCAGAGAGTATGAATCCATCTTCGAAAAATGTGCACTGCGTACCCCTCAAAAAAATGTGCGCTCAGTAGAAAACACAAAAGCGTGTTGTGCTCAGGTGGCGTGGAAGTTGGAACGTTGCACGGGAGATTAAACATTCCCGAATTACTCTCTTGATTAATACTGTTCATTGCTATTTATTTAAGAAAACAAAATGTGCGCTCCGTACCCCTAAAAGAAAGTGCGCTGCGTGCGTGTGTTCGTATTAGGATAAAAGAAATTCGCTCAGTAGAAAACAGCAAGTCTGTTGTGCTTAGGTGGTTAGCGCGAGTGAGTCTGGCGGTCAAGTCTCTTGTTCAAATCCCCACTTGCGCAAGAATTTATCCTTCTCTTTATTATTTTCTTCTAATCATTGACAGCTGGAGCCCGCATGGGGGTGGGGAGCTGACCGGTCAACGTAGTGAAAAATACGAGGCTGTATGTTTTAGTGGTGACCGTATAATCATCAAGTTGAGTATATAGTGACCGTATTGACTGAGTTCTTAAGTACAGGGACTAAAATGAATCAGCGAGACAAGTACGATGACCATCAGTGAATTTTACTCTTTTTAGTAAATAGAGAGTCATAAGCAATACTCCTACGATGGAAAGGATGACTAAAGATACTCTATATCGAATGTGGCTCCCCATAAGACATGAATACCACCTTGGTCTTAATGGACCGTAAATGCAGTTGTGTGCGTGACTCTCAAGTCCGTTCGGAATAACTACGCATACTAGTTTCACCTACAATGCTGTTACAATCTCCAATCATGCTCAAATGGTCTTTGTTCATGCGACTCATGCACGGCAGGAGGATATTTGTCTACGCCATACTAAAATCGTATCAAAACTGTAGTATGTGAACAAACTGACAGTTATTCTCAAAATTGTAGCAAAACAAAAACACAGATTGGAGTATATAAACTGTTAGTTTGTTTATATGCATCTATATTTGTTTCGCGAATGTACATGAAATAGGTTGTATAGAACAGTCGTTATTCGCTGTACCTTATTTATGGTGCTATAGACTCGAGTGAACAAACAGAGTACACTCCCTCTAATCACAAAAAGCTTGATGTTTTGGACACAGTTATTCATATCCCCTCTATTTCATAATAATAGCAGTTTTTTTCTCTTCTGAAAACTATACTCGCCGTTTGGAGTTTGTCCTATATCAAACTATTCTAAGGTCGGCCAACTTTTTATAAAAAGATATAGCAATATCTGCAAGTCCAAATTAGTTTTACTAGATTCATAATGAAACATGCATGGAGATGTTAGAGAAAATAGAAAAGTTCAAAATGTGGGAAGAACACTCGTGTTGAATTGACCCATGTTGTTCGTTGTACTTACAGATTATATTGTCTGAAGTCTATAGTCCCTAACATGGGAGTTAACGTATGTATGACTCCTTAGACCATGAGAGTATCAAGTCACTCCATACCAGATGGTGCGCTTTGGGGCTGTCCCAACACCATCTGTAATAGGGTGATCATAGTGGTAACTTATGGGTTCATTAGAAACGTATGAAGAGGGGCTCGGAAGCTCGAGACTAGGATTTTCTCCTCCGATGATGGAAAGACATTCTTAGGGCCCTCTCGATGTGGCGAGATCCATCATCGTGTGGGCATACATAGAGTGAATTGATCACAGGGATGTCGGAACTTGTCAACGAGAAAGAATAGCCAAATCGGTAACGAGGAGACCGATATAGTGAGCCTGTGAATGACTCACAAGGATACTAATGTATATCACACTGGGTTTTGTAAAGTATCAGAAAGCAAAAGGAATAACATATGGAAACCAAAGGTTCACTCGAATATCATTCGTGTGAGTAAATGGGTCATTATGGATGTCCATGGTTCTCCTATTTAGCATTTGATCGAAAGGTGTTATTTTCTATCATGTCTATATTTTACCGAACTTGCAGGGTCACACACTTAACATTTAGTGGTTTGTTAGACAACTAAGAGTGAAAGTAGAATGAGAGAATGGGCACCGAAAGGGTTTCTGATAGTTTTGGAAGTATTACAGATATTCTCAAAAATATAATGAAAGGTCCTAGATACTTCCGATAGTGTCTAGAAGGGTATGGAACCTTTCGGATAAATCCGTAGGGCCCCTAGTGCGAGGACACCTTGGCTGGCCCAAGGGGTAAGCCCACGAAGCCTTAGGTGGGTGTACGAAGGGGTGCTTGGCGGCAGGGGCTAGAAGCTAGGGTTCATGGCATCTATGCCTGGGCCAGTCACCAGAGTCCGTTGCGTTTACGTAAACACCAGGAAGCTCAACGTTTCATGCTGGAGTTTGAGGAGGACTCTTCCTTGCGATCCAAACCAACTTTTGGGAGGCATCCTCCCCAAGATGCGACCCCAGCCTTCAACATATAAAATATATGGGTGGGTGTATCCCCTAGAACACATCCAATATCTTAGAGGTTGCCCCGCTACTACCCTGCGTCCAGTTTCTCTCGCGTCCAGTTGTATTCAACGTCGGCACCTATAGGCTACCTCTCCCTCTAGTTTTCTCAGTAGTTCTTAGATGTGGATGGTGAAGCTCTGCTAAACCACCACTTTGGCATGTATGCAATCTACAGAGCAATAGTGCTTTCAGTGCTTGTTTGAGGGATCGTTCGTGGGACGGTTCGAGGGACTTCTATTTTGATCTAGGCTAACTCTTCTTTCGCTGCAATGCATAGTTGGTAAAGATCTGATCTAAACCTCTTTATGCATGTTCATAGTGATCCTAAGATCCCGATCGTAGGCCGATTTGTTTTGTTTTCTACTACATTTCACAACAGCCGGCAGTGGTGGAAATCAGAAGTATTTGGTTGTATGGCGGTGTTGGCAGCGAGCTCGAGAGAGACGGGAGGAGTCCCCTTCTAGTTATTTTTTTTCCGAAGGAGACGACAAACTCACAAACATAACCTAAAGAGGCCAGCTTCCTACCTACGGACATGGTCCTCTACCTCCCAGCAAAGTTGCTTCCCTAGGGAATCAATGTCAAATGGGCCTTAAAAACCTCATCCATGGGCTACCGAAGGTGCTTACAGTTGCCCTCGTTAGGACACATGGGTTTCCAATCAAGGAAAAGTACGAGGATTCGGGTTCTTAAAGATTTCATATAGGAAAACGCTTGTAGTCGACGCGCCGACCCAAGCTTCGGTGGGACGTGTCGCGTGCGTCCGTTCCCTGTGCATCATGCGTACCCCTCATGTACGCAATGCCATTCTCCCATTGAGCTCCCCCACCCCCCACGCAAGCACTGCCACGCGCCCCTCACGCCCTTTGTGACCCACGGAGCGCTGCCCGGCGAGCTCGTGCACCACCGCCTGGCCCCTTGTCACCATGGAGGCGCTCGTCGCCATGACCGCGCCCTTCGCCATGTCCGCGTGCGACGAGGCCAAGCATTGGATGCCTCCAACCAGTAGCGGTGCAGCTAGCGACGAGGCCAAGCATTGGATGCCTCCAACCAGTAGCGGTGCAGCTAGCGATGAGATACAGGGGGGAGCTATGCTGCTGCAACCATCATTACTAGATTCGGCCATCGCTGATACTGGGGCCGAGCCACGGGAGATGTCATGGCTGCCTGCTGCCATGGACGGACCCGTGCGTATGCAAGTGTTGCAAGTGTCACCTAAAACAAATTCAACAACTATTGAAAAAAGCTTCAACCATAGATAGGAAAAGCTTCAATTGGCACTGCACAACCAGGAAACGCTGGAACCATTTGACAAAAAAGCTTCAATGGTAGATAGAGAAAGCTTCAACCACGGCACCGCGCAAGCGGAAAAGAAGTGCAACCATTGACCGAAAAGCTTCAACCACCGATATGAGTATTGCAACCATTGACAAGAAAGCTTCAAGTCTATAAAGAAAAGTCTTGAGCCATCAACAGGCGAAGCTTCAACCAACCACTATCAAACTGAAAAAGCTGCAACCCTTACCAAAAAAAGTTTCAATCTTATGTGAAAAAAGTTTCAACCGGAAGATATACAAAGTTTAAACCTAGCTCTGCAAGACAAAAAAAGTTGCGACCGTTTATAGAACAAGCTTCGATTGTAGATGAAAAAAGCTTCAATTGGCACGGCAGAAAGCTTCAATCTGTGAAAAAAGCTTCAATCGGCATGGGAAAAGCTTCCACCGATGAGAGAAAAAGCTTCAACCTGATGCGCCAATGTTGGCGAGCGGCGACAAAGAGCTGTGCCGACGGCATGACAATGCAGCGACGGGGACAGCTGCTAGGTGCTAGAAAGACAGAGGGTGTCAACATGCTTCAAGACGGCGTTGTTTTTTTTTTCTACGATGGGCGACGGTTTCTTGTTGGACCGGGCGAGGACGAATGCTACGACGGCCACCGGTGGTGAACAGGACATCGACGGTGACAGAGAGCGCAACCAGTAGCATGTGACTGTGGGGGAAGGAGGTCCAGGTGAGGGGGCGGTGGACTGTGGCCGGGGTGGACGTCCAGGCGATGTGGGCAGTACCCGCGCCGGAAGAAGGAGATCGACAAGGCAACACGGGGCAGATCATACGGCCAGGACTCGCTGCATGGGGTGGATGTGGCGCGACTGGCCAAACTGTTGGGCTAGCGTGACGGCGCCTAGCACTGCCCTTTTCTATAGAGAAAACCATATGAATTCAGATCCTTCGGAAAGTACATAAAACTGGGGATAAGTCCAATTTACCCCCATAAACACTTTTCTTGGTTTTGTTTCTAACCCTAAACTTTGAAACCGTTTAATTTAGAACCTCAAACTATAAAGCTTATTTAACTTACAACCAAAACAGATTGGTTTGCACAGACATGGCATCTATGTGTACTATGACATGGCATATAGTCAGCAAATCAATGAATATATTTTTATTAGGCCCACATTTGGCAACCCTCCAAATCACATTTCATGTGTGATAATCATGGACGACAACCACTGGCGCTCATCTCGTAGCTCGCCTACGTTCCACGTTCAAAATGGTGTAGATTGTAGACAATCGGAGAGGAGCTTCCCGGTCGACAATGAAAGGTCGGAGGCCGAGCCATAGCTCCTTTGGCTTGGGGTCAAGCTTCTCCGGGGCGTTAGAGGGGCACACTGGAGCAGGCGAGGTGTCAGTAGGCAGCAGGACACTGGCGGTGATAGGAGAGAGGGTAGCAGCGTTGTGCTCCTCTAGCGGGTCATGGGCAGCAGTTTGGAGCGGGCGGCGGTTAGGTTGGCATTGGGTTGCATGGCGGTGGAGGGATGGAAAGGAGGGGCGGAAATGGTGGGGCACGCCGCTGTGCGAAACCCTGATAGCGGCTCGGAGCTCTGTCCACTGATTAAAACTTGATAACAGATTCCACAGCACCTGCAGGGTCGGGACAATGCATTTCTTTTGGCACGGAAGGAGGTGCGGTGGGTAATTGATGTGGCATAACATATACGAATGTCCGGAAAGGCTAGAAGACCGGCAACCATCCTCCCGGACGAATCTGACCAAGCTAGTCGGAGCGGGAGGAGGCAGAGCATGTGGCCGCACAACCGATTGGCGCCCCCACCTATCTGGAAACAGGCTTTCGCCACACTTTTTATATAAAGCAACAACACTGGATAGTACTCGGCCGAACGATACAATGTGGAGAGAGGACTCTCTTACAAAGCGGACGGGAAGATAAAACAAGAAGTTTAGAGCTAGCCTAACACCTCGCCTTGGACAAATCAACGGCACCAAACCTCCACGACAATGCCCCTAGGAGGGTGACTGCACAATGCATCATTGTTGCCGAGTTTGATAATAGACCAGGGTTTTCACCCGGGGCCCTAGCACATGAACGAGCCCCACGACTATGTCTTCAGGAAGAGAACAACACCCACGGGCGACGCTGTTACTAGAGCCAAGCGCGAAGCTTTTGCTCGGGAACTCGCCATTACCACTAGGAGGTGCCCCTTCAACCCCATAGCGAGAGTCAGGCCAACCCTGCCAAATCCGGGCACGAACAGAGCATGCCAGAGCCTTCCACATTACTAGGAAAAAGCTTATAGGTAGTCGACTACTAGTAGCATTCTATATTGACCCGTACTACTGGTAATTAATAGTAGCGCGCTATATTGACCCGCCCTACTAGTAAATAGTACTGGTAGTGCATGTTTTAAAAAAACATGCTACTACTAAATATTCCTAACCGTGTTCCGCGAACATGACATAGTTGAAGCGTAGGTTGTACAACATGCGCTATAGATAGGAACATAATGATAGCGAGGCTCACTGGCATGGGCTACAACTAAAGGGCACCCATCTAGGGCTGGACTACCGAGCAGCTCGGCTCGTTAAGCTCGTACTCGTTAAGCTCGTGCTCGTTAAGGCTCGGCTCGTTAAGCTCGTTAAGATTAACGAGCAGAAAACCCTGCTCGGCTCGGCTCGTTTGAAGCTCGTTAAGCTCGTGAGCGCTCGCGAGCGCTCGTTAACAGATTATAATGTGTTACAATATACATGATGGATGTGTAGTTATGGTTTTCAAGATGAAATATGGTGACTACAAAAATAAATAAAGTAGTTTGTTGCCTCATATGTCGATTAGATTAAATAGATGAGCTGAGGTGCTACAAAAAATTTGTCACGTAATATGAAAATATGTGTTGTGTTGTTACTAACGAGCTTAACGAGCTACTCGTGAAACTCGTTAGCTCGCTCGTTAAGCTCGTTAAGCTTAACGAGCTAAAATCAATGATTGGCTCTGTTCATTAAGAAGCGAGCTACGAGCTTAACGAGCCGAACTATCGAGCGCTCGTTAAGCTCGCGAGCTACGAGCTTTTGGTCCAGCCCTACACCCATCCCTCACACCGCTCAGAGAAAATCCCTCTTTCTCGCATGAGCCTCTCTCTCTCTCTCTCTCTCTCTCTCTCTCTCTCTCTCTCTCTCTCGACTCCTTGTGGCCGCATCCACATACGCCGGCCGCGTTGCCTCGCTCCGACGACTCCTGCCACGGCCAGTCAAGCTTCTGAGCTTGCCTCCCTCTATTATATCCTCCCCTCCGACTGGATTCAACGCTCATGCCCACCAGCAGCCCTCCCCGGCCCGCGGCTAGGGTTTCGGGCGCGGCGACGCCTCTCACTCCGGCGGTTGGTATTATAGATGCGCTACTACTATTTTTTATAGTAGGGTAGGCCCGTAATAGTAGTAGCGTGGGTGGCACCTCGCTACTATTAACAAAGTTAGTAGTAGCGCGGGTGGCACCCGTGCTACTACTAACCATTTAGCTATAGCGTGGTAGCAGTAGGAAGGTAACCACACTACTGCTAGGCAGTTCACCCATGCTACTACTAGGCTTTTCCGTAGTAGTGCCATCCCTAAACCCATGCCGCCTGCACGGCCAAGAGGTGCAGGCACCACCATCACCATGAGGCCTGCCGAAAAGACCACCATGGAGCCCGCCATCCAGGGTTGCTGCCCCGCATCCTCCGACAACTCAAAACCGACGCCAAAACACGAAGCCGTCTCCCCAACCAAATCACGAGGCTCCAACTCGACCCAGACAGAGAAGACTGAGACAATCACAATAGAGCAACTAGCCTGCGGCTTGGGGACCAAGTCAAACCCATTCACCGGTGGCCAGCCCATGCCATCGACCAACTACCAACTAGCGGTACCGGGAGGGAAAGGGGTTCGCGCCGTCAGATCAGGCAACTCTAGATCCAGACAGGGGGACCCCATGGCATCCGGTTCCTCCGGCCACCCGGTGGTAGCCGATAACTCTGGCCGCGAAGCATCCAACTCCATCAACTCCCCGCAACTCGCTCCGCGTGAACGAAGGCCACCGCTCCAACCCACGACACCCAACTGCCACGAGCCAGCGGTTGAAGATCATCCCCGTCACGCGGCGATGTCGGGAATGCGCCACCACCACCATGCTGGAACCACCCCCACAAAGGAGCATGGAGGAGGCCGCTGATTGCGGCCCAAGCCGCCCCGCTGCCTGTGCCATCCGATAGCCACCCCGGGCGCTGCCACCGCAAGCCGCCCGAATCTACCCCGGCCCGTACCGCCACCACGCCGCTGCTGCCTCCGGTCAGCAGCAAGGAAGAAACCGCCGATCGCAGCCCAGGCCATCCATAGCCCACGGCATCATGGAGCATCGCTGACACGCCAAACGCCACCCCCACTACACCACTGCGTCAGGCACACGCCACCACGCCGGAGACGGCGGAGCAGAGCTCACCCACACCAACCATCCCCGAGCACCCCGGCCCTGCCCAGCACGCAACACCCTGCGGCAGATCTGGCCGGGAGCATGCCCGCTAGCCATCACCTGAACAGAAGAAATCCCCGCAGCCGTCGCCCACATGCGAGCCTAGGATGCCTCCATGCCGGCACCAACCGATGCCGTCCATATCCTGCATTGCAGCCGACACGCCATCAAGCCCCGCGGTAGCCCAGTGCCCCCGTCGGTCGGCCGTCCGGCACCAAACAAGAACTCCACGCGAAGGGGGAGTAAGGCCCCTGCCACCACCTAGGCCGATCCGGCTTCGCCCGGCAGCGCCGCTTGGCGGCGGGGGGAGGGGGGTGGTGGGAGGAGGACCGGTGGTGGGGGCGGGGGTGTAGCGCGCTAGGGTTTTCCCCGCCCGCTCGCTTGAGCGGCTCGGGGGACGGGGATGGGGAAATGGGTCGGTTCACATTCCTTGACGTCCCACCTCCAGCAGCCACCACGCCCACCTCCAACAACCATCCCGAGGTTAATTGCATGGCTGCGGGTTAACAGGGAGAGCAGTTACCCGGAAAGGATTCGGTTCGACGAATGTCATATTTACATGTGGTCACTATAGAGTGATGTGGCTACTATCGTGACAAAACCACTTGCAAATCTGTAGAGGGGTAATTTAAACTGCTTTCCTCGTTCAGGGTTGGCTTTTAGAAAATTATCAAGTTCAAGGTAGTAATTAACCTAAGGAAAGAGTTTAGGTGAGTAAAGTGGACTTATCTTTAAAAACATTGCAACCCAAGTGAGCCATAAATAAATAAATTAGCGTTTATTATGCATGCACGTAGCAAGGGCAATGCACGGCCTTATGGGTAATGACATTTATCTCTATAATTTATTTTTTAAAATTGTAATTATGTTAAATATTACTGAAGGGAAAAGTTACATTTTGGAAATGTCGCTAATACATAACAAGTTAGTTTTACTTTTATTTTTCTGCAACCAAGTAAGTAATGGAAAACTGTAAGGTTTGAGACATAGTGGCTTACCAAGCCGCAACGGCTGTACTAGAAGATGTGAATGCCGCTAACGGTTTATGCTCAATTATATATTCCCTTTGATTTTCTGATATTTGGTTGAGTCTGCTCTTGATTCTTTTGATTTGATTAGACAACCTATGGCGAACAAGAATTTGGTTGCCGAAGCCCATCAAACGTGCACGCCAAATTTTCCAACTTGGGTAATCGAGACTTCTTAGGTCAACCTGGTGTCACCAGAAAATTCATGCATGAATTATAAAGATAGTTTTCTGAAACCACTGGAACAAACTTTTAGAGCAAAATTAATGTTGCATGCAAGTAAAGTAGTACTATTGTATTATTGAACCAATAAAAAACAGCAGTAAATATTTAGTGAAGTTATAAGTGATCAAGAACTAGTAGTACTCCCTCCATCGGCGAATAAGTGTACCTCTAGCTTTTGTCCTAAGTTGAAGTTTTAAAGTTTTGAGCAAGTTTATAGGGAAAAGTACTACCTCCGTCTAGGTTAATAAGTCATTCACGTAGTTCTAGGTCGTCGATTTGAGGAATTAAATGTATGTTATATGTCATGAAAAGTATATCACTAGATTTCTACATGGATGTAGTTTCTAAATATATATTTTTTGTCACATATAATACATATTTAGATAGTTAAATCGTCGACCTAGAACTACGCAAATGACTTATTCACTGAGACGATTTATGTTACTACTATTTTCTGTATAGTTGGTCAAAAATTTAAAACTTTAACTTAGGACAAAAGGTCAATGTACACTTATTCGAGGACAAATGGAGTAATAACAAGCCGAACGGTCCACTACTTGTAAATTTTTTTTTTTACTTTTTTTGCCATAGAGAGTTGGGTAGAACAATACTTGGCATGCAATTTGTAATTTTCGTTACAAGATGAACTCTAGATCTAAAAAATCACATGTGTCTTGCCTTTGAAGGCTGCCAAGGGTCTAGAATAATAGTCAACCATGAAAAGGAAACTGAAATGCCAAAAAAAACGACTACTCCCTTGGAGCTAATTACTCTTTTGCTCATAATCATTCTGAAAAGCAAGTTTAAGATATTTTTTATTTTTATGTTTCCCTTGACTGATATGGCCAATGTTGATGGAAATTCGTGGGAGCAGTCGCCTGTCAAGCCCTGCCGCCCGCTCGATTTCCCTCGCAATTCATGAAGTAATTGAATCCCGCATGAAGGCATAGTAAAAGGGAAAATCCCTCAAAAAGTTTTAATTTTCAACAATGAAACTTACGTTCTTTATGTAAAACTGCCAAGTGCAACAAGTTTCAGTGATTCAAATTTAAGCATTTTTTTCTGTTGTAGACACAAAATAATTAATTTTTAAAGGTTACTCGTACTAATTATCAACATTGGAACTTATCGTCTTTTTTAAGTCATCAAATATATTTAAATTGGATCTTATTTGAAAGCACTAATCGTGAGAAAGATGAATATCAAAACAAAACTTAATTTGAAATTTTCATTTAAAATATATATAACTCTAAAAATCGGAAGCCAAAATAAAAAGCGGACACCAGGCAGTCAGGGACCTTAGTGCCCCGCACTTGCGTGCCGCAAATTCTCGTCCCCGATGTTGAGAGATATAAAGTAATTAACCAGGGTTAGAGCACCTAGTATTTCAAAAAAAAAAAAGCAGGGCAAGAGCACCTCGTAGAAGAATTCATCAAGCGCGTCCTCCGCTTCGAAGGCGACGTCGCGCGTCTGGCGCACCCACACGCGGGTTAGCCCGTCGGTGCCGGCCCGGCGCTTGCGGTCGGCGTCCCGGATGAAGGCCTGCAGCCACTCCAGCCGGTCGCGCAGCAGCATCATGTCATCGCCCACCTGAATCAGCACCTTGGCCTCATTCGCGGCGAGCTCACCGAACTTGGAGAGCACCGCGGAGATCGCTGTCTCCGCCATGGAAGGATCTTGTTATTCTCCTCTCCCTCTCAGCTGCACTGCGTTTTCTTCTCCTTACTCCACTCGTGGGTTTGTATGGCACCAAACAACATCTCAGCTTAGAAGAAAGAAAACAACTTGGTATGACTTAATTAGTCACCTCATCGTATGGCGAGTTAATTAGTCATCGTATGGTGAGTCTAGATAAATATGAATTTCCATGAGTCGCGATCTAGCTCGTTATTCAAGACGCAACTTGTTGTATTCAAGTACATAGAGCGGAGACCTGGACCTGCAACGGCATTGTTTGGACTCGCTCCCTCGACAGCATAGCGTGCGGCGGTAACCTTGAACGTGAGCATGTGGATCCGTGTGCCCTAGCATGTTGCATGTGGGGTACAGTCCAGCACGTAGCACCAGCGCAAGCTGGACGAAGATTCCGCCAACTAATCTATAGGGGTAAAACCATAGGGTGCCAGGGCAGAGGTCAGAATACGCCACCACCATTTCATAATTAAACATTTCAGAATAGCAGTGTTTAAAATACCAAGCCCCCCAAGGCTTTTTGGTCTACGCATTAGTTTCCATTTAACCAGACATTATTTACTTTTGTTGCCAGCCGAATTCCAGTAGAACCCGCTTCTGTGCTAATCAAAGCCATCATGGGAGCTGGCAGGGAGGTGATAAAACCCCATTACAAACATACGAAAAGCAAAGATAAGCAGGCGTTGGTGAGGCACACCTTACCCACAGAACAGTAATACCGACCCCTCCACGGGAAGACTCCATTAGCAACTTTTTTTCTGAAAGAAATTAGCAACTTTAAGAAAGAAGGAAAAATCCTTAGAAAAGAGGGTGAAAGGGGAAATAGGAACACCAAGGTACTTAAAGGGGAAAGAAACCAGTTGGCAATTAAGCACAATTGTCACACCCAACGCATCGGCAAAGGAGCGGCCCAGAACAAACACTGCACTTTTCGAATGTCGCATCGGCCGAGGAGCAGCCAAGAACAGGCACCTCACTTTTGGAATGTGTGAGCACATACTCCCAACAGAACAAAAAAAAAGAATATCTCTACATTATTCACGATTCTTAATTTTGAGCATACAAGATTGATGACCTTTAAATCGGTTCAGAAAATTGTCTGTTCATAAAAATTTGGCAAAACAAAAACTATTCATAAAAATGAACTCTGAACCAAACATATAAACTCTACTTATGCAAATCTAAAGCTAACACAGCATTAGCAATTCACATATGAGATAGTATCAGATATATCAGGCCGAAAAGAATTCTACGTTTGCAACAGCATGTAAATTTACTTCCGTTTAAACTTGTGTCATCCCTTACACCAACAAAATCTCATGAAATAAAAGTCATGACGAGCGGTTGATACTCGTGTTGGGATGTCTTCTACATGTAGCACCATCGATTAATAGACACAAAGGTTTGTTCTCAACTAGGTAACAAAGTGTTTCATCCTGGCCCCATCAGCACGTAAAATGGAAATCTTCACTTCCAGACTCAAAAACCATCCTTGCTGATCCAGTTGCATTACATACAGCAAGTTAGTTATCGGCACCAAGATTTCCAGCTACTTTTGCTTGGGGTGTGGCAGTGGATCCTTGTCATCTGACAGGACGCCGCCCATGTCACTGAAGGATGGCATCTTACGAGACAGATCATCGAGGTCTTCTGGCAAAACTGCGGGCTGGGACTGAGCAATCATTGCCCCCCGATTGCCTGGGACTCTCAGAAGAAGCATCGTCTTCATCTACAGTTTGAAAAGCACGCATGCATCAGTGTCCATCATGTTTATCAGACAGAATAAAGTAGCAATAACACTAAGAATCGTATATTTATGATTCAACTTTCGTCTCACATTGTTAGCTAGTTTTGAAAATACTTCCATGTATTCTTCAGCGACCTTCAAGCGGGCAGCCTATACAAATTAGATGCAACAATTTATGTTTCGTTAGGCGGGAGGAAAAGTGACGGTCAGAATCCTTCTTCATCAAGATTTTACAAGAAAATGTGATACCTCTGTGCAGCCTTCAGTTTTAAATGACTCTGGATCCATTACTATCCCTCTAACTGTTGCTTCAAACCTGGCAAGAATCGCTTCACCTTCACCTGATGTCCACATTGAAAAACAACAAGCATAAGCCCAACTGCCCAAGATGCAACACTTTCAGAATCACAAGACAAGAGGGGGTACAATCACAATATATTCAAGCAAGTAATACTAGAAACCAAAAGATATTCAGTTTGTGAACTGGGTCACTGTAATCCGAACAGTTCTTCATGTAATACTATGAACCTTAGAACTGAATATTTCTGCTAAAATGCAGGGGTGACAATACTTGATGTTTCCTGAAATTCATAACCATAAGATATATGTATCTAAAACTTGCGCGTTGAGTGAGCGATCTGCGAGACATAATTTAAGTTCCCTTATGTATAACTGCTTCAGATTCAATCTCCTCAAATGAGGAAAAATACATCCAAAACAGAGAGATATTCAGAACAAATACATGATGCATTATTATTATTATTATCTTCGAGAAAATGCAAAGAGACATCTGCATTTCTTTTCATTGAAAAGGCAGAATTCAAATTACAATCCTCCTAAGACGTACATGGAGTGAAAAATGCAGAAAAAATAATGTACATCCCAGGTCTGGGGCAGAGTGTCGCAAAGCCTGGAAGCGCCAGCTCTTGCCCCAAGCCTCGCCTCGTCCTTTAGCAACAAGGTTGCTGACTAAAGGTTGGGCGCCCTCTAAGACATAGTCGTTGCCGAGTTTCCAGATCATCCATGGGGTGAGCAAGGTAATGGAGGCGAGGCTTTGCGCATGGGTTTCAGGGTGCGCTGTTTAGAAGCGCGCCACCAGTTCAGAAGGGAAGCATCATGGTTCCGCGACGTGCAAGGCATGCGGAGCCAGGCGAGTATCTCGTGCCAAACCTGTCTGTAAAACAGGCAGCAGAGCAGTAGGTGGCGCATCTCTCGGGGCTCTAGCAGCAGAGGAGGCACGAGGTGTGGGGCTGGAGGCCGCGGCGCGCAAGGAGATCGGTGGTCATTCAACACAGATCTTGATCAGCGAGCCAGTGGAAGAAGCGCACATGAGGGGGCTCCCAGTTCTTCCAAATGAACTTCTAGGAGCTGTTGTGGGTCGAACCCCGGAAGGTGACCTGATAGCAGGATTTCAGAGTAAAATCCGCTCGAAGTCCACTCCCACAGGAGGCGATCAGGTTTCATGGTCAGGGTGGTGTGCCCGACAGCATGTTTACAAGTGAAAGTCATAGTGCTGTCACCATAATAAAAAGATAATGCTACATGTATGGTTACACATTGACATTAACTAATGTTGAATACTGTATACCATAAGGCAGAAGAACATGATTTCCTTATGCATGTAGCAGTACAAGAAGTCTAGTATTTTCACAAGCTGAGCAGGGCAGCAACAAGATATTTGGCAATGTTGAGAGCAAGATGATAAAACAGAGCCAAAGAGATGTCACGTACCCTTTGCTTTGTTCACCCTTTCCATCATAGCAGCTAACAGAAGAAAAGAAGCGATAAGTTAAATCTGGACATCCGAGTTATTTGGATCACAGCAGCCCCTATATAGGGCCCGACAGGGCCCTCCCGAACTTCCCTGAACTGCCCGCCCGACCCGAGTCGCCCCGACAGGATCCCACCCGATCAGAGACGCCTCGATAGGATCCATCTGATCCCCTCGATCCCGAGCCGCCCCAGCCCCCCTCCTCGCTGCTCCTCCCCTCCTGGCCGCCGATCTTCGCCGGATCCGCCGCCTCCCCAATGTCTACAGCTCCTGGCCGGCCGGATCCGCCGCCTCCCCTCCTTCCCCAGCTCCAGGCCGGCCGGGTCCGCCGCCTCCCCTCCTTCCCCAGCTCCAGGCCGGCCGGGTCCGCCGCCTCCCCTCCGTCTCAGCTTCTGGCCGCCACCGCCTGGGCGAAGCGGCGACGGCGGACGCCAAGAGGAGAGCCCACGTCGCAGCCGCGTGAAGCCGCCATGGACTTCAGGAAGCCGCATCCTCGTCCCATCGCCACCGCCCGAAGCCTTGGCAGACCAGATGACGGGCCCGACGCAAGCTACGGCGAGCGGCGCGACCAACGGAGCAACTCCTCCGTGGAGGCGGCATCTGCTGCGTCCTCAAATTCAGCCGCAACAGTACATGAACTTCCTCCCAATTTTGCCTTCTTCTTCAATCTTGCCTTCTCTGACCTTCTTGCTTCATGCAGATGAACTTCGCGCCCTCTGCAAGACATGGATTGCCATGGGATTCCTCTCATACCTCCACGACGAATTGTTCTCACGGTGGCCTATTAGCTGCTGGAAAAAGGTTGGCCGAACTTATAGCCAGGGTATGGTTGAACTTCTTCCTTCCTTCGGTTTGTTATTTGCTTACAGCTATGTGAAGTTCAGGTGGTGTGTGAGCATCAGTCCAGGCTACAAAAGCTTTTTTAAAATCTGCCTGCCTGCTTACAACCACGTGAAGTTCTGGTAGTGTATGAGCCTCAGTCCAGGCTACAAAATAGCATTGTAAAATCTGCCTGCCTGCTTACAACCATGTGAAGTTCTGGTAGTGTATGAGCCTCAGTCCAGGCTACAAAACAGCATTGTAAAATCTGCCTGCCTGCTTACACGCATGTGAAGTTCAGGTAGTATGTGAGCCTCAGTCCAGGCTACAAACACTATAAAATCTGCCTGCTCACATCCATGTGAAATTCAGGTGGTGTGTAGCATCAGTCCAGGCTGCCAAAGATAGTAGTAAATTTGCCTGCTCACATCCATGTGAAGTTCATGTGGTGTGTAGCATCAGTCCAGGCTGCCAAAGATAGTAGTAAATCTGCCTGCTCACATCCATGTGAAGTTCAGGTAGTCTGTGAACAGCAGTCCAGGTAGTCCAGGCTACCAAAGATAGTAGTAAATCTGCCTGAACTTCACATGTGAAAAAGCCATGTGAAGTTCAGGCTGTGAATAATGCTAAGTCCAGTTACAAAGATATATGCAGATATAACTTGTGTGCTAATAGACATTTTTTTTCTTTTATGTCAGCAAGACAAGAGACGCATGAAGAAGCTTAGAAGTTCCTAGCAGCAAGTACACAATCCAAAGCCTGTACGCGTTGCACCATCCCCTTAATGCGCCACACCTCAAACGCACCAAAATCATTACCAACCTGCTCCAGACCAAAAATGGACGACACCCGAAACACACGGATACTCCCGAGAAGCTGGGTCACAGCCCTATCCGCACAAGTTTGCGCCTCCACCTAATTGGGTGATGCCGGAAATCCCCCGCGGTTTCTTTGTATCCACCAGCAGACTCCCAAGCACGCCGACGGAGGAGGGGGTTAGCTCAAGTCCTGCGTGTAACTCTGGAGGTTATCCTGGTGTGCCTCATCAATGCCAAAGCGAAGCAACTAAACCGGATCCCAGGACAAATCAAACAGCAACACACACACGGAGGAGAGTGATCTGCACACTACCACCGTTTGATCCTGCTGCTGCTGCTACAAGTCAGAATTGTACGAGGCATAAGGTAGATGGATTGCTTCACAAAACAAAAGAGCAAACCAAGACCAGGATCGCAATACCTCCACAACCACCTCAAGCAAAAAGGACGCAAACAAGAGAGAGGCCATCTTCAGCCCTCTTTCCTCCTCGTGATCCACTGCTGCATCCTGCTATGATTACTCCGCCATGCCCCATCCCAGAGGGACAGCAGCCGACACCGGCGGAGTTGCGATCATACATGCACGCAAGTGAAACAAAAAATATTTATATACGCATCTTGTATTATCTGCAAATTTTCTGCTCCCTCCAGGATAACAAGTTCAATAACCTGCATTTTAATGTGCTGTTTGGATTTTTTTTCTTTTTCTGTAGACGCCAGATCTACCGAATTATCTAATACCAAGACTAAAGATGAGATTCAAAGATGTAGAGAAAGCAAGGGAATTTTATAACAGATACGCCAGACACGCTGGTTTTGGAATCAGGAAGACGGGTGGAAATGGAAACCACAAGTATTTTGTTTGCGCCTACCAAGGGATACACACATCTTCTGTTTCAGAGGCCAGCAGGAAGCGAAACAAAACATCGCAGAGGACGGGCTGCAATGCAAGAATGAGGGTGAAGGTGCAGGAGGATGGCACATGCGTGGCAGTGGACATTGAGTACAATCATAATCACCAGCTCATGCAAACTGATGACATGCTGGTGTTTTTGCACTCACACAAGAATTATGACCCCACTATTTTGGAGTACGTAAAGCTCCTGCAGTACCATGATGTCAAGCACACAACAATCATGTCCATGCTATCTGAAAATGAAGATGGAAGCTACTTCCTAAGCATGACCGGACGAGACCTGCTAATCCAGTAAGTACTCAAACACCCACATACTGCAATATAAAATAGCATCCTAGCTCACAACCCTTTGCTAGCAAAAAATAAACAAATGCATGTTTGCATGCGAGTTGCAGGAAAGCCATGAATGCAAGGAAAAATGATTTGGATAATGTATTGAAACTTGTTTCATTCTTCAAAGACATGAAGGCGATAAATGATGAGTTTTTTTATGACATCCAAGTGGACAAGGACAAGTCCATTAAAAACATTTTCTGGTCCAATGCAAGCTGCCGAGGAGCCTATCAAGACTTCGGCGATTGCGTAACATTCGACACGACTTACAAGACCAACAGATTTCATATGCCCCTGGTAATGTTTGTTGGAACAAACCATCACTTGCAATCAACGATATTTGCTGTTGCCCTGATAAGAGACGAAGATGCAAAGTCATTCAAGTGGCTGTTCGATACATTTCTACGGTGCATGAACAACAAGCACCCAACTTGCATCCTAACAGGTGAGTTAAAATAAAAAACTCCTCAAGTTTCATCATCTTTTCAGTCTATGGGTCTGTATTGGGTATATTTGGTTTTATCTGAAAATAATATACAGCAAGCAGTTCAACCACTGTTAGCACATAAGTCCAACTGTAACATCCCAAATTTCCTATTTGGAATGTTTTACAATTATAGCTAAGCATCTATGCATTCTGTTTGAATTTGAGTGCCATTTGAAGATTTTGAGTTTTGAATTTGAATTCAAACTTGGCAAGTGGGAATCATTTCAAAAACTATGCCTGATAAATACTTGAGCAAAAGTATGAGAGGAGTAAACATGACACTCCAAAAATATCAGGGGAAAACATTGCCAAAAATTTGAAATTCAAATTTGAGTTTTAGTTGAATTTGAAAAAAATGATTTTTTATAAACTTTGGATTTTGCCCCTGGAAAAATGTTCAAATGATAGGGAATATTCCCCTGATCATTTTGATATATATATGTCTTATATAAATATTTATATTTCTCTCTGTTTTTATTTTTTTAAAAAAATTAAATTAGAAAAAGAAAAATGCCCTGGGCGCCGGCCAGGCCAACCGGCCCAGCCAACCCAGGCGGCCCACCGAGCCAGCCCAGCCAGCGCCAATGAGCCGCCCAACAGACCGACCGCACCCCCCCTCGCCCGATTCGCCCGGCTCGGTCGACCGACCGAGTCCGCACTTCAAGACTACCGACGGGTGGGCCAACACCGTCGTCAACCTCGCCCACGCACTTTTCGCCGCGCCGCCGCCGCTCGCCGGATCCCGACGGATCCGGATCCGATCCTCCCGATTCACCCCGCCCAAGGTGAGGCCCCGCCTATAAGCCCCTCCCGCACCCCATTCCCCCTTGCCCCTCGCTGAACCCTCCTCCTCCTCACGCGCTCGCCGGACTTGCCGAACGCCACCGCCGCCATTCGCCTCGCCGCGTCGCCCTAGACCTCCACCGACTCCACCAGACCACCCCCCGAGCCCGTCCGCACCCGCCGGAGCACCCCGCCGCCCTCCCCGACGACCGGAGTCGTCGACACACTCGCCGCCCGAGCCTCCGCCGCCGTCAAACGCCGGTAAGTCGCCGGAGCGTCCCTCCCCCGTCCGATTCGTTATGTGCGGCTAGGATTAGAACCCCGAAGGGGTACGCGCTTTTAAATAAAACCCGGTTTTATTTCCGGTTCGTTACGGTTTAATTTTTAGTTAGGTTTAATTTTTAGTACCGGCCCGATTCATTTAACCCTAGGCCCGTTTTAGTTATATTACGCGCAGTGCGTTAGTTAGGCCCATTTAGTCGTTTTTCTTTATTTTCGTTTTTCTGTTTTAACAGAATAGTTTCAGATTTGAAAAATTCATATCTTTTATTCTACTTAATATTTTTAGTGATTCTTTTTTTGTTGGTTTGCAATTTTTCTATAGTTTCTGCAGAAAATATTATTAGCTATGTTAAAATTAATTAAAATTGCTTTATTTTAGATTTAGTCAGAATAGTAAATCTGCCATAAAATGAGTTAGGAAAATTATTTTTATATGATTCTTTTGTCCCAACTTTATTTTGACATTGCCTAACCGTAGGAATTAATTTGGGTATTTTAGGATTAATAAAAAAATAGTTTTAAGCAGAATCTTGTTAATCCTAATTAATTAACTAGCTACTGTTTTCCTATTATTTTAATTAGTAAATAAATTTATTTTTCACATGTGATTGATTATTCTAGGATAGTTTCTGTCACTTTATGGGATGAACTTTTATTTATAATAAATAAAACTTTTATTTTATTTTTCTTAATAGAAATTGAATTAGACCTAATAGGAGTTTTATAATAGCTTTTAAATTGATTCTTTTTGCTCCTAGTTGCTTAATGCATTCTTTTCTGTTAAGTTAACATAAACTCATGATTAGGTTATGTTGAGAAAATTTTGTTATGTAAAACTATTTCTAGTTGATGCTTGAAGTAGGAAAAAAACTTTGAGTTGGATTCTTTGAGTTTTCCTTTGGATTTTTGATTGTTTGTTTTGGTGTGTTATGTTGTTATGCTATTGTGCTAAGTGATCTTATGCTATATGCTTATTGTGAATTATTGTTTGTCTCGGTAGAGTTTCCGGAGTGCGAAGCTTGCTACTACGAGTCTTTAGCTTACGAGGATCATCAGCAAGGCAAGTCTTTGGTCATGTTATTTTCAATACCTATGATTTTGTGCATTAGAAATTATACCACCCCACCGTGCATGCAGTAGTTGAAATTTTGAAGTTATGTTCTTGAGTAGTATCATGTGGTAGGATGAACCAATCCCCTTGTTACCATGACCCCGGGACGAAGTAGTTTATTTTGCTATGCTCGTAGACGGGTTTTGGTTGAGTGAAATTCATAAGAAAGATGTGAGAGTCAATGATGATGACAACCCCATGAACTACGAGATCAAGATGGACTTCGGAATTCACTACTGGGTGGAGGACGGTTGACGGGCACCCTGGAGAACCCAGTGGTTGGCCGGGATGCATGGAGAAGTGCCATGACATCTTGCGGAAAGCTTCACCCAGCCACGAAGAGACGGATGGATGTCCCATTGACCGGAAGCTTACTTGTGCAGCCGCAAGCCATTATGGGCTCTGGCTGGGTTAACCTTAGTAGTGACGCTGGCTGGACGGTACTACGAGATGTAGAAGAACGGTAGGATTGGATGGGTACGGCGGTGGCGGAAGAACTCTTTGGAAGACCTGTTTCATTCATCCCGTCTTCAAACACCATGAAGTGCGAAGACTTAAAAGGAGGGAATGATTCTTGCGGGTAAAGTGCGCAAACCTCTGCAGAGTTAAAGATCTAATCGATTAGCCGTGTCCCCGGTTACGGACAATTTGAGCCTTTGGAACTTGGAAGTATTCGGAAATCTCAACACTAAAACTAATGAATTAATTTGAGGGGTTTATGACTTAATAATTTGGGAATGAGACATTGGTTGGCGGAACCATCTCAATAACTACCAACAATTTGTAGTAATTTACAAGCAAGTCCACTGTAGTAGGGAAAAACTGGCTTTTCGCAAAATGATGAAACTTAGAGCCCCACAGCCAAAATGCATATAGTGTTAGTAACTTTATTATTGTTATTCTTTTCATGACTTGCGAGCTTATTCAAAAAGCTGACCTACACGGCTGCAACGTCTTATGTTGCAGAGATTTATTCCGATCAGGAGTGAGGCTACGCTCCGCGCTTGGCGATTGCCCTATGGAGTCGAATGGACTCGCTATTTAAATCTCACGCTTCGCAGCTTTACTAGTTTATTTCTCATGAGTTGGCCTTCGGCCCAATTTATTCTATTGTAATAAAGACTCTATATGAGAATCGTGTAATAAATTCAGGTGTGATTGAACTTTGATTATTTCATCGATGTACTGTGAGTACCAGCATGATCTTGGGATGGTACAGACATAGAGATTTGACCGATTTTGGGTCAGGTCGCTACAGAGATGGTATCAGAGCACACGCTGACCGTAGGATCGTAACCCCTAGGATCGGAAAGCCATAGGAAGAGACTATTTACTTTATATCCTTATCATTCCGTAATTCTCCCCTGTTCATTTCTGACTCCTCTCCGATTTTCAACATTCTAGATGGCCGTCGAGTTCACCCCAGTTTTGCTACCGGAGTTTTGCCAGCTCGATGAGACGATGCCCTTCGGAAAGAAGCTGGTCCAGATGGTGAAGAAGCTGAAGATTGCTCTGCCGTCGATCACCGGGAAGCCAACCAATGCACTTCCGACGGACACCCGCTACAGGATTGAAGTGCATATTCCAGGGAGAACCTTCGGAGGACATACGGAGCCTATTGACTTTGAGTTCACCGACTTCAACTGGATCATCGGAAGGGACATGGCGATCTATCGTGCACTTGGACATCTCCGAGAGGAGTACAGGGCCGAGCTCGATCCCTCAGACCTCGCCATGGTTTCTCGCAGAGCAAGGAATGGAGATATCATCCGTACCGTGGAAGACGACTCCATTCTCTCTTATGTCCAGGACTTGGAGTGTCTCGTCAGGAAACGGGAGATTCAGACTCGCCGTAGCTCGAAGGTACACAGGAGGCTGTTGTTCCTCGAACTGGAACTGGAGGAGAAGGCACACGCAGACTTCCTTAACCATGAGGAAGAAATCGCGGACTTCATGGAGAGAGTCGACGACCTGAAGATGAAGCTTGCCGCAATAGAGGAAAAGATGGACTTGGGAGAGGACCTTTTTCCGAGTGGGGATGACGGACCCCTCGTGAGCAATGATCAGGATTATGAAGGGAGTTCCACTGGAGGAAGCCGCAAGAGGAGGCGCCACAACAGAGGACATCGCACTGAGGGACGCAAGGATTATTGATGAAGACTTTTTAGTCGACCACCATGTTATTTTTACTTTTCGTCGATCAGTTAGGCCGATATTTTCGATTAGTCATGAGCTTTTGTAATCGAGATTGAACCATGTTTGAGTGGAATGAATAAATGATTGGTGTGTTAATGATTGTGCATTCATATGGGTAGTGTATTTCTCATTAGACCATTGTTCTATTCTAATTTTCTCATCCACTCCAAAACACCAGATACCTCCAAGACGTGACACCGGTTTTCCGCCGGAGCTCACCCTGCTACTCCAGCAGCAGAATGCCCTCATGCAGATACTCATCCAGAATCAGAACAACAACAACAACAATCCACCGCCACCACCCCCTGTTGACAACTTGACTCGATTCCTGAGGCTGAATCCGCCAGTGTTCTCTAGTAGCACTGAGCCGATTGTGGCCGATGATTGGCTCCGCAAAGTCGGAAGAGAGCTAATCACTGTTGGATGCACTGATGCAGAGAAGGTGCGCTTTGCCGCGCATCAACTTGATGGACCTGCAGCTTCTTGGTGGGAGAACTACACCGCCACTTATCCCATTGGTGCCATCACGTGGGATCAGTTCCAGCAGGCCTTCCGCACCGCTCATGTTTCAGCTGGAGCCATGAGTCTGAAGAAGCGTGAGTTCCGCAACTTACGCCAGGGGAACCGTACTGTGGCGCAGTACGTGGATGAGTTCAGCAAGCTAGCTCGCTATGCCCCGGATGATGTGGCCACGGATGCCGCAAAGCAGGAGAAATTTCTCGAGGGACTCAACGACGAGCTGAGTATGCAGCTTATTGTGGCTACCTTCACCAACTACCAGGAGCTGGTAGACAAGGCCGTCATACTTGAAGGCAAGCAGCAGCAGATTGAAAGTTATGCACCATACACAGGAGGGCACACCCATCATAACCATGGAGGCCATAACCATGGAGGAAATGGGAACAATCGCAACCAGGACAACAAGTCAGGCAATGGCCATGGCAATGGAAACGGTAATGGCAATCAGCATCGTCCTACCCCGGCTCCGAAGGATCTGAGCCACATCACCTGCTTCAAGTGCCAGAAGACAGGGCACTATGCCACCGACTGCCCGGAGGCCAAGCAGAGGAATGGAAACGGCAATGGAAGCTCAGCGAAGAAGCCCAACCCGTTCCCTCGTGCTCAGGTGAACCACATTGACGTGGAGGACGTCTATGATCAGCCAGACACCGTGGTTGGTAAGTTTTTATTGAATTCACGTTCAGTATTGGTACTCTTTGATTCTGGTGCAACGCATTCATTCATATCAAGGGTAGTTGTGGAAAAGTACGGGTTGCCCACTAAAACCATTAGAAGCCCCCTTCGCGTCAGTTCCGCAGGAGGAGAAATGATGGTAGGCTTAGGCTGATATGCAACCCTCAACATCGGGAACCATAAATTTCCCGCAGACCTCACAGTGTTGGAAACCCAGACCTTGGATGTAATCCTAGGCATGGATTGGTTGACGAAGTTTGAAGGAAACATAGACTGTGCCCACAAGTCTATTCTGCTCACCACCCCGGAGCAGAAGAGGATCAAGTATGTAGCCAGGCATAGCCAGATGAAGAATCAGGTGCATTCCCTCACGGGAGTTGTTCAGGAGGAAGTGCCAGTAGTGCAAGATTTTCCCGATGTGTTTCCGGAGGAATTACCAGAATGCCACCGACGAGAGACATTGAATTTTGATTGAGTTATTTCCCGGCACAGCCCCAATATCCAAGAGACCCTATCGGATGCCACCGAATGAATTGAAAGAGATCAAGGATCAAATTAATGAGTTATTGGAGAAAGGATATATTCGGCCAAGCTCATCACCTTGGGGAGCCCCAGTTCTTTTGGTAGAGAAGAAGGATGGAAGCTTGAGGATGGTTGTGGATTATCGTGCGTTGAACGAAGTGACCATCAAGAACAAGTACCCTCTGCCGATGATTAATGATCAGTTTGATCAGCTAGTTGGAGCCAAGGTATTCTCCAAGATCGATCTTCGATCAGGGTATCATCAGTTGAAGATTCGTGAAAAGGATATACCCAAAACAGCATTCACTACCAGGTATGGTTTATATGAGTATACCGTCATGTCATTTGGATTGACTAATGCTCCTGCATACTTTATGAATTTGATGAACAAGGTATTTATGGAATATCTGGACAATTTTGTCGTGGTGTTCATCGATGATATACTGATTTTCTCCAAGAGCGAGGAAGAGCATAAGGAACATTTGCGTCTAGTGCTGGAGAAACTTCGAGAACATCAGTTGTATGCCAAGTTCAGCAAATGTGAATTTTGGCTGAAGGAAGTTGGATTCCCCGGACACGTTATTTCAGGAGAAGGAATAGCAGTTGACCCCGCCAAGGTTGAATCAGTCACCGATTGGCAGTCGCCCACCTCAGTCAAGGAGATCCGCAGTTTTCTCGGACTCGCCGGATATTATCGGAGGTTCATTGAGAATTTCTCGAAGATTGCCAAGCCCATGACTGAGCTGTTGAAGAAGGAAGCCAAGTATGTTTGGACCGAGGATTGTGAAGCCAGTTTTCAGGAAATTGAAGAAACGTTTGGTTACAGCCCCAGTGCTGATTTTGCCGGACATACACAAGGAATACCAGGTTTATTGTGACGCTTCTCGTCAAGGACTCGGAGGAGTACTCATGCAGGAAGGAAAAGTTGTAGCTTATGCCTCCAGACAGCTACGACCTCACGAGATGAATTATGCCACACATGATTTGGATTTAGCAGCCGTAGTGCATGCACTCAAGACCTGGAGACATTTCCTCATCGGAAACCGTTGTGATGTTTACACAGATCACAAGAGCTTGAAGTATATTTTCACGCAGAAAGAGTTGAACCTCAAGCAGAGGAGATGGCTAGAGTTGATAAAGGACTATGACATGAGATTGCATTACCACCCAGGTAAGGCTAATGTTGTAGCAGATGCTTTGAGCCGTAAGAGTTATGTGAATGCTCTTACAGCAGGAGGATTACCCCAGGAGTTAGTCGATGACCTCAGAGATCTCCGACTGGAGATAGTTCCGAGAGGATACGTTGCAACTCTAGAAGTTCAGTCCACTTTGGCCGAAAGGATTCGTGAAGCCCAGAAGTCGGACAAGGAAATTGATGAGATAAAGCAAAAGATGAATGAAGGAAAAGCTAAAGGTTTTCGTAAGGATGAACACGGAGTTATATGGTTCGAGGATCGTATTTATGTGCCCAATGATCCCGAACTCAGGAAGCTAATTCTTCAGGAGGCTCATGATTCACCGTACTCGATTCATCACGGCAACACCAAGATGTATCTGGATTTGAAGGAAAGTTTCTGGTGGACAGGTATGAAAAGGGATATTGCCGAGTACATAGCAGTATGCGATGTTTGTCAACGAGTAAAGGCAGAACATCAGAAGCCAGCAGGATTACTTCAACCTTTGCCGATTCCCGATTGGAAATGGGAAAAGCTTGGAATGGATTTCATCACAGGATTACCCAGGACCCGTTCAGGTTATGATTCTATCTGGGTAGTGGTTGATCGTTTGACCAAGGTAGCTCACTTCATTCCCGTGAAGACTACCTATACCAGTGCTAAGTTGGCCAAGATATACATGACCAGGATCGTATGTCTGCATGGAGTTCCGAGGAAAATCGTGTCGATATAGAGAACACAGTTTACCTCAAAGTTTTGGAAGCGATTGCATGAAACTTTGGAGTGCGAGGCTGGAATTCAGCACAGCTTTTCATCCATGAGCAGATGGACAGACCGAGAGAGTCAACCAGATTACGGAGGACATGTTGAGAGCTTGTGTGCTAGACTATGGGTCTAGCTGGGATGATAATTTGCCATACGCAGAGTTCTCATACAACAACAATTATCAATCCAGTCTGAAGATGGCCCCTTTCGAAGCTCTATACGGAAGGAGGTGCAGAACACCATTGATGTGGGATAGTGTTGGAGATCGATCACTTTTCGGTTCCGACCTTATCAGGGATTCCGAAGAGAAAGTCAAGCTGATTCGAGACAGACTCAAGATAGCACAGTCGAGACAGAAGAGTTATGCCGACAGTAAGCGCAAGGAGGTGACTTAAGAAGCGGGAGACCGAGCATATCTTCGTGTGTCTCCACTTCGTGGGATCAATAGGTTTGGTGTCAAAGGAAAGTTAGCACCCCGATTCATTGGCCCGTACAAAATCCTCGAACGTCGTGGAGAAGTTGCTTACAAGTTGGAATTGCCGGAAGGATTGTCCGGAGTTCATGATGTCTTCCATGTTTCTCAGCTGAAGAAATTTCATGCCGACATGGCCGACGTTCCGTTGAGAGACACAGTGCCCCTAGAGGCCATACAGCTTGACAGTGATCTCACTTATATGGAAAAACCCGTCTGAATTCTCGAGACTGCGACCAGAGTCACTCGCAGCAAGGTCATCAAGTTTTGCAAGGTGCTGTGGAGTCATCACTCCAAGGAAGAAGCCACCTGGGAGCGCGAAGAAGATCTTCTTCGAGACCACCCGCACCTATTTGCTAGCCAACCCGAATCTCGAGGGCGAGATTCATCTTAAGGTGGGTAGGTTTGTAACATCCCAAATTTCCTATTTGGAATGTTTTACAATTATAGCTAAGCATCTATGCATTATGTTTGAATTTGAGTGCCATTTGAAGATTTTGAGTTTTGAATTTGAATTCAAACTTGGCAAGTGGGAATCATTTCAAAAACTATGCCTGATAAATACTTGAGCAAAAGTATGAGAGGAGTAAACATGACACTCCAAAAATATCAGAGGAAAACATTGCCAAAAATTTGAAATTCAAATTTGAGTTTTAGTTGAATTTGAAAAAAAATGATTTTTTATAAACTTTGGATTTTGCCCCTGGAAAAATGTTCAAATGATAGGGAATATTCCCCTGATCATTTTGATTTATATATGTCTTATATAAATATTTATATTTCTCTCTGTTTTTATTTTTCAAAAAAAATTAAATTAGAAAAAGAAAAATGCCCTGGGCGCCGGCCAGGCCAACCGGCCCAGCCAACCCAGGCGGCCCACCGAGCCAGGCCCAGCCAGCCCAATGAGCCGCCCAGCAGACCGACCGCACCCTCCCTCGCCCGATTCGCCCGGCTCGGTCGACCGACCGAGACCGCACTTCCCACCTTTTGGTTGACGGTGGGCCACCACCGTCGTCAACCCCTCGCCCACGACTTTCGCCCAGCGCGCCGCCGCTCGCCGGATCCCGACGGATCCGGGATCCGATCCTCCTCCCGATTCACCCCCCCAAGGTGAGGCCCCTCCTATAAGCCCCTCCCGCACCCCATTCCCCCTGCCCCCTCGCTGAACCCTCCTCCTCCTCACGCGCTTGTCGGACTTGCCGAACGCCACCGCCGCCATTCGCCTCGCCGCCGTCGCCCTAGACCTCCCCGACCTCCACCGACTCCACCAGACCACCCCTCGAGCCCGTCCGCACCCGCCGGAGCACCCCGCCGCCCTCCCCGACGGCCGGAGCCGTCGACACACTCGCCGCCCGAGCCTCCGCCGCCGTCAAACGCCGGTAAGTCGCCGGAGCGTCCCTGCCCCGTCCGATTCGTTATGTGCGGCTAGGATTAGAACCCCGAAGGGGTACGCGCTTTTAAATAAAACCCGGTTTTATTTCCGGTTCGTTATGGTTTAATTTTTAGTTAGGTTTTATTTTTAGTACCGGCCCGATTCATTTAACCCTAGGCCCGTTTTAGTTATATTACGCGCAGTGCGGCAAGGCTGCATACAAGGCGAGCAAGCAGCCTAACTGGGTGACTATTGCAAAGAGGCCGACTTTCATCGATGTTCTGAAGCAAAAGAATAATGATTGTGGTTTCTTTGCCGTGAAGTTCAGCTCTTCGTATGACGGCGATGAGATTGTTGAAGATTTTGGTGATGTGGAAGTATGTTCTATCTTTGTTTTTGTCTCATCATCCTTTGATTTTTCTTGTGTGTTTTTGCTGTGACGCTCCTGCTGTGGTTTTAGATATCCGTTACTAAACCATCGTTTTCACCTTTCTTTTGTTTGCAGGCTGCTGCAGATGACTGGAAGGCTGAGTTCATGCACACTCTGGTTTTTAGCGAGAAGAATGAAGTCATGCGTCCAGAGCTCCCTAAGGAGATCCAGTCCTTTGGCCCGTGAATTCGAAGCATTAGTTTCATTGTAGATTTGATTTCGTACAGATTTTTAGGTTTGATAATGATTGGAACAATTCCGTAAAGATTTGGTTGTAAGAATGTTTTTAGTGATTTGTGTATCTACTATAGGTGAAGCACTATTACTTTTGATATTTTGGACAAATGCATTTGGTGTGAAGAACGATTTGGCTTTTGTGAATTTCAATGTACCGCGTCGTTTTTCAGTATCCATGTGTTGAATGTTTTTGCCCAAATAGATGTACCTGAACTTCTGCCTCGGTTTTGGTTGAACTGCTTGATTTTTTTGTGTTGTTTATTTTTGGGCCCCCAACATATGATCGTAGACTTGAACTTCTGCTTTGAGATGTGGCTGGGCTGCTGGTTTCAGATGGAGAGGATATTCTGTGTTGTGTAATGCATTGGTAATTTTCAACCCAACCAATATGTATGCTTTTGTGTAGAATCTACATTTGTTTTTTTGGGTTTTTTCAAGTGAGAATGTATTTCATATGTAAATTTGTACAGAGATATTGTTGGCGTTTCTTTATCTTTGTCGGCATTGTACATGAACTTATGCACGTATCCAAGCAGAACTTCACATTTGAACGCGTTGTCTTAGGCTTGCTAACCTTAGTTTATGCGGTGAAACTTTATTTTTTAAGCATATTCTTTTCCTACATCGATTTTACATACCAGAACTTCTTCTGTAAGCTGACATGAACTTCAAAACTGTATGATTATTTGTTGGTTGCTCTTTTATGAAATACAACACGAGCACTTCCTCTCATAACATACCAGGACTTCTGCAGTAATCTTACTTGAACTTCACAGTGTATGTTTTTCAATTTAACACTGCTTGCACTTTCATGCAGTACATCACCAGCACATCTCTTCCTCTCATAACATACTAGGACTTCTGCAGTAATATTACTTGAACTTCACAGTGTATATTACCAGGGGATGACATAATGTTCTGCACATTGACATGACATAAGTTTGCATTGTGTTAATTGACCTATTCTAACTGTTCATGAGCCTTGTGCTCCTCCTAGGCTTTGGTGGTAGAGGTTTTTGCTTGACATGTACCTCTTCATCTTCATCGTCCTCTTCCTCATCATCGTCGTCTTCCTCTTCATCGTCTCATTCCACTTCCTCTTCCTCTTCGTCTTCCACTTCTTCGACTGTGTCTTCATCTTCCACCACTTTCTTGTTGTTGGCTCTAGGTCTTGCTTTCTGTTTCTTCTCTGGCACTTTTCTTGTCTTTTCAGCATCTGCGTGCTTCGGGCATGTTCTTGCATTATGTGGTTCATACTCCTTGGATATGCTACAAAGTCTGCTGCTTGCTTTCTTTGGGTGTGGTCCCTTCTTTTGTTCCATAACTTTGGGCTTCTGGTTTTGAGATTTGGGTTGCTTGACCTCCTCAGCATCGTTTCTTTCCAAGAGTGTTGGACATGTGAGCTTGTTGTGTCCCGCAACCTGGTTGCACACACTGCATTTCCTGAGTCTAAGTGGCACTCCGTTCTGATCGAGCACGACGACTCTTCCTGCAGGTGGTGCCTTTATTTGATCTCCCTTGCCACTTTTTTTTGCTGCAGAAATTTTCTTCCTACCCTTTGTTCCAGAGTACAGCGGCAGTTTCATCATCTCTTGCTGGCGCTGCTCCGTTGATTTGTCAACATCCTGCTTGCATTGGTTGGCTTCAGCGGCAGCGTTGAGCATTTCAGCTGCATAATAATGAAGGTCATCTTCAATTTCAGCGTCCTCTTCAGCCATCCTTTCGTCAGCATCCGCTTGATTTGCTGAATGTATTGCATCAAGCTCTTCCACAAGCCTCTTGAGAACATAGTAGGCTCTGTCATATTGCTGGTCACATCTCATCGCTTTCTTGTTGACCATCAAATTCAGCTGCAGCAAGATGTCTTGCTTCGATAGCCTTGAGCTGCCATCCGATGTGGTTGTGTTGTAGTCCCTTGTATCAAAGGTTGGTTGTGATCTTGCAGTCTTTGTGTACCGTTTCAGGATATACTTGTTTGGAAATTTGTCAGGCTTGAGGTAGTCCAGTATGTTCATGATGTGAAGGCAGAACATGCCTGCATTTTTGTGATGAATGCAGTATACATAGTTTGTGAGCCAGCAATGAGTTTCATAAATTTTGATAAGATACTACTAGTCTAGCTATTTAATGAGCTTTTTTTTCGCTCACCTGTGTGTGTCCAGAGCTTGCATTCACACTCCTATATTTCATTCTCTGTGTCAGCTACAACCTGGAATTCATGCTTTGACCAGGAAAATCTTTCTTCATCATCATGGCCAGGCTTGTTGTGGTAGTACACAGGGTACTTAGTGGGCTCTGTTGTACGCTTTGCATGAAATAGCGTGGCCTTTCTCATCCTATTCCTCATCTCGGTGTACACGGCTCTCGTGTACTTGATAGACATGTCTTCCTCGTAGCCGTAAGTTGTTTTTGTCATAGGATTGGTCTGCACATGTCAAAAAGTGAGATATTAGTCGAAGCAGAGTCATGGGTTTCATTTTTTTAAATTCAAAGTGCACATGTTGAAGGTAAAACAGAACATGATGGGGGTGTTTTGTACTTGTCATCATACCATGTTGGTCATTGTTTGCTCGTTCTCCTTCTGCATCCGAGTTTGTATGCAAGCATTGACCCGCCTAGCAAACTTGTGTAGGTTCTGGGTCCCCTTGACAAACCCTTTCTTTAGCACGTGGTTCATGCTCTCGCTTCGTTGTGTGGAAGTCATTCTAGCACAGAAAATGTTCTTGTAATATGCTGAAATCCACATCTTCCTATCACTCCAGAGCTGCATCATCATCTGGTCGTTCTCCAGGTTGTACTTGTGCACGAGTTTAGCCCAGGCATCTTCAAACTCCGTTGGCATCAGCGGCTAGTTTAATATAGCTGTGAACTCCTCTTTGAATGTTTTATACTTTTTGTACAGCTACGCGAGATATTCCCTATACTTCTTCAAGATGTGCCAACGGCATAGCTTGTGGACGGTGTTTGGAAATGATTGTGGTATAGCTTTCGCCATCGATGGGCACTGGTCTGCATGAATTAAAAAAATGAAACTTGATTCTTTTTTTGTACTGATGGTGAACTTATGTTGTACAAGTACTTGAACTTCACATGCATAAATATGACTATCTAAAAATGGCACATGTATTTTTTTCTTACGACAGTGTTCTTGAACTTCTGTGGCACCAGTGCTTGAACTTAACAGGTAGCAGTAGGACAACCTAGTAGTGTCACACTCAAAATTTTCTTATAGCAGTGTTCTTGAACTTCTGTGGTACTAGTGCTTGAACTTAACAGGTAGCAGTAGGACTACCTAGTAGTGTCACACTCAAATTTTTCTTACAGCAGTGTTCTTGAACTTCTGTGGTACCAGTGCTTGAACTTCACATAAATAAGTTTATTTTTTTGAATATGTTACATGTTTTTTTCTTTACATGTTTTTGTCCTTGAACTTCCATGATTCCTGTACTTGAACTTCACATTCATGACTAGTTTTATTCTAAACATGCAACAGATAATTTTGCTTTCTTCTACTATTTGGAATGTAACATCCAAAATTTCCTATTTGGAATGTTTTACAATTATAGCTAAGCATCTATGCATTCTGTTTGAATTTGAGTGCCATTTGAAGATTTTGAGTTTTGAATTTGAATTCAAACTTTGGCAAGTGGGAATCATTTCAAAAACTATGCCTGATAAATACTTGAGCAAAAGTATGAGAGGAGTAAACATGACACTCCAAAAATATCAGAGGAAAACATTGCCAAAAGTTTTGAATTCAAATTTGAGTTTATTTTGAATTTGGAAAAAAAATGATTTTTTATAAACTTTGGATTTTGCCCCTGGAAAAATGTTCAAATGATAGGGAATATTCCCCTGATCATTTTGGTATATATATGTCCTATATAAAATATTTATATTTTATACTTTAACTCTGTTTTTATTTTCAAAAAATTAAATTTAAAAAAAAAAGGAAAACCCTCAGCGCCACCAAAGCATCGCCCAGCCAGTAGCCGAGGCAACCCACCAAGACTGCCCACCAGGCGGCCCAGTGAGCCAGCCCAGCGAGCCAGCCAACGGCCCGGCCACCCCCCTCGCCCGAACCGCTTTCGGCTCGGTCGCCCGACGCGCCGCACCCCCCTCCCTCTCACCGACAGGCGGGCCACCACCTCCTCAACCCCTCGCCCACGCCACCGCCGCTCGCTGGAGATCCCGAGATCTCTAGGATCTCACCGATCTCCCCCGATCCGCCCCCTCGCGCAAGGCTTTGCCCCCGCCCTATAAATACCGAGCCCCCGCACCCCATTCGCCCCCTCGCCCCCTCGCCGGACCCTCTCCTCCCTCCTCACGCGCTCGCCGGAGCCCGAGCTCACCACCGCCGCCTTTTCCCTCGCCGCCGTCGCCCTAGACCTCCCCGAGCTCCACCCACTCCACCAGACCACCCCCCTCGTCGCCCCGCACCCGCCGGAGCCCTCCGCCGCCCTCCCCGACGACCGGAGCCGTCGACACACTCGCCGCCCCAGCCTCCGCCGCCGTCAAACGCCGGTAAGCCGCCGGAGCGTCCCTCCCCCGTCCGATTCGTTATGTGCGGCTAGGATTAGAACCCCCGAAGGGGTACGCGCTTTTAATTAAAACCGGGTTTTTACCCCGGTTCGTTACGGTTTATTTTATTGTTAGGTTTTATTTTTAGTACCGGCCCGACTCGTTTAACCCTAGGGCCCATTTAGTTATATTACGCGCAGTGTGCTAGTTAGGCCCATTTAGTCGTTTTTCTTTATTTTCGTTTTTCTGTTTTAACAGAATAGTTTCAGATTTGAAAAATTCATATCTTTTATTCTACTTAATATTTTTGAGTGATTCTTTTTTTGTTGGTTTGCAAATTTTAAATAGTTTCTGTAGAAAATATTATTAGCTATGTTAAAATTAATTAAAATTGCTTTATTTTAGAGTTAATCAGAATAGAAAATCTGCCATAAAATGAGTTAGGAAAATTATTTTTATATGATTCTTTTTGTCCCAAATTTGTTTTGACATTACCTAACCATAGGAATTAATTTGGGTATTTTAGGATTAATAAAAAATAGTTTTAAGCAGAATCTTGTTAATCCTAATTAATTAACTAGCTACTGTTTTCCTATTATTTTAATTAGTAAATCAATTTATTTTCCACATGTGATTGATTATTCTAGGATAGTTTCTGTCACTTTATGGGATGAACTTTTATTTATAATAAATAAAACTTTTATTTTATTTTTCTTAGTAGAATTTGAATTAGGCCTAATAGGAGTTTTATAATAGCTTTTAAATTGATTCTTTTTGCTCCTAGTTGCTTAATGCATTCTTTTCTGTTAAGTTAACATAAACTCATGATTAGGTTATGTTGAGAAAATTTTGTTATGTAAAACTATTTCTAGTTGATGCTTGAAGTAGGAAAAAAAACTTTGAGTTGGATTCTTTGAGTTTTCCTTTGGATTTTTGATTGTTTGTTTTGGTGTGTTATGTTGTTATGCTATTGTGCTAAGTGATCTTATGCTATATGCTTATTGTGAATTATTGTTTGTCTCGGTAGAGTTTCCGGAGTGCGAAGCTTGCTACTACGAGTCTTTAGCTTACGAGGATCATCAGCAAGGCAAGTCTTTGGTCATGTTATTTTCAATACCTATGATTTTGTGCATTAGAAATTATACCACCCCCACCATGCATGCAGTAGTTGAAATTTTGAAGTTATGTTCTTGAGTAGTATCATGTGGTAGGATGAACCAATCCCCTTGTTACCATGACCCCGGGACGAAGTAGTTTATTTTGCTATGCTCGTAGACGGGTTTTGGTTGAGTGAAATTCATAAGAAAGATGTGAGAGTCAATGATGATGACAACCCCATGAACTACGAGATCAAGATGGACTTCGGAATTCACTACTGGGTGGAGGACGGTTGACGGCACCACGGAGAACCCAAGGGTTGGCGGGATGCATGGAGAAGTGCCATGACATCTTGCGGAAAGCTTCACCCAGCCACGAAGAGACGGATGGATGCCCCATTGACCGGAAGCTTACCTGTGCAGCCGCAAGCCATTATGGGCTCTGGCTGGGTTAACCTTAGTAGTGACGCTGGCTGGACGGTACTACGAGATGTAGAAGAACGGTAGGATTGGATGGGTACCGCGGTGGCGGAAGAACTCTTTGGAAGACCTGTTTCATTCATCCGTCTTCAAACACCATGAAGTGCGAAGACTTAAAAGGAGGAATGATTCTTGCGGGTAAAGTCATAAACCTCTGCAGAGTTAAAGATCTAATCGATTAGCCGTGTCCCCGGTTACGGACAATTTGAGCCTCTGGAACTTGGAAGTATTCGGAAATCTCAACACTAAAACTAATGAATTAATTTGAGGGGTTTATGACTTAATAATTTGGGAATGAGACATTGGTTGGCGGAACCATCTCAATAACTACCAACAATTTGTAGTAATTTACAAGCAAGTCCACTGTAGTAGGGAAAAACTGGCTTTTCGCAAAATGATGAAACTTAGAGCCCCACAGCCAAAATGCATATAGTGTTAGTAACTTTATTATTGTTATTCTCTTCATGACTTGCCAGCTTATTCAAAAAGCTGACCTACACGGCTGCAACGTCTTATGTTGCAGAGATTTATTCCGATCAGAAGTGAGGCTACGCTCCGCGCTTGGCGATTGCCCTATGGAGTCGGATGGACTCGCTATTTCGTCTACGCTTCCGCAGCTTTACTAGTTTATTTCTCATGAGTTGGCCTTCGGCCCAATTTATTCTATTGTAATAAAGACTCTATATGAGAATCGTGTAATAAATTCAGGTGTGATTGAACTTTGATTATTTCATCGATGTCTTGTGAGTACCAAAGATGATCTTGGGATGGTACAGACACAGAGATTTGACCGATTTTGGGTCAGGTCGCTACAGAGATGGTATCAGAGCACACGCTGACCGTAGGATCGTAACCCCTAGGATCGGAAAGCCATAGGAAGAGACTATTTACTTTATATCCTTATCATTCCGTAATTCTCCCTATTCATTTCGACTCCTCTCCGATTTTCAACATTTTAGATGGCCGTCGAGTTCACCCCAGTTTTGCTACGGAGTTTTGCCACCCGATGAGGCGATGCCCTTGGCGGAAGTTGGTCCAGATGGTGAAGAAGCTGAAGATTGCTCGCCCTCGATCACGGAAGCCAACCAATGCACTTCCGACGGACACCCGCTCTGAGATTGAAGTGCATATTCCAGGAGAACCTTCGGAGGACATCTGAGCCTATTGACTTTGAGTTCACCGACTTCAACTGGATCATCGGAAGGACATGGCGATCTATCGTGCACTTGGACATCTCCGAGAGGAGTCTGAGGCGAGCTCGATCCCTCAGACCTCGCCATGGTTTCTCGCAGAGCAAGGAATGGAGATATCATCCGTACCGTTGAAGACGACTCCATTCTCTCTTATGTCCAGGACTTGGAGTGTCTCCTCAGGAAACGGGAGATTCAGACTCGCCGTAGCTCGAAGGTACACAGGAGGCTGTTGTTCCGCGAACTGGAACTGGAGGAGAAGGCACACCCAGACTTCCTTAACCATGAGGAACAAATCGCGGACTTCATGGAGAGAGTCGACGACCTGAAGATGAAGCTTGCCGCAATAGAGGAAAAGATGGACTTGGGAGAGGACCTTTTTCCGAGTGGAGATGACGGACCCCTCGTGAGCAATGATCAGGATTATGAAGGGAGTTCCACTGGAGGAAGCCGCAAGAGGAGGCGCCACAACAGAGGACATTGCACCAGAGGACGCAAGGATTATTGATGAAGACTTTTTAGTCGACCACCATGTTATTTTTACTTTTTCGTCGATCAGTTAGGCCGATATTTTCGATTAGTCATGAGCTTTTGTAATCGAAACTGAACCATGTTTGAGTGGAATGAATAAATGATTGGTGTGTTAATGATTGTGCATTCATATGGGTAGTGTTATTTCTCATTAGACCATTGTTCTATTCTAATTTTCTCATCCACTCCAAAACACCAGATGCCTCCGAGACGTGACGCCGGTTTTCCGCCGGAGCTCACCCAGCTACTCCAGCAGCAGAATGCCCTCATGCAGATACTCATCCAGAATCAGAACAACAACAACAACAATCCACCGCCACCACCCCCTGTTGACAACTTGACTCGATTCCTGAGGCTGAATCCGCCGGTGTTCTCTAGCAGCACCGAGCCGATTGTGGCGATGATTGGCTCCGCAAAGTCGGAAGAGAGCTAATCACCGTTGGATGCACCGATGCAGAGAAGGTGCGCTTTGCAAGCATCAACTTGATGGACCTGCAGCTTCTTGGTGGGAGAACTACACCGCCACTTATCCCATCGGTGCCATCACATGGGATCAGTTCCAGCAGCCTTCCGCACCGCTCATGTTTCAGCTGGAGCCATGAGTGCAAGAAGCGTGAGTTCCACAACTTACGCCAGGAACTGCTGTCTTGTGGCGCGATGACGTGGATGAGTTCAGCAAGCTAGCTCGTTACGCCCCGGATGATGTGGCCACAGATGCCGCAAAACAGGAGAAGTTTCTCGAGGGACTCAATGATGAACTAGGCATGCAGCTTGTGGTGGCTACCTTCAACAACTACCAGGAGCTGGTAGACAAGGCCACCATACTTGAAGGCAAGCAGCAGCAGATTGAAAGCATAGCGGAAGTACAGCCGGGGAAGCACAACTCAGAGCTCAGCGAAGCCCGTTATGCACCATACTCGGGAGGCATACCCATCATAACCATGGAGGTCATAACCATGGAGGAAATGGGAACAACCGCAACCAGGACAACAAGTCGGGCAATGGCCATGGCAATGGAAGCGGTAATGGCAATCAAGCATCATCCTGCCCGGCTCAAGGATCTGAGCCACATCACTGTTTCAAGTGCGGAAGACAGGCACTATGCCACCGACTGCCCGGAGGCCAAGCAGAGGAATGGAAACGGCAATGGAAGCTCAGCGAAGAAGCCCAACCCTTTCCCTCGTGCTCAGGTGAACCACATTGACGTGGATGACGTCTATGATCAGCCAGACACCGTGGTTGGTAAGTTTTTATTGAATTCACGTTCAGTATTGGTACTCTTTGATTCTGGTGCAACGCATTCATTCATATCAAGGGTAGTTGTGGAAAAGTACGGGTTGCCCACTAAAACCCTTAGAAGCCCCCTTCGCGTCAGTTCCGCAGGAGGAGAAATGATGGCAGGTTTAGGCTGTCGTGCAACCCTCAACATCGGGAACCATAAATTTCCCGCAGACCTCATAGTGTTGGAAACCCAGACCTTGGATGTAATCCTAGGCATGGATTGGTTGACGAAGTTTGAAGGAAACATAGATCGTGCCCATAAGTCTATTCTGCTCACCACCCCGGGGCGAAGAGGATCAAGTATGTAGCCGAGCATAGCGGATGAAGAATCAGTGCATTCCCTCACGGGAGTTGTTCAGAGGAAGTGCCGAGAGTGCAAGATTTTCCGATGTGTTTCGGAGGAATTACCAGAATGCCACGGACGAGACATTGAATTTTGATTGAGTTATTGCCGGCACAGCCCCAATATCCAAGAGACCCTATCGGATGCCACCGAATGAATTGAAAGAGATCAAGGATCAAATTAATGAGTTATTGGAGAAAGGATATATTCGCCAAGCTCATCACCTTGGGGAGCCCAGTTCTTTTGGTAGAGAAGAAGGATGGAAGCTTGAGGATGGTTGTGGATTATCGTGCGTTGAGCGAAGTGACCATCAAGAACAAGTACCCTCTGCCGATGATTAATGATCTGTTTGATCAGCTAGTTGGAGCCAAGGTATTCTCCAAGATCGATCTTCGATCAGGGTATCATCAGTTGAAGATTCGTGAAAAGGATATACCCAAAACAGCATTCACTACCGTGTATGGTTTATATGAGTATACCGTCATGTCATTTGGATTGACTAATGCTCCTGCATACTTCATGAATTTGATGAACAAGGTATTTATGGAATATCTGGACAAGTTTGTCGTGGTGTTCATCGATGATATACTGATTTTCTCCAAGAGCGAGGAAGAGCATAAGGAACATTTGCGTCTAGTTACGGAGAAACTTGAGAACATCGCCAGTATGCCAAGTTCAACAAATGTGAATTTTGGCTGAAGGAAGTTGGATTCCTCGGACACGTTATTTCAGGAGAAGGAATAGCAGTTGACCCGCCAAGGTTGAATCACCACCGATTGGCGATCGCCCACCTCAGTCAAGGAGATCCGCAGTTTTCTCGGACTCGCCGGATATTATCGGAGGTTCATTGAGAATTTCTCGAAGATTGCCAAGCCCATGACTGAGCTGTTGAAGAAGGAAGCCAAGTATGTTTGGCCGAGGATTGTGAAGCCAGTTTTCCGGAATTGAAGAAACGTTTGGTTACAGCCCCAATGCTGATTTTGCCGGACATACACAAGGAATACCAGGTTTATTGTGACGCTTCTCGTCAAGGACTCGGAGGAGTACTAATGCAGGAAGGTAAAGTTGTAGCTTATTCCTCCAGACAGCTACGACCTCACGAGATGAATTATGCCACACATGATTTGGAGTTAGCAGCCGTAGTGCATGCACTAAAGACCTGGAGACATTTCCTCATCGGAAACCGTTGCGATGTTTACACAGATCACAAGACCTTGAAGTATATTTTCACGCAGAAAGAGTTGAACCTCAGGAAGAGGAGATGGCTAGAGTTGATCAAGGACTATGACATGAGATTGCATTACCACCCTGGTAAGGCTAATGTTGTAGCAGATGCTTTGAGCCGTAAGAGTTATGTGAATACTCTTACAGCAGGAGGATTACCTCAGGAGTTAGTCGATGACCTCAGAGATCTCCGACTGGAGATAGTTCCGAGAGGATACGTTGCAACTCTGGAAGTTCAGTCCACTTTGGCCGAAAGGATTCGTGAAGCCCAGAAGTCGGAAAAGGAAATTGATGAGATAAAGCAAATGATGAATGAAGGAAAAGCTAAAGGTTTTCGTAAGGATGAACACGGAGCTATATGGTTCGAGGATCGTATTTATGTGCCCAATGATCCCGAACTCAGGAAGCTAATTCTTCAGGAGGCTCATGATTCACCGTACTCGATTCATCCCGGCAACACCAAGATGTACCTGGATTTGAAGGAAAGTTTCTGGTGGACGGGTATGAAGAAGGATATTGCCGAGTACGTAGCAGTATGCGATGTTTGTCAACGGGTAAAGGCAGAACATCAGAAGCCAGCAGGATTACTTCAACCTTTGCCGATTCCCGATTGGAAATGGGAAAAGCTTGGAATGGATTTCATCACAAGATTACCCAGGACCCGTTCAGGTTATGATTCTATCTGGGTAGTGGTTGATCGTTTGACCAAGGTAGCTCACTTCATTCCCGTGAAGACTACCTATACCAGTGCTAATTTGGCCAAGATATACATGACCAGGATCGTATGTCTGCGTGGAGTTCCGAGGAAAATCGTGTCAGATAGAGGAACACAGTTTACCTCAAAGTTTTGGAAGCAGTTGCATGAAACTTTGGGTACGAGGCTAGAATTCAGCACAGCTTTTCATCCGCAGACAGATGGACACACCGAGAGAGTCAACCAGATTCTGGAGGACATGTTGAGAGCTTGTGTGCTAGACTATGGGTCTAGCTGGGATGATAATTTGCCATACGCAGAGTTCTCATACAACAACAGTTATCAATCCAGTCTGAAGATGGCCCCTTTCGAAGCTCTATATGGAAGGAGGTGCAGAACACCATTGCTGTGGGATGGTGTTGGAGATCGATCACTTTTCGGTTCCGATCTTATCAGAGATTCCGAAGAAAAAGTCAAGCTGATTCGGGACAGACTCAAGATAGCACAGTCGAGACAGAAGAGTTATGCCGACAGTAAACGCAAGGAAGTAACTTACGAAGCAGGAGACCGAGCATATCTTCGTGTGTCTCCACTTCGTGGAATCAAGAGGTTTGGTGTCAAAGGGAAGTTAGCACCCCGATTCATTGGCCCCTACAAAATCCTCGAACTTCGTGGACAAGTTGCTTACAAGTTGGAATTGCCGGAAGGATTGTCCGGAGTTCATGATGTCTTCCATGTTTCTCAGCTGAAGAAATGTCATGCTGACATGGCCGATGTTCCGTTGAGAAACACAGTGCCCCTAGAGGCCATACAGCTTGACAGTGATCTCACTTATAAGGAAAAACCCGTCCGAATTCTCGAGACTGCGACCAGAGTCACTCGCAGCAAGGTAATCAAGTTTTGCAAGGTGCTGTGGAGTCATCACTCCGAGGAAGAAGCCACCTGGGAGCGCGAAGAAGATCTTCTTCGAGACCACCCGCACCTATTTGCTAGCCAACCCGAATCTCGAGGGCGAGATTCATCTTAAGGTGGGTAGGTTTGTAACACCCCAAATTTCCTATTTGGAATGTTTTACAATTATAGCTAAGCATCTATGCATTCTGTTTGAATTTGAGTGCCATTTGAAGATTTTGAGTTTTGAATTTGAATTCAAACTTTGGCAAGTGGGAATCATTTCAAAAACTATGCCTGATAAATACTTGAGCAAAAGTATGAGAGGAGTAAACATGACACTCCAAAAATATCAGAGGAAAACATTGCCAAAAGTTTTGAATTCAAATTTGAGTTTATTTTGAATTTGGAAAAAAATGATTTTTATAAACTTTGGATTTTGCCCCTGGAAAAATGTTCAAATGATAGGGAATATTCCCCTGATCATTTTGGTATATATATGTCCTATATAAAATATTTATATTTTATACTATAACTCTGTTTTATTTTCAAAAATTAAATTTAAAAAAAAAACCTCAGCGCCAGGCCAAAGCATCGCCCAGCCAGCCGAGGCAACCCACAGCCCGCCCACCAGCGCCCAGTGAGCCAGCCCAATGAGCCAGCCAGCGGCCCGCCACCCCCCGCGCCGAACAGCTTTGGCTCGGTGCGCCCGACGCCGCACCCCTCTCTCACCGACAGGCGGCCCACCACCTCCCTCAACCCCTCGCCCACGCCAGCCACCGCCGCTCGCCGGAGATTATCCCGAGATCTCCGGGATCTCACCGATCTCCCCCGATCCGCCCCCTCGCGCAAGGCTTCGCCCCGCCCTATAAATACCGAGCCCCCGCACCCCATTCCCCCCCTCCCCCCCTCGCCGGACCCTCTCCTCCCTCCTCACGCGCTCGCCGGAGCCCGACCTCACCACCGCCGCCTTTTCCGTCGCCGTCGTCGCCCTAGACCTCCCCGAGCTCCACCCACTCCACCAGACCACCCCCCTCGTCACCCCGCACCCGCCGGAGCCCTCCGCCGCCCTCCCCGACGACTGGAGCCGTCGACACACTCACCGCCCGAGCCTCCGCCGCCGTCAAACGCCGGTAAGCCGCGGGAGCGTCCCTCCCCCGTCCGATTCGTTATGTGCGGCTAGGATTAGAACCCCCGAAGGGGTACGCGCTTTTAATTAAAACCGGGTTTTTACCCCGGTTCGTTACTGTTTATTTTTTTGTTAGGTTTTATTTTTAGTACCGGCCCGACTCGTTTAACCCTAGGGCCCATTTAGTTATATTACGCGCAGTGCGCTAGTTAGGCCCATTTAGTCGTTTTTCTTTATTTTCGTTTTTCTGTTTTAACAGAATAGTTTCAGATTTGAAAAATTCATATCTTTTATTCTACTTAATATTTTTGAGTGATTCTTTTTTTGTTGGTTTGCAAATTTTCTATAGTTTCTGCAGAAAATATTATTAGCGTTCAAATTAATTAAAATTGCTTTATTTTAGATTTAATCAGAATAGAAAATCTGCCATAAAATGAGTTAGGAAAATTATTTTTATATGATTCTTTTTGTCCCAAATTTGTTTTGACATTACCTAACCATAGGAATTAATTTGGGTATTTTAGGATTAATAAAAAAATAGTTTTAAGCAGAATCTTGTTAATCCTAATTAATTAACTAGCTACTGTTTTCCTATTATTTTAATTAGTAAATCAATTTATTTTCCACATGTGATTGATTATTCTAGGATAGTTTCTGTCACTTTATGGGATGAACTTTTATTTATAATAAATAAAACTTTTATTTTATTTTTCTTAGTAGAATTTGAATTAGGCCTAATAGGAGTTTTATAATAGCTTTTAAATTGATTCTTTTTGCTCCTAGTTGCTTAATGCATTCTTTTATGTTAAGTTAACATAAACTCATGATTAGGTTATGTTGAGAAAATTTTGTTATGTAAAACTATTTCTAGTTGATGCTTGAAGTAGGAAAAAAACTTTGAGTTGGATTCTTTGAGTTTTCCTTTGGATTTTTGATTGTTTGTTTTGGTGTGTTATGTTGTTATGCTATTGTGCTAAGTGATCTTATGCTATATGCTTATTGTGAATTATTGTTTGTCCCGGTAGAGTTTCCAGAGTGCGAAGCTTGCTACTACGAGTCTTAAGCTTACGAGGATCATCAGCAAGGCAAGTCTTTGGTCATGTTATTTTCAATACCTATGATTTTGTGCATTAGAAATTATGCCACCCCCACCATGCATGCAGTAGTTGAAATTTTGAAGTTATGTTCTTGAGTAGTATCATGTGGTAGGATGAACCAATCCCCTTGTTACCATGACCACGGGACGAAGTAGTTTATTTTGCTATGCTCGTAGACGGGTTTTGGTTGAGTGAAATTCATAAGAAAGATGTGAGAGTCAATGATGATGACAACCCCATGAACTACGAGATCAAGATGGACTTCGGAATTCACTACTGGGTGGAGGACGGTTGACGGGCACCTGGAGAACCCAAAGGTTGGCGGGATGCATGGAGAAGTGCCATGACATCTTGCGAAAGCTTCACCCAGCCACGAAGAGACGGATGGATGCCCCATTGACCGGAAGCTTACATGTGCAGCCGCAAGCCATTATGGGCTCTGGCTGGGTTAACCTTAGTAGTGACGCTGGCTGGGCGGTACTACGAGATGTAGAAGAACGGTAGGATTGGATGGGTACGGCGGTGGCGGAAGAACTCTTTGGAAGACCTGTTTCATTCATCCGTCTTCAAACACCATGAAGTGCGAAGACTTAAAAGGATGGAATGATTCTTGCGGGTAAAGTCATAAACCTCTGCAGAGTTAAAGATCTAATCGATTAGCCGTGTCCCGATTCACGGACAATTTGAGCCTCTGGAACTTGGAAGTATTCGGAAATCTCCACACTAAAACTAATGAATTAATTTGAGGGGTTTATGACTTAATAATTTGGGAATGAGACATTGGTTGGCGGAACCATCTCAATAACTACCAACAATTTGTAGTAATTTACAAGCAAGTCCACTCTAGTAGGGAAAAACTGGCTTTTCGCAAAATGATGAAACTTAGAGCCCCACAACCAAAATGCATATAGTGTTAGTAACTTTATTATTGTTATTCTCTTCATGACTTGCCAGCTTATTCAAAAAGCTGACCTACACGGCTGCAACGTCTTATGTTGCAGAGATTTATTCCGATCGGGAGTGAGGCTACGCTCCGCGCTTGGCGATTGCCCTATGGAGTCGGATGGACTCGCTATTTCATCTACGCTTCCGCAGCTTTACTAGTTTATTTCTCATGAGTTGGCCTTCGGCCCAATTTATTCTATTGTAATAAAGACTCTATATGAGAATCGTGTAATAAATTCAGGTGTGATTGAACTTTGATTATTTCATCGATGTACTGTGAGTACCAGCATGATCTTGGGATGGTACAGACACAGAGATTTGACCGATTTTGGGTCAGGTCGCTACATTCCAAATAGTAGAAGAAAGCAAAATTATCTGTCGCATGTTTAGAATAAAACTAGTCATGAATGTGAAGTTCAAGTACAGGAATCATGGAAGTTCAAGGACAAAAACATGTAAAGAAAAAAACATGTAACATATTCAGAAAAATAAAGTTATTTATGTGAAGTTCAAGCACTGGTACCACATAAGTTCAAGAACACTGCTGTAAGAAAAATTTGAGTGTGACACTACTAGGTAGTCCTACTGCTACCTGTTAAGTTCAAGCACTAGTACCACAGAAGTTCAAGAACACTGCTATAAGAAAAATTTGAGTGTGACACTACTAGGTAGTCCTACTGCTACCTGTTAAGTTCAAGCACTGGTGCCACAGAAGTTCAAGAACACTGTCGTAAGAAAAAAATACATGTGCCATTTTTAGATAGTCATATTTATGCATGTGAAGTTCAAGTACTTGTACAACATAAGTTCACCATCAGTACAAAAAAAGAATCAAGTTTCATTTTAATTCATGCAGACCAGTGCCCATCGATGGCGAAAGCTATACCACAATCATTTCCAAACACCGTCCACAAGCTATGCCGTTGGCACATCTTGAAGAAGTATAGGGAATATCTCGCGTAGCTGTACAAAAAGTATAAAACATTCAAAGAGGACTTCACAGCTATATTAAACTAGCCGCTGATGCCAACGGAGTTTGAAGATGCCTGGGCTAAACTTGTGCACAAGTACAACCTGGAGAACGACCAGATGATGATGCAGCTCTGGAGTGATAGGAAGATGTGGATTTCAGCATATTACAAGAACATTTTCTGTGCTAGAATGACTTCCACACAACAAAGCGAGAGCATGAACCACGTGCTAAAGAAAGGGTTTGTCAAGGGGACCCAGAACCTACACAAGTTTGCTAGGCGGGTCAATGCTTGCATACAAACTCGGATGCAGAAGGAGAACGAGCAAACAATGACCAACATGGTATGATGACAAGTACAAAACACCCCCATCATGTTCTGTTTTACCTTCAACATGTGCACTTTGAATTTAAAAAATGAAATACATGACTCTGCTTCGACTAATATCTCACTTTTTGACATGTGCAGACCAATCCTATGAGAAAAACAACTTACGGCTACGAGGAAGACATGTCTATCAAGTACACGAGAGCTGTGTACACCGAGATGAGGAATAGGATGAGAAAGGCCACGCTATTTCATGCAAAGCGTACAACAGAGCCCACTAAGTACCATGTGTACTACCACAACAAGCCTGGCCATGATGATGAAGAAAGATTTTCCTGGTCAAAGCATGAATTCCAGGTTGTAACTGACACAGAGAATGAAATATAGGAGTGTGAATGCAAGCTCTGGACACACACAGGTGAGCGAAAAAAAAGCTCATTAAATAGCTAGACTAGTAGTATCTTATCAAAATTTATGAAACTCATTGCTGGCTCACAAACTATGTATACTGCATTCATCACAAAAATGCAGGCATGTTCTGCCTTCACATCATGAACATACTGGACTACCTCAAGCCTGACAAATTTCCAAACAAGTATATCCTGAAACAGTACACAAAGACTGCAAGATCACAACCAACCTTTGATACAAGGGACTACAACACAACCACATCGGATGGCAGCTCAAGGCTATCGAAGCAAGACATCTTGCTGCAGCTGAATTTGATGGTCAACAAGAAAGCGATGAGATGTGACCAGCAATATGACAGAGCCTACTATGTTCTCAAGAGGCTTGTGGAAGAGCTTGATGCAATACATTTAGCAAATCAAGCGGATGCTGACGAAAGGATGGCTGAAGAGGACGCTGAAATTGAAGATGACCTTCATTATTATGCAGCTGAAATGCTCAACGCTGCCGCTGAAGCCAACCAATGCAAGCAGGATGTTGACCAATCAACGGAGCAGCGCCAGCAAGAGATGATGAAACTGCCGCTGTACTCTGAAACAAAGGGTAGGAAGAAAATTCCTGCAGCAAAAAAAAGTGGCAAGGGAGATCAAATAAAGGCACCACCTTCAGGAAGAGTCGTCGTGCTCGATCAGAACGGAGTGCCACTTAGACTCAGGAAATGCAGTGTGTGCAACCAGGTTGCGGGACACAACAAGCTCACATGTCCAACACTCTTGGAAAGAAACGATGCTGAGGAGGTCAAGCAACCCAAATCTCAAAACCAGAAGCCCAAAGTTATGGAACAAAAGAAGGGACCACACCCAAAGAAAGCAAGCAGCAGACTTTGTAGCATATCCAAGGAGTATGAACCACATAATGCAAGAACATGGCCGAAGCACGCAGATGCTGAAAAGACAAGAAAAGTGCCAGAGAAGAAACAGAAAGCAAGACCTACAGCCAACAACAAGAAAGTGGTGGAAGATGAAGACACAGTCGAAGAAGTGGAAGACGAAGAGGAAGAGGAAGTGGAATGCGACGATGAAGAGGAAGACGACGATGATGAGGAAGAGGACGATGAAGATGAAGAGGTACATGTCAAGCAAAAACCTCTACCACCAAAGCCTAGGAGGAGCACAAGGCTCATGAACAGTTAGAATAGGTCAATTAACACAATGCAAACTTATGTCATGTCAATGTGCAGAACATTATGTCATCCCCTGGTAATATACACTGTGAAGTTCAAGTAATATTACTGCAGAAGTCCTAGTATGTTATGAGAGGAAGAGATGTGCTGGTGATGTACTGCATGAAAGTGCAAGCAGTGTTAAATTGAAAAACATACACTGTGAAGTTCAAGTAAGATTACTGCAGAAGTCCTGGTATGTTATGAGAGGAAGTGCTCGTGTTGTATTTCATAAAAGAGCAACCAGCAAATAATCATACAGTTTTGAAGTTCATGTCAGCTTACAGAAGAAGTTATGGTATGTAAAATCGATGTAGGAAAAGAATATGCTTAAAAAATAAAGTTTCACCGCATAAACTAAGGTTAGCAAGCCTAAGACAACGCGTTCAAATGTGAAGTTCTGCTTGGATACGTGCATAAGTTCATGTACAATGCCGACAAAGATAAAGAAACGTCAACAATATATCTGTACAAATTTACATATGAAATACATTCTCACTTGAAAAAACCCAAAAAAACAAATGTAGATTCTACACAAAAGCATACATATTGGTTGGGTTGAAAATTACCAATGCGTTACACAACACAGAATATCCTCTCCATCTCAAACCAAAGCAGCCCAAATGCACATCTCAAAGCAAAGTTCAAGTCTACGATCATATGTTGGGGGCCCAAAAATAAACAACACAAAAAAATCAAGCAGTTCAACCAAAACCGAGGCAGAAGTTCAGGTACATCTATTTGGGCAAAAACATTCAACACATGGATACTGAAAAACGACGCGGTACATTGAAATTCACAAAAGCCAAATCGTTCTTCACACCAAATGCATTTGTCCACAATATCAAAAGTAATAGTGCTTCACCTATAGTAGATACACAAATCACTAAAAACATTCTTATAACCAAATCTTTACGGAATTGTTCCAATCATTATCAAACCTAAAAATCTGTACGAAATCAAATCTACAATGAAACTAATGCTTCGAATTCACGGGCCAAAGGACTGGATCTCCTTAGGGAGCTCTGAACGCATGACTTCATTCTTCTCGCTAAAAACCAGAGTGTGCATGAACTCAGCCTTCCAGTCATCTGCAGCAGCCTGCAAACAAAAGAAAGGTGAAAACGATGGTTTAGTAACGGATATCTAAAACCACAGCAGGAGCGTCACAGCAAAAACACACAAGAAAAATCAAAGGATGATGAGACAAAAACAAAGATAGAACATACTTCCACATCACCAAAATCTTCAACAATCTCATCGCCGTCATACGAAGAGCTGAACTTCACGGCAAAGAAACCACAATCATTATTCTTTTGCTTCAGAACATCGATGAAAGTCGGCCTCTTTGCAATAGTCACCCAGTTAGGCTGCTTGCTCGCCTTGTATGCAGCCTTGCCGTACACCTCCTCGAGCAACCCAACAAATCTCTTCATCTGCCAGAAATAAAAAAATTAGATGAAGTCAAAAACATGTTAACCAAAATAGTTAAGTTCAGGTACATTAAAAAAGCGACACTTGCATAAGATCCACCTAAACAAAAATAGCAGAAGTTCAACTTCTAAATCATAGTCAGTTCAAGCAGTATTACCAAAACAGAGACATCAACATATTTTGTCAACACAAGGCATAATAAACTTCGTGTCAAACAAGAGAATGTGAAAGGAGGTTCAGGCTAAGAAACACTCATGATATTTTGGCAGTCCCCGTGGAAACTAGATCGCAACATTTCCATATTATCGTAAGAAAGTGAATCAAGGATGTCAATGCTCCCATGATATCTATTCACCACGTACACACTGTAGTGCGCCATTGTGCCATTTGGCTTGAATAGAATCAATAAAACCTGCCGAGAATGAAAGGACCGGTGAACACAAACTACAAAGCATATGTACTGAAGAAACGGCATGAACAAAAACTTATTGACAAACTCAGCAAAAGGATGCACGTGAAATTAAAAAAAGCAAGAGTTATGAAAAACTAACCAGCTTTGCGTTAAGAAGGTCTTCTTCCTTGCGAACAAACATTGGGAGGAGACCAGCAGATTTTTTTGCATAAAACTTTGGAACTGTTACGGAGAAGAAATCATACTCCAGGCAGTATTGTGCATTCACCAAAACACAATTAAAACACCTCCCAGATGCCACTACAACAAAACTAAGGCAAAAAAGGAGATAGGGGTGCAAAGAACTAAAACCTGTATGAAGTAGGGACTAAGTACAAGCCTGTCAGCATTAGAGAATATCTCAGAGGTCTCCGTCTTATCCTTCCACAAACTTATGAGATAATCCATTATGTCTCCTTCCATCTGCTGCCCTTCACCGAAAAGCCTATAAAGGAAATCTCATGTGAGGTCAATCACATTCCCAGGGATGGTAAACATGCAGTAGCTTGTCATGCAGAATACGAAAGGATGGTAAAAAATATATTAGAAGTTCAGATACAACGACAAAACAGAAGTCACCATAACTCAAAAGGCAAGAGGCGACATAAAACAGAAGTTCATATACTACAACAACGACAGTTCAGACAATATGACAACAGAAGTTCACACACTACAACTCCAAGGCAAGGGAACGACAGATGAGGGTTACTCACGCAGAATACTTCTCCAGACCGTCTTTACTCAGCACATACTGTTTCAACTTCTGGGCCTCGAATAGATGTGGGTAACTATATTTTTTCAGGGGAGCGACAGGAGAACGCCACTTCAAAGGCAATCTTGATTCTCGCTTAGAGGTAGTTATGTTCCCAGACTCAACTGCCGGTTTCCTCCTGGTCATCACAACATTCTTCCCACCTCTACCAGCAACAGTTCCAGCAGCACATTTAACATTCTTCGGGTAAGCAATCTTCTCAAAATCATCATCGGACGAAATCACTTCTGCTTCAGCTGCTTCGACTGCATCAGCCTTCCTGTAGCAAGGGGTTTTTGGAGTACCACGAATACCACCAGCCTGCTCCCCCAACTTGGAAGGAATGAGGGTCCGAGGTCTATCATCTTCTATCGGAGCTGTACTCATCGGTTCCTCCCTAGGCTGGTATTCCTGTGACCCGAGGAATGAGTAGTGGTAATCGATCAACTCCAACGGATCCACTGTCAAAGAAAAAAAGAAGAGAAAACATCACCATTAAAATACAACTGAAGTTCAGGAACATCACAATGTGCAGTCCAACTAATAGTGATGACATGGTTACTACTCAAGCTGACCTAAAAAAATTAGTTGCAGTAAAAAACTAAATGAAGTTCAGGCACAACCAGAGGCACAGTTCAAGATAAACCGATGAACTCGAAATCATTCAACTACAGCTAACAAAAACCATAGAAAGGCATCATCTTTGAAGTTCAATTAGAAAAAAAAATGCTCATGTCCATTTAAGCAATGGAAGGACAGAAATTACTGAAACCAAACACACAAGCAAAATTTAAAAACATAGAAATGAAGTTCATGTACAAAGAAAATGCTCCTCTCCTTCCGAAACCAGCAGCCCAGCCAGATCTCAAGCAGAAGTCCAAGTTTGAGAGAAAAAAAATATGAAGTTCAGGTAGAATAAAAGATGCAGTGCAGGTAAGCAGTCCAACTTCCAAATCCTTACATGTGTAGTAGCCAAACAGAGATTTGAAGTCTGTCTCAAACAGGTTAGAAGAAGCGATTGAGTACAGCCACCTCTTCCTGATATCCCCGATATTCTCATGGGAATAATTTGCAAGAACCCCGTCATGATACGAATTAACATTCGTAAGCATGAAGAATCCGGAGTCGATACTGTCATCAAACGAAGTAAAAAGAATAGTGTTAGAACAGAAAAAGAAAGCCAACAAATTATACACGTTGCAACTTAAGTACAACTACAGTTAAACAGATGTGATAAAGAGAAAAAGTGGAACTCATGCTTGTTTTGCTGTTGGGGGACATCAATCTAATCCGGAGGGAAATTGTCGATGCTAACTGGAATGAGGGGTGTCTCCCTGTCGTTGCTGGATCCTTCCAAAGCCTCTTGATGTTGTCGGTCATCCGCCGAAATAGGCGTACCGCACATTCATCTTTTGGTCCATAGTAGGAATCGAGAAGCTGGAACCTTGAATTCTTCAGGTCAAGGAATACCGACACCCAATGACCGACACCACCCATGGAAGCAGGGACCTCAGGCGGGTCAAAAGTAGGGAAAACAACCTGAAGCATCATAAACACACGAATCATTAAAAAAATGAGAATTAATATCAGAACGGTACAAAAGAAAAATAAAACAAATATTAACATAGTGGATCGCACTGCAAAACTAATACAGAGGCAAAGAACAAGATATTGCATACCGAATCATGTGCATCCATGCTATCTGGACCACTCGCCATGAAGTACTTCCTCACACGGGAATCAAATTGACCTATGAAAATCTTGTCCTAAAATAATGCAGGCAACACCAACATATGAAAAAAAAATACAAAAATGAGACAAACAAGTTTTAACTAAAAAAATGGTAAGGAAAAAAAACGGAAAAGAAATCACTGTATGGTTGACTTACACAAGCCCAATACGGCAGGATGAGTTTGTCTAATCCCTGGTACTTCGCACATAGACAGTAGAGTGCAACCTCAGCCACATTAGACCGAAGCATTCCGCGAGGACCAAAAGATATTGCGACATCTTCAACAGAAGCTTCACACTCCTTGTTTTGGAACATAATCATTGATCTAAAACAAGCAAGCAGAAAGTAAAAGAAGTTCAGCATCAGGAAACTCAGGAAGTTCATAAACACATGTTAGCACAGAAGTTCAGCTATGTCACAACAGGCAGTACAGTACAGAAGAGGCCAGAAGTTCAGCACCAGATAAGTAAAAAAAAAGAAGTTCAGGTACATACAGTTGGGAAGTTCAGGTAAGAAACCACAGGCAGTTCACAGGGGGTACATGGATGATGTAAATATTGAGCAGCTGCACTCACCTCTTGGAACGATCATTCTTAAGCCTAGTTACACTGTAATAAAAGTCATCAACCTTCTTTCGGACGACAGCAAGGTCGCTATCTGCTCACCAAAAAGAAAATAGCAATTAACAGCAACACTCAAAGCACATGGATTCACGACAGTTTCAATTAAGACCAACATTCAAGCACAAACATTCAAAACATAAGCATATCTCAGCTGCTACATCAGAAAGGATAAAACCATAGCATCATAGACATCACAACACATGCATTACAAACCTCCACCCACGTAGAAAAACAGGTTCACTTAACATTCTTTACAACCCACACGACAAACAACAAAACCAGAAGTTCAACTTAGACAACACAAGCAGTTCACAGGGGATATCATGGACTAAAACCAAACAACAAAGAGGGGAGGGGATGGGGAAAGAAGAGAGAAGCATGCTCCTCTCTTCATGGATCCTTGCCTAGACCAGTGGCAGCACTGGAATGATCAACCTCCTCTCCATAGCTATCGCTTTCGGTATCTTCATCGTCGTCTCCAGTAGACGTTGCAGCGTCGTCAGGAAGGACACCCGCAGCAGCTGTAGCAACCGGAGAATCTGAAACAAGAAAAACATTTGGTTGTGCCTGTACAGCATTAACATCAACTGATGGCTCTGCTGCAGGAGAATTCTCCGGGCTTGCAGCAGCACTACCACCAGTTTGTACAGCAGACTCAACATGATCTTTCTCCAAAATGATGTCTCCAGTTGTCTTGCCCTTCTCAGCATCAGAAACCTCAGCGCCAACGGACGACTGAGGTTCAATCAGGACCACCCCGTCGGAGCAGCCGGTGCCTGAGACGGACATGTCTGCAGCCTTCTCTGGAGCAACACTAACATCATCATTCTGCTGCTACAAAAAAGAAACAAAAAGTCATTACAAAGGGCTGACTAAACCTCATGCAAAGGGGCAGCAAGTCCATCTCAGGGGCAACAAGACAAATGGACAAGAAAAAATGGTACCCTATTTTCACAGCCATGAACCTCATGAACTAATACATCACTAGAGGGGCAAGGATCATGCACAGGGGCAGCTTCATGCACATGATCATCTTCATGCATAGGTAAAACATCCTCCCTAACCCCAGCACCATCATCAACAGCCTAGAAAATAATCATGTAGAAAACAAATACCTAATCAGCAAAAGTTCACGTTACATAATCAGAGAAGGTCAACTATCACAACTGACACATCATGGAAGTCCAAATACAGTAAACATAGCAGACAAGATATCAAACTACCGTTAAGATACAAAAGAAGACAAAAAGGGACAGTCATCAAAAGTCATAGAAGTTCAGGTGCTGAAGCACTTGAAGTTCAGGTCCCATAAACAGAGAAGGCCACCTAGGAAACACTAGTACCAAAAAGAAAAAAGACTAGAAAATAATCATGTAGAAAACAAATACCTAATCAGCAGAAGTTCACGCTATATAATCAGAGAAGGTCATCTATCACAACTGACACATCACGGAAGTCCAAATACAGTAAACATAGCAGATAACAAACCAAACTACCATAAGATACAAAAAGGCACAAAAAGGGCCAGTCATCAAAGTCATAGAAGTTCAGGTGCTGAAGCACTTGAAGTTCAGGTCCTATAAACAGAGAAGGTCACCCTATAACTACATAACAATAACACTAGTAGAAAAAGGGGCAAATCTGAGACACATTAGTGCCGGTTTGATTTTGAGCCGGCACTAATGTGTCCATTAGTGCTGGTTCAAACGGCTAGCCGGCCGTTCTCATTAGTACCGGTTCGTGGCTAACCTTTAGCACCTGTTCATGGCACGAACCAGTACTAAAGAGAGTGGTGGCAGGGTGTTGTCAGTCTGGGGCCCGTCAAGCACCTTTAGTACCGGTTCGTGGCATGAACCGGTACTAAAGGTCGACGTACATAAACCCTTCATCCACCCGAGCCACTCTGTTCATCACCTTGCCCCTCACTTCCTCTGTTCTTCCCCTGTCTTCCTCGAGCTCCTTACAAATTTTGCCCAAAATTTGTCAAGATTTGAAGGCCCCCATCCATTCAAATGATCACAAAGGTTAGCAGCTTTGTCCTTTCAACTCTCATTACTAGATTAGCTCTTGCAATGCTTTGTATAGTGATTAATTTGGGAGGAATTATAATTTGCTAGTATTTGATTTATATGCAATTTGAGGTCAAAAGCATCTCGAAGGGCCATGAAAATGAGGAGGTCATTGAGTTTTGTATTGACTTTATTCCTGACCTTAAGTCGATTGGTGTTTCTGAATCGCGGCATAAGGGCAGACTGGATGGAAAAGGCACGCTAGGAGGGGATCAAATAATATGTATGGACGGGCATTCTCTCACTAAAGCACACTACACAGTTCTACAGAATTCCGCCTTGGTGGCTCCGTACATGGAGGAACACAAGAATTTTCTACACTCCAAACACCCGGAGAAGTCTGACGATTGGATTACACGTGAATAAACGAGGACTTTTGCCAGTTGGTTGCAGAAACATGCCATACATGATGGAGATATTCAAGATGACCTGTACTCACTGTCCCAGTTACCATCTTCGAATATAATGACTTTCAAAGGGTACCAGATAAATGGGAATACATTTTACACGATCGCCCAAGATAAGAAGAGCACCAACCAAAACAGTGGTGTCCGCTTTGATGCAACAACCAACACGGGAAAGGAAACATATTATGGTTACATAGTGGACATATGGGAACTTAACTATGGAGGTTGTTTGAAGGTCCCTTTGTTTCGGTGCAAATGGGTCAATATGACACGAGGCGGGGTAACGGAAGACCCGTAGTACGGAAGGACAACAGTGGATCTCAACAATCTTGCGTATGCAGACGAACCATTCGTCCTAGCCAATGATGTGGCGTAGGTTTTTTTATGTGAAAGACATGTCTACCAGGCCAAGAAAAAGAAAAGATAAAGAAGCGAATGGATCATACGAAGAGCCAAAGCGCCACATAGTTCTTTCAGGAAAAAGAAACATTGTGGGAGTGGATGACAAGACAGACATGTCAGAAGATTATGAAAAGTTTGATGAAATTCCTCCATTCACAGTGAATATTGACCCGAGCATCCAGTTAAATGATGAAGATTTTCCATGGCTACGGTGCAAAGGGACACACGTGAAGAAAAAGTTTCACACCCAAAGATCTGGGATGTGATCGGCTTCACTATCATCACTTTCTTCTGTGTTTCACACCCAGGAGGGAATCTCTGTAATAGTTAGGTTAGTTATGTGTTTTGGCATTTGAAACGTGAAGAAATTTATGTGCAAACAAAAGTAGAGAGGGTTACGACAAAAACTGGATGCACTTCGTGTACAAAATGGACAATCTCTTTCGAAGTATCAGGGTTTCCGACAAAAACTCAACTGTTACAAAGGCATTTCATTTTTTAAATAACCTAAGCATTACCAAATTGAACATAATGATAAAACACACTAATATTAAACATAAGAAAAAAGAATCACTGAAAAATCTTTTTTCAAAGTTAAGTTATTCACAAACTAGTGATTCACACAAATTTCAAATAATTCAAAATTTAAACTATTCAAATTTGAAAACTACCGGCACTAACAGAAATTTTGTAATTTTTTGTACCTAAAGCAAATTTATTCACAAATAAACTCTAAATATAGCAAAAACACAACTCAAAAATAAATAAAACAAAATAAATAAGAAAATAAAAAAGCCCGCCTACTGGGCCAAAGCGGCCTGCATACGACTAGGAACCCAACCTTTTGTTGGGCCAGGATGCAGGCCCGCAAAGGCCCAGTAGGCCCACTAGGTAGAAGAGAACAGGTAGGCCCAGTAGGCCTGCTTAGGAGAGGAGGTCGAGAGAGCTACCACACTGGGGCTTATAAACTAGTGCGGTAGCCCCTCGGCTAGCGAGGTGGGACTAAACTTGCCGCACCGCACTGCGCCAGCCGGTACTAAAGGGTGGGTGCTTCCCGCCGCTTGGGCTGGCCAAAACAGACCTTTAGTACCGGTTGGTGCCACGAACCAGTACTAAAGGTCCATCCTATATATACAACACTTGAAAAAATTTCACTTCCCTCTGTTTCCTCCCTCCGTCGCACCGTCCTGCCCCTATCGACGCCGTCCTCGTCGACGTCGCCGCCCTGACCCTCGTTGCCGACCCCGGCCGTGCCTTTGTCGCCTCTTGTCCTAGCCGCCCATCCCGTCCCGTCCCTGTCGTCCCTGCCGTCCCGTCGCCCATGTGCCCGCCGCCCGTCGTCGCCGCCCCGCCCCGTCGTCGCCTCGCCGGTGAGCTCGCCCCGACCGCCGTGTCCAGTTGTGCACATACACACACACTACACACACTACACACGCACACACACACTACACACACACACACACAAACACAAACACTACACACACACACATGATATAAATATTAGAAATGTTAGTTATATAGAAAGGTCATAAATGTTTTCTGTTTTTTAGTTATAGAAATATTTATAGAAATGTTAGCAATTTTTCTGTTTTTTAGTAATATAAATATTAGAAATGTTAGTTATATAGAAATGTTATAAATGTTTTCTGTTTTTTAGTTATAGAAATATTTAAAGAAATGTTAGCAATTTTTCTGTTTTAGTAATATAAATATTATAATTGTTAGTTATATAGAAATGTTATAAATGTTTTCTGTTTTTAGTTATAGAAAGATTTATAGAAATGTTAGCAATTTTTCTGTTTTTAGTTATATAGATATTAGAATTGTTAGTTATATAGAAATGTTATAAATGTTTTCTATTTTTAGTTATAGAAATATTTATAGAAATGTTAGCAATTTTGCTATATTTTAGTTATATAAATATTAGAATTTTGTTATAGAAATGTTAGTTATATAATCAGGAAATTTTAGAATTAGTTTTAGTTAGATGAATTAGATTAATGTCAAATTGGTAGAATTTGCATATATATAAAATTTTAGTTATCACAATCAAATCATTTAAAAAATGTTACTTTTTGCGGGCATATAGTATTTGTTCTCGACGATATGCCCGGCCCGCATCCTCGCCGTCGACCCGTTCACGACGACGTCCTGCTTCAGAGGACCCATGTCCGGGACTAGGCTCCGCCGGGCTGGCACTAGGAGGTGCTACCTGGAGGGGTGCGCCGCTTGGTGAGGAACCCGAGCTCGGGCCCCGTCGTCGACCCTGATCTTCTTTGGTGGCGTTCGCGTGGGCCACATTCGGCGCAGAGGAAGCCGGCCCCGCCGGAGGTGGTGCATCACCGTGTCAGGGAGGAAGATGAGCACGTCCATCGCTACATGGCTGCTATGGACGACGTCAGGTTCTCCACTACTTGGCGGGTTCTTTGGGAAGATGACCGGAGATATGATCCTGTGATGGTTCCTTCTCTTTGGGTGTGCACCGCCCGCGCCCCAGGAACCGCGAGTGGCGCCCTAGATTCTTCTGTAGTACTTGATCTTTATTAGGTACCAAGCCAGTGATGTATTTGATATATAATATTTGAGATGATGTATTCGAGATTATATATATTAAGAAGATGATGTATTCAAGATTATATATATTAAGACAATGTATTCGAGATTCAGTTTTTCCTTATTGATTGCATCCATGCATTGTAATTTGAATACTAATTAAATTGTTTTATATTTCTTCTGTATTAGTTAAGTAAAAGCTATGGCGGACAATATCGGCAGAGAGAGAGAAGAGGAATTGTTCGACATCATACACAGCCCTCACAGGCTAGATGATCTGAATGAAGCAGATGACGGCTCCCAATATCTGAACAATACCGGAGAGGGTGATGAAAAGATATTCGATCTCGACGACCGAGCTGATGAAGTCATGAACTATGATTATGATTATGATGACACATACAATGTTTGTGATGACACAGACAATGCTGATCTCAAAATAACAAAGACTACCGGCGAGGTATATTTATATAAGCAGGCATCATGGTGATCATCACATGTTTTTTTATTGAAGATATATTAACGAATCGATCATTCTTCTTTCAGCCCTCTGGATCGAGCAAATCTGCTTCTACAGACAGCAGGACAAAGCGACGCCCAGGCAGATTGTTGAAAGATGGTGTAAAGTACAACATCGAATCCATCAAACCTAGTGGTGAACCCCTCACGCCTAAGAACATTGCGAACAAGTGGACTCATCAGTGCCGAGTTCTTTTGAAGGACAAACTCCCAATCTCCATTCAAGAATGGAAAGAGCCAAAGACTAAACGTCCAGGTGTTACTTGGGTCGACGACAAAGCCAAAAAAGTCCTTTGGAAATCTATGATGGAACATTTCACCCTACCACATCATTTCACTAAAGCAGATGTGGAGAAAGTCAAGGGCGCTGCTCTTAAGAAGATGGCAATTGCATTCAACACCCACAAGAAAACTGTATGGGCCAACTACCTCGCTAATGAAAGGAAGACTCCAGAATTCACGAGAACACTGGAGAAGCAAAGAGAGCACTGGGACAATTTCGTGACCTTCAAGGATTCAGAATTAGCTAAGGAATGGTCGATGAAAAACAAGGCAAATGCCGCAAAAAAGACGCAGTTCCATAGGCTGGGTCCAGGTGGCTACGCGGTGGGATTGCCTAAGTGGGATAAGTCTGAGCAAGAGATGGAGGATGCAGGGGACACACCGGTTACTAGGAACTGGCCCCCCAGGTGCAGAACTTGGTTCTATGCGCATGGGGGGGGGGGGCGTTGGACCCGAAGACATGCGAAGTTTCGCGGAAGGCAAGTCTAAAAGGAGCCGAACAAAAAATAATTAACGCAATAGAAGAAGCTCGAAAGGGGATGTTCACGCCCAACAGAGAGAACGACGAGCTTCTGCTACATACAGAAATCCTAAACACCCGGGAAGAACACGAGGCATGGGTGTTATTCCCTGGTATGAGGGCTTTTCAGAATGGAACGAGGACTACAGGACCCGTGCAAGAAGGAAGATGGAGGAGGAGAAGAAAAGGAAGCTAGAGGAGGAGCAGAGGAAGCAGGACGCAGAACGCCTTCAAGGCCTAGAAGCAAGGCACGCGACACTGCACTCAAATTCCAGGAGCAGCAGCAGCAGATCGACTCACTTAGCGTGAAAGGGGTCTCAAGAGCGGCAGCAACAAGCGGATGATCGTCCAAAGATTGGATAGCACCGTCCCATCCATGCCGAGAAGCAGCATTGGTTCTGCCCCGGGCGACACACTGCTGGATACATACCCTGTGGATGACATCATAGAGAACACTAACTGTGAGCTACACTCCAAAATGAAGAACATAGCCATGAAGGTAGCGGACGGCGTTGCTTTACCAGTTACCCCCGAAGCAACCTTCCACTGCATCCTGATTCAAGAGGGCTATGCTCGTGTCATGGTTGATGAAGTGGTGGACCCATATTCGGGGCTACAGCTTGACATTCCTGGAGGTGAAGATGAGCGCACACTGGGAGAGGCCATACATTGTATCATCCTATGGAGAAAGGATTGCATCATCTTTCGAAGTCCACCGACACCGCGTCGTCTGCCGACTCCGCCACCGAGTCAGCAGACTCCCGCTCCTCCAAGTCCACGAACGCGTGAGCCGACTCCTCCTCGAAGTCCGCCACCTCCTCCAAGTCCCCGAACGCGTGAGCTGACTCCTCCGGTTTCAAGTCCGGCACAGCGTCATGCCACTTCTCCGTTTTCAAATCCGGCACTGTGTCATGCCACACCTCCTGCTTCAAGTCCGACACATCGTCAGGCCACTTCTCCTGGTCCAACTCAGCCACGTCAGCCGTCTCCGCCGTCTCAGCAATCGCAGAAGAGACATGCCGCAACTATGGTGCGTAGCGGTACGAGTCGAGGTAGTTCAGGAAGTACAGGCGGAGACAAGCGATATACATATTGTCCAAGCCTCGCTCCTCTTCCTCAGAGGCCTTACGACATGACTAAGGAGCAAAACGCAGCCATAGTGCAGGCCCAAGTGGACGCCCATTTTGGACCGAAACCGGCATCGCCGCCAAAGGAGAAAGTGCCTGAGAAAGTAATTGACCACTTCATTCATATGGCTAGAGAACCAGCTCCCAAGCCTGTTGACTCGGACTATGAGCGCCAAATCAGGAAACTACATCGAGAACGGCTAAAGAAGGAAGCGAGCTCGATCTCGAGACAACAAGCAGCGGGCAAAAAATGCGGGAAAACCGTTCCCCAGCTGGGAGAACAGGCAGCGCAATCGATCCCCCGCTTGTTGTGCCAACAACAACACATGAGAGGAGGCCGCGCGCCCAATATTATTGTGGGCAAACCGTTAAAGTTCCCCAGCTAGGCGATGTGGTAATAACGGAGGAGCATATAATGCAGGCTGAAATGCTCAAGATCTCTGTTGGACAACTCCTCGGCCCTGAGCCCATGTCTCCGCTTAGAGAGGAGGAAATAAATGGAATATGCCCGGGCAAACCTTTGGTCCACCTGCACAAGATCAAGAACCTCCCAACGAGAATGTATGAATTGCATCAATGGTACATGAACATTACCAGGATTTCAATCGAGAGTCCCTCATGGTGAATGTCAAGAAGGAGCATTACTACCATGAGAAAGCTCTGTCGCGTTGAGTATTCAGAACTATATCAGTTATACAATCAAGACGCACTCGACAAATCTCTCGTCAGTTGCTATTGTTTGTAAGTGATTTCTTTCTGTAATTTTTGATCAATCATTACATGTAATTATCCTCACTATATATTCTTTTCTGTGGTATTATATGTAGGATGAAGATGTATGAAATGAAAAAATCTGGACGCTATGGCATTGGGTTCATTGACCCAAATACCATTAATGAGTACACATGGAATCTTGCAACTTCTAAAGCAGGTGTAGAGGAAAGCATGCTAGAGTTCTTGAAGTGCCTCAATACCAATGAAGATATACTACTTCCTTACAACTTCACGTGAGTTAATACAAATTCTGTTTTTGCTTACTAGCTAGCTAGATGTTAATAACTAAGTGTATACGGTTTACGATATATAGTTGATTAATTTTATCCATATGCCTTCTTAATTAAGACATGCAAACGTGTGAGCATGCAGTTTCCACTGGATCTTGTTAGTTATTAAAGTTGACAAAGCCACAGTCGAAGTACTCGACTCGCTACTTAAAGAAGATAAAGACTACACCATCATGAAGGGGATAGTCAACAGGTAATTTCAATCATTATTAACTATATCTCGGCTTATTATTAGTTTGTCATTTCCTGATATGAACTATTTAATAACCTCTTTATTGATTTTCTTTGCCAGCTGGCAGGGCTTGGGCAAAGTTCATCAAGGTGACTCCAGGCAATTGGCCAAAAAAGTTGTTTTGGCATCGACCAAGGGTAAGTAATTAAGTAGTACTAGCTAGCCAGCCATCTCTTTAATTCTTGTTTCAATACCATTAATTAATTATCATGCTTGATTAATCATTATCTAATTCAATTCTATTCTCGTAAAGGCCCTGAAGCAGGCGCCGGGGAATGATCTGTGTGCATTCTACGTTTGCGAGAACATTCGCATGATGGCGTCCGAAAGGAGCAGATCTCAAAGACAGGAATGGGTACCTTGTCAGAACTCCATTCACACCATTATCGATATCTTGTAACACAACTAATACACATGCATATTGATCTCCTTCTTAACAGTTCAGAGAGGTGCGGCATAAGCTCCTACCCGAGGAGTGCATACTAGCACTTCAAGAGAAAAAAGCCGGATTTTTGCTCGACCAGGTCATAGATCCCAAAGGAGAATACTATTACCCGCTACCGCCCCCATGAACCACTTGTCATCGTGCATGCTCCGAAGGCACCAAGGCAACATGTAGGAGAAATTGTATATGTATATACATGTGTATGTGTGAATAGTTAATGGTGTTGGTTGTGAGACATTCGATGATATATATTATATATATATATGCGGTTCTACGTACGAGAAAATCTATTTATATATATGCATAACGTGTACAATTTGTAGTATCGTGAAATACCAGAAAACAAAAAAGAATTAAATGGAAAATAAAGCCAAATTGAAAACACAAAATTAAAGCAAAAAAAAAAAACACCCAAACATTTAGTACCGGTTGGTGTTACCAACCGGTACTAAAGACCTACGCGCACACGGGCCTGGCTCGTGCCACGTGTTTGCACTTTAGCGCCGGTTCGTGACGAACCGGTACTAAAGACCTACGCGCACACGGGCCTGGCTCATGCCACGTGTTTGCACTTTAGCGCCGGTTCGTGACGAACCGGTACTAAAGGGGGCGGGGGGACCTTTAGTCCCCACTCGTTAGTGCCGGTTGGCGAACCGGCACTAAAGGCCGTCACAAACCGGCACTAAAGGCCGGTTTTGCACTAGTGTAATAACTCAAAGCTAACAATGAACACTAGTGCAAAAGAAATATCAAACGCCAACATAAACAAACCTCTTCAGTATGCTCCACATGGCCTCCTTCATGACCCAAATGAACGGGATCCTGCATCTGAATCTCTCTCACAACAACACTCACCTCATCTTCAAAAGGCTTGCAACGGGCGTCCTGCATTTCCTTAAACAGCACAAAACTAGCCCAGAGTGGGAAGTGCTCTCACGAAGCTCAGCAAGATATTTAGCTTCAATCGACGAAAGCTCCTTCGAAGATTCAGCGTCAAAACTGTGGCCGGGAGGAAGAATCCCATCCACGCGACTAAGACGCTCAACCGTTGTCGGAACACGAGCCATCTCTCCACAAACAGTTTCCAGAAGTCCATCAAACCTAGAAAGGGAAATATTCGCAGCATCGAACAAACTCTCGGAAGAAATGCCACCTGCAGCACTCACACGGGCAGAAGAACCTCCTAGATCTACACGGGGGGCACCAGTGTTAACATCCCGCGAGAATTCAAATCTCGGAGAACTTCCACTACCTAGGTCGGCGGTACGAGGCATAGTAAGAACAGGATGTTCGATAACCCTAAAGAACACAACCTCAGCCTGTGTCTTCCACTGCATATATGAAAACAAAAATCAACACGTCGCAGAACAAATGAAAGAACATGGAAGCAGAAATACAGAAGACAGTAGCAGAAGTTCAAGTTAGTACCACAAGCTGATACTGAAAAAAAGAAAATGACAAGGAAAAAAGGCAAGACAATCAGATACACAAACTACACCAAAAATTCCATTAATGCCTACACACGCAGTACATTTCAGAACTCCAACTATGTCTACATAGGCAGTACAACAATGTATGACCAGTAGTTAACATGCTTTCAAAAATGTTGGAAATTTAAAAAGCAGAAGTTCAACCATGCATGTGCAACAACAAAAGTTTAGCTTATTTCATATGAATATATCCAGAAGTTCACCTATGTACAGAAAGGCAGTAATACCATATAAGCCAAGCAGTTTAGCTAATTTACTCATTTATATGAACCAGAAGGTCATCTTTGTACATAGCAGAAGTTCAACCATGCACACAAAGGCAGCACTAAATACACAGAAAAGAAGAAATACTCACAGGTAGTCTCCCAAACACCCAGTTGGCTGGGTCGTCATCACCTTTCCTGACCAAGTCAGTCGCGGCGAGCTCAAGAAGCTTGGCCTGATCCATGTAGTTGATGCGAGGCGTCCTCAAGTCAACATTAGGCGTCTTGCCAATGATAAGGCAGTCCAGGTACATAAGAAGCGGCGTGATGGCACAGCCTGTGACAGCTTTTCCTCTGCTAGTACCTTGCTGATACCTAACAACAGCACTTCGAAGGTCATCAACAACCAACTGGCAGTAGTCCATATCTATCATATCCTCAAACACAAGATTCTCAGCCAATGCTGCCTCCCTGGACACTCGTGTAGACGTTCCAGGGATAACCACCTTCATGAAAACAATCAGGTAAAACACCTGCAGAGCAAGATCATCCTTCGTCTCATCCTTCACAAGATCCGCGAGGATATTCCGCAGATCCTTTGTCTTGGTGTCGTCACTCCTAGCGTACCCAAGCTTGCCCTTCAACCTCATAACAACATCATCAAACCCATCACTCGAAGGCCTAGGAGGGGTACGATTACCTTGAGGGTATCCAAACAGATGGTGAATAGCATCATTTGTAATACGCAGAACCTTGTTCACCTCACCCATGTCCAGAATCATGGTTGCAGGGTCAATCCTCGTGTAGATGTTGCCCATCAAAGGACAAGAAATGTTGGAATCAACCTTCAGGTCAAACACACAACCAAAACTAGCCTTCATAACCCTCGTCTTGTTCCTAAGCTGTAGCATTTTTGCACACGTCTTCACCTCTCCTAGTGAGCAGCGAACCGTCTTGTTAAAACGTTTCACCTCACCTCCTCCTTGGCCACCTTCTTCGGGCGCTTTGCATCCTCTCTTCCTCCTCTCAGGCCACTCCACAAGCTGATACTGGAAAAATGAGATACATAATGAGATACACAAGCTACACCAAAATTCCATTAGTGCCTACAAAATTACACACTCAGTACATTTCAGAAGTCCAACTATGTCTAAATAGGCAGTACAACCATGTATGACCAGAAGTTAACATGCTAACAAAATGTTGAAATTTACATAGCAGAAGTTCAACCATGTACAACAAGGCAGTAATAAAACATGAATACCAGAAGTCCAACTATGTCACATAGGCAGTACAACCATGTATGACCAGAAGTTAACATGCTTTCAAATTGTTGGAAATTTACAAAGCAGAAGTTCAACCATGTATAAAAAGGCAGTAATCAAACATATATCTCAAAAGTCCAACTATGTCAACATAGGCAGTACAACCATGTATGAACACTAGTTAACATGCTTTCAAAAATGTTGGAAATTTAAAAAGCAGAAGTTCAACCATATACACTAAGACAGTAATCAAACATCTATACCAACAAGTTAAGCTAATTTCTTCATATATATACCCAGAAGTCCAACTATGTACACAAAGGCAGTAATACCGTAAAAGCAAAGCACGTTGGCTAATTTATTCGTCTATATGGAGATGGAGCAGAAGGTCAGCTATGTACGCCAAGGCAGTGCTAAAAACAATAAAACTACATCAATAGCGACAAATGCTCTAAAAACAGTAAACATGAGACATTCATACCTGATTAGCGGCAGCATCATCATCGACGTCATCCTCATCATCAGCATTGAAATCAGAATCATCCTTGTCCTCTGGATTAAAACGAGAACGCTTCTTCACACCCTTGTTGACCTTTGCAGGTGGAACCTTGCGCTTCACGCCACATTTCTTCCCCTTACCAGATGCACCAGCACCAAGCGGAGAAGGTGTAGGCGCGGCAGTGGCAAGCACACGAGGACTACGGAGGGGCGTACCACCAATGCCTAACCCTTCATCTTCAACAACTTCTGCAGGCCTTGAAACACGTGGGCTCTTCCGAGGAGTAACTTCACCAACTACTAGCTTCCTCGCAGCAGTCTTCTTGATTTTCTTCTTAACAGGGACAACTGTGCCATCACTACCACACAACACGTCTTCCTCAACAGTAAGCTCAGCCGCATGAGCAGATCCAGGAACATCAGAACCTTGCTCAAGGCGGGCCGCCCTCTTCTTGACAAAATCTTCTTGCTTCTTCCTCTTACCTTGGTCCTCCAGGAGAAGCTGAAGAGGCACATCCTCGGGTTGCGTGACAGGTTCAGTGCCATCAACAGACTGCGACTGCGTCTCTGGCATCTGAAGAGAGCACAAAGGATCCTGAATGGAATGACAACCTTTGACTGACGGAGCCCCCTCCTCAGCAGCAACAGGGGTTTCTGATAAACCCAAATCAGATAAAACATCGTTGATGGTGTTCACAGCTTCCTCCTCTGTGGACAGTTCTGCAAAGAACACAAAAAATCGAAGCAAAAAATAAAAAAAAGTCAGGAACAAAAACAAACAACATGAACAAGCTAAAAAACATGGCTCAAAACTTTAAAATGAAAAGAAAAGGGGTTTCACATACTAGGTCAAGCAAGATCCTCAAGGCTTGAAAAATTCTCAAGGCTCGAAGCAACCTCAGCAATCACAGTCAAAGGAATAATGGGTGATTTAGTCGCATCAGATATTGGAGCATCAGTATTAACCTCTAAAACTCCATCTTTATCGCAGGCATTTTTTTCCAGAACTATTCAACTCACCACCAACTACAAAAAATGCAATTAAAAAGGCAGCTGAGTTCTAATGCACAATCCTACACCAAAGGGACTTCTACATTTACATCAATGTCCAATACCCTGAAGTTCAACAATAACTAACAAAGCAGTAAACACAACAAAACAATCTAAAAATTACATGCTAAATATAAAAACAATCTACACCAGAGGTGCTACTACATACAACATTAATCTCCAGAAGTTCAACAATATATAACAAAGCAGTAAAACAAAAGGTGCATAACAGAACTTCAACCAAATTTCATTATAAACAAACAATAACTAAAACCAGAAGTTCAACTATGTGACCAAAGCTAGTAACACATAAAAAAGATGTAGGATGACCACAAATAGTATTTCACAGGAAAACTAAATATCAATACCATGAACATGATAACAAGAAAACAAAAAGCAAAGATATACACTTTAAAATATGAAATAGCACACACATAAACTATGTATAAAATGCATACACACAAACCTTATTAGAAGTTCACACTACTAAGACTGGCAGTCCAACAAGAAAACCAAATAAAGATATGGGCACATATATATATATATATAACAATACTACTATTTAAAATACAAGATACAACTACATTAAGATACCTGGAGAAGATTTTGAAGCCATGACAACACAACCGCCTCAATGAATGCAACTCCAAACACTAGAACAATCTGTAAACACAGAAGATTGATTCCATATAGTTAGCAAGTAGAAAAACATACAACAAAATGCAAAAAGGGAAACTGAATCAAACCCTAGAACCAACTACAAACAACTAGAACCAACAAGTATGAATAGATGACAGTAGCACATATAGGCAAGTACAACAAAAAATGTATCCAGAAACTAACTACAATGTCACAAACATAATCTTGACCTCCAAATCCACAGCAGTAATGCCATTAGATACAACAGATCTAGCATCAACAATCACACCACACCCTCTCTGACATGCATCCGACTGTTAAAATCAACAAAGGGGAAATGAAAATCCACACACAAGCATATCATAAACAAATCTGGCTACGGGGGAATGCAATCCAACCACCACACGCCCAAGAACCCTACCTAATGTCCCACCAAACCATCAGAAAAAGGGGGTAGGAGGCAGACGCGGGAGCAAACAGAGCAAACAGGCAGGCCACCATAGTTCTTGCGAAATTGAATACAAGCATTATGGGGGGATGGGGCGGGGGCAGCGTTTGTACCTCTCCAAACGACCCGCGCACGCACGAATCTGCGGCGGTTCTTCACTCCCCACGACGCCACGCGCAAGCAGTTGCCGCCCTCGCTTCAGAGCAGAGGAGAGCGCGCTGGGCGAGGGAGAGCGCGGCGCGGGGGAGAAATAGGAGCGGGGGAGTGCGCCGGTTACTCCACTCATGAGGGCAGGGGACAGGGGCAGAGAAATCGGGGGGAGTTGTAGTTGAAGGAGGCAGCAGAGCAGCGGAGAGGGGGGAGAGATCGAGCGACAGAGGGAGAGGGGTTTTCTGACAGGTGGTGGCGAGGGAGATGATAAGTTAATGCCTGTCTGTCATGGTGGGAGTTGCAGTGCAGGTGAAATTGCAGTTTTACCCCCGAACAGCTATAAAAGTAAATACATCTATAGATAAATGAATGCACCATTTGAATGCATATATTATATTGAGATAAGATAATACAACAGCACTGTTGATATCCTTAAAACCAATAATAGATGGCAAATACACTACCAAGGGAAGAAAAATACAAACAAAAAATAAACACCTAAAAAACAAGAGAAAAGAAGTTCAAAAAATGAAGAACAGAAGTTGAAGTACTCTAATAAAAGAAGTAAAGGAATAAGAATAAATAAACCATAAAGAAACAAAAAGAAGAAGTTCAAGTACAAAAATAGATGAAGTTCATATCTAACCCTAAACCCTAACTCCTAAACCCTAAATCCTAAACCCTAAAAACCCTAAGATAGATAGTGGGGTCACGGATGTGATGGACTCGCCTCCGCATGCGATGACGCGGCAAGCCGCGTCGTCGCCTGCTCCGGCTCGTTCCTGTCTCGGCCTCGCAGGGGGAGGGGAGGGGGTCCCGACCCCCCCTCGCCGCCCTGCTCGGCCTCGCGCTACCGCATTGCTGCGCGCTAGGATTTGACAGGACGCAATGCGGTTATTCTATTTCCACCCCCACCGCACGCACCCTAAACCCTAAAAACCCTAAGATAGATAGTGGGGTCATGGATGTGACAGACTCGCCTCCGCATGCGACGCCGCGACACGCCGCGTCGTCGTCTGCTCCAGCTCGTTCCTGTCTCGGCCTCGCAGGGGGAGGGGAGGGGGGTGCCGACCCTCCCTCCCCCCCTGCTCGGCCTCGCGCTACCGCATTGCTGCGCGCTAGGATTTGACAGGACGCAATGCGGTTATTCTGGTTCCACCCCCACCGCACGCACCCTAAACCCTAAAAACCCTAAGATAGATAGTTGGGTCACGGATGTGACGGACTCACCTCCGCATGCGACCACGCAGCACACCGCGTCGTCGCCTGCTCCGGCTCGTTCCTGTCTTGGCCCATACTTGGGCTAATCCCATGATTGCTCAGGAGACAAAAGTCTAAAAAAACAGCTGGAGAATTAAAATTACAAAGAAAACCAAACACAGAAAATATAGAGCATCATGCACCTTCGCCTTCCAATGTGGAGTGCAATCTCCAAAACCAAAAGTTCAACCATTAAAAAAAGAAGTCGATATCCTACTGAAGATAGTGCCTGTGGTCCAGCTCCACACTTACACACTAGTTACAACAAATTGCAGAAAGAAACCTACTAAGGGTTTTTGATTTCTGGAATGTAATCTATCCTGGAATATCAATGTCAAAAAGATTAACCTGCATTCAATTTTTTTTGCTGTGACATAAAAAAACAAGAAAGAAGCACCCGAGGAATAATAATGTTTAGTTCCGAAGAAACAAAATGCACAAGGCGTAGGTTAACTAATCAAATGTTCTAAATAAAAAGATAAGTTCAAGTTCTAAAAACACAGAAGTTCGGAGTTTTGAAAAAACATCAAATGAACATGTAGAAAGACAAATTACAGAGAAGCAAAAATCTTGTAGGTTCACGTTAAACACAAACAGAAGTTCTACCATTTTTGAAGTATGCAAACATGTTACAAAATAAAATAAGTAAGGTATGCATGCATATTTGGGAATAATCCCATAGTTGCCACGGAACAAACTAAAACCCAAATTAGAAAAAAATAAAAAAAATATAGCGCGATGTTGTACCACCTTGCAATGTGGAATTCAGGAAGTTCAATCACTCGTAATATAGAAGTCCAATTACTACCACAGAACGTGGATGATCCAAAAAAATAGTCCCGAAGAAAGAATAAATATAAAAAGGATGATTTGTGTATCTATGGACCAGCTCCACATTTACGTATATGAGTACTCTGAAAAACAAAAAAACATACACAAAATTTTTATAACAACACCAACCGAACAGATCGCATTGCAGCATCAACCAAAAAACATACATTAAAACGAGGGAAGTTCAAGCACAAAAGGTGCAGAAGTCCAACCCTGTAACACACAATAGAATCATTGAAAAAAACGCATTATGAAATTTGCTTTTCAGATTTAATCACTTAGGTGACTACACCTTCTCAGTCCGAGACCTCGAACGATATCCTACTCCGCCCTAACATCAACACGATAAAGCCACCAAGCCGTCTCATCAAAGAACCGAAACCAAAGCGGGCGGACACGAGATCCAATCGCCCGATTTCTGGGGTGTATGCGCCTGCCCGACCAAATTAACAACGTATGAAGGATCCAATCTCATTACTGCAATCAAATCCGTCCTCTATATTCACGCAAAAACAACAAATCCACAGAAGCCGCGGAAACCACTCCCGCGACGAAGAACACAAATCCCGAAATCAAATCCGTTGAAATTAACGACAAATTGTCCACGAAACTCGTACCTACACCAAATTCCCATCATGTTGGAGGTTCCAGAACATCCAGTGAATGCACTAAACTTATAAACAGACACGAGTTCATCCGCCTCGAGAGTGAATCCGCCAAAATGCAAAATTACGAATCAAAACGAGCATTTAGATACAGGTATGAGTATATGGATTACATTCACATCCCAGGCAACACTACCGACAGGAATAATACGCGGGGGAAGCCACGGTTGCGAAGATAGCCCCAAGGTCGGGTTTGTACACAGGGAAGTTCAGGCGCTTTATATGGGAAGTTCAGATTGTGATCAGAATATTATTCTGATCCCGTAATCAGAATAGTGTTTATGCATATATATATATATTAAACTCGGCAACCCAGCCAAGTAGCATGCATTAGTAGGCTGGCTGAACCGGAGCACTTGTCAAGCCGCACGCATACTTTTCACATACGAAAGAGAAGGTTCTTAAACTGAAGAACGGTTTCAATCAGATTAATATAAAGGCTAAAGTGCCGATATTACATTCCGACTCGATGATCCGAGCACAATTCCTGCATTCTGCTTCAAGCTACATCTCCATGGCTTTCTTAGCTCCCTCTGGAGGAGTAATGCCTAAAAGTGGACAATTTGTAGTTTATTAGTAATGGATACAGATGCTGTATTATGATATTTGACACCCCATTCACACGATGAAAAAAGGAAAAACCATACGTATGTCGTATTTGAGGCATTTGACACCCCACTCGCATGATGCGTAATTGATTGACTTCGGCAGATAGAGAAACAAGACAAAACAATTTGTTTGATGAGTTGGCAGGACCATGAAATTTAGGAGAGAGGCTTGCTTGATAGTAGGTACCATGATGTTGTGGTTGAGCGTGTCTCTTTCCTTAAAGGCCTTGTCAAGGGTAACCTTGCCAAGTTCACTCCGTGCAGCACACTGTGCAAGCCGGGTGACTGCATAGATGGGGTTCTGATCTATGGCGTAGGAAGCAAGGAAGGGATCGGCAATCTGTGCAATTCAATTTGAATCGATTTAGTTTGTAAGCTAAGCAAGCTTCCTAGGGTTTAGTTTCCTCAAACATGTTAGAATATGTATAGGATAGTTTCATTCAAGTGTAATCTATCTCTATGTTCTCTTCTTTCTTCTCCTCCTCAATCTCCTGTACCGAACCGAACTAACCTGAGATCAATCTCCTGATCTCTTCCTGTACTCCAAGGCTTTGCCAGTATATATAAACATGCGGCCAGAGACAAAGGGTTCAACGCTTCCAACCCAATTTACATGGTAATCAGAGCATCTTCTTCTTAGATCGAAGATCGCATCTAGCTACCTTCCAGCGACTGAGATCATGTCTTCCTCCGCAGCCCTATCTTCCACCATGAGCGTGCTTTCCACCTCCATGGCCTCCACCTTCGCATCCTCATCTAGCAGCAGCTCTATCCCTCTCGGACCGCCCCCACAGGAGAAGCTAACAAGGGGAAATTTCCTATTATGGAAGGCCGTCGTGCTCCCGCACATCTGAGGCGCACAGATGGAGCACCATCTTGACGGGAAGAGCTAGGAACCGCCGGCCACCCTCACCATCACCAAATAAGGAAAAGACGAATAGATCGTCAACTTCGCCCGAACCCTCTGGTACACGCAGCAGCAGCAACTCCAGGGATACCTGATGGGATCTCTGTCCCATGAGATCCTCGCTCAAGTCGCCACCCTTTAGACCCTAGTGGAGGTCTGAAGCGCCATCAACGCCATGTTCGCCGCCCAGAGCCAGAGTCAGGCCATCAACACCCGCATCGAACTCACAAATTTGAAGAAAGGTAACATGTCCATGGCAGAGTATCTTGGAAAAATTAAAACCCTTACAGATGAAGTTGCATGCTGCACCGGAGTTCCTCTTCCTGATCCAGAGATAGTTTCCAAGATCATGGCGGGTCTTGATCTGGACTACAATCCAGTTGTGTCCGCCCTGTCTGCTAGGGTTGAGCCGGTCTCGGTTCAGGAGCTGTACAGCCAGCTCTTAAGCTTTGACGCTCGCCTCACCCTCCTCCACAGCACCACCATCAGGCAGTCCTCTGTCAACTCAGCGGCCTGCGGGCGCGGCCATGGGCGCGGTCACCAGGGGCAGAACCGCAACACCAGCAGCGGCGGACGTGGCCGCGACAACTACCAGGGCAAGGGTGGTCGTTCTGGTGGTGGCAACTACTCTGGAGGCGGCGGCTTCAACACCAACACGGGAGGTGGCGGCTTCAACAACAACAACAGCCTCCGCGCCTCCTCTAATCTCCGCCCTCGCTGCCAGCTGTGCAAATATTCAGGCCATGAGGTCATGGACTATTGGCACAGGTATGATGAAGATTTCTTCCCCGACTCTCGTCACGTTGCTGCAGCCATACGTGAAGAAGGAGGAGGAGGAGACGACGTCTGGTACGTGGACTCGGGTGCAACAGATCACGTCACCAGCGAGTTAGAGCAACTTGTGCTTCGCGAGAGATACCATGGCGGTGACCAGATTCACACCGCGGCTAGTGGTGGAGGTATGGATATTTGTCACATTGGCCAAGCTTATATTAATTCCCCCAACCTTAAACGTGATCTAGTTCTCAAAGACGTTCTTCATGTCCCGCAAGATGATAAAAACATTGAATCAATGTCTCGCCTAGCCACTGATAATAATATCTTCTTTGAAACTCACCCTCTTTACTTTTTTATAAAGGACCGGGCAACGAGGGAACTCCTTCATCACGGTAGATGCGTTGGAGGGCTCTACCCCATCACATCCGGAGCACTCAGTCGCAATTGTCGTCAAGTTTATTCTGCCACTAAACCCTCCTTGGAGAGGTGGAATCAAAGATTAGGACACCCATCATCAATCATAGTTAAGCAAGTAGTCAATAAAGACAAACTTTCTTTGTCACATAGTCAAAGTAGTGAGTCAGTTTGTGATGCTTGTCAGTGTGCGAAGAGCCACCAACTTCCTTATCCCAAGTCAAATAGTGTGTCTCATGCTCCTTTAGAGCTTATTTTCAGTGATGTATGGGGTCATGCCAGAGATTCTTTTGGAAGAAATAAATACTATGTTAGTTTTATCGATGATTATAGCAAGTTCACTTGGATTTATTTACTCAAATATAAATCTGAGGTTTTCTCTATCTTCCAAGAATTTTAGAAACTTGTTGAGAGGCACTTTAACAGAAAAATTCTAACAGTCCAAAGTGACTAGGGAGGGGAGTACGAAAAACTCCACTCTTTCTTTCGTAGCATAGGAATTCAACACCATGTGTCTTGCCCTCATGCTCATCAACAAAACGGTTCTGCCGAGCGCAAACACCGTCACATTGTTGAAGTTGGCCTCTCCCTACTTGCTCATGCGTCTATGCCCCTAAAGTATTGGGATGAAGCGTTTCTTACAGCAACATATCTCATTAATCGCCTTCCAAGTAAAGTTATTGGCAACTCTACACCTTTGGAACGTCTTTATCATCAAAAACCAGACTACAACTCTCTCAAAACTTTTGGGTGTGCTTGCTACCCCAACTTACGTCTGCATAATCATCACAAACTTGATTTTAATTCCACACAATGTGTTTTTCTTGGCTATAGTAATCTATGCAAAGGATACAAGTGCCTAGAAATTTCCACCAGACGTATATATATCTCTCGAGATGTAGTCTTTGATGAAACTCTTTTTCCCTTTGCCAAGCTTCATCCCAACGCAGGTGCCCTTCTCCGTGCCGAAATAGCACTTCTTCCGGATCTTGACACACTATCTGATCACGGGGGTGAATTATCTAATGCTGACCATGTGAACAAATCCGCAAAAAATTGTAGCTCTAATGATATTTGTATAGATGCAGTTCATGATTTTATGTGGCCAAAAACAGCCAATGCAGTCGTTGCTGATCGCGAGGAGGATCCTGGCGCGCGATCCCAGGCGAATCCTGGCGCCAGCGCCAGCACAATCATTGGCGCCCGATCTGAGGCGGATCCTGCCCAGCTGCATGCAGAGGCGGTGCGCCTGGTGGTCGACAGCGACCGCGCGGAGCCCACCAGCTCAGGCGGGGCCGGGGGCGAATCTCCGCGGGCCACGAGTCCACAGCCTGCAAAGGTGGCCGATCGGGCGACAACGACTGGGTCCAGCCCACGGGCCCCGCTGCGCACGTCCACCCGTGTGGAATCCGCAGGCGACACGCGGCCTGTTTCAGCTGGTGGAGTGATCCCGAGGCGGATCTCGTCTGCAGAGGATCCGGCGCGCGATCCCGTGGCGGCTGGGTGCGTTCAGGACGCTGGATCTTCTATGGCTGCCCCCTTTGCTGCACAAATTATTCCTCGGCGTCACACACGGTCACAATCAGGTATTACTAAAGAAAAATAATACAAAGATGGCACCATTAGGTATGATAAAAAACGTGCTTTTCTCACTACTACTGGTGAACCAGTTAATCTTGTTGATGCTCTTGCTCACAAAGATTGGAAAGAGGCCATGGATAGTGAGTATGATGCACTTATGAAAAATAAAACATGGCATCTAGTACCATCAAAAAGTGGAATGAATGTCATTGATTGTAAATGGGTGTACAAGATAAAACGAAAGTCAGATGGAAGTATAGACAGGTACAAGGCCAGATTAGTTGCTAAAGGCTTTAAGCAAAGGTTTGGGATTGATTATGAGGATAATTTTAGTCCAGTTATCAAATCAGCCACCATTCAACTTGTCTTGTCTATTGCTGTTTCCAGAGGTTGGAGCTCAAGACAGCTAGATGTTCAGAACGCGTTTCTTCATGGTGTTCTTGAGGAAGAGGTGTTCATGCAGCAGCCACCAGGTTATGAAAACAAAGGTACACCATATTATGTTTGTAAGTTGGATAAAGCTATATATGGTTTAAAACAAGCCACAAGAGCTTGGTATTCACGATTGAGCATGCAACTACAACAACTTGGATTTGCACCGTCCAAGGCAGACACTTCCTTGTTCTCCTACAATAAAGGAAATTTTACTATTTTTGTGCTAGTTTATGTTGATGATATTATTGTTGCTAGTTCTAGTTCAAGTGCCACTACTTGCTTGCTTAAAGATCTTAAGTTGGAATTTGCCCTCAAGGACTTGGGAGATCTTCATTACTTTCTTGGCATTGAGGTCAAACAGATAAGAGATGGTATACTCTTGACACAGGAAAAATACACAGCTGACATACTCAGAAGAGTAGGTTTGAAAAAATGTAAACCTGTGAGTACACCTATCTCAACTTCTGAAAAACTTTCTGTTGAAAGTGGATAGCCACTTGGATCAGAAGATGCAACAAATTACAGAAGTGTTGTGGGTGCCTTGCAATATTTGACACTTAGGCCTGATATTTCTTATGTTGTCAACAAGGTATGTCAGTACTTGCATGCTCCTAGCACTACTCATTGGACTGCAGTTAAGAGAATTTTGAGGTACTTAAGTTTTCAGAGGGACTTGGACTTCAAATTACCAAGTCTTCTTCTATGCTTGTTACTGCCTACTCTGATGCAGACTGGGCAGGATGTATTGATGATAGAAGGTCAACTGGTGGATTTGCCGTATTTCGGATCCAATCTTGTGTCATGGAGTGCAAGAAAGCAGGCTACAGTTTCTAGATCAAGTCTCGAGGTTGAATAAAAGCTTTGGCAAATGCCACAGCTGAAGTAATGTGGATACAGACATTACTGTATGAACTTGGGATTAAAACTCCAAAAGCTGCCAGACTATAGTGTGATAACATTGGTGCAACCTATCTGTCAGCTAATCCTTTTTTTCATGCACGCAAAATGCATATTGAAGTTGATTTCCACTTTGTCAGAGAAAGAGTAGCTAGAAAGCTACTCGAGATTCAGTTCATTCCAACTGGAGATCAACTGGCTGATGGATTCACAAAGCCTCTCACTATGAGGAGGTTAGATGAGTTCAAGTACAATCTCAACCTTGGTCGAAGTTCATAAGGTTTAGATTGAGGGGGAGTGTTAGAATATGTATAGGATAGTTTCATAAAAGTGTAATCTATCTCTATCTTCTCTTCTTTCTTATCCTCCTCAATCTCCTGTATCGAACTGAATTAACCTGAGATCAATCTCCTGATCTCTTCTTGTACTCCAAGGCTTTGCCAGTATATATAAACATGCGGCCTGAGACAAAGGGTTCAACGCTTCCAACCCAATTTACAAAACAAAAAAAAGCATTCTAGGGTTTAGGGGTTAGAGTCTTAGAAATGACCTTGACATGGAGCACTCCTCCGATCTGGATCAAGGCGCCATCCTTTGTGATGGCATGGTTGCCGGGGATTGGGTTGGCCTCCTCCTTGAGCGAGTGGACGTAGGCGATGCGGTCGACGCCGGGCACGAGGAAGTGAATCCCCGAGGAGAGGGTCTTGTGTTAATAGCCTAAGCGCTCCACCACGAACACCTTCCTCTCTCGCACGATGTTCACGCCCAGGTTCGCTGGGGTCGACGGCGGGTCTGCGGCCACGGTGGCTCCCCGGTACCCACGGAGCCCTTGTACCTGCAGCAGCGCCGGGTTGGGTTCCGGGCGGCTAGAGCGGAGGAGGTAGGAGGCGGAGAGGCGGCGCGCGTGCAGGCGCATCATCCAAGTCGCCGTCCACATCGTTTATCAATCGTTTCTTTCTCTTATATTCTCTCCTATCTACTACAAGTGTCTAACCCACGATGTGATTCTAAAAAACACGATCGGTTTCCCCATGCACGGTCTTTTTTCCGATAAATATATTCTTTGGTGTACCATTTCAGCAGACCTTTCATTTGTGGAGGTGATCTTTTCTGCGCAGGCTCGAGGAGGCCCATTCTTGACATATGTAATTACTACCTCCTTCATCGGGCGCCTCATCAAGGCCTAACAGTTCACGAAGAGTAATACCTAGTTGGCCGCTTGTTCTCTCGCACAGTCGTATGATCTCGGGTCAGTCCAGCACCGATCCTGATCAACATGAGTGCAAGCCAGTGAAATTCTTCGCGGATGTGCTAAAAATGACTTAGCCCACTTCTTTTGCTCATCGAAAATACCGGCTTGGGCTCGGGCTCTCTTTTCTTCTTGCAGTCCGCCTTCCATTTCTCCAAATCAGCAGCCGAGTCCCAAGGCCTTGTGGGAGAGGCTTCGTGATGGCTTTTGTGGTCTTAGGTACAAATCCGAATAATCTTCCAGGTGGATTGCTCACCCGCGCTGTCACCCGCCGGGTCGAACCCCACCACCACCACCACCACCACCACCACCGCCACCGCCACCACCACCACCGTGGGGGTGGAAAACTTGATAAACTTCTTTTGCCATAGAATGAAATGGCGCTTGACATCTCCAAGTCTTTTCTCCCCTTGGTATAATCTCCGTGTCCTCAAACCCTTGGACTATGTCCTCCACCGTGACACGAGCATAGCCATCTTGAATGGGGTTGTTGTGGTGGAGTGCTCCTGTAAACATGGTAAAGCACCGCCGATGGCTACCTTCATGGACATGTTCCCGATAGGATAATACAGATGACATTCTTTCATCTCCTTTATATCGCCCACGGGTAGCGAGGAGGCTCGTGCAGTAATTTCACCACCGAGGCTCCGTGCAGTAATTTCACCACCGAGGCTCCGGTGCAGTAATTTCGATCGTCGGTGCATCCGCACCAGCCGGTGGGCCTCCGTGGAAGCCACGCTGCTTCTCCGCTGCTGGCTTCCGAGATCCGCTGGATGATCTTCATGCTGCACCCGAGCTGCATCTCTTTCGCTACTAGTACACTCATGGTTTTCTTCATCACATCCATTTCGATGCCAACCGCGCCACAACATCTGCTTCCCGATCCACCTTTCTCTTACGGCTTCAGAACAGAACTTGATCTTCCCTGTTGAGCATCCTTCATTGCGCCAATAAGGGCTTGGGTGGGTTTAATTAATTTGCCCCGTAAACACACTCCCTGTCTCCGGGTTCAGCGTTCCCCATGCCCGCATTCACCAGCTTTTGGCCCTTGAGTCCCATCCTCCGCACTGGACGGATTCTCGCGCCCTCAGCTCGCTTCTCCATCTTCTCCAACCTAGGCACCCAAATGCAATACCCTCCTGGCCCCATAACATGATTGTACTCCTTCTTAGCCGATTTTCCTTATTTTTTTCGATATTTGAATGAACTGCTCCGATTTCTTTTGCTTCACAAATTCTGGCCAATCATGTTTCAGTTTCTCATATTGTCCTTTGAAATCGAGTCATGTTCTCACGGGCTAGATTTTGCTTGAATTTCCGAATGCGCCGGCCATCTTATGAAGAGCGAACTGTTTGACTAGCCTCCTCCTCTCCTTGTTTTCCTCAATCTTGTTACCCTCCTCATCGAATTTGTTGTATTCGGAGGTAGAACGAAATGTTCCATAAGCTTCTTGAAGCAATCTTTTTTGTTCTCTTATCGACAAAAGTGAAACCATCAATTCGCGCCTTCTTTGGCTCATTCCACTCCTCGACGGTGATCGAGACGTTGTCTCTAACAATGGCTCCGCATTGGCTGACAAACTTGGTGGCGTTCTTGCGGGCTCCAGCTGCTCGCCGGTTGCATCGTCGACAACCTCGATGGTGCATGTTTCTCCTTGTTTCATCGCCTTGGTTGCGCCACGCTTTGACGACGCACTCGATTGTTTCGACGATCCGCCGAGGGCTAAAATAAGAAAGAGAGTCGCGTTAGTACACATATATTTATTCAAATCAGTTAGTTTGTATCACGAGAGGCTCAATGTATATATATACCTCGCGCCGGAGGTGGTTGCTACTTCCATTTGAAGATCGCTGCTTATCGACGCTTGTTCGGCATCATCTTGCCGACGGCGCCTTCATCTTCACTATCAAGGTTCAGATAAGAAGAGATATCATCTTCTTCTTCTCTGGTCGGCACATATAGAATATCACCGCTTATGATGCCGAACATATGTGCTTCACCGTCCGGATCATAGTTGTCCATAATCGGGTCAGCTCTATCGTCCGCCATTATGTCACCCTGAAAACATGTAGTAAAAACAAATTAATTAAGTGAAGAAGGGGGCGTGGCGGTGGCGGTGGCGAAAGGGCGGTGGCAAAAGGAGGGGCGAGGAAGGGGTGGGAGAGGGTGTCGCGTAGAGCGCGAGACGGGCGGCAGACGCAAGCGCCACGGAGAGGGAGGCGAGGACAACACACACGGAGAGGGAGGCTCTGACAACAGACAACCACGTCTTCACGAATGTCATTTTGTGAAGAAACTTTGCAAGCAATTAAACATTTGTCAATGTTTTTTGGTATTCTTTTTTTTGTTGCTATATCTTGTTTTTTTCGTTTTTCTTTTGGTTTCTCTTTGTTTCTTTCATGGTTTTTATCCATTTTCCCTTTTTTCAAATTTTCCTTCTTTTTTCCTTTGGTTTTTTGTCTACTTCTTAGTTTTCAGCGAGTTTTTGTTTTTCTTTGTTTCTTTGTCGGTATTCATAGTTTTCTATTTTCTTGCGTTTGTTTCTTTCCTTTTATTTTTCATTTTCATTTTTCCTTTAGTTTCCTTTTTGGATTTCATTGTTTTCATTTTCCTCTTTCTTTATTTTGGTTTTCATTCTACATTTTTTTGTATCAAGAATATTTTTTAAATACACGCTTAACCATTTTCATATATGAGTTTAACATTTTTAATACATGATCAAAAAATTATACATATTTCAGCATTTTTAAAATACAAAATTAACATTTCTAATACATGGTCAACATTTTAGCTATGCAGACTTTTAAACATTTTTCAAATGCTTGAATAATTTTTTTCAAATACAAGATTAACATACAAGATTAACATTTCAAATACAGGTTATTAAGGTTAATTAACAGGGTTAGTTAGATTAATTAACAAGATTAATTAAGTTAATTAATTGGTTAATTAATTAATAATTTTAATTAATATATATTTTTCCTGCTTTTTTTCTTTACATTTCAGGGGCGCGGGCCCCGTTTGTCAGTGGCCCAGAGGGGCCTAACGGGCGTGCGGGCGTGCGGACTTGTGGGCTCACGGGCGGCCACGAGCGCCACCGGGCGAGCCCAGCGATGGCCTCGGGCGCTGCCACCGGGCGATAAGGAGGCAGCCAGGGCGGCGAGGTAGCGGGACGGCACGGACGTGGTCCCGGCGAGGTGCGGCGCCGCGTCCGCCGCGAAGAAGGCGAGAGCAGCGACGGGGCTGCGGGCGGAGCGGAGCGGCGGCGTGGCGGCAACAAAGCCGCAGTGGCACGAAGCGGCGACGGAACCTCGCGCCGCAAGGCCACACGCGAGGCATAACGAAGAGCAGGCGCTGGGCGGAGCGGCGCCGGGAGACGGCTGCAGCTGCCGGAACGGAGGCGGCGGGCGGCGGTTGCTCGGGAGAGAGGGCGGAGGGGGTTACAGGGGTGAGGGCGGAGGGAAACGGCTCGGGGCCGAGAAAGGCCGCAGTACGAGGCGGGCCGACGGGCGGGCGGCGCGAGGGCGAGGGCGACGGCGGCGCGCGCTGGCGAGGGCGACGGGCGGGCGCCGAGGCGCGGCAGAGACGAACAAAGGGAATCGGAGAAGACGAGAATCGAACAGGCCTTGTATTTATAGTTTCTCTTTAGTCGCGGTTGGCGGAGACCTGCGACTAAAGGTGCCCTTTAGTCGCTGGTCGCCTCGCCAAACCGCGACTAAAGGGGTTTTGCGGGTTTTTATGCTCCCCCTTTCACCTTTAAGTCGCGGTTGGTCTCGCCAACGCGATTAAACCCTGCTTTAGTCGCGGTTCATCGCCATCGGCATCGCGCAAATATGTGAATCTGTAATAGGGGTTTATCAATCGTTTCTTTCTCTTATATTCTCTCCTATCTACTACAAGTGTCTAACCCACGATGTGATTCTAAAAAAAACACGATCGGTTTCCCCATGCACGGTCTTTTTCTTTTTTTTGAGTAGACTCCCAGGCGCACGATCGATCCTTCCTGACATGTCGGGAAAACGGGCAGCAGAGCAGTAGGCGGTGCATCGTCTCGGAGCACTAGCAGCAGAGGAGGCACGAGGTGTGGTGCTGGAGGCCGCGGCGCGCGAGACAGTCGGCAGTCCAGCACCGATCCTGATCAGCAAGCCAGTGAAAGGATCGCACACGAGGGGGCGCCGAGTTCTTCCAAATGAACTTCCAGGAGCTGCTGTGGGTCGAACCCTGGAACTGGAAGGGAAAATATATATTAGAGCATATGCACCCAGGCCCTCTCTATCTAGCCATTCATTTTCTGCTTAAGATTCGTGCAAATATGTTTTTCTTTTTTGTTTCTCCCACATAGAACATATCTTGAAGTTCAAACCTATGCAGTGTGGCAAAGCTTTCTAAGCAGAATCTAGAAAATCTTTCAGATTTTTTTGTCAAACATAAATATACAAAATACGTATTGTTTGATTAAAAAAATCATATTTTTAGTATTTATGTTGGACAAAAAATTCTGAAAGATTTATCCTAAATTCTAGTTAGAAAGCTTTGGCACGCTGCATAGATTTGAACTTCAAGATATGTTCTATGTGGGAGAAACAAAAAAGAGAAAATTTTATATAGAAAGTTAGTTGTGTCGCACGGATCCTAAAGCGATATTGGAGAGCTAGGATAGTAGGGCATGGGTGCAAGTGCTCTAAAAATCCACGTCCGTGACCTGATAGCACGATTTCACAGAGTAAAATCCGCTCGAAGTCCACTTCCACAGGAGGCAATCAGGTTTCATGGTCAGGGTGGTGTGCCCGATAGCATGCCAGAGCTGGATGTACTGTGCAATCTTGTGAATGCCCATCATGCCATGGATGTTGTGAGCCCAAGCGTTGGCCTGAAGCCCGTCAGAGACAGTTCGTAGTTTCCCGCAGCACTTCGAGATGCAGGCATAAAGCTGCGGAGGGAGCTAAGAGAGACAGTTCGTAGTTTCCCGCAGCACTTCGAGATGATCTCGCTGACTGAGCGCCCATCGATCCACCCGTCCTCCCAAAATAAGACGGGTACGGCCATCGCCCATGGCCATAGAGGTGGAGGCGAAGAACAAAGCTCGCTCCTCTGCAGAGAACTGCAGGTCCAAGTTCCTCCATGCCCGGTTGCTGTCAGTGCGGCTGAACAAGAGCCATCGCAGGCGAAGGGCCAGCCTGGTGTGCTCCAGGTCGGGGATGCCGAGGCCTCCAAGCTCAATTGGACGGCAAGTCCGGCACCAATTAACATGGCAGTTGCCGCCATTGGCAGCCTTGCGCCCAGCCCACATGAATCCCCTCTCAATCTTTTGGAGCTGCTTGATGATACTTTTTTGGGTGGTGCGAAGACCAGGAGCTGGTGCATGGGGATCGCACAGAGGACGCATTTGACCATAGTGAGGGAGGCAGTATTATCCATTGTTGCTAATGGCGTCGCTCCTCTGGAGCGACTCGGGCGGCCCCAACCCTAGAGCGCCGCCGAACAATTACTCCCGCAAGCTACTAGTCATCGAGAAGTCCGAGCAGAGCGCGACCCATGCTACCCCAACAACAACTACTCCAAGCCGCCAAGATCAACGTGGCACGACGGCGAGAGCGGGCGCGGACACCACAAAGACCACGCTACTTGCAGCGCATGTACTGGCAAGGACACGGATTCTGCCGCCGCCCAAACACACCACCATCATCATGCGTGAAGAACGCAAAGCGAAGACGACGAAGATGGCTACACAGTTTAATCAGAGGTATCTCGCGGTCGCGGAGCAACCCGCGGGAGTAATTAACCGCGACCCTTCCAAGGCCCCGGGAACCAGAGACCGTAATCTCTACAGTCAGGCTGGCCCCGGTGCAAAAAAGTATTTATACAGTATCTCTCTCAATCGACTTTCTTCGTCACCTTGGTCATCCGGTTTTGCTTCAGCTTCCTCACCTTGGTATTCCGGTTGTTCGTTTGCGCTGGAGCTTGCTTCATCTCTGTGCTCACCGTTCTGGTTTGCCGCAGCACTTTCTTTTTGTTGGTTGGAGCGCCGATAAACAGCTGGTACGGTACCCAAGCTTATGAAGCCCATCTTCTCCATCTCCGCGTCATTGCTTTTTTTCAATATAAGCTGAGCTAGGTTTGGTCGGTCCTTGCAAACATTGGATGGGACGTCAGGCCACTGCATCAAGCCATCCAGCTGTACCGTCTCAAGGTATTGGAGGCCCTCTCCAATGAAGACGCATTGAGGGATGACATCACCTTGGAGACTCAAGTCGACAAGGAGACACATATCCTTAAGAGCACTCTCCAGTGCAGTTCCGTGTCTACCATGATCAATTCCGTGCAACTTGAGTGACCTGAGTTTGCTCATCTTGCGCAATGGACAGTTGTGTTGATTCCATTCTCCTCGCGGGGGCTTCACACCATGCAGCGTTTGCAGCTCTTCCAGTTCTTCCTCTAGGGTTTCTGGAAGCGTGAGCTGCTCTGCGAGCACATGTCGGAGTGTCTTTATCTTCCAGAAGCCTGTGTCAATCTTGTCGACTTTAGTCCCCCTTATGTCCAGAGTCTGCAAGTTGAGCAGCCCCTTAATGCTGGGTGGGAGCTCCTTGAGTTCCTTGCAGCGAACACATAGGTACCGCAAGTGAGTCATTTCTCCGATCCAATGGGGCAATACATAGAGCCTCAACCCATTCACATAGAATAGACGCAGGAACTTGGATCCACGCAGAAACTTGAGATCATGGAAAGGCCGTTTATTCCCCTGTTCTGGCTCACTCTCCTCCACGCGGCAAATGAAGGAACGTAGCTTAGGGAGCTTCTTGGTGAACTTGACTTGTTTGCTACCAAAACTGCGGAAAGAGAGGCGGCGAACTGATGGTGACACGAACACATCAGTCGTGTCGTGAACCTCAACAAAGCCGGCCTCGCGAACCTCTGACTGCAGGAACTCATGAAGTCTTGGGTGGAGCTTGATTGTCCTAATGTCATCGTCAACCATGTCCAGGATGTCAACAAGGCATCTCAAGACAAGTTCCCTTAGGTAGCCGTGGCCCAACTCCTCTGTGGTCTTGCCCTTTTGTGGTTTGATGAAGCCCTCACCGATCCACATCCGCACGACCTCGACGGCACAGAGTGCCATGTTCTTGGAGAAAGCAGCAAAGTAGAGGAAGCACGACTTGAGGTCGTTGGGGAGATCTTCAAAGCTCGCCCAGAAGACCCTCTCCATCGCCGTTCTTGTGCTGGACAGATCAACTTGTGTTGGAGTAGGGCTAATATGATACTCCATACAATCTTTGCCGTCTTGTGCTTCCATTTCAGGTCTAGGTTGCAGTTGTAGCACACGCAGAGCTTCCATACCAGGTGCAGGTCTAAGCTCTTGCAGAACAGCTTCGAACTGACCCGGCCTCTCTTTGAATCGAAGGAGTCCGCCAAGAACCACTATTGCCAGAGGATAGCCCCCTGTTATATCGTACACGATCTGGTCATACTTGCTCTTGTAACCCTCTTCATCTGACTCTTCTTTCTTTTTAATTTTTTTTTGCAACGAATATGACTCTTCTTTCTTGAAGGCCCTTGAACGGAATAGTTCTCCACTTCTTTCTTTATTCAAACGGCTCAACTGGTGCATTGAGCTGATGTCCTCCCTGTTCATGGTATTTGCGTGCCATGCCACTTCTTCATTCTCACTGTCGAACGTCAGCATCACCCTGCTGCCATTATTGTTATCAGGCAGGCTCTCCTTCAAACAGTTGAGCATGGCTTTGGAGCATATGCCACCAAGAACCAACAGGTACGTCCTATTACCAAGAAGGTGATGGATCTTGTCAGCATGGCTTTCTTTTGGCTGGCCACAGTCTGCATTTTCTTCCTCTCCGCACTGTCCTTTTATACGCTCCCAGACTCCTTCAAAGAGAAGATGCGGGGTACATTCCTCTGGCACAGTGAGCCGGATTAAATGGTGGAACCTGCTCTTCCCCTTCAGCTTTGAACAGATAACTTTTCCAAGTGTTCTCTTTCCAACACCAGTTTCACCAACTATGGAGATGAACATGAGCGGACCTTCAGCTTCACCAAGCAGGAGTTCCTCAAGATGCCGCACATCAGCGTCAAAGCCCACAGCATTGTTATAGTCATCCCGCCTGTTCATCCAATATTTTTATTAATTAACGCCCAATGATTGGACTAATGCATGCCACAGAACACTATAATTAATGTGGTAGTAACTAGTAAGGCAGGTCGCTACAGTAGTTTCCTAGTTACATTTCCCTCAAAAAAAAAAATATTTGCTGCATAGATTTATGGCGCGAGGGACCAGTCCTACTTTCAAAAATACAGATAGGAGAGTTAGATCGCTCTCAAGTCTTCCACAATTCTTTGAGTAAACATAAATGGCAAATGAGATGTAATCATAGTCATAGAATCTTTTTCTTCCTTATCTCTTTGTGGTAGTATCTTAATTTGGAATATACGATCTCACTCTTTTGTTAATTAGAGAGTCTTAAGCAATACTTCTCTTCGTCGCTACTGACGCTCTCTACAAACTCTCGGGTTTCTTGCAGCTTTGGCGGCGCTTAGCCGCCCGGATCGGGACGCCATCTCAGCCTTCATCGCCGACCTCCGCTCGATGGCCGTCCGCCTATCGCCGCCGCCCCCGCCGCCTCCGCCGGAGCCTGACTAGACTCCCTGCGCTTGGAGGGCTTTGTTTTTTCTCTTTCTTTTGGGCTTGTTGAGCTGTGCCCTCAGCAGAATCTATGTACTTTGTTGTGAGACTCAGGTGGTGTGTGTGTGTGAACCTGCTTTGGTTGTATGTTTTGTGGCGGTTTGCTTTATTTATAAAGCAGGGCGAAAGCCTTTTTCGGTAAGCAATACTCCTACGGGCTTGTTCGGTTTCATGGATTTTGAGGGGAATTGACATGGATTAAATACCATGCAAGTCAAAATCCACTCCAATCCACTTGGTGTGGGGATTAACTGAACAAAGCCTACGGTGGAAAGGATGACTAAAGATATAACGAATGTGGTTCTCCGTATATAAGACATGAATACCGCCTTGGTCGTAAATGCAGTCGTGTGTCATTACTCTCAAGTCAGTGCGGAACTGCTGCGCATACTAGTTAACCTACAATATGCTGCTACAATCTCCAATCATGCTCAAATAGTCTTTGTTCATGCGACTCATGTCTCATGCACGGCAGGTGGATATTTGTCTACGCCGTATTAAAATCATATCAAAAGTGTAGTATGTGTATTCCAATCTATGTTGGATGTAAACAAACTGACAGTTATTCTCAAAAGTAGCAAAACAAAAACACAGATTGGAGTATAGACACTGTCAGCTTGTTTACATCCAATGGAAGAAAATCTCCCCCCCCCCCCCCCACCCACTCACTTCGCTCGTCCCCCGCGCGGTGCTGGCGGCGGCGGGCCGGTCTTTCCCTGAAGGGGGCATGGGGTCTCCTAATGGGGGCGGTGTGGCTCGGCCGGCGGCGGTTTGGCTCGGCGGCGAGGATCTGCGAGCCTCGGGTGTCCTCGGTGCGGAGGTGCAGTCGTTGACCGCGGGGCGGCGTGGTAGTGCGCTTGGCCGGCGGCGGCAGGCCAGTCTTTCCTCGCTCGCGTGGAAGGGTGCGCAAGGTCTCTTGATGACAGGGGTGCGGCTCGCTCGGCAACGGTCTGGCTCGGCAGCAAGGATCCCGCGAGCCTCGGGTGTCCTCGGTGTGGCGGCGTGATCGTTGGCCGTGGGACGCGTGGTGGTGCGGTTGGCCGGTGGCGCCCGCTCGGCCAGATTTGGGCCCCTTTGGCCTCATCTGGATTGGGGCTGGTTGGTCTTCGCACAGCGGCTCTGCTCCCTGGAGGCGGTGCGTCGGCGGCCCCGATCAGCGGCGGCAGTGGCAACCGTCGTGCTGCAGCGTGGCGGCAGGGGATTCACGGGTCCATATGGGCCTGACCGGGCTTGTAGGGGCCTGGTATGTTCCTGTCGCATCGTCTGGGTCGGCTCTACGATGGCGGCGGAGGTAGTTCCCTCCCGCTCGGCTGCGTTGCAGGTGCCCCTGATCCCATTGTCCCCTCTTCCTTCCTCTAGGCCTCGTGTCTGTGGCCTTAGTGAGACGTCGAGGATGGCTAGACGACCGAGGTGTCGCAGACTGGTCGGCGGCAAGTTGTGTGGAGCACTCGGGCCGTTCTCGTTCGGGGTGGTCGTGGTTTTCTGGTTTGGAGGAAACCCCTCGGTGTTGGGCGCCGGCGTTCCTTCCTGAAGGGCTTCAGATGTATCCATTCTCCACCGCTCTCCACCTACCCGGGGAAACCCTAGGACTAGTCCGGGCAGCAGCGGCGTCGTCGTCGTCGCATTCCTTCTTGAAGGTGTTGCTTTATACGCAGAGCTTCAGAGTGCTAGGAGCGAGGTGGAACATCTCCAATGGGCGCAGCAGTTGCCGGTCATCTTTGTTTCGTTGATCTATCGGTGTCGGCATTTGTTTCTCTTTCTTTCTATTGTTTTTTTGGGCTTGCTTGTGCTACCGACCCAACATACTCGTTATATAGTGCGGTTGCATTATAATATAAAGCGGGGGAAAACTCTTCATCGGCTTTACATCCAATCTATATTTGTTTTGCGAATGTACATGAAATAGGTTGTATAGAACAGTCGCTATTCTCTGTACCTTATTTATGGTGCTATAGACTCGAGTGGACCAATACAGTACACTCCCTCTAATCATAGTTGTAGAATCTTTTTTCTTACTTATCTCTTTGTGGTAGCACTACTGGAATTTCCTCTTTGTCGAGTGCATTATGTCGGGCACTCGGCAATCGTATATTTTCCAAACTAAAATACAAAGGTGACCATGGTTCCATGCGCACCCACGTGTATACTAAATTCAAAAAAAAATAATAGAAGAATTGAAAAAATAATGAAATTTTGGGGTAGCAAACTTGGTCGACCATTCTACTCGCGTGTGAAGTTTCATGAGTATTGACACCCGTGATACTCTTAGTGAAGAAATATAATTGAGACCATACTATTCATTAAACAATGTTTTCTAATATAGCTTCGATTTTATCATTTTTGCCCAGAATAACAAGGATGTAGTTTCTTTGTGAAACTTCATACGCTGGTACGGTTGACTATGTTATGAAAATATTCAGATTTTCCAATTATTCTAGCATTTTTCTGAATTTACTATTCATATGGGGTGCGTGTGGAACCATGTTCACTAATGCGCGTCCCATTGCCGAGTTCCTACCAAAAACCTACTCGGCAAGAAAAATGAAAGTAGGCGAACAAGTACTTTGCCGAGTGTCATGGACAAAACGCTTCGTAAAAACAACAAATTCGGCAAACAGGGCTTTGCTGAGGGCTACACTCGGCAAAAAGGGGTATGTGCCGAGTATCACACTTGGCAAAAAGTGGTTTTTGCTACGCTGCATGGTTTTGGCTGTAGATGTTTCATATGACCTCGGATGAAGATTGCCCAAAATTCAAAGTTGTTCATTTTGATTACACTGATAACTTTTATGTTGATAACTTCTTCAGTTGCCATATTAGTTATAGTTTTTGCCATGTAAACATTTGGTATCAAATGACCAACGTGATAGACCATATTCATTGCATAGATGATAATGTGGTGAACTTTGGAATATAGGTGCATCTTGCCATTACAAAAAAAAGTTTACAACTTTTCCTATTTTTTTTCATTTTCTAAGTATCAAAAATGGGTATTTTTGTGACGTAATTTTCAAAAATAGGGTGCAAATTGGCACCACTCCAATTGGCATATAGAGTTTCCAATTTTTTGTGAAAATAAATGTTTTCCGAGTACACCAAAAAACACTCGGGAAGACAGAAGGAACTCGGCCAAATTCTGTTTGCCTGAAGGGGGTACGCCGAGTACCCTTTGCCGAGTTTTTTGGGCACTCGGTAAAAAACAAATTCCAGTAGCACCTGTACTCAAGAACTTAGTCAATACAGTCACTATATACTCATCTTGATGATTATACGATCACCACCTAAACGTACAGCTTCGTATTTTCTCTACGTTGACCGGTCAGCTCTCCACCCCCACGCAGGACCCACTTTTCAGTGAATAGAAGAAAGAAAGAAAGAGAAGGATAAAATATAGCTGAAGTGGGGATTCGAACCGGAGATTTCCAGGTGAGGGATAGCACGCACTAACAACCTGTGCGCGCAAGGAATTCTGTCATTTACCAGAGCCTCACTCATTTATATTTGTTTTTGCGCAAAAGCCTCACTCATTTATATAGGGTAAAGAACACACGCGTGCAACAAGATTTGGCACACACACGCGCGCAATGCATGGCACACACACGGGTATGTTTTTTTTAAACGCTAGTGTACGCTCACTATAAAGTACTGTACATGATTTGTTTTTTGTACAGCTTATAAAAATATACTATTTCATAATGAAATTTTAACAACATCTACAAATATCTGTGTATTTATTTTCAGCGTTTTTTACCTTAAAATTTTGATTTTTGAATCTTTTGAGTGCCAAAAAGCCTCACTCATTTGTTAGCAATTTAGCATACTATAAACATAATCATCTTAATAATAATAATACAAGAGCAATAGATGATGACGAAAAAAACTAAATATATGAGGGCAGAGAGTATGAATCCATCTTCGAAAAATGTGCGCTGCGTACCCCTCAAAAAAATGTGCGCTCAGTAGAAAACACAAAAGCGTGTTGTGCTCAGGTGGCGTGGAAGTTGGAACGTTGCACGGGAGATTAAACATTCCCGAATTACTCTCTTGATTAATACTGTTCATTGCTATTTATTTAAGAAAACAAAATGTGCGCTCCGTACCCCTAAAAGAAAGTGCGCTGCGTGCGTGTGTTCGTATTAGGATAAAAGAAATTCGCTCAGTAGAAAACGGCAAGTCTGTTGTGCTTAGGTGGTTAGCGCGAGTGAGTCTGGCGGTCAAGTCTCTTGTTCAAATCCCCACTTCCGCAAGAATTTATCCTTCTCTTTATTATTTTCTTCTAATCACTGACAGCTGGAGCCCGCATGGGGGTGGGGAGCTGACCGGTCAACGTAGTGAAAAATACGAGGCTGTATGTTTTAGTGGTGACCGTATAATCATCAAGTTGAGTATATAGTGACCGTATTGACTGAGTTCTTAAATACAGGGACTAAAATGAATCAGCGAGACAAGTACGATGACCATCAGTGAATTTTACTCTTTTGAGTAAATAGAGAGTCATAAGCAATACTCCTACGATGGAAAGGATGACTAAAGATACTCTATATCGAATGTGGTTCCCCATAAGACATGAATACCACCTTGGTCTTAATGGACCGTAAATGCAGTTGTGTGCGTGACTCTCAAGTCCGTTCGGAACAACTATGCATACTAGTTTCACCTACAATGCTGTTACAATCTCCAATCATGCTCAAATGGTCTTTGTTCATGCGACTCATGCACGGCAGGAGGATATTTGTCTACGCCATACTAAAATCGTATCAAAACTGTAGTATGTGTACTCCAATCTATGTTGAATGTAAACAAACTGACAGTTATTCTCAAAATTGTAGCAAAACAAAAACACAGATTGGAGTATATAAACTGTTAGTTTGTTTATATGCATCTATATTTGTTTTGCGAATGTACATGAAATAGGTTGTATAGAACAGTCGTTATTCGCTGTACCTTATTTATGGTGCTATAGACTCTGAGTGAACAAACAGAGTACACTCCCTCTAATCACAAAAAGCTTGATGTTTTGGACACAGTTATTCATATCCCCTCTATTTCATAATAATAGCAGTTTTTTTCTCTTCTGAAAACTATACTCGCAGTTTGGAGTTTGTCCTATATCAAACTATTCTAAGGTCGGCCAACTTTTTATAAAAAGATATAGCAATATCTGCAAGTCCAAATTAGTTTTACTAGATTCATAATGAAACATGCATGGAGATGTTAGAGAAAATAGAAAAGTTCAAAATGTGGGAAGAACGCTCGTGTTGAATTGACCCATGTTGTTCGTTGTACTTACAGATTATATTGTCTGAAGTCTATAGTCCCTAACATGGGAGTTAACGTATGTATGACTCCATAGACCATGAGAGTATCAAGTCACTCCATACCAGATGGTGCACTTTGGGGCTGTCCCAACACCATCTGTAATAGGGTGATCATAGTGTTAACTTATGGGTTCATTAGAAACGTATGAAGAGGGGCTCGGAAGCTCGAGACTAGGATTTTCTCCTCCGATGATGGAAAGACATTCTTAGGGCCCTCTCGATGTGGCGAGATCCATCATCGTGTGGGCATACATAGAGTGAATTGATCACAGGGATGTCGGAACTTGTCAACGAGAAAGAATAGCCAAATCGGTAACGAGGAGACCGATATAGTGAGCCTGTGAATGACTCACAAGGATACTAATGTATGTCACACTGGGTTTTGTAAAGTATCAGAAAGCAAAAGGAATAACATATGGAAACCAAAAGTTCACTCGAATACCATTCGTGTGAGTAAAGGGGTCATTATGGATGTCCATGGTTCTCCTATTTAGCATTTGATCGAAAGGTGTTATTTTCTATCATGTCTATATTTTACCGAACTTGCAGGGTCACACACTTAACATTTAGTGGTTTGTTAGACAACTAAGAGTGAAAGTAGAATGAGAGAATGGGCACCGAAAGGGTTTCTGATAGTTTTGGAAGTATTATAGATATTCTCAAAAATATAATGAAAGGTCCTAGATACTTCCGATAGTGTCTAGAAGGGTATGGAACCTTTCGGATAAATCCGTAGGCCCCTAGTGCGAGGACACCTTGGCTGGCCCAAGGGGTAAGCCCACGAAGCCTTAGGTGGGTGTACGAAGGGGTGCTTGGCGGCAGGGGCTAGAAGCTAGGGTTCATGGCATCTATGCCTGGGCCAGTCACCAGAGTCCGTTGCGTTTACGTAAACACCAGGAAGCTCAACGTTTCATGCTGGAGTTTGAGGAGGACTCTTCCTTGCGATCCAAACCAACTTTTGGGAGGCATCCTCCCCAAGATGCGACCCCAGCCTTCAACATATAAAATATATGGGTGGGTGTATCCCCTAGAACACATCCAATATCTTAGAGGTTGCCCCTATACTACCCTGCGTCCAGTTTCTCTCGCGTCCAGTTGTATTCAACGTCGGCACCTATAGGCTACCTCTCCCTCTAGTTTTCTCAGTAGTTCTTAGATGTGGATGGTGAAGCTCTGCTAAACCACCACTTTGGCATGTATGCAATCTACAGAGCAATAGTGCTTTCAGTGCTTGTTCGAGGGATCGTTCGTGGGACGGTTCGAGGGACTTCTATTTTGATCTAGGCTAACTCTTCTTTCGCTGCAATGCATAGTTGGTAAAGATCTTATCTAAACCTCTTTATGCATGTTCATAGTGATCCTAAGATCCCGATCGTAGGCCGATTTGTTTTGTTTTCTACTACATTTCACAACAGCCAGCAGTGGTGGAAATCAGAAGTATTTGGTTGTATGGCGGTGTTGGCAGCGAGCTCGAGAGGGACGGGAGGAGTCCCCTTCTAGTTATTTTTTTCCGAAGGAGACGACAAACTCACAAACATAACCTAAAGAGGCCAGCTTCCTACCTACGGACATGGTCCTCTACCTCCCAGCAAAGTTGCTTCCCTAGGGAATCAATGTCAAATGGGCCTTAAAAACCTCATCCATGGGCTACCGAAGGTGCTTACAGTTGCCCTTGTTAGGCCACATGGGTTTCCAATCAAGGAAAAGTACGAGGATTCGGGTTCTTAAAGATTTCATATAGGAAAACGCTTGTAGTCGACGCGCCGACCCAAGCTTCGGTGGGACGTGTCGCATGTGTCCGTTCCCTGTGCATCATGCGCACCCCTCATGTACGCATTGCCATTCTCCCATTGAGCTCCCCCGCCCCCCACGCAGGCACTTCCGCGCGCCCCTCACGCCCTTTGTGACCCACGGAGCACTGCCCGGCGAGCTCGTGCACCACCGCCTGGCCCCTTGTCACCATGGAGGCGCTCGTCACCATGACCGCGCCCTTCGCCATGGCCGCGTGCGACGAGGCCAAGCATTGGATGCCTCCAACCAGTAGCGGTGCAGCCAGCGACGAGATACAGGGGGGAGCTACGCTGCTGCAACCACCATTACTAGATTCGGCCATCGCTGATGCTGGGGCCGAGCCGCGGGAGATGTCATGGCTGCCTGCTGCCATGGACGGACCCGTGCGTATGCAAGTGTTGCAAGTGTCACCTAAAACAAATTCAAAAACTATTGAAAAAAGCTTCAACCATAGATAGGAAAAGCTTCAATTGGCACTGCCCAACCAGGAAACGCTGGAACCATTTGACAGAAAAGCTTCAATGGTAGATAGAGAAAGCTTCAACCACGGCACCGCGCAAGCGGAAAAGAAGTGCAACCATTGACCGAAAAGCTTCAACCACCGATATGAGTATTGCAACCATTGACAAGAAAGCTTCAAGTCTATAAAGAAAAGTCTTGAGCCATCAACAGGCGAAGCTTCAACCAACCACTATCAAACTGAAAAAGCTGCAACCCTTACCAAAAAAAGTTTCAATCTTATGTGAAAAAAGTTTCAACCGGAAGATATACAAAGTTTAAACCTAGCTCTGCAAGACAAAAAAAGTTGCGACCGTTTATAGAACAAGCTTCGATTGTAGATGAAAAAAGCTTCAATTGGCACGACAGAAAGCTTCAATCTGTGAAAAAAGCTTCAATCGGCATGGGAAAAGCTTCCACCGATGAGAGAAAAAGCTTCAACCTGATGCGCCAATGTTGGCGAGCGGCGACGAAGAGTTGTGCCGACGGCATGACAATGCAGCGACGGGGACAGCTGCTAGGTGCTAGAAAGACAGAGGGTGTCAACATGCTTCAAGACGGCGTTGTTTTTTTTTTTTTTGCTACGATGGGCGACGGTTTCCTGTTGGACTGGGCGAGGACGAATGCTACGACGGCCACCGGTGGTGAACAGGACATCGACGGTGACAGAGAGCGCAACCAGTAGCATGTGACTGTGGGGAAAGGAGGTCCAGGTGAGGGGGCGATGGACTGTGGCCGGGGTGGACGTCCAGGCGATGTGGGCAGTACCCGCGCCGGAAGAAGGAGATCGAGAAGGCAACACGGGGCAGATCATACGGCCAGGACTCGCTGCATGGGGTGGATGTGGCGCGACTGGCCAAACTGTTGGGCTAGCGTGACGGCGCCTAGCACTGCCCTTTTCTATAGAGAAAACCATATGAATTCAGATCCTTCGGAAAGTACATAAAACTGGGGATAAGTCCAATTTACCCCCATAAACACTTTTCTTGGTTTTGTTTCTAACCCTAAACTTTGAAACCGTTTAATTTAGAACCTCAAACTATGAAGCTTATTTAACTTACAACCAAAACAGATTGGTTTGCACAGACATGGCATCTATGTGTACTATGACATGGCATATAGTCAGCAAATCAATCAATATATTTTTATTAGGCCCACATTTGGCAACCCTCCAAATCACATTTCATGTGTGATAGTCATGGACGACAACCATTGGCGCTCATCTCGTAGCTCGCCTACGTTCCACGTTCAAAATGGTGTAGATTGTAGACAATCGGAGAGGAGCTTCCCGGTCGACAATGAAAGGTCGGAGGCCGAGCCATAGCTCCTTTGGCTTGGGGTCAAGCTTCTCCGGGGCGTTAGAGGGGCACACTGGAGCAGGCGAGGTGTCAGTAGGCAGCAGGACACTGGCGGTGATAGGAGAGAGGGTAGCAGCGTTGTGCTCCTCTAGCGGGTCATGGGCAGCAGTTTGGAGCGGGCGGCGGTTAGGTTGGCATTGGGTTGCATGGCGGTGGAGGGATGGAAAGGAGGGGCGGAAATGGTGGGGCACGCCGCTGTGGGAAACCCTGATAGCGGCTCGGAGCTCTGTCCACTGACTAAAACTTGATAACGGATTCCACAACTTGATAACGCCGCTGTCAGGACAATGCATTTCTTTTGGCACGGAAGGAGGTGCGGTGGGTAATTGATGTGGCATAACATATACGAATGTCCGGAAAGGCTAGAAGACCGGCGACCATCCTCCCGGACGAATCTGACCAAGCTAGTCAGAGCGGGAGGAGGCAGAGCATGTGGCCGCACAACCGATTGGCGCCCCCACCTATCTATGAGACCTAGATAGGTGGGGGCGCCCCCACCTATCTGGAAACAGGCTTTCGCCACACTTTTTATATAAAGCAACAACACTGGATAGTACTCGGCCGAACGATACAATGTGGAGAGAAGACTCTCTTACAAAGCGGACGGAAAGATAAAACAAGAAGTTTAGAGCTAGCCTAACACCTCGCCTTGGACAAATCAACGGCACCAAACCTCCACGACAATGCCCCTAGGAGGGTGACTGCACAATGCATCATTGTTGCCGAGTTTGATAATAGACCAGGGTTTTCACCCGGGGCCCTAGCACATGAACGAGACCCACGACTATGTCTTCAGGAAGAGAACAACACCCACGGGCGACGCTGTTACTAGAGCCAAGCGCGAAGCTTTTGCTCGGGAACTCGCCATTACCACTAGGAGGTGCCCCTTCCACCCCCACAGCAAGAGTCAGGCCAACCCTGCCAAATCCGGGCACGAACAGAGCATGCCAGAGCCTTCCACATTACTAGGAAAAAGCTTATAGGTGGTCGACTACTAGTAGCATTCTATATTGACCCGTACTACTGGTAATTAATAGTAGCGCGCTATATTGACCCACCCTACTAGTAAATAGTACTGGTAGTGCATGTTTTAAAAAAACATGCTACTACTAAATATTCCTAACCGTGTTCCGCAAACATGACATAGTTGAAGCGCAGGTTGTACAACATGCGCTATAGATAGGAACATAATGATAGCGAGGCTCACTGGCATGGGCTACAACTAAAGGGCACCCATCCCTCACACTGCTCAGAGAAAATCCCTCTTTCTCGCATGAGCCCCCCTCTCTCTCTCTCTCTCTCTCTCTCTCTCTCTCTCTCTCTCTCTCTCGACTCCTTGTGGCCGCATCCACATACGCCGGCCGCGTTGCCTCGCTCCGACGACTCCTGCCACGGCCAGTCAAGCTTCTGAGCTTGCCTCCCTCTGTATATCCTCCCCTCCGACTGGATTCAACGCTCATGCCCGCCAGCAGCCCTCCCCGGCCCGCGGCTAGGGTTTCAGGCGCGGCGACGCCTCTCACTCCGGCGGTTGGTATTACAGATGTGCTATTACTATTTTCTTAATAGTAGGGTAGGCCCGTAATAGTAGTAGCGTGGGTGGCACCTGCGCTACTATTAACAAAGTTAGTAGTAGCGCGGGTGGCACCCATGCTACTACTAACCATTTAGCTATAGCGTGGTAGCAGTAGGAAGGTAACCACGCTACTGCTAGGCAGTTCACCCATGCTACTACTAGGCTTTTCCATAGTAGTGCCACCCCTAAACCCATGCCGCCTGCACGGCCAAGAGGTGCAGGCACCACCGTCACCATGAGGCCTGCCGAAAAGACCACCATGGAGCCCGCCATCCAGGGTCGCTGCCCCCGCATCCTCCGACAACTCAAAACCGACGCCAAAACACGAAGCCGTCTCCCCAACCAAATCATGAGGCTCCAACTCGACCCAGACAGAGAAGACTGAGACAGTCACAATAGAGCAACTAGCCTGCGGCTTGGGGACCAAGTCAAACCCATTCACCGGCGGCCAGCCCATGCCATCGACCAACTACCAACTAGCGGTACCGGGAGGGAAAGGGGGTTCGTGCCGTCAGATCAGGCAACTCTAGATCCAGATAGGTGGACCCCATGGCATCCGGTTCCTCCGGCCAGCCGGTGGTAGCCGATACCTCTGGCCGCGAAGCATCCAACTCCATCAACTCCCCGCAACTCGCTCCGCGCCCTCTGCACTACAAACGAAGGCCACCGCTCCAACCCACGACACCCAACTGCCACGAGCCTGCGGTTGAAGATCATCCCCGTCACGCGGCGATGTCGGGAATGCGCCACCACCACCATGCTGGAACCACCCCCGCAAAGGAGCATGGAGGAGGCCGCTGATTGCGGCCCAAGCCGCCCCGCTGCCTGTGCCATCCGATAGCCGCCCCGGGCGCTGCCACCGCAAGCCGCCCGAATCTACCCCGGCCCGTACCGCCACCACGCCGCTGCTACCTCCGGTCAGCAGCAAGGAAGAAACCGCCGATCGCAGCCCAGGCCATCCATAGCCCACGGCATCAGGGAGCATCGCTGACACGCCAAACGCCACCCCCACTACACCACTGCGTCAGGCACACGCCACCACGCCGGAGACGGCGGAGCAGAGCCCACCCACACCAACCATCCCCGAGCACCCCGGCCCTGCCCAGCACGCAACACCCTGCGGCAGATCTGGCCGGGAGCATGCCCGCTAGCCATCACCTGAGCAGAAGAAATCCCCGCAGCCGTCGCACACATGCGAGCCTAGGATGCCTCCATGTCGGCACCAACCGATGCCGTCCATATCCTGCATTGCAGCCGGCACGCCATCAAGCCCCGCGGTAGCCCAGTGCCCCCGTCGGTCGGCCGTCCGGCACCAAACAAGAACTCCACGCGAAGGGGGAGTAAGGCCCCTGCCACCGCCTAGGCCGATCCGGCTTCGCCCGGCAGCGCCGCTTGGCGGCGGGGGAGGGGGGTGGTGGGAGGAGGACCGGTGGTGGGGGCCGGGGTGTAGCGCGCCAGGGTTTCCCCCGCCCGCTCGCTTGAGCGGCTCGGGGGACGGGGATGGGGAAATGGGTCGGTTCACATTCCTTGACGTCCCACCTCCAGCAGCCACCACGCCCACCTCCAACAACCATCCCCAGGTTAATTGCATGGCTGCGGGTTAACAGGGAGAGCGGTTACCCGGAAAGGATTCGGTTCGACGAATGTCATATTTACATGTGGTCACTATAGAGTGATGTGGCTACTATCGTGACAAAACCACTTGCAAATATGTAGAGGGGTAATTTAAACTGCTTTCCTCGTTCAGGGTTGGCTTTTAGAAAATTATCAAGTTCAAGGTAGTAATTAAACTAAGGAAAGAGTTTAGGTGAGTAAAGTGGACTTATCTTTAAAAACATTGCAACCCAAGTGAGCCATAAATAAATAAATTAGCGTTTATTATGCATGCACGTAGCAAGGGCAATGCACGGCCTTATGGGTAATGACATTTATCTCTATAATTTATTTTCTTAAATTATAATTATGTTAAATATTACTGAAGGGAAAAGTTACATTTTGGAAATGTCGCTAATACATAACAAGTTAGTTTTACTTTTATTTTTCTGCAACCAAGTAAGTAATGGAAAACTGTAAGGTTTGAGACATAGTGGCTTACCAAGCCGCAACGGCTGTACTAGAAGATGTGAATGCCGCTAACGGTTTATGCTCACTTATATATTCCCTTTGATTTTCTGAGATTTGGTTGAGTCTGCTCTTGATTCTTTTGATTTGATTAGACAACCTATGGCGAACAAGAATTTGGTTGCCGAAGCCCATCAAACGTGCACGCCAAATTTTCCAACTTGGGTAATCGAGACTTCTTAGGTCAAACTGGTGTCACCAGAAAATTCATGCATGAATTATAAAGATAGTTTTCTGAAACCACTAGAACAAACTTTTAGAGCAAAATTAATGTTGCATGCAAGTAAAGTAGTACTATTGTATTATTGAACCAATAAAAAATAGCAGTAAATATTTAGTGAAGTTATAAGTAATCAAGAACTAGTAGTACTCTCTCCGTCGGCGAATAAGTGTACCTCTAGCTTTTGTCCTAAGTTGAAGTTTTAAAGTTTTGAGCAAGTTTATAGGGAAAAGTACTACCTCCGTCTAGGTTAATAAGTCATTCACGTAGTTCTAGGTCATCGATTTGAGGAATTAAATGTATGTTATATGTCATGAAAAGTATATCACTAGATTTCTACACGGATGTAGTTTCTAAATATATATTTTTTGTCACATATAATACATATTTAGATAGTTAAATCGTCGACCTAGAACTACGCAAATGACTTATTCACTGAAACGATTTATGTTACTACTATTTTCTGTATAGTTGGTCAAAAATTTAAAACTTTAACTTAGGACAAAAGGTCAATGTACACTTATTCGAGGACACATGGAGTAATAACAAGCCGAACGGTCCACTACTTGTAATTTTTTTTTTACTTCTTTTGCCATAGAGAGTTGGGTAGAACAATACTTGGCATGCAATTTGTAATTTTCGTTACAAGATGAACTCTAGATCTAAAAAATCACATGTGTCTTGCCTTTGAAGGCTGCCAAGGGTCTAGAATAATAGTCAACCATGAAAAGAAAACTGAAATGCCAAAAAAAAAACGACTACTCCCTTGGAGCTAATTACTCTTTTGCTCATAATCATTCTGAAAAGCAAGTTTAAGATATTTTTTATTTTTATGTGTTCCCTTGACTGATATGGCCAATGTTGATGGAAATTCGTGGGAGCAGTCGCCTGTCAAGCCCTGCCGCCCGCTCAATTTCCCTCGCAATTCATGAAGTAATTGAATCCCGCATGAAAGCATAGTAAAAGGGAAAATCCCTCAAAAAGTTTTAATTTTCAACAATGAAACTTACGTTCTTTATGTAAAACTGCCAAGTGCAACAAGTTTCAGTGATTCAAATTTAAGCATTTTTTTCTGTTGTAGACACAAAATAATTAATTTTTAAAGGTTACTCGTACTAATTATCAACATTGGAACTTATCGTCTTTTTTAAGTCATCAAATATATTTAAATTGGATCTTATTTGAAAGCACTAATCGCGAGAAAGATGAATATCAAAACAAAACTTAATTTGAAATTTTCATTTAAAATATATATAACTCTAAAAATCGGAAGCCAAAATAAAAAGCGGACACCAGGCAGTCAGGGACCTTAGTGCCCCGCACTTGCGTGCCGCAAATTCTCGTCCCCGATGTTGAGTGATATAAAGTAATTAACCAGGGTTAGAGCACCTAGTATTTCAAAAAAAAAAAAAGCAGGGCAAGAGCACCTCGTAGAAGAATTCATCAAGCGCGTCCTCCGCTTCGAAGGCGACGTCGCGCGTCTGGCGCACCCACACGCGGGTTAGCCCGTCGGTGCCGGCCCGGCGCTTGCGGTCGGCGTCCCGGATGAAGGCCTGCAGCCACTCCAGCCGGTCGCGCAGCAGCATCATGTCATCGCCCACCTGAATCAGCACCTTGGCCTCATTCGCGGCGAGCTCACCGAACTTGGAGAGCACCGCGGTGATCGCTGTCTCCGCCATGGATAGATCTTTGTTATTCTCCTCTCTCTCTCTCTCTCAACTCCACTCGTGGGTTTGTATGGCACCAAACAACATCTCCGCTTAGAAGAAAGAAAACAACTTGGTACGACTTAATTAGTCACCTCATCGTATGGCGAGTTAATTAGTCATCGTATGGTGAGTCTAGATAAATATGAATTTCCATGAGTCGCGATCTAGCTCGTTATTCAAGACACAACTTGTTGTATTCAAGTAGATAGAGCGGAGACCTGAACCTGCAACGGCATTGTTTGGACTCGCTCCCTCCACAGCATAGCGTGCGGCGGTAACCTTGAACGTGAGCATGTGGATCCGTGTGCCACTATCACGTTGCATGTGGGGTACAGTCGAGCACGTAGCACCAGCGTAGGCTGGACGAAGATTCCGCCAACTAATATAAACTAGATCGAGGGTGCCGGTCCCATGTTTTGATCAAGCAAATAATACCAAGTCAGTACGAGTCCAGGTTTAGCATACACAATCATACAGGGTAACAATAAAACGAAGAAGAAATATTCAATTGTGATAGTAGCGAAACAGCATTGCTCAATATCATCACGAGACTACAAGGCAGAACCGTGCGTCCGTAAGATCACAAAAGATAGCCACTCGACATGAGTGCAACTTTGTAATCGATCTTCTAAAAAGTGGGTAATCAGTGAGCAACAGATGCATTTTTAGCATTGAAGATAAAGGCACATATATGATGCTCTGGAAGCTCTGCTGTTGTCACAAAGTTTTGACCAATTTCTTGTGATAGTCGCTCTCCCATCGACACCCTTCAATGCTAAAAAGAGGATTGTTGTTAGCATGTACTCCCTCTGTCCCAGAATATGAGAACCATTTTGACACTATGTTAGTGTTGAAAACGTTCTTATATTTTGGGACGGAGGGAGTACCTAGTAAGATCTGTATAAACATCAACCAACCACATTAGTAACCTAAACTGGAGGGTACAATAGAACCAAGATGAGCCCTGGTAAATGTCAAATTAAACAAAGAGGATTGTTGTTAGCATGTACCTAGTAAGATCTGTTATAGTATAAACATCAACCAACCACATTAGTAACCTAAACTGGAGGGTACAGTAGAACCAAAACTTATATATTTTCATCATGTTTTAATTTACTCGTACAACTGGAAGAACCCTTTCAACATGATTGACTAGGGAAACATCAAGCAGCCAAATAAACATATATATATATATACACAGGTGATACAGACAGAGCATGTCGAAAGGCAATTTTGCAGAAACACTGTTACATCAATTTGAATCAAAAAGATATAATTAAGTAATTAACAATCACCCAATAAAGAGGAAACATGTGACAATAAGCATGATAAGAAAACGCTTTACGTATCTTCTGCATATAGCCCCCTAATGTTGCAAAAACCTTTTCTGGATCAGTATAGTATCTTGGTACATGTGATTTTGTTGAGAAATATTTTACCAAATGAACCAACCAATCCTTCCTTGAGCATGCATCTCCCACATGAGCTCCGAAGACGGGAGGAGCAACGGTCAGAGAGAGACACACAGAGAGAGACGGGGCGACCTGGAACCTCGATGGAGTGGAGCTCCAGGCAGCAGAGCTCCGACGGGGCCATCGCGAGATGAAGATCACGACTTGGGGCCCGATCTGCCTCGTCGAGAGCCCTAGAGGAAAACACTGGGGACTCGATCTGCCGGTGCTCCTCACCACCCTACAAAGGAGAGCGCCAACTGGTGGATCAGGAGTAGCTCCGAGGGGCGGCCTTGACAGGGAGAGCAGTGGCAGCATCATGCTCAGGTGGACGGGTTGGTGAATATCACCCAGAAAATATAAGTCTTACTATACATATAAATATGTCCTCCAATGTCCATGAATTTTGATGAATAACCTTCAGCTAAAAACAGAGTTGGGAGCAGCCAAAATCATGCAAATAATCAAGCATAAACCTAAGAATATGTCATGAAGTTGTATACTGCTAAGTAATGTTCATCCCACTACTTTTGCAACCTTAGACCAGTTTCTATAGTCTACCCTCCTCCATTTGTTGCCTATTCCAGTAAGTAGATGGCCTGAGGACTGAATAATGAATCTATGTAACTGAAAAGATATAGCATTCACACATCCCAATTCTGAACATTTTGGTAGGTTTGATCGTTGGTTGGTGAAGGAGGGGGTTGATGCAGTGCGAGGCAGAAATGGTGGTGGTGGCGCAAGAGGCCATGGACGACATATTCGACGTTGCAGCCCGGTCCAAGGAGGCACGACCAAGGCCATGACATACAAAACCTTCTACTTGACAATCAAAAACTAATACTTTCAGCAACACATTCCTCAATCTATGGAATAATTTCAAGGCTGGTCAATGTACATGTAACTACGATTTTGTAACTGTCACTCTAAATTTGACAACACAGAACTAAGCTCCACAAACATTTTCTTGTTGTGCATACAGGGAACCTAGAAACCAGACAATTCTTCCCACCTATAAGATGATAAAAAAACTGAATGCAGGGAACTCTTCCCTCCTAAAGGATTATAAAAAAACTGAATGCTGGCATGCTGCGTTATACCACTTTGAACTATACATAGGAAGAAAGGGACACACTTGTGGTAACAAACTTTATCATATGTCATTAATCATAATCAGTAATTTTTATTTTCCTAAACCAAGACTAATTGGCCATAACTTGAAACACCATGTATCCATTGAAATTTAGATTGGCAAATGAAAAAAACCAAGCATGAAAGATCTTACAGTGTGATGATCAGACACCGTCGAGGAGGCCTATATCTGAAGGAAGTATATAACAACAAGAAGTCAAATTATATTGTCCGAGAAAGACGATCAATTTCTCTATCACCCTAACATTTATTGATAGGCAACAATGGTTGTACAATGATCAGCCCCCAGACACCATGAACAATATAAGTGACACACTCATGTAAGTAGGCATGGAAGAACACTAATAACTGCAAGCTGATGCAACTAACTGAGAATAAAGGAGCCACAACTGAAATACATGCAAGCTGGTGCAACTAACTGAGATAAAGGTTAGTATAAGTTTCCTAAATAAATTTCGGTTAAAAGGTAAATCAACTAAAGTTTGTTTGTTCTTGATATACACTAGCATATGGGATCGGTAACCCACGCACTCTGCTCCAACCCAACAAAAATAGAGAAAACAGAGCATCAATCTTGCTTTCTTTAACGCTAGAGAGATCGGTCCCAAAAGGCCTTGCTCAGGAACCAGCAAGGCATCATGTTGTTTTTCCCACAAAGACCATGAAGCATAAGCAACTAATCATAGAAGTGGACAAAAACCTGGTTACCTAGGCTCGAAATGCAGGGCTGGCGGCTGCTCACCTAGGCTCGAAGTAGTTGTCTCTGTCGTCGGGTCATGGACAATAAGGCGGGATAGATTCATCTTGGGTTCCTCTCCCTTTGTGTGGTGGCAGCCTGAGCTTCTCCTGCCGAGCGCCAAGGAGGAAGAGATCGAACAGAATCGGTGAGTGAGTGACTTTCGTAATGCAAAATTGATGAAACTAAAAACAAATCCTATAGTTTGAAGCAAAGAAGTAGCATACGCATCGGAGACGTCATTGTTTTAATTATAGAAGTGGCATCAAATTAAAAAAATACAAAAGTGCCACATTTTTTCCAAACCAATAAAACTGAAATAATCTAAGAATATTATCATTACAGAGCAATAATTTCTGAACTTGGTGTCTGTCAAAAGTAAAATAATATAAGTAAATCTATCTACTATCACTACAGCATTGCAAACCAAACCAATCAGTACTATAACAATCAGATCGATGATAGGGGCTTTTGCCCACGATTTCCATGTAAAATAGCATCAGCAATACATGAATGTATGCATAATCACGTTTTTGTTTGTGTTTGCAATGCATGGTGTGTTATCAATAGCTTCTCTGACCAATAGGTAGCAACCATCTCTAGCTGAAAATTCCATCAAGTAGCAGGCAGTCTATTGTATATATTTTTTACAGAGGTAATGTGAATATAAGATAAGATGGTAGTATAAAATATCACAAAATATGCTACAAACATGTATATTTCACGGATAGATGGAGTGGCCTGAAATTGCATGCAAGAGGTTGAGAAAAGAAGAAGAATACTTGTTAAAGAATTACTGGAACAGAGGCAAAGTCTGCGAGAAAGGTGATTACGTGGCAGATTCAACATAATCTCCAATTTTACACAAAATAAGATTTTTGGACATCTATACTTGGAGAGGTGTCACCGCTACATCCATGAGAGCACCACGGACAGAGCTATAAGTAATACAAAAAAAAATTCTCTTATCAATGGGCGGATGTGCACATTCTATCCATTGGTATATGTCGAAGAATGTAGTATTACTTTGACATTTAGCAAGTCATTTTTCCAAAAGGTGCATGAAACTCAGATATCAGTCTAAATAGCACACCATGGTAGCTAATGAGAGAGAGATCGGGAGAGCAACCTGCAACGCCCAGGTCGGGTTGTACGCGGTGATCAAAGAAGTTGCGCGACAAAGTAAGCAAGCGCACCCAGCGCCACCGGTCGCTAGTCAGAAGCAAAGTATTATTAGGAAAGAAGAGGTGCATCACAATTGCTCATTTTCGTATCAACAAATTAGATTGACACCAGATGGCAAACTGTAATACATATAGAAAGATCAAGTACTCTCATGATGCATAGCATCCATTAAACTAAATGAAACTTTTTTCTATTAAATGTTACCATTTTATCTGAGACACCAATTCACAACAGGGTTTCAGATTGTTCTATTTATGGTCAATGAGATCCAAGAAAGTACCTTACTCTAGAATTCAAAGCAGGTCGTATCCCACGCAGAGGAGCAATGGGCCCATGTTACATATCAGTTTGGTTTGCAATGTAGAAAACACATATTCTTCAAGTGGGAGTGTGCACACACACACACACACACACACACACACACACACACACACACACACACACACACACACAGCAAACTGATCTGGAACTTGGAAGTATGTTCATTTTAAACCATAAATCTTACACGCAGCTTTAAATTTAGTAAATTTTAGTTACATTATTTTTAATTTTCAACACCCTGGAACCTAGATAAAATCCCCCAGTAATATCCTAATCGCATCAATTGCAAAACTACATATAGCGAATAATCAGAATCAGAGTCCCTATTTTAGTACATCTTTCATGATAAACAAACAGAGTAGATAAAATCCCCTGGTCATACAGTTCAAAAATAATTTTCTCCAACGCTTCCCTGTTTTAGTACCTCTTTGATGATCCTCGAGGCCTTCAAAATGCCTAGCAAATGACCCATCTAGCAGTAACTTGGGTAGAATAAGCAGAACATAAGCACCTGGCATCTAGACTGACTTCATGCTTAAATTTCCGCTATTGATTTACCCAAAAACCATAACGATGTTTATTTGCAGGGTATAAAACTCCATGCTAAAATACCATGTGTTTTCAGTAAAAATGTTCCCTCGATTTAATGAAGCCAGTTAATTTTCCTTCATATACTCCCTATGCACAATAGAACTTATCTCCTAATGAGGTCTCTGTAGGTACAAAGTAACATAAGAAGTGGTATTCAGTAGGGCATTAACTCAAAAGAGGCCGGTACTTCAAAACCATATACTCCCTCCGTCCCAAAATTCTTGTCTTAGATTTGTCTAGATACGGATGTATCTAGCACCAAAATGTAACTAGATACATCCATATTTAGACAAATCGCGTATTTCAACTAGCGTACAGCACGCACACAGCATGCACAGTGCCACCCGCAGGAAAACCCAGAAATACCCTCGGCGGGGCACGGGAATTTCGGCGGTGGCATGAGATCTTCTACCAGCACAGCACGCCGACGGGCCGCACGGAACGCGCCCCAGCCCAAGCAAATGACATGTGGGGCCCATCTGCTCGTTACCCCACATGGCAGCGAGCCAGGAACGTGTCCGCAAAGTGAGAGAGAACGGGGGTAACTATTCATTGCTACAGGCGCGCAGCTCGATCCGACTGCCAGAATCATTCACCGCATCGATCTAAAGGACAGAATCGCATCAGGAAAACGGATCGAACGGCCAGAATCAACTGAGCTCTCAGGAGGCGCGGGAAGCACTCGATCCCTTATTTCTCGATATACTCGCTCGGTTCTTAGTGTTGTACTAAGTTTAGGGACGTGTAATATTTTAGAACGAAGTGAGTATAAAGTTGAAACACTTATTTTCGAACGAAGTAAGTATAAAACTACCATCCATCTAGGTGAGCACTGAGCAAAGGCTAGGGGCGTGTAATATTTTGTGCTCCCTCGCACCCGCCCATGGGGGCACGGTCTTCGAAATACGACATGGTTTGGGCCTTTATCTTCACCAGTGAATACATATCCGGCATTCATCTCATCGGTGTATCAGAAATTCAGTTTGAGTAACTATATCCTTCAAGCATCTTTGAGTATCCAGTATAGTGAAATCCAAAACTCGTAGTGCCTTTCAAATAAAGCATAACTTTGTCTAGAGTTTTCAATAATCATCTCTCAGGGTTAAAACAAATCGGCTCAGTTTGCTACCATAAAAGAGATATAAGGTCTTGTAGCGCTGGCTAAAAACATGATCGAGCCAATAATTTGAGGATTATTTTAATTAATCTCTAACAATCTCTGATGCTTTCTAAGCAAAACGGTAGCATCATATGATGTTGGAGAGGGCTTGCAGTCATTATAGTCAAAGAAACGCAAGATATTTTCCACATAGTGAGATTAAAGCAATGAGTGCTAAGATAAGCAAAAGAAAACAATATTGAGCCCCTTGAGGAAAATTTGATAGAAGAGTTTCAGCGTTCTTGGTATCCCCCCCCCCCCCCCCCTGCGCAGTCAGTCTAGGTCAGCGTTTTGGGTACCGTCCGAGAAATGAACTTCCCAAGCAAAAAATTCTGAAATTTTGAATCTGAATGAACTTTGGACGAATTTTGTTTGGATTAACAAAATCATCCAAAATTTGCTCGGAATTTGGCGGTAACCTTGGTAACCGAGTTTCTCAGTGACCCATGAGAAAACATTGGTCTAGGTGCCGCATCGAGAGACCCCTCAAATAAACACCAGGGAGCTGCATCCAGGCACACTGACCTCCGTCGTGCAAACCACGATCAACGGTCTCAAGCCCTAACCAAGCCATTGGTTAACCCTTTTTGTTTGCATCGCGATACAAGGTATTAACTGTGCTGAGAATACTACCCTGAGCCCATGGCTACGTTCAGGCAACAAGCCAGAACAAGCATGCCCAGACTCATAAAAAGGGCTCCCTATTCACAAATACCACAGCAACGACGAAGCGGACTTGGTAGAACAAGGGCATTCGCCAGGCAAATAAAAGATTTCGCAGGATCCAAACACGAAAGGGAAAATTTTAATTAAACCGTACGAGACAAAAATGTTCAAGGTTTTTCTCACAAGCTCATACCGAGCCCTCATCATCTGTGGGCTCCTCAACAATCTCTTGCAGGTCATAGCCCCCAGCGGCGAACTCAGTGTCCTCACTGACCTCCTCGAAGAAGGATCCAAATCCCCCCCTGCACACTCCGCACCAGTGGCCCCAGATCCATGCTCGCGTTATGCACCCATACACTGGCAAGCACCTGGCGGGCTCCCTCAAAGGCTGCAGAGAACAACCAGTCATCCATCTTCCTGGTGACCTACTAAGCAGGACCAACAGACTGTCGAGGTCAGGTCGGAGCTCCGGATCTCCCCATGGAAGAGAGTTGCGACGACATTCCAAGCAAAACCTGCATCTTCTCCGCAATGGCCTCGACCTCTGGGAGCCTGGCTTCAACGTCGTTATTACAGATCTCTGGGATTGGCACCACATCACACGGAAAAATAAGCGTCAGACAACATTTCTAAAAGAAACTAGAAGGGAGCCAAGCACCTAGGTATCACGAATTCACGATGAGCCGCGGCAACCATATCTTCGCAATGCTTGTGCGCCTCGCTCAGCTACGTCAACACATCGTCATTTACCTTTCGGAGGCATGAGGCCTCCTCCGCGTGCCCCTTGCACAAAGTAGCCTGGTGCCCAAGGTCGGTCTTAAGAGTTCCGAGCTCATTGTGGAGCAGCCCTTGCTACTCTTTGCTTTTTTGGAGCTCGCCATGGAGGACGCTGCACTCCTCCCTCACCTTCTGCATGGAGGCCTCATTCGAAACCAGGACCATTACGCTTACCAACTTGGTCAGCCTCACGGAGTTTCCTCCGGCCGCTCGGCAGAGAATATTTTAATCTTTAGAGGCACATGAGCATGCCCCGAAAACTTGGCAGAGGAAGATTGGGGCCAGAGCACCGAGTCATCATCTACCTAAACCGAAGGGAAGATAATGGCAAGTATGCGAGTCTTGCAACCCTGCAGGAGAGGACGAGCGACAGAAGCCCATATCCCAGTTATTAGCAGCAAGTTCCGAGATGGAAGTGCCCGGCGAGGAACAATACAAAAAAAAAAAAGGAAGGAACGACTTTATAGAGGGGATCATTGCCAACCCACCAGTCAAGCCAAAAGCGGGAAAAGAATTCTATGAGACTAGGTCTCACGGGTTAGCAGGTGAGACCCATCCTGATGGATGACACGTGGCATTCACAAAATGCTTTGTGATTTGTGAATGCCACGTGTCATCCATCAGGACGGGTCTCACCTGCTTTATATGAGACCTGGTCTCATATAATTTTTTCCCCAAAAGCGAGTGGACTTTTCATTATTAACCACAAATTTAACCTATGCTGAATTCATCGCGCACTTTGACCAACTGAAGCCAGCCTGAGAGCCACCAAAGGCTCGAGGAGGGGAAATACTTTGAGAAGGTAAAACCAGAGGGTGCCAGAGCCTATGGTCAGAATACACCACCACCATTTCATAATTAAACATTTGTTCATAATAACAGTGTTTAAAATACTAAGCCCCCCAAGGCTTTTTGGTCTACACATTAGTTTCTATTTAATCCGACATTATATACTTTTGTTGTCAGCCGAATTCCAGTAGAACCCACTTCTGTGCTTATCAAAACCATCTTGGGAGCCGGCACTGCGGTGATAAAACCCCATTACAAACATACAAAAAGCGAAGATAAGCAGGCGTTGGTGAGGCACACCTTACCCGCAGAACAGTAATACCGACCCCTCCACGGGAAGACTCTATTAGCAACTTTTTTTCTGAAAGAAATTAGCAACTTTAAGAAAGGAGAAGGAAAAATCCTTAGAAAAGAGGGTGAAAGGGGAAATAGGAACACCAAGGTACTTAAAGGGGAAAGAAACCAGTTGGCAATTAAGCACAATTGTCACACCCAATGCATCGGCAAAGGAGCGGCCAAGAACAAACACTGCACTTTTCCAATGTCGCATCGGCCGAGGAGCAGCCAAGAACAGGCACCTCACTTTTGGAATGTGTGAGCACATACTCCCAACAGAACAAGAAAAAATAGAATATCTCTACATTATTCACGATTCTTAATTTTAAGCATACAAGATTGATGACCTTTAAAGCGGTTCTGAGAATTGTCAGTTCAATTTTTTTGGCAAAACAAAAACTATTCATAAAAAAGAACTCTGAATCAAACATATAAATAAACTCTACTTATGCAAATCTAAAGCTAACACAGCATTAGCAATTCACATATGAGATAGTATCAGATATATCAGGCCGAAAAGAATTATACGTTTGCAACAGCAAGTAAATTTACTTCCGTTTAAACTTGTGTCATCCCTTATACACCAACAAAATTTCATGAAATAAAAGTCACGACGAGCGGTTGATACTTGTGTTGGGATGTCTTCTACATGTAGCACCATCGATTAATATACACAAAGGTTTGTTCTCAACTAGGTAACAAAGTGTTTCATCCTGGCCCCATCAGCACGTAAAATGGAAATCTTAACTTCCAGACTCAAAAACCATCCTTGCTGATCCAGTTGCATTACATACAGCAAGTTAGTTATCGGCACCAAGATTTCCAGCTACTTTTGCTTGGGGTGTGGCAGTGGATCCTTGTCATCTGACAGGACGCCGCCCATGTCACTGATGGATGGCATCTTACGAGACAGATCATCGAGGTCTTCTGGCAAAACTGCGGGCTGGGACTAAGCAATCATTGCCCCCCAATTGCCTGGGACTCTCGGAAGAAGCATCGTCTTCATCTACAGTTTGAAAAGCCCGCATGCATCAGTGTCCATCATGTTTATCAGACAAAATAAAGTAGCAATAACACTAAGAATCGTATATTTATGATTCAACTTTCGTCTCACATTTTTAGCTAGTTTTGAAAATACTTCCATGTATTCTTCAGCGACCTTCAAGCGGGCAGCCTATACAAATTAGATGCAACAATTTATGTTTCGTTAGGCGAGAGGAAAAGTGACGGTCAAAATCCTGCTTCATTAAGATTTTACAAGAAAAATGTGATACCTCTGTGCTGCCTTCAGTTTTAAATGACTCTGGATCCATTACTATCCCTCTAACTGTCGCTTCAAACCTGGCAAGAATCGCTTCACCTTCACCTGATGTCCACATTGAAAAACAACAAGCATAAGCCCAACTGCCCAAGATGCAACACTTTCAGATTCACAAGACAAGAGGGGGTACAATCACAATAAATTCAAGCAAGTAATACTAGAGACAAAACGATATTCAGTTTGTGAACTGGGTCACTGTAATTCGAACAGTTCTTCATGTAATACTATGAACAGGGGTGACTATACTTGATGTTTCCTGAAATTCATAACCATAAGATGTATGTATCTAAAACTTGCGTATTGAGTGAGCGATCTGCGAGACATAATTTAAGTTCCCTTATGTATAACTGCTTCAGATTCAATCTCCTCAAATGAGGAAAAATACATCCAAAACAGAGAGATATTCAGAACAAATACATGATGCATTATTATTATTATTATTATCTTTGAGAAAACGCAAAGAGACTTCTGCGTTTCTTTTCATTGAAAAGGCAGAATTCAAATTACAATCCTCCTAAGATGTACAGGGAGTGAAAAATGCAGAAAAATTAATGTACATCCCAGGTCTGGGGCAGAGTGTCGCAAAGCCTGGAAGCGCCAGCTCTAGCCCAAAGCGTCGCCTCGTCCTTTAGCAACAAGGTTGCTGACTGAAGGTTGGGCGCCCTCTAAGACATAGTCGTTACGGAGTTTCCAAATCATCCATGGGGTGAGCAAGGCAATGGAGGCGAGGCCTTTGCGCATGGGTTTCAGAGTGCGCTGTTTAGAAGCGCGCCACCAGTTCAGAAGGGAAGCATCATGGTTCCGCGGCGTGCAAGACATGCGGAGCCAGGCGAGTATCTCGTGCCAAACCTGTCTGTAAAACAGGCAGTAGAGCAGTAGGTGGTGCATCTCTTGGGGCTCTAGCAGCAGAGGAGGCACGAGGTGTGGGGCAGGAGGCCGCGGCGCGCAAGGAGGTCGGTGGTCATCCAACACCGATCCTGATCAGCGAGCCAGTGGAAGAAGCGCACATGAGGGGGCGCCCAGTTCTTCCAAATGAACTTCGAGGAGCTGTTGTGGGTCGATCCTGGAAGGTGACCTGATAGCAGGATTTCACAGAGTAAAATCCGCTCGAAGTCCACTTCCACAGGAGGCGATCAGGTTTCATGGTCAGGGTGGTGTGCCCGACAGCATGTTTACAAGTGAAAGTCATAGTGCTGTCACCATAATAAAAAGATAATGCTACATGTATGATTACACATTGACATTAACTAATGTTAGAATACTGTATACCATAAGGCAGAAGAACATGATTTCCTCATACTCCCTCCGTCCTGAGATTCTTGTCTTAGATTTGTTGATACATCCGTATTTAGACAAATCTAAGACAAGAATTTTGGGACGGAGGGAGTATTATGCATGTAGCAGTACAAGAAGTGTAGTATTTTCACAAGCTGAGCAGGGCAGCAGCAAGATATCTGGCAATGTTCAGAGCAAGATGATAAAACAGAGCCAAAGAGATGTCACGTACCCTTTGCTTTGTTCACCCTGTCCATCATAGATTCTGCTTCAAGCTGCATCTCCATGGCTTTCTTAGCTCCCTCTGTTGGAGTAATGCCTAAAAGTGGACAGTTTGTAGTTTATTAGTAATGGAATACAGATGCCGTATTACGACATTTGACACCCCATTCACACGATGCAAAGGAAAAACCATACGTATGTCGTATTTGAGGCATTTGACACCCCACTCGCATGATGTGTAATTGATTGACTTCTGCAGATAGAGAAACAAGACAAAACAATTTGTTAGATGAGTTGGCAGGACCATGAAATTTAGGAGAGAGGAGGCTTGATATATAGTAGGTACCATGATGTTGTGGTTGAGCGTGTCTCTTTCCTTAAAGGCCTTGCCAAGGGTAACCTTGCCAGATTCACTCCTTGCAACACACTGTGCAAGCTGGGTGACTGCATAGATGGGGTTCTCTACGGCGTAGGAAGCAAGGAAGGGATCGGCAATCTGCACAAGTCAATTTCAATCGATTCAGTTTGTAAGCTAAGCAAGCTTCCTAGGGTTTAGTTTCCTCAAACAAACAAAAAAAGCATTCCTAGGGTTTAGGGGTTAGAGTCTTAGAGATGACCTTGACATGGAGCACTCCTCCGATCTGGATCAAGGCGCCATCCTTTGTGATGGCAGGGTTGCCGGGGATTGGTATGGCCTCCTCCTTGAGCGAGTGGACGTAGGCGATGCGGTCGACGCCGGGCACGAGGAAGTGAATCCCCGAGGAGAGGGTCTTGTGGTAACCGCCTAAGCGCTCCACCACGAACACCTTCCTCTCTGGCACGATGTTCACGCCCAGGTTCGCTGGGGTCGACGGCGGGTCTGCGGCCACGGTGGCTCCCCGGTACCAGCGGAGCCCTTGTACCTGCGGCAGCGCCGGGTTGGGTTCCGGGCGGCTGGAGCGGAGGAGGCAGGAGGCGGAGGAGCGGCGCGCGTGCAGGCGCATCATCCGGCTGGCCGTCCACATCGCCATCGCCATCGCGCAAATACGTGAATCTGTAATAGGGGTTTATCGATCGTTTCTTTCTCTCCTATCTATACAAGCGTCTAACCCACGATGTTGATTCTCAAAAAAAAAAAAAAAAAAACGAACCCACGATCGGTTTCCCCAGGCACGATCTTTTTCTTTTTTTGATCGAGTAGACTCCCCAGGCGCACGATCGATCCTTCCTGACCTGTCGGGAAAACGGGCAGCAGAGCAGTAGGCGGTGCATCGTCTCGTGGCTCTAGCAGCAGAGGAGGCACGAGGTGTGGTGCTGGAGGCGCGTGTGCTGTCGGCCGAAGGAGATGACCAAACTGATAAGCCGGTGCACCGGCGTTTGCCTGGGGTCTTCGTCAAGCTCACCGGGCTGTCTTACCGTGCGGCTCTCCCATGCCGGCGACGTCAATACGCGCATACACACCTGAACATCCTCATCCTCGCCAAGGAAGGCATGCTCTAGATTAGGGCTGGACACGAGCCGAGACGAGCCGAGCCGAGTTCAGACCGAGCCTGCCTTTGGCTCGCCTAAAGCGAGCCGAGCTCGGCTCGGCTCGTTCGTTGAACGAGCCAGTTTCTTGAGGCTCGGCTCGTTTTGCCTCTCGCTCGGTCCAGCCCGAGCAGTTCGTGTCGAGGAATGGATGGATGAATGCTTCTGCTCCGGGCGGCGGATGCTTGGCTAGCGACGAACGGCGGCGTCTGATGCGGCGATGACAGGGCGCGTCCGCCGTCGGTGCCGAGAGTGCCGTCCAATGTTGGGCGTGGCGAGGACGACGACGGCACCAGGCATGGCGAGGACGACGATGGCTATACTCTACACAATCAACCAGTAGCATTCATCCATCCATCCCTCCATCACATGCGTACGCAGCCGCAGCCGTGCAGGGGAGCATGTACGTCGTCTGTCGTCCGTGCGCCCCGTGCAGGGGAGCGCGTGACTGCCGAGCGTGTGCGCGCCCAGCTACTGCTAGGGATGGGAGTACCTGCTCGTCACATTCGGCAAGAAACAAGGGGAGGCACGTCCGCCGGCGTTCAGTGTGATGAGGAAAGGCCGCGTTGCCCGTCGCCATCGATCCATTTTTTGCGGCGCGGCGAGGCGAGGGATGCGGCGGCGCCGAACAGAGGAAGGGAGGGGCTCGTGCCCTAATGCGAGGATGGCCGATGGAAACTGGGTTGGGCCTCGAGCGAGTCACCGAGTTGGACTGGGCGAAACTCGGCTCGGCTCGGTCGGGAATCGGGCCTCTTTTCACAGCTGGGCTCGCTCGTTCATTGTATCGGGCCGAGCTGGAGCGAGCTTCGGGTCCAGCCAAAAAGCTCGCTCGGTCGTCCAGTCCTACTCTAGACACACACTCCTTCATCACCAACATCATCTTCGCGTGCCACCTTTGACTCGGGAGCAGCCGAAGCTCGCCCACGATGGAGCCCAGCCGCTAGCCACGGTGCTCTACCATGGCGGCCTACATCCCATGGCAGCGGGGTCCTAGCGGAAACTAAGGGATTTTAAGGCCTCCTTTTAATAGAGAACCGGAACAAAGTATTAGCACATAGTGAATACATGAACTCCTCAAACTACGGTCATCACCGAGAAGTATCCCGATTATTGTCACTTCGGGGTTGTCGGATCATAACACATAATAGGTGACTATAGACTTGCAAGATAGGATCGAGAACACACATATATTCATGAAAACATAACAGGTTCATATCTGAAATCATGGCACTCGGGCCTAGTGACAAGCATTAAGCATAGCAAAGTCATAACAACATCAATCTCAGAACATAGTGGATACTAGGGATCAAACCCTTACAAAACTAACTTGATTACATGGTAAATCTCATCCAACCCATCACCGTCCAGCAAGCCTACACCGGAATTACTCACGCACGGCGGTGAGCAGCATGAAATTGGTGATGGAGGATGATTGATGATGACGACGACAACGAATCCCCCTCTCCGGAGCCCCGAACGGACTCCAGATCAGCCCTCCCGAGAGAAATTAGGGCTTGGCATCGGCTCCGTATCGTAAAACATGATGAAACTTTCTCTCTGTTTTTTCTCCGCGAGACAGAATATATGGAGTTGGAGTTGAGGTCGGCGGAGCCTCAGGGGGCCCACGAGACAGGGGGCACGCCCAGGGGGGAGGGCGCACCCCCCACCCTCGTGGACAGGGTGTGGGCCCCCTTGGTCTTGATTCTTTCGCCAATAATTTTTATATTTTTCAAAAAGTGCTTCCGTGGATTTTCAGGACATTCCGAGAACTTTTGTTTTCTACACATAAAACAACATCACGGCAGTTCTGCTGAAAACAGCGTCAGTCCGGGTTAGTTTTATTCAAATCATGCAAGTTAGATTCCAAAACAAGGGCAAAAGTGTTTGGAAAAATAGATACGTTGGAGACGTATCAACTCCCCCAAGCTTAAACCTTTGCTTGTTCTCAAGCAATTCAGTTGATAAACTGAAAGTGATAAAGAAAAACTTTTACAAACTCTGTTTGCTCTTGTTGTTGTAAACATGCAAAGCCATCATTCAGGTTTCAGCAAATATTATGAACTAACCATACTCATAATAACACCCAGGTCCCACAATTACTCATATCAATAGCATAATCAGCTAGCGAGCCATAATAATAAAACTCGGATGACAACACTTTCTCAAAACAATCATAACATGATATAACAAAATGGTACCTCGCTAGCCCTTTCTGAGACCGCAAAATATAAATGCAGAGCACCTTTAAAGATCAAGGACTGAATAAACATTGTAATTCATGGTAAAAGAGATTCAGTCAAGTCATACCCAATATAAGCCAATAGTAATGAATGCAAATGACAGTGTGCTCTCCAGCGGGTGCTTTTTAATAAGAAGGGTGATGACTCAACATAAAAGTAAATAGATAGGCCCTTCGCAGAGGGAAGCAGTGATTTGTAGAGGTGCCAGAGCTCGATTTTAAAATATAGATTGAATAACATTTTGAGCGGCATACTTTCATTGTCAACGCAACAACTATGAGATGACTGTATCTTCCATACTACATGCATTATAGGCAGTTCCCAAATAGAATGATAAAGGTTTATACTCCCCCAACCACCAACAAGCATCAATCCATGGCTTGCTCGAAACAACGAGTGCCTCCAACTAATAACAACCCTGGGGGAGTTTTGTTTAATTATTTTGATTTGCTTTGATCTGTTTGGATCATGGGACTGGGCATCCCGGTTACCAGCCCTTTCTCGTCAATGAGGAGCGGAGTCCACTCCTCTTGAGAATAACCCACCTAGCATGGAAGATATAGGCAGCCCTAGTTGAAACATGAGCTACTTGAGCATACAAAACAGAATTTCATTTGAAGGTTTGGAGTTTGGCACATACAAATTTACTTGAACGGCAGGTAAATACCGCATATAGGTATGTATGGTGGGTTCATTGGAATAACTTTGGGATTTAAGGAGTTTGGATGCACAAGCAGTATTCCCGCTTAGTACAAGTGAAGGCTAGCAACAGACTGGGAAGCGACCAACTGAGAGAGCGACAATAGTCATGAACATGCATTAAAATTAATTTACACCAAGTACAAGCATGAGTAGGATATAATATACCATGAACATAAATATCGTGAAGGTTATGTTGATTTGTTTCAACTACATGCGCGAACATGTGCCAAGTCGAGTCACTCAATTCATTCAAAGGAGGATACCATCCCATCATACCACATCATAATCATTCTAATAGCATGTTGGCACGCAAGGTCAACCATTATAACTCATAGCTAATCAAGCATGGCACAAGCAACTATAATCTCTAAATGTCATTGCAAATATGTTTACTTCATAATAAGCTGAATCAGGAACGATGAACTCATAATATTTACAAAAACAAGAGAGGTCGAGTTCATACCAGCTTTTCTCATCGCAATAAGTCCATCATATATCATAATTATTGCCTTTCACTTGCACGTCCGAAAGATGTGTATAATAATAATAGTGCATGTGCATTGGACTAAGCTAGAATCTGCAAGCATTCAACTCAAGAGAGAAGACAGGGTAATGTGGGCTCTAAATTAAATAAACAATCATGCATATGAGAGCCACTAAACATTTTCAATATGGTCTTCTCGACCCCCAAAGGAAAGAAAAGAAAATAAAACTATTTATACGGGAAAGCTCCCAACAAGTAAAAGAAGAACGAGAAATCTTTTTGGGTTTTCATTTTAATTTCTACTACAAGCATGGAAATTAAACTAACTAATTTTTTTATTTTTTCTCAAGGTTTATCAAACACACAAGAAGAAAGCGAGAAAAAAGGAAATTTAAACTAACATGGATAATACAATGAAAGAGTATGAGCACCGATGACTAGTGTGTGAACATGAATGTAAAGTCGGTGAGAAATACGTACTCCCCCAAGCTTAGGCTTTTGTCCTAAGTTGGTCTAGTACCAAGGACCGCCTGGCTGATATCCGTAGTTGTAGCTGGGGTCGTACTGAGATGCAGCAGCAACCGCCTCCTGAGCTGCGGCATGTTGGCGAGCTGCCTCCGCTCTCCCCTCATGTTCAGCTGCTTCCTCCCTGGTAACAACATATCTTCCTTTTGCCTGATAATCAAAAAGGAGAGGAGCAAGAAGAGTAACATGGACAACGTTGCATCTGTCATAGATTAGTTGATATTGGAGGAATTGTTCATTCCTCCTAAGAAAATGATGGTTGACCATAGCGTCATAATCTAAATAAGCAGGAGGTAACATTATATCCCCCTCTCATGGGGCTATACCAAGATAATTAGCCACACGGGTCACATAAATTCCTCCAAATAAATCTCCAGCTCTACCATTATTCTACAACCTTCGTGCAACTATTGCCCCCAAGTTATAACCTTTATAAATTAACACAACACTCTTGAGGACACAAAGATCAGGGACACACATATGACATGCTTCATCTTTACCGTCAATGCATCTACCAATGAAGAGAGCAAAATGATGTATAGCAGGAAAATGAATGCTCCCTATGCTAGCTTGTGCTATGTCCCTAGATTCTCCCACAGTAATACTAGCAAGGAAGTCTCTAAATTCAGATTTGTGGGGATCATTAATATTACCCCACTGCGGAAGTTTGCAAGCAGTTGTAAAATCCTCTAAGTCCATGGTATAAGATGTATCATAAATATCAAATGGGACACTAAGAGAATTACGCGTACAGTTATATTTAAACCTTCGAACAAAGGAATCAGTCAATTGGTAGTATTGAGGACACTTATCTTGTAAGAAGTCCTCCAGCTCAGCATTACGCACATACGCGTCAAATTCCTCCTTAAAGCCTGCTTCGACCATAAAATCATCGGATGGCCACTCACAAGCTCGTACATCTGCGTTCCTCGGTAATTCAACATCTTGCTCACGTATAGCAATCCTGGATCCTTTCTTTACCGAGGAACCACCTTGGTACATTCTCCTAGACATAATTCTTTTTCTGAAAAATTTCTGAAATTTTAGTAACTTCGAAATAAAAGTGAATAAAACAAAACAAGATTGATAGAAACTACTCCTACAAGTGCCTAGAGCCTATATTATGCATTAGAATTACTTGGGACCTCATAAATTTAACATGCAAGCTCAAGAACATGGTCACCTATGCAGCAAAAATTTGCAACGAATAAATCACTAGAACAAAAACTAATTGGACCAATGGAGGAGTCACATACGAAGCAACAATCTCCCAAAGCAGTTTTGTGAAAGGAGCTTTGAGCAAGGAGATCGAAAACCGCAGCAAAATGAGCTAGAACTCGTGCTTGAGCTGGATGGGGATTTTTTGGGAAGAAGATGGAGTGTGTGGGTGCTGGCATAAGTGGAGGGGGCCACCAGGGGCCCACGAGACTGGGGGCGCGCCCAAGGTAGGTGGGCACGCCCTCCACTCTCGTGGCCTGGTGCTTGCCCCTCCTGCAGTGATTTCAGTGCCTAAAATCCTCAAATATTCCATAAAAAATCAATACTGAATTTGCAGGGCATTTGGAGCACTTTTATTTTCGGGATATTTTTTATGCACGGATAATTCGGAAAACAGATAGATAATACTATTTTTGCTTTATTTATTCTAAATAACAGAAAGTAAAAAAAGTGTACAGAAGGTTGTGCCTTCTAGTTTCATCCATCTCATGATCATCAAAATGAATCCACTAACAAGGTTGATCAAGTCTTGTTAACAAACTCATTCCGAATAACACGGAACCGGAGAAATTTCAAATAACACTAAGTTACCCCAACGGGGATATGAAAATCCCCAACAATAAGAATATCATACTTTTTCTTGACAGTAGGAAGAGGAAATTCAAAACCTCCAATAATGACAGTTGGAACGTTTCCAATAGAATTGATGCTATGAACTTGAGATTGTTTCCTCGGAAAGTGTACCGTATGCTCATTACCATTAACATGAAAAGTGACATTGCCTTTGTTGCAACCAATAACAGCCCCTGCAATATTCAAAAAGGGTCTACCAAGGATAATCGACATACTATCGTCCTCGGGAATATCAAGAATAACAAAGTCCGTTAAGATAATGACATTTGCAACCACAACAGGCACATCCTCACAAATACCAACAGGTACATCATTTGATTTATCAGCCATTTGCAAAGATATTTCAGTAGGTGTCAACTTATTCAATTCAAGTCTACGATATAAAGAGAGAGGCATAACACTAACACCGGCTCCAAGATCGCATAAAGCAGTTCTAACATAATTTCTTTTAATGGAGCATGGTATAGTTGGTACCCCCGGATCTCCAAGTTTCTTTGGTATTCCACTCTTAAAAGTGTAATTAGCAAGCATGGTGGAAATTTCAGCTTCCAGTATCTTTCTTTTGTTTGTAATGATATCCTTCATATACTTAGCATAAGGATTTACTTTAAGCATATCAGTTAAGCGCATACGTAAGAAAATAGGTCTAATCATTTCAGCAAAGCGCTCAAAATCCTCATCATCCTTTGTCTTGGATGGTTTAGGAGGAAAGGGCATGGGTTTCTGAACCCATGGTTCTCTTTCTCTACCGTGCTTCCTAGCAACAAAATCTCTCTTATCATAACGTTGATTCTTTGATTGTAGGTTATCAAGATCAACAGCAGGTTCAATCTCTACTTCATTGTTTTTGCTAGGTTGAGCATCAACATGAACATTATCATTAACATTATCACTAGGTTCATGTTCATCACCTGATTGTGTTTCAGCATCAGAGATAGAAATATCATTGGGATTCTCAGGTGTGTCTATAGTAGGTTCACTAGAAGCATGCAAAGTCCTATCGTTTTTCTTTTTCTTCTTTTTAGAAGAACTAGGTGCCTCTAAATTATTTCTCTGAGAATCTTGCTCGATTCTCTTAGGGTGGCCTTTAGGATACAAAGGTTCCTAAGTCATTCTACCAGTTCTAGTAGCCACTCTAACAACAAAGTCATTTTTATTATTTAATTCATCAAACAAATCATTTGAGCTTTAAGTACTTGCTCAGCTTGAGTAGCAACCACAGAAGCATATTTGCTAATGAGTTTGAGTTCACCTTTAACTCTAGCCATATTATCGCTCACGCGTCCTATCCCGAAAGCATTATTCTTTAATTCTTTACCAACATAAGCATTAAAACTTTCTTGTCTAGCCATAAAGTCATCAAATTCATCTAAGCACGGGCTATGAAATTTAGTAGAGGGGATTTCAACTTTATCATATCTATAGAGAGAATTTACCTTTACTACCGTGTCAAGTTATCAAGACAATGTGGTTCTTCAACAGGTGTATATTAAGACCATGTATTTCTTCAATAGGTGGTAAATTCTTAACATCTTCAGCTTTAATACCTTTTTCTTTCATTGATTTCTTTGCCTCTTGCATATCTTCAGGACAGAGAAATAAAACACCTCTCTTCTTCGGAGTGGGTTTAGGAATAGGCTCAGGAGTTGGCTCAATTGGTTCAGGAATTGCCTCCGGAATTGGCTCAGGAAGAGCCCAATTATTTTCATTAGTCAACATATGATTCAATAATAATTTAGCTTTGTCGACTGTTCTTTCCCTGAAAACACAACCAGCACAACTATCCAAGTAGTCCTTGGAAGCATCGATTAGTCCATTATAAAAGATATCAAGTATTTCATTTTTCTTAAGAGGATGATCAGGCAAAGCATTAAGTAATCGGAGAAGCCTCCCCCAAGCTCGTGGGAGACTCTCTTCTTTGTTTTGCACAAAATTATATATTTCCCACAAGGCAGCTTGTTTCTTATGAGCAGGGAAATATTTAGCGGAGAAGTAATAAATCATATCCTGGGGACTACACACACAACCAGGAGCAGGAGAATTATACCAAGTCTTAGCATCACCCTTTAATGAGAACAGAAATATCTAAAGGATATAATGATAGCGAGATTTATCATCATGAGCAAACAGGGTGGCTATATCATTCAACTTGGTAGATGTGCCACAACAGTTTCAGATTCAAGGCAATAAAAAGGATCAGATTCAACTAAAGTAATAATTTCAGGATCAACAGAGAATTCATAATCCTTATCAGTAACACAGATAGGTGAAGTAGCAAAAGTAGGGTCAGGTTTCATTCTAGCATTAAGAGACTGCTGCTTCCATTTAGCTAATAACTTTTTAAGATCATATCTATCATTGCAAGCAAAGATAGCTCTAGCAGCTTCTTCATTCATAACATAACCCTCAGGAACAACAGGCAATTCATAATCATTGGGAGAATTTTCATCATCACTATCATCAATAATAGCATCTTCAATAATTTCATTCTCTCTAGCCTAGCAAGTTGTTCATCAAGAAATTCACCTAATGGCAAAGTAGTATCACGCACAGAAGTAGTTTCATCATAAGTATCATGCATAGCAGAAGTGGCATCATCAATAACATGCGACATATCAGAATTCATAGCAGTTGCAGGTTTAGGTGTCGCAAGCTTACTCAAAACAGAAGGAGAATCTAGTGCAGAGCTAGATGGCAGTTCCTTACCTTCCCTCGTAGTTGAGGGAAAAATCATGGTTCTATCATCTTTCAAGTTCTTCATAATGATCAACAGATATAAATCCCAAGTGACTCAGAGAATAGAGCTATGCTCCCCGGCAACGGCGCCAGAAATTAGTCTTGATAACCCACAAGTGTAGGGGATCGCAACAACTTTCGAGGGTGAAGTATTCAACCCAAATTTATTGATTCGACACAAGGGGAGCCAAAGAATATTCTTGAGTATTAGCAGTTGAGTTGTCAATTCAAACACACCTAGATAACTTAGTATCTGCAGCAAAGTATTTAGTAGCAAAGTAGTATGATAATAAAGGTAACGATAGCAAAAGTAATGTTTTTGGGGTTTGTAGTGATTGTAACAGTAGCAACGGAAAAGTAAATAAGCGAAGCACAATATGTGAAAAGCTCGTAGGCAATGGGTCAGTGATGGATAATTATGTCGGATGCGATTCCTCATGTAATAGCTATAACATAGGGTGACACAGAACTAGCTCCAATTCATCAATGTAACATAGGCATGTATTCCGTAAATAGTCATACGTGCTTATGGAAAAGAACTTGCATGACATCTTTTGTCCTACCCTCCCATGGCAGCGGGGTCCTAGCAAAAACTAAGGGATATTAAGGCCTCCTTTTAATAGAGAACCGGAACAAAGCATTAGCACATAGTGAATACATGAACTCCTCAAACTACGGTCATTACTCAGAAGTATCCCGATTATTGTCACTTCGGGGTTGTCGGATCATAACACATAATAGGTGACTATATACTTGCAAGATAGGATCAAAAACACACATATATTCATGAAAACATAATAGGTTCATATCTGAAATCATGGCACTCGGGCCCTAGTGACAAGCATTAAGCATAGCAAAGTCATAGCAACATCAATCTCAAAACATAGTGGATACTAGGATCAAACCCTAACAAAACTAACTTGATTACATGGTAAATCTCATCCAACCCATCACCATCCAGCAAGCCTTACGATGGAATTACTCACGCACGGCGGTGAGCATCCTGAAATTGGTGATGGAGGATGGTTGATGATGACGACGGCGACGAATCCCCCTCTCTGGAGCCCCGAACGGACTCCAGATCATCCCTCCCGAGAGAGATTAGGGCTTGGCAGCGGCTCCGTATCATAAAACGCGATGGAACATTCTCTCTGTTTTTTTCTCCGCGAGATGGAATATATGGAGTTGGAGTTGAGGTCGGCAGAGCCTCAGGGGGCCCACGAGACTGGGGGCGCGCCCAGGGGGGAGGGCGCGCCCCCCACCCTCGTGGACAGGGTGCGGGTCCCCTGGTCTTGATTCTTTCGCCAGTATTTTTATATTTTCCAAAAAGTGCCTCCGTGGATTTTCAGGACATTCTGAGAACTTCTGTTTTCTACACATAAAACAACATCATGGCAGTTCTGCTGAAAACAGCGTCAGTCCAGGTGAGTTTCATTCAAATCATGCAAGTTAGAGTCCAAAACAAGGGCAAAAGTGTTTGGAAAAGTAGATACGTTGGAGACGTATCAGTCATATCGGTGTAAAGCGCATGAAGAAACTCCATAAAGATGGACTTTTGGAATCACTTGGTTATGAATCATTTGATGCTTACAAGCCATGCCTTTTGGGCAAGACGACTAAAACTCCGTTCTTCAGAACAATGGAACGAGCTACTAACTTGTTCGAAATAATACATACCGATGTATGCGGTCCAATGAGTGTTGATGCTCGTGGCGGATATCGATATTTTCTGACCTTCACAGATGATTTGAGCAGATATGAGTATATCTACTTGATGAAACACAAGTCTGAAATATTTGAAAAGTTCAAAGAATTTCAGAGTGAAGTGGAAAATGATCGTAACAGGAAAATAAAGTTTCTGCGATCTGATCACGGAGACAAATATTTGAGTTACGAGTTTGGTCTTCAATTAAAACAATGTGGAATAGTTTCACAAACTCATGCCACCTGGAACACCACAGCGTAATGGTGTGTCCGAACATCATAACCACACTTTATTAGATATGGTGCGATCTATGATGTCTCTTACCGATTTACCTATCATTTTGGGGTTATGCATTAGAGACAACTGCATTCACTTTAAATAGGGCACCATCAAAATCCGTTGAGACGACGCCTTATGAACTGTGGTTTGGCAAGAGACCAAAGTTGTCGTTTCTTAAAGTTTGGGGCTACGATGCTTATGTGAAAAAGTTTCAACCTGATAAGCTCGAACCCAAATCGGAGAAGTGCGTCTTCATAGAATATCCAAAGGAAACGGTTGGGTACACCTTCTATCACAGATCCGAAGGCAAGATATTCGTTGCTAAGATGGATCCTTTCTAGAGAAGGAGTTTCTCTCGAAAGAAGTGAGTGGGAGGGAAGTAGAACTTGATGAGGTAATTGTACCTTCTCCCAAATTGGAAAGTAGTTCATCACAGAAATCAGTTCCTGTGATTCCTACACCAATTAGTGAGGAAGCTAATGATGATGATCATGAAACTTCAGATCAAGTTACTACAGAACCTCGTAGGTCTTCCAGAGTATGGTCCGCACCAGAGTGGTACGGTAATCCTGTTCTGGAAGTCATGTTACTAGACCATGATGAACCTACGAACTATGAGGAAGCGACGATGAGCCCAGATTCCGCGAAATGGCTTGAAGGCCATGAAATCTGAGATGTGATCCATATATGAGAACAAAGTGTGGACTTTGGTGGACTTGCCTGATGATCGGCAAGCCATAGAAAATAAATGGATCTTCAAGAGGAAGACATACGCTGATAGTACTGTTACTATCTACAAAGCTCTACTTGTCGCAAAAAGTTTTTCGACAAAATTCAAGGTGTTGACTATGATAAGATTTTCTCACTGGTAGCGATGCTTAAGTCTGTCTGAATCATGTTAGCAAGTTGCCACATTTTATGAAATCTGGCAAATGGATGTCAAAACTACATTCCTTAATGGATTTCTTAAAGAAGAGTTGTAATCATGCAACTAGAAGGTTTTGTCAATCCTAAAGGTGCTAACAAAATGTGCAAGCTCCAGCGATCCATCTATGGACTGGTGCAAGCATCTCGGAGTTGGAATATACGCTTTGATGAGTTGATCAAATCATATGGTTTTATACAGACTTTTGGAGAAGACCTGTATTTACAAGAAAGTGAGTGGGAGCTCAGTAGCATTTCTAAAACTATATGTAGATGACATATTGTTCATTGGAAATGATGGATAGCATAAAAGGATACTTGAATAAGAGATTTTTCAAAGAAATACATCGGTGAAGCTGCTTACACATTGAGCATCAAGATCTATAGAGATAGATCAAGACGTTTCATAAGATTTTTCAATGAGTACATACCTTGATAAGATTTTGAAGTAGTTCAAAATAGAACAATCAAAGAAGGAGTTCTTGCCTGTGTTGTAAGGTGTGAAGTTGAGTAAGACTCAAAAACCCGACTATGGCAGAAAATAGAAAGCGAATGAAAAGTCATTCCCTATTCCTCGGTCATAGGTTCTATAAAGTATGCTATGTTGTGTACCAGACCTATTGTATACCTTGCTCTGAGTTTGGCAAGGGAGTAAAATTTTGATCTAGGAGTAGATCACTGGACAACGGTCAAGAATATCCTTAGTGAGGACTAAGGAAATATTTCTCGACTATGGAGGTGATAAAAGAGCCCGTCGTAAAGAGTTACATCGGTGCAAGCTTTTACACCAATCCAGATGACTCTAAGTCTCAATCTAGATACACATTGAAAGTGGGAGCAATTAGCTAGACTAGCTCCGTGCAGAGTGTTGGGGATCGTTGTAGAAATTAAAAAAATTCTACGCATCACCAAGATTAATCTATGGAGTAACTAGCAACGAGAGAGAGAGGGGAGTGCATCTTCATACACTTGAAGATCGCGAAACGGAAGCGTTGCAAGAATGCGGTTGGAGGAGTCGTACACGTAGCGATTCAGATCGCGGCCGAATCCGATCTAAGCACCAAACAACGGTGCCTCCACGTTCAACACACGTGCAGCCCAGTGACGTCTCCCGCGCCTTGATCCAGCAAGGAGGAGGGAGAGGTTGAGGAAGAAGGCTCCAACAGCAGCACGACTGCGTGGTGGTGATGGAGTGGCAGTTCTCTGGCAGTTCTCCGGCACGACTTGTATTATTTTCTTACTTTTATTATTGCATCTTATATAGTGCGATGGTTTTGGTATCCGCCCCCGTCGGCCCTCGTCCTGTCTATGATTCGGATGTGGTATATATTATCTTTTCATAACTATTGGTTCATTTATTGTTTATGACAATTATGCCGACCAACGTGACATAGATTTTATTTATCTAGGAGGTTGTTGAACCGGAAATTCCAACCGACCCTATTGTCTAGAGGTTAAATTTAGTTGAAGAAGAAAACAATTTCTTGAAGGAAAAAATTAGAAAAATTGAGGAGGAGAAGATGATATTGGAGTTGCATGTTGCGTATGTCGTCGATGATCACAAGATCAAGATGGATGCAATGCGCTTGAAGATTAGAAAGATTAGAAAATATGTCATTCATACCGAGGCTTGGTATCATTATGCCGTTGGATCAGTTGTTACATTGGTTGCGATTATGATCGCATTTCTTTTCAGATTGAAATGTTTTACATAGTTTCAAAGGTATGGTTTAATTAATTTAGATGCTCTGCAGAGCTTTATGTTGTTAGATGAGAACTATGTATGTACTTTGGTTCTAATGTGATGATGAACTTCTATTAATTTGGTCACTTAATTATCTATTCATGATGTTCAGAATGATTTTGACACACTTAATTATATATAATGCACGAGATGAACCAGCAATGGATGTACGGTTCAAGACACACCTCCGAGTACATTAAGGCGTGCATGATTTTCTCAAGTGGCTGAGGCAAACAAGCAGAATGGTTTTATGTGTTGTCCATGCCCTGTATGTGGGAATACGAAGTCTTACTCTGACCGGAAAATCCTCCACACCCACCTTCTTTACAAGGGTTTCATGCCACACTATAATGTTTGGACGAGGCACGGAGAAATAGGGGTTATGATGGAAGATGGCGAAGAAGAAGAGTACGATGACAACTATGTGCCCCCTGAATACGGTGATGCTCCTGAAGATCAAGAGGAACCAAACGATGTGCACGATGATGCTGCAACGGGCGAAGCTGCTGAAGATCAAGAGGAACCAGACGATGTGCCCGATGATGATGATCTCCGCCGGGTCATTGTCGATGCAAGGACGCAATGCGAAAGTCAAAAGGAGAAGCTGAAGTTCGATCACATGCTAGAGGACCACAAAAAAGGGTTGTACCCCAATTGCGAAGATGGCAACACAAGGCTCGGTACCGTACTGGAATTGCTGCAGTGGAAGGCAGAGAATGCTGTGCCTGACAAAGGATTTGAGAAGCTACTTAAAATATTGAAGAAGAAGCTTCCAAAGGATAACGAATTGCCCGACAGTACATACGCAGCAAAGAAGGTCGTATGCTCTCTAGGATTGGAGGTGCCGAAGATACATGCATGCCCTAATGACTGCATCCTCTACCGTGGTGCGTACAAGGATCTGAATGTTGGAAATATGCCCTAGAGGCAATAATAAAAGCATCATTATTATATTTCCTTGTTCATGATAATTGTCTTTTATTCATGCTATAACTGTATTATCCGGAAATCGTAATACACGTGTGAATACATAGACTACAATACGTCCCTAGTAAGCCTCTAGTTGACTAGCTCGTTTGGTCAACAGATAGTCATGGTTTCCTGACTATGGACATCGGATGTCATTGATAACGGATCACGCCATTAGGAGAATGACGTGATGGACAAGACCCAATCCTAAGCATAGCACAAAGATCGTGTAGTTCGTTTTGCTAGAGCTTTTCCAATGTCAAGTATCTCTTCCTTAGACCATGAGATCGTGCAATTCCGGATACCGTAGGAGTGCTTTGGGTGTATCAAACGTCACAACGTAATCGGGTGACTATAAAGGTGCACTACAGGTATCTCCGAAGTGACCATTGGGTTGACACGGATCGAGACTGGATTTGTCACTCCGACACGGAGAGGTATCACTGGGCCCACTCGGTAATGCATCATCATAATGAGCTCAAAGTGATCAAGTGTCTGGTCACGGGATCATGCATTGCGGTACGAGTAAAGTGACTTGCCGGTAATGAGACTAAACGAGGTATTGGGATACCGACGATCAAGTCTCGGGCAAGTAACATACCGTCTGATAAAGGGAATAGAATACGGGTTGCTTGAACCCTTGACATCGTGGTTCATCCGATGACAACGCCGAGGAGCATGTGGGAGCCAACATGGGTATCCAGATCCCGCTGTTGGTTATTGACTTGAGGTAGTCTCGGTCATGTTCATGATGTCTCCCGAACCCGTAGGGTCTACACACTTAAGGTTCGGTGACGCTTAGGGTTAATAGCAAGACAAGTATGTGATTACCGAATGTTGTTCGAGTCCCGATGAGATCCCGGACGTCACGAGGAGTTCGGAATGGTCCGGAGGTAAAGATTTATATATGAAAAGTGGTTAAACGGACTCGGAAAGTTTGGGGTATACTGGTAATGTACTGGGCCACACGGAGAGTTCCGGAGGTCCACTGGAGGGGCCACCCCCCGGGGGCCACATGGGTTAAGTGGGAGGGAGCCAGCCCCTGGTGGGCTGGGCGCCTCCCACCTAGGCCCATGCGGCTAGGGTTTGGGAGGAGGAAACCTAAAGGGGCGCCCCAGCTTGGGGGCAAGCCACCCTCCTCTCCTCTCCTTGGCCGCCGCCCCTAGGGTTTTCCCTAGAGGGCCGGCCCCCTTGCCCTCTCCTCCTATAAATAGAGGGGTGGGGGAGGGCTGCATACAACATTGAAGGCGCAGCCCTCCCTCCCAACACCTCTCTTTCTCCACGCAAGCTTGGCGAAGCCCCGCCGGAGAACTATCATACCAACTGCACCACGCCGTCGTGCTGCCATTGGAGTTGTCTTCCTCAACCTCTCCTTCCTCCTTGCTGGATCAAGACGGAGGAGACGCCATCGTCCCGTACGTGTGTTGAACACGGAGGTGCTGTCCTTTCAGCACTTTGGTCATCGGTGATCGGAATCACGCTGGGAACGCCTTCATCATCACCACTCTCTCGAACGCTTCCGCACTCGATCTACAAGTGGTATGTAGATGCAAACTCTCTCTCGTTACTCGTTGCTTCGTAGAACTCATAGATGGATCTTGGTGAAACCGTAGGAAAATTTTAATTTTCTGCAACGCTCCCCAACAAAGGCATCATGAGCTAGGTCTATGCGTAGTTCTCTTTGCACGAGTAGAACACAATTTTGTTGTGGGCGTGGATCTTGTCAACTTATTTGCCGTTACTAGTCGTTTCTTGCTTCCGCGGTATTGTGGGATGAAGCGCCCGGACCAACCTTACACGCATTTCACGTGAGACCGGTTCCACCGACTAACATGCACTAGTTGCATAAGGTGGCTGGCGGGTGTCTGCTCTCCTACTTTAGTGGGAGCGGATTCGATGAACAGGGTCCTTATGAAGGGTAAATAGAAGTTGACAAGATCACGCCAGGTTATTCGTAGGTAAGAAAACGTTCTTGCTAGAACCCAATTGCAGCCACGTAAAAGATGCAACAACAATTAGAGGACGCCTAACTTGTTTTTGCAGCAATTGTCATGTGACGGATATGGCCAAGTTGTGATGAATGATGATATATTGTGATGTATGAGATCATGTTCTTGTAATAGGAATCACGACTTGCATGTCGATGAGTATGACAACCGCAGGATCCATAGGAGTTGTCTTTATTTTGTATGACCTGCGTGTCATTGAAGAACGCCATGTAATTTACTTTACTTTATTGCTAAACGCTTAGCCATAGAAGTAGAAGTAGTCGTTGGCGTGACAACTTCATGGAGGCACGATGATGGAGATCATGATGATGGAGATCATGGTGTCATGCCGTGACAGGATGATCATGGAGCCTCAAGATGAAGATCAAGGAGCTATATGATATTGGCCATATCATGTCACTACTTTATAATTGCATGTGATGTTTATTATGATTATACATCTTGTTTACTTAGAACGACGGTAGTAAATAAGATGATCCCTTAGAACAATTTCAAGAAGTGTTCTCCCTAACTGTGCACCGCTGCTACAGTTCGTCGCTTCTAAGCACCACGTGTTAATCGGGTGTGATGGATTCTTACGTTCACATACAACGGGTGTAAGAAAGATTTACACACGCAGAAACACTTAGGGTTAACTTGACGAGCCTAGCATGTACAGACATGGCCTCGGAACACGGAGACCGAAGGTCGAACACGAGTCGTATGGAAGATACGATCAACATGAGAATGTTCACCGACGCAGACTAGTCCGTCTCACGTGTTGATCGGACATGGCCTAGTCGACTCGGATCGTGTAACACTTAGATGACTAGAGGATGTCTAATCTAAGTGGGAGTTCATTAATAATTTGATTAGATGAACTTAATTATCATGAACTTAGTCTAAAACTTTTAAATGATATGTCTTGTAGATCAAATGGCCAACGCCATGTCAACTTGAACTTCAACGCTTCCTAGAGAAAACCAAGCTGAAAGATGACGGCAGCAACTATACGGACTGGGTCCGGAACCTGAGGATCATCCTCATAGCTGCCAGGAAACAATACGTCCTAGAAGGACCGCTAGGTGACGCTCCCGTCCCAGAGAACCAAGACATTATGAATGCTTGGCAGTCTCGTCTGATGATTACTCCCTCGTTCAAGACGGCATGCTTTACAGCTTAGAACCGGGCTCCAAAAGCGTTTTGAGCATCACGGAGCATATGAGATGTTCGAAGAGCTGAAACTGGTTTTTCAAGCTCACGCCCGGGTCGAGAGATATGACATCTCCGACAAGTTCTATAGTTGTAAGATGGAGGAAAACAGTTCTGTCAGTGAGCACATTCTGAAGATGTCTGGGTTGCACAACCGTATGACCCAGCTGAATATTAACCTCCCTGATGAGGCGGTCATTGACAGAATCCTCCAGTCGCTCCCACCAAGCTACAAGAGCTTTGTGATGAACTACAACATGCAGGGGATGGTAAAGACCATTCCTGAAGTGTTCTCTATGCTGAAGTCAGCCGAGGTTGAAATCAAGAAAGAACATCAAGTGTTGATGGTCAATAAGACCACTAAGTTTAAGAAGGGCAAGGGTAAGAAGAACTTCAAGAAGGACGGCAAGGAGGTTGCCGCGCCCGGTAAGCAAGTTGCCGGGAAGAAGTCAAAGAATGGACCCAAACCCGAGACTGAGTGCTTTTATTGCAAGGGAGGGTCATTTGAGCGGAACTGCCCCAAATACTTAGCGGACAAGAAGGCCGGCAACACCAAAGGTATATTTGATATACATGTAATTGATGTGTACCTTACCAGAATCGTAGTAACTCCCGGTATTTGATACCGTGCCGTTGCTCATATTTGTAACTCATAGCAGGAGCTGCGGAATAAGCGGAGACTGGCGAAGGGCGAGGTGACGATCGCGCGTCGGGAATGGTTCCAGAGTCGATGTGATCGCCGTCGGCATGCTACCTCTTCATTTACCCACGGATTAGTTATGAACCTTAATAATTGTTATTTGGTGCCAAGTTTGAGCATGAATATTGTATCCGGATCTCGCTTAATGCGAGATGGCTACTCATTTAAATCCGAGAATAATGGTTGTTCTATTTATATGAGAGATATGTTTTATGGTCATGTCCGATGGTCAATGGTTTATTCTTAATGAATCTCGGCGTAGTATTACACATGTTCATAGCGTGAATACCAAAAGATGTAAAGTTGATAACGATAGTCCCACATACTTGTGGCACTGCCGCCTTGGTCACATTGGTGTCAAGTGCATGAAGAAGCTCCATGCTGATGGACTTTAGAGTCTCTTGATTATGAATCATTTGACACATGCGAACCATGCCTCATGGGCAAGATGACCAAGACTCCATTCTCTCGAACAATGGAGCGAGCAACCAACTTGTTGGAAATCATACATACCGATGTGTGCGGTCCAATGAGCGTTGAGGCTCATGGAGGATATCGTTATGTTCTCACTCTTACAGATGACTTGAGTAGATATGGGTATGTCTACTTGATGAAACACAAGTCTGAGACCTTTGAAAAGTTCAAGGAATTTCAGAATGAAGTAGAGAATCAACGTGACCGAAAGATAAAATTCTTACGATCAGATCGTGGAGGAGAATATTTAAGTCACGAATTTGGTACACACTTAAGAAAATGTGGAATCGTTTCACAACTAACGCCACTGAACACCTCAGCGTAATGGTGTGTCCGAACGTCGTGTCGCACTCTATTGGATATGGTGCGGTCTATGATGTCTCTTACCGATTTACCGCTATCATTTTGGGGATACGCCTAGAGACAGCTACATTCACTTTAAATAGGGCACCGCCTAAGTCCGTTGAGACGACACCGTATGAATTATGGTTTGGGAAGAAACCTAAGCTGTCGTTTCTAAAAGTTTGGGGATGCGATGCATATGTCAAGAAACTTCAACCTGAAAAGCTCGAACCCAAGTCGGAAAATGCGTCTTCATAGGATACCCTAAGGAAACCTTTGGGTATACCTTCTACCTTAGATCCAAGGCAAGATCTTTGTTGCCAGAACGGAACCTTTCGGAAAAGAGTTTCTCTCGAAAGAAGTAAGTGGGAGGAAAGTAGAACTCGATGAAGTACTACCTCTTGAACAGGAAAGTAGTGCAGCTCAGAAAATGTTCTGTGATGCCTACACCAACGAAGAGGAAATTCATGATGATGATCAAGGTACTTGGATCAAGTTGCTACTTGAACTTCAGAGGTCCACTAGGACACGCTCCGCACTGTGTGGTACGGCAACCCTGTCCTGGAAATCATGTTGTTAGACAACGGTGAACCTTCGAACTATGAAGAAGCGATGGCGGGCCCAGATTCCAACAAATGGCTAGAAGCCATGAAGTCCGAGATAGAATCCATGTATGAAAACAAAGTGTGGACTTTGACCGACTTGCCCGATGATCGGCGAAATATAGAAAACAAATGGATCTTTAAGAAGAAGACGGACGCGGATGGTAATGTCACCATCTATAAAGCTCGACTTGTCGCTAAGGGTTATCGGCAAGTTCAAGGGATTGACTACGATGAGACTTTTCTCCCGTGGCGAAGCTTAAGTCCGTCCAATCATGTTAGCAATTGCCGCATTATGAGATATGGCGATGGACGCCAAAACAGCGCCTTAACGGTTATCTTAAGGAAGAGCTGTATATGATACAGCCGAAAGGTTTTGTCGATCCTAAGAATGTCGACAAAGTATGCAAGCTCCAGCGATCCATTTATGGGCTGGTGCAAGCATCTCGAGTTGGAACATTCGCTTTGATGAGATGATCAAAGCGTTTGGTTTATGCAGACTTATGGAGAAGCCTGCGCTTACAAGAAAGTGAGTGGGAGCTCTGTAGCATTTCTCATATTATATGTAGATGACATACTTTTGATGGGAAATGATATAGAATTCTTGGACAGCATTAAGGCCTACTTGAATAAGTGTTTTTCAATGAAGGACCTTGGAGAAGCTGCTTATATATTAGGCATCAAGATCTATAGAGATAGATCGAGACGCCTCATAGGTCTTTCACAAAGCACATACCTTGACAAGATTTTGAAGAAGTTCAAAATGGATCAGTCCAAGAAAGGGTTCTTGCCTGTATTGCAAGGTGTGAGATTGAGCTCAGCTCAATGCCCGACCACGGCAAAAGATAAAGAAGAGATGAGTGTCATCCCCTATGCTTCAGCCATAGGATCTATTATGTATGCCATGCTGTGTACCGACTGATGTAAACCTTGCCGTAAGTTTGGTAGGAAGGTACCAAAGTAATCCCGCAAGGAACACCGGACAGCGGTCAAGAATATCCTGAAGTACCTGAAAAGGACAAAGGACATGTTTCTCGTTTATGGAGGTGACGAAGAGCTCGTCAGAACAGGTTACGCCGACGCTTAGCTTCGACACAGATCTGATGACTCAAAGTCACAAACCGGATACGTGTATATGTTGAATGGTGGAGCAAGATGCTGGTGCAGCTGCAAGCGAGCGTCGTGGCGGGATCTACATGTGAAGCGGAGTACATGGCAGCCTCGGAGGCAGCGCATGAAGCAATTTGGGTGAAGGAGTTCATCACCGACCTAGGAGTCATACCCAATGCGTCGGGGCCGATCAAACTCTTCTGTGACAACACCGAGCTATTGCCCTTGCCAAGGAGCCCAGGTTTCACAAGAAGACCAGGCACATCAAGCGTCGCTTCAACTCCATCCGTGAAAATGTTCAAGATGGAGACATAGAAATTTGTAAAGTGCATACGGATCTGAATGTCGCAGATCCGCTGACTAAACCTCTTCATGGGCAAAACATGATCAACACAAGAACTCTATGGGTGTTCGATTCATCACAATGTAAACTAGATTATTGACTCTAGTGCAAGTGGGAGACTGTTGGAAATATGCCCTAGAGGCAATAATAAAAGCATTATTATTATATTTCCTTGTTCATGATAATTGTCTTTTATTCATGCTATAACTGTATTATCCGGAAATCGTAATACACGTGAATACATAGACTACAATACGTCCTAGTAAGCCTCTAGTTGACTAGCTCGTTTGGTCAACAGATAGTCATGGTTTCGACTATGGACATCGGATGTCATTGATAACGGATCACGCCATTAGGAGAATGACGTGATGGACAAGACCCAATCCTAAGCATAGCACAAAGATCGTGTAGTTCGCTTTTGCTAGAGCTTTTCCAATGTCAAGTATCTCTTCCTTAGACCATGAGATCGTGCAATTCCGGATACCGTAGGAGTGCTTTGGGTGTATCAAACGTCACAACGTAATCGGGTGACTATAAAGGTGCACTACAGGTATCTCCGAAAGTGACCATTGGGTTGACACGGATCGAGATCGATTTGTCACTCCAGACACGGAGAGGTATCACTAGGCCCACTCGGTAATGCATCATCATAATGAGCTCAAAGTGATCAAGTGTCTGGTCACGGGATCATGCATTGCGGTACGAGTAAAGTGACTTGCCGGTAACGAGACTAAACGAGGTATTGGGATACCGACGATCAAGTCTCGGGCAAGTAACATACCGTCTGATAAAGGGAATAGAATACGGGGTTTGTCGTGGAATTGTCACGGCAGATGTCCTCATGAAAGGACTTAGTCGCAGGGCCATCGTACGGGTTAACCTAGAGGGGTTAATGCGGACACAAGACACGGGAATTATACTGGTTCGGCCCCTTCGATGAAGGTAAAACCTACGCCCAGCCAGTGGTGTGATTGATATGGTTCGCGACTAGGGAGCAATAGCTTTGCCTTAGCCTCGAATCCTCTGTCCCTAACTTCGCCGCCGGTCGTCCCTTATATACATGGGTTGACGCTTGCCGGCTTACTGAATCCCAATCCGCTCATACAAGAGTCCGGCTTGGTTTCTCCTTTCTTGTCTTACAATTCAAGTTACAATACTAAGGCGGTTTACATGTATGGACCTTAATTCGCCTCTGGGCTCCGTGCCTCCATATGGGCCTGGATCACGCCTGAGTAAACCGAGCCCTCGGGCGGTTCACACTCCGTAGTTGTATCCCCAACATTAGGCCCCAGATTGACTTGAACCGTTCAGTTAATCTTCTACGCCTTCAAGCAACCCCTTGATCTCCCTTGTAAACCGCCATCTGCTTGAACCGCCGTGACATCATCCTCGATCTTCGTGTCGGGGCACCACGACGCCATTGTGAACACAAGAATCCAAACAGAAGATTCCCTTCATTAAGGCTATCCCGAAATCGAGGCGGTCATTGCACCTTCCGCCGCTTTTGACTCCTTGATTCTCGCGCCCATTGATTACTCCGGTCCCTTATAAATAGACCGGTCGGGTCATTCTCTTCTTCTCCTTCCTCTCTTCTTCTTCCTCGCGACCACCGACCTCAAGCTCTTGCCGTCGCCCTCAACCTCCGACCGACGCTTCACGCCGGGCGCTGCATCGACCTGATCTTACCAGAGTTTCAGCGCTCCTCCGCGGTTCCCGCCGTCCGTAAGGTTTCTTCAAACCCTAGATCTCATTTGAGAACTCTGTTCGTCTCATAGCTCGTAAGCGTTAGTGTCGATCCTTCATGCTAGCTCCGCCCGGGCCGTCACGCTCACCCGTACCGCTCATCCTATGCAAGTGGCTGCTCTCGCTGTTTTACCCGACTCTATGCATCTTCCCTTTCTGTTCAGATCCTTTACTTTAACAGGCCTGAACCTCCCCGCGCCGTAGGAGGCCTGCATAGGTCATAGAAATTTTCCTTACTGAACTCCGGTAGATCCAAATTATTCTCATTTGCATGGGAAACCTGTTTCTGTATACACTTAGCAACTTTTCCAACTCTGCCTCTTCTGGCGGTTTAACTTTTGATAGCTAATCCGTCACTCCATTAGTCCTTAGTTAAACCGGAATGGGAAGCCGGCTATCGAATTGCCGGTTTAACAATATTCGTAACGCCTGACCCGTTCAACAGTGAACCGTTTTCTTCCTTTCTTTCGCAGCTTTAATCTTCCGGAATGGCTCCTCAATTTTCCGCTTGCAACTGGGTCCGATCCAGAGTCACTGAAACGCAGCTCAACGGCTATGTCACCACTGGCGGTTTGGCTCCAAAAAGTGTCCTCCATTGGCGTGTTCCGGAGGGCGAGTTTCCTCCCGAGCCGCGGAGAAGTAATCGTGTTTATGCAGCACTTAGACCGGGGGTTCTGTCCGCCCGGTTCAAAATTTTTCCGGGATGTCCTTGCCAGTCTGCAACTCCATCCTCAGGACATCGGCCCGAATTCTGTGTCGAATATATGCAACTTTCAAGTCTTCTGTGAAGTCTATCTTCAAGAGGAACCATCTGTGGAGTTGTTCCGGGATTTTTTCCATTTGAACCGCCGCACAGAGTTTTCTGACGGTCCTAACACGGAGCTGGGCGGCGTTTCAATCCAGAAGAGGAAGGAAGTCGATTTTCCTCACGCCAAGCACCACAGCCATCCAAAGGAATGGAACCAAACCTGGTTCTACTGCCGGAACACTGCCCCTGCCAACGAAAACCCCTTGCTGGGTTACCGTTCTCACCGGCTCAGCAACCAGCATCCGCTGCCTTCCCGCTTAACCGCCGCGGAACGGAAGAACTTCGCACCGCAAATAATCAAGCTCCGTGCTCTAATGGCCAATGGCTTAACCGGCGTGGATCTTGTACGTTGCTGGGTCTCTTGGGGTGTTTTGCCACTAAGCCGCCGGCCCGGATTGATGCACGAGTACACCGGCAGCCTCAAAGATCCTCAAAGGCGTCACGAGCTGCCTATAACTGAACAGGAGGTCACCGAGATCGTCAAGAAGATGCTCGATGAGCCAATCTCCGTCTGCAGCCTAACCGGGTTGGCTCCATTTTGTGCCACCAACAAACCGCCGGCGGTAAGTTCTACTCACTGCCTTTCAAGCTCTTAATACTCCGTTGATACACGTTAATCCTTGTTCCTTTTCAGGCCGACAGCTCCTTCTGGAAACGAACCAAACCGGTTCGGGCGCCGCGTGTAAAGTCCAAGGCCACTAAGAAAACGGGCAAGAAGAAGACCGCCGAGTCCTCTGATCCGCCGGAGGACGAAGAATCGGTTGAGGTAAACCGGCTTTCCGCTTTGTGTTTCTTCCTGCATATGTTTGGCCCTTTTACAATCTTCTTACTGACAATTTTCTTCCCAGGATGATGCTGAAGCCAGCCATGCCGACCCTGTTGAGGTAATCTTACTTTCTTCCGAATCCGATCTTGCACCGGTTAAGAGAATTCGTCGCGCCGTCCGGAAAGTGAAAAAATACCATTCTTGTGCTTACTTGAATCCAAATCTTAACTTGAAGACACAACAGGCTGAAGAGCGCCGTACAACCCGGCATAGTGGCCAACAGGTTACCTCAGCCGGTTTACCAGACACACCTATCCGGAAGCGTCGGCCAGAGGTGACTTGCTCTCCCGAAAAGCGTTATCCCTTAAAAGGTTTCTTCCGATGTCCTCTCAATCCGTCTGACCCGAATTATCAGGCCTCTTCCAACTCGTCTGGCGGTTCATCCACCACACAACTGCCTCCGCTGAACATCGCCGCAGGGTATGTAATTACTGTTTGTCAATTCGACTCACCGTCACCTTGGTCAATTTGTCTTGATCCGATTCTGAATATTGCAGCACCAAGGCTCGCTTGAGCAAGAAGGCGAAAACTCTTGATCCTACCTCGGATGTTGATCCGGAGAAAACTCGAGAACAACCACGAAAATCCTGAAGCCGCCAAGGAAAGCTCGCGAATTGTACAAAGACGACACTGCTGATCCGCCGGAGTTGAACCGGAGGTCAAGTGGAAACTTCCCAGCCTGCTCCATCAAACCCGTCCGCCGAGCGGTCGTGGATCGATGAACCGCCGAGCCGAGCAAAACGACGGCAAGCCCAAACAAGACCGCTGAAAATGACGATGTTATTGTGACAGTAATCGCTACACTGCTCCTAGCCAACCGGGTCGCTTTAGCAAAGCACAGCATCAAAGAAGGTTCCACTATTATGAGCAAGGACAAGGGAAGACTGATATGTCGGCTACGACAATTTCTCTGCCTAAGAGCTTCATTCCGCTTTCTCACCGGCTTTACACAAGCCGCGACTTTGAAGCCGGTCTAGTAAACCGCATGAAGGACCGCTATGAGGTAATGAGCTGACCTTTCTTTATTTTAACTGCATAGTAGCCCCCAAGGGTCGGTTTAACTTTGTAAAGTTAAACCGGACTTAAGGTGTGTCTCTTCATAGCAAATTGAGATCAACTAGCCATTAGCCCCAAGTGCCAAGTTGAATACTTGTATTAAGCTTGGGACTTGTATAATGAACCCACTAACATGCTTCCTTTGTCATCGAATGAAATACACCAGCAAGTCTGTGCAACTAAAGGACCTCCGCCAACTGAAACCCAAATAACAGAAGCCACCAAAGCCAAGGATGAGCTAAAAACTGCCCTGACCACCATGGCACAGCTGAAGGAGTGGTACAAATCCGAACGGGTCAACTGGGACACCGAGAAGGCCGGTTTAGTAAAGCGGGCGGAGGAAGCTGAGGCGGCCCTTAAACCGTGACTCAAGAACTGACCGACTCAAACGCCAAGTGCATGCCATGACCTCTGCCATCTTTGGTAAGCAAATTTATACTGAATATGCCTGTGTTAATGCTTCCGCCGGTTTAACTTGAGCTGTCTAAACCTGGTGTAGGCAAACGTATTGCTCATCTGGGCTCTGACGTGCGGAAAAAGCTCAAGGCTTCGTACACTCTGATTGAGCAGCTATATACCGGCGCCCAGCGGGTTATATGCGCCACTTCATATGACAACACGGCGCCGTCCCTGATCAGAGAGACGCTGGACCGGCTGTCCATGATTCCGGGGCAGCTTGAAGAGATGAAGCGATCCGCAGCCCGGGCTGGCACGCTACTGGCTCTGACTCGTGCCAAAGCATGGATAGCGGATCTTGATCCGGCTGACATAGCTAAAGGTTTTCCCAGTGCTCAAGAGAATGGTGAAGCCTTTGATAACGATGCTCTGAAACGGATTACAAAGGAAGTGCGTCCGTTGGCGAGTCAACTGGCCGCTGAAGCCAACCTGGAGGTTCACCGATCTTTTTATGACGCCAATAACAAGCGGGTGGAGTTTGTCATCCCGGAAGTGCAGAGCCTGATTCCTCCAATCCGTAAGCACACTTACGCCCCTGACGTTGATCCGGCTGAACTGATAAGTGAAGAAGCTGTCTTTCAGGCCTTAACCCGGATTGACTGGTCTACCAATGACTTCCGGGCTTTGGGTGAGGAAGAGGAAGAAGCTGAACCGACGCCAGGCGCCGCCCCCTCCACCTCGCGCCAACCCGGTGAAGCAGCGTAATCCGTCAAGCCGGGTGACATATCCAAAGCCTCAAGGCATAACTCCGCGTAAAACGCCGGGCCTCGAAAGGCTTTTGTAATAGGATAGCAAGTGTCTTTCCTTGAACAATGCCGGTACAACTTTGGTCTGTAAACTTTTGCCTCGCGGTGCCGGATCCGCTGGCTTTTGTAGTGAATCCTGCAACATATTTTGCCTGCAATCACAAGTTCTTAAACCGCCATGGCGGTGTATACCTCCAACCAGACTGATACCAATATTTATATGAGAAAATACCGAGGTATACGATCAAAATTATGTGATACGAACATACCTGCCAGCATCAGGCACACAGTTGGCTGTAGCCAATCCCGAAGCGGAGGTCTTATAAACCATCATCGTCAAAGGAGGGCAACCCCTGTATAAGACCGATTTACCGTGTAAACCGTGCCGGGCATGATAAGCCCCCTGTTACTCCACAATGGGATGTTTAACAGTAAAATCAAACCGGAACAAAATCGCCAGCTTAAAAACGTATCGACAACGTAAATCCGGTTTACGAAGGCCGACAAAAACCAAATGATAGGTATCAAAACCACATGGAAACAAAATCAATGAGAAAAACCGCTTTCTGAGACAAGGCTATCTTGAGCGGATCGATGGTGTTACCATGGTCGGACAGACCAAGCCCCTATCGGCGTAGTGATGGTTCAAGTCAGCCAGTCCCCAACTGAACTCGTGGCATGATGCCGATCAAGTGGCATTGCAATGGTTCGGGTTCACCAAAGCCCCAAGTGATTCTATGGCCTTAGGCCGACCAAGAGGCGTGGTCGGTTCAGACGTGACCATGTCCCCAAATGATCTGGTGGCTTTCGCTGTCAAGAGGCATTGCATTGGTTCGGATACGACCAAGCCCCAAATGACAAAAGTTTCAAAACAAGGCTAAGGGTTGAACCGAGGCCGCTTCACAACAACATCTCCATGTACCCAAACCGGTCTTTTATACGAACAGATACCCGCTTTAGCCGAGGTCCGGTTTATTGCTTTTATTCATAATATATACAGTCTTGATATGTACATAAGTGGAGCCAACGGCTCGGTATAATAAGGCGAAGATGAGCAATGTTCCACGGCTGTTGGTCTCCTCCTCCGACGCGTGCGTGAGTCCTTTCGCTCTCGAACATCAATCGATAGTAGGAACCGTTGTATAGATTCTTGCTGACCACAAAAGGCCCTTCCCAAGGTGGGGATAGCTTGTGCATATCTTTCGATCTTGAATGAGCCGCAGCACTAAATCTCCTTCTGAAAGGTTCTGGTTTTAACCCGCCGGCTGTGATACCGACGAAGATCTTGCTGGTAGACCGCCGAGCGGGCTGCTGCCATATCGCGCTCTTCGTCGGTCGGTCCAAATCATCTTGCCGTGCTGCCTCGCTATCCACCTCAACATAAGCTGCTACTCGGCGAGTCGTGGCGGATATCATCGAAGGACCGCCTCCGCTCCATAGACCATAAAGAACGGCGTGTATCCGATTGGAGCGGTTGGGGGTAGTGTTAATACTCCATATCACCGATGGTAGCTCTTCCACCCAACAACCCGGCGTCCTCTCTAAAGGGACCATAAGCCGGGTTTGACACCTTCAAAATTTCCTGATTAGCTCGTTCCGCTTGACCATTGGATTGCGGGTGGGCTACGAAGAAACATCAAGCGGATGTGCTCGTTCACAAAATTCCTTCATAGCTCCTTCGGATAAATTGGTGCCATTGTCCGTGATGATACTGTGTGAAACCCAAACCGAAAATCACCCGTTTGATGAACTGAACCGCCGTGGCTGCATCACACTTGCTAACAGGCTCTGCCTCGACCCACTTGGTAAACTTATCCACCGCCACCAACAGTGGGTCTTCTTATCCTTGGACCTTTTGAAAGGTCCAACCATATCCACCCCAAGTGCAAATGGCCAAGTAATTGGAATCATCCTCAATTCTTGGGCTGGCACATGAGCACGCCTGGAGAACTTTTGGCAACCGTCACATCGTCTGACCAAATCCTCCGCATCAACATGGGCGGTCAACCAATAGAAACCATGGCGGAATGCTTTGGCCACCAGGGACTTTGAACCGGCGTGGTGACCACAATCCCCTTCATGAATCTCTCGCAATATCTCACAGCCCTCTTCAGGGGACACACAACGCTGAAACGCCCCTGACACACTGCGACGGTGCAACTCGCCATTAACAATGGTCATAGACTTAGACCGCCGAACTATCTGCCGGGCCAACGTCTCATCCTCTGGTAACTCGCCCCGGTTCATGTATGCCAAATAAGGGAGCGTCCAATCCGGGATGACATGCAAGGCCGCCACCAAATGAGCTTCCGGATCAGGGATAGCCAAATCAATTTCATCAGGAAGTTTAACTGACGGTTTGTGCAGCACATCAAGGAAAACGTTGGGCGGGACCGGTTTACGCTGGGAACCCAGCCGGCTCAAAGCATCAGCCGCCTCGTTCTTCCGACGATCCACATGGTCCACCTGATACCCTTTAAAATGTCCTGCAACAACATCCACTTCCCGACGATATGCAGCCATGAGTGGATCTTTGGAATCCCAAGTACCGGATACTTGCTGGGCCACCAAGTCCGAGTCACCAAAGCATTTAACCCGGCTGAGATTCATTTCCTTGGCTATCCGGAGACCATGGAGCAAAGCTTCATACTCAGCTGCATTGTTAGTACAAGGGAACATTAGACGGAGAACATAACAGAACTTGTCACCTCGTGGGGAAGTTAATACGACTCCAGCCCCCGAGCCCTCCAACTGCCTGGACCCATCAAAATGGATGGTCCAATAGGTGTGATCCGGCTTCTCTTCTGGCGCTTGTAACTCCGTCCAATCATTAATGAAATCCACCAGTGCCTGAGACTTGACGGCCGTCCGGGGCACATACCTTAAACCGTGCGGCCCAAGTTCTATAGCCCACTTAGCAATCCGCCGATCGCTTCCGGTTCAATATGATATCTCCCAAGGAGCCGAATCGACCATTTGTAATGGGGTGCCCTTGGAAATATTGCTTCAGCTTCGACTTGCCATAAAAACTCCATATACCAGCTTACGCCAATGTGGATACCTTTGTTTAGATTCGATGAGAACCTCGCTGATGTAGTAAATCGGCGCTGAACCGGATACTCCTTCCCCGCCTCCTTGCGCTCCACCACAATGGCCACACTCACTGCCTCGGCATTAGCAGCAACATATAACAGAGCGCTCCTGTCAATAGGGCAGCAAGAACAGCGGGTTGGCCAGCTGCCGCTTTAAATCCTCAATGCCTCATCAAGAGCTGAGCTCCAAGCGAATTGATCCGTCTTCTTGAGATCTGGTACAAAGGATAGCCTTCTCTCTAGGCGATGATAAACCGGCTTAGCGCAGCAATCCGCCTGCCAAACGTTGGACATCATTGATGCACTTTGGCTTGGCTAAGGAGGTGATAGCTGTAATCTTCTCCGGATTAGCCTCAATCCCCGTTGAACACGAAAACCCAACAATTTGCTGCGGAACACCAAAGACGCACTTGGCCGGGTTGAGCATCATCTTGTACACCCGCAAGTTGTCATAGGTTTCCTTTAAGTCCTCAATCAATGTTTCCTTCTGTCTTGATTTCACCACGATATCATCCACATAGGCGTGCACATTACGGCCGATCTGTTCATGTAAACAATTCTGTACGCAACGCTGATAAGTTGCTTGGGCGCTCTTGAGCCCAAAGGGCATGGACACATAGCAGAAGGCTCCAAAAGGGTGATAAACGCCGTTTTCTCCTGGTCTTTAACCGCCATCTTAATCGATGATAACCGAATACGCATCCGTAAAGCTCAAGCGCTCACAACCCGCCGTTGCATCAATGATCTGGTCAATGCGGGAGGGCGAAAGGATCCGCCGGACAAGCTTTGTTAAGATCTGTAATCCACGCATTTGCGCCAAGTGCCATTTTTCTTAAGGACCAACACGGATTAGCAAGCCACTGGGTGAAAGACTTCAACGATAAACCCTGCTGCCAAAAGTCTAGCGACTTCTTCTCCGATGGCCTTGCGCCTTTCCTCGTTAAACCGCGAAGAAACTGTTTTACCGGTTTGTATTTGGGTCCACATTAAGAGTGTGCTCACGAGTTCCCTCGGTACACCGGCATGTCGGAAGGTTTCCATGCAAAATGTCGATTCTCACGGATGAACTCGATGGCGTGCTTTCCTATTTAGGATCCAGATTGGCACCGATGGTGAACTGCTTGGATGACTCGCCGGGCACAAAATCAACAAGCTTCGTCTCAGCCACCGATTTGAACTTCAAGTCCGGATCATGCTCTGTAGTTGGCTTCTTCAAAGGGTCATATCCGCGGATCAACATTATCCTTATAATACTTTAACTCCTCCGTGGCACAAACCGACTCACGTAAGCTGCATCACCTTCCTCGCACTCCAGAGCGATCCGGCGGCTCCCATGAACCGTTATTGTTCCTTTGTGACCCGGCATTTTCAGCTGTAAGTAAACATAACAGGGCCGTGCCATGAACTTAGCATAAGCCGGCCGCCCAAAGAGGGCGTGGTAAGGGCTTTGAATTTTCACCACCTCAAATGTCAATGTTTCTGTTCTGGAGTCATGCTCGTCTCCAAAGGTTACCTCCAGAGTTATTTTACCGACCGGTATGCCGACTTACCAGGCACCACTCCGTGAAATACTGTACTGGATGGCCTGAGATGCCTATCTGTTAACCCCATCCGTCGGAAAGTCTCGTAGTACAGGATGTTGATGCTGCTTCCTCCATCCATAAGAACCTTGGTAAACTTGTACCCGCCTACCTGGGGTGCTACCACCAGGGCTAACTGACCCGGATTGTAAACCCGGGGAGGATGGTCCTCTCTGCTCCACACAATCGGCTGCTCGGACCAGCGCAGGTAATGCGGCGCAGCCGGTTCAACAACACCGACCGCCCGCCTCAAAGTTTTCGGTCTCGTCGGTCCAAGCTGGTGGTAAAGACGTGGTACTGTCCACCATTCAATTGCTTTGGGTTGCTCTGATAACCCGACTGCTGCTGTTGTTGATTGTAGCCCCCTTGGTTCTGACTGTTTTGATTACCTTGATTATTCTGATTGCCTTGCCCGCCCGGATTACCACCGAATCCTGGGCCGGTATTTCCTCCACCGTAACCCGGGGCGGACCCTGAACAGCCACTGGGCCCTTGATCATACCGGAAAGAATTGGAATTTTTGAACTCCTGCATAATATAACAATCCTTCCAAAGGTGGTTCGCCGGCACCTCCTTCGTCCCATGCTTCGGACAAGGCTGATTCAATATGAAATTCAAACGATCTGGATTGTGACCACCCGGTTTGATCGCCTACCCCGCGCCGCTGACCCTTGTCCTGCTGCGTTGGTGTTGGCCACAAAGCCCATGTTGCCGTTAAACTTTACGCTTGTGCCCTCCATTGCCTGCCGATCGATGCTGCTGGCTCTGGAATTGCCGCTCGCTTTCCCTTCCCCACTTCATCATTCTCCGATTCAGGATCCTTGGTACTATCGAATCAGCGTACTTTACCAAAACGCCCATTAGAGTGCCCATGTCATGAAAAAACGCTTCATGCGACCCAGCTTCAGCTTCAATGGCTCGAACCGCAATTGGCTTCCAAGGTCATGATCGCGGAACCAGGGTTGATCCGTCCGAAGAATGTAAAACTTCCGAGACACGGCGCACCCAATGGGTTGTAGACTCTCCGTCCGCTGGACACAAGCCGCCAGATCCACCACGGACATGGGCTGTTTACAGGTGTCTTTGAAATTTTGATGAACTGGTTCTCAAGCTGCGTCCACGAGTTGATAGAGTCGGGCGGCAAGTTTTTCAACCAAGTCCGGGCAGTACCTTCCAAAGATCATTATGAAGTACTTTGCACATGCTGCTTCATCCACGCCTAGCATCTCCATGGCCATCTCGTAGCTTTCTATCCATGCCTCGAGCCAAGTCGGCAGATAATTTGGCACCTTGCGTGGCCCTTGAAGTCCTTGGGCAAGCGCACATTGCGTAAAGCGGGGGCGAGGCAAGGCACCCCAAAGAGCCGACGTCACCCCCGCTCAAGATGGTCGGACGAACGGCGCGGCGGATGATCTTCCACTTGTGCGGCTAACTCGGCTTCCCTCGTGCCTGGCGCGGTCCACTACCACTTGAGCATCCTCAAAGCCGCTGCGGATTGTTGCCGCGAGGCGGACCACGCTGCGCGCATTGCTTGATACGGCGGTTAAATCGGCGCTGTCGGCTATAACTCCGGCTCGGGCGGGGGTGGAGTGGATCCGATCCCGACTCATGAGTAAGCTTCTCGCTGAGCCAGGGCCGTCCGGAGGAGCTCCTTAACCCGGCGGGTCTCTACCGCCTGTGGTGAATCGCCTTCAATTGGAATCGCCTCCAACCGTGCCGCAGCCGCTACAAGATTATCCATCGGGTTGGAGTAGTGACCCGGAGGTGTCTGCAAGGTCTGGGCGCACGGTATGATGGCGAGGCAGATCTACGGACGGGCTGAACGGCGCTGCCGCCCAGTGTTTCGGCGGTTCACCAACAGCGGCGGATTACTGGTTCCTGCTCCTGGGGTATTGAAAAGCTCCCTACCCTCAAAAACTGAAGGCAAACGGGACCTGTACTTCCTTTTCATGACTTCCTGTGATGCACTCTGGTCCAGCCTGAGCCTATAAGCCTGCGCATCCAAAGCGGCTCGTTCCACTGCCATCCGTTCGTCCGCGGCCTCCAGGTCCGCTTTAGCTTTAGTGATCTGTTCCCTCACCTTTGCAATCTCTGCGTTGTGCATGTCCTGATCCGGCGGATTAGCTTCCGCTATGAGCACCGCCAATGCGTCGAAAAGCTCTGATAAAACTTGAGCCGGTGGGCGCACAGGGCCTCCGCCCGGCTGCCATCACGGCTGTTGAACCGGGCGACCAGGGCGCCATGCGTAAAGAGTGAAGCGCCTCCTGCGTACCGGCCATGAAGACCCCAACCCGGTTGGGTAGACCGAGGGGGTCCGGAATACTCTCACCGTCGGAACCGCCCCCGATCTGGCCAGCCTGCAGCTGGTACAAAGACTCAGTTTCTCCGGCCGACGATTCATCGCCAGAGTAAACGGCGGTTTCGTCGCCAGACACCGATCCGCCCTCGTAACCTCCGTGGACGACTCCCACGAAAACACGCTTGACCGCCGGTTCAGCTAGGGCAGGGCTCTTCTTCGCCCGCTGAGCCGTTTCGACGAGGTCGGTGCAGACGTCCGGCCCAGGCTCTGACTCGCCAATCTTGCCGATGAACACGTGTATGCCGCCAAAGGGGACCCGGTACCCATACTCAACCGAGCCGGCCTCGGGGCCCCAGTCCGCATCGTCGATGTAGAGTTTGCCGCGATGACTTTTAGTCATCCGCCCATCGATAGCCTTCGAGTCCTTCGAACTTGCCCTCTAAGATCATCAAACCATCATGCGATAGCCCCACGGTGGGCGCCAACTGTCGTGGAATTGTCACGGCAGATGTCCTCATGAAAGGACTTAGTCGCAGGGCCATCGTACGGGTTAACCTAGAGGGGTTAATGCGGACACAAGACACGGAATTATACTGGTTCGGCCCCTTCGATGAAGGTAAAAACCTACGTCCAGTTGTGGTGTGATTGATATGGTTCGGCGACTAGGGAGCAATAGCTTTGCCTTAGCCTCGAATCCTCTGTCCCTAACTCGCCGCCGGGTCGTCCCCTTATATACACGGGTTGACGCCCGGCCGGCTTACAGAATCCCAATCCGGCTCATACAAGAGTCCGGCTTGGTTTCTCCTTTCTTGTCTTACAATTCAAGTTACAATACTAAGGCGGTTTACATGTATGGACCTTAATTCGCCTCTGGGCTCCAGGCCTCCATATGGGCCTGGATCACGCACGAGTGTAAACTGGCCCCTCCGGGGCGGTTCACACTCCGTAGTTGTATCCCCAACAGGGTTGCTTGAACCCTTGACATCGTGGTTCATCCGATGACAACATCGAGGAGCATGTGGGAGCCAACATGGGTATCCAGATCCTGCTGTTGGTTATTGACTTGAGGTAGTCTCGGTCATGTCTGCATGTCTCCCGAACCCGTAGGGTCTACACACTTAAGGTTCGGTGACGCTAGGGTTAATAGGAAGACAAGTATGTGATTACCGAATGTTGTTCGGAGTCCCGGATGAGATCCCGGACGTCACGAGGAGTTCCGGAATGGTCCGGAGGTAAAGATTTATATATGGAAAGTGGTTAAACGGACTCCGGAAAGTTTCGGGGGTATACCGGTAATGTACCGGGGCCACCGGGAGAGTTCCGGAGGTCCACCGGGAGGGGCCACCCCTCCCGGGGGGCCACATGGGCTAAGTGGGAGAGGGAGCCAGCCCCTGGTGGGCTGGGCGCGCCTCCCCACCTAGGCCCATGCGGCTAGGGTTTGGGGAGGAGGAAACCCTAAAGGGGCCGCCCCCCTAGCTTGGGGGGCAAGCCACCCTCCTCTCCTCTCCCTTGGCCGCCGCCCCCCCTAGGGTTTTCCCTAGAGGGCCGGCCCCCCTTTGCCCTCTCCTCCTATAAATAGAGGGGTGGGGGGGGAGGGCTGCATACAACATTGAAGGCGCAGCCCCTCCCCTCCCCAACACCTCTCTTTCTCCACGCAAGCTTGGCGAAGCCCTGCCGGAGAACTACCGTGCCAACTGCACCACGCCGTCGTGCTGCCATTGGAGTTGTCTTCCTCAACCTCTCCTTCCTCCTTGCTGGATCAAGACGGAGGATACGCCATCGTCCCGTACGTGTGTTGAACACGGAGGTGCTGTCCTTTCAGCACTTTGGTCATCGGTGATCGGAATCACGTTGGGAACGTCTTCATCATCACCACTCTCTCGAACGCTTCCGTACTCGATCTACAAGTGGTATGTAGATGCAAACTCTCTCTCGTTACTCGTTGCTTAGTAGAACTCATAGATGGATCTTGGTGAAACCGTAGGAAAATTTTAATTTTCTGCAACGTTCCCCAACACTGAACGCATGCCCGGTATGCGGTGCATTACTGATATAAGATCGATTTAGATGACCCTGGTGATGTTGACGGCGAGCCCCCAGAAGAGGGTTCCTGCGAAGGTGATGTGGTATGCTCCTATAATACCATGGTTGAAACGTCTGTTCAGAAACGGAGAGCATGCCAAGTTGATGCGATGTCACAGTGAGGACCGTAAGAAAGACGGGAAGTTGAGAGCACCCCCTGACGGGTCACAGTGGAGAAAAATCGAGAGAAAGTACTGGGATGAGTTTGCAAGTGAGCCAAGGAACGTATGGTTTGCTTTAAGCGCGGATGGCATTAATCCTTTCGGGGAGAAGAGCAGCAATCACAGCACCTGGCCCGTGACTCTATGTATGTATAACCTTCCTCCCTGGATGTGCATGAAGCGGAAGTTCATTATGATGCCAGTTCTCATCCAAGGCCCTAAGCAACCCGGCAATGACATTGATGTGTACCTAAGGCCATTAGTTGAAGAACTTTTACAGTTGTGGAATGGAAACGGTGTACGTACGTGGGATGAGCACAAACAGGAGGAATTTATCCTAAAGGCGTTGTTGTTCGTGACCATCAACGATTGGCCCGCTCTCAGTAACCTTTCAGGACAGACAAACAAGGGATACCACGCATGCACACACTGTTTACTTGACACCGATAGTATATACCGGCAAGCTGCAGGAAGAATGTGTACCACCATCGTCGATTTCTTCCGACCAACCATCAATGTCGAAAGAAAGGCAAGCATTTCAAAGGCGAGGCAGATCACCGGAAGAAGCCCGCCATGCGTACCGGTGATCACGTACTTGCTATGGTCAATGATTTACACGTAATCTTTGGAAAGGGTCCCGGCGGACTAGCTGTTCCGAGTGACGCTGGGGGACACGCACCCATGTGGAAGAAGAAATCTATATTTTGGGACCTACCCTACTGGAAAGACCTAGAGGTCCGCTCTTCGATCGACATGATGCACGTGACGAAAAACCTTTGCGTGAACCTGCTAGGCTTCTTGGGCGTGTATGGGAAGACAAAAGATACAACTGAGGCACGGGAGGACCTGCAACGTTTGCACGAAAAAGACGGCAATGCCTCCAAAGCAGTATGAAGGTCCTGCCAGCTATGCTCTTACCAAAGAAGAGAAGGAAATCTTCTTTGAATGCCTGCTTAGTATGAAGGTCCCGACTGCTTCTCGTTGAATATAAAGGAATAATAAATATGGCAGAGAAAAGTTTCGAACCTAAAGTCTCATGACTGCCATGTGATTATGACGCAATCGCTTCCGGTTGCATTGAGGGGCTTCTACCGGAAAACGTCCGATTAGCCATTGTTAAGCTATGTGCATTCCTCAATGCAATATCTCAGAAGGTGATCGAGCCAGAAATCATACCAAGGCTAAGGAGTGATGTGGTGCAATGTCTTGTCAGTTTCGAGCTGGTGTTCCCACCATCCTTCTTCAATATCATGGCGCACGTCCTAGTTCATCTAGTTGACGAGATTGTCATTCGGGCCCGTATTTCTACACAATATGTACCCCTTTGAGAGGTTCATGGGAGTCCTAAAGAAATATGTCCGTAACGCTAGGCCGAAGGAAGCATATCCATGGGCCATCAAGCGAGAGGATGTCATCGGGTTTTGTGTTGACTTCATTCCTGGCCTTAAGAAGATAGGTCTCCCTAAATCGCGGTATGAGGGGAGACCGACCGAAAAGACACGCTTGGAAGGGACTCAATAATATGCAAGGACGGATATTCTTGGTCTCAAGCACACTACACAGTTCTACGAACTCTACCTTGGTGACCCGTATGTCGATGAACACAAGAACGATCTGCGCTCCAAACACCGGAGCGGTCTGACGATTGGATTACATGTGAACACATCAGGACTTTCAGTAGTTGGTTGGAAGCACGTATCAGAGGTGACACCACTGTTTGTGATGAGCTGTACTTGTTATCCAGGGGACCATCTTTGACTGTATTGATTTGGAAAGGATACGAGATAAATGGGAATACATTTTACACGATTGACCAAGATCAAAAGAGCACCAACCAAGACAGCGGTGTCCGCTTTGATGCAACAACCGAGAGGGGAAAGGACACATATTATGGTTACATAGTGGACATATGGGAACTTGACTACGCACATGATTTTAAGGTCCCTTTGTTTAAGTGCAAATGGGTCAATCTGTCAGGAGGCGGGGTACAGGTAGACCCACAGTACGGAATGACAACAGTGGATCTGAAAAATCTTGGGTACACTGACGAACCGATCGTCCTAGCCAATGATGCGGCACAGGTTATCTATGTGAAGGACATGTCTACCAGACCGAGAAAGAGAAAAGATAAGGAAGCGAATACATCATACGATGAGCCAAAGCGCCACATAGTTCTTTCAGGAAAAAGGGACATCGTGGGAGTGGAGGACAAGACAGACATGTCTGAAGATTATGAAAAGTTTCATGAAATTCCTCCTTTAAAGTCAAGGCTGACCCCAAGATCCCGATAAGCGATGAAGATTATCCATGGTTACGGCGCAATAAGCAAATGACACAAGTGAAGAAAAAGTGAAGACTTTCTCCCGCAACTATTATGATGACACCATGCCAACTTTGTAACTGACGAGTATGATACCATTGTCCGTTTTGTACATGCACATGCTATGTGTGGGTCAATTTATGGTACCATGCCAACTTTCAACTTTTTCAGAGTTCATTTGAAATGCTTTAATGTCTTATGGTTCGGCCCTCGTAATAATTAAAAATAGCAACAATAAGTATTTTGTTGTAAGTAGAAACAAAATAAAATAAATAAAGCAAGAAAGAAAACAAAAAAACAAAAAAAGTGGAAAGTTTATAATTTTCCTAAAACTAAAAGCAAAAAGAATTAAAAATAAAGCAAAAACAAAAGAAAATAAATAATGCAGAAAACAAAACAAAAAACAACAATAAGTATTTTGTTGTAAGTAGAAACAAAATAAAATAAATAAAGCAAGAAAGAAAACAAAAAAAGTGTTTTAAATTTGAAAAGTAATGGCACTAATAGAAAGTTTATAATTTTCCTAAAACTAAAAGCAAAAAGAATTAAAAAATGAAGCAAAAAACAAAAGAAAATAAATAATGCAGAAAACAAAACAAAAAAAACTGGAAAAAAATAAAAATAGCAACAATAAGTAAAGAAAACAAAAAAATGCCCCCTACTGGGCCCCCACGGCCTGAATACGACTTGAATCCCTACTTTGGGCCAGGATTCAGGCCCACAGTAGGCCCAGAAGGCCCATCAGGCAAAGCAGTAGCAAGTAGGCCCATAAGCCTACAGTAGAGAGGAGTTCGAGAGGGGTGCGGCAGTGGGGCTTATAAACCACTGCGCGCCCCTCTCAACTAGCGAGGTGGGACTAAACTTTGGCCCCGATGCGGGCAACACAGGGGCCTTTGGTCCCGGTTGGTGGCTCCAACCGGGACTAAAGGGGGTGCATTGGTACCGGTTCGTCGCACCAACCGGGACCAATGCCCCCCCTTTAGTCCCGGTTGGAGCCACCAACCGGGACCAAAGGCCGCAGCTTCCCGCCCTTTGGGCTGCCGAAAAGGGGCCTTTGGTCCCGGTTGGTGGCACCAACCGGGACTAAAGGGGGCATTAGTCCCGGTTGGAACCACCAACCGGGACTAAAGGCTGTGCTATATAAGCAGCACTTAGCAATTTCCGCCCAAATCGCCCACTTCTCCCCCGACGCCCCCTGCTCCTCCTCGTCGCCGTCGCCGCCCGACGCCCCTGCTCCACCTTGCCGTCGCCGCCACCACCGACGCCGTCAGGCTGCTCGCCGTCGCCGTCATCGCTGCCCCCTGTGAGCATAGCCTGCTCCCGCGCCCCTCGCTGCGGCCAGTGCCGCCCCTGCCTCTGCGCGCCACCACGCGCCTCCCCTGCCCTGCTGCCCAGTGCGCCGCCGCCCACACTGCTGCCACCACTTGCCTGCCCTGCATTTTCCTCCATAGCATTTTTTGCATTTTTTGTGTATATGTGTTTGTATGTGTATATATGTGTACATGTTCGTAGTATTTTTTCATAAGTGTATTTTTTGTTCATTGCATTTTTTCATATGTATAATGTATATATGTATGTGGTAGCTATATATATATATGATGAATGGATGTGGCTATATATGTATGTATGAATATAATGTTCATAGCATTTTTTGTTTATATATGTTTTTTCAGATATGTATTAATTTTATATTTAGGTTGTTAGTAGATATCGATCGATTTTAGGTTAGTGCATTTTAGGTTAGTGTAGAGGAGAAAGTAAAATAAGGAAAAGGAAGAAAAGAGGAAGAAGGAAGAAGGAAGAAGAAGAAGAAAAAGAATGAGAGGAAAAAGGAATATAAGAAGAGGAAGAAAGGAGAAAAAGAGGAGAGGAAGAAGAGGAGAAATAAATAAGAAGAGGAAAAAAGAAGAAAAAGAAGAGGAGAAGAAGAAAGGAATAGAGGAGAAGAAGAAAGGAATAGAGGAGAAGAAGAAAGGAATAGAGGCGAAGAAGAAAAAATGGAAGAAAAAAAATTCTATTTTTCTTCTTCTCCTCTATTCCTTTCTTCTTCTCCTCTTTTTTTTTCTTCTTTTTCTTCTTCTTCTTCTTA